>CAXHUL010000673.1:114980-1510622 GCA_964019695.1 Loripinus fragilis
AAATGCTGTTCTGTCAGTGTCTTAACAGTCGTAGAACATTCAAGCAAATAGAAAAGGTTCTAAACGGAATAGGAGTATGTGCAAGCTTGTCTGAGCTTTTGTTTATTGCAAAATCCACATTGATGGAAATCGCAAGTTGCTGCTTATAATGTGAATACTACTTAAGTGTTTTATGGTACCAAGTTTACCAGACAATGCTACAAAATAAGGCTTCATGAACGCTTGCTGAATCGCAAGGCTTGCTGAGCGATTCAACATGCATTCTTAAGGCTGAGCCTAGTACACTTGATATCAAAAGACGCAAATATGGTTTTGACATCAAGTTTACCAGACAATGGTTCGGTGACGCATGTTAAATCACAAGGAGCGCCAAGCAATTAAACATGTAGTCTCAAAGCCTAGCCTGGTTAACTTGATCAGAAGACGCGAAGCTGGTTTTGACATCAGGTTTACCAGACAATGCTTTGTTCACACATGTTGAATGAAAAGACTTGTCAAGAGATTAAACATGCATTCTTAAAACCTAGCCTGTTAGACTTGACATCAAAAGACGAGAAGCTGGTTTTGACATCAGGTTTATCAGACAATGCTTTATGAACGCATGTTGAATGACAAGGCTTGTCAAGAGATTCAACGTGCTTTCTTAAGGCCTAGCCTGGTATACTTGATATCAAAAGACGCGAGGCTGGTTTTGGCCTCAGGTTTACCAGATAATGCTTTGTGAACGCATGTTAAATCACAAGGCTTGTCGAGAGATTCAACATGCATTCTCAAAGCCTAGCCTGGTAAACTTGACATCAAAAGATAAGAACGTGGTTTTGACATCAGGTTTACCAGACAATGCTCTGTGAACGCATGTAAAAACACAAGGATTGTCGAGAGATTCAACATGCATTCTCAAAGCCTAGCCTGGTGAACTTGACATCAAAAGTAGAGAAGCTGGTTTTGACATCAGGTTTATCAGACAATGCTTTGTGAACGCATGTTGAATGAAAAGGCTTGTCGAGACAGTCAACATGCATTATTAAAGCCTAGCCAGGTAAACTTGACATCAAAAGACGAGAAGCTGGTTTTTACATCAGGTTTACCAGACAATGCTTTGTGAACTTTGTTTACAACAGCGATTACAAAATTCTTGCAATGCGTCTGCAATTTCCTCACGACAAGATTTGAAATCTATTGGCAAAGGAAACCTATATTTAGGTCCCTTACATATACGTAATAGACCGAATTTGAATCAGTTGTGATTTTTAAATCCCCTGTGACTATATGACCAGCGGGTTGATAGAACTTGCATGATTTGCTGTAATTTCAATCAGTGAGTGACATCAGCACGAAAGAATTTCTAGCGATAAGGCGGGCTATTTCCCTGAATAAGACGTTCGTTTTATTTTGTTAAAATAACGACTGGAGACACTTGGCACACTCAACAAATACATATCGACGAGCCGTCTACCCTTGCCCGCTAGTTCGTATTTTTAAAACGGGTTTTCCTAAATGCATGTAATATATCGACTTTATTTTGAATGAGAATTTATTTTGATCATCAACTGTGCTCGCTATTCAGTAACATGTGTGGGAAATAGACCGTTAAAGCTGCATACTCTGTTACTATGAACATTTTTCGAAAAATTTTATTTTCTTTATAAATCATTTGTAAAAGTAGAATTAAGCTGTGTTTTCACAATAAAAATGTTCAGTACAGCTGAAAACTGCATGGAAAAGTGAATTATCTTATCAAATAGGTGTATTTTTCTCTAGTTGGTAATTATTTGCGTCCCTCCAATAATTCTAGACCGTTGAATTTTAACATAAATGCAGTTGTTTTGATAAAAATAACTTGTTAAGATTTACGAAAATGGTAAAATGTTTACCTGAATTTGAGTATTTTTACCGTGTTCTTGAAAAATAAAAACATTTTTTTTGAAATTAGAAGATCAAAAGTTACAGACTATGCCGCTTTAAACCAATGTAAACAATCGTCCTACATTTATAACGATAAAGTATAATATATATATATATATATATATATATATATATATATATATATATATATATATATATATATATATATATATATATATACAGTTGATGTACAATAAAAACGTCCATCTTGCAAAGTGGTCTATTTTTGTCAGATGATTGATGCCTTCTTTCGCTTATACAACCCCTTTCTCCCCCCTAGACCCAAGACGCCCTTTACACATGTTGTATATTTATATAATGACGTTCAATTGTCCAAAGGGCATCTTGGGTCTAGTGGGGTGATCATCTAAAAACAAACTGAAAGACACCAGTTTCATCTTTTCAATGACAAACATCACAATTTTAAGTATATTTCGTACGCATGCGCAGAAGGAATACTGCAAAGATTTGGAAACGAAGGGCAGTACTTTTACTTTTTTAAAACCTATAATTGATTTACTTTTTTAAAACCTATAATTGATTTACTAAAATTCTGGTCTAAACGACACCCAGTATAAAGACGTAAAATGAGGGGTGGGAGTAGAAAACGCAAGTTTTTAAGGCTTTGTAAATGATGAATTGCCTTGAAACGTATTTTGATGCTAACTATATATATTATTCTATCCAAACAGATGACTTTTAAAATCATTAGGGCTATTTGAAAATTAAGCTTTTATAATCATGTCAACTAGGGAAAATATACGCCTTATCGCTAGAGCTTCTTTACAAGATTTGCTGTTGCATCAAGCACAGCTAATTCACGACTGTGCTAATGATAAACTAATTAGCAGAACCCTTTATGCGCTAATTGATTCTTCCTTCTGAATTGATTAAATAAACTTGAAATGGTCCATTGCATAATTTGAGGGGTCACACGTTACAATTAGCAAGTAAAATTGTAGTTTTTTTTCTGAAGATCGTTATTGTCTTAACAGTGTAGACCCTGATGAAATGCCTTATAATGTAGCATTTCATCTGAGTCTTCACTGTCAGCAGTTGTAAGTACAGATAAACTATGCATTCATTTCTCTTTTAACTAAATGCAATAAGTAGGTCAACCTGTAAAATTCAAGACTGTCCACGACATAGTCCATGTTCAAGATTGTGTTGTCATTGTGGCTTTCGTGTTTTAGAGAAAGTATATAATGAAACAAGTGCTGACTATTGATGCATTGGACATGGTGTGATGTCGGCGTGAGCATACAAATATTGACATTGGCTCCGCTTCGTCAATATTGGTATTCTCAGGTCGACATCACATCATGTCCTATGCCTCGATAGACAACAATAAGTGTAAACTATTCTATTGAAAAGTATGAAAACATAAAGGAAGCATGCAGGTCTATAGTGATATCAGAGCAATTTATCAGTGGGTGTTATCATACATTTTGAAAAAGTTAGTGTTTATAGTCATAGAAAAATAACATGTAATTGTATTGATGTTAATATTTTTTTACGTTTTCTACAATGCTTATCAAAAGGCAAATGAGGAATATTGAAAAAGCAAAGATACTTAGATATATGTAGATATATTTGTGTGATTATTTATAAATAAAAGTTATTGCACCTTTTATTAATTTGATTTACATCGAATACCTCACAATGCACAACGTGCAAATGTAGGCTGATACAATAAGAAACCTTTATACCACCCTTACCAACTTTAGCACGATATATCTCGTGATGTGCAAGGTCTACAGTGATGTAGGTGGTATAAAATAGTTATACCATGTTTGTCCACCTGTACGTTAGATAATCCACTCACTAAAGCTCGTGGATTATCACCACGTACAGGCGGACAACCCATGGTATAACTATTACATGTCATTACCTCACATCATCTCTCCAAATCCAAACTCTGGAAAATATTGGCCTGCTTTACCTATATCTGGAGTTTGCTAACTTTTTATTATGTACTGATGGGCTTTAAAAACGCTACACAAGGATAGCAGTGTTAATGTATGTCTCAAGAAAAAAGAGCCTGTGCCGCCTTCTGTTAAGCTTAGAAACTTCGGGTGATATTCTGTCGGTGGCTCTGCAGTCATGGAGTTTTCAAGCGACTAGCAAAGGCTCTGATCAGACTGTGCGTATGCGCAGGGTGGTCTGAGCCTTTGCTGGTCGCACATACCTCATTGTTGGAAATCTCATGTCCTGGCTCAAATCTGTTCGCCATTGTTTATGTAATGCTTTGTATGTATACTGTAGGGGAAGGGCCGTAACTAATGTTGGAAAAACTTGTGGCCCGACCCCTTGCTTTGTATTGGCAATAAATACGTTTAAACTAAATTGAATGCATAGCAATCAATTTGATTGTATATTAAATAGTGTGCATTTGTAAGTAACACGTCCACTTAAATTAATGTTAAGAAATTGAAAAGGTAAACTAATTGAGATAGGGGTCAACTGCTTCATATGAGTGAAAGATCCCCTACTTCTTTAAATCAAGAAACACGAGGAGCATCAAATGTGTGCCATGAGCTTTGTTAGTCATCGAGAAATTACTTTCATTCTGATTGGCAGGTCTTTGATACAGCGGGATTTTTTTACGTTAATCTATGTGAACCCGTTCATTCGATAACTGAAAAACTCTCCTTCTTAAAAACATGTTTCAGTGACTAAAACTTTCGACAAAATAATGCCGTTGAATTAAGTTGTACAATAAAAACTAAATCGCCACTTCATGGTAACATCATCGAAGCAAAGGATGCTTACATTCAGCTGTATTTTGAAAGATATAACAGGAAGTTAGTGTAGCGTATTTAAAGCCCGTCAATATATATAAATAGTATATGCCGTTTTCAGTTGAAAATTGCAGGTATTTTTCATAGATATATAATAAAAATATTCACTGTCTTCAAACTTCGAATTTTGCAATATCCGATGTATAATTGAAATAACATAATATGTTAACATTATGTGTTAGCAGCGCGAGATTTCCAACAATGAGCTATGTGTGACCAGCAAAGGCTCAGACCAGACTGCGCATACCCGCAGTCTGATCAGAGCCTTTGCTAGTCACTCTAATATTTTATGACTTTAAGGCTACTTACCGAATGTCATTTGGAGTTTCTAAGCTTACTCGGGAGGCTGCACAGGCTGGTCTGAGTCAACACTTGTCAAAATGCCATATTATTGGAACTCACATGTCACCGCTCCTATGGGCCTCAGCGCGAGCAACCATGTCTACAGAGGTTACCAAACAACAAAGGCGCAGACCAGCCTGCGCATCATCGCATTCTAACTAGCGCCATTGTTATTCGCTTTATAGATACGAGGGTCAGTCAAAAATAACTGAGAGTTGGTGCAGATCTCTTACATAGGCTAACGTACACTAGTGAAAATTGGCACATGCATGCAATGAACTGTCCTGCGGCAGAATATACAATATACAAGACCATGCAAAGTATAGATCGTTGTTGCTTAGCAACCGTAGAATGTGAAATAACGTCATGCGTTCACGCTGGAATATAACGTTTCCATGGAAACACCAAACAAAATTTAAGTTACATCAACTTGTGCATTTGTTGCAAATACAGTATGTGAGTGTATTTTGTGAAATGCAACAACTTGGATTGAGGCGTTGGAATTGTATTACATAAATAAGAGGAAAATTAACTAAATTCTCTTAAAATTTCACCCAAAAGTATACCCCACCCACCAGTTACAGTTCATTTTAGAGCAATATTATCAACTAAGTATCATATCATATGACAATTTCATTGTATTTAGTAATTGGTTTTGGCATCTGAATGCATATCTTGAATATTCTCAGAAATAAACGGTTGCCATAGCAACAAAATATGGTCTTTTAGTTAAAATTGGAATTTCCATCGATTTTGGTTGCTAGGCAACAAACATTGCATGTATTGTATATACTATCTATCACACTTCTTCAAAACATTGCTAACACATTGTTCGATACAATTGGAGAGATAAAAGGTCCGTTATTATACTGTTTTAGATTGGAAATGATTTTGAATTTATGGCCGTTTAGTCAGAAGTGTCATCAGCGCGAACGCACATCGCTGAGAGACGGCCTTTGGTTGCCTAGCAACAGCGCACTGAAGATGATAAGACGTCAGCTTCTATATGTAATGAAGCCCGACGGTTCATTCTATATGTGTATAAAATTTCAGCCAAAACTGCCTACCCAGTAAAAAGATATTAACCAACTCTCAGTTATTTTTTACTGACCCTCGTAGTATCATATCTAGACTTGCTACAAGCGAAATTTTGATTTTCTAACTGGTCTCTGCGCTTTGTCGAAAACCCTGAATGCAGGTTATGACATATCCAGCACATAAATTTGTTCTTATCACATATGGGATCAGTGAAGGCTCAGGCCAACCTATGCAAACACTGTTTCCTGCTGCTTGCATACACAGAGTATAAGTGAGTTTGGACGTTTAGCCTGGATAAATACAGCGCCAATAAGATTACTAATTCTCGAGTTCGATCCCGGCTCGGTCCCAAACTTTCGTAGAGATTGATAATTAAATAATTTCTACAGCCATTCTCTTCCTTACACTGAATCAAGGATTCAAGAATGGTTGTACCATAGCCATTGACAGACACATAGTATCAAACCAATTAAACAAAAAACATCATTTCGTGTGCTTGGCCAAATACATGTATATATTATTTGCAATTTACAGTTGCTTATGAAACTGAAAACAATATTTGCTTATACATCTTATATACTAAAGTTGGCATACTCAAACTTTCACCACATTTTAAGCTACTTTTTTCTACGAAATCTGAGCTTGATTTGTAAATTGATACTGCCTGAGAGGGTTCATTTCAGTATCTGACACAAGATATGTGTGGAAATCTTAAAAATAGATTTTTCTGTTAAAGTAAGTAAGGATGCAAAGATCAGGATTCGATACAATCAAGCACCACACCTGACCCAAGATACAAATGAGAAAGTGACAAACTCACAGCTAGACACCACAAACGAGAGCCAAGAGGTCAGTAAAAACAAAATTCTTAGATATTTTAAAAGTCTATCGCTTTTCATAGGATTCAGAATTCCATTTTGCTTTCAAATCCTTGCTCTAGAAATTTGAAGAATTACTTTAGCCAAACTGAAAGTGAAACTTAACTTTTGAAAGAAAAAAATCACTTTTGACCAACATCTGCTAATTTTGTGATTTCTTTTAGAAATCCTTCGTTATTGTTTGGAATTCCTTCTTATTAATATTTCATCAAGGTCGGTAGTTTTGGCACAAATACTTGCTGTCAAAGTCCTTACTGTTAAGGTCTTGCAGAAGTTCTTAGAGGTATCCTAAAAATGCAACTTCACACATTTCTAAGATTGATGAACAGTACATTAATATAATCAGTAAGGAATTTCGCAGGTTGTTTTGGTGCCAAAAAACCCCATTTTGAAGAAAGATGAGTTTCTCAGCTTCATTTGAGACTTTTGAAACATTCTCTAAAAAAAGTTTTTTTTTCGTGAACAAAGGCCTACTCTCTTATAAATCAATTTTCACTTTTTTGCCAAAAATGGTATTTCTCAATCTCTATAGTTAGGCTTCAAAAACAAAAACTGAATCATGAAGTCCATGTAAAAAGTAGAGTTTTTTTTAAACAAAACGCAATTTTGGCACTACGAGAAAAATGCAATTTTACAATTTTTTACAAATTTATTGTTGTATAATACTGGATCGAACCCTGTAAGTCAGTATCAAATATTTGAAATAATTAATTTACATAGAATGATTCTTCAAAAACTAGGGGAATATTGGCGATGCAAAACTTTTTTGAGTAGTATGTCATCTACGTTGCGTTTCGACCTGATAAATGTTGTCTTTCTCACTGCATGTATGTTTACCGGGTCATCATGACATTGCATTTTTTAATGACGTCGATGATTTTGAATCAACATGTCAATCCATAATAACATCATGATCGCTTTTTTGAAAAAGTGAACCAATGCGTATACTGATAAAATGTAAACAAGGTTCGCGTCTTTTGATATAAATATATCAGAGCTCTGCTTTGAGAATGCATGTTATTTTGCTTGGCGAACCTTTCAATTTAACCTGCGTTGTCAAAGTACTGTCTAGTAAAGTTATTGTCTTAACCAGGTTCCCTTTTTTATATCAAATTTACCAGGCTAGGCTTTAGAATGCATGTTGAATCTCTTGACAAACCTTGTCATTTAACATGCGTTCACATAGCATTATCTGGTAAACCTGATGCCAAAACGAGCTTCGCGCCTTTTGATGTCAAGTTTACCAGGCTAGGCTTTGAGAATACATGTTGAATTGCTTGGCCATCCTTGTGATTTAACATGCGTTCGCATAACAGTGTCTGGTAAACTTGATGTCAAAATTATATTTGCGTCTTTTGATATGAAGTGTACCAGGCTCAGCCTTAAAAATGCATGTTGAATCGCTCAGCAAGCCTTTCGATTCAACAAGCGTTCATGATGCTTTATTTTGTAGCATTTTCTGGTAAACTTGGTACCAAAAGACACTTAAGTTGTATTTTCATTGTGAGTAGCAACTTGCAATTTCCATCAATGTGGTATTTAATAAGCAAAGGGTCAGACCAGACCGCGCATACACGCATTCCGTTTAGAGCGTTTGCTATTTGTTTGAATGTTAAGACACTGGCCGAACAGCATTTGTAGTTTCTAAGCATATATTGATGCTGCACAGGCTCTTCTGAGTCTACACTTGTCAAAATGCCACATTAATAGGTATCACATGTCACGGCTAATATCGAATGACACGGGATGTCTGTCCCTCTGCGATGAAAAATCACAAAAATATAGGGTTACGTAGTGATATAGGTCAGAATCGCCTTAAAAATCACAAAGTTACCAATCCAGCATTCAATTTCGAGCCATCATTGGCACACTAGCAAAGAACCTATACACTAATGTTGAGTAGAGAAAAATGACGTATGCAGAGAGGGCTCGGTGAGGTGGACAGGGATTCTGGCCCTATCCTCACCCAGGAATATCACAAGTTGCGGACCCCCTCAAGAAGCATATGGACCCCTCTTGAGGGAGGTCTGTATGGCCTTCTATTAAATACGTTGTTGATGGTCAAAACGTGAAAAAGTAATCAAGACCCGCTAACATTTTTTTCTGGACCAGCCCATAGAAAAGCAAGTTCATTAGAATAATATACTGACCACATTTGCATTGATCCGAGTAAACATTACACACTGTTTATCATACGACGTCGCGTCTATGCAGTGAAATAACACTATGCAATAAAAATCAATTAACCACTAGTGCTTTACATAACAAAGTTGTTTACTTAGTGACAGAATTAAATCCAAAACACTTTACGGCATAGATGAGATTTCAACGTAACCTTAATGTCATATGATAAATAGAATCTAACATTCGTGCTCCTGTATTATTGAATTTATCAAACTCGTTGCAGAAAAGAGATACCATGCCCGGCAAGCCTCGCATTTTATCTCTTTTTCTCAACTAGTTTTATAAATTCAGATAAAAATGAACACTCATGTTTGATCATCTATGTATAAATAAACACAAACTGTTCATAATATTTGATCACTAGGGTCAGTTCAAAGACAGGCTTTTCAAGCAGGATAGCTAGATTGGACTGTCACTTATCAGTTTCCTTTTTAGGCGCAAAACAGCATGTTTTCCGTCGACATGCAAGGTTACTTATGAAACAAAAACACAAACACAGAAACATGTTCTCGTACAATTTAGATTACAGACTGATTATTACCACACAGTTACGGAACTATATTTACTCATTTGCCCATTTGTCTGATATCTAATACAGTTCGCAAGTCGCATATAATCTGGGAAACGGATTCTTCAGAAATAGTGAAAACCTACAATATTAGAAAACAGCAGACTCAATCATATGGAATCTGCTCATTAGGACTAATGGAAAAATTAAAGCAACATTTCTCATGTCCCTTTATCACTGGCTGAAGATGTATTCTGCTTTCCCCCAGAGCAAGACATACCTGAAGGACCAGAATATGAAAGAAAACACCAACACTTACTTTGCCAAAAGCTTTGGAAGGAGACAGCAAAAATGGTCACTCAATTATACTGACAATGTTGTGTTTTAAGACAAGGATTCAACAGTATTGTGCTATCTATTTTATACTTTTCGAATATTTAAGTATGCGGGGCTCGCAAACTTAATTAGAATATCAGATAGGCAATAAAGAATGATAAAGCATAGTTCCATAGTGAATCTACAAATTAAAAGACTCTAGAAAAGAAGACCAAAATTGGTTTAAAAGACTGAATATCACTTAATGCTGGTCAAAAATATTAACAAGGAGAGTATTATGCAATACTTTCGATCTTCATTAAGCTAGCATTTGTCAGTAAGATCTTTTATACAGCTTCATATCTGTGAAAGGCTTCAGTTATTATCCCCACGCTTTAAAAAAAGCGAAGGGGATATTGTTATCGCCTCCGTCCTTCCGTCCGCCCGTTATGCTATCTCCTTCCAAACCATTGGAGGAAATTCAACCAAATTTGGTGTGTGAGTTACTCTCATGAATGGGGCGCGCAACGGCATTTTTTGGCCCCGCTCCCTGGGGCCCTGGGGAGGGGTCAAATCTCAAATATAATAGACCCCTTTTACATTGTTATCTCCCTTAGCAATCGCTCTTCGATTGAAAAATCGATAAAGCCGTTTTTGAAAATGAAGGGGCAGATTGCTTATTAGTTGCATTGGCAAAACACATAATGATGGTTTATAAGGCGATTTTTTGGCTTTTCATCGCTAGAATAAGATATCTTATTCCTAGAAATAAGATAAATTAACGATTATTTTTACATTTTATAAGTCTTCAGATTTTTTTCACTTTAATTCGTGTAAAATATCCTTTGGTATCGAGCTTAAATCGGCTTCTTCTTCAGGCACAAAATCACACAAGCTATCTGAAACACATGCCAACTACATGCTAACTAATAAGACAAACTAATATGTTATGCGAACATCGACAACTCAGACGAGTCTGTGCAAATGCACAGTCTCATCAGGGCATTCGCTGCCCGCACACACCTCAGATCCATTGTTGTGTCCGAGTGCACATAAAGAAAGGCGATGCATGTAGGCGGAGGCTCAGATAGATCTTAGGCTTCCAGCCCCACCAGATAAGCATGCAGTAGCGCACGCTACCAAATAGACGTGCATGTATTCTGCTAGATATTTGCACATAATGACTAAGCGATAAATGTCGAAATCGAACTATACACTGTGAATAAAGACCCATTAAATTACACCATTTCTACACGACGTCCGCTTATGCACAGGCTCGCAAGAATCATAGCTGCTCGCACACAAATATTATCTCGAAGCAATATCTACACTGTATGTTCTTTCGATATATTATGGATGTAGATGAAGACTCAAATTAATTTGTTAAAACACCAGTTCACTGGTTAAGACTGTCTGGGCCGTACATATTGACGCCTTTTACGTATATGCATGTGATGATAAGAGCGACATCAATCATACCGTCGAATTACAAACGTGTGTCAGGCACGTGTGCTTTTATTGCTTTCAATAGGGCCCCGGGTATAGGATTAAAGGACCGGATGCACAGTAGTACATATTAAAATGGGCCCCGACGCGAGAAAACCTGACATTGGTGCATGCGAACAACAAAGGCGCAGGCCTGTCATCGTATCCACGCAGTCTGATCAGAGCCTTTATTGTTCACTTACAGGAAAGTATATCTAAACTTGCTTCATGCAAAATTTCATTTTAGCGAGCCTATGTAGCCAAACAGACTGGTTTGAGTCTTTCTTGGTAAGAAACCCGGAAGACAGGTTTTCTCGCGCGATGGCCTTAATGTATCTTATCCCTTATTTAAATCAGAAAGACGGTGTTTAGACGTCAAGTGTATGGAATGTAATCATAGACCACGTAGACCTTGATTAAATAAGAAGTTTACCAGACTAGTCACTACTCGCATACGCATAGTATTGAAGGAAATTATTGAAACAGTGTATGTTTAATGTTTGACCAACATGGTAATGCACCCGCTTATTTGGAAAAAGTCAGTCTTGGATGCTTAGAAATCAACTATTCTGATCTCAAATATTCAGAATATTGGAATTAATCACTTATTTTTGTTACATTTCTATCATTTAATTTTACTATTTGTCTTATCTTAACTGGAATTTATTTTTCTTTTAACAGTTTTCCATATTCCATAGTGTAATGTAAGGCAGCCATATACAGGTTGCCCCTTCACGTGTAATCTCGCGGAGATTACGCGGAACGAGACAGTTTGACGCATGCGCACTAACAATGTGAAAGGAGTCTATTTAATTTCAATTACAAAGTCAATTTCAAAGATTTTTATACCAAACTTTGTGTGTGTACTCACAAATGAAAAATACAAAACTTATCAGACGGGATTTTATTCTGTCGCCCGGGTCATGCCCTATGGGTGGGATATGGGGTGCTTAGGGGCCAAAATCAAATTTCGTCCTGCTGTCTGTCTGTTATGCTATCTCCTCCTAAATCATTGGCAGAAATTCAACCAAATTTGGTATGTGAGTTACACCCATGAATGGGGAGTGCAACGGCAAATGTTTTTTCTGATCCCGCCCCTTGGGCACTGGGGAGGGGTCAAAAGGTCAGATTACATCTTACTTTAATTACAAAGGCAATTCCAAAGATTTTTATACCAAACTTTGTGTGTGTTCTCAGAAATGAAAGATACAAAACATATCAGACAGGATTTTTATTCTGTTGCCTGAGTCATGCCCTAGGGTTGGGACTTAGTTGAGCTGCGGGTGCCTAGGTGGTCAAAAATGTATTTTTTTCAAACATGGTCATGTGCCATATCAAGTCGACGAGGATGATGAGGATGATGAGAACAGAATGTAAGTAAAATTTTCATCCAAGGGTAAAACTAGTGACCTTGGGGTGAGGCCAAATGTCAAATATTATTTTATTCCAGTTACCATGTCAATTTCAAAGATTTTTATACCAAACTTTGTGTGTGTCTTCACAAATGAAAGATACAAAACATATCAGACAGGATTTTATTCTGTGGCCTGGGGGTGGGACTTTCAGGCTCTGCAGGTGCCCAGGGGGTCATTTTTTCAAAAATGTTCATGTGGCATATCAAATCAACAGGGATGAGAAGCAGAACAGAATGTAAGCAACATTTCCATCCTAGGGTCAAACTGGTGACCTTAGGGCGAGGTTTAAAGGTCAATTATCTTTGACATGTCAATTTCAAAGATTTTTATATCAAACATTTTGTGTGTTCTCACAAATAATTGATAAAAAAACGTATTAACAAGAATTTTCATTCTGTTGCAAGGGACATGCCCCGGGTTGGAACCTGGGGGTGCTGGGGGAGTAAAAAACTTTAGCGTGGGGATTTGCGATGGCGCCTCATCGACTGCGCGTTCTAGATAAATATTATGTACATTTTGCGCGTCTTCTTACTATATGTACACACTGTATAAACAAAATATTTATCATAAAGTGTTGTTTTGCAAAGCAAAATACACAATATAGTAAAACAAAACAACGCCCTTAAACATAATTCTAATAGAAATAATGCTAGATCTTAGACATTATTGAACGGCAAATACATAAAATTCGAACGTACTGTCACAGAATATAATCATTCGCCACTTTGTGACGTCACCTAATAAAACCATACATTTTAGATTTATTTGGAAATAAAATACCAAAGCAGATGAAATTGGTGCATTTCCACAACTTTTACAGGGATGAAAAGCAATAGAAAATAGCAATTAACAATAGAATATTAAATAGCTACATATTTAGGTCTCCAGTATAAAGCGTTCTGAGAGAATGTGAATCTGAAACTTTAAATAAATGTTCAGGTCAACAAAAATAGCATTTTAATCTGTCTTTATCATAAATTGACTGGTTTAAGCAAACAGCAAACACTGGAAATATACAATAAAGGCGTTTAATGTGTTAATCAATTTGCTTTCTTTGTATTATTACTGTAGCTTCAATAATGTTGGAACTATTCTTAAATACTAAAGAAACCTGGCACATACTGTGTGTCTATTTTTTGGTAGTAAATGAATACGATGATCACTTGTCTTTCCATTGGTAAAGTTGAACAAAGGTAGACAAAAATGCACTGAGATTATTTGAAAAGATAAACTAATTTTAGACTTCAGCTAGCAAAACGTCACGTAACTCCTAAAATCATTTTTGCAAGAACAAAGAAGTCACGCAAAATTCACCAGAAATCGCGTAAGTGTGACTCATTGTTATTTCATTGACATCTTCTGGGAATTCAAATAAAGCATGCATGCATTGTTCAACCCAAAAGCCTATTGTCATTTTGTTAACGTCAATTTTACGTTATCAGCGTTTTATGAGCTTTTTAAAACAACTGCCACCTTATGAACTCTTTCCACTTAGTATGTTGTTTGGAATGCATTTTGACATTGTTTCAGTCCTTTTGAACTCCGTAGCTGCCGCCTACGTCTATTTAGCGACGTCAAGCGTTACAATAACATGCTGATATATGTATACTGCAAAGCCTGAAATTCATACGCTATTAAAGTAAAGAATAGCCAATTGGCATTTTAACAAAGAGGATAGCACACACTAAACGGCGACATATGTTGACAAAGAAAAAAACGATTATTATCCATAGATTATGTTGTTTCTTAATTGACGTTAAATTTGGTTACCTAAGATCCATAAAAACACTATAAAGCAAGATTTATTGCTAATTCTAGTTCTTATACGACAACAGCACTTTCTAAATTGTTAACCTCGTGTCTTACAGCAGTTAAAAAACATGTTATCAAATATTGTGAAAAGGTATATGAGAGATCCGGTAAAAACCTATTTTGGTCTATTAAAAATTCAGGTGAAATTTTAGATAAACTTAAAGCTAGAGATTTCAATGCGACCAGTTTTTTCTACTTATCATTTTTCAACTCTTTTGTCTACTTTACCTCATAATTTAATTAAAGATAAACTTATTGATCTTATTGAAAGAACCTTCCAGAGAGAAGGCTCTCCTTACCTTGCATGTAATGACAGAAATGCATTTTCTACTTCAGAAAAACCTATCCAATATCATGCATGGTCGTGTCAAAATGTATGTGATGCGCTGACCTTTTTGTTGGACAACATTTTTATTCGATTTGGCACCAAGCTCTTTAGAAAAGTAGTTGGGATTCCTATCGGCACTAATTGTGCTCCCCTGGTTGCAGATTTATTCCTGTTTTGTTATGAGAGGGACTTTATGATGTCTCTTTCTGATGATAAGCAGGCTGATGTTATTGATGCGTTTAACACTACTTCAAGATATTTGGACGATATTTTAAATATTAATAATGTTTATTTTGACAATTTGGTAAGTCAAATATACCCTTCAGAGCTCCAACTAAATAAAGCCAATGCCTCTGATACAGAAGCCGCATTTTCAGACTTGCATTTGTCAATTTCTAATGATATTGTTTCTACCAAAATTTACGATAAACGTGACGACTTTGATTTTGAAATTGTCAATTTCCCATTTTTAGATGGTGATGTTCCTCGTTCTACATCCTATGGAGTCTATATCTCTCAACTCATTCGTTTTGCTAGAGCATCTAGCTATGTTGCTGACTTCAACACTTGCAATAAATGTTAACTCTGAAACTTCTTAAACAAGGCTACCGGTATCATAAACTTTGCAAAACTTTTTTCAAAATTTTATAGACGATACTATGATTTGATTTCTAAATTCCATGTTGGACTTAAATCTCTCTTGCGCCAAGGACTTTCGGAACCTGATTTCTATGGTGACTTGGTGTATAAATTGAAAAAGATTGTTGGTTCTAATAATTTTTCAGCGCAGTTCATTAAAAAAAATCCTATTATAAAGAGATTGGCTATAACATTAATGTATTGCAACAGACTGCATGCTTGGTAGTCAACCCAATCACGGTTGGCAACTTTACTTTCCTCTTTAATTGCACGCTGGTGGGTCGGACTTCAGACTCTATGATGGTTCCGACTTAAAGACTTATCTATTGATGAGATGGTAGGGACCTGATGCTGTTTGTCGGGCCCACTGGGGTTTGCCTGTTGGATTTCTTTTGCTCCGGTATTCAGTTTTTTTTACTGTTGAGTCCTTATTGCTCTATCTTCTTGTTATATCTTGATTTATATGTTTTAGGAGATGATGCATTGATAAGTTAGGGGTATTTCATGCAAACCAAAATCTATGTGTCTTGATCCACATCTGAATTAAGGGTGAGGTTGGCGCCGTTAAACCAGTTTAAGCCCTCCAGTAAAATATTTTACTGACCGTCCAAGGCGGTACTTCTTTTGTGGATCTTTTATGTTTTTGTTCTGTCTTGTGTTTGCAATGTCGTTGTGCACGTCTATTTATATGTGCTTTGTGGTCACCTGCTGGGAAAGGGCTGACCACAAAGCTCTCGTTTGTTGTGTCTGCTGTGAGTTTGTCACTTTCCCATTGGTATCCTGGGTCAGGTGTGGTACTTGATTGTATCGATTCCTGATCTTAACACCCTCACTTACTTTAAATCCGCTTTTACCAGTTAACTTGACGCAAAACATAAGTTCTGATTCTTAAAAATGCATTATCTAACACTGATTGGTTGACTCCAAGTCTCTTCATTTTCTAGAAATTGCTTAAATAAAGGGAAAACACTGCTGTTTTGACAACGTCGAAAGCACAACTTAAAACCCCAATAGCATACGTCACAGCAAGAAATTGCAAAATTTTAAAATGCAATTTTGCCTTTACTGGTATTGCTCTCGCAAATATGAAACACAAATTCAATTCATATATAGACATACATTCCTGAGGCAAAAGTGATAAAACCTTTATTTTTGGCGTCGTGACAACATGTTCTATATTTAATAAATACGAGGGGTGGTCAGAAAGTTCGCGGGAAGTAGTTACCATATCTCCAGCGCTTGATCAATCGAGCTGAAATTTCAGCATTTTATACTGCAACACAAATGTAGTTGATTGGTCGAAACATAATTTATGTTAGTTGTCTACACGCGCTATAGCTGTCGTCAAGGCAGCGTTGCATAACGTGAATGGGCCCATTTTACGTTACATTATGATGATTTACTACATGAACAATCAAAACTCAATGTCTTGTAATACTTTGCTATTCTGTGTTATCCAATATTGCGCTCTATGCATATTTAACGACATGATTACTCCTCTTCTATGCAAATTTTCAAAGATTTGTATCAAAAGAATTGTGTTCCATATCGAAACGAATAACAGTACTGTCAAAAAGGCAGCACATCAAACTTCTATGAGCACATTCCCTGTATTGGCGAGTCAATTCTTCAAAATAAGCTATCGACATACTTTATAAACATTCTGCTTCACGACAGTAGATCTAATATTTGATATTTAAGCCGAAAATAATTAGTATTGCAATAAAAACTGACTAGATTTTAAGTTTTGATTTAATATTTAACAAAATGCTGAAAAAAAATGATTATTTCAGGTTTGCTCCTTGATCTCAAACTTGTTGTGAATACATAGCGCATCAGAATAGCATAAAACCCAAGCATTATGTTCAAAGAATGATGGAAAATTACTTTCCGTGAAAAACTACATTCAATTCAAGCACAACTACGATTTTTAGACCCGAGAGGCAACCCATGGGTACAGATTGGTCGCTTCCAGTGTAGTGACGACATAGCGGCGCCACGTACCCATCCATCTGATGTCACAATATTCTATATTTAATGTTCATCAACTTGCAAAGAAAAGTAGTTTATATCTGTGAATTTTTGTTGCAATCAATAAAGGCAATACGATTTAATAGCACTTTTCCGCGAACTTTCAGGTCACCCCTCGTATATATTTTGGAAGAATACTTTCTAATGTTTTGTTATTAAAGAAGCATATCGGCGTAGCTCTACAATTTGTTTATTTACGAGTTTGAAGCAAGCAAAAACTGTCAGGTTTATTTAGTAGTGAAGTATATTATCTTGCAAAAACACATGTGAAAATACATGTACAATCATTTACGCGAAAACGTCATACAATAGCTGATAATTAAGTATCGTTAAGATGTATGTGAGAGATGATAATAGAATCGCAATAAGTGTGAACCATGATAAGGCCGATTCTCTGATGACATGATTTGTCCCAAGAATATTGTTTCTTGCACACCGGATTGGGAGATCTGAGATTTTACCCTGGGTTAAAAAATCTTATCTTACCCATGCTATCTTACCCAGGCTGTCACGTGAGGGCTAAATACATTGGTTGTATTGGAACTATTCGGGCGATAGTAGGATAGAAAAATCCGTCCCTCAGGATCACCTTTAGTCATCACTTGGCAAGCCTCGTGATGCCAAACGGTGATCCTCGGACGGATTTTTCTATCCTACCCACATACTCATGATAGATTCTTATATTCTGTTTCGCTAAAGAGGAAAGCAACCTTGAGAACGAGCAGTGTACCTGTAATGCAAGCCACTTTAAAACCAAGCATTCTGTCACAAACTCGCTCAAAGTTTAATAGAAAATAATAATAAAAGATACAGATGTTTGCATATACCGGGATGCATAGCACAGTCGATAACGTGTCTAGCTACAGATGCGTGTCTGATTGCATATCCAGGGGTCGCAAGTTCTATCCCGGCTCGGTCTCATACTTTCATGGAGAATGATCATGAAATAATTTCTACAGTTATTCCATTGGACTGAATCATTCAAGAAGGGTTGCTGTCAGTTACAAGCGAAAGTATAGTCACAAAGTACTGATTAACTGCTTGTACAAAGCTTGCCCAAGGGGAACTGACATCCCGACATGGACATGTAGGTGTTCACTTTGGACGTAAAGCAACAACCGAAACAAAAATCAATAATGTTTGCATAGAAGAAAATGAAAAGTTATGGCTGCCCAGTGACTGGGAAGCCATTTAAGGCTGTGTGATGTCACACAGCACTTATCTAATATGCACAAACAGACAATTTAGCTTCCTGCAATTGTGCGTTGTTATTGATTTTTCATAAAAAAAAGTTGATTATATGAGAAAAATATTACAGTTAATGATAATAATGGGGATTTTAATGACATTTCAAAGTTCACAGGGTTTCAGTTATATATAAAGAATGGCCACATCAATTGGATGATTAAAGTTTATTTTTCCAGATTGCTGTAACCTGCATAATTTGTATCAAATTAAATCATCTTTTCAAAGGCTTGAATTTGGAATAACTTGCTTTCGATGCTGCTCTCCCCTCAAAAAAAAATATTTAAATACTCCTATTTAATAGCATTCACTAGAGGAAAATTGCGTACATGTATTTGAGATGTGACATGTGATCTCCAACAATGTGGTGGCATTTTGTAAAGACTCAGACGAGCCAGTGCAGCTTAAACTTTTTGGTCTGTCATCAATAGTAAGCGACAAGAAGCTTCAGGCGTTTCAGCATTGATGAACCCGGATGAGTATCTGCCAAATATGATACAGCAATGGGGTTGAGTCACAAGTTCAGGTAACTAATGTTGTGAGTTCTTGTGACCCATCCCCATTGCTGTGTCATATTTGGCAATGAAATATGTTTAAACTGGGTATCTGCAAAGCGATTCGTCAGTGAAAGCTGAACTAATCAACAAACAGTTTCAGTCTGTTACACTTGTGAAGATATATATACTGAAGGACTTTAAAAAAACACACCACCTGCTAAAATGCTTATTTTTTGTCAAAATGTAATATTTCATTTATGTGAAAAATAAAATCGACAGGTCCCTTCATTTAGCCTGCATTCAATAAGAAAATCGAAACGCTGTGGCTTATGGTTGCCGTGACGTGGCGATAATTCTGAAACATCCCTAATTTAAAAAGTCACAGAGTATCAATACCTTCCATAATGAGCGCAAAAAAGTTTGCAAACCAATGTTTGTTCTCGAAAGCATAAGGAAAGACAAAATCAAATCATAAAGTTTTAGGCCTCTGGTAAAATTCATTACGTCTAGGTGACGTCATTATTTGTTGACGTATATCCTAAGGGACAGGAATAAATTTTTTTAGTGCCAAAAGATACTCTGCAATCCGTTGCGTAGAAGAAAAAAAGTATCGTGACATGGGCGAACGTCATCCGCCTGTTATTGCTGTTTGAAAAATTAAGACTGACGTTAGCAAAGAAACGCTGCGACTGGAAGTGTAATTCAACGACTGTTTCCCATTATTTCCGTTGGTTAAGACATCTGGCTACCAGCTCAACGTGATTGCTTTTAAATGGAACTAATCTCACAGTTGTCAGAAAAAAATTGTTGAAAACACTAACGTCATAGTTACGTTAGAATGAATGGCATGAGCAAATCAAAACTATGGCAAATCATGGTCCTCTGTGTAAGTTGATGAAAAGTGATAAAAAACATCCTCAAATCAACCATGTGGAAGAGACAGCGAAAATGTAATTGGTGCATTTCTAATGTCCTACAGTATGCTATCTCATTCCCCGAAAAAGAATCCAGCCCATTACAGCCTATGCAGAATATCAGTATCAACCCAAATGGAGTAAAGAAACTTCTGAAGGATCTAAATCCATACAAAGTAAGAAAAAGGGCAAAGATCAGGAGTTGATACAATCAAGCACCACACCATCACCCAGAATACCACATGGGAAAGTGACAACTTCACAATTAGACTTCACGAACACTAGCCAAGAGGTCAGCCCTTTCCCAACAGGTGGCCACAAGGCATCAATAAACAGACGCGTACGATAGCATAAAAAAACAAGACAGGGATAACATAAATGCTCCACAAAAGAAGCTACGCCTTGGAACAGTCAGCAAAAATATTTTACTTGAAGGCTGATGGAATTCCAACTTCACCCTGAGATCGGCGGCAGAAGAAACTATTCTTAGTCTGATATACAAGTTTTCTCTAGCTACATGAAGTGTACCATCAGATTGGAGAGATGCACTGCTAGTTCCCCTATTCAAGAAAGGGCTCAAACACATGGCTTCCAACTACAGACGTGTGTCACTGACATCCGTAGCATGCAAAGTGCTAGGGCACATTGTTCATAGCAACGTCATTGGACAACTCGAACAGAACAGCATCCTGACAATGAAAAAACATTGCTTCCGCAAGAAACGGTCATCAGTTACCCAGCTGGTTGCTACCATCCAAGCCATCGCTAGTAGATCAGGTCGAAGTGGATTTGCTAGACTTTTTAAGGCCTTCAATAAAGTCCCACACCAGCGTCTACTCTACAAACTGAACTATTATGGGTCAGCGGAGATATCCTAGATTGGATAAGTTCATTCCTTGGACACAGAAAACAACAAGTTCTGCTTGACTGATGCAAGTCAAGCCAATTGGATGTTATCTCTGGTGTGCCACAGGGAACAGTATTAGGCACTCTTCTTTTCTTGGCCTACAATAATGACCTACTGGAAGCTGTTGTCCACTCAGACTCCCGCCTCTTTGCCAATGACTGTCTTGTAGTCAGACTCATCAGACCAGATGCAGATGCCAGAAGACTGCAAGAGGATCTGGAAACCCTAGAGAAATGGGAGAAACTATGGCAGATGTGGTTTCATCCAGAGAAGTGTTCCAGTCATCATAAACGCTTAGAGAGACAGACTGAATACAAGCTCCACGGGTAAACGCTCGAACTGGTAGATAGTGGGAAGTACCTCAGATAGAACATCAGCCATGACCTCTCTTGGCAGCCAAAGCATCAAAGACCCTTGGATTCTTGAGGCGTAACCTCAGCGAGTGTACAAAGGAGGTCAAACAAACAGCCGTAAGACCTACACTTGAGCCGCCACGGCAGCCAAAGCATCAAAGACCCTTGGATTCTTGAGGCGTAATCTCAGCGAGTGTACAAAGGAGGTCAAACAAACAGCCGTAAGACCTACACTTGAGTATGAATCCTGCATGGGACCCATCAACTAGTTTAGATGTCACCAAACTAGAGAAAGTCCAAAGACAAGCCGCTTGTTTTATCCGTAATAATTATTAGGACAGGACACCTGGTTGCGTCTCCAAGATGGTCTCAGACTTTGGATGGGAGTCATTGCAACATAGAAGAAGAGTGGACTGATTGACAACCTTATGTCGTAGAGCGAATATATTTTACCTGCCCCAGCCGGGAATCGAACCCAGGTCGCTGGATCTACAAGGAAACATTCTACCACGTTGCTGTAAAAGCCGGCTTCTACCGCAAGGCAGTAGAAGTTTATTTATGTATACCTTGACCCCGTGACTTGCACCCCCTCTAATTTAAAATCGTCTCTGAATTTCTTAGTGCAAGAATCACGTGAAGTGAGGCCAAGATAGTGTATTTATATACTAGTCAAAAGTTCTAAAGGGCCACTTGATTGAATGAGTAAAATCTCAAAAATAGCAATTTATTTAAAAAAAATGAAATTAACAATTCAAAGTTGAATTATTTTGAAATTTATAAGTCGATATCAATTTTGTATAAAACCACTTTTTGTGATCATAATTTGGCACCCAACAGGGATACCCCATTTTTTCAAAATAAACAATGTTAATATCGTGTGTGACCACCTTCCGCTTCGATCACAGCTTCGCATCTTCTTCTCATAGAGGCAATATACCGCCTAATGTCAGGCTGGGCAAGCAAGTTCGATTGTCTAACAACCTCTTGACGAAGTGCAGCCACTGTCTGTGGAGGACTTAGTACGTTACGTAAGCGTTTATCAAGCAAATCCCAATTGTGATCAATGGGGTTTAAATCAGGGAACGAGCAGGCCAGTCCATCACTAGCACATTGTTGGTGGCCTGATACTGTCTAGTTGCTCTTGCAGAGTGACTGGTAGCATTGTCTTGCATCAGAAGCATATGTGTATTCGCCAGGATACAAGGTATCATCTTGTTAGCGTTGCGCGTTTAACTCGCACGTCTGTTTTATGCTGAAGTGAGATGCCACCCCAAATCATCACTGATCCACCCCAAAATTGATCTTTTTCAACAACACAGGCACGACCTAGCACGATCGTCTGATCGTCTGAGGTTGAATCTGGACTCATCTGTGAACAAAACAGAAACCCAGTCATTACGTTGCCATCGAATATGGGCTCTTGCCCGTGCAAGGCATGCTCTAAGATGTCTCGCACTAAGAATCGGTCCAACATATGGTCTTTGTGGGCGAATCGTAGATGCCCTCAACCTGTTTCGCACCGTTTGATCACTAATGTGATGCCCATGAGCTCAAACTGTGCTTCTGGCAGTGACTGTAGCCGACCGAAACCTGTCCCTGAAATGTGTCAGTCGAATGTAGCGGTCGTCTTGGAGCGTTGTGAGACTCCCGCGGCTTTGTCTAGGAAAGTCGCTTATGTTACCAGTATGCTGAAACTTTTGCCATAGGTTTCCGATTGTTGAGTGCTGGTGACCAAAATGCCTGGCGACCTGAGAATTTAATTAATTCTACCATTGACTGCTTGAGTGCAGAAGCCAAGCGCATTATTTAGACGAATTGATTACCTGCCGTATCCCAGCACCTTGCTGGAGCATACCAACTGCTCTTTCTCGTTCAGGTGTCAACATACGCCGCATAATTTTAAACCCTTTTGCTGTTTTTCTTGCTTGTGACGATTCCAGCTAATGGTCAGTAAAATTCGAATCACATCAAATGCGATATATCGTTTTCCACTTGCATTTTTGGGTTTTAACACTCCTCGTATTGCACAAGCGGATTTAGCGAATTACTGAAAAGTTTAAATTAAAATTGATGGGAATAATGCTTGGGGATATTATATATCAAATTTTGTAAAAATACATTCAATATAAAGTTTTTTATCATAAATATAAACTTGGCCGGTTAGGTCTTTTGGCTAGTATATATACCTAAACCCTGTGACAGTTATCCAAAATGCAGCATGAATTGGCGGAGCTAGACACTGATGTAGTTCGTCCAGGTGACAAACGCACCAGAGGTCAGCACAGACTTTACCAGCCAGCTGTCAAGTTGTCCATCTACAATAACTTCTTCTTCCCACGGACCATCCGGTCGGGGATGGAACCTTCTTCCAACATCAGTCACCTTGCATAAAAGGGGTTGTGCTAGGAAGATATAGTAAGGCAGGTAAGTATCCGTTAAAAATATATTGTTATGTCGCAATAAAAGATATACAGAGATTATGTTGTTTGTTTCAAATAAGCGACGTTAAATAAAGCTTCTTTATCTTTAACTTTATCTTTGTCGCTTCCATAGTTAAGTTCAGAGTCCATCTTGGACATACTCTACCAGCCCTCAAGCAGTAACCCTGGCGCCATGACTATTTTAACTGTACATACGGTGATTTTAACTTTTGGAACGATGCGGCTGTCTCTTTCCCCTCTCACTGGTCAACAGTACATTATTTTTAATATTTCTGACCAAAACTTTGAAGTAGAAGAGGAGGAAGAAGAAAACTCTTGAATCATGAAAGTTTCCTTTGATGGAGCACCAAGCGTTTATATGTCTAACCGACTTGACCAACTTAAACTCTGACTATCTGTGCGTCTTGAGCCATTTTCTTTGTTTCATAATAGAGTGTTAATTAAATAGTTTGTATCTCTATGATCAATGATACATTGCAATAGCGTGTAAGCTTCCATGCGAGCTAAACTTTTTTGTGCTTCAACAGCAGCAGACTTTAGAGCGAATATTTTGTAACAGTAATGTGTGTTTAAACCACCCGAGATGCTTTTGCTGCTGTCCGTTTTTGATTGTTACTATCATTGTGTCAGTCTGTATTTGTTCTATGTTTTGTTGTACGTTTCTTTATGTCCGATCTAGTTTTGCAATCATCCTTATTGGAAGAGATAGCTGGTTGCTTTGCTCTGTTTGTCTTTCTGGTACCTTGTGATTTTGTGGCTCTTCCTTGCGGTGTCATGGGTTTGTCTGCAGTTTGTGATTGTGGTATTTCCTGACCATACTCACTTATTTTTTTCTTTATGGTAAGCATATCCAACATAACCATTAAATAACAACATAAGGGAATAGGTCGTATGAGCTCAGATTTTTTTTTCACTAAATGAAATATAAGTATCCAATTGTAAACCAGCATCAAGAGGCTTCTTCAATGGCACACTAAGAGGCAATCGTTATATAAAAACAGCGAAACGCTGATCAGTTTGTTAATATCCGAGCTGTTTGACTAGCACTTTTGTTGTTCGCTGACTAGGTACGAAGATTTGGTACCAGTAAAATGCATTTAAGGCGCGACCCCCCCCCCCCGTGGCTTAGGCTGCTTTCTGTTCTAAGGCAAAGGTTCTGTTGTTGTTGACCTTTTGTTTATTGTTACTCCCATTGTGGGAGTCTGTAATTGTTCTGTGTTTTGTTGTACGTTACTTTATGTCCATTCTAGTATTGCAATCATCTTGATGGGGAAGAGAGAGCTGGTTCCTTTGCTGAATTCGTCTTCCGGGTGGCTCGTGATGGTTGAGCGGCTCTTCCCTGATGTGCCGTTGGGTTGTCTGCGGTTTGTAATTGTGGTATTTACTGATCATACTCACTTACTATTATATCTTTAAGACTCTAGCTTAGCCCTGTGACACAGCTGGCCAGTTCGAGTCATACCTTATGGTCAAACCTGATGGGGCTCAATTATGATCAAGTAAAAATTACATATAGATGGTGCTTGTTTTAGTTTTCTACAGCTGCTTTTTGACTCGTTGTAAACCTGCCTACAGTTTATTGTTATGGTTTTAGCTTTAATTACATAAATTAAAATGGATCAGTCTGCAGACTCAATGATGACCCTATCCTTAATTTTATATCGCTTTGTTAGTATCTGATGCTTGTCTTTGTCTGGGCCCACTATAGCTCAACTAACTGTTCTATCTGTGTGTTACGAGCCTTTTTTGTCTCACCATAGTGTGTTAATTTTCCTTAGATTGATTCTATGTGATGATGCATTGCATAGGTTAGCCTGCACCTGAGCTTTGTGTTTTAACAACAGTAGATTTGATGTGGAAGATGTGGCACCATATAAGTGCACTTTAGACCAATGTGGTTTCCGCTGCTTTCTGTTCTAATGCAGCGGTTTAGTTGTTGTTGATACATTGTTGATTGTAGCTCCATTGTTTGTGAGGAGTTCGGTTTTTGGTCAATGTCTTTTTATGCTGAACATGATGTATAATCTAGCTTTGCAATCATCTTGCTGAGGACAAAAAAGCTTGTTGCTTTACTTTAATTATCTTCCTGCTGACATCTGTTTTTTGAGTATTCTGTGTCTCGTGCCTAAAGTGCTTTGAGTGGATTGTGGAATTTCCTTGCCATACTCACTTACATTTTGGTTATTCCTTTTTTTATTACAATCAAAACAAATCAGTTATTTTGTGAAAGGAGCTCCATTGTTTGTCCATGCACTCAAACAGTGAATTAACTCACATAAATTATTGCTTAAGCAAATCTATTTTAATTAGAATATGTAAAATTTGGAAAACCAATGATGCTTTAGAACACTCACATCTCATTGACATGCATTTTGTCTGGCATAAACAGCTAATTGTCTTCATGCACACAACTGAGATAGCTAGCAAGCACTTCAAAACAACATCCACTCCATCTGTACCGTCTTGCCACAAGTCACTAGCTTCAGTTGGTTTATTTTCTAGATCAATTATTACATGGTCTGCTATAAGCCATATCTAAGCTTGATAGTTTGCATTTGTGACATGTAACTCTAATGCACCATGGGTTGGAGGCAACACACCTAGGTCTTGTTTCGCTTACACAAAATGACTATGCCTGACTTCATTATTACCTCTGACATCCTTTTCTCTAATTCCATACAACGAACATACTAACGTCCAAGCATCATTGACGTAATGACCCCTTACTAGTGCTCCCGTAAGAAGATGGGCATACTTAATAAACGTGTTCCAGCATATCTTCTTGTCTTTCCAGATAAAGATTGCACGGTATCGCATCTTGTTAGCGCATGAATGCCTAAAATAATGGAATGGACAACACAAAATGGGGTAGAAGTTCAAGCAATGAAATGGGCAGGAACGAATTTTTTACTCTCGCTACCCTCGAGAGCATCCAAACTTATCAATACTGCAGGCCCTGAGGGGAACAGTCGCAGTATAAACACATCTGAAACCCGTGTCTGTATCACGACATTTGCTAACATTTCATTTATACCCTCTGCTGTTGTGTCTCACGCATGAAGTGCCATCCTAGTGTCCAGATCTTCATTATCAGATGACAAGTGGGACGCTTCATGTATATTCGATGTAGTGCTTAGGACATTTTCAATTCCTCCAGAAGTAACCGCTTTTTAGTCTCAGGTTATTCGAGAGTTTTAGCTGTCACATTTACAGACAGTTTTCCAGCAGCCAAATCAGACTTACTCTCACCCAGTAATATGAACTTGTCCTAGACTTGTGGACAATTCACAAGCTTCCAACATATGAATTGTCCAACTTTGCATCATATTATGAGGAGGCGGACACTTGGATAGTGTTACATATCACAATGGCAAACTATCATACTAAGAGGTACAGATGGGCAAAAAAGTTGGTAACAATTATCTGTGTATGTAGCTAATTAGCAGTGATTATAAGATATGTGTGTGCCAGTGAGATGTTGAAGTATCTCGGAAAATGCACACCCGCTAGTAGATGTGATGTTATGGACAGCGCAAGTCCTACATGTTTTCATAAAATAGATCTGTTATGGCGATAATTATTGAGAAATAATTCGCTGTTTGGGTATACTTTATGTCCCATCTAGTTTTGCAATCATCTTGATGGGGAAGAGATAGCTGGTTGCTTTGCTTAATTTGTCTTCCTGGTGTCTCGTGATTGTTGTGTGACTTTTTCTCGCGATGGCATGGGTTTGTCTGCAGTTTGTGATTGTGGTATTTCCTGATCATACTCACTAATTTTGACATCCACCCATATCGGTTTTACTGCACATAATGGAACATACATAGCATGGCTACCAGCTTCTTCCCTATTTTACCATCAGAATGTGTCTTTTTTCATGAAATGGACTACCAAATCAATATAATTATCATACAAAACAGGAAGTCTTGAATTGCCCAGGTAGGGTTAAACCATTTATTGTTTAATATCAACATTTTTGCTGAGCACTATGCGGAAATCTATACCAGACGTAACAAAGACCACCGTGAACAGATTGTGAAAAAAAAAATTCCCTCGCCAGGCTAAATTATGTTAATTTTGACGCAAGTCTTCGTCTGCATCTATTAGTTAGACTCATCCGTTCGAACGAGATATAATATATCAATCTAAATAAGCCTAATTGATATATATATGCCGATCGTGCTGTGCTGGCTTGAAGTATATCCAAAACAAAATATGCTATGTCAATGAATCAACATATCCGATATTTTTCGAGGGTAATTTTTTTTTCACAATCTGTTCACGGTGGTCTTTGTTACGTCTGGTATAGATTTCCGCATAGTGCTCAGCAAAAATGTTGATATTAAACAATAAATGGTTTAACCCTACCTGGGCAATTCAAGACTTCCTGTTTTGTATGAAAATTATACTGATTTGGTAGTCCATTTCACGAAAAAAGACACATTCTGATGGTAAAATAGGGAAGAAGCTGGTAGCCATGCTATGTATGTTCCATTATGTGCAGTAAAACCGATATGGGTGGATGTCAAAATTAGTGAGTATGATCAGGAAATACCACAATCACAAACTGCAGACAAACCCATGGCATCGCGAGAAAAAGTCACACAACAATCACGAGACACCAGGAAGACAAATTAAGCAAAGCAACCAGCTATCTCTTCCCCATCAAGATGATTGCAAAACTAGATGGGACATAAAGTATACCCAAACAGCGAATTATTTCTCAATAATTATCGCCATAACAGATCTATTTTATGAAAACATGTAGGACTTGCGCTGTCCATAACATCACATCTACTAGCGGGTGTGCATTTTCCGAGATACTTCAGAACATCTCACTGGCACACACATATCTTATATCCACAGCTAATTAGCTACATACACAGATAATTGTTACCAACTTTTTTGCCCATCTGTACCTCTTAGTATGATAGTTTGCCATTGTGATATGTAACACTATCCAAGTGTCCGCCTCCTCATAATATGATGCAAAGTTGGACAATTCATATGTTGGAAGCTTGTGAATTGTCCACAAGTCTAGGACAAGTTCATATTACTGGGTGAGAGTAAGTCTGATTGGGCTGCTGGAAAACTGTCTGTAAATGTGACAGCTAAAACTCTCGAATAACCTGAGACTAAAAAGCGGTTACTTCTGGAGGAATTGAAAATGTCCAAAGCACTACATCGAATATACATGAAGCGTCCCACTTGTCATCTGATAATGAAGATCTGGACACTAGGATGGCACCTCATGCGTGAGACACAACAGCAGAGGGTATGAATGAAATGTTAGCAAATGTCGTGATACAGACACGGGTTTCAGATGTGTTTATACTGCGACTGTTCCCCTCAGGGCCTGCAGTATTGATAAGTTTGGATGCTCTCGAGGGTAGCGAGAGTAAAAAATGCGTTCCTGCCCATTTCATTGCTTGAACTTCTACCCCATTTTGTGTTGTCCATTCCATTATTTTAGGCATTCATGCGCTAACAAGATGCGATACCGTGCAATCTTTATCTGGAAAGACAAGAAGATATGCTGGAACACGTTTATTAAGTATGCCCATCTTCTTACGGGAGCACTAGTAAGGGGTGATTACGTCAATGATGCTTGGACGTTAGTATGTTCGTTGTATGGAATTAGAGAAAAGGATGTCAGAGGTAATAATGAAGTCAGGCATAGTCTTTTTGTGTAAGCGAAACAAGACCTAGGTGTGTTGCCTCCAACCCTTGGTGCATTAGAGTTACATGTCACAAATGCAAACTATCAAGCTTAGATATGGCTTATAGCAGACCATGTAATAATTGATCTAGAAAATAAACCAACTGAAGCTAGTGACTTGTGGCAAGACGGTACAGATGGAGTGGATGTTGTTTTGAAGTGCTTGCTAGCTATCTCAGTTGTGTGCATGAAGACAATTAGCTGTTTATGCCAGACAAAATGCATGTCAATGAGATGTGAGTGTTCTAAAGCATCATTGGTTTTCCAAATTTTACATATTCTAATTAAAATAGATTTGCTTAAGCAATAATTTATGTGAGTTAATTCACTGTTTGAGTGCATGGACAAACAATGGAGCTCCTTTCACAAAATAACTGATTTGTTTTGATTGTAATAAAAAAAGGAATAACCAAAATGTAAGTGAGTATGGCAAGGAAATTCCACAATCCACTCAAAGCACTGTAGGCACGAGACACAGAATACTCAAAAACAGATGTCAGCAGGAAGATAATTAAAGTAAAGCAACAAGCTTTTTTGTCCTCAGCAAGATGATTGCAAAGCTAGATTATACATCATGTTCAGCATAAAAAGACATTGACCAAAAACTGAACTCCTCACAAACAATGGAGCTACAATCAACAATGTATCAACAACAACTAAACCGCTGCATTAGAACAGACAGCAGCGGAAACCACATAGGTCTAAAGTGCACTTATATGGTGCCACATCTTCCACATCAAATCTACTGTTGTTAAAACACAAAGCTCAGGTGCAGGCTAACCTATGCAATGCATCATCACATAGAATCAATCTAAGGAAAATTAACACACTATGGTGAGACAAAAAAAGCTCGTAACACACAGATAGAACAGTAAGTTGAGCTATAGTGGGCCCAGACAAAGACAAGCATCATATACTAACAAAGCGATATAAATTTAAGGATAGGGTCATCATTGAGTCTGCAGACTGATCCATTTTAATTTATGTAATTAAAGCCAAAACCATAACAATAAACTGAAGGCAGGTTTACAACGAGTCAAAAAGCAGCTGTAGAAAACTAAAACAAGCACCATCTATATGTAATTTTTACTTGATCATAATTGAGCCCCATCAGGTTTGACCATAAGGTATGACTCGAACTGGCCAGCTGTGTCACAGGGCTAAGCTAGAGTCTTAAAGATAAAATAGTAAGTGAGTATGATCAGTAAATACCACAATTACAAACCGCAGACAACCCAACGGCACATCAGGGAAGAGCCGCTCAACCATCACGAGCCACCCGGAAGACAAATTAAGCAAAGGAACCAGCTCCCTCTTCCCCATCAAGATGATTGCAATACTAGAATGGACATAAAGTAACGTACAACAAAACACAGAACAATTACAGACTCCCACAATGGGAGTAACAATAAACAAAAGGTCAACAACAACAGAACCGTTGCCTTAGAACAGAAAGCAGCCTAAGCCACGGGGGGGGGGGGGGGTGCGCCTTAAATGCATTTTACTGGTACCAAATCTTCGTACCTAGTCAGGGAACAACAAAAGTGCTAGTCAGACAGCTCGGATATTAACAAACTGATCAGCGTTTCGCTGTTTTTATATAACGATTGCCTCTTAGTGTGCCATTGAAGAAGCCTCTTGATGCTGGTTTACAATTGGATACTTATATTTCATTTAGTGAAAAAAAAAATCTGAGCTCATACGACCTATTCCCTTATGTTGTTATTTAATGGTTATGTTGGATATGCTTACCATAAAGAAAAAAATAAGTGAGTATGGTCAGGAAATACCACAATCACAAACTGCAGACAAACCAATGACACCGCAAGGAAGAGCCACAAAATCACAAGGTACCAGAAAGACAAACAGAGCAAAGCAACCAGCTATCTCTTCCCAATAAGGATGATTGCAAAACTAGATCGGACATAAAAAAACGTACAACAAAACATAGAACAAATACAGACTGACACAATGATAGTAACAATCAAAAACGGACAGCAACAAAAGCATCTCGGGTGGTTTAAACACACATTACTGTTACAAAATATTCGCTCTAAAGTCTGCTGCTGTTGAAGCACAAAAAAGTCTAGCTCGCATGGAAGCTTACAAGCTATTGCAATGTTTCATTGATCATAGAGATACAAACTATTTAATTAACACTCTATTATGAAACAAAGAAAATGGCTCAAGACTCACAGATAGTCAGAGTTTAAGTTGGTCAAGTCGGTTAGACATATAAACGCTTGGTGCTCCATCAAAGGAAACTTTCATGATTCAAGAGTTTTCTTCTTCCTCCTCTTCTACTTCAAAGTTTTGGTCAGAAATATTAAAAATAATGTACTGTTGACCAGTGAGAGGGGAAAGAGACAGCCGCATCGTTCCAAAAGTTAAAATCACCGTATGTACAGTTAAAATAGTCATGGCGCCAGGGTTACTGCTTGAGGGCTGGTAGAGTATGTCCAAGATGGACTCTGAACTTAACTATGGAAGCGACAAAGATAAAGTTAAAGATAAAGAAGCTTTATTTAACGTCGCTTATTTGAAACAAACAACATAATCTCTGTATATCTTTTATTGCGACATAACAATATATTTTTAACGGATACTAACCTGCCTTACTATATCTTCCTAGCACAACCCCTTTTATGCAAGGTGACTGATGTTGGAAGGAGGTTCCATCCCCGACCGGATGGTCCGTGGGAGGAAGAAGTTATTGTAGATGGACAACTTGACAGCTGGCTGGTAAAGTCTGTGCTGACCTCTGTTGCGTTTGTCACCTGGACGAACTACATCAGTGTCTAGCTCCGCCAATTCATGCTGCATTTTGGATAACTGTCACAGGGTTTAGGTATATATACTAGCCAAAAGACCTAACCGGCCAAGTATATATTTATGATAAAAAAACTTTATATTGAATGTATTTTTACAAAATTTGATATATAATATCCCCAAGCATTATTCCCATCGATTTTAATTTAAACTTTTCAGTAATTCGCTAAATCCGCTTGTGCAATACGAGGAGTGTTAAGACCCAAAAATGCAAGTGGAACACGATATATCGCATTTGATGTGATTCGAATTTTACTGACCATTAGCTGGAATCGTCACAAGCAAGAAAAACAGCAAAAGGTTTCAAAATTATGCGGCGTATGTTGACACCTGAACGAGAAAGAGCAGTTGGTATGCTCCAGCAAGGTGCTGGGATACGGCAGGTAATCAATTTGTCTAAATAATGCGCTTGGCTTCTGCACTCAAGCAGTCAATGGTAGAATTAATTAAATTCTCAGGTCGCCAGGCATTTTGGTCACCAGCACTCAACAATCGGAAACCTATGGCAAAAGTTTCAGCATACTGGTAACATAAGCGACTTTCCTAGACAAAGCCGCGGGAGTCTCACAACGCTCCAAGACGACCGCTACATTCGACTGACACATTTCAGGGACAGGTTTCGGTCGGTTACAGTCACTGCCAGAAGCACAGTTTGAGCTCATGGGCATCACATTAGTGATCAAACGGTGCGAAACAGGTTGAGGGCATCTACGATTCGTCCACAAAGACCATATGTTGGACCGATTTTTAGTGCGAGACATCTTAGAGCATGCCTTGCACGGGCAAGAGCCAATATTCGATGGCAACGTAATGACTGGGTTTCTGTTTTGTTCACAGTTGAGTCCAGATTCAACCTCAGACGATAAGACGATCGTGCTAGGTCGTGCCTGTGTTGTTGAAAAAGATCAATTTTGGGGTGGATCAGTGATGATTTGGGGTGGCATCTCACTTCAGCATAAAACAGACGTGCGAGTTAAACGCGCAACGCTAACAAGATGATACCTTGTATCCTGGCGAATACACATATGCTTCTGATGCAAAACAATGCTACCAGTCACTCTGCAAGAGCAACTAGACAGTATCAGGCCACCAACAATGTGCAAGTGATGGACTGGCCTGCTCGCTCCCTGATTTAAACCCCATTGATCACAATTGGGATTTGCTTGATAAACGCTTACGTAACGTACTAAGTCCTCCACAGACAGTGGCTGCACTTCGTCAAGAGGTTGTTAGACAATCGAACTTGCTTGCCCAGCCTGACATTAGGCGGTATATTGCCTCTATGAGAAGAAGATGCGAAGCTGTGATCGAAGCGGAAGGTGGTCACACACGATATTAACATTGTTTATTTTGAAAAAATGGGGTATCCCTGTTGGGTGCCAAATTCTGATCACAAAAAGTGGTTTTATACAAAATTGATATCGACTTATAAATTTCAAAATAATTCAACTTTGAATTGTTAATTTCATTTTTTTAAATAAATTGCTATTTTTGAGATTTTACTCATTCAATCAAGTGGCCCTTTAGAACTTTTGACTAGTATATAAATACACTATCTTGGCCTCACTTCACGTGATTCTTGCACTAAGAAATTCAGAGACGATTTTAAATTAGAGGGGGTGCAAGTCACAGGGTCAAGGTATACATAAATACACTTCTACTGCCTTGCGGTAGAAGCCGGCTTTTACAGCAACGTGGTAGAATGTTTCCTTGTAGATCCAGCGACCTGGGTTCGATTCCCGGCTGGGGCAGGTAAAATATATTCGCTCTACGACATAAGGTTGTCAATCAGTCCACTCTTCTTCTATGTTGCAATGACTCCCATCCAAAGTCTGAGACCATCTTGGAGACGCAACCAGGTGTCCTGTCCTAATAATTATTACGGATAAAACAAGCAGCTTGTCTTTGGACTTTCTCTAGTTTGGTGACATCTAAACTAGTTAATGGGTCCCATGCAGGATTCATACTCAAGTGTAGGTCTTACGGCTGTTTGTTTGACCTCCTTTGTACACTCGCTGAGGTTACGCCTCAAGAATCCAAGGGTCTTTGATGCTTTGGCTGCCGTGGCGTCTACGTGAGTATGCCAAGAGAGGTCATGGCTGATGTTCTATCTGAGGTACTTCCCACTATCTACCAGTTCGAGCGTATACCCGTGGAGCTTGTATTCAGTCTGTCTCTCTAAGCGTTTATGATGACTGGAACACTTCTCTGGATGAAAGTAAGTAAGGTTGCAAAGATCAGGAATCGATACAATCAAGTACCACACCTGACCCAGGATACCAATGGGAAAGTGACAAACTTACAGAAGACACCACAAACGAGAGCCAAGAGGTCAGCCCTTTCCCAGCAGGTGACCACGAAGCACATATAAACAGACGCGCACAAAACATAGCAAACACAAGACAGAACAAAAACATAAAAGATCCACAAAAGAAGTACCGCCTTGGAACGGTCAGTAAAATATTTTACTGGAGGGCTTAAACCGGTTTAACGGCGCCAACCTCACCCTTAATTGAGATGTGGATCAAGACACATAGATATTTGGTTTGCATGAAAGACACCTAACTTATCAATGCATCATCTCCTCAAACATATAAATCAAGATATAACAAGGAGATAAAGCAAGGATAAGGACTCAACAGTAAATTAAACTGAATACCGGAGCAAAAGAAATCCAACAGGTAAACCCCGGTGGGCCCGACAAACAGCCAAAGCATCAGGCCCCTACCATCTCATCAATAGATAAGTCTTTAAGTCGGAACCATCATAGAGTCTGAAGTCCGACCCACCGGCGTGCAATTAAAGAGGAAAGCAAAGTTGCCAACTGTGATTGGGTTGACTACCAAGCATGCAGTCTGTTGCAATACATTAATGTTATAGCCAATCTTTTTATAATGGGAAATTATTTTAATGAACTGCGCTGAAAAATTATTAGAGCCAACAATCTTCTTCAACTTATACACCAAGTCACCATAGAAATCAGGTTCCGAAAGTCCTTGGCGCAAGAGAGATTTAAGTCCAACTTGGAATTTAGAAATTAAATCAAAGTATCGTCTATAAAATTTTGAAAATGTTTTGTGAAGTTTATGATACCGATAGCCCTGTTTAAGAAGTTTCTGAGTTAACAATTTATTGCGAGTGTTGAAGTCAGTAACATAGCTAGATGCTCTAGCAAAACGAATGAGTTGAGAGATATAGACTCCATAGGATGTAGAACGAGGAACATCACCATCTAAAAATGGGAAATTGACAATTTCAAAATCAAAGTCGTCACGTTTATCATAAATTTTGGTAGAAACAATACCATTAGAAATTGACAAATGCAAGTCTAAAAATGCGGCTTCGGTATCAGAGGCATTGGCTTTATTAAGTTGGAGCTCTGAAGGGTATATTTGACTAGCCATATTTTCAAAATAAACATTATTAATATTTAAAATATCGTCCAAATATCTGGAAGTAGTGTTAAACGCATCAATAACATCAGCCTGCTTATCATCAGAAAGAGACATCATAAAGTCCCTTTCATAACAAAACAGGAATAAATCTGCAACCAGGCGAGCACAATTAGTGCCCATAGGAATCCCAACTACTTGTCTATAGAGCTTGGTGCCAAATCGAATAAAAATGTTGTCCAACAAAAAGGTCAGCGCATCACATACATTTTGACACGACCATGCATGATATTTTTTAGGTTTTTCTGAAGTAAAAAATGCAACCACATCTGCCATAGTTTCTCCCATTTCTCTAGGGTTTCCAGATCCTCTTGCGGTCTTCTGGCATCTGCATCTGGTCTGATGAGTCTGACTACAAGACAGTCATTGGCAAAGAGGCGGGAGTCTGAGTGGACAACAGCTTCCAGTAGGTCATTAATGTAGGCCAAGAAAAGAAGAGTGCCTAATACTGTTCCCTGTGGCACACCAGAGATAACATCCAATTGGCTTGACTTGCATCCGTCAAGCAGAAGTTGTTGTTTTCTGTGTCCAAGGAATGAACTTATCCAATCTAGGATATCTCCTCTGACCCATAATAGTTCAGTTTGTAGAGTAGACGCTGGTGTGGGACTTTATCGAAGGCCTTAAAAAGTCTAGCAAATCCACTTCGACCTGATCTACTAGCGATGGCTTGGATGGTAGCAACCAGCTGGGTAACTGATGACCGTTTCTTGCGGAAGCAATGTTTTTTCATTGTCAGGATGCTGTTATGGTCGAGTTGTCCAATGACGTTGCTATGAACAATGTGCCCTAGCACTTTGCATGCTACGGATGTCAGTGACACACGTCTGTAGTTGGAAGCCATGTGTTTGAGCCCTTTCTTGAATAGAGGAACTAGCAGTGCTTCTCTCCAATCTGATGGTACACTTCATGTAGCTAGAGAAAACTTGTATATCGGACTAAGAATAGTTTCTTCTGCCGCCGATCTCAGGGTGAAGTTGGAATTCCATCAGCCTTCAAGTAAAATATTTTTGCTGACCGTTCCAAGGCGTAGCTTCTTTTGTGGAGCATTTATGTTATCCCTGTCTTGTTTTTTATGCTTTCGTACGCGTCTGTTTATTGATGCCTTGTGGCCACCTGTTGGGAAAGGGCTGACCTCTTGGCTCTTGTTCGTGAAGTCTAATTGTGAAGTTGTCACTTTCCCATGTGGTATTCTGGGTGATGGTGTGGTGCTTGATTGTATCAACTCCTGATCTTTGCCCTCTTTCTTACTTTGTATGGATTTAGATCCTTCAGAAGTTTCTTTACTCCATTTGGGTTGATACTGATATTCTGCATAGGCTGTAATGGGCTGGATTCTTTTTCAGGGAATGAGATAGCATACTGAAGGACATTAGAAATGCACCAATTATATTTTCGCTGTCTCTTCCACATGGTTGATTTGAGGATGTTTTTTTATCACTTTTCATCAACTTACACAGAGGACCATGATTTGCCATAGTTTTGATTTGCTCTTGCCATTCATTCTAACGTAACTATGACGTTAGTGTTTTCAACAATTTTTTTCTGACAACTGTGAGATTAGTTCAATTTAAAAGCAATCACGTTGAGCTGGTAGCCAGATGTCTTAACCAACGGAAATAATGGGAAACAGTCGTTGAATTACACTTCCAGTCGCAGCGTTTCTTTGCTAACGTCAGTCTTAATTTTTCAAACAGCAATAACAGGCGGATGACGTTCGCCCATGTCACGATACTTTTTTTCTTCTACGCAACGGATTGCAGAGTATCTTTTGGCACTAAAAAATAATTATTCCTGTTCCTTAGGATATACGTCAACAAATAATGACGTCACCTAGACGTAATGAATTTTACCAGAGGCCTAAAACTTTATGATTTGATTTTGTCTTTCCTTATGCTTTCGAGAACAAACATTGGTTTGCAAACCTTTTTGCGCTCATTATGGAAGGTATTGATACTCTGTGACTTTTTAAATTAGGGATGTTTCAGAATTATCGCCACGTCACGGCAACCATAAGCCACAGCGTTTCCATTTTCTTATTGAATGCAGGCTAAATGAAGGGACCTGTCGATTTTATTTTTCACATAAATGAAATATTACATTTTGACAAAAAATAAGCATTTTAGCAGGTGGTGTGTTTTTTAAAGTCCTTCAGTATATATATCTTCACAAGTGTAACAGACTGAAACTGTTTGTTGATTAGTTCAGCTTTCACTGACGAATCGCTTTGCAGATACCCAGTTTAAACATATTTTATTGCCAAATATGACACAGCAATGGGGATGGGCCACAAGAACTCACAACATTAGTTACCTGAACTTGTGACCCAACCCCATTGCTGTATCATATTTGGCAGATACTCATCCGGGTTCATCAATGCTGAAACGCCTGAAGCTTCTTGTCGCTTACTATTGATGACAGACCAAAAAGTTTAAGCTGCACTGGCTCGTCTGAGTCTTTACAAAATGCCACCACATTGTTGGAGATCACATGTCACATCTCAAATACATGTACGCAATTTTCCTCTAGTGAATGCTATTAAATAGGAGTATTTCAATATTTTTTCTTAGAGGGGAGAGCAGCATCAAAAGCAAGTTATCCAAATTCAAGCCTTTGAAAAGATGATTTAATTTGATACAAATTATGCAGGTTACAGCAATCTGGAAAAATAAACTTTAATCATCCAATTGATGTGGCCATTCTTTATATATAACTGAAACCCTGTGAACTTTGAAATGTCATTAAAATCCCCATTATTATCATAAACTGTAATATTTTTCTCATATAATCAACTTTTTTTATGAAAAATCAATAACAACGCACAATTGCAGGAAGCTAAATTGTCTGTTTATGCATATTAGATAAGTGCTGTGTGACATCACACAGCCTTAAATGGCTTCCCAGTCACTGGGCAGCCATAACTTTTCATTTTCTTCTATGCAAACATTATTGATTTTTGTTTCGGTTGTTGCTTTACGTCCCAAGTGAACACCTACATGTATGTCCATGTTGGGATGTCAGTTCCCTTTGGGCAAGCTTTGTACAAGCAGTTAATCAGTACTTTGTGACTATACTTTCGCTTGTAACTGACAGCAACCCTTCTTGAATGATTCAGTCCAATGGAATAACTGTAGAAATTATTTCATGATCATTCTCCATGAAAGTATGAGACCGAGCCGGGATAGAACTTGCGACCCCTGGATATGCAATCAGACACGCATCTGTAGCTAGACACGTTATCGACTGTGCTATGCATCCCGGTATATGCAAACATCTGTATCTTTTATTATTATTTTCTATTAAACTTTGAGCGAGTTTGTGACAGAATGCTTGGTTTTAAAGTGGCTTGCATTACAGGTACACTGCTTGTTCTCAATGTTACTTTCCTCTTTAGCGAAACAGAATATAAGAATCTATCATGAGTATGTGGGTAGGATAGAAAAATCCGCCCGAGGATCACCGTTTGGCATCACGAGGCTTGCCAAGTGATGACTAAAGGTGATCCCGAGGGACGGATTTTTCTATCCTACTATCGCCCGAATAGTGGATTCTTTTTCTTGCTCACCATTAGATACCATTATTCTTAAGGAAAGGCTCCCAGAAGTCACTGAATACGTCCGAGATGCGACATGTCATGATAACGTCACTTTGACATAACAATGACGTCACTTGACGACCATAAGCGTTAGTTCCAATACAACCAATGTATTTAGCCCTCACGTGACAGCCTGGGTAAGATAGCATGGGTAAGATAAGATTTTTTAACCCAGGGTAAAATCTCAGATCTCCCTATCCGGTGTGCAAGAAACAAATATTCTTGGGACAAATCATGTCATCAGAGAATCGGCCTAATCATGGTTCACACTTATTGCGATTCTATTATCATCTCTCACATACATCTTAACGATACTTAATTATCAGCTATTGTATGACGTTTTCGCGTAAATGATTGTACATGTATTTTCACATGTGTTTTTGCAAGATAATATACTTCTCTACTAAATAAACCTGACAGTTTTTGCTTGCTTCAAACTCGTAAATAAAAAAAATGTAGAGCTACGCCGATATGCCTCTTTAATAACAAAACATTAAAAAGTATTCTTCTAAAATATATACGAGGGGTGACCTGAAAGTTCGCGGAAAAGTGCTATTAAATCGTATTGCCGTTATTGATTGCAACAAAAATTCACAAATATAAACTACTTTTCTTTGCAAGTTGATGAACATTAAATATAGAATATTGTGACATCAGATGGATGGGTACGTGGCGCCGTTATGTCGTCACCACACTGGAAGCGACCAATCTGTACCCATGGGTTGCCTCTCGGGTCTAAAAATCGTAGTTGTGCTTGAATTGAATGTAGTTTTTCACGGAAAGTAATTTTCCATCATTCTTTGAACATAATGCATGGGTTTTATGCTATTCTGATGCGCTATGTATTCACAACAAGTTTGAGATCAAGGAGCAAACCTGAAATAATCATTTTTTTCAGCATTTTGTTAAATATTAAATCAAAACTTAAAATCTAGTCAGTTTTTATTGCAATACTTATTATTTTCGGCTTAAATTATCAAATATTAGATCTACTGTCGTGAAGCAGAATGTTTATAAAGTATGTCGATAGCTTATTTTGAAGAATTGACTCGCCAATACAGGGAATGTGCTCATAGAATTTTGATGTGCTGCCTTTTTGACAGTACTGTTATTCGTTTCGATATGAAACACAATTCTTTTGATACAAATCTTTGAAAATTTGCATAGAAGAGGAGTAATCATGTCGTTAAATATGCATAGAGCGCAATATTGGATAACACAGAATAATAAAATATTACAAGACATTGAGTTTTGATTGTTCATGTAGTAAATCATCATGATGCAACGTAAAATGGGCCCATTCACGTTATGCAACGCTGCCTTGACGACAGCTATAGCGCGTGTAGACAACTAACATAAATTATGTTTTGACCAATCAACTACATTTGTGTTGCAGTATAAAATGCTGAAATTTCAGCTTGATTGATCAAGCGCTGGAGATGTGGTAACTACTTCCCGCGAACTTTCTGACCACCCCTCGTATTTATTAAATATAGAACATGTTGTCACGACGCCAAAAATAAAGGTTTTATCACTTTTGCCTCAGGAATGTATGTCTATATATGAATTGAATTTGTGTTTCATGTTTGCGAGAGCAATACCAGTAAAGGCAAAATTGCATTTTAAAATTTTGCAATTTCTTGCTGTGACGTATGCTATTGGGGTTTTAAGTTGTGCTTTCGACGTTGTCAAAACAGCAGTGTTTTCCCTTTATTTAAGCAATTTCTAGAAAATGAAGAGACTTGGAGTCAACCAATCAGTGTAAGATAATGCATTTTTAAGAATCAGAACTTATGTTTTGCGTCAAGTTAACTGGTAAAAGCGGATTAAAAGTAAGTAAGGGTGTTAAGATCAGGAATCGATACAATCAAGTACCACACCTGACCCAGGATACCAATGGGAAAGTGACAAACTCACAGCAGACACCACAAACGAGAGCCAAGAGGTCAGCCCTTTCCCAGCAGGTGACCACAAAGCACATATAAATAGACGTGCACAAAGACATTGCAAACACAAGACAGAACAAAAACATAAAAGATCCACAAAAGAAGTACCGCCTTGGACGGTCAGTAAAATATTTTACTGGAGGGCTTAAACTGGTTTAACGGCGCCAACCTCACCCTTAATTCAGACGTGGATCAAGGCACATAGATTTTGGTTTGCATGAAATACCCCTATCTTATCAATGCATCATCTCCTAAAACATATAAATCAAGATATAACAAGGAGATAGAGCAATAAGGACTCAACAGTAAAAAAAACTGAATACCGGAGCAAAAGAAATCCAACAGGCAAACCCCAGTGGGCCCGACAAACAGCCAAAGCATCAGGTCCCTACCATCTCATCAATAGATAAGTCTTTAAGTCGGAACCATCATAGAGTCTGAAGTCCGACCCACCGGCGTGCAATTAAAGAGGAAAGTAAAGTTGCCAACCGTGATTGGGTTGACTACCAAGCATGCAGTCTGTTGCAATACATTAATGTTATAGCCAATCTCTTTATAATAGGATTTTTTTAATGAACTGCGCTGAAAAATTATTAGAACCAACAATCTTTTTCAATTTATACACCAAGTCACCATAGAAATCAGGTTCCGAAAGTCCTTGGCCCAAGAGAGATTTAAGGCCAACATGGAATTTAGAAATCAAATCATAGTATCGTCTATAAAATTTTGGAAAAAAGTTTTGCAAAGTTTATGATACCGGTAGCCTTGTTTAAGAAGTTTCAGAGTTAACATTTATTGCAAGTGTTGAAGTCAGCAACATAGCTAGATGCTCTAGCAAAACGAATGAGTTGAGAGATATAGACTCCATAGGATGTAGAACGAGGAACATCACCATCTAAAAATGGGAAATTGACAATTTCAAAATCAAAGTCGTCACGTTTATCGTAAATTTTGGTAGAAACAATATCATTAGAAATTGACAAATGCAAGTCTGAAAATGCGGCTTCTGTATCAGAGGCATTGGCTTTATTTAGTTGGAGCTCTGAAGGGTATATTTGACTTACCAAATTGTCAATATAAACATTATTAATATTTAAAATATCGTCCAAATATCTTGAAGTAGTGTTAAACGCAATAATAACATCAGCCTGCTTATCATCAGAAAGAGACATCATAAAGTCCCTCTCATAACAAAACAGGAATAAATCTGCAACCAGGGGAGCACAATTAGTGCCGATAGGAATCCCAACTACTTTTCTATAGAGCTTGGTGCCAAATCGAATAAAAATGTTGTCCAACAAAAAGGTCAGCGCATCACATACATTTTGACACGACCATGCATGATATTGGATAGGTTTTTCTGAAGTAGAAAATGCATTTCTGTCATTACATGCAAGGTAAGGAGAGCCTTCTCTCTGGAAGGTTCTTTCAATAAGATCAATAAGTTTATCTTTCATTAAATTATGAGGTAAAGTAGACAAAAGAGTTGAAAAATGATAAGTAGAAAAACTGGTCGCATTGAAATCTCTAGCTTTAAGTTTATCTAAAATTTCACCTGAATTTTTAATAGACCAAAATAGGTTTTTACCGGATCTCTCATATACCTTTTCACAATATTTGATAACATGTTTTTTAACTGCTGTAAGACACGAGGTTAACAATTTAGAAAGTGCTGTTGTCGTATAAGAACTAGAATTAGCAATAAATCTTGCTTAATAGTGTTTTTATGGATCTTAGGTAACCAAATTTAACGTCAATTAAGAAACAACATAATCTATGGATAATAATCGTTTTTTTCTTTGTCAACATATGTCGCCGTTTAGTGTGTGCTATCCTCTTTGTTATAATGCCAATTGGCTATTCTTTACTTTAATAGCGTATGAATTTCAGGCTTTGCAGTATACATATATCAGCATGTTATTGTAACGCTTGACGTCGCTAAATAGACGTAGGCGGCAGCTACGGAGTTCAAAAGGACTGAAACAATGTCAAAATGCATTCCAAACAACATACTAAGTGGAAAGAGTTCATAAGGTGGCAGTTGTTTTAAAAAGCTCATAAAACGCTGATAACGTAAAATTGACGTTAACAAAATGACAATAGGCTTTTGGGTTGAACAATGCATGCATGCTTTATTTGAATGCCCAAAAGATGTCAATGAAATAACAATGAGTCACACTTACGCGATTTCTGGTGAATTTTGCGTGACTTCTTTGTTCTTGCAAAAATTATTTTAGGAGTTACGTGACGTTTTGCTAGCTGAAGTCTAAAATTAGTTTATCTTTTCAAATAATCTCAGTGCATTTTTGTCTACCTTTGTTCAACTTTACCTATGGAAAGACAAGTGATCATCGTATTCATTTACTACCAAAAAATAGACACACAGTATGTGTCAGGTTTCTTTAGTATTTAAGAATAGTTCCAACATTATTGAAGCTACAGTAATAATACAAAGAAAGCAAATTGATTAACACATTAAACGCCTTTATTGTATATTTCCAGTGTTTGCTGTTTGCTTAAACCAGTCAATTTATGATAAAGACAGATTAAAATGTTATTTTTGTTGACCTGAACATTTATTTAAAGTTTCAGATTCACATTCTCTAAGAACGCTTTATACTGGAGACCTAAATATGTAGCTATTTAATATTCTATTGTTAATTGCTATTTTCTATTTGCTTTTCATCCCTGTAAAAGTTGTGGAAATACACCAATTTCATCTGCTTTGGTATTTTATTTCCAAATAAATCTAAAATGTATGGTTTTATTAGGTGAAGTCACAAGGTGGCGAATGATTATATTCTGTGACAGTACGTTCGAATTTTATGTATTTGCCGTTCAATAATGTCTAAGATCTAGCATTATTTCTATTAGAATTATGTTTAAGGGCGTTGTTTTGTTTTACTATATTGTGTATTTTGCTTTGCAAAACAACACTTTATGATAAACATTTTGTTTATACAGTGTGTACATATAGTAAGAAGACGCGCAAAATGTACATAATATTTATCTAGAACGCGCAGTCGATGAGGCGCCATCGCAAATCCCCACGCTAAAGTTTTTTACCCCCCCCCCCCAGCACCCCCAAGTTCCAACCCGGGGCATGTCCCTTGCAACAGAATGAAAATTCTTGTCAATACGTTTTTTTTTATCAATTATTTGTGAGAACACACAAAATGTTTGATATAAAAATCTTTGAAATTGACATGTCAAAGATAATTGACCTTTAAACCTCGCCCCTAGGTCACCAGTTTGACCCTATGATGGAAATGTTGGTTACATACTGTTCTGCTTCTCATCCCTGTTGATTTGATATGCCACATGAACATTTTTGAAAAAAATGACCCCCTGGGCACCTGCAGAGCCTGAAAGTCCCACCCCCAGGCCACAGAATAAAATCCTGTCTGATATGTTTTGTATCTTTCATTTGTGAACACACACACAAAGTTTGGTATAAAAATCTTTGAAATTGACATGGTAACTGGAATAAAATAATATTTGACATTTGGCCTCACCCCAAGGTCACTAGTTTTACCCTTGGATGAAAATTTTACTTACATTCTGTTCTCATCATCCTCATCATCCTCGTCGACTTGATATGGCACATGACCATGTTTGAAAAAAATACATTTTTGACCACCTAGGCACCCGCAGCGCAACTAAGTCCCAACCTAGGGCATGACTCAGGCAACAGAATAAAAATCCTGTCTGATATGTTTTGTATCTTTCATTTCTGAGAACACACACAAAGTTTGGTATAAAAATCTTTGGAATTGCCTTTGTAATTAAAGTAAGATGTAATCTGACCTTTTGACCCCTCCCCAGTGCCCAAGGGGCGGGATCAGAAAAAACATTTGCCGTTGCACGCCCCATTCATGGGTGTAACTCACACACCAAATTTGGTTGAATTTGGACCAATGGTTTAGGAGGAGATAGCATAACGGACAAACAGCAGGACGAAATTTGATTTTGGCCCCTAAGCACCAAAAAATCCCACCCCTAGGGCATGGCCCAGGCGACAGAATAAAAATCCTGTCTGATAAGTTTGGTATCTTTCAATGTGAGTACACACACAAAATTTGGTATAAAAATCTTTGAAATTGACTTTGTAATTGAAATAAAATTATATTTGAGATTTGACCCCTCCCCAGGGCCCCAGGGAGCAGGGCCAAAAAAAATTGCCGTTGCACGCCCAATTCATGAGAGTAACTCACACACCAAATTTGGTTGAATTTCCTCCAATGGTTTGGAAGGAGATAGCATAACGGACGGACGAAAGGAGGGAGGCGATATCAATATCCCCTTCGCTTTTTTTAAGAGCGTGGGGATAATAACTGAAGCTTTTCACAGATATGAAGCTGTTAAAAAAGATCTTACTTACAAATGCTAGCTTAAAGCTGCATAGTCTGTAACTTTTGATCTTTTAATTTTATAAATAATGTTTCTATTTTTCAAGAACACAGCACAAAAACTAAAATTCCGGTATGCATTTTACCAATTTCGTCAATCTAAACAAATTATCAGTATCAAAACAACAGCATATATGTTAAAAATTACCTGTCTATAATTATTGGAGGGACGCGAATAATTACCAACAATAGAAACACACACCTATTTTATATGATAATTCACTTTTCCGTGCAGTTTTAGCTATAGTGAACAGATTTATTGTGAACACATAACTTAATTCTTCTTTTATAAATGAAAATATTTTTCTTTTCTGAAAAATGTTCATAGTTGCAGACTTAGCCTCTTTAAAATGGCTTTGTATGTATTAGGATATTGGGTGGGCATTCATTTTTATAGCATGTACCCCAATTTTCGACTGTATATTTTGTATTCAGTCAAATTCGGAATTGACATTTTTACAAGTTGCGGTCTTTGTCAAGACCCCATTTCAACATATAAGCTATCCATATTGTTAAGAATATGTAGACCAAATTTCATGAAATTCAAGGACCAGTAACATATTTTTTCAACTTGATGTAAACACATGACCCTAATTCATCAAATGTAAAAAAAGCAATCATTATGTTTCAGTGTAAAACATACTTGAATACTTGCTTAGTTTGAATCATCATGCTAGTATGTTTATTGGTAGAAGTTGATATGTTCAGAGCTTTCCCCGTTTATGGATTGGAAAAAGAAAACACACAATAGTCTTTGATATTAAGTGCTTCGATTCTTATTTAATGAAGTGCTTACACAATAATATTAGCCAAAATGATACAATATGTTGACACCTGTACTTAACACATCTAGTTTCTAACAGTAAAACTACATCTAGCCAATGTTACACTTAATATATAACATTATTACGATTTTTAATTCATACAGAAGAGAAACCTTATGACAAGTCAGTTAATACAGGGGAAGAACCTTATATCTATGATTTTATAATTTTAAGACTCATTAATAAACCTGCTTCACAAAAATAATCCCCTATCAAACCTATTGGTTAAAATTAATAATTTTGAACACAGATAACTCTTGGCTTCCAAGGTATTGCTAATTTAATGCTTAAATCTTCTCTGTTCATTCTATTTTGTGCAACTGATGCTGATTTCCATCAAATAGCCAAATTTATACTTTAGCTGGCAGTATATTCTAGGCATACAGTTTTGTATCTGGACCTCACTTCTTCATGTAGAACACTGTTTAATTGTACCTTTGATAAGACTCTGTCACAGGTTATCCTGGTCACGTCACCAAAATGTGGTTCCTCTAGTTCAGTTGGGATGTAAAGGGAATATTTAGTCTTCTTGTTTTCACATGTTTATTGTTAGGATACTATGTTTCTTAAACAATATTATGCAGGACTTGAGGAAGTGATACACATTGTCTTGGTCCCATAGTGCCACATGACCTTTGGCATTTCTGACCATTGACTCATTTAAAATTGTCTAAACATGCTTTTTCTTTAAGACAAGTGGAAGTAGATTTCAAAACAACCTCCTTATGTCGAGTTATTGATTCATTTGAACTAAATAATTAATTTTGCTAAAACTGACCTATACCCATAAGAGGTAGGAAATGACAAAGTAACCGGTTTGGATTTTCATGATATATGGCTCAGATTAGCAGTATATATATATGGCATGTTTTTGTGATAATATGATATCTTGACAAAGACGAGACATATCCATCTTTTGAATTTAATGTTGAATGTTTTGTAAATTTTTGAAAAAAAAAAATATTAAAATTTTACAATCACTTCTTCTGAAAACGTAAGCAATAATTTATCCAAATGGTTTCGTGGTATCAAAATAATGTCTATGGTATTTTGGATTCAATCTAGATGACAAATCACAGAAATAAACAAAACTATAGATTATGGACATGGAAATTTAGAGACAGGTGCCACCTCAAATGTGGAGTACGTCAGGGTTGCTTCCTTAGCCTTATTCTTAACTATCTATTTCGATAAATACATTTTAATAGTTCGTATAAAATGAGTTATCAATATGCAAAATTTGAAGAAAATCCATGCGTGGGCACAGATGAAAGTACGCCTTTGTAAAAATTTGTAAAATTGCATTTTTCCCGTAATGCCAAAATTGTGTTTTGTTTTAAAAAACCCTCTGCTTTTTACATGGGTTTCATGATTCAGTTTTGGTTTTTGAAGCCCTACTATAGAGATTGAGAAATACCTTTTTTGGCAAAAAAGTAAAAATTGATTTTTATGAGAGAAGGCCTTTGTTCACGAAAAAATACTATTTTAGAGAATGTTTCAAAAGTCTCAAATGAAGCTGAGAAACTCATCTTTCTTCAAAATGGATTTTTTGGCACCAAAACAACCTGCGAAATTCCTTACTGATTATATTAATGTACTGTTCATCAATCTTGGAAATGTGTGAAGTTACATTTTTAGAATACCTCTAAGAACTTCTGCAATACTTTAACAGTAAGGACTTTGACAGCAAGTTTTGGTGCCAAAACAACCGACCTTGATGAAATAATAATAAGATGGAATTCTGAACAATAACAAAGGATTTCTAAACAAAATCTCAAAATTAGCAGATGTTGGTCAAAAGTAAATTCTTTCTTCCAAAAATTAAGTTTCACTTTCAACTTGGCTAAAGTAATTCTTCACAATTTCTAGAGCAAGGATTTGAAAGCAAAATGGAATTCTGAATCCTATGAAAAGCGATAGACTTTTAAAATATCTAAGAATGTTGTTTTTACTGACCTCAATTGGCGTTTTAATTCATGGTTTGACTGGCAAATCCGACACAGTTGTGGCGTTTAACAGTGACAGGTGCTTTTTCTATTGTGACTGCCTAACTTCAGGAATATTCTGCATGTCTAAGCACAGCTGCAGCTATGTTATCATCGTCACATGATATAACATCCAAAAACGATTACTGCTCTCTATTTGTTTCTATGCAGAGAAGGCTCTGGCGAGTATGTACATTTGCACAGGCTCACCTGAATCTTCGTCCTGGTACTAAAATATCATGTGCTGGCTCAAATAACGATTAATGTACCGTTTAAAAGAACAGTGAATGCTGTGTTGAGGCTGCACCAGCAACCATGGCACATCTAGGCAACCATCAGTGCGTTGTATCAATGCATCAAAAAATGCTCCCAGTGCGTTGTAATAAAATTCCTCAATAAAACGTTAGCTAGTTTACCAAGAAAAAAGATACAAAGTGGTAATCTTTTTTTGGATGTAATTACATGTTAATATGATAACAGCTGTGTTTAGACATGCATATTCTCCTCAATTTAGGCAGTTACACTAGAAAAAAAGCACCTGCCACGGCAAAACTTCAGAACATTGTTGGATTTGCAGTCCAAACCATGAATTAAATCACAAATTGCTTGGCAGAGCCATAAACTGCAATGTTACCGGTGGTCTGTGCGCCAGGTGCCATCACAAATAAAATAAATGCAAGTTTATAAATAAATCATAAAGTCAACAGGTATAGATTTTTTTACCTTAACGCCACCACCTGTGCTGAAAAATGCAACAACCAGCTCGTTGTAGCAACCGCCGGTGCGTTTACATTGACCAGTGTGAGACATACATCGAAGGAAGAGACCCGGTAGTGGGGGGATCTCAAAATGAGTAAGGGTGAACCAACAGAGTTCGGGGTCCAGCCACGATTGAGACCCCATTGAAAATATATATTTATACATGTACCTCATAGTTTATCAAGCCCTTCCAGATAGGCACGAACCCCCTTACCAGACAAATATTGTCGAATCCCTTTCCAGGTTTTTACTGATGAAACCTATCACCGTTCATAACATACGCTGAAAACAGGATCCATTTGATTGACACGTCTCTATCCACATTTATACAGTGAGTGATCCTATCAACACCTCCACCACTCATGTGAAAAACTGACGAATTTGTTTAGGGTAACGTTGACATGCCTCATGTGGGAAGTAAGGTCATTTTTAGCAGATTGCTAGTGGGTTATTCTATCAAACTGTTTCTGGACAGATTTCTGACGACTATCACGGTTTTTACTATCATTATTATTGGTTGTTGTTGTTGCTTTTGTTTCATTTTATTTATTTCGTTCCATACTGTTTTTAAAAAAAATACAAAATTCTTTATATTTTTTTTTGTTATATTATTTACAACTTATATACCAAAAATGCATAGATCTTCATGCATGCACCTGCCTGTGAAAAATCTTTGTTTGGAAATTCCTATCAACTTCTACTCATATACATAGAGTATTTTAAATTATAATTATAAAATATATCCAAGCGGTGTAAACATAGGTGCTGACCATACTGCACGTTTGCATATTCTAATATTCACATTTTTGTTTCTTATATGGTGGAAACAGGTCTATTGTAATATACCAGTCATCTGTAGCCACGCCCCTCCCCCAGCACTGGGAATAACGTTTCAAACTGATAAAAATCAAAATTGTTTCATTTCTTCGGTAGATCGCAATGATATCTTTGACCTCAAATACTGCATCCAGGCAATTCATTCAGCATTTATAATAGCATGTAGAAATATCAATACTTAACTCATCTCAAATTTGCTTTACTTTTATTACAACTGTAGCTTCAATAATGTTGGAACTATTATTTTGCAAAAATACATGCAAAAATACACTAATATACGCGAAAGCGTCATAAAAAGCAAATAATTAAGTATTGTTGATATGTATGTGAAAAATGATAATAGAATCGCAAAAAATGAACCATGAACAGGCCAATTCTCTGATCACAGATGACATGATTTGTCCTGGGAATATTTGTTTCTTGCACACCGGACAAGGATATCTGAGTTTTTTACACGGGGATAGAAAATCTTATCTTACCAAGGCTAACTTACCCTGGCAGTCACGCGAAGGCTACATACATTGGATGTATTGGAACTAACGCACATGGTCGTCATGTGACGTCATTGTTATGTTTAAGTGACGTTAGCATGTACATTTGCATCCTAGCTTTTTCGGGGAATTCTGGAAACTTATTTTAAATAAAAAAACACTGGTGAGCAAGAAAAATAATCTAGTATTTGTGTGAGGGTAGGAAAGAAAAATCCATCCCTCCAAGCCTCCTGACGCCAAACGGTGATCCTCGTGATGGATTTTTTTTTTATCCTACCGACACACTCATGATAGATTATTATGTTCTGTTTCGCTAAAGAGAACAGCAACATTGAGAACAAGCAGTGTATCTGCAATACAAGCCTCTTTTAAACCAAGAATTCTGCCACCAACTCGCTCAAAATTGAATAGAAAATGATAATAAAAAAGATTCAGATGTTTGCATATACCGGGATGCATACTACATTCAATAACGTGTCTGGCTACAGATGCGTGTCTGACTGCAGATCCAGGTGTCGGGAGTTCAATCCGGGCCTGGTGCCATACTTTCGTGGAGAATGATCATGAAATAATTTATACGGTCATTCTCTTCCCTTCGACTGAATAATTTAAGAAGGATTGTTGTCAGACACAAGGCAAAGTATGTGCACGAAGTACTAGTTAACTGTTTGCTCAAAGCTTGCCCAGGAAAAAGTATGGTTAGGGGAACTAACCATCCCGCTTTAGACATAGGTGTTCACTTGGGACGTAAAGCAACAACTAAAACAAAAATCAAAGATGTCTGCATAGATGAATATTTAGTAATGGCGGCTCAGGAACTGGGAACCCATTTAAGGCTGTGTGATGTCACACAGCACTTATTGAATATGCATAAAACAGACAATCTAGCTTCCTGCACCTTTGCATTGTTATTGATTTTTCATTTAAAGGTTGATTTTATGAGAAAGATATGTACAGTTTACGATAATAATGGGGATTTCAATGACATTTAAAAATTCACAGGATGTTAGTTATATATAAAAATTCATAATAATGTCTATCAATGTAGCTACACTGTCTATAAGTTTTCTTATACTGTCTGTTAGAGTAGCTACACTGTCTATTTGTTTTCATCGACGGTCTATTAGTTAGCTACACTGTCTATTAGAGTTCATAGACTGTCTGTTAGTGTAGCTAGACTGTCTGTTAGTGTAGCTACACTGTCTAATAGTGTTCCTAGACTGTCTATTAGTGTAGCTAGACTGTCTACTAGTGTAGCTACACTGTCTTATAGTGTTCCCCTAGACTGTCTATTAGTGTAGCTAGACTGTCTATTAGTGTAGCTACACTGTCTAATAGTGTTCCTAGACTGTCTATTAGTGTAGCTAGACTGTCTATTAGAGTAGCTACACTGTCTAATAGTGTTCCTAGACTGTCTATTAGTGTAGCTACACTGTCTAATAGTGTTCCTAGACTGTCTGTTAGCGTAACTAGATTGTTTATCAATGTAGCTACACTGTCTATTTGTTTTCATAGACGGTCTATTAGATAAGCTACACTGTCTATTAGTGTTCATAGACTGTCTGTTAGTGTAGCTAGACTGTCTATGAATGTAGCTACACTGTCTTATAGTGTTCCAAGACTGTCTATTAGTGTAGCTAAATTGTCTATTAGTGTAGCTACACTGTCTTATAGTCTTCCTAGCCTGTCTATTAGTGTAGCTAGAATGTCTATTAGTGTAGCTACACTGTCTATTAGTGTTCATAGACTGTCTTTTAGTGTAGCTAGACTGTCTATTAGTGTAGCTACACTGTCTAATAGTGTTCCTAGACTGTCAATTAGTGTAGCTAGATTGTCTATCAATATAGCTACACTGTCTATTAGTTTTCATAGACGGTCTGTTAGTGTAGGTAGACTGTCTACTAGTGTAGCTACATTGTCTATTGATGTTCCTAGACTGTCCGTTAGTGAAGTTAGATTGTCTATCGATATAGCTACACTGTCTATTAGTTTTCTTATACTGTCTGTTAGAGTAGCTACACTGTCTATTAATGTTCATATACTGTATGTTAGTGTAGCTAGACTGTCTATCAGTGTAGCTACACTGTCTAATAGTGTTCCTAGACTGTCTTTTAGTGTAGCTAGATTGTCTATTAGTGTAGCTACACTGTCTAATAGTGTTCCTAGACTGTCTACTAGTGTAGCTAGACTGTCTATTAGTGAAGCTACACTGTCTAATAGTGTTCCTAGACTGTCTATTAGTGTAGCTAGATTGTGTATCAATATAGCTACACTGTCTATTAGTTTTCATAGACGGTCTGTTAGTGTAGCTAGACTGTCTACTAGTGTAGCTACATTGTCTATTGATGTTCCTAGACTGTCCGTTAGTGTAGCTAGATTGTCTATCAATGTAGCTGCACTGTCTTTTAATTTTCTTATACTGTCTGTTAGAGTAGCTACACTGTCTATAAGTGTTCATATATTGTCTGTTCGTGTAACTCGACTGTCTATTAGTGTAGCTACACTGTCTAATAGTGTTCCTAGACTGTCTATTAGTGTAGCTAGATTGTCTATCAATATAGCTACACTGTCTATTAGTTTTCCTATACTGTCTGTTAGTGTATCTAGACTGTCTACTAGTGTAGCTACATTGTCTATTAGTGTTCCTTGACTGTCTATTAGTGTAGCTAGACTGTCTATTAGAGTAGCTAGATTGTCTATCAATATAGCTACACTATCTATTAGTTTTCCTATACTGTATGTTAGTGTAGCTAGACTGTCTACTAGTGTAGCTACATTGTCTATTGATGTTCCTAGACTGTCCGTTAGTGTAGCTAGATTGTCTATCAATGTAGCTACACTGTCTATTAGTTTTCTTATACTGTCTATTAGAGTAGCTACACTGTCTATTTGTTTTCATTGACGGTCTATTAGTTAGCTACACTGTCTATTAGAGTTCATAGACTGTCTGTTAGTGTAGCTAGACTGTCTATTAGTGTAGCTACACTGTCTAATAGTGTTCCTAGACTGTCTATTAGTGTAGCTAGACTGTCTACTAGTGTAGCTACACTGTCTTATAGTGTTCCTAGACTGTCTATTAGTGTAGCTAGACTGTCTATTAGTGTAGCTACACTGTCTTATAGTGTTCCTAGACTGTATATTAGTGTAGCTAGACTGTCTATTAGAGTAGCTACACTGTCTAATAGTGTTCCTAGACTGTCTATTAGTGTAGCTACACTGTCTTATAGTGTTCCTAGACTGTCTGTTAGCGTAACTAGATTGTTTATCAATGTAGCTACACTGTGTATTTGTTTTCATAGACGGTCTTTTAGGGAAGCTACACTGTCCATTAGTGTTCATAGACTGTCTGTTAGTGTAGCTAGACTGTCTATTAATGTAGCTACACTGTCTTATAGTGTTCCGAGACTGTCTATTAGTGTAGCTGGATTGTCTATTAGTGTAGCTACACTGTCTTATAGTGTTCCTAGACTGTCTATTAGTGTAGCTAGACTGTCTATTAGTGTAGCTACACTGTCTATTAGTGTTCATAGACTGTCTGTTAGTGTAGCTAGACTGTCTATTAGTGTAGCTACACTGTCTTATAGTGTTCCTAGACGGTCTATTAGTGTAGCTAGATTGTCTATTAGTGTAGCTACACTGTCTAATAGTGTTCCTAGACTGTCTACTAGTGTAGCTAGACTGTCTATTAGAGTAGCTACACTGTCTAATAGTGTTCCTAGACTGTCTATTAGTGTAGCTACACAGTCTAATAGTGTTCCTAGACTGTCTGTTAGCATAACTAGATTGTTTATCAATGTAGCTACACTGTCTATTTGTTTTCATAGACGGTCTATTAGAGAAGCTACACTGTCTATTAGTGTTCATAGACTGTCTGTTAGTGTAGCTAGACTGTCTATTAATGTAGCTACGCTGTCTTATAGTGTTCCTAGACTGTCTATTAGTGTAGCTAGATTGTCTATTAGTGTAGTTTCAATGTCTTATAGTGTTCCTAGACTGTCTGTTAGTGTAGCTAGACTGTCTATTAGTGTAGCTACACTGTCTATTAGTGTTCATAGACTGTCTGTTATTGTAGCTAGACTGTCTATTAGTGTAGCTAAACTGTCTTATAGTGTTCCTAGACTGTCTATTAGTGTAGCTAGATTGTCTATTAGTGTAGCTACACTGTCTAATAGTGTTCCTAGACTGTCTATTAGTGTAGCTAGATTGTTTATCAATATAACTACACTGTCTTTTAGTTTTCCTATACTGTCTGTTAGTGTAGCTAGACTGTCTACTAGTGTAGCTACATTGTCTATTAGTGTTCCTAGACTGTCTATTAGTGTAGCTAGACTGTCTATTAGAGTAGCTAGATTGTCTATCAATATAGCTACACTATCTATTAGTTTTCCTATACTGTATGTTAGTGTAGCTAAACTGTCTACTAGTGTAGCTACATTGTCTATTGATGTTCCTAGACTGTCCGTTAGTGTAGCTAGATTGTCTATCAATGTAGCTACACTGTCTATTAGTTTTCTTATACTGTCTGTTAGAGTAGCTACACTGTCTATTGGTTTTCATCGACAGTCTATTAGTTAGCTACACTGTCTATTAGAGTTCATAGACTGTCTGTTAGTGTAGCTACACTGTCTATTAGTGTTACTAGACAGTCTATTAGTGTAGCTAGAATGTCTACTAGTGTAGCTACACTGTCTTATAGTGTTCCTAGACTGTCTATTAGTGTAGCTAGACTGTCTATTAGTGAAGCTACACTGTCTAATAGTGTTCCTAGACTGTATATTAGTGTAGCTAGACTGTCTATTAGAGTAGCCACACTGTCTAATAGTGTTCCTAGACTGTCTATTAGTGTAGCTACACTGTCTTATAGTGTTCCTAGACTGTCTGTTAGCGTAACTAGATTGTTTATCAATGTAGCTACACTGTGTATTTGTTTTCATAGACGGTCTATTAGAGAAGCTACACTGTCTATTAGTGTTCATAGACTGTCTGTTAGTGTAGCTAGACTGTCTATTAATGTAGCTACACTGTCTTATAGTGTTCCTAGACTGTCTATTAGTGTAGCTGGATTGTCTATTAGTGTAGCTACACTGTCTTATAGTGTTCCTAGACTGTCTATTAGTGTAGCTAGACTGTCTATTAGTGTAGCTACACTGTCTATTAATGTTTATAGACTGTCTGTTAGTGTAGCTAGACTGTCTATTAGTGTAGCTACACTGTCTTATAGTGTTCCTAGACGGTCTATTAGTGTAGCTAGATTGTCTATTAGTGTAGCTACACTGTCTAATAGTGTTCCTAGACTGTCTACTAGTGTAGCTAGACTGTCTATTAGAGTAGCTACACTGTCTAATAGTGTTCCTAGACTGTCTATTAGTGTAGCTACACAGTCTAATAGTGTTCCTAGACTGTCTGTTAGCGTAACTAGATTGTTTATCAATGTAGCTACACTGTCTATTTGTTTTCATAGACGGTCTATTAGAGAAGCTACACTGTCTATTAGTGTTCATAGACTGTCTGTTAGTGTAGCTAGACTGTCTATTAATGTAGCTACACTGTCTTATAGTGTTCATAGACTGTCTATTAGTGTAGCTAGATTGTCTATTAGTGTAGTTTCAATGTCTTATAGTGTTCCTAGACTGTCTATTAGTGTAGCTAGACTGTCTATTAGTGTAGCTACACTGTCTATTAGTGTTCATAGACTGTCTGTTATTGTAGCTAGACTGTCTATTAGTGTAGCTACTCTGTCTTATAGTGTTCCTAGACTGTCTATAAGTATAGCTAGATTGTCTATTAGTGTAGCTACACTGTCTAATAGTGTTCCTAGACTGTCTATTAGTGTAGCTAGATTGTCTATCAATATAGCTACAATGTCTTTTAGTTTTCCTATACTGTTTGTTTATGTAGCTAGACTGTCTACTAGTGTAGCTACATTGTCTATTAGTGTTCCTAAACTGTCTATTAGTGTAGCTAGACTGCCTATTAGAGTAGCTAGATTGTCTATCAATATAGCTACACTATCTATTAGTTTTCCTATACTGTATGTTAGTGTAGCTAGACTGTCTACTAGTGTAGCTACATTGTCTATTGATGTTCCTAGACTGTCCGTTTGTGTAGCTAGATTGTCTATCAATGTAGCTACACTGTCTATTAGTTTTCTTATACTGTCTGTTAGAGTAGCTACACTGTCTATTTGTTTTCATCGACGGTCTATTAGTTAGCTACACTGTCTATTAGAGTTCATTGACTGTCTGTTAGTGTAGCTAGACTGTCTATTAGTGTAGCTACACTGTCTTATAGTGTTCCTAGACTGTCTATTAGTGTAGCTAGACTGTCTATTAGTGTAGCTACACTGTCTAATAGTGTTCCTAGACTGTATATTAGTGTAGCTAGACTGTCTATTAGAGTAGCTACACTGTCTAATAGTGTTCCTAGACTGTCTATTAGTGTAGCTACACTGTCTTATAGTGTTCCTAGACTGTCTGTTAGCGTAACTAGATTGTTACAAATGTAGCTACACTGTGTATTTGTTTTCATAGACGGTCTATTAGAGAAGCTACACTGTCTATTAGTGTTCATAGACTGTCTATTAGTTTAGCTACACTGTCTACTAGTGTAGCTACACTGTCTTATAGTGTTCCTAGACTGTCTATTAGTGTAGCTACACTATCTAATAGTGTTCCTAGACTGTCTATTAGTTTAGCTAGACTGTCTACTAGTGTAGCTACACTGTCTTATAGTGTTCCTAGACTGTCTATTAGTGTAGCTAGACTGTCTATTAGTGTAGCTACACTGTCTAATAGTGTTCCTAGACTGTATATTAGTGTAGCTAGACTGTCTATTAGAGTAGCTACACTGTCTAATGCTGTTCCTAGACTGTCTGTTAGTGTAGCTACACTGTCTTATAGTGTTCCTAGACTGTCTGTTAGCGTAACTAGATTGTTTATGAAGGTAGCTACACTGTGTATTTGTTTTCATAGACGGTCTATTAGAGAAGCTACACTGTCTATTAGTGTTCATAGACTGTCTGTTAGTGTAGCTAGACTGTCTATTAATGTAGCTACACTGTCTTATAGTGTTCCTAGACTGTCTATTAGTGTAGCTGGATTGTCTATTAGTGTAGCTACACTGTCTTATAGTGTTCCTAGACTGTCTATTAGTGTAGCTAGACTGTCTATTAGTGTAGCTACACTGTCTATTAGTGTTCATAGACTGTCTGTTAGTGTAGCTAGACTGTCTATTAGTGTAGTTACACTGTCTAATAGTGTTCCTAGACTGTCTACTAGTGTAGCTAGACTGTCTATTAGAGTAGCTAAACTGTCTAATAGTGTTCCTAGACTGTCTATTAGTGTAGCTACACAGTCTTATAGTGTTCCTAGACTGTCTGTTAGCGTAACTAGATTGTTGATCAATGTAGCTACACTGCCTCTTTGTTTTCATAGACGGTCTATTAGAGAAGCTACACTGTCTATTAGTGTTCCTAGACTGTCTATTAGTGTAGCTACACAGTCTTATAGTGTTCCTAGACTGTCCGTTAGTGAAGCTAGATTGTCTATCAATGTAGCTACACTGTCTATTAGTTTTCTGATACTGTCTGTTAGAGTAGCTACACTGTCTATTAGTGTTCATATACCGTCTGTTAGTGTAGCTAGACTGTCTATCAGTGTAGCTACACTGTCTAATAGTGTTCCTAGACTGTCTATTAGTGTAGCTAGATTGTCTATCAATATAGCTACACTGTCTATTAGTTTTCCTATACTGTCTGTTAGTGTATCTAGACTGTCTACTAGTGTAGCTACATTGTCTATTAGTGTTCCTTGACTGTCTATTAGTGTAGCTGGACTGTCTATTAGAGTAGCTAGATTGTCTATCAATATAGCTACACTATCTATTAGTTTTCCTATACTGTATGTTAGTGTAGCTAGACTGTCTACTAGTGTAGCTACATTGTCTATTGATGTTCCTAGACTGTCCGTTAGTGTAGCTAGATTGTCTATCAATGTAGCTACACTGTCTATTAGTTTTCTTATACTGTCTGTTAGAGTAGCTGCACTGTCTATTTGTTTTCATTGACGGTCTATTAGTTAGCTACACTGTCTATTAGAGTTCATAGACTGTCTGTTAGTGTAGCTAGACTGTCTATTAGTGTAGCTACACTGTCTAATAGTGTTCCTAGACTGTCTATTAGTGAAGCTAGACTGTCTACTAGTGTAGCTACACTGTCTTATAGTGTTCCTAGACTGTCTATTAGTGTAGCTAGACTGTCTATTAGTGTAGCTACACTGTCTAATAGTGTTCCTAGACTGTATATTAGTGTAGCTAGACTGTCTATTAGAGTAGCTACACTGTCTAATAGTGTTCCTAGACTGTCTATTAGTGTAGCTACACTGTCTTATAGTGTTCCTAGACTGTCTGTTAGCGTAACTAGATTGTTTATCAATGTAGCTACACTGTGTATTTGTTTTCATAGACGGTCTTTTAGGGAAGCTACACTGTCCATTAGTGTTCATAGACTGTCTGTTAGTGTAGCTAGACTGTCTATTAATGTAGCTACACTGTCTTATAGTGTTCCGAGACTGTCTATTAGTGTAGCTGGATTGTCTATTAGTGTAGCTACACTGTCTTATAGTGTTCCTAGACTGTCTATTAGTGTAGCTAGACTGTCTATTAGTGTAGCTACACTGTCTATTAGTGTTCAAAGACTGTCTGTTAGTGTAGCTAGACTGTCTATTAGTGTAGCTACACTGTCTTATAGTGTTCCTAGACGGTCTATTAGTGTAGCTAGATTGTCTATTAGTGTAGCTACACTGTCTAATAGTGTTCCTAGACTGTCTACTAGTGTAGCTAGACTGTCTATTAGAGTAGCTACACTGTCTAATAGTGTTCCTAGACTGTCTATTAGTGTAGCTACACAGTCTAATAGTGTTCCTAGACTGTCTGTTAGCATAACTAGATTGTTTATCAATGTAGCTACACTGTCTATTTGTTTTCATAGACGGTCTATTAGAGAAGCTACACTGTCTATTAGTGTTCATAGACTGTCTGTTAGTGTAGCTAGACTGTCTATTAATGTAGCTACGCTGTCTTATAGTGTTCCTAGACTGTCTATTAGTGTAGCTAGATTGTCTATTAGTGTAGTTTCAATGTCTTATAGTGTTCCTAGACTGTCTGTTAGTGTAGCTAGACTGTCTATTAGTGTAGCTACACTGTCTATTAGTGTTCATAGACTGTCTGTTATTGTAGCTAGACTGTCTATTAGTGTAGCTAAACTGTCTTATAGTGTTCCTAGACTGTCTATTAGTGTAGCTAGATTGTCTATTAGTGTAGCTACACTGTCTAATAGTGTTCCTAGACTGTCTATTAGTGTAGCTAGATTGTTTATCAATATAACTACACTGTCTTTTAGTTTTCCTATACTGTCTGTTAGTGTAGCTAGACTGTCTACTAGTGTAGCTACATTGTCAATTAGTGTTCCTAGACTGTCTATTAGTGTAGCTAGACTGTCTATTAGAGTAGCTAGATTGTCTATCAATATAGCTACACTATCTATTAGTTTTCCTATACTGTATGTTAGTGTAGCTAAACTGTCTACTAGTGTAGCTACATTGTCTATTGATGTTCCTAGACTGTCCGTTAGTGTAGCTAGATTGTCTATCAATGTAGCTACACTGTCTATTAGTTTTCTTATACTGTCTGTTAGAGTAGCTACACTGTCTATTGGTTTTCATCGACAGTCTATTAGTTAGCTACACTGTCTATTAGAGCTCATAGACTGTCTGTTAGTGTAGCTACACTGTCTATTAGTGTTACTAGACAGTCTATTAGTGTAGCTAGAATGTCTACTAGTGTAGCTACACTGTCTTATAGTGTTCCTAGACTGTCTATTAGTGTAGCTAGACTGTCTATTAGTGAAGCTACACTGTCTAATAGTGTTCCTAGACTGTATATTAGTGTAGCTAGACTGTCTATTAGAGTAGCCACACTGTCTAATAGTGTTCCTAGACTGTCTATTAGTGTAGCTACACTGTCTTATAGTGTTCCTAGACTGTCTGTTAGCGTAACTAGATTGTTTATCAATGTAGCTACACTGTGTATTTGTTTTCATAGACGGTCTATTAGAGAAGCTACACTGTCTATTAGTGTTCATAGACTGTTTGTTAGTGTAGCTAGACTGTCTATTAATGTAGCTACACTGTCTTATAGTGTTCCTAGACTGTCTATTAGTGTAGCTGGATTGTCTATTAGTGTAGCTACACTGTCTTATAGTGTTCCTAGACTGTCTATTAGTGTAGCTAGACTGTCTATTAGTGTAGCTACACTGTCTATTAATGTTTATAGACTGTCTGTTAGTGTAGCTAGACTGTCTATTAGTGTAGCTACACTGTCTTATAGTGTTCCTAGACGGTCTATTAGTGTAGCTAGATTGTCTATAAGTGTAGCTACACTGTCTAATAGTGTTCCTAGACTGTCTACTAGTGTAGCTAGACTGTCTATTAGAGTAGCTACACTGTCTAATAGTGTTCCTAGACTGTCTATTAGTGTAGCTACACAGTCTAATAGTGTTCCTAGACTGTCTGTTAGCGTAACTAGATTGTTTATCAATGTAGCTACACTGTCTATTTGTTTTCATAGACGGTCTATTAGAGAAGCTACACTGTCTATTAGTGTTCATAGACTGTCTGTTAGTGTAGCTAGACTGTCTATTAATGTAGCTACACTGTCTTATAGTGTTCATAGACTGTCTATTAGTGTAGCTAGATTGTCTATTAGTGTAGTTTCAATGTCTTATAGTGTTCCTAGACTGTCTATTAGTGTAGCTAGACTGTCTATTAGTGTAGCTACACTGTCTATTAGTGTTCATAGACTGTCTGTTATTGTAGCTAGACTGTCTATTAGTGTAGCTACTCTGTCTTATAGTGTTCCTAGACTGTCTATAAGTATAGCTAGATTGTCTATTAGTGTAGCTACACTGTCTAATAGTGTTCCTAGACTGTCTATTAGTGTAGCTAGATTGTCTATCAATATAGCTACAATGTCTTTTAGTTTTCCTATACTGTTTGTTTGTGTAGCTAGACTGTCTACTAGTGTAGCTACATTGTCTATTAGTGTTCCTAAACTGTCTATTAGTGTAGCTAGACTGCCTATTAGAGTAGCTAGATTGTCTATCAATATAGCTACACTATCTATTAGTTTTCCTATACTGTATGTTAGTGTAGCTAGACTGTCTACTAGTGTAGCTACATTGTCTATTGATGTTCCTAGACTGTCCGTTTGTGTAGCTAGATTGTCTATCAATGTAGCTACACTGTCTATTAGTTTTCTTATACTGTCTGTTAGAGTAGCTACACTGTCTATTTGTTTTCATCGACGGTCTATTAGTTAGCTACACTGTCTATTAGAGTTCATTGACTGTCTGTTAGTGTAGCTAGACTGTCTATTAGTGTAGCTACACTGTCTTATAGTGTTCCTAGACTGTCTATTAGTGTAGCTAGACTGTCTATTAGTGTAGCTACACTGTCTAATAGTGTTCCTAGACTGTATATTAGTGTAGCTAGACTGTCTATTAGAGTAGCTACACTGTCTAATAGTGTTCCTAGACTGTCTATTAGTGTAGCTACACTGTCTTATAGTGTTCCTAGACTGTCTGTTAGCGTAACTAGATTGTTACAAATGTAGCTACACTGTGTATTTGTTTTCATAGACGGTCTATTAGAGAAGCTACACTGTCTATTAGTGTTCATAGACTTCTATTAGTTTAGCTAGACTGTCTACTAGTGTAGCTACACTGTCTTATAGTGTTCCTAGACTGTCTATTAGTGTAGCTACACTATCTAATAGTGTTCCTAGACTGTCTATTAGTTTAGCTAGACTGTCTACTAGTGTAGCTACACTGTCTTATAGTGTTCCTAGACTGTCTATTAGTGTAGCTAGACTGTCTATTAGTGTAGCTACACTGTCTAATAGTGTTCCTAGACTGTATATTAGTGTAGCTAGACTGTCTATTAGAGTAGCTACACTGTCTAATGCTGTTCCTAGACTGTCTGTTAGTGTAGCTACACTGTCTTATAGTGTTCCTAGACTGTCTGTTAGCGTAACTAGATTGTTTATGAAGGTAGCTACACTGTGTATTTGTTTTCATAGACGGTCTATTAGAGAAGCTACACTGTCTATTAGTGTTCATAGACTGTCTGTTAGTGTAGCTAGACTGTCTATTAATGTAGCTACACTGTCTTATAGTGTTCCTAGACTGTCTATTAGTGTAGCTGGATTGTCTATTAGTGTAGCTACACTGTCTTATAGTGTTCCTAGACTGTCTATTAGTGTAGCTAGACTGTCTATTAGTGTAGCTACACTGTCTATTAGTGTTCATAGACTGTCTGTTAGTGTAGCTAGACTGTCTATTAGTGTAGTTACACTGTCTAATAGTGTTCCTAGACTGTCTACTAGTGTAGCTAGACTGTCTATTAGAGTAGCTAAACTGTCTAATAGTGTTCCTAGACTGTCTATTAGTGTAGCTACACAGTCTTATAGTGTTCCTAGACTGTCTGTTAGCGTAACTAGATTGTTGATCAATGTAGCTACACTGCCTCTTTGTTTTCATAGACGGTCTATTAGAGAAGCTACACTGTCTATTAGTGTTCCTAGACTGTCTATTAGTGTAGCTACACAGTCTTATAGTGTTCCTAGACTGTCTATTAGTGAAGCTAGACTGTCTACTAGTGTAGCTACACTGTCTTATAGTGTTCCTAGACTGTCTATTAGTGTAGCTAGACTGTCTATTAGTGTAGCTACACTGTCTAATAGTGTTCCTAGACTGTATATTAGTGTAGCTAGACTGTCTATTAGAGTAGCTACACTGTCTAATAGTGTTCCTAGACTGTCTATTAGTGTAGCTACACTGTCTTATAGTGTTCCTAGACTGTCTGTTAGCGTAACTAGATTGTTTATCAATGTAGCTACACTGTGTATTTGTTTTCATAGACGGTCTTTTAGGGAAGCTACACTGTCCATTAGTGTTCATAGACTGTCTGTTAGTGTAGCTAGACTGTCTATTAATGTAGCTACACTGTCTTATAGTGTTCCGAGACTGTCTATTAGTGTAGCTGGATTGTCTATTAGTGTAGCTACACTGTCTTATAGTGTTCCTAGACTGTCTATTAGTGTAGCTAGACTGTCTATTAGTGTAGCTACACTGTCTATTAGTGTTCAAAGACTGTCTGTTAGTGTAGCTAGACTGTCTATTAGTGTAGCTACACTGTCTTATAGTGTTCCTAGACGGTCTATTAGTGTAGCTAGATTGTCTATTAGTGTAGCTACACTGTCTAATAGTGTTCCTAGACTGTCTACTAGTGTAGCTAGACTGTCTATTAGAGTAGCTACACTGTCTAATAGTGTTCCTAGACTGTCTATTAGTGTAGCTACACAGTCTAATAGTGTTCCTAGACTGTCTGTTAGCATAACTAGATTGTTTATCAATGTAGCTACACTGTCTATTTGTTTTCATAGACGGTCTATTAGAGAAGCTACACTGTCTATTAGTGTTCATAGACTGTCTGTTAGTGTAGCTAGACTGTCTATTAATGTAGCTACGCTGTCTTATAGTGTTCCTAGACTGTCTATTAGTGTAGCTAGATTGTCTATTAGTGTAGTTTCAATGTCTTATAGTGTTCCTAGACTGTCTGTTAGTGTAGCTAGACTGTCTATTAGTGTAGCTACACTGTCTATTAGTGTTCATAGACTGTCTGTTATTGTAGCTAGACTGTCTATTAGTGTAGCTAAACTGTCTTATAGTGTTCCTAGACTGTCTATTAGTGTAGCTAGATTGTCTATTAGTGTAGCTACACTGTCTAATAGTGTTCCTAGACTGTCTATTAGTGTAGCTAGATTGTTTATCAATATAACTACACTGTCTTTTAGTTTTCCTATACTGTCTGTTAGTGTAGCTAGACTGTCTACTAGTGTAGCTACATTGTCAATTAGTGTTCCTAGACTGTCTATTAGTGTAGCTAGACTGTCTATTAGAGTAGCTAGATTGTCTATCAATATAGCTACACTATCTATTAGTTTTCCTATACTGTATGTTAGTGTAGCTAAACTGTCTACTAGTGTAGCTACATTGTCTATTGATGTTCCTAGACTGTCCGTTAGTGTAGCTAGATTGTCTATCAATGTAGCTACACTGTCTATTAGTTTTCTTATACTGTCTGTTAGAGTAGCTACACTGTCTATTGGTTTTCATCGACAGTCTATTAGTTAGCTACACTGTCTATTAGAGTTCATAGACTGTCTGTTAGTGTAGCTACACTGTCTATTAGTGTTACTAGACAGTCTATTAGTGTAGCTAGTATGTCTACTAGTGTAGCTACACTGTCTTATAGTGTTCCTAGACTGTCTATTAGTGTAGCTAGACTGTCTATTAGTGAAGCTACACTGTCTAATAGTGTTCCTAGACTGTATATTAGTGTAGCTAGACTGTCTATTAGAGTAGCCACACTGTCTAATAGTGTTCCTAGACTGTCTATTAGTGTAGCTACACTGTCTTATAGTGTTCCTAGACTGTCTGTTAGCGTAACTAGATTGTTTATCAATGTAGCTACACTGTGTATTTGTTTTCATAGACGGTCTATTAGAGAAGCTACACTGTCTATTAGTGTTCATAGACTGTTTGTTAGTGTAGCTAGACTGTCTATTAATGTAGCTACACTGTCTTATAGTGTTCCTAGACTGTCTATTAGTGTAGCTGGATTGTCTATTAGTGTAGCTACACTGTCTTATAGTGTTCCTAGACTGTCTATTAGTGTAGCTAGACTGTCTATTAGTGTAGCTACACTGTCTATTAATGTTTATAGACTGTCTGTTAGTGTAGCTAGACTGTCTATTAGTGTAGCTACACTGTCTTATAGTGTTCCTAGACGGTCTATTAGTGTAGCTAGATTGTCTATAAGTGTAGCTACACTGTCTAATAGTGTTCCTAGACTGTCTACTAGTGTAGCTAGACTGTCTATTAGAGTAGCTACACTGTCTAATAGTGTTCCTAGACTGTCTATTAGTGTAGCTACACAGTCTAATAGTGTTCCTAGACTGTCTGTTAGCGTAACTAGATTGTTTATCAATGTAGCTACACTGTCTATTTGTTTTCATAGACGGTCTATTAGAGAAGCTACACTGTCTATTAGTGTTCATAGACTGTCTGTTAGTGTAGCTAGACTGTCTATTAATGTAGCTACACTGTCTTATAGTGTTCATAGACTGTCTATTAGTGTAGCTAGATTGTCTATTAGTGTAGTTTCAATGTCTTATAGTGTTCCTAGACTGTCTATTAGTGTAGCTAGACTGTCTATTAGTGTAGCTACACTGTCTATTAGTGTTCATAGACTGTCTGTTATTGTAGCTAGACTGTCTATTAGTGTAGCTACTCTGTCTTATAGTGTTCCTAGACTGTCTATAAGTATAGCTAGATTGTCTATTAGTGTAGCTACACTGTCTAATAGTGTTCCTAGACTGTCTATTAGTGTAGCTAGATTGTCTATCAATATAGCTACAATGTCTTTTAGTTTTCCTATACTGTTTGTTTGTGTAGCTAGACTGTCTACTAGTGTAGCTACATTGTCTATTAGTGTTCCTAAACTGTCTATTAGTGTAGCTAGACTGCCTATTAGAGTAGCTAGATTGTCTATCAATATAGCTACACTATCTATTAGTTTTCCTATACTGTATGTTAGTGTAGCTAGACTGTCTACTAGTGTAGCTACATTGTCTATTGATGTTCCTAGACTGTCCGTTTGTGTAGCTAGATTGTCTATCAATGTAGCTACACTGTCTATTAGTTTTCTTATACTGTCTGTTAGAGTAGCTACACTGTCTATTTGTTTTCATCGACGGTCTATTAGTTAGCTACACTGTCTATTAGAGTTCATTGACTGTCTGTTAGTGTAGCTAGACTGTCTATTAGTGTAGCTACACTGTCTTATAGTGTTCCTAGACTGTCTATTAGTGTAGCTAGACTGTCTATTAGTGTAGCTACACTGTCTAATAGTGTTCCTAGACTGTATATTAGTGTAGCTAGACTGTCTATTAGAGTAGCTACACTGTCTAATAGTGTTCCTAGACTGTCTATTAGTGTAGCTACACTGTCTTATAGTGTTCCTAGACTGTCTGTTAGCGTAACTAGATTGTTACAAATGTAGCTACACTGTGTATTTGTTTTCATAGACGGTCTATTAGAGAAGCTACACTGTCTATTAGTGTTCATAGACTTCTATTAGTTTAGCTAGACTGTCTACTAGTGTAGCTACACTGTCTTATAGTGTTCCTAGACTGTCTATTAGTGTAGCTACACTATCTAATAGTGTTCCTAGACTGTCTATTAGTTTAGCTAGACTGTCTACTAGTGTAGCTACACTGTCTTATAGTGTTCCTAGACTGTCTATTAGTGTAGCTAGACTGTCTATTAGTGTAGCTACACTGTCTAATAGTGTTCCTAGACTGTATATTAGTGTAGCTAGACTGTCTATTAGAGTAGCTACACTGTCTAATGCTGTTCCTAGACTGTCTGTTAGTGTAGCTACACTGTCTTATAGTGTTCCTAGACTGTCTGTTAGCGTAACTAGATTGTTTATGAAGGTAGCTACACTGTGTATTTGTTTTCATAGACGGTCTATTAGAGAAGCTACACTGTCTATTAGTGTTCATAGACTGTCTGTTAGTGTAGCTAGACTGTCTATTAATGTAGCTACACTGTCTTATAGTGTTCCTAGACTGTCTATTAGTGTAGCTGGATTGTCTATTAGTGTAGCTACACTGTCTTATAGTGTTCCTAGACTGTCTATTAGTGTAGCTAGACTGTCTATTAGTGTAGCTACACTGTCTATTAGTGTTCATAGACTGTCTGTTAGTGTAGCTAGACTGTCTATTAGTGTAGTTACACTGTCTAATAGTGTTCCTAGACTGTCTACTAGTGTAGCTAGACTGTCTATTAGAGTAGCTAAACTGTCTAATAGTGTTCCTAGACTGTCTATTAGTGTAGCTACACAGTCTTATAGTGTTCCTAGACTGTCTGTTAGCGTAACTAGATTGTTGATCAATGTAGCTACACTGCCTCTTTGTTTTCATAGACGGTCTATTAGAGAAGCTACACTGTCTATTAGTGTTCCTAGACTGTCTATTAGTGTAGCTACACAGTCTTATAGTGTTCCTAGACTGTCCGTTAGTGAAGCTAGATTGTCTATCAATGTAGCTACACTGTCTATTAGTTTTCTGATACTGTCTGTTAGAGTAGCTACACTGTCTATTAGTGTTCATATACCGTCTGTTAGTGTAGCTAGACTGTCTATCAGTGTAGCTACACTGTCTAATAGTGTTCCTAGACTGTCTATTTGTGTAGCTAGGTTGTCTATTAGTGTAGCTACACTGTCTAATAGTGTTCCTAGACTGTCTATTAGTGTAGCTACATTGTCTAATTGTGTTCCTAGACTGTCTACTAGTGTAGCTAGACTGTCTATTAGTGTAGCTACACTGTCTAATAGTGTTCCTAGACTGTCTATTAGTGTAGCTAGATTGTGTATCAATATAGCTACACTGTCTATTAGTTTTCATAGACGGTCTATTAGTGTAGCTAGACTGTCTACTAGTGTAGCTACATTGTCTATTGATGTTACTAGACTGTCCGTTAGTGTAGCTAGAGTGTCTATCAATGTAGCTACACTGTCTTTTATTTTTTTTTATACTGTCTGTCAGAGTAGCTACACTGTCTATTAGTGTAGCTACATTGTCTAATAGTGTTCCTAGACTGTCTACTAGTGTAGCTAGACTGTCTATTAGTGTAGCTACACTGTCTAAAAGTGTTCCTAGACTGTCTATTAGTGTAGCTAGATTGTGTATCAATATAGCTACACTGTCTATTAGTTTTCATATACGGTCTATTAGTGTAGCTAGACTGTCTATTAGTGTAGCTAAACTGTCTAATAGTGTTCCTAGACTGTCTATTAGTGTAGCTAGATTGTCTATCAATATAGCTACACTGTCTATTAGTTTTCCTATACTGTCTGTTAGTGTAGCTAGACTGTCTACTAGTGTAGCTACATTGTCTATTAGTGTTTCTAGACTGTCTATTAGTGTAGCTAGACTGTCTATTAGTGTAGCTACACTGTCTATTAGTGTTCATAGACTGTCTGTTAGTGTAGCTAGACTGTCTTTTACTGTAGCTACACTGTTTTATAGTGTTCCTAGACTGTCTATTAGTGTAGCTAGATTGTCTATTAGTGTAGCTACACTGTCTAATAGTGTTCCTAGACTGTCTATTAGTGTAGCTACATTGTCTAATAGTGTTCCTAGACTGTCTACTAGTGTTGCTAGACTGTCTATTAGTGTAGCTACACTGTCAAATAGTGTTCCTAGACTGTCTATTAGTGTAGCTAGATTGTGTATCAATATAGCTACACTGTCTATTAGTTTTCATAGACGGTCTGTTAGTGTAGCTAGACTGTCTACTAGTGTAGCTATATTGTCTATTTATGTTCCTAGACTGTCCGTTAGTGTAGCTAGATTGTCTATCAATGTAGCCACACTGTCTTTTAATTTTCTTATACTGTCTGTTCGTGTAGCTAGACTGTCTATCATTGTAGCTACACTGTCTAATAGTGTTCCTAGACTGTCTATTAGTGTAGCTAGATTTTCTATTAGTGTAGCTACACTGTCTAATAGTGTTCCTAGACTGTCTATTAGTGTAGCTAGATTGTGTATCAATATAGCTACACTGTCTATTAGTTTTCATAGACGGTCTGTTAGTGTTGCTAGACTGTCTACTAGTGTAGCTACATTGTCTATTGATGTTCCTAGACTGTCCGTTAGTGTAGCTAGATTGTCTATCAATGTAGCTACACTGTCTATTAGTTTTCTGATACTGTCTGTTAGAGTAGCTACACTGTCTATTAGTGTTCATATACCGTCTGTTAGTGTAGCTAGACTGTCTATCAGTGTAGCTACACTGTCTAATAGTGTTCCTAGACTGTCTATTTGTGTAGCTAGGTTGTCTATTAGTGTAGCTACACTGTCTAATAGTGTTCCTAGACTGTCTATTAGTGTAGCTACATTGTCTAATAGTGTTCCTAGACTGTCTACTAGTGTTGCTAGACTGTCTATTAGTGTAGCTACACTGTCAAATAGTGTTCCTAGACTGTCTATTAGTGTAGCTAGATTGTGTATCAATATAGCTACACTGTCTATTAGTTTTCATAGACGGTCTATAAGTGTAGCTAGACTGTCTACTAGTGTAGCTACATTGTCTATTGATGTTACTAGACTGTCCGTTAGTGTAGCTAGAGTGTCTATCAATGTAGCTACACTGTCTATTAGTTTTCCTATACTGTCTGTTAGTGTAGCTAGACTGTCTACTAGTGTAGCTACATTGTCTATTAGTGTTCCTAGACTGTCTATTAGTGTAGCTAGACTGTCTATTAGTGTAGCTACACTGTCTATTAGTGTTCATAGACTGTCTGTTAGTGTAGCTAGACTGTCTATTACTGTAGCTACACTGTTTTATAGTGTTCCTAGACTGTCTATTAGTGTAGCTAGATTGTCTATTAGTGTAGCTACACTGTCTAATAGTGTTCCTAGACTGTCTACTAGTGTAGCTAGACTGTCTTTTAGAGTAGCTACACCGTTTAATAGTGTCCTTAGACTGTCTATTAGTGTAGCTAGATTGTCTATCAATATAGCTACACTGTCTTATAGTGTTCCTAGACTGTCTATTAGTGTAGCTGGATTGTCTATTAGTGTAGCTACACTGTCTTATAGTGTTCCTAGACTGTCTATTAGTGTAGCTAGACTGTCTATTAGTGTAGCTACACTGTCTATTAATGTTTATAGACTGTCTGTTAGTGTAGCTAGACTGTCTATTAGTGTAGCTACACTGTCTTATAGTGTTCCTAGACGGTCTATTAGTGTAGCTAGATTGTCTATTAGTGTAGCTACACTGTCTAATAGTGTTCCTAGACTGTCTACTAGTGTAGCTAGACTGTCTATTAGAGTAGCTACACTGTCTAATAGTGTTCCTAGACTGTCTATTAGTGTAGCTACACAGTCTAATAGTGTTCCTAGACTGTCTGTTAGCGTAACTAGATTGTTTATCAATGTAGCTACACTGTCTATTTGTTTTCATAGACGGTCTATTAGAGAAGCTACACTGTCTATTAGTGTTCATAGACTGTCTGTTAGTGTAGCTAGACTGTCTATTAATGTAGCTACACTGTCTTATAGTGTTCATAGACTGTCTATTAGTGTAGCTAGATTGTCTATTAGTGTAGTTTCAATGTCTTATAGTGTTCCTAGACTGTCTATTAGTGTAGCTAGACTGTCTATTAGTGTAGCTACACTGTCTATTAGTGTTCATAGACTGTCTGTTATTGTAGCTAGACTGTCTATTAGTGTAGCTACTCTGTCTTATAGTGTTCCTAGACTGTCTATAAGTATAGCTAGATTGTCTATTTGTGTAGCTACACTGTCTAATAGTGTTCCTAGACTGTCTATTAGTGTAGCTAGATTGTCTATCAATATAGCTACAATGTCTTTTAGTTTTCCTATACTGTTTGTTTGTGTAGCTAGACTGTCTACTAGTGTAGCTACATTGTCTATTAGTGTTCCTAAACTGTCTATTAGTGTAGCTAGACTGCCTATTAGAGTAGCTAGATTGTCTATCAATATAGCTACACTATCTATTAGTTTTCCTATACTGTATGTTAGTGTAGCTAGACTGTCTACTAGTGTAGCTACATTGTCTATTGATGTTCCTAGACTGTCCGTTTGTGTAGCTAGATTGTCTATCAATGTAGCTACACTGTCTATTAGTTTTCTTATACTGTCTGTTAGAGTAGCTACACTGTCTATTTGTTTTCATCGACGGTCTATTAGTTAGCTACACTGTCTATTAGAGTTCATTGACTGTCTGTTAGTGTAGCTAGACTGTCTATTAGTGTAGCTACACTGTCTTATAGTGTTCCTAGACTGTCTATTAGTGTAGCTAGACTGTCTATTAGTGTAGCTACACTGTCTAATAGTGTTCCTAGACTGTATATTAGTGTAGCTAGACTGTCTATTAGAGTAGCTACACTGTCTAATAGTGTTCCTAGACTGTCTATTAGTGTAGCTACACTGTCTTATAGTGTTCCTAGACTGTCTGTTAGCGTAACTAGATTGTTACAAATGTAGCTACACTGTGTATTTGTTTTCATAGACGGTCTATTAGAGAAGCTACACTGTCTATTAGTGTTCATAGACTGTCTATTAGTTTAGCTAGACTGTCTACTAGTGTAGCTACACTGTCTTATAGTGTTCCTAGACTGTCTATTAGTGTAGCTACACTATCTAATAGTGTTCCTAGACTGTCTATTAGTTTAGCTAGACTGTCTACTAGTGTAGCTACACTGTCTTATAGTGTTCCTAGACTGTCTATTAGTGTAGCTAGACTGTCTATTAGTGTAGCTACACTGTCTAATAGTGTTCCTAGACTGTATATTAGTGTAGCTAGACTGTCTATTAGAGTAGCTACACTGTCTAATGCTGTTCCTAGACTGTCTGTTAGTGTAGCTACACTGTCTTATAGTGTTCCTAGACTGTCTGTTAGCGTAACTAGATTGTTTATGAAGGTAGCTACACTGTGTATTTGTTTTCATAGACGGTCTATTAGAGAAGCTACACTGTCTATTAGTGTTCATAGACTGTCTGTTAGTGTAGCTAGACTGTCTATTAATGTAGCTACACTGTCTTATAGTGTTCCTAGACTGTCTATTAGTGTAGCTGGATTGTCTATTAGTGTAGCTACACTGTCTTATAGTGTTCCTAGACTGTCTATTAGTGTAGCTAGACTGTCTATTAGTGTAGCTACACTGTCTATTAGTGTTCATAGACTGTCTGTTAGTGTAGCTAGACTGTCTATTAGTGTAGTTACACTGTCTAATAGTGTTCCTAGACTGTCTACTAGTGTAGCTAGACTGTCTATTAGAGTAGCTAAACTGTCTAATAGTGTTCCTAGACTGTCTATTAGTGTAGCTACACAGTCTTATAGTGTTCCTAGACTGTCTGTTAGCGTAACTAGATTGTTGATCAATGTAGCTACACTGCCTCTTTGTTTTCATAGACGGTCTATTAGAGAAGCTACACTGTCTATTAGTGTTCCTAGACTGTCTATTAGTGTAGCTACACAGTCTTATAGTGTTCCTAGACTGTCCGTTAGTGAAGCTAGATTGTCTATCAATGTAGCTACACTGTCTATTAGTTTTCTGATACTGTCTGTTAGAGTAGCTACACTGTCTATTAGTGTTCATATACCGTCTGTTAGTGTAGCTAGACTGTCTATCAGTGTAGCTACACTGTCTAATAGTGTTCCTAGACTGTCTATTTGTGTAGCTAGGTTGTCTATTAGTGTAGCTACACTGTCTAATAGTGTTCCTAGACTGTCTATTAGTGTAGCTACATTGTCTAATAGTGTTCCTAGACTGTCTACTAGTGTAGCTAGACTGTCTATTAGTGTAGCTACACTGTCTAATAGTGTTCCTAGACTGTCTATTAGTGTAGCTAGATTGTGTATCAATATAGCTACACTGTCTATTAGTTTTCATAGACGGTCTATTAGTGTAGCTAGACTGTCTACTAGTGTAGCTACATTGTCTATTGATGTTACTAGACTGTCCGTTAGTGTAGCTAGAGTGTCTATCAATGTAGCTACACTGTCTTTTATTTTTTTTTATACTGTCTGTCAGAGTAGCTACACTGTCTATTAGTGTAGCTACATTGTCTAATAGTGTTCCTAGACTGTCTACTAGTGTAGCTAGACTGTCTATTAGTGTAGCTACACTGTCTAATAGTGTTCCTAGACTGTCTATTAGTGTAGCTAGATTGTGTATCAATATAGCTACACTGTCTATTAGTTTTCATAGACGGTCTATTAGTGTAGCTAGACTGTCTATTAGTGTAGCTAAACTGTCTAATAGTGTTCCTAGACTGTCTATTAGTGTAGCTAGATTGTCTATCAATATAGCTACACTGTCTATTAGTTTTCCTATACTGTCTGTTAGTGTAGCTAGACTGTCTACTAGTGTAGCTACATTGTCTATTAGTGTTTCGAGACTGTCTACTAGTGTAGCTAGACTGTCTATTAGTGTAGCTACACTGTCTATTAGTGTTCATAGACTGTCTGTTAGTGTAGCTAGACTGTCTTTTACTGTAGCTACACTGTTTTATAGTGTTCCTAGACTGTCTATTAGTGTAGCTAGATTGTCTATTAGTGTAGCTACACTGTCTAATAGTGTTCCTAGACTGTCTACTAGTGTAGCTAGACTGTCTTTTAGAGTAGCTACACCGTTTAATAGTGTCCTTAGACTGTCTATTAGTGTAGCTAGATTGTCTATCAATATAGCTACACTGTCTATTAGTTTTTATAGACGGTCTGTTCGTGTAGCAGACTGTCTACTAGTGTAGCTACATTGTCTATTGATGTTCCTAGACTGTCCGTTAGTGAAGCTAGATTGTCTATCAATGTAGCTACACTGTCTATTAGTTTTCTTATACTGTCTGTTAGAGTATCTACACTGTCTATTAGTGTTCATATACTGTCTGTTAGTGTAGCTAGACTGTCTATCAGTGTAGCTACACTGTCTAATAGTGTTCCTAGACTGTCTACTAGTGTGGCTAGACTGTTTATTAGTGTAGCTACACTGTCTAATAGTGTTCCTAGACTGTCTATTAGTGTAGCTAGATTGTGTATCAATGTAGCTACACTGTCTATTAGTTTTCATAGACGGTCTGTTAGTGTAGCTAGACTGTCTACTAGTGTAGCTACATTGTCTATTTATGTTCCTAGACTGTCCGTTAGTGTAGCTAGATTGTCTATCAATGTAGCTACACTGTCTTTAATTTTCTTATACTGTCTGTTAGAGTAGCTTCACTGTCTATTAGTGTTCATATACTGTCTGTTCATGTAGCTAGACTGTCTATTAGTGTAGCTACGCTGTCAAATAGTGTTCCTAGACTGTCTATTAGTGTAGCTTGACTGTCCATTAGTGTAGCTACACTGTCTTATAGTGTTCCTAGACTGTCTACTAGTGTAGCTAGACTGTCTATTAGTGTAGCTACACTGTATATTAGTGTTCCTAGACTGTCTTTTAGTGTAGCTAGACTGTCAATTAGAGTAGCTAGATTGTCTATCAATATAGCTACACTGTCTATTAGTTTTCCTATACTGTATGTTAGTGTAGCTAGACTGTCTACTAGTGTAGCTACATTGTCTATTGATGTTCCTAGACTGTCTTTTAGTGTAGCTAGACTGTCTATTAGGGTAGCTGGATTGTCTATCAATGTAGCTACACTGTCTATTAGTTTTCTTATACTGTCTGTTAGAGTAGCTACACTGTCTATTAGTGTTCATATACTGTCTGTTAGTGTAGCTACACTGTCTATCAGTGTAGTTACACTGTCTAAAAACGTTCCTAGACTGTCTATTAGTGTAGCTAGATTATGTATCAATATAGCTACATTGTCTATTAGTTTTCATAGACGGTCTGTTAGTGTAGCTAGACTGTCTACTAGTGTAGCTACATTGTCTATTTATGTTCCTAGACTGTCCGTTAGTGTAGCTAGATTGTCTATCAATGTAGCCACACTGTCTTTTAATTTTCTTATACTGTCTGTTAGAGTAGCTACACTGTCTATTAGTGTTCATATACTGTCTGTTCGTGTAGCTAGACTGTCTATCATTGTAGCTACACTGTCGAATAGTGTTCCTAGACTGTCTATTAGTGTAGCTAGATTTTCTATTAGTGTAGCTACACTGTCTAATAGTGTTCCTAGACTGTCTATTAGTGTAGCTAGATTGTGTATCAATATAGCTACACTGTCTATTAGTTTTCATAGACGGTCTGTTAGTGTTGCTAGACTGTCTACTAGTGTAGCTACATTGTCTATTGATGTTCCTAGACTGTCCGTTAGTGTAGCTAGATTGGCTATCAATGTAGCTACACTGTCTATTAGTTTTCTGATACTGTCTGTTAGAGTAGCTACACTGTCTATTAGTGTTCATATACCGTCTGTTAGTGTAGCTAGACTGTCTATCAGTGTAGCTACACTGTCTAATAGTGTTCCTAGACTGTCTATTTGTGTAGCTAGGTTGTCTATTAGTGTAGCTACACTGTCTAATAGTGTTCCTAGACTGTCTATTAGTGTAGCTACATTGTCTAATAGTGTTCCTAGACTGTCTACTAGTGTAGCTAGACTGTCTATTAGTGTAGCTACACTGTCAAATAGTGTTCCTAGACTGTCTATTAGTGTAGCTAGATTGTGTATCAATATAGCTACACTGTCTATTAGTTTTCATAGACGGTCTATAAGTGTAGCTAGACTGTCTACTAGTGTAGCTACATTGTCTATTGATGTTACTAGACTGTCCGTTAGTGTAGCTAGAGTGTCTATCAATGTAGCTACACTGTCTATTAGTTTTCCTATACTGTCTGTTAGTGTAGCTAGACTGTCTACTAGTGTAGCTACATTGTCTATTAGTGTTCCTAGACTGTCTATTAGTGTAGCTAGACTGTCTATTAGTGTAGCTACACTGTCTATTAGTGTTCATAGACTGTCTGTTAGTGTAGCTAGACTGTCTATTACTGTAGCTACACTGTTTTATAGTGTTCCTAGACTGTCTATTAGTGTAGCTAGATTGTCTATTAGTGTAGCTACACTGTCTAATAGTGTTCCTAGACTGTCTACTAGTGTAGCTAGACTGTCTTTTAGAGTAGCTACACCGTTTAATAGTGTCCTTAGACTGTCTATTAGTGTTGCTAGATTGTCTATCAATATAGCTACACTGTCTATTAGTTTTTATAGACGGTCTGTTAGTGTAGCAGACTGTCTACTAGTGTAGCTACATTGTTTATTGATGTTCCTAGACTGTCCGTTAGTGAAGCTAGATTGTCTATCAATGTAGCTACACTGTCTATTAGTTTTCTTATACTGTCTGTTAGAGTATCTACACTGTCTATTAGTGTTCATATACTGTCTGTTAGTGTAGCTAGACTGTCTATCAGTGTAGCTACACTGTCTAATAGTGTTCCTAGACTGTCTACTAGTGTGGCTAGACTGTTTATTAGTGTAGCTACACTGTCTAATAGTGTTCCTAGACTGTCTATTAGTGTAGCTAGATTGTGTATCAATGTAGCTACACTGTCTATTAGTTTTCATAGACGGTCTGTTAGTGTAGCTAGACTGTCTACTAGTGTAACTACATTGTCTATTTATGTTCCTAGACTGTCCGTTAGTGTAGCTAGATTGTCTATCAATGTAGCTACACTGTCTTTTAATTTTCTTATACTGTCTGTTAGAGTAGCTACACTGTCTATTAGTGTTCATATACTGTCTGTTCGTGTAGCTAGACTGTCTATTAGTGTAGCTACGCTGTCAAATAGTGTTCCTAGACTGTCTATTAGTGTAGCTTGACTGTCTATTAGTGTAGCTACACTGTCTAATAGTGTTCCTAGACTGTCTACTAGTGTAGCTAGACTGTCTATTAGTGTAGCTACACTGTATATTAGTGTTCCTAGACTGTCTTTTAGTGTAGCTAGACTGTCAATTAGAGTAGCTAGATTGTCTATCAATATAGCTACACTGTCTATTAGTTTTCCTATACTGTATGTTAGTGCAGCTAGACTGTCTACTAGTGTAGCTACATTGTCTTTTGATGTTCCTAGACTGTCTTTTAGTGTAGCTAGACTGTCTATTAGAGTAGCTAGATTGTCTATCAATGTAGCTACACTGTCTATTAGTTTTCTTATACTGTCAGTTAGAGTAGCTACACTGTCTATTAGTGTTCATATACTGTCTGTTAGTGTAGCTACACTGTCTATCAGTGTAGTTACACTGTCTAATAGTGTTCCTAGACTGTCTATTAGTGTAGCTAGGTTGTCTATTAGTGTAGCTACACTGTCTAATAGTGTTCCTAGACTGTCTACTAGTGTAGCTAGACTGTCTATTAGTGTAGCTACACTGTCTATAAACGTTCCTAGACTGTCTATTAGTGTAGCTAGATTATGTATCAATATAGCTACATTGTCTATTAGTTTTCATAGACGGTCTGTTAGTGTAGCTAGACTGTCTACTAGTGTAGCTACATTGTCTATTTATGTTCCTAGACTGTCCGTTAGTGTAGCTAGATTGTCTATCAATGTAGCCACACTGTCTTTTAATTTTCTTATACTGTCTGTTAGAGTAGCTACACTGTCTATTAGTGTTCATATACTGTCTGTTCGTGTAGCTAGACTGTCTATCATTGTAGCTACACTGTCTAATAGTGTTCCTAGACTGTCTATTAGTGTAGCTAGATTTTCTATTAGTGTAGCTACACTGTCTAATAGTGTTCCTAGACTGTCTATTAGTGTAGCTAGATTGTGTATCAATATAGCTACACTGTCTATTAGTTTTCATAGACGGTCTGTTAGTGTTGCTAGACTGTCTACTAGTGAAGCTACATTGTCTATTGATGTTCCTAGACTGTCCGTTAGTGTAGCTAGATTGTCTATCAATGTAGCTACACTGTTTTTTTAATTTTCTTATACTGTCTGTTAGAGTAGCTACACTGTCTATTAGTGTTCATATACTGTCTGTTCGTGTAGCTAGACTGTCTATTAGTGTAGCTACACTGTCTAATAGTGTTCCTAGACTGTCTATTAGTGTAGCTAGATTGTCTATCAATATAGCTACACTGTCTATTAGTTTTCCTATACTGTCTGTTAGTGTAGCTAGACTGTCTACTAGTGTAGCTACATTGTCTATAAGTGTTCCTAGACTGTCTATTAGTGTAGCTACAACGTCTATTAGAGTAGCTAGATTGTCTATCAATATAGCTACACTATCTATTAGTTTTCCTATACTGTATGTTAGTGTAGCTAGACTGTCTACTAGTGTAGCTACATTGTCTATTGATGTTCCTAGACTGTCCGTTAGTGTAGCTAGATTGTCTATTAATGTAGCTACACTGTCTATTAGTTTTCTTATACTTTCTGTTAGAGTAGCTACACTGTCTATTTGTTTTCATCGACGGTCTATTAGTTAGCTACACTGTCTATTAGAGTTCATAGACTGTCTGTTAGTGTAGCTAGACTGTCTATTAGTGTAGCTACACTGTCTAATAGTGTTCCTAGACTGTCTATTAGTGTAGCTAGACTGTCTACTAGTGTAGCTACACTCTCTTATAGTGTTCCTAGACTGTCTATTAGTGTAGCTAGACAGTCTATTAGTGTAGCTTCACTGTCTAATAGTGTTCCTAGACTGTCTATTAGTGTAGCTACACTGTCTATTAGAGTAGCTACACTGTCTTATAGTGTTCCTAGACTGTCTATTAGTGTAGCTACACTGTCTAATAGTGTTCCTAGACTGTCTGTTAGTGTAGCTAGACTGTCTATTAATGTAGCTGCACTGTCTTATAGTGTTCCTAGACTGTCTATAAGTGTAGCTAGATTGTCTATTAGTGTAGCTACACTGTCTTTTAGTGTTCCTAGACTGTCTATTAGTGTAGCTAGACTGTCTATTAGTGTAGCTACACTGTCTATTAGTGTTTATATATTGTCTGTTTGTGTAGCTAGACTGTCTATCAGTGTAGCTAGATTGTCTATTAGTGTAGCTACACTGTCTAATAGTGTTCCTAGACTGTCTATTAGTGTAGCTAGAATGTCTATTAGTGTAGCTACACTGTCTAATAGTGTTTCCTAGACTGTCTATTAGTGTAGCTAGATTGTGTATCAATATAGCTACAGTGTGTATTAGTTTTCATAGACGGTCTGTTAGTGTAGCTAGATTGTCTACTAGTGTAGCTACATTGTCTATTGATGTTCCTCGACTGTCCGTTAGTGTAGCTAGATTGTCTATCAATGTAGCTACAATGTCTTTTAATTTTCTTATACTGCCTGTTAGAGTAGCTACACTGTCTATTAGTGTTCATATACTGTCTGTTCGTGTAGCTAGACTGTCTATTAGTGTAGCTACACTGTCTAATAGTGCTCCTAGATTGTCTATTAGTGTAGCTAGATTGTCTATCAATATAGCTACACTGTCTATTTCTTTTCCTATACTGTCTACTAGTGTAGCTAAACTATTTACTAGTGTAGCTACATTGTCTATTAGTGTTCCTAGACTGTCTATTAGTGTAGTTAGACTGTCTATTAGAGTAGCTACATTGTCTATCAATATAGCTACACTGTCTATTAGTTTTCCTATACTGTATGTTAGAGTAGCAAGACTGTCTACTAGTGTAGCTACATTGTCTATTGATGTTTCTAGACTGTCCGTTAGTGTAGCTAGATTGTCTATCAATGTAGCTACACTGTCTATTAGTTTTCTTATACTGTCTGTTAGAGTAGCTACACTGTCTATTTATTTCATCGACGGTCTATTATTTAGCTACACTGTCTATTAGAGTTCATAGACTGTCTGTTAGTGTAGCTAGATTGTCTATTAGTGTAGCTACACTGTCTAATAGTGTTCCTAGACTGTCTATTAGTGTAGCTAGACTGTCTACTAGTGTAGCTACACTGTCTTATAGTGTTCCTAGACTGTCTATTAGTGTAGCTAGACTGTATATTAGTGTAGCTACACTGTCTAATAATGTTCCTAGACTGTATATTAGTGTAGCTAGACTCTCTATTAGAGTAGCTACACTGTCTAATAGTGTTCCTAGACTGTCTATTAGTGTAGCTACACTGTCTTATAGTGTTCCTAGACTGTCTGTTAGCGTAACTAGATTGTTTATCAATGTAGCTACACTGTGTATTTGTTTTCATCTCACGGTCTATTAGAGAAGCTACACTGTCTATTAGTGTTCATAGACTGTCTGTTAGTGTAGCTAGACAGTCTATTAATGTAGCTACACTGTCTTATATTGTTCCTAGACTGTCTATTAGTGTAGCTAGACTGTCTATTAGTGTAGCTACACTGTCTATTAGTGTTCATAGACTGTCTGTTAGTGTAGCTAGACTGTCTATTAGTGTAGCTACACTGTCTTATAGTGTTCCTAGACTGTCTATTAGTGTAGCTAGATTGTCTATTAGTGTAGCTACACTGTCTAATTGTGTTCCTAGACTGTCTACTAGTGTAGCTAGACTGTCTATTAGAGTAGCTACACTGTCTAATAGTGTTCCTATACTGTCTATTAGTGTAGCTACACAGTTTAATAGTGTTCCTAGACTGTCTGTTAGCGTAACTAGATTGTTTATCAATGTAGCTACACTGTCTATTCGTTTTCATAGACGGTCTATTAGAGAAGCTACACTGTCTATTAGTGTTCATAGACTGTCTGTTAGTGTAGCTAGACTGTCTATTAATGTAGCTACACTGTCTTATAGTGTTCCTAGACTGTCTATTAGTGTAGCGAGATTGTCTATTAGTGTAGTTTCAATGTCTTATAGTGTTCCTAGACTGTCTATTAGTGTAGCTAGACTGTCTATTAGTGTGGCTACCATGTCTATTAATGTAGCTACACTGTCTTATAGTGTTCCTAGACTGTCTATTAGTGTAGCTACACTGTCTTATAGTGTTCCTAGACTGTCTATTAGTGTAGGTAGATTGTCTATAATTGTAGCTACACTGTCTAATAGTGTTCCTAGACTGTCTACTAGTGTAGCTAGACTGTCTATTAGTGTAGCTACACTGTCTAATAGTGTTCCTAGACTGTCTATTAGTGTAGCTAGATTGTGTATCAATATAGCTACACTGTCTATTAGTTTTCATAGACGGTCTGTTAGTGTTGCTAGACTGTCTACTAGTGTAGCTACATTGTCTATTGATGTTCCTAGACTGTCCGTTAGTGTAGCTAGATTGTCTATCAATGTAGCTACACTGTTTTTTTAATTTTCTTATACTGTCTGTTAGAGTAGCTACACTGTCTATTAGTGTTCATATACTGTCTGTTAGTGTAGCTAGACTGTCTATCAGTGTAGCTACACTGTCTAATAGTGTTCCTAGACTGTCTATTAGTATAGCTAGGTTGTCTATTAGTGTAGCTACACTGTCTAATAGTGTTCCTAGACTGTCTATTAGTGTAGCTACATTGTCTAATAGTGTTCCTAGACTGTCTACTAGTGTAGCTAGACTGTCTATTAGTGTAGCTACACTGTCTAATAGTGTTCCTAGACTGTCTATTAGTGTAGCTAGATTGTGTATCAATATAGCTACACTGTCTATCAGTTTTCATAGACGGTCTGTTAGTGTAGCTAGACTGTTTACTAGTGTAGCTACATTGTCTATTGATGTTCCTAGACTGTCCGTTAGTGTAGCTAGATTGTCTATCAATGTAGCTACACTGTCTATTAGTTTTCTTATACTGTCTGTTAGAGTAGCTACACTGTCTATTTGTTTTCATCGACGGTCTATTAGTTAGCTACACTGTCTATTAGAGTTCAAAGACTGTCTGTTAGTGTAGCTAGACTGTCTATTAGTGTAACTACACTGTCTAATAGTGTTCCTAGACTGTCTATTAGTGTAGCTAGACTGTCTACTAGTGTGGCTACACTGTCTTATAGTGTTCCTAGACTGTCTATTAGTGTAGCTAGACTGTCTATTAGTGTAGCTACGCTGTCTAATAGTGTTCCTAGACTGTCTATTAGTGTAGCTAGACTGTCTATTAGAGTAGCTTCACTGTCTAATAGTGTTCCTAGACTGTCTATTAGTGTAGCTAGATTGTCTATCAATGTAGCTGCACTGTCTTATAGTGTTCCTAGACTGTCTATAAGTGTAGCTAGATTGTCTATTAGTGTAGCTACACTGTCTTTTAGTGTTCCTAGACTGTCTATTAGTGTAGCTAGACTGTCTATTAGTGTAGCTACACTGTCTTATAGTGTTCCTAGACTGTCTATTAGTGTAGCTACACTGTCTAATAGTGTTCCTAGACTGTCTGTTAGTGTAGCTAGACTGTCTATTAATGTAGCTGCACTGTCTTATAGTGTTCCTAGACTGTCTATAAGTGTAGCTAGATTGTCTATTAGTGTAGCTACACTGTCTTTTAGTGTTCCTAGACTGTCTATTAGTGTAGCTAGACTGTCTATTAGTGTAGCTACACTGTCTATTAGTGTTTATATATTGTCTGTTTGTGTAGCTAGACTGTCTATCAGTGTAGCAAGATTGTCTATTAGTGTAGCTACACTGTCTAATAGTGTTCCTAGACTGTCTATTAGTGTAGCTAGAATGTCTATTAGTGTAGCTACACTGTCTAATAGTGTTTCCTAGACTGTCTATTAGTGTAGCTAGATTGTGTATCAATATAGCTACAGTGTGTATTAGTTTTCATAGACGGTCTGTTAGTGTAGCTAGATTGTCTACTAGTGTAGCTACATTGTCTATTGATGTTCCTCGACTGTCCGTTAGTGTAGCTAGATTGTCTATCAATGTAGCTACAATGTCTTTTAATTTTCTAATACTGCCTGTTAGAGTAGCTACACTGTCTATTAGTGTTCATATACTGTCTGTTCGTGTAGCTAGACTGTCTATTAGTGTAGCTACACTGTCTAATAGTGCTCCTAGATTGTCTATTAGTGTAGCTAGATTGTCTATCAATATAGCTACACTGTCAATTTCTTTTCCTATACTGTCTACTAGTGTAGCTCAACTATTTACTAGTGTAGCTACATTGTCTATTAGTGTTCCTAGACTGTCTATTAGTGTAGCTAGACTGTCTATTAGAGTAGCTACATTGTCTATCAATATAGCTACACTGTCTATTAGTTTTCCTATACTGTATGTTAGAGTAGCAAGACTGTCTACTAGTGTAGCTACATTGTCTATTGATGTTTCTAGACTGTCCGTTAGTGTAGCTAGATTGTCTATCAATGTAGCTACACTGTCTATTAGTTTTCTTATACTGTCTGTTAGAGTAGCTACACTGTCTATTTGTTTCATCGACGGTCTATTATTTAGCTACACTGTCTATTAGAGTTCATAGACTGTCTGTTAGTGTAGCTAGACTGTCTATTAGTGTAGCTACACTGTCTAATAGTGTTCCTAGACTGTCTATTAGTGTAGCTAGACTGTCTACTAGTGTAGCTACACTGTCTTATAGTGTTCCTAGACTGTCTATTAGTGTAGCTAGACTGTATATAAGTGTAGCTACACTGTCTAATAGTGTTCCTAGACTGTATATTAGTGTAGCTAGACTCTCTATTAGAGTAGCTACACTGTCTAATAGTGTTCCTAGACTGTCTATTAGTGTAGCTACACTGTCTTATAGTGTTCCTAGACTGTCTGTTAGCGTAACTAGATTGTTTATCAATGTAGCTACACTGTGTATTTGTTTTCATCTCACGGTCTATTAGAGAAGCTACACTGTCTATTAGTGTTCATAGACTGTCTGTTAGTGTAGCTAGACAGTCTATTAATGTAGCTACACTGTCTTATATTGTTCCTAGACTGTCTATTAGTGTAGCTAGACTGTCTATTAGTGTAGCTACACTGTCTATTAGTGTTCATAGACTGTCTGTTAGTGTAGCTAGACTGTCTATTAGTGTAGCTACACTGTCTTATAGTGTTCCTAGACTGTCTATTAGTGTAGCTAGATTGTCTATTAGTATAGCTACACTGTCTAATTGTGTTCCTAGACTGTCTACTAGTGTAGCTAGACTGTCTATTAGAGTAGCTACACTGTCTAATAGTGTTCCTATACTGTCTATTAGTGTAGCTACACAGTTTAATAGTGTTCCTAGACTGTCTGTTAGCGTAACTAGATTGTTTATCAATGTAGCTACACTGTCTATTCGTTTTCATAGACGGTCTATTAGAGAAGCTACACTGTCTATTAGTGTTCATAGACTGTCTGTTAGTGTAGCTAGACTGTCTATTAATGTAGCTACACTGTCTTATAGTGTTCCTAGACTGTCTATTAGTGTAGCGAGATTGTCTATTAGTGTAGTTTCAATGTCTTATAGTGTTCCTAGACTGTCTATTAGTGTAGCTAGACTGTCTATTAGTGTGGCTACCATGTCTATTAATGTAGCTACACTGTCTTATAGTGTTCCTAGACTGTCTATTAGTGTAGCTACACTGTCTTATAGTGTTCCTAGACTGTCTATTAGTGTAGGTAGATTGTCTATAATTGTAGCTACACTGTCTAATAGTGTTCCTAGACTGTCTACTAGTGTAGCTAGACTGTCTATTAGTGTAGCTACACTGTCTAATAGTGTTCCTAGACTGTCTATTAGTGTAGCTAGATTGTGTATCAATATAGCTACACTGTCTATTAGTTTTCATAGACGGTCTGTTAGTGTTGCTAGACTGTCTACTAGTGTAGCTACATTGTCTATTGATGTTCCTAGACTGTCCGTTAGTGTAGCTAGATTGTCTATCAATGTAGCTACACTGTTTTTTTAATTTTCTTATACTGTCTGTTAGAGTAGCTACACTGTCTATTAGTGTTCATATACTGTCTGTTAGTGTAGCTAGACTGTCTATCAGTGTAGCTACACTGTCTAATAGTGTTCCTAGACTGTCTATTAGTGTAGCTAGGTTGTCTATTAGTGTAGCTACACTGTCTAATAGTGTTCCTAGACTGTCTATTAGTGTAGCTACATTGTCTAATAGTGTTCCTAGACTGTCTACTAGTGTAGCTAGACTGTCTATTAGTGTAGCTACACTGTCTAATAGTGTTCCTAGACTGTCTATTAGTGTAGCTAGATTGTGTATCAATATAGCTACACTGTCTATCAGTTTTCATAGACGGTCTGTTAGTGTAGCTAGACTGTTTACTAGTGTAGCTACATTGTCTATTGATGTTCCTAGACTGTCCGTTAGTGTAGCTAGATTGTCTATCAATGTAGCTACACTGTCTATTAGTTTTCTTATACTGTCTGTTAGAGTAGCTACACTGTCTATTTGTTTTCATCGACGGTCTATTAGTTAGCTACACTGTCTATTAGAGTTCAAAGACTGTCTGTTAGTGTAGCTAGACTGTCTATTAGTGTAACTACACTGTCTAATAGTGTTCCTAGACTGTCTATTAGTGTAGCTAGACTGTCTACTAGTGTGGCTACACTGTCTTATAGTGTTCCTAGACTGTCTATTAGTGTAGCTAGACTGTCTATTAGTGTAGCTACGCTGTCTAATAGTGTTCCTAGACTGTCTATTAGTGTAGCTAGACTGTCTATTAGAGTAGCTTCACTGTCTAATAGTGTTCCTAGACTGTCTATTAGTGTAGCTAGATTGTCTATCAATATAGCTACACTGTCTATTAGTTTTCCTATACTGTCTGTTAGTGTAGCTAGACTGTCTACTAGTGTAGCTACATTGTGTATTAGTGTTCCTAGACTGTCTATTAGTGTAGCTAGACTGTTTATTAGTGTAGCTACACTGTCTATTAGTGTTCATAGACTGTCTGTTAGTGTAGCTAAACTGTCTATTAGTGTAGCTACACTGTTTTATAGTGTTTCAGACTGTCTATTAGTGTAGCTAGATTGTCTATTAGTGTAGCTACACAGTCTAATAGTGTTCCTAGACTGTCTACTAGTGTAGCTAGACTGTCTATTAGAGTAGCTACACCGTTTAATTGTGTCCCTAGACTGTCTATTAGTGTAGCTAGATTGTCTATCAATATAGCTACACTGTCCATTAGTATTTATAGACGGTCTGTTAGTGTAGCTAGACTGTCTACTAGTGTAGCTACATTGTCTATTGATGTTCCTAGACTGTCCGTTAGTGAAGCTAGATTGTCTATCAATGTAGCTACACTGTCTATTAGTTTTCTTATACTGTCTGTTAGAGTAGCTACACTGTCTATTAGTGTTCATATACTGTCTGTTAGTGTAGCTAGACTGTCTATTAGTGTAGCTACACTGTCTAATAGTGGTCCTAGACTGTCTACTAGTGTAGCTAGACTGTCTATTAGTGTAGCTACACTGTCTAATAGTGTTCCTAGACTGTCTATTAGTGTAGCTAGATTGTGTATCAATGTAGCTACACTGTCTATTAGTTTTCATAGACGGTCTGTTAGTGTAGCTAGACTGTCTACTAGTGTAGCTACATTGTCTATTTATGTTCCTAGACTGTCCGTTAGTGTAGCTAGATTGTCTATCAATGTAGCTACACTGTATTTTAATTTTCTTATACTGTCTGTTAGAGTAGCTACACTGTCTATTAGTGTTCATATACTGTCTGTTCGTGTAGCTAGACTGTCTATTAGTGTAGCTACACTGTCAAATAGTGTTCCTAGACTGTCTATTAGTGTAGCTTGACTGTCTATTAGTGTAGCTACACTGTCTAATAGTGTTCCTAGACTGTCTACTAGTATAGCTAGACTGTCTAATAGTGTAGCTACACTGTCTATTAGTGTTCCTAGACTGTCCTTTAGTGTAGCTAGACTGTCAATTAGAGTAGCTAGATTGTCTGTCAATATAGCTACACTGTCTATTAGTTTTCCTATACTGTATGTTAGTGTAGCTAGACTGTCTACTAGTGTAGCTACATTGTCTATTGATGTTCCTAGACTGTCTTTTAGTGTAGCTAGACTGTCTATTAGAGTAGCTAGATTGTCTATCAATGTAGCTACACTGTCTATTAGTTTTCTTATACTGTCTGTTAGAGTAGCTACACTGTCTATTAGTGTTCATATACTGTCTGTTAGTGTAGCTACACTGTCTATCAGTGTAGTTACACTGTCTAATAGTGTTCCTAGACTGTCTATTAGTGTAGCTAGGTTGTCTATTTTTGTAGCTACACTGTCTAATAGTGTTCCTAGACTGTCTATTAGTGTAGCTACATTGTCTATTAGTGTAGCTACACTGTCTAATAGTGTTCCTAGACTGTCTACTAGTGTAGCTAGACTGTCTATTAGTGAAGCTACACTGTCTAAAAGTGTTCCTAGACTGTCTATTAGTGTAGCTAGATTATGTATCAATATAGCTACACTGTCTATTAGTTTTCATAGACAGTCTGTTAGTGTAGCTAGACTGTCTACTAGTGTAGCTACATTATCTATTTATGTTCCTAGACTGTCCGTTAGTGTAGCTAGATTGTCTATCAATGTAGCTACACTGTCTTTTAATTTTCTTATACTGTCTGTTAGAGTAGCTACACTGTCTATTAGTGTTCATATACTGTCTGTTCGTGTAGTTAGACTGTCTATCAGTGTAGCTACACTGTCTAATAGTGTTCCTAGACTGTCTTTTAGTGTAGCTAGATTTTCTATTAGTGTAGCTACACTGTCTAATAGTGTTCCTAGACTGTCTATTAGTGTAGCTAGATTGTGTATCAATATAGCTACACTGTCTATTAGTTTTCATAGACGGTCTGTTAGTGTAGCTAGACTGTCTACTAGTGTAGCTACATTGTCTATTGGTGTTCCTAGACTGTCCGTTAGTGTAGCTAGATTGTCTATCAATGTAGCTACACTGTTTTTTAATTTTCTTATACTGTCTGTTAGAGTAGCTACACTGTCTAATAGTGTTCCTAGACTGTCTATTAGTGTAGCTAGATTGTCTATCAATATAGCTACACTTTCTATTAGTTTTCCTATACTGTCTGTAAGTGTAGCAAGACTGTCTTCTAGTGTAGCTACATTGTCTATTAGTGTTCCTAGACTGTCTATTAGTGTAGCTAGACTGTCTATTAGAGTAGCTAGATTGTCTATCAATATAGCTACACTATCTATTAGTTTTCCTATACTGTATGTTAGTGTAGCTAGACTGTCTACTAGTGTAGCTACATTGTCTATTGATGTTCCTAGACTGTCCGTTAGTGTAGCTAGATTGTCTATCAATGTAGCTACACTGTCTATTAGTTTTCTTATACTGTCTGTTAGAGTAGCTACACTGTCTATTTGTTTTCATCGACGGTCTATTAGTTAGCTACACTGTCTATTAGAGTTCAAAGACTGTCTGTTAGTGTAGCTAGACTGTCTATTAGTGTAACTACACTGTCTAATAGTGTTCCTAGACTGTCTATTAGTGTAGCTAGACTGTCTACTAGTGTGGCTACACTGTCTTATAGTGTTCCTAGACTATCTATTAGTGTAGCTAGACTGTCTATTAGTGTAGCTACGCTGTCTAATAGTGTTCCTAGACTGTCTATTAGTGTAGCTAGACTGTCTATTAGAGTAGCTACACTGTCTAATAGTGTTCCTAGACTGTCTATTAGTGTAGCTACACTGTCTAATAGTGTTCCTAGACTGTCTGTTAGTGTAGCTAGACTGTCTATCAATGTAGCTGCACTGTCTTTTAGTGTTCCTAGACTGTCTATTAGTGTAGCTAGATTGTCTATTAGTGTAGCTACACTGTCTTATAGTGTTCCTAGACTGTCTTTTAGTGTCGCTAGACTGTCTATTGGTGTAGCTACACTGTCTATTAGTGTTCATAGACTGTCTGTTAGTGTAGCTAGACTGTCTATTAGTGTAGCTACACTGTCTTATAGTGTTCCTAGACTGTCTATTAGTGTAGCTAGATTGTCCATTAGTGTAGCTACACTGTCTAATAGTGTTCCTAGACTGTCTACTAGTGTGGCTAGACTGTCTATTACAGTAACTACACTGTCTAATAGTGTTCCTAGACTGTCTATAAGTGTAGCTCGATTGTCTATTAATATAGCTACACTGTCTATTTGTTTTCATAGACGGTCTGTTAGTGTAGCTAGACTGTCTTCTAGTGTAGCTACATTGTCTATTGATGTTCCTAGACTGTCCGTTAGTGAAGCTAGATTGTCTATCAATGTAGCTACACTGTCTATTAGTTTTCTTATACTGTCTGTTAGAGTAGCTACACTGTCTATTAGTGTTCATATATTGTCTGTTTGTGTAGCTAGACTGTCTATCAGTGTTCCTACACTGTCTATTAGTGTAGCTACACTGTCTAATAGTGTTCATAGACTGTCTATTAGTGTAGCTAGAATGTCTATTAGTGTAGCTACACTGTCTAATAGTGTTTCTAGACTGTCTACTAGTGTAGCTAGACTGTCTATTAGTGTAGCTACACTGTCTAACAGTGTTCCTAGACTTTCTATTAGTGTAGCTAGATTGTGTATCAATATAGCTACACTGTGTATTAGTTTTCATAGACGGTCTGTTAGTGTAGCTAGACTGTCTTCTAGTGTAGCTACATTGTCTATTGATGTTCCTAGACTGTCCGTTAGTGTAGCTAGATTGTCTATCAATTTAGCTACACTGTCTTTTAATTTTCTTAAACTGTCTGTTAGAGTAGCTACACTGTCTATTAGTGTTCATATACTGTCTGTTCGTGTAGCTAGACTGTCTATTAGTGTAGCTACACTGTCTAATAGTGCTCCTAGACTGTCTATTAGTGTAGCTAGATTGTCTATCAATATAGCTACACTGTCTATTTGTTTTCCTATACTGTCTACTAGTGTAGCTAGACTGTCTACTAGTGTAGCTACATTGTCTATTAGTGTTCCTAGACTGTCTATTAGTGTAGCTAGACTGTCTATTAGAGTAGCTAGATTGTCTATTAATATAGCTACACTGTCTGTTAGTTTTCCTATACTGTATTTTAGAGTAGCAAGACTGTCTACTAGTGTAGCTACATTGTCTATTGATGTTTCTAGACTGTCCGTTAGTGTAGTTAGATTGTCTATCAATGTAGCTACACTGTCTATTAGTTTTCTTATACTGTGTGTTAGTGTAGCTACACTGTCTAATAGTGTTCCTAGACTGTCTATTAGTGTAGCTAGACTGTCTACTGGTGTAGCTACACTGTCTTATAGTGTTCCTAGACTGTCTATTAGTGTAGCTAGACTGTCTATTAGTGTAGCTACGCTGTCTAATAGTGCTCCTAGACTGTCTATTAGTGTAGCTAGACTGTCTATTAGAGTAGATACACTGTCTAATAGTGTTCCTAGACTGTCTATTAGTGTAGCTACACTGGCTAATAGTGTTCCTAGACTGTCTGTTAGTGTAGCTAGACTGTCTATTAATGTAGCTGCAATGTCTTATAGTGTTCCTAGACTGTCTATTAGTGTAGCTAGATTGTCTATTAGTGTAGCTACACTGTCTTATAGTGTTCCTAGACTGTCTATTAGTGTCGCTAGACTGTCTATTAGTGTAGCTACACTGTCTATTTGTGTTCATAGACTGTCTGTTAGTGTAGCTAGACTGTCTATTAGTGTAGCTACACTGTCTTATAGTGTTCCTAGACTGTCTATTAGTGTAGCTAGATTGTCTATTAGTGTAGCTACACTGTCTAATAGTGTTCCTAGACTGTCTACTAGTGTGGCTAGACTGTCTATTAGAGTAACTGTCCGTTAGTGTAGCTAGATTGTCTATCAATGTAGCTACACTGTCTATTAGTTTTCTTATACTGTCTGTTAGAGTAGCTACACTGTCTATTTGTTTTCATCGACTGTCTATTAGTGTAGCTAGATTGTCTATTAGTGTAGCTACACTGTCTAATAGTGTTCCTAGACTGTCTACTAGTGTGGCTAGACTGTCTATTAGAGTAACTACACTGTCTAATAGTGTTCCTAGACTGTCTATTAGTGTAGCTCGATTGTCTATTAATATAGCTACACTGTCTATTTGTTTTGATAGACGGTCTGTTAGTGTAGCTAGACTTTCTTCTAGTGTAGCTACATTGTCTATTGATGTTCCTAGACTGTCCGTTAGTGAAGCTAGATTGTCTATCAATGTAGCTACACTGTCTTTTAATTTTCTTATACTGTCTGTTAGAGTAGCTACACTGTCTATTAGTGTTCATATACTGTCTGTTCGTGTAGCTAGACTGTCTATTAGTGTAGCTACACTGTCAAATAGTGTTCCTAGACTGTCTATTAGTGTAGCTAGATTGTCTATTAGTGTAGCTACACTGTCTAATAGTGTTCCTAGACTGTCTACTAGTGTAGCTAGACTGTCTATTAGAGTAGCTACACTGTCTAATAGTGTTCCTAGACTGTCTATTAGTGTAGCTACACTGTCTTATAGTGTTCCTAGACTGTCTGTTAGCGTAACTAGATTGTTTATCAATGTAGCTACACTGTGTATTTGTTTTCATCTCACGGTCTATTAGAGAAGCTACACTGTCTATTAGTGTTCATAGACTGTCTGTTAGTGTAGCTAGACAGTCTATTAATGTAGCTACACTGTCTTATATTGTTCCTAGACTGTCTATTAGTGTAGCTAGACTGTCTATTAGTGTAGCTACACTGTCTATTAGTGTTCATAGACTGTCTGTTAGTGTAGCTAGACTGTCTATTAGTGTAGCTACACTGTCTTATAGTGTTCCTAGACTGTCTATTAGTGTAGCTAGATTGTCTATTAGTATAGCTACACTGTCTAATTGTGTTCCTAGACTGTCTACTAGTGTAGCTAGACTGTCTATTAGAGTAGCTACACTGTCTAATAGTGTTCCTATACTGTCTATTAGTGTAGCTACACAGTTTAATAGTGTTCCTAGACTGTCTGTTAGCGTAACTAGATTGTTTATCAATGTAGCTACACTGTCTATTCGTTTTCATAGACGGTCTATTAGAGAAGCTACACTGTCTATTAGTGTTCATAGACTGTCTGTTAGTGTAGCTAGACTGTCTATTAATGTAGCTACACTGTCTTATAGTGTTCCTAGACTGTCTATTAGTGTAGCGAGATTGTCTATTAGTGTAGTTTCAATGTCTTATAGTGTTCCTAGACTGTCTATTAGTGTAGCTAGACTGTCTATTAGTGTGGCTACCATGTCTATTAATGTAGCTACACTGTCTTATAGTGTTCCTAGACTGTCTATTAGTGTAGCTACACTGTCTTATAGTGTTCCTAGACTGTCTATTAGTGTAGGTAGATTGTCTATAATTGTAGCTACACTGTCTAATAGTGTTCCTAGACTGTCTACTAGTGTAGCTAGACTGTCTATTAGTGTAGCTACACTGTCTAATAGTGTTCCTAGACTGTCTATTAGTGTAGCTAGATTGTGTATCAATATAGCTACACTGTCTATTAGTTTTCATAGACGGTCTGTTAGTGTTGCTAGACTGTCTACTAGTGTAGCTACATTGTCTATTGATGTTCCTAGACTGTCCGTTAGTGTAGCTAGATTGTCTATCAATGTAGCTACACTGTTTTTTTAATTTTCTTATACTGTCTGTTAGAGTAGCTACACTGTCTATTAGTGTTCATATACTGTCTGTTAGTGTAGCTAGACTGTCTATCAGTGTAGCTACACTGTCTAATAGTGTTCCTAGACTGTCTATTAGTGTAGCTAGGTTGTCTATTAGTGTAGCTACACTGTCTAATAGTGTTCCTAGACTGTCTATTAGTGTAGCTACATTGTCTAATAGTGTTCCTAGACTGTCTACTAGTGTAGCTAGACTGTCTATTAGTGTAGCTACACTGTCTAATAGTGTTCCTAGACTGTCTATTAGTGTAGCTAAATTGTGTATCAATATAGCTACACTGTCTATCAGTTTTCATAGACGGTCTGTTAGTGTAGCTAGACTGTTTACTAGTGTAGCTACATTGTCTATTGATGTTCCTAGACTGTCCGTTAGTGTAGCTAGATTGTCTATCAATGTAGCTACACTGTCTATTAGTTTTCTTATACTGTCTGTTAGAGTAGCTACACTGTCTATTTGTTTTCATCGACGGTCTATTAGTTAGCTACACTGTCTATTAGAGTTCAAAGACTGTCTGTTAGTGTAGCTAGACTGTCTATTAGTGTAACTACACTGTCTAATAGTGTTCCTAGACTGTCTATTAGTGTAGCTAGACTGTCTACTAGTGTGGCTACACTGTCTTATAGTGTTCCTAGACTGTCTATTAGTGTAGCTAGACTGTCTATTAGTGTAGCTACGCTGTCTAATAGTGTTCCTAGACTGTCTATTAGTGTAGCTAGACTGTCTATTAGAGTAGCTTCACTGTCTAATAGTGTTCCTAGACTGTCTATTAGTGTAGCTAGATTGTCTATCAATATAGCTACACTGTCTATTAGTTTTCCTATACTGTCTGTTAGTGTAGCTAGACTGTCTACTAGTGTAGCTACATTGTGTATTAGTGTTCCTAGACTGTCTATTAGTGTAGCTAGACTGTTTATTAGTGTAGCTACACTGTCTATTAGTGTTCATAGACTGTCTGTTAGTGTAGCTAAACTGTCTATTAGTGTAGCTACACTGTTTTATAGTGTTTCAGACTGTCTATTAGTGTAGCTAGATTGTCTATTAGTGTAGCTACACAGTCTAATAGTGTTCCTAGACTGTCTACTAGTGTAGCTAGACTGTCTATTAGAGTAGCTACACCGTTTAATTGTGTCCCTAGACTGTCTATTAGTGTAGCTAGATTGTCTATCAATATAGCTACACTGTCCATTAGTATTTATAGACGGTCTGTTAGTGTAGCTAGACTGTCTACTAGTGTAGCTACATTGTCTATTGATGTTCCTAGACTGTCCGTTAGTGAAGCTAGATTGTCTATCAATGTAGCTACACTGTCTATTAGTTTTCTTATACTGTCTGTTAGAGTAGCTACACTGTCTATTAGTGTTCATATACTGTCTGTTAGTGTAGCTAGACTGTCTATTAGTGTAGCTACACTGTCTAATAGTGGTCCTAGACTGTCTACTAGTGTAGCTAGACTGTCTATTAGTGTAGCTACACTGTCTAATAGTGTTCCTAGACTGTCTATTAGTGTAGCTAGATTGTGTATCAATGTAGCTACACTGTCTATTAGTTTTCATAGACGGTCTGTTAGTGTAGCTAGACTGTCTACTAGTGTAGCTACATTGTCTATTTATGTTCCTAGACTGTCCGTTAGTGTAGCTAGATTGTCTATCAATGTAGCTACACTGTATTTTAATTTTCTTATACTGTCTGTTAGAGTAGCTACACTGTCTATTAGTGTTCATATACTGTCTGTTCGTGTAGCTAGACTGTCTATTAGTGTAGCTACACTGTCAAATAGTGTTCCTAGACTGTCTATTAGTGTAGCTTGACTGTCTATTAGTGTAGCTACACTGTCTAATAGTGTTCCTAGACTGTCTACTAGTATAGCTAGACTGTCTAATAGTGTAGCTACACTGTCTATTAGTGTTCCTAGACTGTCCTTTAGTGTAGCTAGACTGTCAATTAGAGTAGCTAGATTGTCTGTCAATATAGCTACACTGTCTATTAGTTTTCCTATACTGTATGTTAGTGTAGCTAGACTGTCTACTAGTGTAGCTACATTGTCTATTGATGTTCCTAGACTGTCTTTTAGTGTAGCTAGACTGTCTATTAGAGTAGCTAGATTGTCTATCAATGTAGCTACACTGTCTATTAGTTTTCTTATACTGTCTGTTAGAGTAGCTACACTGTCTATTAGTGTTCATATACTGTCTGTTAGTGTAGCTACACTGTCTATCAGTGTAGTTACACTGTCTAATAGTGTTCCTAGACTGTCTATTAGTGTAGCTAGGTTGTCTATTTTTGTAGCTACACTGTCTAATAGTGTTCCTAGACTGTCTATTAGTGTAGCTACATTGTCTATTAGTGTAGCTACACTGTCTAATAGTGTTCCTAGACTGTCTACTAGTGTAGCTAGACTGTCTATTAGTGAAGCTACACTGTCTAAAAGTGTTCCTAGACTGTCTATTAGTGTAGCTAGATTATGTATCAATATAGCTACACTGTCTATTAGTTTTCATAGACAGTCTGTTAGTGTAGCTAGACTGTCTACTAGTGTAGCTACATTATCTATTTATGTTCCTAGACTGTCCGTTAGTGTAGCTAGATTGTCTATCAATGTAGCTACACTGTCTTTTAATTTTCTTATACTGTCTGTTAGAGTAGCTACACTGTCTATTAGTGTTCATATACTGTCTGTTCGTGTAGTTAGACTGTCTATCAGTGTAGCTACACTGTCTAATAGTGTTCCTAGACTGTCTTTTAGTGTAGCTAGATTTTCTATTAGTGTAGCTACACTGTCTAATAGTGTTCCTAGACTGTCTATTAGTGTAGCTAGATTGTGTATCAATATAGCTACACTGTCTATTAGTTTTCATAGACGGTCTGTTAGTGTAGCTAGACTGTCTACTAGTGTAGCTACATTGTCTATTGGTGTTCCTAGACTGTCCGTTAGTGTAGCTAGATTGTCTATCAATGTAGCTACACTGTTTTTTAATTTTCTTATACTGTCTGTTAGAGTAGCTACACTGTCTAATAGTGTTCCTAGACTGTCTATTAGTGTAGCTAGATTGTCTATCAATATAGCTACACTTTCTATTAGTTTTCCTATACTGTCTGTAAGTGTAGCTAGACTGTCTTCTAGTGTAGCTACATTGTCTATTAGTGTTCCTAGACTGTCTATTAGTGTAGCTAGACTGTCTATTAGAGTAGCTAGATTGTCTATCAATATAGCTACACTATCTATTAGTTTTCCTATACTGTATGTTAGTGTAGCTAGACTGTCTACTAGTGTAGCTACATTGTCTATTGATGTTCCTAGACTGTCCGTTAGTGTAGCTAGATTGTCTATCAATGTAGCTACACTGTCTATTAGTTTTCTTATACTGTCTGTTAGAGTAGCTACACTGTCTATTTGTTTTCATCGACGGTCTATTAGTTAGCTACACTGTCTATTAGAGTTCAAAGACTGTCTGTTAGTGTAGCTAGACTGTCTATTAGTGTAACTACACTGTCTAATAGTGTTCCTAGACTGTCTATTAGTGTAGCTAGACTGTCTACTAGTGTGGCTACACTGTCTTATAGTGTTCCTAGACTATCTATTAGTGTAGCTAGACTGTCTATTAGTGTAGCTACGCTGTCTAATAGTGTTCCTAGACTGTCTATTAGTGTAGCTAGACTGTCTATTAGAGTAGCTACACTGTCTAATAGTGTTCCTAGACTGTCTATTAGTGTAGCTACACTGTCTAATAGTGTTCCTAGACTGTCTGTTAGTGTAGCTAGACTGTCTATCAATGTAGCTGCACTGTCTTTTAGTGTTCCTAGACTGTCTATTAGTGTAGCTAGATTGTCTATTAGTGTAGCTACACTGTCTTATAGTGTTCCTAGACTGTCTTTTAGTGTCGCTAGACTGTCTATTGGTGTAGCTACACTGTCTATTAGTGTTCATAGACTGTCTGTTAGTGTAGCTAGACTGTCTATTAGTGTAGCTACACTGTCTTATAGTGTTCCTAGACTGTCTATTAGTGTAGCTAGATTGTCCATTAGTGTAGCTACACTGTCTAATAGTGTTCCTAGACTGTCTACTAGTGTGGCTAGACTGTCTATTACAGTAACTACACTGTCTAATAGTGTTCCTAGACTGTCTATAAGTGTAGCTCGATTGTCTATTAATATAGCTACACTGTCTATTTGTTTTCATAGACGGTCTGTTAGTGTAGCTAGACTGTCTTCTAGTGTAGCTACATTGTCTATTGATGTTCCTAGACTGTCCGTTAGTGAAGCTAGATTGTCTATCAATGTAGCTACACTGTCTATTAGTTTTCTTATACTGTCTGTTAGAGTAGCTACACTGTCTATTAGTGTTCATATATTGTCTGTTTGTGTAGCTAGACTGTCTATCAGTGTTCCTACACTGTCTATTAGTGTAGCTACACTGTCTAATAGTGTTCATAGACTGTCTATTAGTGTAGCTAGAATGTCTATTAGTGTAGCTACACTGTCTAATAGTGTTTCTAGACTGTCTACTAGTGTAGCTAGACTGTCTATTAGTGTAGCTACACTGTCTAACAGTGTTCCTAGACTTTCTATTAGTGTAGCTAGATTGTGTATCAATATAGCTACACTGTGTATTAGTTTTCATAGACGGTCTGTTAGTGTAGCTAGACTGTCTTCTAGTGTAGCTACATTGTCTATTGATGTTCCTAGACTGTCCGTTAGTGTAGCTAGATTGTCTATCAATTTAGCTACACTGTCTTTTAATTTTCTTAAACTGTCTGTTAGAGTAGCTACACTGTCTATTAGTGTTCATATACTGTCTGTTCGTGTAGCTAGACTGTCTATTAGTGTAGCTACACTGTCTAATAGTGCTCCTAGACTGTCTATTAGTGTAGCTAGATTGTCTATCAATATAGCTACACTGTCTATTTGTTTTCCTATACTGTCTACTAGTGTAGCTAGACTGTCTACTAGTGTAGCTACATTGTCTATTAGTGTTCCTAGACTGTCTATTAGTGTAGCTAGACTGTCTATTAGAGTAGCTAGATTGTCTATTAATATAGCTACACTGTCTGTTAGTTTTCCTATACTGTATTTTAGAGTAGCAAGACTGTCTACTAGTGTAGCTACATTGTCTATTGATGTTTCTAGACTGTCCGTTAGTGTAGTTAGATTGTCTATCAATGTAGCTACACTGTCTATTAGTTTTCTTATACTGTGTGTTAGTGTAGCTACACTGTCTAATAGTGTTCCTAGACTGTCTATTAGTGTAGCTAGACTGTCTACTGGTGTAGCTACACTGTCTTATAGTGTTCCTAGACTGTCTATTAGTGTAGCTAGACTGTCTATTAGTGTAGCTACGCTGTCTAATAGTGTTCCTAGACTGTCTATTAGTGTAGCTAGACTGTCTATTAGAGTAGATACACTGTCTAATAGTGTTCCTAGACTGTCTATTAGTGTTGCTACACTGGCTAATAGTGTTCCTAGACTGTCTGTTAGTGTAGCTAGACTGTCTATTAATGTAGCTGCAATGTCTTATAGTGTTCCTAGACTGTCTATTAGTGTAGCTAGATTGTCTATTAGTGTAGCTACACTGTCTTATAGTGTTCCTAGACTGTCTATTAGTGTCGCTAGACTGTCTATTAGTGTAGCTACACTGTCTATTTGTGTTCATAGACTGTCTGTTAGTGTAGCTAGACTGTCTATTAGTGTAGCTACACTGTCTTATAGTGTTCCTAGACTGTCTATTAGTGTAGCTAGATTGTCTATTAGTGTAGCTACACTGTCTAATAGTGTTCCTAGACTGTCTACTAGTGTGGCTAGACTGTCTATTAGAGTAACTGTCCGTTAGTGTAGCTAGATTGTCTATCAATGTAGCTACACTGTCTATTAGTTTTCTTATACTGTCTGTTAGAGTAGCTACACTGTCTATTTGTTTTCATCGACTGTCTATTAGTGTAGCTAGATTGTCTATTAGTGTAGCTACACTGTCTAATAGTGTTCCTAGACTGTCTACTAGTGTGGCTAGACTGTCTATTAGAGTAACTACACTGTCTAATAGTGTTCCTAGACTGTCTATTAGTGTAGCTCGATTGTCTATTAATATAGCTACACTGTCTATTTGTTTTGATAGACGGTCTGTTAGTGTAGCTAGACTTTCTTCTAGTGTAGCTACATTGTCTATTGATGTTCCTAGACTGTCCGTTAGTGAAGCTAGATTGTCTATCAATGTAGCTACACTGTCTTTTAATTTTCTTATACTGTCTGTTAGAGTAGCTACACTGTCTATTAGTGTTCATATACTGTCTGTTCGTGTAGCTAGACTGTCTATTAGTGTAGCTACACTGTCAAATAGTGTTCCTAGACTGTCTATTAGTGTAGCTAGATTGTCTATTAGTGTAGCTACACTGTCTAATAGTGTTCCTAGACTGTCTACTAGTGTAGCTAGACTGTCTATAAGTGTAGCTACACTGTCTATTAGTGTTCCTAGACTGTCTTTTAGTGTAGCTAGACTGTCTATTAGAGTAGCTAGATTGTCTATCAATATAGCTACACTGTCTATTAGTTTTCCTATACTGTATGTTAGTGTAGCTAGACTGTCTACTAGTGTAGCTACATTGTCTATTTGTTTTCACCGACGGTCTATTAGTTAGCTACACTGTCTATTAGAGTTCATAGACTGTCTGTTAGTGTAGCTAGACTGTCTATTAGTGTAGCTACACTGTCTTATAGTGTTCCTAGACTGTCTATTAGTGTAGCTAGACTGTCTACTAGTGTAACTACACTGTCTTATAGTGTTCCTAGACTGTCTATTAGTGTAGCTAGACTGTCTATTCGTGTAGCTACACTGTCTAGTAGTGTTCCTAGACTGTCTATTAGTGTAGCTAGACTGTCTATTAGAGTAGCTACACTGTCTAATAGTGTTCCTAGACTGTCTATTAGTGTAGCTACACTGTCTAATAGTGTTCCTAGACTGTCTGTTAGCGTAACTAGATTGTTTATCAATGTAGCTACACTGTCTATTTGATTTCATAGACGGTCTATTAGAGAAGCTACACTGTCTATAAGTGTTCATTGACTGTCTGTTAGTGTAGCTAGACTGTCTATCAAAGAAGCTACAATGTCTTATAGTGTTCCTAGACTGTCTATTAGTGTAGCTAGATTGTCTATTAGTGTAGCTACACTGTCTTATAGTGTTCCTAGACTGTCTATTAGTGTAGCTAGACTGTCTATTAGTGTAGCTACACTGTCTATTATTGTTCATAGACTGTCTGTTAGTGTAGCTAGACTGTCTATTAGTGTAGCTACACTGTCTTATAGTGTTCCTAGACTGTCTATTAGTGTAGCTAGATTGTCTATTAGTGTAGCTACACTGTCTAATAGTGTTCCTAGAATGTCTACTAGTGTAGATAGACTGTCTATTAGAGTAGCTACACCGTCTTATAGTGTCCCTAGACTGTCTATTAGTGTAGCTAGATTGTCTATCAATATAGCTACACTGTCTATTAGTTTTTATAGACGGTCTGTTAGTGTAGCTAGACAGTCTACTAGTGTAGCTACATTGTCTATTGATGTTTCTAGACTGTCCGTTAGTGAAGCTAGATTGTCTATCAATGTAGCTACACTGTCTATTAGTTTTCTGATACTGTCTGTTAGAGTAGCTACACTGTCTATTAGTGTTCATATACTGTCTGTTAGTGTAGCTAGACTGTCTATCAGTGTAGCTACACTGTCTAATAGTATTCCTAGACTGTCTATTAGTGTAGCTAGGTTGTCTATTAGTGTAGCTACACTGTCTAATAGTGTTCCTAGACTGTCTATTAGTGTAGCTACATTGTCTAATAGTGTTCCTAGACTGTCTATTAGTGTAGCTAGACTGTCTATTAGTGTAGCTAAACTGTCTTATAGTGTTCCTAGACTGTCTATTAGTGTAGCTAGTTTGTGTATCATTATAGCTACACTGTCTATTAGTTTTCATAGACGGTCTGTTAGTGTTGCAAGACTGTCTACTAGTGTAGCTACATTGTCTATTGATGTTCCTAGACTGTCCGTTAGTGTAGCTAGATTGTCTATCAATGTAGCTACACTGTCTTTTAATTTTCTTATACTGTCTGTTAGAGTAGCTACACTGTCTATTAGTGTTCATATACTGTCTGTTCGTGCAGCTAGACTGTCTATTAGTGTAGCAAAACTGTCTAATAGTGTTCCTAGACTGTCTATTAGTGTAGCTAGATTGTCTATCAGTATAGCTACACTGTCTATTAGTTTTCCTATACTGTCTGTTAGTGTAGCTAGACTGTCTACTAGTGTAGCTACATTGTCTATTAGTGTTCCTAGACTGTCTATTAGTGTAGCTAGACTGTTTATTAGTGTAGCTACACTGTCTATTAGTGTTCATAGACTGTCTGTTAGTGTAGCTAGACTGTCTATTAGTGTAGATACACTGTTTTATGGTGTTCCTAGACTGTCTATTAGTGTAGCTAGATTGTCTATTAGTGTAGCTACACTGTCTAATAGTGTTCCTAGACTGTCTACTAGTGTAGCTAGACTGTCTATTAGAGTAGCTACACCGTTTTATAGTGTCCCTAGACTGTCTATTAGTGTAGCTAGATTGTCTATCAATATAGCTACACTGTCTATTAGTTTTTATAGACGGTCTGTTAGTGTAGCTAGACTGTCTACTAGTGTAGCTACATTGTCTATTGATGTTCCTAGACTGTCCGTTAGTGAAGCTAGATTGTCTATCAATGTAACTACACTGTCTATTAGTTTTCTTATACTGTCTGTTAGAGTAGCTACACTGTCTATTAGTGTTCATATACTGTCTGTAAGTGTAGCTAGACTGACTATCAGTGTAGCTACACTGTCTAATAGTGTTCCTAGACTGTCTACTAGTGTAGCTAGACTGTCTTTTAGTGTAGCTACACTGTCTTAAAGTGTTCCTAGACTGTCTATTAGTGTAGCTAGATTGTGTATCAATGTAGCTTCACTACTGTCTATTAGTTTTCATAGACGGTCTGTTAGTGTTGCTAGACTGTCTACTAGTGTAGCTACTTTGTCTATTGATGTTCCTAGACTGTCCGTTAGTGTAGCTAGATTGTCTATCAATGTAGCTACACTGTCTTTTAATTTTCTTATACTGTCTGTTAGAGTATCTACACTGTCTATTAGTGTTCATTTACTGTCTGTTCGTGCAGCTAGACTGTCTATTAGTCTAGCTAAACTGTCTAATAGTGTTCCTAGACTGTCTATAAGTGTAGCTAGATTGTCTATCAATATAGCTTCACTGTCTATTAGTTTTCCTATACTGTCTGTTAGTGTAGCCAGACTGTCTACTAGTGTAGCTACATTGTCTATTAGTGTTCCTAGACTGTCTATTAGTGTAGCTAGACTGTCTATAAGTGTAGCTACACTGTCTATTAGTGTTCATAGACTGTCTGTTAGTGTAGCTAGACTGTCTATTAGTGTAGCTACACTGTTTTATAGTGTTCCTAGACTGTCTATTAGTGTAGCTACACTGTCTAATAGTGTTCCTAGACTGTCTACTAGTGTAGCTAGACTGTCTATTAGAGTAGCTACACCGTTTAATAGTGTCCCTAGACTGTCTATTAGTGTAGCTAGATTGTCTATCAATATAGCTACACTGTCTATTAGTTTTTATAGACGGTCTGTTAGTGTAGCTAGACTGTCTACTAGTGTAGCTACATTGTCTATTGATGTTCCTAGACTGTCCGTTAGTGAAGCTAGATTGTCTATCAATGTAGCTACACTGTCTATTAGTTTTCTTATACTGTCTGTTAGAGTAGCTTAACTGTCTATTAGTGTTCATATACTGTCTGTTAGTGTAGCTAGACTGTCTATCAGTGTAGCTACACTGTCTATTAGTGTTCCTAGACTGTCTACTAGTGTAGCTAGACTGTCTATTAGTGTAGCTACACTGTCTAATAGTGTTCCTAGACTGTCTATTAGTGTAGCTAGATGGTGTATCAATGTAGCTACACTATCTATTAGTTTTCATAGACGGTCTGTGAGTGTAGCTAGACTGTCTACTAGTGTAGCTACATTGTCTATTTATGTTCCTAGAATGTCCGTTAGTGTAGCTAGATTGTCTATCAATGTAGCTACACTGTCTTTTAATTTTCTTATACTGTCTGTTAGAGTAGCTACACTGTCTATTAGTGTTTATATACTGTCTGTTCGTGTAGCTAGACTGTCTATTAGTGTAGCTACATTGTCAAATAATGTTCCTCGACTGTCTATTAGTGTAGCTAGACTGTCTATTAGTGTAGCTACACTGTCTAATAGTGTTCCTGGACTGTCTACTAGTGTAGCTAGACTGTCTATTAGTGTAGCTACACTGTCTATTAGTGTTCTTTGACTGTCTTTTAGTGTAGCAAGACTGTCTATTAGAGTCGCTAGATTGTCTATCAATATAGCTACACTGTCTATTAGTTTTCCTATACTGTATGTTAGTGTTGCTAGACTGTATACTAATGTAGCTACATTGTCTATTGATGTTCCTAGACTGTCCGTTTGAGTAGCTAGATTGTCTATCAATGTAGCTACACTGTCTATAAGTTTTCTTATACTGTCTGTTAGAGTAGCTACACTGTCTATTTGTTTTCATCGACGGTCTATTAGTTAGCTACACTGTCTATTAGAGTTCATTGACTGTCTGTTAGTGTAGATAGACTGTCTATTAGTGTAGCTACACTGTCTTATAGTGTTCCTAGACTGTTTATTAGTGTAGCTAGACTGTCTATTAGTGTAGCTACACTGTCTAATAGTGTTCCTAGACTGTCTTTTAGTGTAGCTAGACTGTCTATTAGAGTAGCTACACTGTCTAATAGTGTTCCTAGACTGTCTATTAGTGAAGCTACACTGTCTTATAGTGTTCCTAGACTGTCTGTTAGCGTAACTAGATTGTTTATCAATATTAGAGAAGCTACACTGTCTATTAGTGTTCATAGACTGTCTGTTAGTGTAGCTAGACTGTCTTTTAATGTCTTATTTAATGTCTTATAGTGTTCCTAGACTGTTTATTAGTGTAGCTGGATTGTCTATTAGTGTAGCTACACTGTCTTATACTGTTCCTAGACTGTCTATTAGTGTAGCTACACTGTCTATTAGTGTAGCTACACTGTCTATTAGTGTTCAAAGACTGTATGTTAGTGTAGCTAGACTGTCTATTAGTGTGGGTACTCTGTCTTATAGTGTTCCTAGACTGTCTAATAGTGTAGCAAGAGTGTCTATTAGTGTAGCTACACTGTCTAATAGTGTTCCTAGACTGTCTACTAGTGTAGCTAGACTGTCTATTAGAGTAGCTACACTGTCTAATAGTGTTCCTAGACTGTCTATTAGTGTAGCTACACAGTCTAATAGTGTTCCTAGACTGTGTGTTAGCGTAACTAGATTGTTTATCAATGTTGCTACACTGTCTATTTGTTTTCATAGACGGTCTATTAGAGAAGCTACACTGTCTATTAGTGTTCATAGACTGTCTGTTAGTGTAGCTAGACTGTCTATTAATGTAGCTATACTGTCTTATAGTGTTCCTAGACTGTCTATTAGTGTAGCTAGATTGTCTATTAGTGTGATTTCACTGTCTTATAGTGTTCCTAGACTGTCTATTAGTGTAGCTAGACTGTCTATTAGTGTAGCTACACTGTCTATTAGTGTTCATAGACTGTCTGTTATTGTAGCTAGACTGTCTATTAGTGTAGCTACACTGTCTTATAGTGTTCCTAGACTGTCTATTGGTGTAGCTAGATTGTCTATAAGTGTAGCTACACTGTCTAATAGTGTTCCTAGACTGTCTACTAGTGTAGCTAGACTGTCTATTAGAGTAGCTACACCGTCTAATAGTGTCCCTAGACTGTCTATTAGTGTAGCTAGATTGTCTATCAATATAGCTACACTTTCTGTTAGTTTTTATATACGGTCTGTTAGTGTAGCTAGACTGTCTATTAGTGTAGCTACACTGTCTAATAGTGTTCCTAGACTGTCTACTAGTGTAGCTAGACTGTCTATTAGTGTAGCTACACTGTCTATTAGTGTTCTTAGACTGTCTTTTAGTGTAGCTAGACTGTCTATTAGAGTAGCTAGATTGTCTATCAATATAGCTACACTGTCTATTAGTTTTCCTATACTGTATGTTAGTGTAGCTAGACTGTCTACTAATGTAGCTACATTGTCTATTGATGTTCCTAGACTGTCCGTTTGTGTAGCTAGATTGTCTATCAATGTAGCTACACTGTCTAAAAGTTTTCTTATACTGTCTGTTAGAGTAGCTATACTGTCTATTTGTTTTCATCGACGGTCTATTAGTTAGCTACACCGTCTATTAGAGTTCATAGACTGTATGTTAGTGTAGCTAGACTGTCTATTAGTGTAGCTACACTGTCTAATAGTGTTCCCAGACTGTCTATTAGTATAGCTAGACTGTCTACTAGTGTAGCTACACTGTCTTATAGTGTTCCTAGACTGTCTATTAGTGTAGCTAGACTGTCTATTAGTGTAGCTACACTGTCTAATAGTGTTCCTAGACTGTCTATTAGTGTAGCTTGACTGTCTACTAGAGTAGCTACACTGTCTAATAGTGTTCCTAGACTGTCTATTAGTGTAGCTACACTGTCTAATAGTGTTCCTAGACTGTCTGTTAGCGTAACTAGATTGTTTATCAATGTAGCTACACTGTCTATTAGTTTTCCTGTACGGTCTATTAGAGAAGCTACACTGTCTATTAGTGTTCATAGACTTTCTGTTAGTGTAGCTAGACTGTCTATTAATGTAGCTACACTGTCTTATAATGTTCCCAGACTGTCTATTAGTGTAGCTAAATTGTCTATTAGTGTAGCTACACTGTCTTATAGTCTTCCTAGACTGTCTATTAGTGTAGCTAGACTGTCTATTAGTGTAGCTACACTGTCTATTAGTGTTCATAGACTGTCTGTTAGTGTAGCTAGACTGTCTATTAGTGTAGCTACACTGTCTAATAGTGTTCCTAAACTGTCAATTAGTGTAGCTAGATTGTCTATCAATATAGCTACACTGTCTATTAGTTTTCATAGACGGTCTGTTAGTGTAGGTAGACTGTCAAATAGTGTAGCTACATTGTCTATTGATGTTCCTAGACTGTCCGTTAGTGAAGCTAGATTGTCTATCAATATAGCTACGCTGTCTATTAGTTTATTTATACTGTCTGTAAGAGTAGCTACACTGTCTATTAGTGTTCATATACTGTCTGTTAGTGTAGCTAGACTGTCTATCAGTGTAGCTACACTGTCTAATAGTGTTCCTAGACTGTCTACTAGTGTAGCTAGACTGTCTATTAGTGTAGCTATACTGTCTATTAGTGTTCTTAGACTGTCTTTTAGTGTAGCTAGACTGTCTATTAGAGTAGCTAGATTGTCTATCAATATAGCTACACTGTCTATTAGTGTTCCTAGACTGTCTATTAGTGTAGCTAGACTGTCTATTATTGTAGCTACACTGTCTAATAGTGTTCCTAGACTGTCTATTAGTGTAGCTTGACTGTCTACTAGAGTATCTAAACTGTCTAATAGTGTTCCTAGACTGTCTATTAGTGTAGCTACACTGTCTAATAGTGTTCCTAGACTGTCTGTTAGCGTAACTAGATTGTTTATCAATGTAGCTACACTGTCTATTAGTTTTCCTATACGGTCTATTAGAGAAGCTACACTGTCTATTAGTGTTCATAGACTTTCTGTTAGTGTAACTAGACTGTCTATTAATGTAGCTACACTGTCTTATAATGTTCCTAGACTGTCTATTAGTGTAGCTAAATTGTCTATTAGTGTAGCTACACTGTCTTATAGTCTTCCTAGACTGTCTATTAGAGTAGCTAGACTGTCTATTAGTGTAGCTACACTGTCTATTAGTGTTCATCGACTGTCTGTTAATGTAGCTAGACTGTCTATTAGTGTAGCTACACTGTCTAATAGTGTTCCTAAACTGTCAATTAGTGTAGCTAGATTGTCTATCAATATAGCTACACTGTCTATTAGTTTTCATAGACGGTCTGTTAGTGTAGGTAGACTGTCAACTAGTGTAGCTACATTGTCTATTGATGTTCCTAGACTGTCCGTTAGTGAAGCTAGATTGTCTATCAATATAGCTAAACTGTCTATTAGTTTTCTTATACTGTCTGTTAGAGTAGCTACACTGTCTATTAGTGTTCATATACTGTCTGTTAGTGTAGCTAGACTGTCTATCAGTGTAGCCATACTGTCTAATAGTGTTCCTAGACTGTCTTTTAGTGTAGCTAGATTGTCTATTAGTGTAGCTACACTGTCTAATAGTGTTCCTAGACTGACTACTAGTGTAGCTAGACTGTCTATTAGTGAAGCTACACTGTCTAATAGTGTTCCTAGACTGTCTATTAGTGTAGCTAGATTGTGTATCAATATAGCTACACTGTCTATTAGTTTTCATATACGGTCTGTTAGTGTAGCTAGACTGTCTACTAGTGTAGCTACATTGTCAATTGATGTTCCTAGACTGTCCGTTAGTGTAGCTAGATTGTCTATCAATGTAGCTACACTGTCTTTTAATTTTCTTATACTGTCTGTTAGAGTAGCTACACTGTCTATTAGTGTTCATATACTGTCTGCTCGTGTAGCTAGACTGTCTATTAGTGTAGCTACACTGTCTAATAGTGTTCCTAGACTGTCTATTAGTGTAGCTAGATTGTCTATCAATATAGCTACACTGTCTATTAGTTTTCCTATACTGTCTGTTAGTGTAGCTAGACTGTCTACTAGTGTAGCTACATTGTCTATTAGTGTTCATAGACTGTATATTAGTGTAGCTAGACTGTCTATTAGAGTAGCTAGATTGTCTATCAATATAGCTACACTATCTATTAGTTTTCCTATACTATATGTTAGTGTAGCTAGACTGTCTACTACTGTAGCTACATTGTCTATTGATGTTGCTAGACTGTCCGTTAGTGTAGCTAGATTGTCTATCAATGTAGCTACACTGTCTATTAGTTTTCTTATACTGTCTGTTAGAGTAGCTACACTGTCTATTTGTATTTATCGACGGTCTATTAGTTAGCTACACTGTCTATTAGAGTTCATAGACTGTCTGTTAGTGTAGATAGACTGTCTATTAGTGTAGCTACACTGTCTAATAGTGTTCCTAGACTGTCTACTAGTGTAGCTAGACTGTCTACTAGTGAAGCTACACTATCTTATAGTGTTCCTAGACTGTCTATTAGTGTAGCTAGACTGTCAATTAGTGTAGCTACACTGTCTAATAGTGTTCCTAGACTGTCTATTAGTGTAGCTAGACTGTCTATTAGAGTAGCTACACTGTCTCATAGTGTTCCTAGACTGTCTATTAGTGTAGCTACACTGTCTTATAGTGTTCCTAGACTGTCTGTTAGCGTAACTAGATTGTTTATCAATATTGGAGAAGCTACACTGTCTATTAGTGTTCATAGACTGTCTGTTAGTGTAGCTAGACTGTCTTTTAATGTAGCTACACTGTCTTATAGTGTTCCTAGACTGTCTATTAGTGTAGCTGGATTGTCTATTAGTGTAGCTACACTGTCTTATAGTGTTCCTAGACTGTCTATTAGTGTAGCTATACTGTCTATTAGTGTAGCTACACTGTCTATTAGTGTTCATAGACTGTCTGTTAGTGTAGCTAGACTGTCTATTAGTGTAGGTACTCTGTCTTATAGTGTTCCTAGACTGTCTATTAGTGTAGCTAGATTGTCTATTAGTGTAGCTACACTGTCTAAAAGTGTTCCTAAACTGTCTACTAGTGTAGCTAGACTGTCTATTAGAGTAGCTACACTCCCTAATAGTGTTCCTAGACTGTCTATTAGTGTAGCTACACCGTCTAATAGTGTCCCTAGACTGTCTATTAGTGTAGCTAGATTGTCTATCAATATAGCTACACTTTCTATTAGTTTTTATATACGGTCTGTTAGTGTAGCTAGACTGTCTACTAGTTTAGCTACATTGTCTATTGATGTTCCTAGACTGTCCGTTAGTGAAGCTAGATTGTCTATCAATGTAGCTACACTGTCTATTAGTTTTCTGATACTGTCTCTTAGAGTAGCTACACTGTCTATTAGTGTTCATATACTGTCTGTTAGTGTAGCTAGACTGTCTATCAGTGTAGCTAAACTGTCTAATAGTGTTCCTAGACTGTCTATTAGTGTAGCTAGGTTGTCTATTAGTGTAGCTACACTGTTTAATAGTGTTCCTAGACTGTCTATTAGTGTAGCTACATTGTCTAATAGTTTTCCTAGACTGTCTACTAGTGTAGCTAGACTGTCTATTAGTGTAGCTACACTGTCTAATAGTGTTCCTAGACTGTCTATTAGTGTAGCTAGATTGTGTATCAATATAGCTACACTGTTTATTAGTTTTCATAGACGGTCTGTTAGTGTAGCTAGACTGTCTACTAGTGTAGCTACATTGTCTATTGATGTTCCTAGACTGTCCTTTAGTGTAGCTAGATTGTCTATCAATGTAGCTACACTGTCTTTTAATTTTTATACTGTCTGTTAGAGTAGCTACACTGTCTATTAGTGTTCATATACTGTCTGTTCGTGCAGCTAGACTGTCTATTAGTGTAGCTACACTGTCTAATAGTGTTCCTAGACTGTCTATTAGTGTAGCTAGATTGTCTATCACTATAGCTACACTGTCTAATAGTGTTCCTATACTGTCTGTTAGTGTAGCTAGACTGTCTACTAGTGTAGCTACATTGTCTATTAGTGTTCCTAGACTGTCTATTAGTGTAGCTAGACTGTGTATTAGTGTAGCTACACTGTCCCTTAGTGTTCATAGACTGTCTGTTAGTGTAGCTAGACTGTCTATTAGTGTAGCTACACTGTTTTATAGTGTTCCTAGACTGTCTATTAGTGTAGCTAGATTGTCTATTAGTGTAGCTACACTGTCTATTAGTGTTCCTAGACTGTCTACTAGTGTAGCTAGACTGTCTATTAGAGTAGCTACACCGTTTAATAGTGTCCCTAGACTGTCTATTAGTGTAGCTAGATTGTCTATCAATATAGCTACACTGTCTATTAATTTTTTCAGACGGTCTGTTAGTGTAGCTAGACTGTCTACTAGTGTAGCTACATTGTCTATTGATGTTCCTAGACTGTCTGTTAGTGAAGCTAGATTGTCTATCAATGTAGCTACACTGTCTATTAGTTTTCTTATACTGTCTGTTAGAGTAGCTACACTGTCTATTAGTGTTCACATACTGTCTGTTAGTGTAGCTAGACTGCTTATCAGTGTAGCTACACTGTCTAATAGTGTTCCTAGACTGTCTACTAGTGTAGCTAGACTGTCTATTAGTGTAGCTACACTGTCTAATAGTGTTCCTAGACTGTCTATTAGTGTAGCTAGATTGTGTATCAATGTAGCTACACTGTCTATTAGTTTTCATAGACGGTCTGTTAGTGTAGCTAGACTGTCTACTAGTGTAGCTACATTGTCTATTTATGTTCCTAGACTGTCCGTTAGTGTAGCTAGATTGTCTATCAATGTAGCTACACTGTCTTTTAATTTTCTTATACTGTCTGTTAAAGTAGCTACACTGTCTATTAGTGTTCATATACTGTCTGTTCGTGTAGCTAGACTGTCTATCAGTGTAGCTTCACTGTCAAATAGTGTTCCTAGACTGTCTATTAGTGTAGCTTGACTGTCTATTAGTGTAGCTACACTGTCTAATAGTGTTCCTAGACTGTCTACTAGTGTAGCTAGACTGTCTATTAGTGTAGCTACACTGTCTATTAGTGTTCCTAGACTGTCTTTTAGTGTAGCTAGACTGTCAATTAGAGTAGCTAGATTGTCTATCAATATAGCTACACTGTCTATTAGTTTTCCTATACTGTATGTTAGTGTAGCTAAACTGTCTACTAGTGTAGCTACATTGTCTATTGATGTTGCTAGACTGTCTTTTAGTGTAGCTAGACTGTCTATTAGAGTAGCTAGATTGTCTATCAATGTAGCTACACTGTCTATTAGTTTTCTTATACTGTCTGTTAGAGTAGCTACACTGTCTATAAGTGTTCATATACTGTCTGTTAGTGTAGCTACACTGTCTATCAGTGTAGTTACACTGTCTAATAGTGTTCCTAGACTGTCTATTAGTGTATCTAGGTTGTCTATTAGTGTAGCTACACTGTCTAATAGTGTTCCTAGACTGTCTATTAGTGAAGCTACATCGTCTATTAGTGTAGCTACACTGTCTAATAGTGTTCCTAGACTGTCTACTAGTGTAGCTAGACTGTCTATTAGTGTAGCTACACTGTCTAAAAGTGTTCCTAGACTGTCTATTAGTGTAGCTTGATTATGTATCAATATAGCTACACTGTCTATTAGTTTTCATAAACGGTCTGTTAGTGTAGCTAGACTGTCTACTAGTGTAGCTACATTGTCTATTTATGTTCCTAGACTGTCCGTTAGTGTAGCTAAATTGTCTATCAATGTAGCTACACTGTCTTTTAATTTTCTTATACTATCCTTTAGAGTAGCTACACTGTCTATTAGTGTTCATATACTGTCTGTTCGTGTAGCTAGACTGTCTATCAGTGTAGCTACACTGTCTAATAGTGTTCCTAGACTGTCTTTTAGTGTAACTAGATTTTCTATTAGTGTAGCTACACTGTCTAATAGTGTTCCTAGTGTTAATATCAGATGAACACTTTATAATGATTACATTTGGTTTAATTGCAACAAACACACATAGAGTAAGTTAACATATCAGTAACGTTGTTGCTATGACGTCAATGACGTCACAGTACAGAAGGTTCAGTAACTCTTACATAGAAGATTATAAAACTGGTTATTGTTCCTTAATATCAATAATTTATCTCAGTTATAAATTAACATTAATTATATTTTCTTTTCTTTTTCTTTTCGTAAAGTTAAAAATAGAAAACAGGATAATAAATATGTCATACAAGTAGTTAAATAAAAGTAAAAAAAAATGAAGGTATATGTGTACATAATATCCACCCATACAATTTACAGCAAAACTCTCTGCATGACTGTACAAATGTATGAACAATCTTATAGCCAAAATTCTATAAACTAGTAAAATCTCAAAGTATATCAAATGATCATACAACAATTAATTTAGAGCTATCTATTTTTTAACTCTGAAATCTAATATCTTCTTACATCTGCCTTTATCCCAGTTATTTCTATATCTTTCACTACCTCTTCTTTTCTTCCTAGGAATCTCAACTTCTTTATTAAATAATCTAAAATTGTCTGGTTTAAATGAACATTCACTAAAACTTAAAACACTAAAATTGTTTTTCCCATGCATTTCATGTTCTTCTTGTGTATGCCCTCTCTTGTACAATTGTAGGCTCTTAATCAATTTCTTATAATCTCCTTTCAGTGGCTCATTTGTTAAATGTGATTCCACTACCTCATCACGCGGGTCTTTAACGTTTGGTTCATTCTTCAGAAGAAAATATTCTCGATCGGTCATCCTTGTAAATGTTGTTTTGTGTATAGGTACACAATAGTGTCCTGAAGAAGTCGTATTTAGCATTACACTTTTACCAAAAATATTTGCAGTATCATTGGTCAAATCTATCTTAACTCCTGCTGTTTTCATAGACTTTCTTGATAATAATAATGGAATGTCAGCTGCAATGACATCTGTTTGTATTGTCACTTCTTTCCCTGCAATCATTGCTGGAATAAAATAAACACCTTGAGATTTGAGCTGCCTTCCTCCACCAAACTTGAAATTGTTCTGACTAAAACTTTGCTTAACTTTATCCTTGTCACTTTCATCTAAAGTCTCAAAATAGCTACTTAACCATTTCTCACCACAAACAGTTCTGCTACATGCACTGTCAAGTACCGCATAACCACATGAATTACCACTGAAAAATACACTATCCTCTTGATTATGACCAGTAAATAACACTTCAGATTCATCGTCTGAAAAAATATCACTTTTACTATTTATCTCCTCTCTATTTTCTCTGGCAATGTTCTCCCAACTATCTGGACAGTGTGCTACAAAATGTCTGTAGGAGCCGCACGCTTTACATGTAAGTGGTCTACCATTTGCTCCCATGGGATTTTTCTTCCTTCTTATCTTTGCCACACCTCTATGGTTAACAAACCCTTGATCACGACCAAATGTCCCCAGGTTTGGGGTCCTTTCTCTTCTAAATGTCTCGCATCCAGTTGTTATTAACACCTCCTCATTCTTCTCTGAACTCGCAGCCTGAAATTTGACACCTGATTCTCGACTAACACTCCTTCCTCTGATATCCCCCACAAACTTTTTGAGTGACCTTTTTGCATCCTCAAATATACTGTCCTTATTAACAAAATTCATACCAGTTAAAACAAGCATTTTCTCTACTCTGCTTATGTTAGCTCTCCTAATCAGTTTAAATGCGAGTATTTCAGAAGGTAACTTCATATTGTATTTCTCAATCTTCCTATCTTTAAATTCAAATAAAGCAATATACTCTGATACACTCTGTCCTTCGATTCTTTGAAAATCCTCAAATTCCTCAAACTTTTCTATGCTGTCAGTTAATTCATCCTTTTTCAAATGAGTGTCAAGAAACTTGATCAATTTATCCAATCCATCCTCTTTTTTAAGATCATCTAAACTGATCTGGGTAAAAACTTTTTCTTTGATTTGATTTTTATCATCCTCTGCGAGAGACAATGCAATTACGATACCTTGTTTAAATCTGCTGATATCAGTCACTTCACGCCATGCCAGCAATTCTAACTTATAACGCTCGTAAGATTTTGAAGTCAAACAAGGTGGATTGATTCTCATAGCCATCCTGATAATACTCTGGTCACTGTTGATCTCTGTTATCTCAAACAATATTGTTTACAAATATCACTGTTGCATAAAACTACTCCAGACATCAATAAATTTTGTTCCTACTCCCTGAGTAAGAAATGTCCACAAATCTATCTACTCTACTCACTGCTCTGAAGTACACCATCTCTAACATATACACTGGAAAATCCACAGCCACAATATCAGCCTTCATTATTTCTATCCATTTGATAGCGCCCATCATCATCACTTAAAAGATCTGCTTTACCATCTCCAGTTCTTCACAATTCCACTAATTCTTTCTCCAAATCACTAGAAATTTTGACACTGTCCCCTTTTTCCACACTGTAGGATCATCTTTAACGCTCTGCTACCATTGTTAATATCAGATGAACACTTTATAATGATTACATTTGGTTTAATTGCAACAAACACACATAGAGTAAGTTAACATATCAGTAACGTTGTTGCTATGACGTCAATGACGTCACAGTACAGAAGGTTCAGTAACTCTTACATAGAAGATTATAAAACTGGTTATTGTTCCTTAATATCAATAATTTATCTCAGTTATAAATTAACACCTAGACTGTCTACTAGTGTAGCTAGATTGTCTATTAGTGTAGCTACACTGTCTATTAGTGTTCCTAGACTGTCTTTTAGTGTAGCTAGACTGTCAATTAGAGTAGCTAGATTGTCTATCAATATAGCTACACTGTCTATTAGTTTTCCTATACTGTATGTTAGTGTAGCTAGACTGTCCACTAGTGTAGCTACATTGTCTATTGATGTTGCTAGACTGTCTTTTAGTGTAGCTAGCCTGTCTATTAGAGTAGCTAGATTGTCTATTAATGTAGCTACACTGTCTATTAGTTTTCTTATACTGTCTGTTAGAGTAGCTACACTGTCTATAAGTGTTCATATACTGTCTGTTAGTGTAGCTACACTGTCTATCAGTGTAGTTACACTGTCTAATAGTGTTCCTAGACTGTCTATTAGTGTAGCTAGGTTGTATATTAGTGTAGCTACACTGTCTAATAGTGTTCCTAGACTGTCTATTAGTGAAGCTACATCGTCTATTAGTGTAGCTACACTGTCTAATAGTGTTCCTGGACTGTCTACTAGTGTAGTTAGACTGTCTATTAGTGTAGCTACACTGTCTAAAAGTGTTCCTAGACTGTCTATTAGTGTAGCTTGATTATGTATCAATATAGCTACACTGTCTATTAGTTTTCATAAACGGTCTGTTAGTGTAGCTAGACTGTCTACTAGTGTAGCTACATTGTCTATTGATGTTCCTAGACTGTCCGTTAGTGTAGCTAGATTGTCTATCAATGTAGCTACACTGTTTTTTAATTTTCGTATACTGTCTGTTAGAGTAGCTACACTGTCTATTAGTGTTCAAATACTGTCTGTTCGTGTAGCTAGACTGTCTATTAGTGTAGCTACACTGTCTAATAGTGTTCCTAGACTGTCTATTAGTGTAGCTAGACTGTCTATTAATGTAGCTGCACTGTCTTATAGTTTTTCTAGACTGTCTATTAGTGTAGCTAGATTGTCTATTTGTGTGGCTGTCTTATAGTGTTCCTAGACTGTCTATTAGTGTAGCTAGACTGTCTATCAGTGTAGCTACACTGTCTATTAGCGTTCATAGACTGTCTGTTAGTGTAGCTAGACTGTCTATTAGTGTAGCTACACTGTCTTATAGTGTTCCTAGACTGTCTATTAGTGTAGCTAGATTGTCTATTAGTGTAGCTACACTGTCTAATAGTGTTCCTAAACTGTCTACTAGTGTGGCTAGACTGTCTATTAGAGTAACTACTTTGTCTAATAGTGTTCCTAGACTGTCTTTTAGTGTAGCTCGATTGTCTATTAATATAGCTACACTGTCTATTAGTTTTTATAGACGGTCTGTTAGTGTAGCTAGACTGTCTTCTAGTGTAGCTACATTGTCTATTGATGTTCCTAGACTGTCCGTTAGTGAAGCTAGATTGTCTATCAATGTAGCTACACTGTCTATTAGTTTTCTTATACTGTTTGTTAGAGAGCTACACTGTCTATTAGTGTTCATATATTGTCTGTTTGTGTAGCTAGACTGTCTATCAGTGTAGCTAGATTGTGTATTAGTGTAGCTACACTGTCTAATAGTGTTCCTTGACTGTCTATTAGTGTAGCCAGAATGTCTATTAGTGTAGCTACACTGTCTAATAGTGTTCCTAGACTGTCTACTAGTGTAGCTAGACTGTCTATTAGTGTAGCTACACTGTCTAATAGTGTTCCTAGACTGTCTATTAGTGTAGCTAGATTGTGTATTAATATAGCTACACTGTGTATTACTTTTCATAGACGGTCTGTTAGTGTAGCTAGACTGTCTACTAGTGTAGCTACATTGTCTATTGATGTTCCTAGACTGTCCGTTAGTGAAGCTAGATTGTCTATCAATGTAGCTACACTGTCTTTTAATTTTCTTATACTGTCTGTTAGAGTAGCTACACTTTCTATTAGTGTTCATATACTGTCTGTTCGTGTAGCTAGACTGTATATTAGTGTAGCTACACTCTCTAATAGTGCTCCTAGACTGTGTATTAGTGTAGCTAGATTGTCTATCAATATAGCTACACTGTCTATTTGTTTTCCTATACTGTCTACTAGTGTAGCTAGACTGTCTACTAGTGTAGCCACATTGTCTATTAGTGTTCCTAGACAGTCTATTAGTGTAGCTAGACTGTCTATTAGAGTAGCTAGATTGTCTATTAGAGTAGCTAGATTGTCTATCAATATAGCTACACTGTAAAATTAGTTTTCCTATACTGTATGTTAGAGTAGCAAGACAGTCTACTAGTGTAGCTACATTGTCTATTGATGTTTCTAGACTGTCCGTTAGTGTAGCTAAATTGTCTATCAATGTAGCTACACTGTCTATTAGTTTTCTTATACTGTCTGTTAGAGAAGCTTCACTGTCTATTTGTTTTCATCGACGGTCTATTATTTAGCTACACTGTTTATTAGAGTTCATAGACTGAATGTAAATGTAGCTAGACTGTCTATTAGTGTAGCTACACTGTCTAATAGTGTTCCTAGACTGTCTTTTAGTGTAGCTAGACTGTTTACTAGTGTAGCTACACTGTCTTATAGTGTTCCTAGACTGTCTATTAGTGTAGCTAGACTGTCTATTAGTGTAGCTACACTGTCTAATAGTGTTCCTAGACTGTCTATAAGTGTAGCTAGACTGTCTATTAGAGTAGCTACACTGTCTAATAGTGTTCCTAGACTGTCTTTTAGTGTAGCTACACTGTCTAATAGTTTTCCTAGACTGTTTGTTTGCGTAACTAGATTGTTTATCAATGTAGCTACACTGTCTATTTGTTTTCATAGACGGTCTATTAGAGAAGCTACACTGTCTATTAGTGTTCATAGACTGTCTGTTAGTGTAGCTAGACTGTCTATTAATGTAGCTATACTGTCTTATAGTAATCCTAGACTGTCTATTAGTGTAGCTAGATTGTCTATTAGTGTAGCTACACTGTCTTTTAGCGTTCATATACTGTCTGTTAGTGTAGCAAGACTGTCAATCAGTGTAGCTACACTGTCTAATAGTGTTCCTACACTGTCTATTAGTGTAGCTAGATTGTCTATTAGTGTAGCTACACTGTCTAATAGTGTTCCTAGACTCTCTATTAGTGTAGCTAGACTGTCGATTTGTGTAGCTACACTGTCTAATAGTGTTTCTAGACTTTCTATTAGTGCAGCTAGATTGTGTATCAATATAGCTACACTGTCTATTAGTTTTCATAGATGGTCTGTTAGTGTAGCTAGACTGTCTACTAGTGTAGCTGCATTGTCTATTGATGTTCTTAGACTGTCCGTTATTGTAGCTAGATTGTCTATCAATGTAGCTACACTGTCTTTTAATTTTATTATACTGTCTGTTAGAGTAGCTGCACTGTCTATTAGTGTTCATATACTGTCTGTTCGTGTAGCTAGACTGTCTATTAGTGTAGCTTCACTGTCTAATAGTGTTCCTACACTGTCTATTAGTGTAGCTAGATTGTCTATCAATATAGCTACACTGTCTATTAGTTTTCCTATACTGTCTGTTAGTGTAGCTAGACTGTCTACTAGTGTAGCTACATTGTCTATTAGTGTTCCTAGACTGTCTATTAGTGTAGCTAGACTGTCTATTAGAGTAGCTAGATTGTCTATCAATATAGCTACACTGTCTATTAGTTTTCCTATACTGTAAGTTAGTGTAATTAGACTGTCTACTAGTGAAGCTACATTGTCTATTGATGTTCCTAGACTGTCCGTTAGTGTAGCTAGATTGTCTATCAATGTAGCTACACTGTCTATTTGTTTTCATCGACGGTCTATTAGTTAGCTACACTGTCTATTTGTTTTCATCGACGGTCTATTAGTTAGCTACACTGTCTATTAGAATACATAGACTGTCTACTAGTGTAGCTAGACTGTCTTATAGTGTTCCTAGACTGTCTATTAGTGTAGCTAGACTGTCTATTAGAGTAGCTACACTGTCTAATAGTGTTCCTAGACTGTCTATTAGTGTAGCTACACTGTCTAATAGTGTTCCTAGACTGTCTATTAGTGTAGCTAGACTGTCTATTAGAGTAGCTACACTGTCTAATAGTGTTCCTAGACTGTCTATTAGTGTAGCTACACTGTCTAATAGTGTTCATAGACTATCTGTTAGTGTAGCTAGACCGTCTATTTATGTAGCTACACTGTCTTATAGTGTTCCTAGACTGTCTATTAGTGTAGCTAGATTGTCTATTAGTGTAGCTACACTGTCTTATAGTGTTCCTAGTTTGTCTATTAGTGTAGCTAGACTGTCTATTAGTGTAGCTACACTGTCTATTAGTGTTCATAGACTGTCTGTTAGTGTAGCTAGACTGTCTATTAGTGTAGCTACACTGTCTTATAGTGTTCCTAGACTGTCTATTAGTGTAGCTAGATTGTCTATTAGTGTAGCTACACTGTCTTATAGTGTTCCTAGACTGTCTATTAGTGTAGCTAGACCGTCTATTAGTGTAGCTACACTGTCTATTAGTGTTCCTAGACTGTCTACTAGTGTAGCTAGACTGTCTATTAGAGTAGCTACACTGTCTAATAGTGTTCTCAGACTGTCTATTAGTGTAGCTAGATTGTCTATCAGTATAGCTACGGCGTCTATTAGTTTTCATAGACGGTGTGTTAGTGTAGCTAGACTGTCTACTAGTGTAGCTACATTGTCTATTGATGTTCCTAGACTGTCCGTTAGTGAAGATAGATTGTCTATCAATGTAGCTACACTGTCTATTAGTTTTCTTATACTGTCTGTTAGAGTAGCTACACTGTCTATTAGTGTTCATATATTGTCTGTTTGTGTAGCTAGACTGTCTATCAGTGTAGCTAGATTGTCTCTTAGTGTAGCTACACTGTCTAATAGTGTTCCTAGACTGTCTATTAGTGTAGCTATAATGTATATTAGTGTAGCTACACTGTCTAAAAGTGTTCCTAGACTTTGTACTAGTGTAGCTAGACTGTCTATTAGTGTAGCTACACTGTCTAATAGTGTTCCTAGACTGTCTATTAGTGTAGCTAGATTGTGTATCAATATAGCTACACTGTGCATTAGTTTTCATAGACGGTCTGTTAGTGTAGCTAAACTGTCTACTTGTGTAGCTACATTGTCTATTGATGTTCCTAGACTGTCCGTAAGTGAAGATAGATTGTCTATCAATGTAGCTACACTGTCTATTAGTTTTCTTATACTGTCTGTTAGAGTAGCTACACTGTCTATTAGTGTTCATATATTGTCTGTTTGTGTAGCTAGACTGTCTATCAGTGTAGCTAGATTGTCTCTTAGTGTAGCTACACTGTCTTATAGTGTTCCTAGACTGTCTATTAGTGTAGCTAGATTGTCTATTAGTGTAGCTACACTGTCTTAAAGTGTTCCTAGACTGTCTATTTGTGTAGCTAGACTGTCTATTAGTGTAGCTACACTGTCTATTAGTGTTCCTAGACTGTCTACTAGTGTAGCTAGACTGTCTATTAGAGTAGGTACACTGTCTAATAGTGTTCTCAGACTGTCTATTAGTGTAGCTAGATTGTCTATCAGTATAGCTACGGCGTCTATTAGTTTTCATAGACGGTCTGTTAGTGTAGCTAGACTGTCTACTAGTGTAGCTACATTGTCTATTGATGTTTCTAGACTGTCCGTTAGTGTAGCTAGATTGTCTATCAATGTAGCTACACTGTCTTTTAATTTTCTTATACTGTCTGTTAGAGTAGCTACACTGTCTATTAGTGTTCATATACTGTCTGTTCGTGTAGCTAGACTGTCTGCTAGTGTAGCTACACTGTCTAATAGTGCTCCTAGACTGTCTATTAGTGTAGATAGATTGTCTCTTAGTGTAGCTACACTGTCTAATAGTGTTCCTAGACTGTCTATTAGTGTAGCTATAATGTCTATTAGTGTAGCTACACTGTCTAAAAGTGTTCCTAGACTTTGTACTAGTGTAGCTAGACTGTCTATTAGTGTAGCTACACTGTCTAATAGTGTTCCTAGACTGTCTATTAGTGTAGCTAGATTGTGTATCAATATAGCTACACTGTGCATTAGTTTTTATAGACGGTCTGTTAGTGTAGCTAGACTGTCTACTAGTGTAGCTACATTGTCTATTGATGTTCCTAGACTGTCCGTTAGTGTAGCTAGATTGGATATCAATGTAGCTACACTGTCTTTTAATTTTCTTATACTGTCTGTTAGAGTAGCTACACTGTCTATTAGTGTTCATATACTGTCTGTTCGTGTAGCTAGACTGTCTGCTAGTGTAGCTACACTGTCTAATAGTGCTCCTAGACTGTCTATTAGTGTAGATATAATGTCTATCAATATAGCTACACTGTCTGTTTGTTTTCCTATACTGTCTTCTATTGTAGCTAGACTGTCTACTAGTGTAGCTACACTGTCTAATAGTGTTCCTAGACTGTCTACTAGTGTAGCTAGACTGTCTATTAGTGTAGCTACACTGTCTAATAGTGTTCCTAGACTGTCTATTAGTGTAGCTAGACTGTCTATTAGTGTAGCTACACTGTCTAATAGTGTTCCTAGACTGTCTATTAGTGTAGCTAGATTGTGTATCAATATAGCTACACTGTGTATTAGTTTTAATAGACGGTCTGTTAGTGTAGCTAGACTGTCTACTAGTGTAGCCAAATTGTCGATTGATGTTCCTAGATTGTCCGTTAGTGTAGCTAGATTGTCTATCAATGTAGCTACACTGTCTTTTAATTTTCTTATACTGTCTGTTAGAGTAGCTACACTGTCTATTAGTGTTCATATACTGTCTGTTCGTGTAGCTAGACTGTCTATTAGTGTAGCTACACTGTCTATTAGTGCTCCTAGACTGTCTATTAGTGTAGCTAGATTGTCTATCAATATAGCTAAACTGTCTATTTGTTTTCCTATACTGTCTACTAGTGTAGCTAGACTGTCTACTAGTGTAGCTACATTGTCTATTAGTGTTCCTAGACTGTCTATTAGTGTAGCTAGACTGTCTATTAGAGTAGCTAGATTGTCTATCAATATAGCTACACTGTCTATTAGTTTTCCTATACTGTATGTTAGAGTAGCAAGACTGTCTACTAGTGTAGCTACATTGTCTATTGATGTTTCTAGACTGTCCGTTAGTGTAGCTAGATTGTCTATCAATGTAGCTACACTGTCTATTAGTTTTCTTATACTGTCTGTTAGAGTAGCTACACTGTCTATTTGTTTTCATCGTCGGTCTATTATTTAGCTATACTGTTTATTAGAGTTCATAGACTGTCTGTTTTTGTAACTAGACTGTCTATTAGTGTAGCTACACTGTCTAATAGTGTTCCTAGTCTGTCTATTAGTGTAGCTAGACTGTTTACTAGTGTAGCTACACTGTCTTATAGTGTTCCTAGACTGTCTATTAGTGTAGCTAGACTGTCTATTAGTGTAGCTACACTGTCTAATAGTGTTCCTAGACTGTCTTTTAGTGTAGCTAGACTGTCTAATAGTGTTCCTAGACTGTCTATTAGTGTAGCTACACTGTCTAATAGTTTTCCTAGCCTGTTTGTTTGCGTAACTAGATTGTTTATCAATGTAGCTACACTGTCTATTTGTTTTCATAGACGGTCTATTAGAGAAGCTACACTTTCTATAATTGTTCATAGACTGTCTGTTAGTGTAGCTAGACTGTCTATTAATGTAGTAACACTGTCTTATAGTGTTCCTAGACTGTCTATTAGTGTAGCTAGATTGTCTATTAGTGTAGCTACACTGTCTTATAGTATTCCTAGACTGTCTATTAGTGTAGCTAGACGGTCTATTAGTGTAGCTACACTGTCTAGTAGTGTTCATAGACTGTCTGTTAGTGTAGCTAGACTGTCTATTAGTGTAGCTACACTGTATTATAGTGTTCCTAAACTGTCTATTAGTGTAGCTAGATTGTCTATTAGTGTAGCTACACTGTCTAATAGTGTTCCTAGACTGTCTTCTAGTGTAGCTAGACTGTCTAATAGAGTAGCTACACTGTCTAATAGTGTTCCTAGACTGTCTATTAGTGTAGCTACACTGTCTAATAGTTTTCCTAGCCTGTTTGTTTGCGTAACTAGATTGTTTATCAATGAAGCTACACTGTCTATTTGTTTTCATAGACGGTCTATTAGAGAAGCTACACTTTCTATAAGTGTTCATAGACTGTCTGTTAGTGTAGCTAGACTGTCTATTAATGTAGTAACACTGTCTTATAGTGTTCCTAGACTGTCTATTAGTGTAGCTAGATTGTCTATTAGTGTAGCTACACTGCTTATAGTATTCCTAGACTGTCTATTAGTGTAGCTAGACGGTCTATTAGTGTAGCTACACTGTCTAGTAGTGTTCATAGACTGTCTGTTAGTGTAGCTAGACTGTCTATTAGTGTAGCTACACTGTCTTATAGTGTTCCTAGACTGTCTATTAGTGTAGCTAGATTGTCTATTAGTGTAGCTACACTGTCTAATAGTGTTCCTAGACTGTCTTCTAGTGTAGCTAGACTGTCTATTAGAGTAGCTACACCGTCTAATAGTGTCCCTAGACTGTCTATTAGTGTAGCTAGATTGTCTATCAATATAGCTACACTGTCTATTAGTTTTTATAGACGGTCTGTTAGTGTAGCTAGACTGTCTACTAGTGTAGCTACATTGTCTATTGATGTTCCTAGACTGTCCGTTAGTGAAGCTAGATTGTCTATCAATGTAGCTACACTGTCTATTAGTTTTCTGATACTGTCTGTGAGAGTACCTACACTGTCTATTAGTGTTCATATACTGTCTGTTAGTGTAGCTAGACTGTCTATTAGTGTAGCTAAACTGTCTAATAGTGTTCCTAGAATGTCTATTAGTGTAGCTAGATTGTCTATCAATATAGCTACACTGTCTATTAGTTTTCCTATACTGTCTGTTAGTATACCTAGACTGTCTACTAGTGTAGCTACACTGTCTTAAAGTGTTCCTAGACTGTCTATTAGTGTAGCTAGGTTGTCTATTAGTGTAGCTACACTGTCTAATAGTGTTCCTAGACTGTCTATTAGTGTAGCTACATTGTCTAATAGTGTTCCTAGACTGTCTACTAGTGTAGCTAGACTGTCTATTAGTGTAGCTACACTGTCTAATAGTGTTCCTAGACTGTCTATTAGTGTGGCTAGATTGTGAATCAATAAAGCTACACTGTCTATTAGTTTTCATAGACGGTCTGTTAGTGTAGCTAGACTGTCTACTAGTGTAGCTACATTGTCTATTGATGTTCCTAGACTGTCCGTTAGTGTAGCTAGATTGTCTATCAATGTAGCTACACTGTCTTTTAATTTTCTTATACTGTCTGTTAGAGTAGCTACACTGTCTATTAGTTTTCATATACTGTCTGTTCGTGCAGCTAGACTGTCTATTAGTGTAGCTAAACTGTCTAATAGTGTTCCTAGACTTTCTATCAGTGTAGCTAGATTGTCTATCAATATAGCTACACTGTCTTTTAGTTTTCCTATACTGTCTGTTAGTATACCTAGACTGTCTACAAGTGTAGCTACATTGTCTATTAGTGTTCCTAGACTGTCTATTAGTGTAGCTAGACTGTCTATTAGTGTAGCTACACTGTCTATTAGAGTTCATAGACTGTCTGTTAGTGTAGCTAGACTGTCTATTAGTGTAGCTACACTAGTTTATAGTGTTCCTAGACTGTCTATTAGTGTAGCTGGATTGTCTATTAGTGTAGCTACACTGTCTAATAGAGTTCCTAGACTGTCTACTAGTGTAGCTAGACTGTCTTTTAGAGTAGCTACACCGTTTAATAGTGTCCCTAGACTGTCTATTAGTGTACCTAGATTTCTATCAATATAGCTACACTGTCTATTAGTTTTTATAGACGGACTGTTAGTGTAGCTAGACTGTCTACTAGTGAAGCTACATTGTCTATTGATGTTCCTAGACTGTCCGTTAGTGAAGCTAGATTGTCTATCAATGTAGCTACACTGTCTATTAGTTTTCTTATACTGTCTGTTAGAGTAGCTACACTGTCTATTAGTGTTCATATGCTGTCTGTTAGTGTAGCTAGACTGTCTATCAGAGTATCTACATTGTCTAATAGTGTTCATAGACTGTTTACTAGTGTAGCTAGACTGTCTATTAGTGTAGCTACACTGTCTAATAGTGTTCCTAGACTGTCCATTAGTGTAGCTAGATTGTGTATCAATGTCGCTACACTGTCTATTAGTTTTCATAGACGGTCTGTTAGTGTAGCTAGACTGTCTACTAGTGTAGCTACATTGTCTATTTATGTTCCTAGACTGTCCGTTAGTGTAGCTAGATTGTCTATCAATGTAGCTACACTGTCTTTTAATTTTCTTATAATGTCTGTTAGAGTAGCTACACTTTCTATTAGTGTTCATATACTGTCTGTTCGTGTAGCTAGACTGTATATTAGTGTAGCTACACTCTCTAATAGTGCTCCTAGACTGTGTATTAGTGTAGCTAGATTGTCTATCAATATAGCTACACTGTCTATTTGTTTTCCTATACTGTCTACTAGTGTAGCTAGACTGTCTACTAGTGTAGCTACATTGTCTATTAGTGTTCCTAGACTGTCTATTAGTGTAGCTAGACTGTCTATTAGAGTAGCTAGATTGTCTATCAATATAGCTACACTGTAAAATTAGTTTTCCTATACTGTATGTTAGAGTAGCAAGACAGTCTACTAGTGTAGCTACATTGTCTATTGATGTTACTAGACTGTCCGTTAGTGTAGCTAAATTGTCTATCAATGTAGCTACACTGTCTATTAGTTTTCTTATACTGTCTGTTAGAGAAGCTTCACTGTCTATTTGTTTTCATCGACGGTCTATTATTTAGCTACACTGTTTATTAGAGTTCATAGACTGAATGTTAGTGTAGCTAGACTGTCTATTAGTGTAGCTACACTGTCTAATAGTGTTCCTAGACTGTCTATTAGTGTAGCTAGACTGTTTACTAGTGTAGCTACACTGTCTTATAGTGTTCCTAGACTGTCTATTAGTGTAGCTAGACTGTCTATTAGTGTAGCTACACTGTCTAATAGTGTTCCTAGACTGTCTATAAGTGTAGCTAGACTGTCTATTAGAGTAGCTACACTGTCTTATAGTGTTCCTAGACTGTCTTTTAGTGTAGCTACACTGTCTAATAGTTTTCCTAGACTGTTTGTTTGCGTAACTAGATTGTTTATCAATGTAGCTACACTGTCTATTTGTTTTCATAGACGGTCTATTAGAGAAGCTACACTGTCTATTAGTGTTCATAGACTGTCTGTTAGTGTAGCTAGACTGTCTATTAATGTAGCTATACTGTCTTATAGTAATCCTAGACTGTCTATTAGTGTAGCTAGATTGTCTATTAGTGTAGCTACACTGTCTTTTAGCGTTCATATACTGTCTGTTAGTGTAGCAAGACTGTCTATCAGTGTAGCTACACTGTCTAATAGTGTTCCTACACTGTCTGTTAGTGTAGCTAGATTGTCTATTAGTGTAGCTACACTGTCTAATAGTGTTCCTAGACTCTCTATTAGTGTAGCTAGACTGTCCATTTGTGTAGCTACACTGTCTAATAGTGTTTCTAGACTTTCTATTAGTGCAGCTAGATTGTGTATCAATATAGCTACACTGTCTATTAGTTTTCATAGATGGTCTGTTAGTGTAGCTAGACTGTCTACTAGTGTAGCTGCATTGTCTATTGATGTTCTTAGACTGTCCGTTATTGTAGCTAGATTGTCTATCAATATAGCTACACTGTCTTTTAATTTTATTATACTGTCTGTTAGAGTAGCTGCACTGTCTATTAGTGTTCATATACTGTCTGTTCGTGTAGCTAGACTGTCTATTAGTGTAGCTTCACTGTCTAATAGTGTTCCTACACTGTCTATTAGTGTAGCTAGATTGTCTATCAATATAGCTACACTGTCTATTAGTTTTCCTATACTGTCTGTTAGTGTAGCTAGACTGTCTACTAGTGTAGCTACATTGTCTATTAGTGTTCCTAGACTGTCTATTAGTGTAGCTAGACTGTCTATTAGAGTAGCTAGATTGTCTATCAATATAGCTACACTGTCTATTAGTTTTCCTATACTGTAAGTTAGTGTAATTAGACTGTCTACTAGTGAAGCTACATTGTCTATTGATGTTCCTAGACTGTCCGTTAGTGTAGCTAGATTGTCTATCAATGTAGCTACACTGTCTATTTGTTTTCAACGACGGTCTATTAGTTAGCTACACTGTCTATTTGTTTTCATCGACGGTCTATTAGTTAGCTACACTGTCTATTAGAATACATAGACTGTCTGTTAGTGTAGCTAGACTGTCTACTAGTGTAGCTACACTGTCTTATAGTGTTCCTAGACTGTCTATTAGTGTAGCTAGACTGTCTATTAGAGTAGCTACACTGTCTAATAGTGTTCCTAGACTGTCTATTAGTGTAGCTACACTGTCTAATAGTGTTCCTAGACTGTCTATTAGTGTAGCTAGACTGTCTATTAGAGTAGCTACACTGTCTAATAGTGTAGCTACACTGTCTAATAGTGTTCATAGACTGTCTGTTAGTGTAGCTAGACCGTCTATTTATGTAGCTACACTGTCTTATAGTGTTCCTAGACTGTCTATTAGTGTAGCTAGATTGTCTATTAGTGTAGCTACACTGTCTTATAGTGTTCCTAGTTTGTCTATTAGTAAACTAGACTTTCTATTAGTGTAGCTACACTGTCTATTAGTGTTCATAGACTGTCTGTTAGTGTAGCTAGACTGTCTATTAGTGTAGCTACACTGTCTTATAGTGTCCCTAGACTGTCTATTAGTGTAGCTAGATTGTCTATCAATATAGCTTCACTGTCTATTAGTTTTTATAGACGGTCTGTTAGTGTAGCTAGACTGTCTACTAGTGTAGCTACATTGTCTATTGATGTTCCTAGACTGTCCGTTAGTGAAGCTAGATTGTCTATCAATGTAGCTACACTGTCTATTTGTTTTCATAGACGGTCTATTAGAGAAGCTACACTTTCTATAAGTGTTCATAGACTGTCTGTTAGTGTAGCTAGACTGTCTATTAATGTAGTAACACTGTCTTATAGTGTTCCTAGACTGTCTATTAGTGTAGCTAGATTGTCTATTAGTGTAGCTACACTGTCTTATAGTATTCCTAGACTGTCTATTAGTGTAGCTAGACGGTCTATTAGTGTAGCTACACTGTCTAGTAGTGTTCATAGACTGTCTGTTAGTGTAGCTAGACTGTCTATTAGTGTAGCTACACTGTCTTATAGTGTTCCTAGACTGTCTATTAGTGTAGCTAGATTGTCTATTAGTGTAGCTACACTGTCTAATAGTGTTCCTAGACTGTCTTCTAGTGTAGCTAGACTGTCTATTAGAGTAGCTACACCGTCTAATAGTGTCCCTAGACTGTCTATTAGTGTAGCTAGATTGTCTATCAATATAGCTACACTGTCTATTAGTTTTTATAGACGGTCTGTTAGTGTAGCTAGACTGTCTACTAGTGTAGCTACATTGTCTATTGATGTTCCTAGACTGTCCGTTAGTGAAGCTAGATTGTCTATCAATGTAGCTACACTGTCTATTAGTTTTCTGATACTGTCTGTGAGAGTACCTACACTGTCTATTAGTGTTCATATACTGTCTGTTAGTGTAGCTAGACTGTCTATTAGTGTAGCTAAACTGTCTAATAGTGTTCCTAGAATGTCTATTAGTGTAGCTAGATTGTCTATCAATATAGCTACACTGTCTATTAGTTTTCCTATACTGTCTGTTAGTATACCTAGACTGTCTACTAGTGTAGCTACACTGTCTTAAAGTGTTCCTAGACTGTCTATTAGTGAAGCTAGGTTGTCTATTAGTGTAGCTACACTGTCTAATAGTGTTCCTAGACTGTCTATTAGTGTAGCTACATTGTCTAATAGTGTTCCTAGACTGTCTACTAGTGTAGCTAGACTGTCTATTAGTGTAGCTACACTATCTAATAGTGTTCCTAGACTGTCTATTAGTGTGGCTAGATTGTGAATCAATAAAGCTACACTGTCTTTTAGTTTTCATAGACGGTCTGTTAGTGTAGCTAGACTGTCTACTAGTGTAGCTACATTGTCTATTGATGTTCCTAGACTCTCCGTTAGTGTAGCTAGATTGTCTATCAATGTAGCTACACTGTCTTTTAATTTTCTTATACTGTCTGTTAGAGTAGCTACACTGTATATTAGTGTTCATATACTGTCTGTTCGTGCAGCTAGACTGTCTATTAGTGTAGCTAAACTGTCTAATAGTGTTCCTAGACTGTCTATTAGTGTAGCTAGATTGTCTATCAATATAGCTACACTGTCTTTTAGTTTTCCTATACTGTCTGTTAGTATACCTAGACTGTCTACTAGTGTAGCTACATTGTCTATTAGTGTTCCTAGACTGTCTATTAGTGTAGCTAGACTGTCTATTAGTGTAGCTACACTGTCTATTAGTGTTCATAGACTGTCTGTTAGTGTAGCTAGACTGTCTATTAGTGTAGCTACACTAGTTTATAGTGTTCCTAGACTGTCTATTAGTGTAGCTAGATTGTCTATTAGTGTAGCTACACTGTCTAATAGAGTTCCTAGACTGTCTACTAGTGTAGCTAGACTGTCTTTTAGAGTAGCTACACCGTTTAATAGTGTCCCTAGACTGTCTATTAGTGTAGCTAGATTTCTATCAATATAGCTTCACTGTCTATTAGTTTTTATAGACGGACTGTTAGTGTAGCTAGACTGTCTACTAGTGAAGCTACATTGTCTATTGATGTTCCTAGACTGTCCGTTAGTGAAGCTAGATTGTCTATCAATGTAGCTACACTGTCTATTAGTTTTCTTATACTGTCTGTTAGAGTAGCTGCACTGTCTATTAGTGTTCATATACTGTCTGTTCGTGTAGCTAGACTGTCTATTAGTGTAGCTTCACTGTCTAATAGTGTTCCTACACTGTCTATTAGTGTAGCTAGATTGTCTATCAATATAGCTACACTGTCTATTAGTTTTCCTATACTGTCTGTTAGTGTAGCTAGACTGTCTACTAGTGTATTAGTTTTCCTATACTGTAAGTTAGTGTAATTAGACTGTCTACTAGTGAAGCTACATTGTCTATTGATGTTCCTAGACTGTCCGTTAGTGTAGCTAGATTGTCTATCAATGTAGCTACACTGTCTATTTGTTTTCATCGACGGTCTATTAGTTAGCTACACTGTCTATTTGTTTTCATCGACGGTCTATTAGTTAGCTACACTGTCTATTAGAATACATAGACTGTCTGTTAGTGTAGCTAGACTGTCTACTAGTGTAGCTACACTGTCTTATAGTGTTCCTAGACTGTCTATTAGTGTAGCTAGACTGTCTATTAGAGTAGCTACACTGTCTAATAGTGTTCCTAGACTGTCTATTAGTGTAGCTACACTGTCTAATAGTGTTCCTAGACTGTCTATTAGTGTAGCTAGACTGTCTATTAGAGTAGCTACACTGTCTTATAGTGTTCCTAGACTGTCTATTAGTGTAGCTACACTGTCTAATAGTGTTCATAGACTGTCTGTTAGTGTAGCTAGACCATCTATTTATGTAGCTACACTGTCTTATAGTGTTCCTAGACTGTCTATTAGTGTAGCTAGATTGTCTATTAGTGTAGCTACACTGTCTTATAGTGTTCCTAGTTTGTCTATTAGTGTAGCTAGACTGTCTATTAGTGTAGCTACACTGTCTATTAGTGTTCATAGACTGTCTGTTAGTGTAGCTAGACTGTCTATTAGTGTAGCTACACTGTCTTATAGTGTTCCTAGACTGTCTATTAGTGTAGCTAGATTGTCTATTAGTGTAGCTACACTGTCTTATAGTGTTCCTAGACTGTCTATTAGTGTAGCTAGACCGTCTATTAGTGTAGCTACACTGTCTATTAGTGTTCCTAGACTGTCTACTAGTGTAGCTAGACTGTCTATTAGAGTAGCTACACTGTCTAATAGTGTTCTCAGACTGTCTATTAGTGTAGCTAGATTGTCTATCAGTATAGCTACGGCGTCTATTAGTTTTCATAGACGGTCTGTTAGTGTAGCTACATTGTCTATTGATGTTCCTAGACTGTCCGTTAGTGAAGATAGATTGTCTATCAATGTAGCTACACTGTCTATTAGTTTTCTTATACTGTCTGTTAGAGTAGCTACACTGTCTATTAGTGTTCATATATTGTCTGTTTGTGTAGCTAGACTGTCTATCAGTGTAGCTAGATTGTCTCTTAGTGTAGCTACACTGTCTAATAGTGTTCCTAGACTGTCTATTAGTGTAGCTATAATATCTATTAGTGTAGCTACACTATCTAAAAGTGTTCCTAGACTGTGTACTAGTGTAGCTAGACTGTCTATTAGTGTAGCTACACTGTCTAATAGTGTTCCTAGACTGTCTATTAGTGTAGCTAGATTGTGTATCAATATAGCTACACTGTGCATTAGTTTTCATAGACGGTCTGTTAGTGTAGCTAGACTGTCTACTAGTGTAGCTACATTGTCTATTGATGTTCCTAGACTGTCCGTTAGTGAAGATAGATTGTCTATCAATGTAGCTACACTGTCTATTAGTTTTCTTATACTGTCTGTTAGAGTAGCTACACTGTCTATTAGTGTTCATATATTGTCTGTTTGTGTAGCTAGACTGTCTATCAGTGTAGCTAGATTGTCTCTTAGTGTAGCTACACTGTCTTATAGTGTTCCTAGACTGTCTATTAGTGTAGCTAGATTGTCTATTAGTGTAGCTAAACTGTCTTAAAGTGTTCCTAGACTGTCTATTTGTGTAGCTAGACTGTCTATTAGTGTAGCTACACTGTCTATTAGTGTTCCTAGACTGTCTATTAGTGTAGCTAGACTGTCTATTAGAGTAGCTACACTGTCTAATAGTGTTCTCAGACTGTCTATTAGTGTAGCTAGATTGTCTATCAGTAAAGCTACGGCGTCTATTAGTTTTCATAGACGGTCTGTTAGTGTAGCTAGACTGTCTACTAGTGTAGCTACATTGCCTATTGATGTTTCTAGACTGTCCGTTAGTGTAGCTAGATTGTCTATCAATGTAGCTACACTGTCTTTTAATTTTCTTATACTGTCTGTTAGAGTAGCTACACTGTCTATTAGTGTTCATATACTGTCTGTTCGTGTAGCTAGACTGTCTGCTAGTGTAGCTACACTGTCTAATAGTGCTCCTAGACTGTCTATTAGTGTAGATAGATTGTCTCTTAGTGTAGCTACACTGTCTAATAGTGTTCCTAGACTGTCTATTAGTGTAGCTATAATGTCTATTAGTGTAGCTACACTGTCTAAAAGTTTTCCTAGACTGTGTACTAGTGTAGCTAGACTGTCTATTAGTGTAGCTAAACTGTCTAATAGTGTTCCTAGACTGTCTATAAGTGTAGCTAGATTGTGTATCAATATAGCTACACTGTGCATTAGTTTTTATAGACGGTCTGTTAGTGTAGCTAGACTGTCTACTAGTGTAGCTACATTGTCTATTGATGTTCCTAGACTGTCCGTTAGTGTAGCTAGATTGTCTATCAATGTAGCTACACTGTCTTTTAATTTTCTTATACTGTCTGTTAGAGTAGCTACACTGTCTATTAGTGTTCATATACTGTCTGTTCGTGTAGCTAGACTGTCTGCTAGTGTAGCTACACTGTCTAATAGTGCTCCTAGACTGTCTATTAGTGTAGATAGATTGTCTATCAATATAGCTACACTGTCTGTTTGTTTTCCTATACTGTCTTCTATTGTAGCTAGACTGTCTACTAGTGTAGCTACACTGTCTAATAGTGTTCCTAGACTGTCTACTAGTGTAGCTAGACTGTCTATTAGTGTAGCTACACTGTCTAATAGTGTTCCTAGACTGTCTATTAGTGTAGCTAGACTGTCTATTAGAGTAGCTACACTGTCTAATAGTGTTCCTAGACTGTCTATTAGTGTAGCTACACTGTCTATTAGTGTTCCTAGACTGTCTTTTAGTGTAGCTAGACTGTCTATTAGAGTAGCTAGATTATCTATCAATATAGCTACACTGTCTATTAGTTTTCCTATACTGAATGTTAGTGTAGCTAGACTGTCTACTAGTGTAGCTACATTGTCTATTGATGTTCCTAGACTGTCCGTTAGTGTAGCTAGATTGTCTATCAATGTAGCTACACTGTCTATAAGTTTTCTAATACTGTCTGTTAGAGTAGCTACACTGTCTATTTGTTTTCATCGACGTTCTATTAGTTAGCTACACTGTCTATTAGAGTTCATAGACTGTCTGTTAGTGTAGCTAGACTGTCTATTAGTGTAGCTACACTGTCTAATAGTGTTCCTAGACTGTCTTTTAGTGTAGCTAGACTGTCTATTAGTGTAGCTACACTGTCTTATAGTATTTCTAGACTGTCTATTAGTGTAGCTAGACTGTCTATTAGAGTAGCTACACTGTCTAATAGTGTTCCTAGACTGTCTTTTAGTGTAGCTACACTGTCTAATAGTGTTCCTGGACTGTCTGTTAGTGTAGCTAGACTGTCTATTATTGTAGCTGCACTGTCTTATAGTGTTCCTAGACTGTCTATTAGTGTAGCTAGATTGTCTATCAATGTAGCTACACTGTCTTTTAATTTTCTTATAATGTCTGTTAGAGTAGCTACACTGTCTATTAGTGTTCATATACTGCCTGTTCGTGTAGCTAGACTTTCTATTAGTGTAGCTACACTGTCAAATAGTGTTCCTCGACTGTCTATTAGTGTAGCTAGACTGTCTATTAGTGTAGCTACACTGTCTCATAGTGTTCCTACACTGTCTACTAGTGTAGCTAGACTGTCTATTAGTGTAGCTACACTGTCTATTAGTGTTCCTAGACTGTCTTTTAGTGTAGCTAGACTGTCTATTAGAGTAGCTAGATTATCTATCAATATAGCTACACTGTCTATTAGTTTTCCTATACTGAATGTTAGTGTAGCTAGACTGTCTACTAGTGTAGCTACATTGTCTATTGATGTTCCTAGACTGTCCGTTAGTGTAGCTAGATTGTCTATCAATGTAGCTACACTGTCTATAAGTTTTCTAATACTGTCTGTTAGAGTAGCTACACTGTCTATTTGTTTTCATCGACGTTCTATTAGTTAGCTACACTGTCTATTAGAGTTCATAGACTGTCTGTTAGTGTAGCTAGACTGTCTATTAGTGTAGCTACACTGTCTAATAGTGTTCCTAGACTGTCTATTAGTGTAGCTAGACTGTCTATTAGTGTAGCTACACTGTCTTATAGTATTCCTAGACTGTCTATTAGTGTAGCTAGACTGTCTATTAGAGTAGCTACACTGTCTAATAGTGTTCCTAGACTGTCTTTTAGTGTAGCTACACTGTCTAATAGTGTTCCTGGACTGTCTGTTAGTGTAGCTAGACTGTCTATTAATGTAGCTGCACTGTCTTATAGTGTTCCTAGACTGTCTATTAGTGTAGCTAGATTGTCTATTAGTGTAGCTACACTCTCTTATAATGTTCCTAGACTGTCTATTAGTGTAGCTAGACTGTCTATTAGTGTAGCTACACTGTCTATTAGTGTTCATAGACTGTCTGTTAGTGTAGCTAGACTGTCTATTAGTGTAGCTACACTGTCTTATAGTGTTCCTAGACTGTCTATTAGTGTAGCTAGATTGTCTATTAGTGTAGCTACACTGTCTAAAAGTGTTCCTAGACTGTCTACTAGTGTGGCTAGACTGTCTATTAGAGTAACTACACTGTCTAATAGTGTTCTCAGACTGTCTATTAGTGTAGCTCGATTGTCTATTAATATAGCTACACTGTCTATTAATTTTCATAGACGGTCTGTTAGTGTAGCTAGACTGTCTTCTAGTGTAGCTAAATTGTCTATTGATGTTCCTAGACTGTCCGTTAGTGAAGCTAGATTGTCTATCAATGTAGCTACACTGTCTATTAGTTTTCTTACACTGTCTGTTAGAGTAGCAACACTGTCTATTAGTGTTCATATATTGTCTGTTTGTGTAGCTAGACTGTCTATCAGTGTAGCTAGATTGTCTATTAGTGTAGCTACACTGTCTAATAGTGTTCCTAGACTGTTTATTAGTGTAGCTAGAATGTCTATTAGTGTAGCTACACTGTCTAATAGTGTTCCTAGACTGTCTACTAGTGTAGCTAGACTGTCTATTAGTGTAGCTACACTGTCTAATAGTGTTCCTAGACTGTCTATTAGTGTAGCTAGATTGTGTATCAATATAGCTACACTGTGTATTAGTTTTCATAGACGGTCTGTTAGTGTAGCTAGACTGTCTACTAGTGTAGCTACATTGTCTATTGATGTTCCTAGACTGTCCGTTAGTGTAGCTAGATTGTCTATCAATGTAGCTACACTGTCTTTTAATTTCCTTATACTGTCTGTTAGAGTAGCTACACTGTCTATTAGTGTTCATATACTGTCTGTTCGTGTAGCTAGACTGTCTATTAGTGTAGCTACACTGTCTAATAGTGCTCCTAGACTGTCTATTAGTGTAGCTAGATTGTCTATCAATATAGCTACACTGTCTATTTGTTTTCCTATACTGTCTACTAGTGTAACTAGACTGTCTACTAGTGTAGCTAGACTGTCTATTAGTGTAACTACACTGTCTAATAGTGTTCCTAGACTGTCTATTAGTGTAGCTAGATTGTGTATCAATATAGCTACACTGTGTATTAGTTTTCATAGACGGTCTGTTAGTGTAGCTAGACTGTCTACTAGTGTAGCTACATTGTCTATTGATGTTCCTAGACTGTCCGTTAGGGAGCGCAGTGGCTCAGTGGTAGAGTGCTTGACTCGAGACGGAAGGGCCGTGGGTTCGAGCCTCACCGGCGTCACTGCGTTGTGGTCCTTGAGCAAGACACATTTATCCTAGCTTAGTACTGGTTCAACCCAGGAAGACACGTCCCGCATAACTGAAAGATTGTTGAGTGGACGTAAAGAATCAAATCAAACAAACAAACAAAGACTGTCCGTTAGTGAAGCTAGATTGTCTATCAATGTAGCTAAACTGTCTTTTAATTTTCTTATACGGTCTGTTAGAGTAGCTACACTGTCTATTAGTATTCATATACTGTCTGTTCGTGTAGCTACACTGTCTATTACTGTAGATACACTGTCTAATAGTGCTCCTAGACTGTCTATGAGTGTAGCTTGATTGTCTATCAATATAGCTACACTGTCTATTAGTTTTCCTATACTGTATGTTAGAGTAGCAAGACTGTCTACTAGTGTAGCTACATTGTCTATTGATGTTTCTAGACTGTCCGTTAGTGTAGCTAGATTGTCTATCAATGTAGCTACACTGTCTATTAGTTTTCTTATACTGTCTGTTTGAGTAGCTACACTGTCTATTTGTTTTCATCGTCGGTCTATTATTTAGCTACACTGTTTATTAGAGTTCATAGACTGTCTGTTTTTGTAGCTAGACTGTCTATTAGTGTAGCTACACTGTCTAATAGTGTTCCTAGTCTATCTATTAGTGTAGCTAGACTGTTTACTAGTGTAGCTACACTGTCTTATAGTGTTCCTAGACTGTCTATTAGTGTAGCTAGACTGTCTATTAGTGTAGCTACACTGTCTAATAGTGTTCCTAGATTGTCTTTTAGTGTAGCTAGACTGTCTATTAGAGTAGCTACACTGTCTAATAGTGTTCCTAGACTGTCTATTAGTGTAGCTACACTGTCTAATAGTTTTCCTAGCCTGTTTGTTTGCGTAACTAGATTGTTTATCAATGTAGCTACACTGTCTATTTGATTTCATAGACGGTCTATTAGAGAAGCTACACTTTCTATAAGTGTTCATAGACTGTCTGTTAGTGTAGCTAGACTGTCTATTAATGTAGTAACACTGTCTTATAGTGTTCATAGACTGTCTATTAGTGTAGCTAGATTGTCTATTAGTGTAGCTACACTGTCTTATAGTATTCCTAGACTGTCTATTAGTGTAGCTAGACGGTCTATTAGTGTAGCTACACTGTCTAGTAGTGTTCATAGACTGTCTGTTAGTGTAGCTAGACTGTCTAGTAGTGTAGCTACACTGTCTTATAGTGTTCCTAGACTGTCTATTAGTGTAGCTAGATTGTCTATTAGTGTAGCTACACTGTCTAATAGTGTTCCTAGACTGTCTTCTTGTGTAGCTAGACTGTCTATTAGAGTAGCTACACCGTCTAATAGTATCCCTAGACTGTCTATTAGTGTAGCTAGATTGTCTATCAATATAGCTACACTGTCTATTAGTTTTTATAGACGGTCTGTTAGTGTAGCTAGACTGTCTACTAGTGTAGCTACATTGTCTATTGATGTTCCTAGACTGTCCGTTAGTGAAGCTAGATTGTCTATCAATGTAGCTACACTGTCTATTAGTTTTCTGATACTGTCTGTGAGAGTACCTACACTGTCTATTTGTGTTCATATACTGACTGTTAGTGTAGCTAGACTGTCTATTAGTGTAGCTAAACTGTCTAATAGTGTTCCTAGAATGTCTATTAGTGTAGCTAGATTGTCTATCAATATAGCTACACTGTCTATTAGTTTTCCTATACTGTCTGTTAGTATACCTAGACTGTCTACTAGTGTAGCTACACTGTCTTAAAGTGTTCCTAGACTGTCTATTAGTGTAGCTAGGTTGTCTATTAGTGTAGCTACACTGTCTAATAGTGTTCCTAAAATGTCTATTAGTGTAGCTACATTGTCTAATAGTGTTCCTAGACTGTCTACTAGTGTAGCTAGACTGTCTATTAGTGTAGCTACACTGTCTAATAGTGTTCCTAGACTGTCTATTAGTGTGGCTAGATTGTGAATCAATAAAGCTACACTGTCTATTAGTTTTCATAGACGGTCTGTTAGTGTAGCTAGACTGTCTACTAGTGTAGCTACATTGTCTATTGATGTTCCTAGACTGTCCGTTAGTGTAGCTAGATTGTCTATCAATGTAGCTACACTGTCTTTTAATTTTCTTATACTGTCTGTTAGAGTAGCTACACTGTCTATTAGTGTTCATATACTGTCTGTTCGTGCAGCTAGACTGTCTATTAGTGTAGCTAAACTGTCTAATAGTGTTCCTAGACTGTCTATTAGTGTAGCTAGATTGTCTATCAATATAGCTTCACTGTCTTTTAGTTTTCCTATACTGTCTGTTAGTATACCTAGACTGTCTACTAGTGTAGCTACATTGTCTATTAGTGTTCCTAGACTGTCTATTAGTGTAGCTAGACTGTCTATTAGTGTAGCTACACTGTCTATTAGTGTTCATAGACTGTCTGTTAGTGTAGCTAGACTGTCTATTAGTGTAGCTACACTAGTTTATAGTGTTCCTAGACTGTCTATTAGTGTAGCTAGATTGTCTATTAGTGTAGCTACACTGTCTAATAGAGTTCCTAGACTGTCTACTAGTGTAGCTAGACTGTCTTTTAGAGTAGCTACACCGTTTAATAGTGTCCCTAGACTGTCTATTAGTGTAGCTAGATTTCTATCAATATAGCTACACTGTCTATTAGTTTTTATAGACGGACTGTTAGTGTAGCTACACTGTCTAATAGTGTTCCTAGACTGTCTATTAGTGTAGCTAGATTGTGTATCAATATAGCTACACTGTGTATTAGTTTTCATAGACGGTCTGTTAGTGTAGCTAGACTGTCTACTAGTGTAGCTACATTGTCTATTGATGTTCCTAGACTGTCCGTTAGTGTAGCTAGATTGTCTATCAATGAAGCTACACTGTCTTTTAATTTCCTTATACTGTCTGTTAGAGTAGCTACACTGTCTATTAGTGTTCATATACTGTCTGTTCGTGTAGCTAGACTGTCTATTAGTGTAGCTACACTGTCTAATAGTGCTCCTAGACTGTCTATTAGTGTAGCTAGATTGTCTATCAATATAGCTACACTGTCTATTTGTTTTCCTATACTGTCTACTAGTGTAACTAGACTGTCTACTAGTGTAGCTAGACTGTCTATTAGTGTAACTACACTGTCTAATAGTGTTCCTAGACTGTCTATTAGTGTAGCTAGATTGTGTATCAATATAGCTACACTGTGTATTAGTTTTCATAGACGGTCTGTTAGTGTAGCTAGACTGTCTACTAGTGTAGCTACATTGTCTATTGATGTTCCTAGACTGTCCGTTAGGGAGCACAGTGGCTCAGTGGTAGAGTGCTTGACTCGAGACGGAAGGGCCGTGGGTTCGAGCCTCACCGGCGTCACTGCGTTGTGGTCCTTGAGCAAGACACATTTATCCTAGCTTAGTACTGGTTCAACCCAGGAAGACACGTCCCGCATAACTGAAAGATTGTTGAGTGGACGTAAAGAATCAAATCAAACAAACAAACAAAGACTGTCCGTTAGTGAAGCTAGATTGTCTATCAATGTAGCTAAACTGTCTTTTAATTTTCTTATACGGTCTGTTAGAGTAGCTACACTGTCTATTAGTATTCATATACTGTCTGTTCGTGTAGCTACACTGTCTATTACTGTAGATACACTGTCTAATAGTGCTCCTAGACTGTCTATGAGTGTAGCTTGATTGTCTATCAATATAGCTACACTGTCTATTAGTTTTCCTATACTGTATGTTAGAGTAGCAAGACTGTCAACTAGTGTAGCTACATTGTCTATTGATGTTTCTAGACTGTCCGTTAGTGTAGCTAGATTGTCTATCAATGTAGCTACACTGTCTATTAGTTTTCTTATACTGTCTGTTTGAGTAGCTACACTGTCTATTTGTTTTCATCGTCGGTCTATTATTTAGCTACACTGTTTATTAGAGTTCATAGACTGTCTGTTCTTGTAGCTAGACTGTCTATTAGTGTAGCTACACTGTCTAATAGTGTTCCTAGTCTATCTATTAGTGTAGCTAGACTGTTTACTAGTGTAGCTACACTGTCTTATAGTGTTCCTAGACTGTCTATTAGTGTAGCTAGACTGTCTATTAGTGTAGCTACACTGTCTAATAGTGTTCCTAGATTGTCTTTTAGTGTAGCTAGACTGTCTATTAGAGTAGCTACACTGTCTAATAGTGTTCCTAGACTGTCTATTAGTGTAGCTACACTGTCTAATAGTTTTCCTAGCCTGTTTGTTTGCGTAACTAGATTGTTTATCAATGTAGCTACACTGTCTATTTGATTTCATAGACGGTCTATTAGAGAAGCTACACTTTCTATAAGTGTTCATAGACTGTCTGTTAGTGTAGCTAGACTGTCTATTAATGTAGTAACACTGTCTTATAGTGTTCATAGACTGTCTATTAGTGTAGCTAGATTGTCTATTAGTGTAGCTACACTGTCTTATAGTATTCCTAGACTGTCTATTAGTGTAGCTAGACGGTCTATTAGTGTAGCTACACTGTCTAGTAGTGTTCATAGACTGTCTGTTAGTGTAGCTAGACTGTCTATTAGTGTAGCTACACTGTCTTATAGTGTTCCTAGACTGTCTATTAGTGTAGCTAGATTGTCTATTAGTGTAGCTACACTGTCTAATAGTGTTCCTAGACTGTCTTATTGTGTAGCTAGACTGTCTATTAGAGTAGCTACACCGTCTAATAGTATCCCTAGACTGTCTATTAGTGTAGCTAGATTGTCTATCAATATAGCTACACTGTCTATTAGTTTTTATAGACGGTCTGTTAGTGTAGCTAGACTGTCTACTAGTGTAGCTACATTGTCTATTGATGTTCCTAGACTGTCCGTTAGTGAAGCTAGATTGTCTATCAATGTAGCTACACTGTCTATTAGTTTTCTGATACTGTCTGTGAGAGTACCTACACTGTCTATTTGTGTTCATATACTGACTGTTAGTGTAGCTAGACTGTCTATTAGTGTAGCTAAACTGTCTAATAGTGTTCCTAGAATGTCTATTAGTGTAGCTAGATTGTCTATCAATATAGCTACACTGTCTATTAGTTTTCCTATACTGTCTGTTAGTATACCTAGACTGTCTACTAGTGTAGCTACACTGTCTTAAAGTGTTCCTAGACTGTCTATTAGTGTAGCTAGGTTGTCTATTAGTGTAGCTACACTGTCTAATAGTGTTCCTAGACTGTCTATTAGTGAAGCTACATTGTCTAATAGTGTTCCTAGACTGTCTACTAGTGTAGCTAGACTGTCTATTAGTGTAGCTACACTGTCTAATAGTGTTCCTAGACTGTCTATTAGTGTGGCTAGATTGTGAATCAATAAAGCTACACTGTCTATTAGTTTTCATAGACGGTCTGTTAGTGTAGCTAGACTGTCTACTAGTGTAGCTACATTGTCTATTGATGTTCCTAGACTGTCCGTTAGTGTAGCTAGATTGTCTATCAATGTAGCTACACTGTCTTTTAATTTTCTTATACTGTCTGTTAGAGTAGCTACACTGTCTATTAGTGTTCATATACTGTCTGTTCGTGCAGCTAGACTGTCTATTAGTGTAGCTAAACTGTCTAATAGTGTTCCTAGACTGTCTATTAGTGTAGCTAGATTGTCTATCAATATAGCTTCACTGTCTTTTAGTTTTCCTATACTGTCTGTTAGTATACCTAGACTGTCTACTAGTGTAGCTACATTGTCTATTAGTGTTCCTAGACTGTCTATTAGTGTAGCTAGACTGTCTATTAGTGTAGCTACACTGTCTATTAGTGTTCATAGACTGTCTGTTAGTGTAGCTAGACTGTCTATTAGTGTAGCTACACTAGTTTATAGTGTTCCTAGACTGTCTATTAGTGTAGCTAGATTGTCTATTAGTGTAGCTACACTGTCTAATAGAGTTCCTAGACTGTCTACTAGTGTAGCTAGACTGTCTTTTAGAGTAGCTACACCGTTTAATAGTGTCCCTAGACTGTCTATTAGTGTAGCTAGATTTCTATCAATATAGCTACACTGTCTATTAGTTTTTATAGACGGACTGTTAGTGTAGCTAGACTGTCTACTAGTGAAGCTACATTGTCTATTGATGTTCCTAGACTGTCCGTTAGTGAAGCTAGATTGTCTATCAATGTAGCTACACTGTCTATTAGTTTTCTTATACTGTCTGTTAGAGTAGCTACACTGTCTATTAGTGTTCATATGCTGTCTGTTAGTGTAGCTAGACTGTCTATCAGAGTATCTACATTGTCTAATAGTGTTCCTAGACTGTTTACTAGTGTAGCTAGACTGTCTATTAGTGTAGCTACACTGTCTAATAGTGTTCCTAGACTGTCCATTAGTGTAGCTAGATTGTGTATCAATGTAGCTACACTGTCTATTAGTTTTCATAGACGGTCTGTTAGTGTAGCTAGACTGTCTACTAGTGTAGCTACATTGTCTATTTATGTTCCTAGACTGTCCGTTAGTGTAGCTAGATTGTCTATCAATGTAGCTACACTGTCTTTTAATTTTCTTATAATGTCTGTTAGAGTAGCTACACTGTCTATTAGTGTTCATATACTGCCTGTTCGTGTAGCTAGACTTTCTATTAGTGTAGCTACACTGTCAAATAGTGTTCCTCGACTGTCTGTTCGTGTAGCTAGACTGTCTATTAGTGTAGCTACACTGTCTAATAGTGTTCCTAGACTGTCTACTAGTGTAGCTAGACTGTCTATTAGTGTAGCTACACTGTCTATTAGTGTTCCTAGACTGTCTTTTAGTGTAGCTAGACTGTCTATTAGAGTAGCTAGATTATCTATCAATATAGCTACACTGTCTATTAGTTTTCCTATACTGAATGTTAGTGTAGCTAGACTGTCTACTAGTGTAGCTACATTGTCTATTGATGTTCCTATACTGTCCGTTAGTGTAGCTAGATTGTCTATAAATGTAGCTACACTGTCTATAAGTTTTCTAATACTGTCTGTTAGAGTAGCTACACTGTCTATTTGTTTTCATCGACGTTCTATTAGTTAGCTACACTGTCTATTAGAGTTCATAGACTGTCTGTTAGTGTAGCTAGACTGTCTATTAGTGTAGCTACACTGTCTAATAGTGTTCCTAGACTGTCTATTAGTGTAGCTAGACTGTCTATTAGTGTAGCTACACTGTCTTATAGTATTCCTAGACTGTCTATTAGTGTAGCTAGACTGTCTATTAGAGTAGCTACACTGTCTAATAGTGTTCATAGACTGTCTTTTAGTGTAGCTACACTGTCTAATAGTGTTCCTGGACTGTCTGTTAGTGTAGCTAGACTGTCTATTAATGTAGCTGCACTGTCTCATAGTGTTCCTAGACTGTCTATTAGTGTAGCTAGATTGTCTATTAGTGTAGCTACACTGTCTTATAATGTTCCTAGACTGTCTATTAGTGTAGCTAGACTGTCTATTAGTGTTCATAGACTGTCTGTTAGTGTAGCTAGACTGTCTATTAGTGTAGCTATACTGTCTTATAGTGTTCCTAGACTGTCTACTAGTGTAGCTAGATTGTCTATTAGTGTAGCTACACTGTCTAAAAGTGTTCCTAGACTGTCTACTAGTGTGGCTAGACTGTCTATTAGAGTAACTACACTGTCTAATAGTGTTCTCAGACTGTCTATTAGTATAGCTCGATTGTCTATTAATATAGCTACACTGTCTATTAATTTTCATAGACGGTCTGTTAGTGTAGCTAGACTGTCTTCTAGTGTAGCTAAATTGTCTATTGATGTTCCTAGACTGTCCGTTAGTGAAGCTAGATTGTCTATCAATGTAGCTACACTGTCTATTAGTTTTCTTACACTGTCTGTTAGAGTAGCAACACTGTCTATTAGTGTTCATATATTGTCTGTTTGTGTAGCTAGACTGTCTATCAGTGTAGCTAGATTGTCTATTAGTGTAGCTACACTGTCTAATAGTGTTCCTAGACTGTCTATTAGTGTAGCTAGAATGTCTATTAGTGTAGCTACACTGTCTAATAGTGTTCCTAGACTGTCTACTAGTGTAGCTAGACTGTCTATTAGTGTAGCTACACTGTCTAATAGTGTTCCTAGACTGTCTATTAGTGTAGCTAGATTGTGTATCAATATAGCTACACTGTGTATTAGTTTTCATAGACGGTCTGTTAGTGTAGCTAGACTGTCTACTAGTGTAGCTACATTGTCTATTGATGTTCCTAGACTGTCCGTTAGTGTAGCTAGATTGTCTATCAATGTAGCTACACTGTCTTTTAATTTCCTTATACTGTCTGTTAGAGTAGCTACACTGTCTATTAGTGTTCATATACTGTCTGTTCGTGTAGCTAGACTGTCTATTAGTGTAGCTACACTGTCTAATAGTGCTCCTAGACTGTCTATTAGTGTAGCTAGATTGTCTATCAATATAGCTACACTGTCTATTTGTTTTCCTATACTGTCTACTAGTGTAACTAGACTGTCTACTAGTGTAGCTAGACTGTCTATTAGTGTAGCTACACTGTCTAATAGTGTTCCTAGACTGTCTATTAGTGTAGCTAGATTGTGTATCAATATAGCTACACTGTGTATTAGTTTTCATAGACGGTCTGTTAGTGTAGCTAGACTGTCTACTAGTGTAGCTACATTGTCTATTGATGTTCCTAGACTGTCCGTTAGGGAGCGCAGTGGCTCAGTGGTAGAGTGCTTGACTCGAGACCGAAGGGCCGCGGGTTCGAGCCTCACCGGCGTCACTGCGTTGTGGTCCTTGAGCAAGACACATTTATCCTAGCTTAGTACTGGTTCAACCCAGGAAGACACGTCCCGCATAACTGAAAGATTGTTGAGTGGACGTAAAGAATCAAATCAAACAAACAAACAAAGACTGTCCGTTAGTGTAGCTAGATTGTCTATCAATGTAGCTAAACTGTCTTTTAATTTTCTTATACTGTCTGTTAGAGTAGCTACACTGTCTATTAGTATTCATATACTATCTGTTCGTGTAGCTACACTGTCTATTACTGTAGATACACTGTCTAATAGTGCTCCTAGACTGTCTATGAGTGTAGCTTGATTGTCTATCAATATAGCTACACTGTCTATTTGTTTTCTTATACTGTCTATAAGTGTAGCTAGACTATCTACTAGTGTAGCTACATTGTCTATTAGTGTTCCTACACTGTCTATTAGTGTAGCTAGACTGTCTATTAGAGTAGCTAGATTGTCTATCAATATAGCTACACTGTCTATTAGTTTTCCTATACTGTATGTTAGAGTAGCAAGACTGTCTACTAGTGTAGCTACATTGTCTATTGATGTTTCTAGACTGTCCGTTAGTGTAGCTAGATTGTCTATCAACGTAGCTACACTGTCTATTAGTTTTCTTATACTGTCTGTTAGAGTAGCTACACTGTCTATTTGTTTTCATCGAAGGTCTATTATTTAGCTACACTGATTATTAGAGTTCATAGACTGTCTGTTAGTGTAGCTAGACTGTCTATTAGTGTAGCTACACTGTCTATTAGTGTTCCTAGACTGCCTATTAGTGTAGCTAGACTGTTTACTAGTGTAGCTACACTGTCTTATAGTGTTCCTAGACTGTCTTTTAGTGTAGCTAGACTCTCTATTAGTGTAGCTACACTGTCTAATAGTGTTCCTAGACTGTCTATTAGTGTAGCTAGACTGTCTATTAGAGTAGCTACACTGTCTAATAGTGTTCCTAGACTGTCTATTAGTGTAGCTACACTGTCTAATAGTGTTCCTAGACTGTCTATTAGTGTAGCTAGATTGTGTATCAATATAGCTACACTGTGTATTAGTTTTCATAGACGGTCTGTTAGTGTAGCTACACTGTCTACTAGTGTAGCTACATTGTCTATTGATGTTCCTAGACTGTCCGTTAGTGTAGCTAGATTGTCTATCAATGTAGCTACACTGTCTTTTAATTTTCTTATACTGTCTGTTAGAGTAGCTACACTGTCTATTAGTGTTCATATACTGTCTGTTCGTGTAGCTAGACTGTCTATTAGTGTAGCTACACTGACTATTAGTGCTCCTAGACTGTCTATTAGTGTAGCTAGATTGTCTATCAATATAGCTAATCTGTCTTTTTGTTTTCCTATACTGTCTACTAGTGTAGCTAGACTGTCTACTAGTGTAGCTACATTGTCTATTAGTGTTCCTAGACTGTCTATTAGTGTAGCTAGACTGTCTATTAGAGTAGCTAGATTGTCTATAAATATAGCTACACTGTCTATTAGTTTTCCTATACTGTATGTTAGAGTAGCAAGACTGTCTACTAGTGTAGCTACATTGTCTATTGATGTTTCTAGACTGTCCGTTAGTGTAGCTAGAGTGTCTATCAATGTAGCTACACTGTCTATTAATTTTCTTTATACTGTCTGTTAGAGTAGCTACACTGTCTATTTGTTTTCATCGTCGGTCTATTATTTAGCTACACTGTTTATTAGAGTTCATTGACTGTCTGTTTTTGTAGCTAGACTGTCTATTAGTGTAGCTACACTGTCTAATAGTGTTCCTAGTCTGTCTATTAGTGTAGCTAGACTGTTTACTAGTGTAGCTACACTGTCTTATAGTGTTCCTAGACTGTCTATTAGTGTAGCTAGACTGTCTATTAGTGTAGCTACACTGTCTAATAGTGTTCCTAGACTGTCTTTTAGTGTAGCTAGACTGTCTATTAGTGTAGCTACACTGTCTAATAGTGTTCCTAGACTGTCTGTTAGTGTAGCTAGACTGTCTATTAATGTAGCTGCACTGTCTTATAGTGTTCCTAGACTGTCTATTAGTGTAGCTACATTGTCTATTAGTGTTCCTAGACTGTCTATTAGTGTAGCTAGACTGTCTATTAGAGTAGCTAGATTGTCTATCAATATAGCTACACTGTCTATTAGTTTTCCTTTACTGTATGTTAGATTAGCAAGACTGTCTACTAGTGTAGCTACATTGTCTATTGATGTTTCTAGACTGTCCGTTAGTGTAGCTAGATTGTCTATCAATGTAGCTACACTGTCTATTAGTTTTCTTATACTGTCTGTTAGAGTAGCTACACTGTCTATTTGTTTTCATCGTCGGTCTATTATTTAGCTACACTGTTTATTAGAGTTCATAGACTGTCTGTTTTTGTAGCTAGACTGTCTATTAGTGTAGCTACACTGTCTAATAGTGTTCCTAGTCTGTCTATTAGTGTAGCTAGACTGTTTACTAGTGTAGCTACACTGTCTAATAGTGTTCCTAGACTGTCTATTAGTGTAGCTAGACTGTCTATTAGTTCAGCTACACTGTCTAATAGTGTTCCAAGACTGTCTATTAGTGTAGCTAGACTGTCTATTAGAGTAGCTACACTGTCTAATAGTGTTCCTAGACTGTCTATTAGTGTAGCTACACTGTCTAATAGTTTTCCTAGCCTGTTTGTTTGCGTAACTAGATTGTTTATCAATGTAGCTACACTGTCTATTTGTTTTCATAGACGGTCTATTAGAGAAGCTACACTTTCTATAAGTGTTCATAGACTGTCTGTTAGTGTAGCTAGACTGTCTATTAATGTAGTAACACTGTCTTATAGTGTTCCTAGACTGTCTATTAGTGTAGCTAGATTGTCTATTAGTGTAGCTACACTGTCTTATAGTGTTCCTAGACTGTCTATTAGTGTAGCTAGACGGTCTATTAGTGTAGCTACACTGTCTATTAGTGTTCCTAGACTTTCTATTAGTGTAGCTAGATTGTCTATTAGTGTAGCTACACTGTCTAATAGTGTTCCTAGACTGTCTCCTAGTGTAGCTAGACTGTCTATTAGAGTAGCTACACCGTCTAATAGTATCCCTAGACTGTCTATTAGTGTAGCTAGATTGTCTATCAATATAGCTACACTGTCTATTAGTTGTTATAGACGGTCTGTTAGTGTAGCTAGACTGTCTACTAGTGTAGCTACATTGTCTATTGATGTTCCTAGACTGTCCGTTAGTGAAGCTAGATTGTCTATCAATGTAGCTACACTGTTTATTAGTTTTCTGATACTGTCTGTTAGAGTACCTACACTGTCTATTAGTGTTCATATACTGTCTGTTAGTGTAGCTAGACTGTCTATTAGTGTAGCTAAAATGTCTAATAGTGTTCCTAGACTGTCTATTAGTGTAGCTAGATTGTCTATCAATATAGCTACACTGTCTATTAGTTTTCCTATACTGTCTGTTAGTATACCTAGACTGTCTACTAGTGTAGCTACACTGTCTTAAAGTGTTCCTAGACTGTCTATTAGTGTAGCTAGGTTGTCTATTAGTGTAGCTACACTGTCTAATAGTGTTCCTAGACTGTGTATTAGTGTAGCTACATTGTCTAATAGTGTTCCTAGACTGTCTACTAGTGTAGCTAGACTGTCTATTAGTGTAGCTACACTGTCTAATAGTGTTCCTAGACTGTCTATTAGTGTGGCTAGATTGTGTATCAATAAAGCTACACTGTCTATTAGTTTTCATAGACGGTCTGTTAGTGTAGCTAGACTGTCTACTAGTGTAGCTACATTGTCTATTGATGTTCCTAGACTGTCCGTTAGTGTAGCTAGATTGTCTATCAATGTAGCTACACTGTCTTTTAATTTTCTTATACTGTCTGTTAGAGTAGCTACACTGTCTATAAGTGTTCATATACTGTCTGTTCGTGCAGCTAGACTGTCTATTAGTGTAGCTAAACTGTCTAATAGTGTTCCTAGACTGTCTATTAGTGTAGCTAGATTGTCTATCAATATAGCTACACTGTCTATTAGTTTTCCTATACTGTCTGTTAGTATACCTAGACTGTCTTCTAGTGTAGCTACATTGTCTATTAGTGTTCCTAGACTGTATATTAGTGTAGCTAGACTGTCTATTAGTGTAGCTACACTGTCTATTAGTGTTCATAGACTGTCTGTTAGTGTAGCTAGACTGTCTATTAGTGTAGCTACACTGTTTTATAGTGTTCCTAGACTGTCTTTTAGTGTAGCTACACTGTCTAATAGTGTTCCTAGACTGTCTACTAGTGTAGCTAGACTGTCTATTAGAGTAGCTACACCGTTTAATAGTGTCCCTAGACTGTCTATTAGTGTAGCTAGATTTCTATCAATATAGCTACACTGTCTATTTGTTTTTTATAGACGGACTGTTAGTGTAGCTAGACTGTCTACTAGTGAAGCTACATTGTCTATTGATGTTCCTAGACTGTCCGTTAGTGAAGCTAGATTATCTATCAATGTAGCTACACTGTCTATTAGTTTTCTTATACTGTCTGTTAGAGTAGCTACACTGTTTATTAGTGTTCATATACTGTCTGTTAGTGTAGCTAGACTGTCTATCAGAGTAGCTACATTGTCTAATAGTGTTCCTAGACTGTCTACTAGTGTAGCTAGACTGTCTATTAGTGTAGCTACACTGTCTAATAGTGTTCCTAGACTGTCTACTAGTGTAGCTAGATTGTGTATCAATGTAGCTACACTGTCTATTAGCTTTCATAGACGGTCTGTTAGTGTAGCTAGACTGTCTACTTGTGTAGCTACATTGTCTATTTATGTTCCTAGACTGTCCGTTAGTGTAGCTAGATTGTCTATCAATGTAGCTACACTGTCTTTTAATTTTCTTATACTGTCTGTTAGAGTAGCTACACTGTCTATTAGTGTTCATATACTGCCTCTTCGTGTAGCTAGACTTTCTATTAGTGTAGCTACACTGTCAAATAGTGTTCCTCGACTGTCTATTAGTGTAGCTAGACTGTCGATTAGTGTAGCTTCACTGTCTAATAGTGTTCCTAGACTGTCTACTAGTGTAGCTAGACTGTCTATTAGTGTAGCTACACTGTCTATTAGTGTTCCTAGACTGTATTTTAGTGTAGTTAGACTGTCTATTAGAGTAGCTAGATTGTCTATCAATATAGCTACACTGTCTATTAGTTTTCCTATACTGAATGTTAGTGTAGCTAGACTGTCTACTAGTGTAGCTACATTGTCTATTGATGTTCCTAGACTGTCCGTTAGTGTAGCTAGATTGTCTATCAATGTAGCTACACTGTCTATAAGTTTTCTTATACTGTCTGTTAGAGTAGCTACACTGTCTATTTGTTTTCATCGACGTTCTATTAGTTAGCTACACTGTCTATTAGAGTTCATAGACTGTCTATTAGTGTAGCTAGATTGTCTATCAATATAGCTACACTGTCTATTAGTTTTCCTATACTGTCTGTTAGTATACCTAGACTGTCTACTAGTGTAGCTACACTGTCTTAAAGTGTTCCTAGACTGTCTATTAGTGTAGCTAGGTTGACTATTAGTGTAGCTACACTGTCTAATAGTGTTCCTAGACTGTCTATTAGTGTAGCTACATTGTCTAATAGTGTTCCTAGACTGTCTACTAGTGTAGCTAGACTGTCTATTAGTGTAGCTACACTGTCTAATAGTGTTCCTAGACTGTCTACTAGTGTAGCTAGATTGTGTATCAATGTAGCTACACTGTCTATTAGTTTTCATAGACGGTCTGTTAGTGTAGCTAGACTGTCTACTAGTGTAGCTACATTGTCTATTTATGTTCCTAGACTGTCCGTTAGTGTAGCTAGATTGTCTATCAATGTAGCTACACTGTCTTTTAATTTTCTTATACTGTCTGTTAGAGTAGCTACACTGTCTATTAGTGTTCATATACTGCCTGTTCGTGTAGCTAGACTTTCTATTAGTGTAGCTACACTGTCTAATAGTGTTCCTCGACTGTCTATTAGTGTAGCTAGACTGTCTATTAGTGTAGCTTCACTGTCTAATAGTGTTCCTAGACTGTCTACTAGTGTAGCTAGACTGTCTATTAGTGTAGCTACACTGTCTATTAGTGTTCCTAGACTGTATTTTAGTGTTCCTAGACTGTCTATTAGTGTAGCTAGACTGTCTATTAGTGTAGCTACACTGTCTAATAGTGTTCCTAGACTGTCTGTTAGTGTAGCTAGACTGTCTATTAATGTAGCTGCACTGTCTTATAGTGTTCCTAGACTGTCTATTAGTGTAGCTTGATTGTCTATTAGTGTAGCTACACTGTCTTATAGTGTTCCTAGACTGTCTATTAGTGTAGCTAGACTGTCTATTAGTGTAGCTACACTGTCTATTAGTGTTCATAGACTGTCTGTTAGTGTAGCTAGACTGTCTATTAGTGTAGCTACACTGTCTTATAGTGTTCCTAGACTGTCTATTAGTGTAGCTAGATTGTCTATTAGTGTAGCTACACTGTCTAAAAGTGTTCCTAGACTGTCTACTAGTGTGGCTAGACTGTCTATTAGAGTAACTACACTGTCTAATAGTGTTCCTAGACTGTCAATTAGTGTAGCTCGATTGTCTATTAATATAGCTACACTGTCTATTAGTTTTCATAGACGGTCTGTTAGTGTAGCTAGACTGTCTTCTAGTGTAGCTACATTGTCTATTGATGTTCCAAGACTGTCCGTTAGTGAAGCTAGATTGTCTATCAATGTAGCTACACTGTCTATTAGTTTTCTTATACTGTCTGTTAGAGTAGCAACACTGTCTATTAGTGTTCATATATTGTCTGTTTGTGTAGCTAGACTGTCTATCAGTGTAGCTAGATTGTCTATTAGTGTAGCTACACTGTCTAATAGTGTTCCTAGACTGTCTATTAGTGTAGCTAGAATGTCTATTAGTGTAGGTACACTGTCTAATAGTGTTCCTAGACTGTCTGTTCGTGTAGCTAGACTGTCAATTAGTGTAGCTACACTGTCTAATAGTGCTCCTAGACTGTCTATTAGTGTAGCTAGATTGTCTATCAATATAGCTACACTGTCTATTTGTTTTCCTATACTGTCTACTAGTGTAACTAGACTGTCTACTAGTGTAGCTAGACTGTCTATTAGTGTAGCTACACTGTCTAATAGTGTTCCTAGACTGTCTATTAGTGTAGCTAGATTGTGTATCAATATAGCTACACTGTGTATTAGTTTTCATAGACGGTCTGTTAGTGTAGCTAGACTGTCTACTAGTGTAGCTACATTGTCTATTGATGTTCCTAGACTGTCCGTTAGTGTAGCTAGATTGTCTATCAATGTAGCTACACTGTCTTTTAATTTTCTTATACTGTCTGTTAGAGTAGCTACACTGTCTATTAGTATTCATATACTGTCTGTTCGTGTAGCTACACTGTCTATTACTGTAGCTACACTGTCTAATAGTGCTCCTAGACTGTCTATTAGTGTAGCTTGATTGTCTATCAATATAGCTACACTGTCTATTTGTTTTCTTATACTGTCTACTAGTGTAGCTAGACTATCTACTAGTGTAGCTACATTGTCTATTAGTGTTCCTAGACTGTCTATTAGTGTAGCTAGACTGTCTATTAGAGTAGCTAGATTGTCTATCAATATAGCTACACTGTCTATTAGTTTTCCTATACTGTATGTTAGAGTAGCAAGACTGTCTACTAGTGTAGCTACATTGTCTATTGATGTTTCTAGACTGTCCGTTAGTGTAGCTAGATTGTCTATCAATGTAGCTACACTGTCTATTAGTTTTCTTATACTGTCTGTTAGAGTAGCTACACTGTCTATTTGTTTTCATTGAAGGTCTATTATTTAGCTACACTGTTTATTAGAGTTCATAGACTGTCTGTTAGTGTAGCTAGACTGTCTATTAGTGTAGCTACACTGTCTATTAGTGTTCCTAGACTGTCTATTAGTGTAGCTAGACTGTTTACTAGTGTAGCTACACTGTCTTATAGTGTTCCTAGACTGTCTTTTAGTGCAGCTAGACTCTCTATTAGTGTAGCTACACTGTCGAATAGTGTTCCTAGACTGTCTATTAGTGTAGCTAGACTGTCTATTAGAGTAGCTACACTGTCTAATAGTGTTCCTAGACTGTCTATTAGTGTAGCTACACTGTCTAATAGTGTTTTTAGACTGTTTGTTTGCGTAACTAGATTGTTTATCAATGTAGCTACACTGTCTATTTGTTTTCATAGACGGTCTATTAGAGAAGCTACACTGTCTATTAGTGTTCCTAGACTGTCTGTGAGTGTAGCTATACTGTCTATTAATGTAGCTACACTGTTTTATAGTGTTCATAGACTGTCTATTAGTGTAGCTAGATTGTCTATTAGTGTAGCTACACTGTCTTATAGTGTTCCTAGACTGTCTATTAGTGTAGCTAGACTGTCTATAAGTGTAGCTACACTGTCTATTGGTGTTCATAGACTGTCTGTTAGTGTAGCTAGACTGTCTATTAGTGTAGCTACACTGTCTTATAGTGTAGCTACACTGTCTTATAGTGTTCCTAGACTGTCTACTAGTGTAGCTAGACTGTCTATTAGAGTAGCTACACTGTCTTATAGTGTTCGTAGACTGTCTATTAGTGTAGCTAGATTGTCTATCAATATAGCTAAACTGTCTATTATTTTCATAGACGGTCTGTTAGTGTAGCTAGACTGTCTACTAGTGTAGCTAAATTGTCTATTGATGTTCCTAGACTGTCCGTTAGTGAAGCTAGATTGTCTATCAATGTAGCTACACTGTCTATTAGTTTTCTTATACTGTCTGTTAGAGTAGCTATACTGTCTTTGAGCGTTCATATACTGTCCGTTAGTGTAGCTAGACTGTCTATCAGTGTAGCTACACTGTCTAATAGTGTTCCTACACTGTATATTAGTGTAGCTAGATTGTCTATCAATATAGCTACACTGTCTATTAGTTTTCCTATACTGTCTGTTAGTGTAGCTAGACTGTCTACTAGTGTAGCTACATTGTCTATTAGTGTTCCTAGACTGTCTATTAGTGTAGCTAGACTGTCTATTAGAGTAGCTAGATTGTCTATCAATATTGCTACACTGTCTATTAGTTTTCCTATACTGTAAGTTAGTGCAATTAGACAGTCTTCTAGTGTAGCTACATTGTCTTTTGATGTTCCTAGACTGTCCCTTAGTGTAGCTAGATTGTCTATCAATGTAGCTACACTGTCTATTAGTTTTCTTATACTGTCTGTTAGAGAAGCTACACTGTCTATTTGTTTTCATCGACGGTCTATTAGTTAGCTACATTGTCTATTAGAGTTCATAGACTGTCTGTTAGTGTAGCTAGACTGTCTATTAGTGTAGCTTCACTGTCTAATAGTGTTCCTAGACTATCTATTAGTGTAGCTAGACTGTCTACTAGTGTAGCTACACTGTCTTATAGTGTTCCTAGACTGTCTCTTAGTGTAGCTAGACTATCTATCTAGAGTAGCTACACTGTCTATTAGTGTTCATATACTGTCTGTTAGTGTAGCTACACTGTCTATCAGTGTAGTAACACTGTCTAATAATGTTCCTAGACTGTCTATTAGTGTAGCTAGGTTGTCTATTAGTGTAGCTACACTGTCTAATAGTGTTCGTTGACTGTCTATTAGTGTAGCTACATTGTCTATTAGTGTAGCTACACTGTCTAATAGTGTTCCTAGACTGTCTACTAGTGTAGCTAGACTGTCTATTAGTGTAGCTACACTGTCTAAAGTGTTCCTAGACTGTCTATTAGTGTAGCTAGATTGTGTATCAATATAGCTACACTGTCTATTAGTTTTCATAGAAGGTCTGTTAGTGTAGCTTGACTGTCTACTAGTGTAGCTACATTGTCTATTTATGTTCCTAGACTGTCCGTTAGTGTAGCTAGATTGTCCATCAATGTAGCTACACTGTCTTTTAATTTTCTTATACTGTCTGTTAGAGTAGCTACACTGTCTATTAGTGTTCATATACTGTCTGTTCGTGTAGCTAGACTGTCTATTAGTGTAGCTACACTGTCAAATAGTGTTCCTAGACTGTCTATTAGTGTAGCTAGATTGTCTATTAGTGTAACTACACTGTCTAATAGTGTTCCTAGACTGTCTACTAGTGTTCCTAGACTGTCTATTAGTGTAGCTAGATTGTCTATCAATATAGCTACCACGTCTATTAGTTTTCATAGACGGTCTGTTAGTGTAGCTAGACTGTCTACTAGTGTAGCTACATTGTCTATTGATGTTCCTAGACTGTCCGTTAGTGAAGCTAGATTGTCTATCAATGTAGCTACACTGTCTATTAGCTTTCTTATACTGTCTGTTAGAGTAGCTACACTGTCTGTTAGTGTTCATATACTGTCTGTTAGTGTAGCTACACTGTCTATCAGTGTAGTAACACTGTCTAATAATGTTCCTAGACTGTCTATTAATGTAGCTAGGTTGTCTATTAGTGTAGCTACACTGTCAAATAGTGTTCGTAGACTGTCTATTAGTGTAGCTACATTGTCTATTAGTGTAGCTACACTGTCTAATAGTGTTCCTAGACTGTCTACTAGTGTAGCTAGACTGTCTATTAGTGTAGCTACACTGTCTAAAGTGTTCCTAGACTGTCTATTAGTGTAGCTAGATTGTGTATCAATATAGCTACACTGTCTATTAGTTTTCATAGACGGTCTGTTAGTGTAGCTTGACTGTCTACTAGTGTAGCTACATTGTCTATTTATGTTCCTAGACTGTCCGTTAGTGTAGCTAGATTGTCTATCAATGTAGCTACACTGTCTTTTAATTTTCTTATACTGTCTGTTAGAGTAGCTACACTGTCTATTAGTGTTCATATACTGTCTGTTCGTGTAGCTAGACTGTCTATTAGTGTAGCTACACTGTCAAATAGTGTTCCTAGACTGTCTATTAGTGTAGCTAGATTGTCTATTAGTGTAACTACACTGTCTAATAGTGTTCCTAGACTGTCTACTAGTGTAGCTAGACTGTCTATTAGTGTAGCTACACTGTCTATTAGTGTTCCTAGACTGTCTTTTAGTGTAGCTAGACTGTCTATTAGAGTAGCTAGATTGTCTATCAATATAGCTACACTGTCTATTAGTTTTCCTATACTGTATGTTAGTGTAGCTAGACTGTCTACTAGTGTAGCTACATTGTCTATTGATGTTCCTAGACTGTCCGTTAGTGTAGCTAGATTGTCTATCAATGTAGCTACACTGTCTATAAGTTTTCTTAAACTGTCTGTTAGAGTAGCTACCCTGTATATTTGTTTTCATCGACGGTCTATTAGTTAACTACACTGTCTATTAGAGTTCATACCCTGTCTGTTAGTGTAGCTAGATTGTCTTTTAGTGTAGCTACACTGTCTTATAGTGTTCCTAGACTGTCTATTAGTGTAGCTAGACTGTCTACTAGTGTAGCTACACTGTCTTATAGTGTTCCTAGACTGTCTTTTAGTGTAGCTAGACTGTCTATTAGTGTAGCTACACTGTCTAATAGTGTTCGTAGACTGTCTATTAGTGTAGCTAGACTGTCTATTAGAGTAGCTACACTGTCTAATAGTGTTCCTAGACTGTCTATTAGTGTAGCTACACTGTCTAATAGTGTTCCTAGACTGTCTGTTAGCGTAACTAGATTGTTTACCAATGTAGCTACACTGTCTATTTGTTTTAATAGACGGTCTATTAGAGAAGCTACACTGTCTATAAGTGTTCATAGACTGTCTGTTAGTGTAGCTAGACTGTCTATTAATGTAGCTACACTGTCTTATAGTGTTCCTAGACTGTCTATTAGTGTAGCTAGATTGTCTATTAGTGTAGCTACACTGTCTTATAGTGTTCCCAGACTGTCTATTAGTGTAGCTAGACTGTCTTTTAGTGTAGCTACACTGTCTATTAGTGTTCATAGACTGTCTGTTAGTGTAGCTAGACTGTCTATTAGTGTAGCTACACTGTCTAATAGTGTTCCTAGACTGTCAATTAGTGTAGCTAGATTGTCTATCAATATATCTACACTGTCTATTAGTTTTCATAGACGGTCTGTTAGTGTAGGTAGACTGTCAACTAGTGTAGCTACATTGTCTATTGATGTTCCTAGACTGTCCGTTAGTGAAGCTAGATTGTCTATCAATGTAGCTAAACTGTCTATTAGTTTTCTTATACTGTCTGTCAGAGTAGCTACACTGTCTATTAGTGTTTATTTACTGTCTGTTAGTGTAGCTAGACTGTCTATCAGTGTAGCTACACTGTCTAATAGTGTTCCTAGACTGTCTATTAGTGTAGCTAGATTGTCTATTAGTGTAGCTACACTGTCTAATAGTGCTCCTAGACTGTGTTTTAGTGTAGCTAGATTGTCTATTAGTCTAGCTACACTGTCTAATAGTGTTCCTAGACTGTCTACTAGTGTAGCTAGACTGTCTATTAGAGTAGCTACACTGTCTAATAGTGTTCCTAGACTGTCTATTAGTGTAGCTAGATTGTCTATCAATAAAGCTATACTGTTTATTAGTTTTCATAGACGGTCTGTTAGTGTAGCTAGACTGTCTACTAGTGTAGCTACATTGTCTATTGATGTTCCTAGACTGTCCGTTAGTGAAGCTAGATTGTCCATCAATGTAGCTACACTGTCTATTAGCTTTCTTATACTGTCTGTTAGAGTAGCTACACTGTCTATTAGTGTTCATATACTGTCTGTTAGTGTAGCTACACTGTCTATCAGTGTAGTAACACTTTCTAATAATGTTCCTAGACTGTCTATTAGTGTAGCTAGGTTGTCTATTAGTGTAGCTACACTGTCTAATAGTGTTCGTAGACTGTCTATTAGTGTAGCTACATTGTCTATTAGTGTAGCTACACTGTCTAATAGTGTTCCTAGACTGTCTACTAGTGTAGCTAGACTGTCTATTAGTGTAGCTACACTGTCTAAAGTGTTCCTTGACTGTCTATTAGTGTAGCTAGATTGTGTATCAATATAGCTACACTGTCTATTAGTTTTCATAGACGGTCTGTTAGTGTAGCTTGACTGTCTACTAGTGTAGCTACATTGTCTATTTATGTTCCTAGACTGTCCGTTAGTGTAGCTAGATTGTCTATCAATGTAGCTACACTGTCTTTTAATTTTCTTATACTGTCTGTTAGAGTAGCTACACTGTCTATTAGTGTTCATATACTGTCTGTTCGTGTAGCTAGACTGTCTATTAGTGTAGCTACACTGTCAAATAGTGTTCCTAGACTGTCTATTAGTGTAGCTAGATTGTCTATTAGTGTAACTACACTGTCTAATAGTGTTCCTAGACTGTCTACTAGTGTAGCTAGACTGTCTATTAGTGTAGCTACACTGTCTATTAGTGTTCCTAGACTGTCTTTTAGTGTAGCTAGACTGTCTATTAGAGTAGCTAGATTGTCTATCAATATAGCTACAATGTCTATTAGTTTTCCTATACTGTATGTTAGTGTAGCTAGACTGTCTACTAGTGTAGCTACATTGTCTATTGATGTTCCTAGACTGTCCGTTAGTGTAGCTAGATTGTCTATCAATGTAGCTAGACTGTCTATAAGTTTTCTTATACTGTCTGTTAGAGTAGCTACCCTGTCTATTTGTTTTCATCGACGGTCTATTAGTTAGCTACACTGTCTATTAGAGTTCATAGACTGTCTGTTAGTGTAGCTAGACTGTCTACTAGTGTAGCTACACTGTCTTATAGTGTTCCTAGACTGTCTTTTAGTGTAGCTAGACTGTCTATTAGTGTAGCTACACTGTCTAATAGTGTTCCTAGACTGTCTATTAGTGTAGCTAGACTGTCTATTAGAGTAGCTACACTATCTAATAGTGTTCCTAGATTGTCTTTTAGTGTAGCTACACTGTCTAATAGTGTTCCTAGGCTGTCTTTTAGTGTAGCTAGACTGTCTACTAGTGTAGCTCCACTGTCTTATAGTGTTCCTAGACTGTCTTTTAGTGTAGCTAGACTGTCTATTAGTGTAGCTACACTGTCTAATAGTGTTCCTAGACTGTCTATTAGTGTAGCTAGAATGTCTATTAGAGTAGCTACACTGTCTTATAGTGTTCCTAGACTGTCTATTAGTGTAGCTACACTGTCTAATAGTGTTCCTAGACTGTCTGTTAGCGTAACTAGATTGTTTACCAATGTAGCTACACTGTCTATTTGTTTTCATAGACGGTCTATTAGAGAAGCTACACTGTCTATAAGTATTCATAGACTGTCTGTTAGTGTAGCTAGACTGTCTATTAATGTAGCTACACTGTCTTATAGTGTTCCTAGACTGTCTATTAGTGTAGCTTGATTGTCTATTAGTGTAGCTACACTGTCTTATAGTGTTCCTAGACTGTCTATTAGTGTAGCTAGACTGTCTATTAGTGTAGCTACACTATCTATTAGTGTTCATAGACTGTCTGTTAGTGTAGCTAGACTGTCTATTAGTGTAGCTACACTGTCTGATAGTGTTCCTAGACTGTCAATTAGTGTAGCTAGATTGTCTATCAATATATCTACACTGTCTATTAGTTTTCATAGACGGTCTGTTAGTGTAGGTAGACTGTCAACTAGTGTAGCTACATTGTCTATTGATGTTCCTAGACTGTCCGTTAGTGAAGCTAGATTGTCTATCAATGTAGCTAAACTGTCTATTAGTTTTCTTATACTGTCTGTCAGAGTAGCTACATTGTCTATTAGTGTTCATTTACTGTCTGTTAGTGTAGCTAGACTGTCTATCAGTGTAGCTACACTGTCTAATAGTGCTCCTAGACTGTGTTTTAGTGTTCCTAGACTGTCTATTGGTGTAGCTAGATTGTCTATCAATGTAGCTACACTGTCTATTAGTTTTCTTATACTGTCTGTTAGAGTAGCTACACTGTCTATTAGTGTTCATATATTGTCTGTTAGTGTAGCTAGACTGTCTATCAGTGTAGCTAGATTGTCTATTAGTATAGCTACACTGTCTAATAGTGTTCCTAGACTGTCTATTAGTGTAGCTGGATTGTCTATTAGTGTAGCTACACTGTCTAATAGTGTTCCTAGACTGTCTACTAGTGTAGCTAGACTGTCTATTAGTGTAGCTACACTGTCTAATAGTGTTCCTAGACTGTCTATTAGTGTAGCTAGATTGTGAATCAATATAGCTACACTGTGTATTAGTTTTCATAGACGGTCTGTTAGTGTAGCTAGACTGTCTTTTAATTTTCTCATACTGTCTGTTAGAGTAGCAAAACTGTCTATTAGTGTTCATATACTGTCTGTTCGTGTAGCTAGACTGTCTATTAGTGTAGATACACTGTTTAATAGTGCTCCTAGACTGTCTATTAGTGTAGCTAGATTGTCTATCAATATAGCTACACTGTCTATTATTTTTCCTATACTGTCTTCTAGTGTAGCTAGACTGTCTACTAGTGTAGCTACATTGTCTATTAGTGTTTCTAGACTGTCTATTAGTGTAGCTAGACTGTCTATTAGTGTAGCTAGATTGTCTATAAGTGTAGCTACACTGTCTTTAAGTGTTCCTAGACTGTCTACTAGTGTAGCTAGACTGTCTATTAGAGTAGCTACACTGTCTAATAGTGTTCCTAGACTGTCTATTAGTGTAGCTAGATTGTCTATCAATATAGCTAAACCTGGTTATTATTTTCATAGACGGTTTGTAAGTTTAGCTAGACTCTCTACTAGTGTAGCTACATTGTCTATTGATGTTCCAAGACTGTCCGTTAGTGAAGCTAGATTGTCTATCAATTTAACTACACTGTCTATTTGTTTTTTTATACTGTCTGTTAGAGTAGCTACACTGTCTTTTAGCGTTCATTTACTGTCTGTTAGTGTAGCTAGACTGTCTATTAGTGTAGCTACACTGTCTAATAGTGTTCCTACACTGTCTATTAGTGTAGCTAGATTGTCTATTAGTGTAGCTACACTGTCTAATAGTGTTCCTAGACTGTCTATTAGTGTAGCTAGACTGTCTATTAGTGTAGCTACACTGTCATATAGTGTTCCTAGACTGTCTACTAGTGTAGCTAAACTGTCCATTTGTGTAACTACACTGTCTAATAGTGTTCCTAGACTTTCTATTAGTGCAGCTAGATTGTGTATCAATATAGCTACACTGTCTATTAGTTTTCATAGACGGTCTGTTAGTGTAGCTAGACTGTGTACTAGTGTAGCTGCATTGTCTATTGATGTTCCTAGACTGTCCGTTAGTGTAGCTAGATTGTCTATCAATGTAGCTACACTGTCTTTTAATTTTCTTATAGTGTCTGTTAGAGTAGCTACACTGTCTATTAGTGTTCATATACTGTCTGTTAGTGTAACTAGACTGTCTACTAGTGTAGCTACATTGTCTATTAGTCTTCCTAGACTGTCTATTAGTGTAGCTAGACTGTCTATTAGAGTAGCTAGATTGTCTATCAATATAGCTACACTGTCTATTAGTTTTCCTATACTGTAAGTTAGTGTAATTAGACTGTCTACTAGTGTAGCTACATTGTCTATTGATGTTCCTAGACTGTCCCTTAGTGTAGCTAGATTGTCTATCAATGTAGCTACACTGTCTATGAGTTTTCTTATACTGTCTGTTAGAGTAGCTACACTGTCTATTTGTTTTCATCGACGGTGTATTAGTTAGCTACACTGTCTATTAGAGTTCATAGACTGTCTGTTAGTGTAGCTAGACTGTCTATTAGTGTAGCTACACTGTCTAATAGTGTTCCTAGACTATCTATAAGTGTAGCTAGACTGTCTACTAGTGTAGCTACACTGTCTTATAGTGTTCCTAGACTGTCTATTAGTGTAGCTAGACTGTCTATTAGAGTAGCTACACTGTCTTATAGTGTTCCTAGAATGTCTATTAGTGTAGCTACACTGTCTAATAGTGTTCCTAGACTGTCTATTAGTGTAGCTAGACTGTCTATTAGAGTAGCTACACTGTCTAATAGGGTTCCTAGACTGTCTATTAGTGTAGCTACACTGTCTAATAGTGTTCCTAGACTGTCTGTTAGCGTAACTAGATTGTTTATCAATGTAGCTACACTGTCTCTTTGTTTTCATAGACTGTCTATTAGAGAAGCTACACTGTCTATTAGTGTTCATAGACTGTCTATTTATGTAGCTTCACTGTCTTATAGTGTTCCTAGACTATCTATTAGTGTAGCTAGATTGTCTATTAGTGTAGCTACAATGTCTTATAGTGATCCTAGACTGTCTATTAGTGTAGCTAGACTGTCTATTAGTGTAGCTACACTGTCTATTAGTGTTCATAGACTGCCTGTTAGTGTAGCTAGACTGTCTATTAGTGTAGCTACACTGGCTTATAGTGTTCCTAGACTGTCTATTAGTGTAGCTCGCTTGTCTTTTAGTGTAGCTACACTGTCTAATAGTGTTCCTAGACTGTCTATTAGTGTAGCTTGACTGTCTATTAGAGTAGCTACACTGTCTAATAGTGTTCCTAGACTGTCTATTAGTGTAGCTAGATTGTCTATCAATATAGCTACACTGTCTATTAGTTTTCATAGACGGTCTGTTAGTGTAGCTAGACTGTCTACTAGTGTAGCTACATTGTCTATTGATGTTCCTAGACTGTCCGTTAGTGAAGCTAGATTGTCTATCAATGTAGCTACACTGTCTATTAGTTTTCATATACTGTCTGTTAGAGTAGCTACACTGTCTATTAGTGTTCATATACTGTCTGTTAGTGTAGCTAGACTGTCTATCAGTGTAGCTAGACTGTCTAATAGTTTTCCTAGACTGTCTATAAGTGTAGCTAGATTTTCTATTAGTGTAGCTACACTGTCTAATAGTATACCTAGACTGTCTTTTAGTGTAGCTAGACTGTCTAATAGTGTTCCTAGACTGTCTACTAGTGTAGCTAGACTGAAAATTAGTGTAGCTACACTGTCTAATAGTGTTCCTAGACTGTCTATTAGTGTAGCTAGATTGTGTATCAATATAGCTACACTGTCTATTAGTTTTCCTATACTGTCTGTTAGTGTAGCTAGACTGTCTACTAGTGTAGCTACATTGTCTTATAGTGATCCTAGACTGTCTATTAGTGTAGCTAGACTGTCTAATAGAGTAGCTAGATTGTCTATCAATATAGCTGCACTGTCTATTAGTTTTCCTATACTGTATGTTAGTCTAGCTAGACTGTCTACTAGTGTAGCTACATTGTCTATTGATGTTCCTAGACTGTCCGTTAAAGTAGCTAGATTGTCTATCAATGTAGCTACACTGTCTATTAGTTTTCTTATACTGTCTGTTAGAGTAGCTACACTGTCTATTAGTGTTCATATACTGTCTGTTAGTGTAGCTAGACTGTCTATCAGTGAAGCTACACTGTCTAATAGTGTTCCTAGACTGTCTATTAGTGTAGCTAGATTTTCTATTAGTGTAGCTACACTGTCTAATAGTGTTCCTAGACTGTCTTTTAGTGTAGCTAGACTGTCTATTAGTGTAGCTACACTGTCTAATAGCGTTCCTAGACTGTCTACTAGTGTAGCTAGACTGTCAATTAGTGTAGCTACACTGTCTAATAGTGTTCCTAGACTGTCTATTAGTGTAGCTAGACTGTCTATTAGAGTAGCTAGATTGTCTATCAATATAGCTACACTGTCTATTAGTTTTCCTATATTGTATGTTAGTGTAGCTAGACTGTCTACAAGTGTAGCTACATGGTCTATTGATGTTCCTAGACTATCCGTTAGTGTAGCTAGATTGTCTATCAATGTAGCTACACTGTCTATAAGCTTTCTTATACTGTCTGTAAGAGTAGCTACACTGTCTATTTGTTTTCATCGACGGTCTATTAGTTAGCTACACTGTCTATTAGAGTACATAGACTGTCTACTAGTGTAGCTACATTGTCTATTGATGTTCCTAAACTGTACGTTAGTGAAGCTAGATTGTCTATCAATGTAGCTACACTGTCTATAAGTTTTCTTATACTGTCTGTTGGAGTAGCTACACTGTCTATGAGTGTTCATATACTGTCTGTTAGTGTAGCTAGACTGTCTATCAGTGTAGCTACACTGTCTAATAGTGTTCCTAGACTGTCTATTAGTGTAGCTAGATTTTCTATTATTGTAGCTACACTGTCAAATAGTGTTCCTAGACTGTCTAATAGTGTAGCTAGACTGTCTATTAGTGTAGCTACACTGTCTAATAGTGTTCCTAGACTGTCTATTAGTGTAGCTAGACTGTCTACTAGTGTAGCTACACTGTCTTATAGTGTCTATTAGTTTTCATAGACGGTCTGTTATTGTAGCTAGACTGTCTACTAGTGTAGCTACATTATCTATTTATGTTCCTAGACTGTCCGTTATTGTAGCTAGATTGTCTATCAATGTAGCTACACTGTCTTTTAATTTTCTTATACTGTCTGTTAGAGTAGCTACACTGTCTATTAGTGTTCATATACTGTCTGTTCGTGTAGCTAGACTGTCTATTATTGTAGCTACACTGTCTAATAGTGTTCCTAGACTGTCTATTAGTGTAGCTAGATTGTCTATCAATATAGCTACACTGTTTATTAGTTTTCCTATACTGTCTGTTAGTGTAGCTAGACTGTCTACTAGTGTAGCTACATTGTCTATAAGTGTTCCTAGACTGTCTATTAGTGTAGCTAGACTGTCTACTAGTGTTGCTACACTGTCTTGTAGTGTTCCTAGACTGTCTATTAGTGTAGCTAGACTGTCTATTAGAGTAGCTACACTGTCTAATAGTGTTCCTAGACTGTCTATTAGGTAGCTCCACTGTCTAATAGTGTTCCTAGACTGTCTGTTAGCGTAACTAGATTGTTAATCAATGTAGCTACAATGTCTATTTGTTTTCATAGACGGTCTATTAGAGAAGCTACACTGTCTGTTCCTAGACTGTCTATTAGTGTAGCTAGACTGTCTATTAGTGTAGCTACACTGTCTATTAGTGTTCATAGACTGTCTGTTAGTGTAGCTAGACTGTCTATTAGTGTAGCTACACTGTCTTATAGTGTTCCTACAATGTCTATTAGTGTAGCTAGATTGTCTATTAGTGTAGCTACACTGTCTAATAGTGTTCCTAGACTGTCTATTAGTGTAGCTAGACTGTCTATTAGAGTAGCTACACCGTCTAATTGTGTTCCTAGACTGTCCGTTAGTGAAGATAGATTGTCTATCAATGTAGCTACACTGTCTATTAGTTTTCTTATACTGTCTGTTAGAGTAGCTACACTGTCTATTAGTGTTCATATACTGTCTGTTAGTTTAGCTAGACTGTCTATCAGTGTAGCTACACTGTCTTATAGTGTTCCTAGACTGTCTATTAGTGTAGCTAGACTGTCTATTAGTGTAGCCACACTGTCTAATAGTGTTCCTAGACTGTCTATTAGTGTAGCTAGACTGTCTATTAGAGTAGCTACACTGTCTAATAGTGTTCCTAGACTGTCTATTAGTGTAGCTACACTGTCTAATAGTGTTCCTAGACTGTCTGTTAGCGTAACTAGATTGTTTATCAATGTAGCTACAATGTCTATTTGTTTTCATGGACGGTCTATTAGAGAAGCTACACGGTCTATTAGTGTTCATAGACTGTCTGTCAGTGTAGCTACACTGTCTATTAATGTAGCTACACTGTCTTATAGTGTTCCTAGACTGTCTATTAGTGTAGCTAGATTGTCTATTAGTGTAGCTACACTGTCTTATAGTGTTCCTGGACTGTCTATTAGTGTAGCTAGACTGTCTATTAGTGTAGCTACACTGTCTTATAGTGTTCATAGACTGTCTTTTAGTGTAGCTAGATTGTCTATTAGTGTAGCTACACTATCTAATAGTGTTCCTAGACTGTCTACTAGTGTAGCTAGACTGTCTATTAGAGTAGCTACAGTGTCTAATAGTGTTCCTAGACTGTCTTTTAGTGTAGCTAGATTGTCTATCAATATAGCTACACTGTCTATTAGTTTTCATAGACGGTCTGTTAGTGTAGCTAGACTGTCTACTAGTGTAGCTACATTGTCTATTGATGTTCCTAGACTGTCCGTTAGTGAAGCTAGATTGTCTATCAATGTAGCTACACTGTCTCTTAGTTTTCTTATACTGTCTGTTAGTGTAGCTACACTGTCTATTAGTGTTCATATACTGTCTGTTAGTATAGCTAGACTGTCTATCAGTGTAGCTACACTGTCTAATAGTGTTCCTAGACTGTCTATTAATGTAGCTAGATTGTCTATTAGTGTAGCTACACTGTCTAATAGTGTTCCTAGACTGTCTTTTAGTGTAGCTAGACTGTCTATTAGTGTAGCTACACTGTTTAATTGTGTTCCTAGACTGTCTACTAGTGTAGATAGACTGTCTATTAGTGTAGCTACACTGTCTAATAGTGTTCCTAGACTGTCTATTAGTGTAGCTAGATTTTGTATCAATATAGCTACACTGTCTATTAGTTTTCATAGACGGTCTGTTAGTGTAGTGTAGCTACATTGTCTATTGATGTTCCTAGACTGTCCGTTAGTGTAGCTAGATTGTCTATCAATGTAGCTACACTGTCTTTTAATTTTCTTATACTGTCTGTTAGAGTAGCTACACTGTCTATTAGTGTTCATATACTGTTTTTTCGTGTAGCTAGACTGTCTATTAGTGTAGCTACACTGTCTAATAGTGTTCCTAGACTGTATATTAGTGTAGCTAGACTGTCTATTAGAGTAGCTACACTGTCTAATAGTGTTCCTAGACTGTCTATTAGTGTAGCTACACTGTCTTATAGTGTTCCTAGACTGTCTGTTAGCGTTACTAGATTGTTTATCAATGTAGCTACACTGTCTATTAGTTTTCCTATACTGTCTGTTAGTGTAGCTAGACTGTCTACTAGTGTAGCTACATTGTCTATTAGTGTTCCTAGACTGTCTATTAGTATAGCTAGACTGTCTATTAGAGTAGCTTGATTGTCTATCAATATAGCTACACTGTCTATTAGTTTTCCTATACTGTATGTTAGTGTAGCTAGACTGTCTACTAGTGTAGCTACATGGTCTATTTATGTTCCTAGACTATCCCTTAGTGTAGCTAGATTGTCTATCAATGTAGCTACACTGTCTTTTAGTTTTCTTATACTGTCTGTTAGAGTAGCTACACTGTCTATTTGTTTTCATCGACGGTCTATTAGTTAGCTACACTGTCTATTAGAGTTCATAGACTGTCTGTTAGTGTAGCTAGACGGTCTATTAGTGTAGCTACACTGTCTTATAGTGTTCCTAGACTGTCTATTAGTGTAGCTAGACTGTCTACTAGTGTAGCTACACTGTCTTATAGAGTTCCTAGACTGTCTATTAGTGTAGCTAGACTGTCTATTAGTGTAGCTACACTGTCTAATAGTGTTCCTAGACTGTCTATAAGTGTAGCTAGACTGTCTATTAGAGTAGCTACACTGTCTAATAGTATTCCTAGACTGTCTATTAGTGTTGCTACACTGTCTAATAGTGTTCCTAGACTGTCTGTTAGCGTGACTAGATTGTTTATCAATGTAGCTACACTGTCTATTTGTTTTCATAGACGGTCTATTAGAGAAGCTACACTGTCTATAAGTGTTCATAGACTGTATGTTAGTGTAGCTAGACTGTCTATTAATGTAGCTACACTGTCTTATAGTGTTCCTGGACTGACTATTTGTGTAGCTAGATTGTCTATTAGTGTAGCTACACTGTCTTATAGTGTTCCTAGACTGTCTATTAGTGTAGCTAGACTGTCTATTAGTGTAGCTACACTGTCTATTAGTGTTCATAGACTGTCTCTTAGTGTAGCTAGACTGTCTATTAGTGTAGCTACACTGTCTTATAGTGTTCCTAGACTGTCTATTAGTGTAGCTAGATTGTCTATTAGTGTAGCTACACTGTCTAATAGTGTTCCTAGACTGTCTACTAGTGTAGCTAGATTGTCTATCAATATAGCTACACTGTCTATTATTTTTTATAGACGGTCTGTTAGTGTAGCTAGACTGTCTATTAGTGTAGCTACATTGTCTATTGATGTTCCTAGACTGTCCGTTAGTGAAGCTAGATTGTCTATCAATGTAGCTACACTGTCTATTAGTTTTTTTATACTGTCTGTTAGAGTAGCTACACTGTCTATTAGTGTTCATATACTGTCTGTTAGTGTAGCTAGACTGTCTATCAGTGTAGCTACACTGTCTCATAGTGTTCCTAAACTGTCTAATAGTGTAGCTAGACTGTCTATTAGAGTAGCTACACTGTCTAGTAGTGTTCCTAGACTGTCTATTAGTGTAGCTAGACTGTCTATTAGAGTAGCTACACTGTCTAATAGTGTTCCTAGACTGTCTATTAGTGTAGCTACACTGTCTAATAGTGTTCCTAGACTGTCTTTTAGCGTAACTAGATTGTTTATCAATGTAGCTACACTGTCTATTTGTTTTCATAGACGGTCTATCAGAGAAGCTACACTGTCTATTAGTGTTCATAGACTGTCTCTCAGTGTAGCTACACTGTCTATTAATGTAGCTACACTGTCTTATAGTGTTCCTAGACTGTCTATTAGTGTAGCTGGATTGTCTATTAGTGTAGCTACACTGTCTTATAGTGTTTCTAGACTGTCTATTAGTGTAGCTAGACTGTCTATTAGTGTAGCTACACTGTCTTTTAGTGTTAATAGACTGTCTGTTAGTGTAGCTAGACTGTCTATTAGTGTGGCTACACTGTTTTATAGTGTTCATAGACTGTCTATTAGTGTAGCTAGATTGTCTATTAGTGTAGCTACACTGTCTAATAGTGTTCCTAGACTGTCTACTAGTGTAGCTAGACTGTCTATTGGAGTAGCTACACTGTCTAATAGTGTTCCTAGACTGTCTTTAAGTGTAGCTAGATTGTCTATCAATATAGCTACACTGTCTATTAGTTTTCATAGACGGTCTGTTAGTGTAGCTAGACTGTCTACTAGTGTAGCTACATTGTCTATTGATGTTCCTAGACTGTCCGTTAGTGAAGCTAGATTGTCTATCAATGTAGCTACACTGTCTCTTAGTTTTCTTATACTGTCTGTTAGTGTAGCTACACTGTCTATTAGTGTTCATATACTGTCTGTTAGTATAGCTAGACTGTCTATCAGTGTAGCTACACTGTCTAATATTGTTCCTAGACTGTCTATTAGTGTAGCTAGATTGTCTATTAGTGTAGCTACACTGTCTAATAGTGTTCCTAGACTGTCTATTAGTGTAGCTAGACTGTCTATTAGTGTAGCTACACTGTCTAATAGTGTTCCTAGACTGTCTACTAGTGTAGATGTCTATTAGTGTAGCTACACTGTCTAATAGTGTTCCAAGACTGTCTATTAGTGTAGCTAGATTTTGTATCAATATAGCTACACTGTCTATTAGTTTTCGTAGACGGTCTGTTAGTGTAGCTAGACTGTCTACTAGTGTAGCTACATTGTCTATTGATGAGTCTAGACTGTCCGTTAGTGTAGCTAGATTGTCTATCAATGTAGCTACACTGTCTTTTAATTTTCTTATACTGTCTGTTAGAGTAGCTACACTGTCTATTAGTGTTCATATACTGTTTTTTCGTGTAGCTAGACTGTCTATTAGTGTAGCTAAACTGTCTAATAGTGTTCCTAGAATGTCTATTAGTGTAGCTAGATTGTCTATCAATATAGCTACACTGTCTATTAGTTTTCTTATACTGTCTGTTAGTGTAACTAGACTGTCTACTAGTGTAGCTTCATGGTCTATTTATGTTCCTAGACTATCCCTTAGTGTAGCTAGATTGTCTATCAATGTAGCTACACTGTCTATTAGTTTTCTTATACTCTCTGTTAGAGTAGCTACACTGTCTATTTGTTTTCATCGACGGTCTATTAGTTAGCTACACTGTCAATTAGAGTTCATAGACTGTCTGTTCTTGTAGCTAGACGGTCTATTAGTGTAGCTACACTGTCTAATAGTGTTCCTAGACTGTCTATTAGTGTAGCTAGACTGTCTACTAGTGTAGCTACACTGTCTTATAGTGTTCCTAGACTGTCTATTAGTGTAGCTGGACTGTCTATTAGTGTAGCTACACTGTCTCATAGTGTTCCTAGACTGTCTATTAGTGTAGCTAGACTGTCTTTTAGAGTAGCTACACTGTCTAATAGTATTCCTAGACTGTCTATTAGTGTAGCTACACTGTCTAATAGTGTTCCTAGACTGTCTGTTAGCGTGACTAGATTGTTTATCAATGTAGCTACACTGTCTATTTGTTTTCATAGACGGTCTATTAGAGAAGCTACACTGTCTATAAGTGTTCATAGACTGTCTGTTAGTGTAGCTAGACTGTCTATTAATGTAGCTACACTGTCTTATAGTGTTCCTAGACTGTCTATTAGTGTAGCTAGATTGTCTTTTAGTGTAGCTACACTGTCTTATAGTGTTCCTAGACTGTCTATTAGTGTAGCTAGACTGTCTATTAGTGTAGCTACACTGTCTATTAGTGTTCATAGACTGTCTTTTAGTGTAGCTAGACTGTCTATTAGTGTAGCTACACTGTCTTATAGTGTTCCTTGACTGTCTATTAGTGTAGCTAGATTGTCCATTAGTGTAGCTACACTGTCTAATAGTGTTCCTAGACTGTCTACTAGTGTAGCTAGACTGTCTTTTAGAGTAGCTACACCGTCTAATAGGGTCCCTAGACTGTCTATCAGTGTAGCTACACTGTCTAATAGTGTTCCTAGACTGTCTATTAGTGTAGCTAGATTGTCTATTAGTGTAGCTACACTGTCTAATAGTGTTCCTAGACTGTCTATTAGTGTAGCTAGACTGTCTATTAGTGTAGCTACACTGTCTAATAGTGTTACTAGACTGTCTACTAGTGTAGATAGCCTGTCTATTAGTGTAGCTATACTGGTAATAGTGTTCATTGACTGTCAAATAGTGTAGCTAGATTTTGTATCAATATAGCTACACTGTCTATTAGTTTTCATAGACGGTCTGTTAGTGTAGCTAGACTGTCTACTAGTGTAGCTACATTGTCTATTGATGTTCCTAGACTGTCCGTTAGTGTAGCTAGATTGTCTATCAATGTAGCTATACTGTCTTTAATTTTATTATACTGTCTGTTAGAGTAGCTACACTGTCTATTAGTGTACATATACTGTCTGTTCGTGTAGCTAGAATGTCTATTAGTGTAGCTACACTGTCTAATAGTGTTCCTAGACTGTCTATTAGTGTAGCTAGATTGTCTATCAATATAGCTACACTGTCTATTAGTTTTCCTATACTGTATGTTAGTGTACCTAGACTGTCTACAAGTGTAGCTACATTGTCTATTGATGTTCCTAGAATATCCGTTAGTGTAGCTAGATTGTCTATCAATGTAGCTACACTGTCTATTAGTTTTCTTATACTGTCTGTTAGAGTAGCTACACTGTCTATTTGTTTTCATCGACGGTCTATTAGTTAGCTACACTGTCTATTAGAGTTCATAGACTGTCTGTTAGTGTCGCTAGACTGTCTATTAGTGTAGCTACACTGTCTAATAGTGTTCCTAGACTGTCTATTAGTGTAGCTAGAGTGTCTACTAGTGTGGCTACACTGTCTTATAGTGTTCCTAGACTGTCTTTTAGTGTAGCTAGACTGTCTATTAGTGTAGCTACACTGTCTAATAGTGTTCCTAGACTGTCTATTAGTGTAGCTAGATTGTCTTTTAGAGTAGCTACACTGTCTAATAGTGTTCCTAGACTATCTATTAGTGTAGCTACACTGTCTAATAGGGTTCCTAGACCGTCTGTTAGCGTAACTAGATTGTTTATCAATGTAGCTACACTGTCTATTTGTTTTCATAGACGGTCTATTAGAGAAACTACACTGTCTATAAGTGTTCATAGACTGTCTGTTAGTGTAGCTAGACTGTCTATTAATGTAGCTACACTGTCTTATAGTGTTCCTAGACTGTCTATAAGTGTAGCTAGATTGTCTATTAGTGTAGCTACACTGTCTTATAGTGTTCCTAGAATGTCTATTAGTGTAGCTAGACTGTCTATTAGTGTAGCTACACTGTATATTAGTGTTCATAGACTGTCTGTTAGTGTAGCTAGACTGTCTATTAGTGGAGCTACACTGTCTTATTGTGTTCCTAGACTGTCTATTAGTGTAGCTAGATTGTCTATTAGAGTAGCTACGCTGTCTAATAGTGTTCCTAGACTGTCTACTAGTGTAGCTAGACTGTCTATTAGAGTAGCTACACCGTCTAATAGTGTCCCTAGACTGTCTATTAGTGTAGCTAGATTGACTATCAATATAGCTACACTGTCTTTTAGTTTTTATAGACGGTCTGTTAGTGTAGCTAGACTGTCTACTAGTGTAGCTACATTGTCTATTGATGTTCCTAGACTGTCCGTTATTGAAGCTAGATTGTCTATCAATGTAGCTACACTGTCTATTAGTTTTCTTATACTGTCTGTTAGAGTAGCTACACTGTCTAATAGTATTCCTAGACTGTCTACTAGTGTAGCTAGACTGTCTATTAGTGTAGCTACACTGTCTAATAGTGTTCCTAGACTGTCTATTAGTGTAGCTAGATTGTGAATCAATATAGCTACACTGTGTATTAGTTTTCATAGACGGTCTGTAAGTGTAGCTAGACTGTCTTTTAATTTTCTCATACTGTCTGTTAGAGTAGCTACACTGTCTATTAGTGTTCATATACTGTCTGTTCGTGTAGCTAGACTGTCTATTAGTATAGCTACACTGTCTAATAGTGCTCCTAGACTGTCTATTAGTGTAGCTAGATTGTCTATCAATATAGCTACACTGTCTATTAGTTTTCCTATACTGTCTTCTAGTGTAGCTAGACTGTCTACTAGTGTAGCTACATTGTCTATTAGTGTTTCTAGACTGTCTATTAGTGTAGCTAGACTGTCTATTAGTGTAGCTAGATTGTCTATAAGTGTAGCTACACTGTCTTAAAGTGTTCCTAGACTGTCTACTAGTGTAGCTAGACTGTCTATTAGTTTTCATAGACGGTCTGTTAGTGTAGCTAGACTGTCTATTAGTGTAGCTACACTGTCTATTAGTGTTCATAGACTGTCTCTTAGTGTAGCTAGACTGTCTATTAGTGTAGCTACACTGTCTTATAGTGTTCCTAGACTGTCTATTAGTGTAGCTAGATTGTCTATTAGTGTAGCTACACTGTCTAATAGTGTTCCTAGACTGTCTACTAGTGTAGCTAGATTGTCTATCAATATAGCTACACTGTCTATTATTTTTTATAGACGGTCTGTTAGTGTAGCTAGACTGTCTATTAGTGTAGCTACATTGTCTATTGATGTTCCTAGACTGTCCGTTAGTGAAGCTAGATTGTCTATCAATGTAGCTACACTGTCTATTAGTTTTTTTATACTGTCTGTTAGAGTAGCTACACTGTCTATTAGTGTTCATATACTGTCTGTTAGTGTAGCTAGACTGTCTATCAGTGTAGCTACACTGTCTCATAGTGTTCCTAAACTGTCTAATAGTGTAGCTAGACTGTCTATTAGAGTAGCTACACTGTCTAGTAGTGTTCCTAGACTGTCTATTAGTGTAGCTAGACTGTCTATTAGAGTAGCTACACTGTCTAATAGTGTTCCTAGACTGTCTATTAGTGTAGCTACACTGTCTAATAGTGTTCCTAGACTGTCTTTTAGCGTAACTAGATTGTTTATCAATGTAGCTACACTGTCTATTTGTTTTCATAGACGGTCTATCAGAGAAGCTACACTGTCTATTAGTGTTCATAGACTGTCTCTCAGTGTAGCTACACTGTCTATTAATGTAGCTACACTGTCTTATAGTGTTCCTAGACTGTCAATTAGTGTAGCTGGATTGTCTATTAGTGTAGCTACACTGTCTTATAGTGTTTCTAGACTGTCTATTAGTGTAGCTAGACTGTCTATTAGTGTAGCTACACTGTCTTTTAGTGTTAATAGACTGTCTGTTAGTGTAGCTAGACTGTCTATTAGTGTGGCTACACTGTCTTATAGTGTTCATAGACTGTCTATTAGTGTAGCTAGATTGTCTATTAGTGTAGCTAAACTGTCTAATAGTGTTCCTAGACTGTCTACTAGTGTAGCTAGACTGTCTATTGGAGTAGCTACACTGTCTAATAGTGTTCCTAGACTGTCTTTAAGTGTAGCTAGATTGTCTATCAATATAGCTACACTGTCTATTAGTTTTCATAGACGGTCTGTTAGTGTAGCTAGACTGTCTACTAGTGTAGCTACATTGTCTATTGATGTTCCTAGACTGTCCGTTAGTGAAGCTAGATTGTCTATCAATGTAGCTACACTGTCTCTTAGTTTTCTTATACTGTCTGTTAGTGTAGCTACACTGTCTATTAGTGTTCATATACTGTCTGTTAGTATAGCTAGACTGTCTATCAGTGTAGCTACACTGTCTAATATTGTTCCTAGACTGTCTATTAGTGTAGCTAGATTGTCTATTAGTGTAGCTACACTGTCTAATAGTGTTCCTAGACTGTCTATTAGTGTAGCTAGACTGTCTATTAGTGTAGCTACACTGTCTAATAGTGTTCCTAGACTGTCTACTAGTGTAGATGTCTATTAGTGTAGCTACACTGTCTAATAGTGTTCCAAGACTGTCTATTAGTGTAGCTAGATTTTGTATCAATATAGCTACACTGTCTATTAGTTTTCGTAGACGGTCTGTTAGTGTAGCTAGACTGTCTACTAGTGTAGCTACATTGTCTATTGATGTGTCTAGACTGTCCGTTAGTGTAGCTAGATTGTCTATCAATGTAGCTACACTGTCTTTTAATTTTCTTATACTGTCTGTTAGAGTAGCTACACTGTCTATTAGTGTTCATATACTGTTTTTTCGTGTAGCTAGACTGTCTATTAGTGTAGCTAAACTGTCTAATAGTGTTCCTAGAATGTCTATTAGTGTAGCTAGATTGTCTATCAATATAGCTACACTGTCTATTAGTTTTCTTATACTGTCTGTTAGTGTAACTAGACTGTCTACTAGTGTAGCTTCATGGTCTATTTATGTTCCTAGACTATCCCTTAGTGTAGCTAGATTGTCTATCAATGTAGCTACACTGTCTATTAGTTTTCTTATACTCTCTGTTAGAGTAGCTACACTGTCTATTTGTTTTCATCGACGGTCTATTAGTTAGCTACACTGTCAATTAGAGTTCATAGACTGTCTGTTCTTGTAGCTAGACGGTCTATTAGTGTAGCTACACTGTCTAATAGTGTTCCTAGACTGTCTATTAGTGTAGCTAGACTGTCTACTAGTGTAGCTACACTGTCTTATAGTGTTCCTAGACTGTCTATTAGTGTAGCTGGACTGTCTATTAGTGTAGCTACACTGTCTCATAGTGTTCCTAGACTGTCTATTAGTGTAGCTAGACTGTCTTTTAGAGTAGCTACACTGTCTAATAGTATTCCTAGACTGTCTATTAGTGTAGCTACACTGTCTAATAGTGTTCCTAGACTGTCTGTTAGCGTGACTAGATTGTTTATCAATGTAGCTACACTGTCTATTTGTTTTCATAGACGGTCTATTAGAGAAGCTACACTGTCTATAAGTGTTCATAGACTGTCTGTTAGTGTAGCTAGACTGTCTATTAATGTAGCTACACTGTCTTATAGTGTTCCTAGACTGTCTATTAGTGTAGCTAGATTGTCTTTTAGTGTAGCTACACTGTCTTATAGTGTTCCTAGACTGTCTATTAGTGTAGCTAGACTGTCTATTAGTGTAGCTACACTGTCTATTAGTGTTCATAGACTGTCTTTTAGTGTAGCTAGACTGTCTATTAGTGTAGCTACACTGTCTTATAGTGTTCCTTGACTGTCTATTAGTGTAGCTAGATTGTCCATTAGTGTAGCTACACTGTCTAATAGTGTTCCTAGACTGTCTACTAGTGTAGCTAGACTGTCTTTTAGAGTAGCTACACCGTCTAATAGGGTCCCTAGACTGTCTATCAGTGTAGCTACACTGTCTAATAGTGTTCCTAGACTGTCTATTAGTGTAGCTAGATTGTCTATTAGTGTAGCTACACTGTCTAATAGTGTTCCTAGACTGTCTATTAGTGTAGCTAGACTGTCTATTAGTGTAGCTACACTGTCTAATAGTGTTACTAGACTGTCTACTAGTGTAGATAGCCTGTCTATTAGTGTAGCTATACTGGTAATAGTGTTCATTGACTGTCAAATAGTGTAGCTAGATTTTGTATCAATATAGCTACACTGTCTATTAGTTTTCATAGACGGTCTGTTAGTGTAGCTAGACTGTCTACTAGTGTAGCTACATTGTCTATTGATGTTCCTAGACTGTCCGTTAGTGTAGCTAGATTGTCTATCAATGTAGCTATACTGTCTTTAATTTTATTATACTGTCTGTTAGAGTAGCTACACTGTCTATTAGTGTACATATACTGTCTGTTCGTGTAGCTAGACTGTCTATTAGTGTAGCTACACTGTCTAATAGTGTTCCTAGACTGTCTATTAGTGTAGCTAGATTGTCTATTAATATAGCTACACTGTCTATTAGTTTTCCTATACTGTATGTTAGTGTAGCTAGACTGTCTACAAGTGTAGCTACATTGTCTATTGATGTTCCTAGAATATCCGTTAGTGTAGCTAGATTGTCTATCAATGTAGCTACACTGTCTATTAGTTTTCTTATACTGTCTGTTAGAGTAGCTACACTGTCTATTTGTTTTCATCGACGGTCTATTAGTTAGCTACACTGTCTATTAGAGTTCATAGACTGTCTGTTAGTGTCGCTAGACTGTCTATTAGTGTAGCTACACTGTCTAATAGTGTTCCTAGACTGTCTATTAGTGTAGCTAGACTGTCTACTAGTGTGGCTACACTGTCTTATAGTGTTCCTAGACTGTCTTTTAGTGTAGCTAGACTGTCTATTAGTGTAGCTACACTGTCTAATAGTGTTCCTAGACTGTCTATTAGTGTAGCTAGATTGTCTTTTAGAGTAGCTACACTGTCTAATAGTGTTCCTAGACTATCTATTAGTGTAGCTACACTGTCTAATAGGGTTCCTAGACCGTCTGTTAGCGTAACTAGATTGTTTATCAATGTAGCTACACTGTCTATTTGTTTTCATAGACGGTCTATTAGAGAAACTACACTGTCTATAAGTGTTCATAGACTGTCTGTTAGTGTAGCTAGACTGTCTATTAATGTAGCTACACTGTCTTATAGTGTTCCTAGACTGTCTATAAGTGTAGCTAGATTGTCTATTAGTGTAGCTACACTGTCTTATAGTGTTCCTAGAATGTCTATTAGTGTAGCTAGACTGTCTATTAGTGTAGCTACACTGTATATTAGTGTTCATAGACTGTCTGTTAGTGTAGCTAGACTGTCTATTAGTGGAGCTACACTGTCTTATTGTGTTCCTAGACTGTCTATTAGTGTAGCTAGATTGTCTATTAGAGTAGCTACGCTGTCTAATAGTGTTCCTAGACTGTCTACTAGTGTAGCTAGACTGTCTATTAGAGTAGCTACACCGTCTAATAGTGTCCCTAGACTGTCTATTAGTGTAGCTAGATTGACTATCAATATAGCTACACTGTCTTTTAGTTTTTATAGACGGTCTGTTAGTGTAGCTAGACTGTCTACTAGTGTAGCTACATTGTCTATTGATGTTCCTAGACTGTCCGTTATTGAAGCTAGATTGTCTATCAATGTAGCTACACTGTCTATTAGTTTTCTTATACTGTCTGTTAGAGTAGCTACACTGTCTAATAGTGTTCCTAGACTGTCTACTAGTGTAGCTAGACTGTCTATTAGTGTAGCTACACTGTCTAATAGTGTTCCTAGACTGTCTATTAGTGTAGCTAGATTGTGAATCAATATAGCTACACTGTGTATTAGTTTTCATAGACGGTCTGTAAGTGTAGCTAGACTGTCTTTTAATTTTCTCATACTGTCTGTTAGAGTAGCTACACTGTCTATTAGTGTTCATATACTGTCTGTTCGTGTAGCTAGACTGTCTATTAGTATAGCTACACTGTCTAATAGTGCTCCTAGACTGTCTATTAGTGTAGCTAGATTGTCTATCAATATAGCTACACTGTCTATTAGTTTTCCTATACTGTCTTCTAGTGTAGCTAGACTGTCTACTAGTGTAGCTACATTGTCTATTAGTGTTTCTAGACTGTCTATTAGTGTAGCTAGACTGTCTATTAGTGTAGCTAGATTGTCTATAAGTGTAGCTACACTGTCTTAAAGTGTTCCTAGACTGTCTACTAGTGTAGCTAGACTGTCTATTAGTTTTCATAGACGGTCTGTTAGTGTAGCTAGACTGTCTACTAGTGTAGCTGCATTGTCTATTGATGTTCCTAGACTGTCCGTTAGTGTAGCTAGATTGTCTATCAATGTAGCTACACTGTCTTTTAATTTTCTTATACTGTCTGTTAGAGTAGCTACACTGTCTATTAGTGTTCATTTACTGTCTGTTTGTGTAGCTAGACTGTCTACTAGTGTAGCTACATTGTCTATTAGTCTTCCTAGACTGTCTATTAGTGTAGCTAGACTGTCTATTAGAGTAGTTAGATTGTCTATCAATATAGCTACACTGTCTATTAGTTTTCCTATACTGTAAGTTAGTGTAATTAGACTGTCTACTAGTGTAGCTACATTGTCTACTGATGTTCCTAGACTGTCCCTTAGTGTAGCTAGATTGTCTATCAATGTAGCTACACTGTCTATTAGTTTTCTTATACTGTCTGTTAGAGTAGCTACACTGTCTATTTGTTTTCATCGACGGTGTATTAGTTAGCTACACTGTCTATTAGAGTTCATAGACTGTCTGTTAGTGTAGCTAGACTGTCTATTAGTGTAGCTACACTGTCTAATAGTGTTCCTAGACTATCTATAAGTGTAGCTAGACTGTCTACTAGTGTAGCTACACTGTCTTATAGTGTTCCTAGACTGTCTATTAGTGTAGCTAGACTGTCTATTAGAGTAGCTACACTGTCTTATAGTGTTCCTAGACTGTCTATTAGTGTAGCTACACTGTCTAATAGTGTTCCTAGACTGTCTATTAGTGTAGCTAGACTGTCTATTAGAGTAGCTACACTGTCTAATAGTGTTCCTAGACTGTCTATTAGTGTAGCTACACTGTCTAATAGTGTTCCTAGACTGTCTGTTAGCGTAACTAGATTGTTTATCAATGTAGCTACACTGTCTCTTTGTTTTCATAGACTGTCTATTAGAGAAGCTACACTGTCTATTAGTGTTCATAGACTGTCTGTTAGTGTAGCTAGACTGTCTATTTATGTAGCTACACTGTCTTAAAGTGTTCCTAGACTATCTATTAGTGTAGCTAGATTGTCTATTAGTGTTGCTACAATGTCTTATAGTGTTCCTAGACTGTCTATTAGTGTAGCTAGACTGTCTATTAGTGTAGCTACACTGTCTATTAGTGTTCATAGACTGCCTATTAGTGTAGCTAGACTGTCTATTAGTGTAGCTACACTGTCTTATAGTGTTCCTAGACTGTCTATTAGTGTAGCTCGATTGTCTTTTAGTGTAGCTACACTGTCTAATAGTGTTCCTAGACTGTCTACTAGTGTAGCTTGACTGTCTATTAGAGTAGCTTCACTGTCTAATAGTGTTCCTAGACTGTCTATTAGTGTAGCTAGATTGTCTATCAGTATAGCTACACTGTCTATTAGTTTTCATAGACGGTCTGTTAGTGTAGCTAGACTGTCTACTGGTGTAGCTACATTGTCTATTGATGTTCCTAGACTGTCCGTTAGTGAAGCTAGATTGTCTATTAGTGTAGCTACACTGTCTAATAGTGTTCCTAGACTGTCTATTAGTGTAGCTAGACTGTCTATTAGTGTAGCTACACTGTCTAATTTTGTTCCTAGACTGTCTACTAGTGTAGATAGACTGTCTATTAGTGTAGCTACACTGTCTAATAGTGTTCCTAGACTGTCTATTAGTGTAGCTAGATTTTGTATCAATATAGCTACACTGTCTATTAGTTTTCATAGACGGTCTGTTAGTGTAGTGTAGCTACATTGTCTATTGATGTTCCTAGACTGTCCGTTAGTGTAGCTAGATTGTCTATCAATGTAGCTACACTGTCTTTTAATTTTCTTATACTGTCTGTTAGAGTAGCTACACTGTCTATTAGTGTTCATATACTGTTTTTTCGTGTAGCTAGACTGTCTATTAGTGTAGCTACACTGTCTAATAGTGTTCCTAGACTGTATATTAGTGTAGCTAGACTGTCTATTAGAGTAGCTACACTGTCTAATAGTGTTCCTAGACTGTCTATTAGTGTAGCTACACTGTCTTATAGTGTTCCTAGACTGTCTGTTAGCGTAACTAGATTGTTTATCAATGTAGCTACACTGTCTATTAGTTTTCCTATACTGTCTGTTAGTGAAGCTAGACTGTCTACTAGTGTAGCTACATTGTCTATTAGTGTTCCTAGACTGTCTATTAGTATAGCTAGACTGTCTATTAGAGTAGCTTGATTGTCTATCAATATAGCTACACTGTCTATTAGTTTTCCTATACTGTATGTTAGTGTAGCTAGACTGTCTACTAGTGTAGCTACATGGTCTATTTATGTTCCTAGACTATCCCTTAGTGTAGCTAGATTGTCTATCAATGTAGCTACACTGTCTTTTAGTTTTCTTATACTGTCTGTTAGAGTAGCTACACTGTCTATTTGTTTTCATCGACGGTCTATTAGTTAGCTACACTGTCTATTAGAGTTCATAGACTGTATGTTAGTGTAGCTAGACGGTCTATTAGAGTAGCTACACTGTCTAATAGTGTTCCTAGACTGTCTATTAGTGTAGCTAGACTGTCTACTAGTGTAGCTACACTGTCTTATAGAGTTCCTAGACTGTCTATTAGTGTAGCTAGACTGTCTATTAGTGTAGCTACACTGTCTAATAGTGTTCCTAGACTGTCTATTAGTGTAGCTAGACTGTCTATTAGAGTAGCTACACTGTCTAATAGTTTTCCTAGACTGTCTATTAGTGTTGCTACACTGTCTAATAGTGTTCCTAGACTGTCTGTTAGCGTGACTAGATTGTTTATCAATGTAGCTACACTGTCTATTTGTTTTCATAGACGGTCTATTAGAGAAGCTACACTGTCTATAAGTGTTCATAGACTGTATGTTAGTGTAGCTAGACTGTCTATTAATGTAGCTACACTGTCTTATAGTGTTCCTAGACTGTCTATTAGTGTAGCTAGATTGTCTATTAGTGTAGCTACACTGTCTTATAGTGTTCCTAGACTGTCTATTAGTGTAGCTAGACTGTCTATTAGTGTAGCTACACTGTCTATTAGTGTTCATAGACTGTCTCTTAGTGTAGCTAGACTGTCTATTAGTGTAGCTACACTGTCTTATAGTGTTCCTAGACTGTATATTAGTGTAGCTAGATTGTCTATTAGTGTAGCTACACTGTCTAATAGTGTTCCTAGACTGTCTACTAGTGTAGCTAGATTGTCTATCAATATAGCTACACTGTCTATTATTTTTTATAGACGGTCTGTTAGTGTAGCTAGACTGTCTATTAGTGTAGCTACATTGTCTATTGATGTTCCTAGACTGTCCGTTAGTGAAGCTAGATTGTCTATCAATGTAGCTACACTGTCTATTAGTTTTTTTTATACTGTCTGTTAGAGTAGCTACACTGTCTATTAGTGTTCATATACTGTCTGTTAGTGTAGCTAGACTGTCTATCAGTGTAGCTACACTGTCTTATAGTGTTCCTCAACTGTCTTTTAGTGTAGCTAGACTGTCTATTAGAGTAGCTACACTGTCTAATAGTGTTCCTAGACTGTCTATTAGTGTAGCTAGACTGTCTATTAGAGTAGCTACACTGTCTAATAGTGTTCCTAGACTGTCTATTAGTGTAGCTACACTGTCTAATAGAGTTCCTAAACTGTCTGTTAGCGTAACTAGATTGTTTATCAATGTAGCTACACTGTCTATTTGTTTTCATAGAAGGTCTATCAGAGAAGCTACACTGTGTATTAGTGTTCATAGACTGTCTGTCATACACTGTCTCTTAGTTTTCTTATACTGTCTGTTAGTGTAGCTACACTGTCTTATAGTGTTCCTAGACTGTCTATTAGTGTAGCTAGATTGTCTATTAGTGTAGCTACACTGTCTTATAGTGTTTCTAGACTGTCTATTAGTGTAGCTAGACTGTCTATTAGTGTAGCTACACTGTCTTTTAGTGTTCATAGACTGTCTGTTAGTGTAGCTAGACTGTCTATTAGTGTGGCTACACTGTCTTATAGTGTTCATAGACTGTCTATTAGTGTAGCTAGATTGTCTATTAGTGTAGCTACACTGTCTAATAGTGTTCCTAGACTGTCTACTAGTGTAGCTAGACTGTCTATTGGAGTAGCTACACTGTCTAATAGTGTTCCTAGACTGTCTTTAAGTGTAGCTAGATTGTCTATCAATATAGCTACACTGTCTATTAGTATTCATAGACGGTCTGTTAGTGTAGCTAGACTGTCTACTAGTGTAGCTACATTGTCTATTGATGTTCCTAGACTGTCCGTTAGTGAAGCTAGATTGTCTATCAATGTAGCTACACTGTCTCTTAGTTTTTTTATACTGTCTGTTAGTGTAGCTACACTGTCTATTAGTGTTCATATACTGTCTGTTAGTATAGCTAGACTGTCTATCAGTGTAGCTACACTGTCTAATAGTGTTCCTAGACTGTCTATTAGTGTAGCTAGATTGTATATTAGTGTAGCTACACTGTCTAATAGTGTTCCTAGACTGTCTATTAGTGTAGCTAGACTGTCTATTAGTGTAGCTACACTGTCTAATAGTGTTCCTAGACTGTCTACTAGTGTAGATGTCTATTAGTGTAGCTACACTGTCTAATAGTGTTCCTAGACTGTCTATTAGTGTAGCTAGATTTTGTATCAATATAGCTACACTGTCTATTAGTTTTCATAGACGGTCTGTTAGTGTAGCTAGACTGTCTACTAGTGTAGCTACATTGTCTATTGATGTGTCTAGACTGTCCGTTAGTGTAGCTAGATTGTCTATCAATGTAGCTACACTGTCTTTTAATTTTCTTATACTGTCTGTTAGAGTAGCTACACTGTCTATTAGTGTTCATATACTGTTTTTTGGTGTAGCTAGACTGTCTATTAGTGTAGCTAAACTGTCTATTAGTGTAGCTAGACTGTCTATTAGTGTAGCTAGATTGTCTATCAATATAGCTACACTGTCTATTAGTTTTCCTATACTGTCTGTTAGTGTAACTAGACTGTCTACTAGTGTAGCTACATGGTCTATTTATGTTCCTAGACTATCCCTTAGTGTAGCTAGATTGTCTATCAATGTAGCTACACTGTCTATTAGTTTTCTTATACTCTCTGTTAGAGTAGCTACACTGTCTATTTGTTTTCATCGACGGTCTATTAGTTAGCTACACTGTCAATTAGAGTTCATAGACTGTCTGTTAGTGTAGCTAGACGGTCTATTAGTGTAGCTACACTGTCTAATAGTGTTCCTAGACTGTCTATTAGTGTAGCTAGACTGTCTACTAGTGTAGCTACACTGTCTTATAGTGTTCCTAGACTGTCTATTAGTGTAGCTGGACTGTCTATTAGTGTAGCTACACTGTCTCATAGTGTTCCTAGACTGTCTATTAGTGTAGCTAGACTGTCTATTAGAGTAGCTACACTGTCTAATAGTATTCCTAGACTGTCTATTAGTGTAGCTACACTGTCTAATAGTGTTCCTAGACTGTCTGTTAGCGTGACTAGATTGTTTATCAATGTAGCTACACTGTCTATTTGTTTTCATAGACGGTCTATTAGAGAAGCTACACTGTCTATAAGTGTTCATAGACTGTCTGTTAGTGTAGCTAGACTGTCTATTAATGTAGCTACAATGTCTTATAGTGTTCCTAGACTGTCTATTAGTGTAGCTAGATTGTCTTTTAGTGTAGCTACACTGTCTTATAGTGTTCCTAGACTTTCTATTAGTGTAGCTAGACTGTCTATTAGTGTAGCTACACTGTCTATTAGTGTTCATAGACTGTCTTTTAGTGTAGCTAGACTGTCTATTAGTGTAGCTACACTGTCTTATAGTGTTCCTAGACTGTCTATTAGTGTAGCTAGATTGTCTATTAGTGTAGCTACACTGTCTAATAGTGTTCCTAGACTGTCTACTAGTGTAGCTAGACTGTCTATTAGAGTAGCTACACCGTCTAATAGTGTCCCTAGACTGTCTATCAGTGTAGCTACACTGTCTAATAGTGTTCCTAGACTGTCTATTAGTGTAGCTAGATTGTCTATTAGTGTAGCTACACTGTCTAATAGTGTTCCTAGACTGTCTATTAGTGTAGCTAGACTGTCTATTAGTGTAGCTACACTGTCTAATAGTGTTCCTAGACTGTCTACTAGTGTAGATAGCCTGTCTATTAGTGTAGCTACACTGGTAATAGGTTCCTTGACTGTCAAATAGTGTAGCTAGATTTTGTATCAATATAGCTACACTGTCTATTAGTTTTCATAGACGGTCTGTTAGTGTAGCTAGACTGTCTACTAGTGTAGCTACATTGTCTATTGATGTTCCTAGACTGTCCGTTAGTGTAGCTAGATTGTCTATCAATGTAGCTATACTGTCTTTAATTTTCTTATACTGTCTGTTAGAGTAGCTACACTGTCTATTAGTGTACATATACTGTCTGTTCGTGTAGCTAGACTGTCTATTAGTGTAGCTACACTGTCTAATAGTGTTCCTAGACTGTCTATTAGTGTAGCTAGATTGTCTATCAATATAGCTACACTGTCTATTAGTTTTCCTATACTGTCTGTTAGTGTAGCTAGACTGTCTACAAGTGTAGCTACATTGTCTATTAGTGTTCTTCGACTGTCTATTAGTATAGCTAGACTGTCTATTAGAGTAGCTAGATTGTCTATCAATATAGCTACAATGTCTATTAGTTTTCCTATACTGTATGTTAGTGTAGCTAGACTGTCTACTAGTGTAGCTACATGGTCTATTGATGTTCCTAGAATATCCGTTAGTGTAGCTAGATTGTCTATCAATGTAGCTACACTGTCTATTAATTTTCTTATACTGTCTGTTAGAGTAGCTACACTGTCTATTTGTTTTCATCGACGGTCTATTAGTTAGCTACACTGTCTATTAGAGTTCATAGACTGTCTGTTAGTGTCGCTAGACTGTCTATTAGTGTAGCTACACTGTCTAATAGTGTTCCTAGACTGTCTATTAGTGTAGCTAGACTGTCTACTAGTGTGGCTACACTGTCTTATAGTGTTCCTAGACTGTCTTTTAGTGTAGCTAGACAGTCTATTAGTGTAGCTACACTGTCTAATAGTGTTCCTAGACTGTCTATTAGTGTAGCTAGATTGTCTTTTAGAGTAGCTACACTGTCTAATAGTGTTCCTAGACTATCTATTAGTGTAGCTACACTGTCTAATAGGGTTCCTAGACCGTCTGTTAGCGTAACTAGATTGTTTATCAATGTAGCTACACTGTCTATTTGTTTTCATAGACGGTCTATTAGAGAAGCTACACTGTCTATAAGTGTTCATAGACTGTCTGTTAGTGTAGCTAGACTGTCTATTAATGTAGCTACACTGTCTTATAGTGTTCCTAGACTGTCTATAAGTGTAGCTAGTTTGTCTATTAGTGTAGCTACACTGTCTTATAGTGTTCCTAGAATGTCTATTAGTGTAGCTAGACTGTCTATTAATGTAGCTACACTGTATATTAGTGTTCATAGACTGTCTGTTAGTGTAGCTAGACTGTCTATTAGTGGAGCTACACTGTCTTATTGTGTTCCTAGACTGTCTATTAGTGTAGCTAGATTGTCTATTAGTGTAGCTACACTGTCTAATAGTGTTCCTAGACTGTCTACTAGTGTAGCTAGACTGTCTATTAGAGTAGCTACACCGTCTAATAGTGTCCCTAGACTGTCTATTAGTGTAGCTAGATTGTCTATCAATATAGCTACACTATCTTTTAGGTTTTTATAGACGGTCTGTTAGTGTAGCTAGACTGTCTACTAGTGTAGCTACATTGTCTATTGATGTTCCTAGACTGTCCGTTAGTGAAGCTAGATTGTCTATCAATGTAGCTACACTGTCTATTAGTTTTCTTATACTGTCTGTTAGAGTAGCTACACTGTCTATTAGTGTTCATATACTGTCTGTTAGTGTAGCTAGACTGTCTATCAGTGTAGCTACACTGTCTTATAGTGTTCCTAGACTGTCTATTAGTGTAGCTAGGTTGTCTATAAGTGTAACTACACTGTCTAATAGTGTTCCTAGACTGTCTATTAGTGTAGCTACATTGTCTAATAGTGTTCCTAGACTGTCTACTAGTGTAGCTAGACTGTCTATTAGTGTAGCTACACTGTCTAATAGTGTTCCTAGACTGTCTATTAGTGTAGCTAGATTGTGTATCAATATAGCTACACTGTCTATAAGTTTTCATAGACGGTCTGTTAGTGTAGCTAGACTGTCTACTAGTGTAGCTACATTGTCTATTGATGTTCCTAGACTGTCCGTTAGTGAAGCTAGATTGTCAATCAATGTAGCTACACTGTCTTTTAATTTTCTTATACTGTCTGTTAGAGAAGCTACACGGTCTATTAGTGTTAATATACTGTCTGTTCGTGTAGCTAACTGTCTATTAGTGTAGCTACACTGTCTAATAGTGTTCCTAGACTGTCTATTAGTGTAGCTAGATTGTCTATTAATATAGCTACACTGTCTATTAAGTTTCCTATACTGTCTGTTAGTGTAGCTAGACTGTCTACTAGTGTAGCTACATTGTCTATAAGTGTTCCTGGACTGTCTATTAGTGTAGCTATACTGTCTATTAGAGTAGCTAGATTGTCTATCAATATAGCTACACTGACTATTAGTTTTCCTATACTGTATGTTAGTGAAGCTAGACTGTCTACCAGTGTAGCTACATTGTCTATTGATGTTCCTAGACTGTCCGTTAGTGTAGCTAGATTGTCTATCAATGCAGCTACACTGTCTAATAGTTTTCTTATACTGTCTGTTAGAGGAGCTACACTGTCTATTTGTTTTCATCGACGGTCTATTAGTTAGCTACACTGTCTATTAGAGTTCATAGACTGTCTGTTAGTGTAGCTAGACTGTCTATTAGTGTAGCTACAATGTCTAATAGTGTTCCTAGACTGTCTATTAGTGTAGCTAGACTGTCTACTAGTGTAGCTACACTGTCTTATAGTGTTCCTAGACTGTCTACTAGTGTAGCTAGACTGTCTATTAGTGTAGCTACACTGTCTATTAGTGTTCATATACTGTCTGTTAGTGTAGCTAGACTGTCTATCAGTGTAGCTACACTGTCTAATAGTGTTCCTAGACTGTCTATTAGTGTAGCTAGGTTGTCTATAAGTGTAGCTACACTGTCTAATAGTGTTCCTAGACTGTCTATTAGTGTAGCTACATTGTCTAATAGTGTTCCTAGACTGTCTAATAGTGTTCCTAGACTGTCTATTAGTGTAGCTAGATTGTGTATCAATATAGCTACACTGTCTATTAGATTTCATAGACGGTCTGTTAGTGTAGCTAGACTGTCTAATAGTGTTCCTAGACTGTCTATTAGTGTAGCTAGACTGTCTACTAGTGTGGCTACACTGTCTTATAGTGTTCCTAGACTGTCTTTTAGTGTAGCTAGACTGTCTATTAGTGTAGCTACACTGTCTAATAGTGTTCCTAGACTGTCTATTAGTGTAGCTAGACTGTCTTTTAGAGTAGCTACACTGTCTAATAGTGTTCCTAGACTATCTATTAGTGTAGCTACACTGTCTAATAGGGTTCCTAGACCGTCTGTTAGCGTAACTAGATTGTTTATCAATGTAGCTACACTGTCTATTTGTTTTCATAGACGGTCTATTAGAGAAGCTACACTGTCTATAAGTGTTCATAGACTGTCTGTTAGTGTAGCTAGACTGTCTATTAATGTAGCTACACTGTCTTATAGTGTTCCTAGACTGTCTATAAGTGTAGCTAGATTGTCTATTAGTGTAGCTACACTGTCTTATAGTGTTCCTAGAATGTCTATTAGTGTAGCTAGACTGTCTATTAGTGTAGTTACACTGTATATTAGTGTTCATAGACTGTCTGTTAGTGTAGCTAGACTGTCTATTAGTGGAGCTACACTGTCTTATTGTGTTCCTAGACTGTCTATTAGTGTAGCTAGATTGTCTATTAGTGTAGCTACACTGTCTAATAGTGTTCCTAGACTGTCTACTAGTGTAGCTAGAGTGTCTATTAGAGTAGCTACACCGTCTAATAGTGTCCCTAGACTGTCTATTAGTGTAGCTAGATTGTCTATCAATATAGCTACACTGTCTTTTAGTTTTTATAGACGGTCTGTTAGTGTAGCTAGACTGTCTACTAGTGTAGCTACATTGTCTATTTATGTTCCTAGACTGTCCGTTAGTGAAGCTAGATTGTCTATCAATGTAGCTACACTGTCTATTAGTTTTCTTATACTGTCTGTTAGAGTAGCTACACTGTCTATTAGTGTTCATATACTGTCTGTTAGTGTAGCTAGACTGTCTATCAGTGTAGCTACACTGTCTTATAGTGTTCCTAGACTGTCTCTTAGTGTAGCTAGGTTGTCTATAAGTGTAGCTACACTGTCTAATAGTGTTCCTAGACTGTCTATCAGTGTAGCTACATTGTCTAATAGTGTTCCTAGACTGTCTACTAGTGTAGCTAGACTGTCTATTAGTGTAGCTACACTGTCTAATAGTGTTCCTAGACTGTCTATTAGTGTAGCTAGATTGTGTATCAATATAGCTACACTGTCTATTAGTTTTCATAGACGGTCTGTTAGTGTAGCTAGACTGTCTACTAGTGTAGCTACATTGTCTATTGATGTTCCTAGACTGTCCGTTAGTGAAGCTAGATTGTCTATCAATGTAGCTACACTGTCTTTTAATTTTCTTATACTGTCTGTTAGAGAAGCTACACGGTCTATTAGTGTTAATATACTGTCTGTTCGTGTAGCTAGACTGTTTATTAGTGTAGCTACACTGTCTAATAGTGTTCCTAGACTGTCTATTAGTGTAGCTAGATTGTCTATTAATATAGCTACACTGTCTATTAAGTTTCCTATACCGTCTGTTAGTGTAGCTAGACTGTCTACTAGTGTAGCTACATTGTCTATAAGTGTTCCTGGACTGTCTATTAGTGTAGCTATACTGTCTATTAGAGTAGCTAGATTGTCTATCAATATAGCTACACTGACTATTGGTTTTCCTATACTGTATGTTAGTGTAGCTAGACTGTCTACTAGTGTAGCTACATTGTCTATTGATGTTCCTAGACTGTCCGTTAGTGTAGCTAGATTGTCTATCAATGCAGCTACACTGTCTATTAGTTTTCTTATACTGTCTGTTAGAGGAGCTACACTGTCTATTTGTTTTCATCGACGGTCTATTAGTTAGCTACACTGTCTATTAGAGTTCATAGACTGTCTGTTAGTGTAGCTAGACTGTCTATTAGTGTAGCTACACTGTCTAATAGTGTTCCTAGACTGTCTATTAGTGTAGCTAGACTGTCTACTAGTGTAGCTACACTGTCTTATAGTGTTCCTAGACTGTCTATTAGTGTAGCCAGACTGTCTATTAGTGTAGCTACACTGTCTATTAGTGTTCATATACTGTCTGTTAGTGTAGCTAGACTGTCTATCAGTGTAGCTACACTGTTTAATAGTGTTCCTAGACTGTCTATTAGTGTAGCTAGGTTGTCTATAAGTGTAGCTACACTGTCTAATAGTGTTCCTAGACTGTCTATTAGTGTAGCTACATTGTCTAATAGTGTTCCTAGACTGTCTACTAGTGTAGCTAGACTGTCTACTAGTGTAGCTACACTGTCTAATAGTGTTCCTAGACTGTCTATTGGTGTAGCTAGATTGTGTATCAATATAGCTACACTGTCTATTAGATTTCATAGACGGTCTGTTAGTGTAGCTAGACTGGTTACTAGTGTAGCTACATTGTCTATTGATGTTCCTAGACTGTCCGTTAGTGAAGCTAGATTGTCTATCAATGTAGCTACACTGTCTTTCAATTTTCTTATACTGTCTGTTAGAGTAGCTACACTGTCTATTAGAATTCATATACTGTCTGTTCGTGTAGCTAGACTGTCTATTAGTGTAGCTACACTGTCTAATAGTGTTCTTAGACTGTCTATTAGTGTAGCTAGATTGTCTATCAATATAGCTACACTGTCTATTAGTTTTCCTATACTTTCTTTACTGAGCTAGACTGTCTACTAGTGTAGCTACATTGTCTATTAGTGTTCCTAGACTGTCTATTAGTGTAGCTATACTGTCTATTAGAGTAGCTAGATTGTCTATCAATATAGCTACACTGTCTATTAGTTTTCCTATACTGTATGTTAGTGTAGCTAGACTGTCTACTAGTGTAGCTACATTGTCTATTGATGTTCTTAGACTGCCCGTTAGTGTAGCTAGATTGTCTATCAATGTAGCTACACTGTCTATTAGTTTTCTTATACTGTCTGTTAGAGTAGCTACACTGTCTATTTGTTTTCATCGACGGTCTATTAGTTAGCTACACTGTCTATTAGAGTTCATAGACTGTCTGTTAGTGTAGCTAGACTGTCTATTAGTGTAGCTACACTGTCTAATAGTGTTCCTAGACTGTCTATTAGTGTAGCTAGACTGTCTACTAGTGTAGCTACACTGTCTTATAGTGTTCCTAGACTGTCTATTAGTGTAGCTAGACTGTCTATTAGAGTAGCTACACTGTCTAATAGTGTTCCTAGTCTGTCTGTTAGCGTAACTAGATTGTTTATTAATGTAGCTACACTGTCTTTTTGTTTTCAAAGACGGTCTATTAGAGAAGCTACACTGTCTATTAGTGTTCATAGACTGTCTGTTAGTGTAGCTACACTGTCTATTAATGTAGCTACACTGTCTTATTGTGTTCCTAGACTGTCTATTATTGTAGCTAGATTGTCTTTTAGTGTAGCTACACTGTCTTATAGTGTTCATAGACTGTCTATTAGTGTAGCTAGACTGTCTTATAGTTTAGCTACACTGTCTTTTAGTGTTCATAGACTGTCTATTAGTGTAGCTAGACTGTCTTTTAGTGTAGCTAGATTGTCTGTTAGTGTAGCTTCACTATCTAATAGTGTTCCTAGACTGTCTATTAGTGTAGCTAGACTGTCTATTAGAGTAGCTACACTGTCTAATAATGTTCCTTGACTGTCTTTTAGTGTAGCTAGATTGTCTATCAATATAGCTACACTGTCTATTAGTTTTCATAGACGGTCTGTTAGTGTAGCTAGACTGTCTACTAGTGTAGCTACATTGTCTATTGATATTCCTAGACTGTCCGTTAGTGAGGCTAGATTGTCTATCAATGTAGCTACGCTGTCTCTTAGTTTTCTTATACTGTCTGTTGGTGTAGCTACACTGTCTATAAGTGTTTATATACTGTCTGTTAGTGTAGCTAGTCTGTCTATCAGTGTAGCTACACTGTCTAATAGTGTTCCTAGACTGTCTATTAGTGTAGCTAGATTGTCTATTAGTGTAGCTACACTGTCTTATAGTGTTCCTAGACTGTCTATTAGTGTAGCTAGACTGTCTAATAGTGCAGCTACACTGTCTAATAGTGTTCCTACACTGTCTACTAGTGTAGATAGACTGTCTATTAGTGTAGCTACACTGTCTAATAGTGTTCCTAGACTGTCTATTAGTGTAGCTAGATTTTGTATCAATATATCTACTATTATTTTTACAGACGGTCTGTTAGTGTAGCTAGACTGTCTACTAGTGTAGCTACATTGTCTATTGATGTTCCTAGACTGTCCGTTGGGTGAAGCTAGATTGTCTATCAATGTAGCTACACTGTCTATTAGTTTTCTTATACTGTCTGTTAGAGTAGCCACACTGTCTATTAGTGTTCATATACTGTCTGTTAGTGTAGCTAGACTGTCTATCAGTGTAGCTACACTGTCTTATAGTGTTCCTAGACTGTCTATTAGTGTAGCTAGACAGTCTATTAGTGTAGCTACACTGTCTAATAGTGTTCCTAGACTGTCTATTAGTATAGCCAGACTGTCTATTAGAGTAGCTACACTGTCTAATAGTGTTCCTAGACTGTTTATTAGTGTAGCTACACTGTCTAATAGTGTTCCTAGACTGTCTATTAGTGTAGCTACACTGTCTAATAGTGTTCCTAGACTGTCTGTTAGCGTAACTAGATTGTTTATCAATGTAGCTACACTGTCTATTTGTTTTCATAGACGGTCTATTAGAGAAGCTACACTGTCTATTAGTGTTCATAGACTGTCTGTCAGTGTAGCTACACTGTCTATTAATGTAGCTACACTGTCTAATAGTGTTCCTAGACTGTCTATTAGTGTAGCTAGATTGTCTATTAGTGTAGCTACACTGTCTTATAGTGTTCCTAGACTGTCTATTAGTGTAGCTAGACTGTCTATTAGTGTAGCTACACTGTCTTTTAGTGTTCATAGACTGTCTGTTAGTGTAGCTAGACTGTCTATTAGTGTAGCTACACTGTCTTATAGTGTTCATAGACTGTCTATTAGTGTAGCTCGATTGTCTTTTAGTGTAGCTACACTATCTAAAAGTGTTCCTAGACTGTATACTTGTGTAGCTAGACTGTCTATTAGAGTAGCTACACTGTCTAATAGTGTTCCTAGACTGTCTTTTAGTGTAGCTAGATTGTCTATCATTATAGCTACACTGTCTATTAGTTTTAATAGACGGTCTGTTAGTGTAGCTAGACTGTCTACTAGTGTAGCTACATTGTCTATTGATGTTCCTAGACTGTCCGTTAGTGAAGCTAAATTGTCTATCAATGTAGCTACACTGTCTCTTAGTTTTACTATACTGTCTGTTAGTGTAGCTACACTGTCTATTAGTGTTCATATACTGTCTGTTAGTATAGCTAGACTGTCTATCAGTGTAGCTACACTGTCTGATAGTGTTCCTAGACTGTCTATTAGTGTAGCTAGATTGTCTATTATTGTAGCTACACTGTCTAATAGTGTTCCCAGACTGTCTATTAGTGTAGCTAGACTGTCTATTAGTGTAGCTACACTGTCTAATAGTGTTTCTAGACTGTCTACTATTGTAGATAGACTGTCTTTTAGTGTAGCTACACTGTCTTATAGTGTTCCTAGACTGTCTATTAGTGTAGCTAGATTTTGTATCAATATAGCTACACTCTATATTAGTTTTCATAGACGGTCTGATAGTGTAGCTAGACTGTCTACTAGTGTAGCTACATTGTCTTTTGATGTTCCTAGACTGTATACTAGTGTAGCTAGATTGTCTATCAATGTAGCTACACTGTCTTTTAATTTTCTTATACTGTCTGTTAGAGTAGCTACACTGTCTATTAGTGTTCATATACTGTTTTTCCGTGTAGCTAGACTGTTTATTAGTGTAGCTACACATGGTCTATTTATGTTCCTAGACTATATCTTAGTGTAGCTAGATTGTCTATCAATGTATCTACACTGTCTATTAGTTTTCTTATACTGTCTGTTAGAGTAGCTACACTGTCTATTTGTTTTCATCGACGGTCTATTAGTTAGCTACACTGTCTATTAGAGTTCAAAGACTGTCTTTTAGTGTAGCTAGACGGTCTATTAGTGTAGCAACACTGTCTAATAGTGTTCCTACACTGTCTATTAGTGTAGCTAGACTGTCTAGTAGTGTAGCTACACTGTCTTATAGTGTTCCTAGACTGTCTATTAGTGTAGCTAGACTGTCTATTAGAGTAATTACACTGTCTAATAGTATTCCTAGACTGTCTATTAGTGTAGCTACACTGTCTAATAGTGTTCCTAGACTGTGTGTTAGCGTAACTAGATTGTTTATCAATGTAGCTACACTGTCTATTTGTTTTCATAGACGGTCTATTAGAGAAGCTTCACTGTCTATAAGTGTTCATAGACTGTCTGTTAGTGTAGCTAGACTGTCTATTAATGTAGCTACACAGTCTTATAGTGTTCCTAGACTGTCTATTAGTGTAGCTAGATTGTCTATTAGTGTAGCTACACTGTCTTATAGTGTTCCTAGACTGTCTATTAGTGTAGCTAGACTGTCTATTAGTGTAGCTACACTGTCTATTAGTGTTCATAGACTGTCTCTTTGTGTAGCTAGACTGTCTATTAGTGTAGCTACACTGTCTTATAGTGTTCCTAGACTGTCTATTAGTGTAGCTAGATTGTCTATTAGTGTAGCTACACTGTCTAATAGTGTTCCTATACTGTCTACTAGTGTAGCTCGACTGTCTATTAGAGTAGCTACACCGTCTAATAGTGTCCCTAGACTGTCTATCAGTGTAGCTACACTGTCTAATAGTGCTCCTAGACTGTCTATTAGTGTAGCTAGATTGTCTATTAGTGTAGCTACACTGTCTAATAGTGTTCCTAGACTGTCTATTAGTGTAGCTAGACTGTCTATTAGTGTAGCAACACTGTCTAATAGTGTTCCTAGACTGTCTACTAGTGTAGATAGATTTTGTATCAATATAGCTACACTGTCTATTAGTTTTCATAGACGGTCTGTTAGTGTAGCTAGACTGTCTACTAGTGTAGCTACATTGTCTATTGATGTTCCTAGACTGTCCGTTAGTGTAGCTAGATTGTCTATCAATGTAGCTATACTGTCTTTAAATTTTCTTATACTGTCTGTTAGAGTAGCTTCACTGTCTATTAGTGTTCATATACTGTCTGTTCGTGTAACTAGACTGTCTATAAGTGTAGCTACACTATCTAATAGTGTTCCTAGACTGTCTATTAGTGTAGCTAGATTGTCTATCAATATAGCTACACTGTCTATTTGTTTTAATTATACTGTCTGTTAGTGAAGCTAGACTGTCTACTAGTGTAGCTACACTGTCTAATAGTGTTCCTAGACTGTCTATTAGAGTAGCTAGATTGTCTATCAATATAGCTACACTGTCTATTAGTTATCCTATACTGTATGTTAGTGTAGCTAGACTGTCTACTAGTGTAGCTACATGGTCTATTGATGTTCCTAGAATATCCGTTAGTGTAGCTATATTGTCTATCAATGTAGCTACACTGTCTATTAGTTTTCTTATACTGTCTGTTAGAGTAGCTACACTGTCTATTTGTTTTCATCGACGGTCTATTAGTTAGCTACACTGTCTATTAGAGTTCATAGACTGTCTGTTAGTGTAGCTAGACTGTCTATTAATGTAGCTACACTGTCTTATAGTGTTCCTAGACTGTCTATTAGTGTAGTTAGATTGTCTATAAGTGTAGCTACACTGTCTTATAGTGTTCCTAGACTGTCTATTAGTGTAGCTAGACTGTCTATTAGTGTAGCTACACTGTGTATTAGTGTTCATAGACTGTCTGTTAGTGTAGCTAGACTGTCTATTAGTGTAGCTACACTGTCTTATAGTGGTCCTAGACTGTCTATTAGTGTAGCTAGAGTGTCTATCAATATGGCTACACTGTCTTTTAGTTTTTATAGACGGTCTGTTAGTGTAGCTAGACTGTCTACTAGTGTATCTTCATTGTCTATTGATGTTCATAGACTGTCCGTTAGTGAAGCTAGATTGTCTATCAATGTAGCTACACTGTCTATTAGTGTTCATATACTGTCTGTTAGTGTAGCTGGACTGTCTATCAGTGTAGCTACACTGTCTAATAGTGTTCCTAGACTGTCTATTAGTGTAGCTAGGTTGTCTATAAGTGTAGCTACACTGTCTAATAGTGTTCCTAGACTGTCTATTAGTGTAGCTACATTGTCTAATAGTGATCCTAGACTGTCTACTAGTGTTGCTAGACTGTCTATTAGTGTAGCTACACTGTCTTATAGTGTTCCTAGACTGTCTATTAGTGTAGCTAGATTGTGTATCAATATAGCTACACTGTCTATTAGTTTTCATAGACGGTCTGTTAGTGTAGCTAGACTGTCTACTAGTGTCGCTACATTGTCTATTGATGTTCCTAGACTGTCCGTTAGTGAAGCTAGATTGTCTATCAATGTAGCTACACTGTCTTTTAATTTTCTTATACTGTCTGTTAGAGTAGCTACACTGTCTATTAGTGTTCATATACTGTCTGTTCGTGTAGCTAGACTGTCTATTAGTGTAGCTACACTGTCTAATAGTGTTCCTAGACTGTCTATTAGTGTAGCTAGATTGTCTATCAATATAGCTACACTGTCTATTAGTTTTCCTATACTGTCTGTAAGTGTAGCTAGACTGTCTACTAGTGTAGCTACATTGTCTATTAGTGTTCCTAGACTGTCCGTTAGTGTAGCTATACTGTCTATTAGAGTAGCTAGATTGTCTATCAATATAGCTACACTGTCTATTAGTTTTCCTATACTGTATGTTAGTGTAGCTAGACTGTCTACTAGTGTAGCTACATTGTCTATTGATGTTCCTTGACTGTCCGTTAGTGTAGCTAGATTGTCTATCAATGTAGCTACACTGTCTATTAGTTTTCTTATACTGTCTGTTAGAGTAGCTACACTGTCTATTTGTTTTCATTGACGGTCTATTAGTTAGCTACACTGTCTATTAGAGTTCATAGACTGTCTGTTAGTGTAGCTAGACTGTCTATTAGTGTAGCTACACTGTCTAATAGTGTTCCTAGACTGTCTATTAGTGTAGCTAGACTGTCTACTAGTGTAGCTACACTGTATTATAGTGTTCCTAGACTGTCTATTAGTGTAGCTAGACTGTCTATTAGTGTAGCTACACTGTCTAATAGTGTTCCTAGACTGTCTATTAGTGTAGCTATACTGTCTAATAGTGTTCCTAGACTGTCTGTTAGCGTAACTAGATTGTTTATTAATGTAGCTACACTGTCTATTTGTTTTCATAGACGGTCTATTAGAGAAGCCACACTGTCTATTAGTGTTCATAGACTGTCTGTTAGTGTAGCTACCCTGTCTATTAATGTAGCTACACTGTCTTATAGTGTTCCTAGACTGTCTATTAGTGTAGCTAGATTGTCTATTAGTGTAGCTACACTGTCTTATAGTGTTCATAGACTGTCTATTAGTGTAGCTAGACTGTCTTTTAGTGTAGCTACACTGTCTTTTAGTGTTCATAGACTGTCTGTTAGTGTAGTTAGACTGTCTATTAGTGTAGCTACACTATCTAATAGTGTTCCTAGACTGTCTACTAGTGTAGCTAGACTGTCTATTAGAGTAGCTACACTGTCTAATATTGTTCCAAGACTGTCTTTTAGTGTAGCTAGATTGTCTGTCAATATAGCTACACTGTCTATTAGAGTGTATAGACTGTCTGTTAGTGTAGCTAGACTGTCTATTAGTGTAGCTACACTGTCTAATAGTGTTCCTAGACTGTCTATTAGTGTAGCTAGACTGTCTACTAGTGTAGCTACACCGTCTAATAGTGTTCCTAGACTGTCTATTAGTGTAGCTAGACTGTCTATTAGAGTAGCTACACTGTCTAATAGTGTTCCTAGACCGTCTATTAGTGTAGCTACACTGTCTAATAGGGTTCCTAGACTGTCTGTTAGCGTAACTAGATTGTTATCAATGTAGCTACACTGTCTATTTGTTTTCATAGACGGTCTATTAGAGAAGCCATACTGTCTATAAGTGTTCATAGACTGTCTGTTAGTGTAGCTAGACTGTCTATTAATGTAGCTACACTGTCTTATAGTGTTCCTAGACTGTCTATTAGTGTAGCTAGATTGTCTATAAGTGTAGCTACACTGTCTTATAGTGTTCCTAGACTGTCTATTAGTGTAGCTAGACTGTCTATTAGTGTAGCTACACTGTGTATTAGTGTTCATAGACTGTCTGTTAGTGTAGCTAGACTGTCTATTAGTGTAGCTACACTGTCTTATAGTGTTCCTAGACTGTCTATTAGTGTAGCTAGAGTGTCTATCAATATGGCTACACTGTCTTTTAGTTTTTATAGACGGTCTGTTAGTGTAGCTAGACTGTCTACTAGTGTATCTTCATTGTCTATTGATGTTCATAGACTGTCCGTTAGTGAAGCTAGATTGTCTATCAATGTAGCTACACTGTCTATTAGTGTTCATATACTGTCTGTAAGTGTAGCTGGACTGTCTATCAGTGTAGCTACACTGTCTAATAGTGTTCCTAGACAGTCTATTAGTGTAGCTAGGTTGTCTATAAGTGTAGCTACACTGTCTAATAGTGTTCCTAGACTGTCTATTAGTGTAGCTACATTGTCTAATAGTGATCCTAGACTGTCTACTAGTGTTGCTAGACTGTCTATTAGTGTAGCTACACTGTCTTATAGTGTTCCTAGACTGTCTATTAGTGTAGCTAGATTGTGTATCAATATAGCTACACTGTTTATTAGTTTTCATAGACGGTCTGTTAGTGTAGCTAGACTGTCTACTAGTGTCGCTACATTGTCTATTGATGTTCCTAGACTGTCCGTTAGTGAAGCTAGATTGTCTATCAATGTAGCTACACTGTCTTTTAATTTTCTTATACTGTCTGTTAGAGTAGCTACACTGTCTATTAGTGTTCATATACTGTCTGTTCGTGTAGCTAGACTGTCTATTAGTGTAGCTACACTGTCTAATAGAGTTCCTAGACTGTCTATTAGTGTAGCTAGATTGTCTATCAATATAGCTACACTGTCTATTAGTTTTCCTATACTGTCTGTAAGTGTAGCTAGACTGTCTACTAGTGTAGCTACATTGTCTATTAGTGTTCCTAGACTGTCTATTAGTGTAGCTATACTGTCTATTAGAGTAGCTAGATTGTCTATCAATATAGCTACACTGTCTATTAGTTTTCCTATACTGCATGTTAGTGTAGCTAGACTGTCTACTAGTGTAGCTATATTGTCTATTGATGTTCCTTGACTGTCCGTTAGTGTAGCTAGATTGTCTATCAATGTAGCTACACTGTCTATTAGTTTTCTTATACTGTCTGTTAGAGTAGCTACACTGTCTATTTGTTTTCATCGACGGTCTATTAGTTAGCTACACTGTCTATTAGAGTTCATAGACTGTCTGTTAGTGTAGCTAGACTGTCTATTAGTGTAGCTACACTGTCTAATAGTGTTCCTAGACTGTCTATTAGTGTAGCTAGACTGTCTACTAGTGTAGCTACACTGTATTATAGTGTTCCTAGACTGTCTATTAGTGTAGCTAGACTGTCTATTAGTGTAGCTACACTGTCTAATAGTGTTCCTAGACTGTCTATTAGTGTAGCTATACTGTCTAAAAGTGTTCCTAGACTGTCTGTTAGCGTAACTAGATTGTTTATTAATGTAGCTACACTGTCTATTTGTTTTCATAGACGGTCTATTAGAGAAGCCACACTGTCTATTAGTGTTCATAGACTGTCTGTTAGTGTAGCTACACTGTCTATTAATGTAGCTACACTGTCTTATAGTGTTCCTAGACTGTCTATTAGTGTAGCTAGATTGTCTATTAGTGTAGCTACACTGTCTAATAGTGTTCCTAGACTGTCTATTAGTGTAGCTAGATTGTCTATTAGTGTAGCTACACTGTCTAATAGTGTTCCTAGACTGTCTATTAGTGTAGCTAGATTGTCTATTAGTGTAGCTACACTGTCTAATAGTGTTCCTAGACTGTCTATTAGTGTAGCTAGACTGTCATTAGTGTAGCTTCACTGTCAAATAGTGTTCCTAGACTGTCTACTAGTGTAGATAGACTGTCTATTAGTGTAGCTACACTGTCTAATAGTGTTCCTAGACTGTCTATTAGTGTAGCTAGATTTTGTATCAATATAGCTACACTTTCTATTAGTTTTCATAGACGGTCTGTTAGTGTAGCTAGACTGTCTACTAGTGTAGCTACATTGTCTATTGATGTTCCTAGACTGTCCGTTAGTGTAGCTAGATTGTCTATCAATGTAGCTACACTGTCTTTTAATTTTCTTATACTGTCTATTAGAGTAGCTACACTGTCTATTAGTGTTCATATACTGTCTGTTCGTGTAGCTAAACTGTCTATTAGTGTAGCTACACTGTCATATAGTGTTCCTAGACTGTCTATTAGTGTAGCTAGATTGTCTATCAATATAGCTACACTGTCTATTAGTTTTCCTAGACTGTCTGTTAGCGTAACTAGATTGTTATCAATGTAGCTACACTGTCTATTTGTTTTCATAGACGGTCTATTAGAGAAGCCACACTATCTATAAGTGTTCATAGACTGTCTGTTAGTGTAGCTAGACTGTCTATTAATGTAGCTACACTGTCTTTTAATTTTCTTATACTGTCTGTTAGAGTAGCTACACTGTCTATTAGTGTTCATATACTGTCTGTTCGTGTAGCTAGACTGTCTATTAGTGTAACTACTGTCTAATAGTGTTCCTAGACTGTCTATTAGTGTAGCTAGATTGTCTATCAATATAGCTACACTGTCTATTAGTTTTCCTATACTGTCTGTAAGTGTAGCTAGACTGTCTACTAGTGTAGCTACATTGTCTATAAGTGTTCCTAGACTGTCTATTAGTGTAGCTATACTGTCTATTAGAGTAGCTAGATTGTCTATCAATATAGCTACACTGTCTATTAGTTTTCCTATACTGTATGTTAGTGTAGCTAGACTGTCTACTAGTGTAGCTACATTGTCTATTGATGTTCCTTGACTGTCCGTTAGTGTAGCTAGATTGTCTATCAATGTAGCTACACTGTCTATTAGTTTTCTTATACTGTCTGTTAGAGTAGCTACACTGTCTATTTGTTTTCATCGACGGTCTATTAGTTAGCTACACTGTCTATTAGAGTTCATAGACTGTCTGTTAGTGTAGCTAGACTGTCTATTAGTGTAGCTACACTGTCTAATAGTGTTCCTAGACTGTCTATTAGTGTAGCTAGACTGTCTACTAGTGTAGCTACACTGTATCATAGTGTTCCTAGACTGTCTATTAGTGTAGCTAGACTGTCTATTAGTGTAGCTACACTGTCTAATAGTGTTCCTAGACTGTCTATTAGTGTAGCTATACTGTCTAATAGTGTTCCTAGACTGTCTGTTAGCGTAACTAGATTGTTTATTAATGTAGCTACACTGTCTATTTGTTTTCATAGACGGTCTATTAGAGAAGCCACACTGTCTATTAGTGTTCATAGACTGTCTGTTAGTGTAGCTACACTGTCTATTAATGTAGCTACACTGTCTTATAGTGTTCCTAGACTGTCTATTAGTGTAGCTAGATTGTCTATTAGTGTAGCTACACTGTCTTATAGTGTTCATAGACTGTCTATTAGTGTAGCTAGACTGTCTTTTAGTGTAGCTACACTGTCTTTTAGTGTTCATAGACTGTCTGTTAGTGTAGTTAGACTGTCTATTAGTGTAGCTACACTATCTAATAGTGTTCCTAGACTGTCTACTAGTGTAGCTAGACTGTCTATTAGAGTAGCTACACTGTCTAATAGTGTTCCTAGACTGTCTTTTAGTGTAGCTAGATTGTCTGTCAATATAGCTACACTGTCTATTAGTTTTCATAGACGGTCTGTTAGTGTAGCTAGACTGTCTACTAGTGTAGCTACATTGTCTATTGAAGTTCCTAGACTGTCCGTTAGTGAAGCTAGATTATCTATCAATGTAGCTACGCTGTCTCTTAGTTTTCTTATACTGTCTGTTAGTGTAGCTACACTGTCTATAAGTGTTCATATACTGTCTGTTAGTGTAGCTAGACTGTCTATCAGTGTAGCTACACTGTCTAATAGTGTTCCTAGACTGTCTATTAGTGTAGCTAGATTGTCTATTAGTGTAGCTACACTGTCTAATAGTGTTCCTAGACTGTCTATTAGTGTAGCTAGACTGTCATTAGTGTAGCTACACTGTCAAATAGTGTTCCTAGACTGTCTACTAGTGTAGATAGACTGTCTATTAGTGTAGCTACACTGTCTAATAGTGTTCCTAGACTGTCTATTAGTGTAGCTAGATTTTGTATCAATATAGCTACACTTTCTATTAGTTTTCATAGACGGTCTGTTAGTGTAGCTAGACTGTCTACTAGTGTAGCTACATTGTCTATTGATGTTCCTAGACTGTCCGTTAGTGTAGCTAGATTGTCTATCAATGTAGCTACACTGTCTTTTAATTTTCTTATACTGTCTATTAGAGTAGCTACACTGTCTATTAGTGTTCATATACTGTCTGTTCGTGTAGCTAGACTGTCTATTAGTGTAGCTACACTGTCATATAGTGTTCCTAGACTGTCTATTAGTGTAGCTAGATTGTCTATCAATTTAGCTACACTGTCTATTAGTTTTCCTATACTGTCTGTTAGTGTAGCTAGACTGTCTACTAGTGTAGCTACATTGTCTATTAGTGTTCCTAGACTGTCTATTAGTATAGCTAGACTGTCTATTAGAGTAGCTAGATTGTCTATCAATATAGCTACACTGTCTATTAGTTTTCCTATACTGTATGTTAGTGTAGCTAGACTGTCTACCAGTGTAGCTACATGGTCTATTGATGTTCCTAGACTATCCGTTAGTGTAGCTAGATTGTCTATCAATGTAGCTACACTGTCTATTAGTTTTCTTATACTGTCTGTTAGAGTAGCTACACTGTCTATTTGTTTTCATCGACGGTCTATTAGTTAGCTACACTGTCTATTAGAGTTCATAGACTGTCTGTTAGTGTAGCTAGACTGTCTATTAGTGTAGCTACACTGTCTTATAGTGTTCCTAGACTGTCAATTAGTGTTGCTAGACTGTCTATTAGTGTAGCTACACTGTCTTATAGTGTTCCTAGACTGTCAATTAGTGTTGCTAGACTGTCTATTAGTGTAGCTACACTGTCTTATATTGTTCCTAGACTGTTTATTAGTGAAGCTACACTCTCTAATAGTGTTCCTAGACTGTCTATTAGTGTAGCTAGATTTTGTATCAATATAGCTACACTTTCTATTAGTTTTCATAGACGGTCTGTTAGTATAGCTAGACTGTCTACTAGTGTAGCTACATTGTCTATTGATGTTCCTAGACTGTCCGTTAGTGTAGCTAGATTGTCTATCAATGTAGCTACACTGTCTTTTAATTTTCTTATACTGTCTATTAGAGTAGCTACACGGTCTATTAGTGTTCATATACTGTCTGTTCGTGTAGCTAGACTGTCTATTAGTGTAGCTACACTGTCTAATAGTGTTCCTAGACTGTCTATTAGTGTAGCTAGATTGTCTATCAATATAGCTACACTGTCTATTAGTTTTCCTATACTGTCTGTTAGTGTAGCTAGACTGTCTACTAGTGTAGCTACATTGTCTATTAGTGTTCCTAGACTGTCTATTAGTGTAGCTATACTGTCTATTAGAGTAGCTAGATTGTCTATCAATATAGCTACACTGTCTATTAGTTTTCCTATACTGTATGTTAGTGTAGCTAGACTGTCTACTAGTGTAGCTACATTGTCTATTGATGTTCCTAGACTGTCCGTTAGTGTAGCTAGATTGTCTATCAATGTAGCTACACTGTCTATTAGTTTTCTCATACTGTCTGTTAGAGTAGCTACACTGTCTATTTGTTTTCATCGACGGTCTATTAGTTAGCTACACTGTCTATTAGAGTTCATAGACTGTCTGTTAGTGTAGCTAGACTGTCTATTAGTGTAGCTACACTGTTTAATAGTGTTCCTAGACTGTCTATTAGTGTAGCTAGACTGTCTACTAGTGTAGCTACACTGTCTTATAGTGTTCCTAGACTGTCTATTAGTGTAGCTAGACTGTCTATTAGTGTAGCTACACTGTCTAATAGTGTTCCTAGACTGTCTATTAGTGTAGCTACACTGTCTAATAGTGTTCCTAGACTGTCTGTTAGCGTAACTAAATTGTTTATTAATGTAGCTACACTGTCTATTTGTTTTCATAGACGGTCTATTAGAGAAGCTACACTGTCTATTAGTGTTCATAGACTGTCTGTTAGTGTAGCTACACTGTCTATTAATGTAGCTACACTGTCTTATAGTGTTCCTAGACTGTCTATTAGTGTAGCTAGATTGTCTATTAGTGTAGCTACACTGTCTTATAGTGTTCATAGACTGTCTATTAGTGTAGCTGGACTGTCTTTTAGTGTAGCTACACTGTCTTTTAGTGTTCATAGACTGTCTGTTAGTGTAGTTAGACTGTCTATTAGTGTAGCTACACTATCTAATAGTGTTCCTAGACTGTCTACTAGTGTAGCTAGACTGTCTATTAGAGTAGCTACACTGTCTAATAGTGTTCCTAGACTGTCTTTTAGTGTAGCTAGATTGTCTGTTAATATAGCTTCACTGTCTATTAGTTTTCATAGACGGTCTGTTAGTGTAGCTAGACTGTCTACTAGTGTAGCTACATTGTCTATTGATGTTCCTAGACTGTCCGTTAGTGAAGCTAGATTGTCTATCAATGTAGCTACGCTGTCTCTTAGTTTTCTTATACTGTCTGTTAGTGTAGCTACACTGTCTATAAGTGTTCATATACTGTCTGTTAGTGTAGCTGGACTGCCTATCAGTGTAGCTACACTGTCTAATAGTGTTCCTAGACTGTCTATTAGTGTAGCTAGATTGTCTATTAGTGTAGCTACACTGTCTAATAGTGTTCCTAGACTGTCTATTAGTGTAGCTAGACTGTCTATTAGTGTAGCTACACTGTCTAATAGTGTTCCTAGACTGTCTACTAGTGTAGATAGACTGTCTATTAGTGTAGCTACACTATCTAATAGTGTTCCTAGACTGTCTATTAGTGTAGCTAGATTTTGTATCAATATAGCTACACTTTCTATTAGTTTTCATAGACGGTCTGTTAGTGTAGCTAGACTGTCTACTAGTGTAGCTACATTGTCTATTGATGTTCCTAGACTGTCCGTTAGTGTAGCTAGATTGTCTATCAATGTAGCTACACTGTCTTTTAATTTTCTTATACTGTCTATTAGTGTTTATATACTGTCTGTTCGTGTAGCTAGACTGTCTATTAGTGTAACTACACTGTCTAATAGTGTTCCTAGACTGTCTATTAGTGTAGCTAGATTGTCTATCAATATAGCTACACTGTCTATTAGTTTTCCTAAACTGTCTGTTAGTGTAGCTAGACTGTCTACTAGTGTAGCTACATTGTCTTTTAGTGTTCCTAGACTGTCTATTAGTATAGCTAGACTGTCTATTAGAGTAGCTAGATTGTCTATCAATATAGCTACACTGTCTATTAGTTTTCCTATACTGTATGTTAGTGTAGCTAGACAGTCTACCAGTGTAGCTACATGGTCTATTGATGTTCCTAGACTATCCGTTAGTGTAGCTAGATTGTCTATCAATGTAGCTACACTGTCTATTAGTTTTCTTATACTGTCTGTTAGAGTAGCTACACTGTCTATTTGTTTTCATCGACGGTCTATTAGTTAGCTACACTGTCTATTAGAGTTCATAGACTGTCTGTTAGTGTAGCTAGACTGTCTATTAGTGTAGCTACACTGTCTAATAGTGTTCCTAGACTGTCTATTAGTGTAGCTAGACTGTCTACTAGTGTAGCTACACTGTCTTATAGTGTTCCTAGACTGTCAATTAGTGTTGCTAGACTGTCAATTAGTGTAGCTTGACTGTCTATTAGAGTAGCTACACTGTCTAAAAGTGTTCTTAGACTGTCTATTAGTGTAGCTACACTGTCTAATAGGGTTCCTAGACTGTCTGTTAGCGTAACTAGATTGTTTATCAATGTAGCAACACTGTCTATTTGTTTTCATAGACGGTCTATTAGAGAAGCTAGACTGTCTATAAGTGTTCATAGACTGTCTGTTAGTGTAGCTAGACTGTCTATTAATGTAGCTACACTGTCTTATAGTGTTCCTAGACTGTCTATTAGTGTAGCTAGATTGTCTCTTAGTGTAGCTACACTGTCTTATAGTGTTCCTAGACTGTCTATTAGTGTAGCTAGACTGTCTATTAGTGTAGCTACACTGTCTATTAGTATTCATAGACTGTATGTTAGTGTAGCTAGACTGTCTATTAGTGTAGCCACACTGTCTTATAGTGTTCCTAGACTGTCTATTAGTGTAGCTAGACTGTCTATTAGTGTAGCTACACTGTCTATTAGTGTTTATAGACTGTATGTTAGTGTAGCTAGACTGTCTAATAGTGTAGCCACACTGTCTAATAGTGTTCCTAGACTGTCTATTAGTGTAGCTAGACTGTCTATTAGTGTAGCTACATTGTCTAATAGTGTTCCTAGACTGTCAACTAGTGTAGATATACTGTCTATTAGTGTAGCTACACTGTCTTATAGTGTTCCTAGACTGTCTATTAGTGTAGCTAGATTTTGTATCAATATAGCTACACTGTCTATTTATTTTATAGACGGTCTGTTAGTGTAGCTAGACTGTCTACTAGTGTAGCTACATTGTCTATTGATGTTCCTAGACTGTCCGTTAGTGAAGCTAGATTGTCTATCAATGTAGCTACACTGTCTATTAGTTTTCTTATATTGTCTGTTAGAGTAGCTACACTGTCTATTAGTGTTCATATACTGTCTGTTAGTGTAGCTAGACTGTCTATCAGTGTAGCTACACTGTCTAATAGTGTTCCTAGACTGTCTATTAGTGTAGCTAGGTTGTCTATTAGTGTAACTACACTGTCTAATAGTGTTCCTAGACTGTCTATTAGTGTAGCTACATTGTCTAATAGTGTTCCTAGACTGTCTACTAGTGTAGCTAGACTGTCTATTAGTGTAGCTACACTGTCTAAAAGTGTTCCTAGACTGTCTATTAGTGTAGCTAGATTGTGTATCAATATAGCAACACTGTCTATTAGTTTTCATAGACGGTCTGTTAGTGTAGCTAGACTGTCTACTAGTGTAGCTACATTGTCTATTGATGTTCCTAGACTGTCCGTTAGTGCAGCTAGATTGTCTATCAATGTAGCTACACTGTCTTTTAATTTTCTTATACTGTCTGTTAGAGTAGCTACACTGTCTATTAGTGTTCATATACTGTCTGTTCGTGTTGCTAGACTGTCTATTAGTGTAGCTAGACTGTCTACTAGTGTAGCTACACTGTTTTATAGTGTTCCTAGAATGTCAATTAGTGTTGCTAGACTGTCTATTAGTGTAGCTACACTGTCTTATAGTGTTCCTAGACTGTCTATTAGTGTAGCTCGACTGTCTATTAGAGTAGCTACACTGTCTTATAGTGTTCCTAGACTGTCTATTAGTGTAGCTACACTGTCTATTAGTGTAGCTACACTGTCTGATAGTGTTCCTGTCTATGAGTGTAGCTAAACTGTCTATTAGAGTAGCTACACTGTCTGATAGTGTTCCTAGACTGTCTATTAGTGTAGCTACACTGTCTAATAGTGTTCCTAGACTGTCTGTTAGCGTAACTAGATTGTTTATCAATGTAGCAACACTGTCTATTTGTTTTCATAGACGGTCTATTAGAGAAGCTACACTGTCTATAAGTGTTCATAGACTGTCTGTTAGTGTAGCTAGACTGTCTATTAATGTAGCTACACTGTCTTATAGTGTTCCTAGACTGTCTATTAGTGTAGCTAGATTGTCTATTAGTGTAGCTACACTGTCTTATAGTGTTCCTAGACTGTCTATTAGTGTAGCTAGACTGTCTATTAGTGTAGCTACACTGTCTATTAGTGTTCATAGACTGTATGTTAGTGTAGCTAGACTGTCTATTAGTGTAGCCACACTGTCTAATAGTGTTCCTAGACTGTCTATAAGTGTAGCTAGACTGTATATTAGTGTAGCTACACTGTCTAATAGTGTTCCAAGACTGTCTATTAGTGTAGCTAGACTGTCTACTAGTGTAGCTACACTGTCTTATAGTGTTCCTAGACTGTCCATTAGTGTGGCTAGACTGTCTATTAGTGTAGCTACACTGTCTAATAGTGTTCCTAGACTGTCTATTAGTGTAGCTAGATTGTGTATTAATATAGCTACACTGTCTATTAGTTTTCATAGACGGTCTGTTAGTGTAGTTAGACTGTCTACTAGTGTAACTACATTGTCTATTGATGTTCCTAGACTGTCCGTTAGTGTAGCTAGATTGTCTATCAATGTAGCTACACTGTCTTTTAATTTTCTTATACTGTCTGTTAGAGTAGCTACACTGTCTATTAGTGTTCATATACTGTCTGTTCGTGTAGCTTGACTGTCTATTAGTGTAGCTACACTGTCTAATAGTGTTCCTAGACTGTCTATTAGTGTAGCTAGATTGTCTATTAATATAGCTACACTGTCTATTAGTTTTCCTATACTGTCTGTTAGTGTAACTAGACTGTCTACTTGTGTAGCTACATTGTCTATTAGTGTTCCTAGACTGTCTATTAGTGTAGCTAGACTGTCTATTAGAGTAGCTAGATTGTCTATCAATATAGCTACACTGTCTATTAGTTTTCAAATACTGTATGTTAGTGTAGCTAGACTGTCTACTAATGTAGCTACATTGTCTATTGATGATTATAAACTGTCCGTTAGTGTAGCTAGATTGTCTATCAATGTAGCTTCACTGTCTATAAGTTTTCCTATACTGTCTGTTAGAGTAGCTACACTGTCTATTTGTTTTCATCGACGGTCTATTAGTTAGCTACACTGTCTATTAGAGTTCATAGACTGTCTGTTAGTGTAGCTAGACTGTCTATTAGTGTAGCTACACGGTCTATTAGTGTTCCTAGACTGTCTATTAGTGTAGCTAGACTGTCTTCTAGTGTAGCTACACTGTCTTATAGTGTTCCTAGACTGTCTATTAGTGTAGCTACACTGTCTATTAGTGTAGCTACACTGTCTGACAGTGTTCCTGTCTATGAGTGTAGCTAGACTGTCTATTAGAGTAGCTACACTGTCTAATAGTGTTCCTAGACTGTCTATTAGTGTAGCTACACTGTCTAATAGTGTTCCTAGACTGTCTGTTAGCGTAACTAGATTGTTTATCAATGTAGCTATACTGTCTATTTGTTTTCATAGACTGTCTATTAGAGAAGCTACACTGTCTATTAGTGTTCATAGACTGTCTGTTAGTGTAGCTACACTGTCTATTAATGTAGCTACACTGTCTTATAGTGTTCCTAGACTGTCGTTTAGTGTAGCTAGATTGTGTATCAATATAGCTACACTGTCTATTAGTTTTCATAGACGGTCTGTTAGTGTAGCTAGACTGTCTACTAGTGTAGCTACATTGTCTATTGATGTTCCTAGACTGTCCGTTAGTGAAGCTAGATTGTCTATCAATGTAGCTACACTGTCTTTTAATTTTCTTATACTGTCTGTTAGAGTAGCTACACGGTCTATTAGTGTTCATATACTGTCTGTTGTGTAGCTAGACTGTCTATAAGTGTAGCTACACTGTCTAATAGTGTTCCTAGACTGTCTATTAGTGTAGCTAGATTGTCTATCAATATAGCTACACTGTCTATTAGTTTTCCTATACTGTCTGTTAGTGTAGCTAGACTGTCTACTAGTGTAGCTACATTGTCTATTAGTGTTCCTAGACTGTCTATTAGTGTAGCTAGATTGTCTATTAGTGTAGCTACACTGTCTTATAGTGTTCATAGACTGTCTATTAGTGTAGCTAGACTGTCTTTTAGTGTAGCTACACTGTCTTTTAGTGTTCATAGACTGTCTGTTAGTGTAGTTAGACTGTCTATTAGTGTAGCTACACTGTCTAATAGTGTTCCTAGACTGTCTACTAGTGTAGCTAGACTCTCTATTAGAGTAGCTACACTGTCTAATAGTGTTCCTAGACTGTCTTTTAGTGTAGCTAGATTGTCTGTCAATATAGCTACACTGTCTATTAGTTTTCATAGACGGTCTGTTAGTGTAGCTAGACTGTCTACTAGTGTAGCTACATTGTCTATTGATGTTCCTAGACTGTCTGTTAGTGAAGCTAGATTGTCTATCAATGTAGCTACGCTGTCTCTTAGTTATCTTATACTGTCTGTTAGTGTAGCTACACTGTCTATAAGTGTTCATATACTGTCTGTTAGTGTAGCTAGACTGCCTATCAGTGTAGCTACACTGTCTAATAGTGTTCCTAGACTGTCTATTAGTGTAGCTAGATTGTCTATTAGTGTAGCTACACTGTCTAATAGTGTTCCTAGACTGTCTATTAGTGTAGCTAGACTGTCTATTAGTGTAGCTACACTGTCTAATAGTGTTCCTAGACTGTCTACTAGTGTAGATAGACTGTCTATTAGTGTAGCTACACTGTCTAATAGTGTTCCTAGACTGTCTATTAGTGTAGCTAGATTTTGTATCAATATAGCTACATTTTCTATTAGTTTTCATAGACGGTCTGTTAGTGTAGCTAGACTGTCTACTAGTGTAGCTACATTGTCTATTGATGTTCCTAGACTGTCCGTTAGTGTAGCTAGATTGTCTATCAATGTAGCTACACTGTCTTTTAATTTTCTTATACTGTCTATTAGAGTAGCTACACTGTCTATTAGTGTTTATATACTGTCTGTTCGTGTAGCTAGACTGTCTATTAGTGTAACTACGCTGTCTAATAGTGTTCCTAGACTGTCTATTAGTGTAGCTAGATTGTCTGTCAATATAGCTACACTGTCTATTAGTTTTCCTATACTGTATGTTAGTGTAGCTAGACTGTCTACCAGTGTAGCTACATGGTCTATTGATATTCCTAGACTATCCGTTAGTGTAGCTAGATTGTCTATCAATGTAGCTACACTGTCTATTAGTTTTCTTATACTGTCTGTTAGAGTAGCTACACTGTCTATTTGTTTTCATCAACGGTCTATTAGTTAGCTACACTGTCTATTAGAGTTCATAGACTGTCTGTTAGTGTAGCTAGACTGTCTATTAGTGTAGCTACACTGTCTAATAGTGTTCCTAGACTGTCTATTAGTGTAGCCAAACTGTCTACTAGTGTAGCTACACTGTCTTATAGTGTTCCTAGACTGTCAATTAGTGTTGCTAGACTGTCTATTAGTGTAGCTACACTGTCTTATAGTGTTCCTAGACTGTCTATTAGTGTAGCTCGACTGTCTATTAGAGTAGCTACACTGTCTTATAGTGTTCCTAGACTGTCTATTAGTGTAGCTACACTGTCTATTAGTGTAGCTACACTGTCTGATAGTGTTCCTGTCTATGAGTGTAGCTAAACTGTCTATTAGAGTAGCTACACTGTCTGAAAGTGTTCCTAGACTGTCTATTAGTGTAACTAGATTGTTTATCAATGTAGCAACACTGTCTATTTGTTTTCATAGACGGTCTATTAGAGAAGCTACACTGTCTATAAGTGTTCATAGACTGTCTGTTAGTGTAGCTAGACTGTCTATTAATGTAGCTACACTGTCTTATAGTGTTCCTAGACTGTCTATTAGTGTAGCTAGATTGTCTATTAGTGTAGCTACACTGTCTTATAGTGTTCCTAGACTGTCTATTAGTGTAGCTAGACTGTCTATTAGTGTAGCTACACTGTCTATTAGTGTTCATAGACTGTATGTTAGTGTAGCTAGACTGTCTATTAGTGTAGCCACACTGTCTAATAGTGTTCCTAGACTGTCTATAAGTGTAGCTAGACTGTCTATTAGTGTAGCTACATTGTCTTATAGTGTTCCTAGACTGTCAACTAGTGTAGATAGACTGTCTATTAGTGTAGCTACACTGTCTTATAGTGTTCCTAGACTGTCTATTAGTGTAGCTAGATTTTGTATCAATATAGCTACACTGTCTATTTTTTATAGACGGTCTGTTAGTGTAGCTAGACTGTCTACTAGTGTAGCTACATTGTCTATTGATGTTCCTAGACTGTCCGTTAGTGAAGCTAGATTGTCTATCAATGTAGCTACACTGTCTATTAGTTTTCTTATACTGTCTGTTAGAGTAGCTACACTGTCTATTAGTGTTCATATACTGTCTGTTAGTGTAGCTAGACTGTCTATCAGTGTAGCTACACTGTCTAATAGTGTTCCTAGACTGTCTATTAGTATAGCTACATTGTCTAATAGTGTTCCTAGACTGTCTACTAGTGTAGCTAGACTGTCTATTAGTGTAGCTACACTGTCTAATAGTGTTCCTAGACTGTCTATTAGTGTAGCTAGATTGTGTATCAATATAGCTACAATGTCTATTAGTTTTCATAGACGGTCTGTTAGTGTAGCTAGACTGTCTACTAGTGTAGCTACATTGTCTATTGATGTTCCTAGACTGGCCGTTAGTGCAGCTAGATTGTCTATCAATGTAGCTACACTGTCTTTTAATTTTCTTATACTGTCTGTTAGAGTAATTACACTCTCTATTAGTTTTCCTTTACTGTCTGTTCGTGTAGCTAGACTGTCTATTAGTGTAGCTACATTGTCTAATAGTGTTCCTAGACTGTCTATTAGTGTAGCTAGACTGTCTATTAGTGTAGCTACACTGTCTAATAGTGTTCCTAGACTGTCTATTAGTGTAGCTACACTGTCTACTAGTGTTCCGAAACTGTCTGTTAGCGTTACTAGATTGTTTATTAATGTAGCTACACTGTCTAGTTGTTTTCATAGACGGTCTATTAGAGAAGCTACACTGTCTATTAGTGTTCATAGACAGTCTGTTAGTGTAGCTACACTGTCTATTAATGTAGCTACACTGTCTTATAGTGTTCCTAGACTGTCTATTAGTGTAGCTAGATTGTCTATTAGTGTAGCTACACTGTCTTATAGTGTTCATAGACTGTCTATTAGTGTAGCTAGACTGTCTTTTAGTGTAGCTACACTGTCTTTTAGTGTTCATAGACTGTCTGTTAGTGTAGCTAGACTGTCTATTAGTGTAGCTACACTGTCTTATAGTGTTCATAAACTGTCTATTAGTGTAGCTAGATTGTCTATTTTGTAGCTACACTATCTAATAATGTTCCTAGACTGTCTACTAGTGTAGCTAGACTGTGTATTAGAGTAGCTACACTGTCTAATAGTGTTCCTAGACTGTCTTTTAGTGTAGCTAGATTGTCTATCAATATAGCTACACTGTCTATTAGTTTTCATAGACGGTCTGTTAGTGTAGCTAGACTGTCTACTAGTGTAGCTACATTGTCTATTGATGTTCCTAGACTGTCCGTTAGTGAAGCTAGATTGTCTATCAATGTAGCTACACTGTCTTTTAATTTTCTTATAATGTCTGTTAGAGTAGCTACACTGTCTATTAGTTTTCCTATACTGTCTGTTAGTGTAACTAGACTGTCTACTCGTGTAGCTACATTGTCTATTAGTGTTCCTAGACTGTCTATTAGTGTAGCTAGACTGTCTATTAGAGTAGCTAGATTGTCTATCAATATAGCTACACTGTCTATTAGTTTTCAAATACTGTATGTTAGTGTAGCTAGACTGTCTACTAATGTAGCTACATTGTCTATTGATGATTCTTGACTGTCCGTTAGTGTAGCTAGATTGTCTATCAATGTAGCTTCACTGTCTATAAGTTTTCTTATACTGTCTGTTAGAGTAGCTACACTGTCTATTTGTTTTCATCGACGGTCTATTAGTTAGCTACACTGTCTATTAGAGTTCATAGACTGTCTGTTAGTGTAGCTAGACTGTCTATTAGTGTAGCTACACTGTCTAATAGTGTTCCTAGACTGTCTATTAGTGTAGCTAGACTGTCTACTAGTGTAGCTACACTGTCTTATAGTGTTCCTAGACTGTCTATTAGTGTAGCTACACTGTCTATTAGTGTAGCTACACTGTCTAATAGTGTTCCTGTCTTTGAGTGTAGCTAGACTGTCTATTAGAGTAGCTACACTGTCTAATAGTGTTCCTAGACTGTCTATTAGTGTAGCTACACTGTCTTATAGTGTTCCTAGACTGTCTGTTAGCGTAACTAGATTGTTTATCAATGTAGCTACACTGTCTATTTGTTTTCATAGACGGTCTATTAGAGAAGCTACACTGTCTATTAGTGTTCATAGACTGTCTGTTAGTGTAGCTACACTGTCGAAATGTAGCTACACTGTCTTATAGTGTTCCTAGACTGTCTATTAGTGTAGCTACATTGTCTAATAGTGTTCCTAGACTGTCTACTAGTGTAGCTAGACTGTCTATTAGTGTAGCTACACTGTCTAATAGTGTTCCTAGACTGTCTATTAGTGTAGCTAGATTGTGTATCAATATAGCTACACTGTCTATTAGTTTTCATGGACGGTCTGTTAGTGTAGCTAGACTGTCTACTAGTGTAGCTACATTGTCTATTGATGTTCCTAGACTGTCCGTTAGTGAAGCTAGATTGTCTATCAATGTAGCTACACTGTCTTATAATTTTCTTATACTGTCTGTTAGTGTAGCTACACGGTCTATTAGTGTTCATATACTGTCTGTTCGTGTAGATAGACTGTCTATAAGTGTAGCTACACTGTCTAATAGTGTTCCTAGACTGTCTATTAGTGTAGCTAGATTGTCTATCAATATAGCTACACTGTCTATTAGTTTTCCTATACTGTCTGTTAGTGTAGCTAGACTGTCTACTAGTGTAGCTACATTGTCTATTAGTGTTCCTAGACTGTCTATTAGTGTAGCTATACTGTCTATTAGAGTATATAGATTGTCTATCAATATAGCTACACTGTCTATTAGTTTTCCTATACTGTATGTTAGTGTAGCTAGACTGTCTACTAGTGTAGCTACATTGTCTATTGATGTTCCTAGACTGTCCGTTAGTGTAGCTAGATTGTCTATCAATGTAGCTACACTGTCTATTAGTTTTCTTATACTGTCTGTTAGAGTAGTTACACTGTCTATTTGTTTTCATCGACGGTCTATTAGTTAGCTACAATGTCTATTAGAGTTCATAGACTGTCTGTTAGTGTAGCTAGACTGTCTTTTAGTGTAGCTACACTGTCTAATAGTGTTCCTAGACTGTCTATTAGTGTAGCTAGACTGTCTACTAGTGTAGCTACACTGTCTTATAGTGTTCCTAGACTGTCTATTAGTGTAGCTAGACTGTCTATTAGTGTAGCTACACTGTCTAATAGTGTTCCTAGACTGTCTATTAGTGTAGCTACACTGTCTACTAGTGTTCCGAAACTGTCTGTTAGCGTAACTAGATTGTTTATTAATGTAGCTACACTGTCTAGTTGTTTTCATAGACGGTCTATTAGAGAAGCTACACTGTCTATTAGTGTTCATAGACAGTCTGTTAGTGTAGCTACACTGTCTATTAATGTAGCTACACTGTCTTATAGTGTTCCTAGACTGTCTATTAGTGTAGCTAGATTGTCTATTAGTGTAGCTACACTGTCTTATAGTGTTCATAGACTGTCTATTAGTGTAGCTAGACTGTCTTTTAGTGTAGCTACACTGTCTTTTAGTGTTCATAGACTGTCTGTTAGTGTAGCTAGACTGTCTATTAGTGTAGCTACACTGTCTTATAGTGTTCATAAACTGTCTATTAGTGTAGCTAGATTGTCTATTTTGTAGCTACACTATCTAATAATGTTCCTAGACTGTCTACTAGTGTAGCTAGACTGTGTATTAGAGTAGCTACACTGTCTAATAGTGTTCCTAGACTGTCTTTTAGTGTAGCTAGATTGTCTATCAATATAGCTACACTGTCTATTAGTTTTCATAGACGGTCTGTTAGTGTAGCTAGACTGTCTACTAGTGTAGCTACATTGTCTATTGATGTTCCTAGACTGTCCGTTAGTGAAGCTAGATTGTCTATCAATGTAGCTACACTGTCTTTTAATTTTCTTATAATGTCTGTTAGAGTAGCTACACGGTCTATTAGTGTTCATATACTGTCTATTCGTGTAGCGAGACTGTCTATTAGTGTAGCTACACTGTCTAATAGTGTTCCTAGACTGTCTATTAGTGTAGCTAGATTTTCTATCAATATAGCTACACTGTCTATTAGTTTTCCTATACTGTCTGTTAGTGTAGCTAGACTGTCTACTAGTGTAGCTACATTGTCTATTAGTGTTCCTAGACTGTCTATTAGTGTAGCTATACTGTATATTAGAGTATCTAGATTGTCTATCAATATAGCTACACTGTCTATTAGTTTTCCTATACTGTATGTAAGTGTAGCTAGACTGTCTACTAGTGTAGCTACATTGTCTATTGATGTTACTAGACTGTCCGTTAGTGTAGCTAGATTGTCTATCAACGTAGCTACACTGTCTATTAATTTTCTTATACTGTCTGTTAGAGTAGCTACACTGTCTATTTGTTTTCATCGACGGTCTATTAGTTAGCTACACTGTCTATTAGAGTTCATAGACTGTCTGTTAGTGTAGCTAGACTGTCTATTAGTGTAGCTACACTGTCTAATAGTTTTCCTAGACTGTATATTAGTGTAGCTAGACTGTCTACTAGTGTAACTACACTGTCTTATAGTGTTCCTAGACTGTCTATTAGTGTAGCTAGACTGTCTATTAGTGTAGCTACACTGTCTAATAGTGTTCCTAGACTGTCTGTTAGCGTAACTAGATTGTTTATTAATGTAGCTACACTGTCTAGTTGTTTTCATAGACGGTCTATTAGAGAAGCTACACTGTCTATTAGTGTTCATAGACAGTCTGTTAGTGTAGCTACACTGTCCATTAATGTAGCTACACTGTCTTATAGTGTTCCTAGACTGTCTATTAGTGTAGCTAGATTGTCTATTAGTGTAGCTACACTGTCTTATAGTGTTCATAGACTGTCTATTAGTGTAGCTAGACTGTCTTTTAGTGTAGCTACACTGTCTTTTAGTGTTCATAGACGGTCTGTTAGTGTAGCTAGACTGTCTACTAGTGTAGCTACATTGTCTATTGATGTTCCTAGACTGTCCGTTAGTGAAGCTAGATTGTCTATCAATGTAGCTACGCTGTCTCTTAGTTTTCTTATACTGCCTGTTAGTGTAGCTACACTGCCTATAAGTGTTCATATACTGTCTGTTAGTGTAGCTAGATTGTCTATTAGTGTAGCTACACTGTCTAATAGTGTTCCTAGACTGTCTATTAGTGTAGCTAGACTGTCTATAAGTGTAGCTACACTGTCTAATAGTGTTCCTAGACTGTCTATTAGTGTAGCTAGATTGTCTATCAATATAGCTACACTGTCTATTAGTTTTCCTATACTGTCTGTTAGTGTAGCTAGACTGTCTACTAGTGTAGCTACATTGTCTATTAGTGTTCCTAGACTGTATATTAGTGTAGCTAGATTGTCTATTAGTGTAGCTACACTGTCTTATAGTGTTCATAGACTGTCTATTAGTGTAGCTAGACTGTCTTTTAGTGTAGCTACACTGTCTTTTAGTGTTCATAGACTGTCTGTTAGTGTAGTTAGACTGTCTATTAGTGTAGCTACACTATCTAATAGTGTTCCTAGACTGTCTACTAGTGTAGCTAGACTGTCTATTAGAGTAGCTACACTGTCTAATAGTGTTCCTAGACTGTCTTTTAGTGCAGCTAGATTGTCTGTCAATATAGCTACACTGTCTATTAGTTTTCATAGACGGTCTGTTAGTGTAGCTAGACTGTCTACTAGTGTAGCTACATTGTCTATTGATGTTCCTAGACTGTCCGTTAGTGAAGCTAGATTGTCTATCAATGTAGCTACGCTGTCTCTTAGTTTTATTATACTGTCTGTTAGTGTAGCTACACTGTCTATAAGTGTTCATATACTGTCTGTTAGTGTAGCTAGACTGCCTATCACTGTAGCTACACTGTCTAATAGTGTTCCTAGACTGTCTATTAGTGTAGCTAGATTGTCTATTAGTGTAGCTACACAGTCTAATAGTGTTCCTAGACTGTCTATTAGTGTAGCTAGACTGTCTATTAGTGTAGCTACACTGTCTAATAGTGTTCCTAGACTGTCTACTAGTGTAGATAGACTGTCTATTAGTGTAGCTACACTGTCTAATAGTGTTCCTAGACTGTCTATTAGTGTAGCTAGATTTTGTATCAATATAGCTACATTTTCTATTAGTTTTCATAGACGGTCTGTTAGTGTAGCTAGACTGTCTACTAGTGTAGCTACATTGTCTATTGATGTTCCTAGACTGTCCGTTAGTGTAGCTAGATTGTCTATCAATGTAGCTACACTGTCTTTTAATTTTCTTATACTGTCTATTAGAGTAGCTACACTGTCTATTAGTGTTTATATACTGTCTGTTCGTGTAGCTAGACTGTCTATTAGTGTAACTACACTGTCTAATAGTGTTCCTAGACTGTCTATTAGTGTAGCTAGATTGTCTATCAATATAGCTACACTGTCTATTAGTTTTCCTATACTGTCTGTTAGTGTAGCTAGACTGTCTACTAGTGTAGCTACATTGTCTATTAGTGTTCCTAGACTGTCTATTAGTATAGCTAGACAGTCTATTAGAGTAGCTAGATTGTCTGTTAATATAGCTACACTGTCTATTAGTTTTCCTATACTGTATGTTAGTGTAGCTAGACTGTCTACCAGTGTAGCTACATGGTATATTGATATTCCTAGACTATCCGTTAGTGTAGCTAGATTGTCTATCAATGTAGCTACACTGTCTATTAGTTTTCTTATACTGTCTGTTAGAGTAGCTACACTGTCTATTTGTTTTCATCGACGGTCTATTAGTTAGCTACACTGTCTATTAGAGTTCATAGACTGTCTGTTAGTGTAGCTAGACTGTCTATTAGTGTAGCTACACTGTCTAATAGTGTTCCTAGACTGTCTATTAGTGTAGCTAGACTGTCTACTAGTGTAGCTACACTGTCTTATAGTGTTCCTAGACTGTCAATTAGTGTTGCTAGACTTTCTATTAGTGTAGCTACACTGTCTTATAGTGTTCCTAGACTGTCTATTAGTGTAGCTTGACTGTCTATTAGAGTAGCTACACTGTCTTATAGTGTTCCTAGACTGTCTATTAGTGTAGCTACACTGTCTATTAGTGTAGCTACACTGTCTGATAGTGTTCCTGTCTATGAGTGTAGCTAAACTGTCTATTAGAGTAGCTACACTGTCTGATAGTGTTCCTAGACCGTCTATTAGTGTAGCTACACTGTCGAATAGTGTTCCTAGACTGTCTGTTAGCGTAACTAGATTGTTTATCAATGTAGCAACACTGTCTATTTGTTTTCATAGACGGTCTATTAGAGAAGCTACACTGTCTATAAGTGTTCATAGACTGTCTGTTAGTGTAGCTAGACTGTCTATTAATGTAGCTACACTGTCTTATAGTGTTCCTAGACTGTCTATTAGTGTAGCTAGATTGTCTTTTAGTGTAGCTACACTGTCTTATAGTGTTCCTAGACTGTCTATTAGTGTAGCTAGACTGTCTATTAGTGTAGCTACACTGTCTATTAGTGTTCATAGACTGTATGTTAGTGTAGCTAGACTGTCTATTAGTGTAGCCACACTGTCTAATAGTGTTCCTAGACTGTCTATAAGTGTAGCTAGACTGTCTATTAGTGTAGCTACATTGTCTAATAGTGTTCCTAGACTGTCAACTAGTGTAGATAGACTGTCTATTAGTGTAGCTACACTGTCTTATAGTGTTCCTAGACTGTCTATTAGTGTAGCTAGATTTTGTATCAATATAGCTACACTGTCTATTTTTTATAGACGGTCTGTTAGTGTAGCTAGACTGTCTACTAGTGTAGCTACATTGTCTATTGATGTTCCTAGACTGTCCGTTAGTGAAGCTAGATTGTCTATCAATGTAGCTACACTGTCTATTAGTTTTCTTATACTGTCTGTTAGAGTAGCTACACTGTCTATTAGTGTTCATATACTGTCTGTTAGTGTAGCTAGACTGTCTATCAGTGTGGCTACACTGTCTAATAGTGTTCCTAGACTGTCTATTAGTGTAGCTACATTGTCTAATAGTGTTCCTAGACTGTCTATTAGTGTAGCTAGACTGTCTATTAGTGTAGCTACACTGTCTAATAGTGTTCCTAGACTGTCTATTAGTGTAGCTAGATTGTGTATCAATATAGCTACACTGTCTATTAGTTTTCATAGACGGTCTGTTAGTGTAGCTAGACTGTCTACTAGTGTAGCTACATTGTCTATTGATGTTCCTAGACTGGCCGTTAGTGCAGCTAGATTGTCTATCAATGTAGCTACACTGTCTTTTAATTTTCTTATACTGTCTGTTAGAGTAATTACACTGTCTATTAGTTTTCCTTTACTGTCTGTTAGTGTAGCTAGACTGTCTACTAGTGTAGCTACATTGTCTATAAGTGTTCCTAGACTGTCTATTAGTGTAGCTAGACTGTCTATTAGAGTAGCTAGATTGTCTATCAATATAGCTACACTGTCTATTAGTTTTCCTGTACTGTATGTTAGTATAGCTAGACTGTCTACTAGTGTAGCTACATTGTCTATTGATGTTCCTAGACTGTCCGTTAGTGTAGCTGGATTGTCTATCAATGTATCTACACTGTCTATAAGTTTTCTTATACTGTATGTTAGAGTAGCTACACTGTCTATTTGTTTTCATCTACGGTCTATTAGTTAGCTGCTCTGTCTATTAGAGTTCATAGACTGTCTGTTAGTGTAGCTAGACTGTATATTAGTGTAGCTACACTGTCTAATAGTGTTCCTAGACTGTCTATTAGTGTAGCTAGACTGTCTACTAGTGTAGCTACACTGTCTTATAGTGTTCCTAGACTGTCCATTAGTGTAGCTAGACTGTCTATTAGTGTAGCTACACTGTCTAATAGTGTTCCTAGACTGTCTATTAGTGTAGCTAGATTGTGTATTAATATAGCTACACTGTCTATTAGTTTTCATAGACGGTCTGTTAGTGTAGTTAGACTGTCTACTAGTGTAGCTACATTGTCTATTGATGTTCCTAGACTGTCCGTTAGTGTAGCTAGATTGTCTTTCAATGTAGCTACACTGCCTTTTAATTTTCTTATACTGTCTGTTAGAGTAGCTACACTGTCTATTAGTGTTCATATAATGTCTGTTCGTGTAGCTAGACTGTCTATTAGTGTAGCTACATTGTCTAATAGTGTTCCTAGACTGTCTATTAGTGTAGCTAGATTGTCTATTAATATAGCTACACTGTCTATTAGTTTTCCTATACTGTCTGTTAGTGTAACTAGACTGTCTACTCGTGTAGCTACATTGTCTATTAGTGTTCCTAGACTGTCTATTAGTGTAGCTAGACTGTCTATTAGAGTATCTAGATTGTCTATCAATATAGCTACACTGTCTATTAGTTTTCAAATACTGTATGTTAGTGTAGCTAGACTGTCTACTAATGTAGCTACATTGTCTATTGATGATTCTAGACTGTCCGTTAGTGTAGCTAGATTGTCTATCAATGTAGCTTCACTGTCTATAAGTTTTCTTATACTGTCTGTTAGAGTAGCTACACTGTCTATTTGTTTTCATCGACGGTCTATTAGTTAGCTACACTGTCTATTAGAGTTCATAGACTGTCTGTTAGTGTAGCTAGACTGTCTATTAGTGTAGCTACACTGTCTAATAGTGTTCCTAGACTGTCTATTAGTGTAGCTAGACTGTCTACTAGTGTAGCTACACTGTCTTATAGTGTTCCTAGACTGTCTATTAGTGTAGCTACACTGTCTATTAGTGTAGCTACACTGTCTAATAGTGTTCCTGTCTTTGAGTGTAGCTAGACTGTCTATTAGAGTAGCTACACTGTCTAATAGTGTTCCTAGACTGTCTATTAGTGTAGCTACACTGTCTAATAGTGTTCCTAGACTGTCTGTTAGCGTAACTAGATTGTTTATCAATGTAGCTACACTGTCTATTTGTTTTCATAGACGGTCTATTAGAGAAGCTACACTGTCTATTAGTGTTCATAGACTGTCTGTTAGTGTAGCTAAACTGTCGAAATGTAGCTACACTGTCTTATAGTGTTCCTAGACTGTCTATTAGTGTAGCTACATTGTCTAATAGTGTTCCTAGACTGTCTACTAGTGTAGCTAGACTGTCTATTAGTGTTGCTACACTGTCTAATAGTGTTCCTAGACTGTCTATTAGTGTAGCTAGATTGTGTATCAATATAGCTACACTGTCTATTAGTTTTCATGGACGGTCTGTTAGTGTAGCTAGACTGTCTACTAGTGTAGCTACATTGTCTATTGATGTTCCTAGACTGTCCGTTAGTGAAGCTAGATTGTCTATCAATGTAGCTACACTGTCTTATAATTTTCTTATATTGTCTGTTAGAGTAGCTACACGGTCTATTAGTGTTCATATACTGTCTGTTTGTGTAGCTAGACTGTCTATAAGTGTAGCTACACTGTCTAATAGTGTTCCTAGACTGTCTATTAGTGTAGCTAGATTGTCTATCTATATAGCTACACTGTCTATTAGTTTTCCTATACTGTCTGTTAGTGTAGCTAGACTGTCTACTAGTGTAGCTACATTGTCTATTAGTGTTCCTAGACTGTCTATTAGTGTAGCTATACTGTCTATTAGAGTATCTAGATTGTCTATCAATATAGCTACACTGTCTATTAGTTTTCCTATACTGTATGTTAGTGTAGCTAGACTGTTTACTAGTGTAGCTACATTGTCTATTGATGTTCCTAGACTGTCCGTTAGTGTAGCTAGATTGTCTATCAATGTAGCTACACTGTCTATTAGTTTTTTTATACTGTCTGTTAGAGTAGCTACACTGTCTATTTGTTTTCATCGACGGTCTATTAGTTAGCTACACTGTCTATTAGAGTTCATAGACTGTCTGTTAGTGTAGCTAGACTGTCTTTTAGTGTAGCTACACTGTCTAATAGTGTTCCTAGACTGTCTATTAGTGTAGCTAGACTGTCTACTAGTGTAGCTACACTGTCTTATAGTGTTCCTAGACTGTCCATTAGTGTAGCTAGACTGTCTATTAGTGTAGCTACACTGTCTAATAGTGTTCCTAGACTGTCTATTAGTGTAGCTACACTGTCTACTAGTGTTCCTAAACTGTCTGTTAGCGTAACTAGATTGTTTATTAATGTAGCTTCACTGTCTAGTTGTTTTCATAGACGGTCTATTAGAGAAGCTACACTGTCTATTAGTGTTCATAGACAGTCTGTTAGTGTAGCTACACTGTCTATTAATGTAGCTACACTGTCTTATAGTGTCCCTAGACAGTCTATTAGTGTAGCTAGATTGTCTATTAGTGTAGCTACACTGTCTTATAGTGTTCATAGACTGTCTATTAGTGTAGCTAGACTGTCTTTTAGTGTAGCTACACTGTCTTTTAGTGTTCATAGACTGTCTGTTAGTGTAGCTAGACTGTCTATTAGTGTAGCTACACTGTCTTATAGTGTTCATAGACTGTCTATTAGTGTAGCTAGATTGTCTATTTTGTAGCTACACTTTCTAATAGTGTTCCAAGACTGTCTACTAGTGTAGCTAGACTGTGTATTAGAGTAGCTACACTGTCTAATAGTGTTCCTAGACTGTCTTTTAGTGTAGCTAGATTGTCTATCAATATAGCTACACTGTCTAATAGTTTTCATAGACGGTCTGTTAGTGTAGCTAGACTGTCTACTAGTGTAGCTACATTGTCTATTGATGTTCCTAGACTGTCCGTTAGTGAAGCTAGATTGTCTATCAATGTAGCTACACTGTCTTTTAATTTTCTTATAATGTCTGTTAGAGTAGCTACACGGTCTATTAGTGTTCATATACTGTCTATTCGTGTAGCGAGACTGTCTATCAGTGTAGCTACACTGTCTAATAGTGTTCCTAGACTGTCTATTAGTGTAGCTAGATTTTCTATCAATATAGCTACACTGTCTATTAGTTTTCCTATACTGTCTGTTAGTGTAGCTAGACTGTCTACTAGTGTAGCTACATTGTCTATTAGTGTTCCTAGACTGTCTATTAGTGTAGCTATACTGTCTATTAGAGTATCTAGATTGTCTATCAATATAGCTACACTGTCTATTAGTTTTCCTATACTGTATGTTAGTGTAGCTAGACTGTCTACTAGTGTAGCTACATTGTCTATTGATGTTACTAGACTGTCCGTTAGTGTAGCTAGATTGTCTATCAACGTAGCTACACTGTCTATTAATTTTCTTATACTGTCTGTTAGAGTAGCTACACTGTCTATTTGTTTTCATCGACGGTCTATTAGTTAGCTACACTGTCTATTAGAGTTCATAGACTGTCTGTTAGTGTAGCTAGACTGTCTATTAGTGTAGCTACACTGTCTAATAGTTTTCCTAGACTGTCTATTAGTGTAGCTAGACTGTCTAGTAGTGTAGCTACACTGTCTTATAGTGTTCCTAGACTGTCTATTAGTGTAGCTAGACTGTCTATTAGTGTAGCTACACTGTCTAATAGTGTTTCTAGACTGTCTATTAGTGTAGCTACACTGTCTACTAGTGTTCCTAGACTGTCTGTTTGCGTAACTAGATTGTTTATTAATGTAGCTACACTGTCTAGTTGTTTTCATAGACGGTCTATTAGAGAAGCTACACTGTCTATTAGTGTTCATAGACAGTCTGTTAGTGTAGCTACACTGTCTATTAATGTAGCTACACTGTCTTATAGTGTTCCTAGACTGTTTATTAGTGTAGCTAGATTGTCTATTAGTGTAGCTACACTGTCTTATAGTGTTCATAGACTGTCTATTAGTGTAGCTAGACTGTCTTTTAGTGTAGCTACACTGTCTTTTAGTGTTCATAGACTGTCTGTTAGTGTAGCTAGACTGTCTATTAGTGTAGCTACACTGTCTAATAGTGTTCCTAGACTGTCTTTTAGTGTAGCTAGATTGTCTATCAATATAGCTACCCTGTCTATTAGTTTTCATAGACGGTCTGTTAGTGTAGCTAGACTGTCTACTAGTGTAGCTACATTGTCTATTGATGTTCCTAGACTGTCCGTTAGTGAAGCTAGATTGTCTATCAATGTAGCTACGCTGTCTCTTAGCTTTCTTATACTGCCTGTTAGTGTAGCTACACTGTCTATAAGTGTTCATATACTGTCTGTTAGTGTAGCTAGATTGTCTATTAGTGTAGCTACACTGTCTAATAGTGTTCCTAGACTGTCTATTAGTGTAGCTAGACTGTCTATAAGTGTAGCTACACTGTCTAATAGTGTTCCTAGACTGTCAATTAGTGTAGATAGACTGTCTATTAGTGTAGCTACACTGTCTAATAGTGTTCCTAGACTGTCTATTAGTGTAGCTAGATTTTGAAGCTAGACTGTCTATCAGTGTAGCTACACTGTCTAATAGTGTTCCTAGACTGTCTATTAGTGTAGCTAGATTGTCTATTAGTGTAGCTACACTGTCTAATAGTGTTCCTAGACTGTCTATTAGTGTAGCTAGACTGTCTATTAGTGTTGCTACACTGTCTAATAGTGTTCCTAGACTGTCTACTAGTGTAGATAGACTGTCTATTAGTGTAGCTACACTGTCTAATAGTGATCCTAGACTGTCTATTAGTGTAGCTAGATTTTGTATCAATATAGCTACACTTTCTATTAGTTTTCATAGACGGTCTGTTAGTGTAGTTAGACTGTCTACTAGTGTAGCTACATTGTCTATTGATGTTCCTAGACTGTCCGTTAGTGTAGCTAGATTGTCTATCAATGTAGCCACACTGTCTTTTAATTTTCTTATACTGTCTATTAGAGTAGCTACACTGTCTATAAGTGTTCATATACTGTCTGTTCGTGTAGCTAGACTGTCTATTAGTGTAGCTACACTGTCTAATAGTGTTCCTAGACTGTCTATTAGTGTAGCTAGATTGTCTATCAATATAGCTACACTGTCTATTAGTTTTCCTATACTGTCTGTTAGTGTAGCTAGACTGTCTACTAGTGTAGCTACATTGTCTATTAGTGTTCCTAGACTGTCTATTAGTATAGCTAGACTGTCTATTAGAGTAGCTAGATTGTCTATCAATATAGCTACACTATCTATTAGTTTTCCTATACTGTATGTTAGTGTAGCTAGACTGTCTACCAGTGTAGCTACATGGTCTATTGATGTTCCTAGACTATCCGTTAGTGTAGCTAGATTGTCTATCAATGTAGCTACACTGTCTATTAGTTTTCTTTTACTGTCTGTTAGAGTAGCTACACTGTCAATTTGTTTTAATCGACGGTCTATTAGTTAGCTACTCTGTCTATTAGAGTTCATAGACTGTCTGTTAGTGTAGCTACACTGTCTATTAGTGTTCATAGACTGTCTGTCAGTGTAGCTACACTGTCTATTAATGTAGCTACACTATCTTATAGTGTTCCTAGACTGTCTATTAGTGTAGCTAGATTGTCTATTAGTGTAGATACACTGTCTTATAGTGTTCCTAGACTGTCTATTAGTGTAGCTAGACTGTCTATTAGTGTAGCTACACTGTCTTTTAGTGTTTATAGACTGTCTGTTAGTGTAGCTAGACTGTCTTTTAGTGTAGCTACACTGTCTTATAGTTTTCATAGACTGTCTATTAGTGTAGCTAGATTGTCTATTAGTGTAGCTACACTATCTAATAGTGTTCCTAGACTGTCTACTAGTGTAGCTAGACTGTCTATTAGAGTAGCTACACTGTCTAATAGTGTTCCTAGACTGTCTATTAGTGTAGCTAGATTGTGTATTAATATAGCTACACTGTCTATTAGTTTCATAGACGGTCTGTTAGTGTAGCTAGACTGTCTACTAGTGTAGCTACATTGTCTATTGATGTTCCTAGACTGTCCGTTAGTGAAGCTAGATTGTCTATCAATGTAGCTACACTGTCTCTTAGTTTTCTTATACTGTCTATCAGTGTAGCTACACTGTCTAATAGTGTTCCTAGACTGTCTATTAGTGTAGCTAGATTTTCTATTAGTGTAGCTACACTGTCTAATAGTGTTCCTAGACTGTCTATTAGTGTAGCTAGACTGTCTATTAGTGTAGCTAGACTGTCTACTAGTGTTTCTAGACTGTCTACTATTGTAGATAGACTGTCTATTAGTGTAGCTACACTGTCTAATAGTGTTCCTAGACTGTCTATTAGTGTAGCTAGATTTTGTATCAATATAGCTACACTGTCTATAAGTTTTCATAGACGGTCTGTTAGTGTAGCTAGACTGTCTTCGAGTGTAGCTACATTGTCTATTGATGTGTCTAGACTGTCCGTTAGTGTAAATAGATTGTCTATCAATGTAGCTACACTGTCTTTTAATTTTCTTATACTGTCTGTTAGAGTAGCTACACTGTCTATTAGTGTTCATATACTGTTTTTTCGTGTAGCTAGACTGTCTATTAGTGTAGCTACACATGGTCTATTTATGTTCCTAGACTATCCCTTAGTGTAGCTAGATTGTCTATTAATGTAATTGCACTGTCTATTAGTTTTCTTATACTGTCTGTTAGAGTAGTTACACTGTCTATTTGTTTTCATCGACGGTCTATTAGTTAGCTACACTGTCTATTAGAGTTCATAGACTGTCTGTTAGTGTAGCTAGACGGACTATTAGTGTAGCAACACTGTCTAATAGTGTTCCTAGACTGTCTATTAGTGTAGCTAGACTGTCTACTAGTGTAGCTACACTGTCTTATAGTGTTCCTAGACTGTCTATTAGTGTAACTAGACTGTCTATTAGTGTAGCTACACTGTCTAATAGTGTTCCTAGACTGTCTATTAGTGTAGCTAGACTGTCTATTAGAGTAATTACACTGTCTAATAGTATTCCTAGACTGTCTATTAGTGTAGCTACACTGTCTAATAGTGTTCCTAGGCTGTCTGTTAGCGTAACTAGATTGTTTATCAATGTAGCTACACTGTCTATTTGTTTTCATAGACGGTCTATTAGAGAAGCTACACTGTCTATAAGTGTTCATAGACTGTCTGTTAGTGAAGCTAGACTGTCTATTAATGTAGCTACACTGTCTTATAGTGTTCCTAAACTGTCTATTAGTGTAGCTAGATTGTCTATTAGTGTAGCTACACTGTCTTATAGTGTTCCTAGACTGTCTATTAGTGTAGCTAGACTGTCTATTAGTGTAGCTACACTGTCTTTAAGTGTTCATAGACTGTCTCTTAGTGTAGCTAGACTGTCTATCAGTGTAGCTACACTGTCTTATAGTGTTCCTAGACTGTCTATTAGTGTAGCTAGAGTGTCTATTAGTGTAGCTACACTGTCTAATAGTGTTCCTAGACTGTCTACTAGTGTAGCTAGACTGTCTATTAGAGTAGCTACACCGTCTAACAGTGTCCCTAGACTGTCTATCAGTGTAGCTACACTGTCTAATAGTGTTCCTAGACTGTCTATTAGTGTAGCTAGATTGTCTATTAGTGTAGCTACACTGTCTAATAGTGTTCCTAGACTGTCTATTAGTGTAGCTACACTGTCTAATAGTGTTCCTAGACTGTCTATTAGTGTAGCTAGATTGTCTATCAATATAGCTACACTGTCTATTAGTTTTCCTATACTGTCTGTTAGTGTAGCTAGACTGTCTACTAGTGTAGCTACATTGTCTATTAGTGTTCCTAGACTGTCTATTAGTATAGCTAGATTGTCTATTAGAGTAGCTAGATAGTCTATCAATATAGCTACACTGTCTATTAGTTTTCCTATACTGTATGTAAGTGTAGCTAGACTGTCTACTAGTGTAGCTACATTGTCTATTAGTGTTCCTAGACTGTCCGTTTGTGTAGACGGTCTGTTAGTGTAGCTAGACTGTCTACTAGTGTAGCTACATGGTCTATTGATGTTCCTAGAATATCAGTTAGTGTAGCTATATTGTCTATCAATGTAGCTACACTGTCTATTAGTTTTCTTATACTGTCTGTTAGAGTAGCTACACTGTCTATTTGTTTTCGTCGACGGTCTAATAGTTAGCTACACTGTCTATTAGAGTTCATAGACTGTCTGTTAGTGTAGCTAGACTGTCTATTAGTGTAGCTACACTGTCTAATAGTGTTCCTAGACTGTCTTTTAGTGTAGCTAGACTGTCTACTAGTGTAGCTACACTGTCTTATAGTGTTCCTAGACTGTCTTTTAGTGTAGCTAGACTGTCTATTAGTGTAGCTACACTGTCTAATAGTGTTCCTAGACTGTATGTTAGTGTAGCTAGACTGTCTATTAGTGTAGCTACACTGTCTAATAGTGTTCCTAGACTGTCTATTAGTGTAGCTATACTGTCTAATAGGGTTCCTAGACTGTCTGTTAGCGTAACTAGATTGTTATCAATGTAGCTACACTGTCTATTTGTTTTCATAGACGGTCTATTAGAGAAGCTACACTGTCTATAAGTGTTCATAGACTTCTGTTAGTGTAGCTAGACTGTCTATTAATGTAGCTACACTGTCTTATAGTGTTCCTAGACTGTCTATTAGTGTAGCTAGATTGTCTATAAGTGTAGCTACACTGTCTTATAGTGTTCCTAGAATGTCTATTAGTGTAGCTAGACTGTCTATTAGTGTAGCTACACTGTCTATTAGTGTTCATAGACTGTCGGTTAGTGTAGCTAGACTGTCTATTTGTGTAGCTACACTATCTTATAGTGTTCCTAGACTGTCTATTAGTGTATCTAGACTGTCTATTAGTGTAGCTAGATTGTCTATAAGTGTAGCTACACTGTCTTATAGTGTTCCTAGAATGTCTATTAGTGTAGCTAGACTGTCTATTAGTGTAGCTACACTGTCTATTAGTGTTCATAGACTGTCGGTTAGTGTAGCTAGACTGTCTATTTGTGTAGCTACACTATCTTATAGTGTCCCTAGACTGTCTATTAGTGTAGCTAGATCGTCTATCAATATGGCTACACTGTCTTTTAGTTTTTATAGACGGTCTGTTAGTGTAGCTAGACTGTCTACTAGTGTAGCTACATTGTCAATTGATGTTCCTAGACTGTCCGTTAGTGAAGCTAGATTGTCTATCAATGTAGCTACACTGTCTATTAGTGTTCATATACTGTCTGTTAGTGTAGCTAGACTGTCTATCAGTGTAGCTACACTGTCTAATAGTGTTCCTAGACTGTCTATTAGTGTAGCTAGGTTGTCTATAAGTGTAGCTACACTGTCTAATAGTTTTCCTCGACTGTCTATTAGTGTAGCTACATTGTCTAATAGTGTTCCTAGACTGTCTACTCGTGTAGCTAAACTGTCTATTAGTGTAGCTACACTGTCTAATAGTGTTCCTAGACTGTCTATTAGTGTAGTTAGATTGTGTATAAATATAGCTACACTGTCTATTAGTTTTCATAGACGGTCTGTTAGTGTAGCTAGATTGTCTATTAGTGTAGTTACACTGTCTTATAGTGTTCCTAGACTGTCTATTAGTGTAGCTAGATTGTCTATTAGTGTAGCTACACTGTCTATTAGTGTTCATAGACTGTCTGTTAGTGTAGCTAGACTGTCTATTAGTGTAGCTACACTGTCTTATATTGTTCCTAGACTGTCTATTAGTGTAGCTAGATTGTCTATAAGTGTAGCTACACTGTCTAATAGTGTTCCTAGACTGTCTACTAGTGTAGCTAGGCTGTCTATTAGAGTAGCTACACCGCCTAATAGTGTGCCTAAACTGTCTTTTAGTGTAGCTAGATTGTCTATCAATATGGCTACACTGTCTTTTCGTTTTTATAGACGGTCTGTTAGTGTAGCTAGACTGTCAACTAGTGTAGCTACATTGTCTATTGATGTTCCTAGACTGTCCGTTAGTGAAGCTAGATTGTCTATCAATGTAGCTACACTGTCTATTAGAGTTCATATACTGTCTGTTAGTGTAGCTAGACTGTCTATCAGTGTAGCTACACTGTCTAATAGTGTTCCTAGACTGTCTATTAGTGTAGCTAGGTTGTCTATAAGTGTAACTACACTGTCTAATAGTGTTCCTAGACTGTCTATTAGTGTAGCTACATTGTCTAATAGTGTTCCTACACTGTCAACTAGTGTAGCTAAACTGTCTATTAGTGTAGCTACACTGTCTAATAGTGTTCCTAGACTGTCTATTAGTGTAGCTAGAATGTGTATCAATATAGCTACACTGTCTATTAGTTTTCATAGACGGTCTGTTAGTGTAGCTAGACTGTCTACTAGTGTAGCTACATTGTCTATTGATGTTCCTAGACTGTCCGTTAGTGTAGCTAGATTGTCTATCAATGTAGCTACACTGTCTATAAGTTTTCTTATACTGTCAGTTAGAGTTGCTACACTGTCTATTAGAGTTCATAGACTGTCTGTTAGTGTAGCTAGACTGTCTATTAGTGTAGCTACACTGTCTAATAGTGTTCCTAGACTGTCTATTAGTGTAGCTAGACTGTCTACTAGTGTAGCTACACTGTCTTATAGTGTTCCTAGAATGTCTATTAGTGTAGCTAGACTGTCTATTAGTGTAGCTACACTGTCTAATAGTGTTCCTGTCTATTAGTGTAGCTAGACTGTCTATTAGAGTAGCTACACTGTCTAATAGTGTTCCTAGACTGTCTATTAGTGTAGCTACACTGTCTAATAGTGTTCCTAGACTGTCTGTTAGCGTAACTAGATTGTTTATCAATGTAGCTACACTGTCTATTTGTTTTCATAGACGGTCTATTAGAGAAGCTACACTGTCTATTAGTGTTCATAGACTGTCTGTTAGTGTAGCTACAATGTCTATTAATGTAGCTACACTGTCTTATAGTGTTCCTAGACTGTCTATTAGTGTACCTAGATTGTCTATTAGTGTAGCTACATTGTCTTATAGTGTTTCTAGACTGTCTATTAGTGTAGCTAGACTGTCTATTAGTGTAGCTACACTGTCTTTTAGTGTTCATAGACTGTCTGTTAGTGTAGCGAGACTGTCTATTAGTGTAGCTACACTGTTTTATAGTGTTCATGGACTGTCTATTAGTGTAGCTAGATTGTCTATTAGTGTAGCTAACTATCTAATAGTGTTCCTAGACTGTCTACTAGTGTAGCTAGACTGTCTATTAGAGTAGAGTAGCTACACTGTCTAATAGTGTTCCTAGACTGTCTTTTAGTGTCACTAGATTGTCTAGTAATATAGCTACACTGTCTATTAGTTTTCATAGACGGTCTGTTAGTGTAGCTAGACTGTCTACTAGTGTAGCTACATTGTCTATTGATGTTCCTAGACTGTCCGTCAGTGAAGCTAGATTGTCTATCAATGTAGCTACACTGTCTCTTAGTTTTCTTATACTGTCTGTTAGTGTAGATACACTGTCTATTAGTGTTCATATACTGTCTGTTAGTGTAGCTAGACTGTCTATCAGTGTAGCTACACTGTCTAATAGTGTTCCTAGACTGTCTATTAGTGTAGCTAGATTGTCTATTAGTGTAGGTACACTGTCTATTAGTGTTCCTAGACTGTCTATTAGTTTAGCTAGACTGTCTACTAGTGTAGCTACATTGTCTATTGATGTTCCTAGACTCTCCGTAAGTGTAGCTAGATTGTCTATCAATGTAGCTACACTGTCTTTTAATTTTCTTATACTGTCTGTTAGAGTAGCTACACTGTCTATTAGTGTTCATATACTGTCTGTTCGTGTAGCTAGACTGTCTATTAGTGTAGCTACACTGTCTTATAGTGTTCCTAGACTGTCTATTAGTGTAGCTAGATTGTCTATCAATATAGCTACACTGTCTTTTAGTTTTCCTATACTGTCTGTTAGTGTAGCTAGACTGTCTACTAGTGTAGCTACATTGTCTATTAGTGTTCCTAGACTGTCTATTAGTGTAGCTAGACTGTCTATTAGAGTAGCTAGATTGTCTATCAATATAGCTACACTGTCTATTAGTTTTCCAATACTGTATGTTAGTGTAGCTAGACTGTCTACTAATGTAGCTACATTGTCTATTGATGTTCCTAGACTGTCCGTTAGTGTAGCTAGATTGTCTATCAATGTAGCTACACTGTCTATAAGTTTTCTTATACTGTCTGTTAGAGTAGCTACACTGTCTATTTGTTTTCATCGACGGTCTATTAGTTAGCTACACTGTCTATTAGAGTTCATAGACTGTCTGTTAGTGTAGCTAGACTGTCTATTAGTGTAGCTACACTGTCTAATAGTGTTCCTAGACTTTTTATTAGTGTAGCTAGACTGTCTACTAGTGTAGCTACACTGTCTTATAGTGTTCCTAGACTGTCTATTAGTGTAGCTAGACTGTCTATTAGTGTAGCTACACTGTCTAATAGTGTTCCTGTCTATTAGTGTAGCTAGACTGTGTATTAGAGTAGCTACACTGTCTAATAGTGTTCCTAGACTGTCTATTAGTGTAGCTACACTGTCTAATAGTGTTCCTAGACTGTCTGTTAGCGTAATTACATTGTTTATCAATGTAGCTACACTGTCTATTTGTTTTCATAGACGGTCTATTAGAGAAGCTACACTGTCTATTAGTGTTCATAGACTGTCTGTTAGTGTAGCTACACTGTCTATTAATGTAGCTACACTGTCTTATAGTGTTCCTAGACTGTCTATTAGTGTAGCTAGATTGTCTATTAGTGTAGCTACACTGTCTTATAGTGTTCCTAGACTGTCTATTAGTGTAGCTAGACTGTCTATTAGTGTAGCTACTATGTCTTTTAGTGTTCATAGACTTTCTGTTAGTGTAGCTAGACTGTCTATTAGTGTAGCTACACTGTCTTATAGTGTTCATAGACTGTCTATTAGTGTAGCTAGATTGTCTATTAGTGTAGCTAACTATCTAATAGTGTTCCTAGGCTGTCTACTAGTGTAGCTAGACTGTCTATTAGAGTAGCTACACTGTCTAATAGTGTTCCTAGACTGTCTTTTAGTGTTGCTAGACTGTCTACTAGTGTAGCTACATTGTCTATTGATGTTCCTAGACTCTCCGTTAGTGAAGCTAGATTGTCTATCAATGTAGCTACACTGTCTTAGTTTTCTTATACTGTCTGTTAGTGTAGATACACTGTCTATTAGTGTTCATATACTGTCTGTTAGTGTAGCTAGACTGTCTATCAGTGTAGCTACACTGTCTAATAGTGTTCCTTGACTGTCTATTAGTGTAGCTAGATTGTCTATTCGTGTAGCTACACTGTCTAATAGTGTTCCTAGACTGTCTAATAGTGTAGCTAGATTGTCTATTAGTATAGCTACACTGTCTAATAGTGCTCCTAGACTGTCTACTAGTGTTGATAGACTGTCTTTTAGAGTGCTACAATGTCTAATAGTGTTCCTAGACTGTCTATTAGTGTAGCTAGATTTTGTATCAATATAGCTACACTGTCTATTAGTTTTCATAGACGGTGTGTTAGTGTAGCAAGACTGTCTACTAGTGTAGCTACATTGTCAATTGATGTTCCTAGACTGTCCTTTAGTGTAGCTAGATTGTCTATCAATGTAGCTACACTGTCTTTTAATTTTCTTATACTGTCTGTTAGAGTAGCTACACTGTCTATTAGTGTTCATATACTGTCTGGTCGTGTAGCTAGACTGTCTATTAGTGTAGCTACACTGTCTAATAGTGTTCCTAGACTGTCTATTAGTATATGTGTAGCTAGATTGTCTATCAATATAGCTACACTGTCTATTAGTTTTCCTATACTGTATGTTAGTGTAGCTAGACTGTCTACTAGTGTAGCTACATGGTCTATTGATGTTCCTAGACTATCCGTTAGTGTAGCTAGATTGTCTATCAATGTAGCTACACTGTCTATTAGTTTTCTTATACTGTCTGTTAGAGTAGCTACACTGTCTATTTGTTTTCATCGACGGTCTATTAGTTAGCTACTCTGTCTAATAGAGTTCATAGACTGTCTGTTAGTGTAGCTAGATTGTCTATTAGTGTAGCTACACTGTCTAATAGTATTCCTAGACTCTCTATAAGTGTAGCTAGATTGTCTATTAGTGTAGCTACACTGTCTAATAGTGTTCCTAGACTGTCTACTAGTGTAGATAGACTGTCTATTAGTGTAGCTACACTGTCTAATAGTGTTCCTAGACTGTCTATCAGTGTAGCTAGATTTTGTATCAATAAAGCTACACTGTCTATTAGTTTTCATAGACGGTCTGTTAGTGTAGCTAGACTGTCTACTAGTGTAGCCACATTGTCTATTGATGTTCCTAGACTGTCCGTTAGTGTAAATAGATTGTCTATCAATGTAGCTACACTGTCTTTTAATTTTCTTATACTGTCTGTTAGAGTAGCTACACTGTCTATTAGTGTTCATATACTGTTTTTTCGTGTAGCTAGACTGTCTATTAGTGTAGCTACACATGGTCTATTTATGTTCCTAGACTATCCCTTAGTGTAGCTAGATTGTCTATCAATGTAGCTACACTGTCTATTAGTTTTCTTATACTGTCTGTTAGAGTAGCTACACTGTCTATTTGTTTCATCTACGGTCTATTAGTTAGCTACACTGTCTATTAGAGTTCATAGACTGTCTGTTAGTGTAGCTAGCCTGTCTACTAGTGTAGCTACACTGTCTTATAGTGTTCCTAGACTGTCCATTAGTGTAGCTAGACTGTCTTTTAGTGTAGCTACACTGTCTAATAGTGTTCCTAGACTGTCTATTAGTGTAGCTAGATTGTCTATCAATGTAGCTACACTGTCTATTAGTTTTCTTATACTGTCTGTTAGAGTAGCTACACTGTCTATTTGTTTTCATCTACGGTCTATTAGTGTAGCTACACTGTCTAATAGTGTTCCTAGACTGTCTATTAGTGTAGCTAGACTGTCTACTAGTGTAGCTACACTGTCTTATAGTGTTCCTAGACTGTCCATTAGTGTAGCTAGACTGTCTATTAGTGTAGCTACACTGTCTAATAGTGTTCCTAGACTGTCTATTAGTGTAGCTAGATTGTGTATCAATATAGCTACACTGTCTATTAGTTTTCATAGACGGTCTGTTAGTGTAGCTAGACTGTCTACTAGTGTAGCTACATTGTCTATTGATGTTCCTAGACTGTCCGTTAGTGTAGCTAGATTGTCTATCAATGTAGCTACACTGTCTTTTAATTTTCTTATACTGTCTGTTAGAGTAGCTACACTGTCTATTAGTGTTCATATACTGTCTGTTCGTGTAGCTAGACTGTCTATTAGTGTAGCTACACTGTCTTATAGTGTTCCTAGACTGTCTATTAGTGTAGCTAGATTGTCTATCAATATAGCTACACTGTCTTTTAGTTTTCCTATACTGTCTGTTAGTGTAGCTAGACTGTCTACTAGTGTAGCTACATTGTCTATTAGTGTTCCTAGACTGTCTATTAGTGTAGCTAGACTGTCTATTAGAGTAGCTAGATTGTCTATCAATATAGCTACACTGTCTATTAGTTTTCCAATACTGTACGTTAGTGTAGCTAGACTGTCTACTAATGTAGCTTCATTGTCTATTGATGTTCCTAGACTGTCCGTTAGTGTAGCTGGATTGTCTATCAATGTAGCTAGACTGTCTATAAGTTTTCTTATACTGTCTGTTAGAGTAGCTACACTGTCTATTTGTTTTCATCGACGGTCTATTATTTAGCTACACTGTCTATTAGAGTTCATAGACTGTCTGTTAGTGTAGCTAGACTGTCTATTAGTGTAGCTACACTGTCTAATAGTGTTCCTAGACTGTCTATTAGTGTAGCTAGACTGTCTACTAGTGTAGCTACACTGTCTTATAGTGTTTCTAGACTGTCTATTAGTGTAGCTAGACTGTCTATTAGTGTAGCTACACTGTCTAATAGTGTTCCTGTCTATTAGTGTAGCTACACTGTCTAATAGTGTTCCTAGACTGTCTATTAGTGTAGCTACACTGTCTATTAGTGTTCATAGACTGTCTGTTAGTGTAGCTACACTGTCTATTAATGTAGCTACACTGTCTTATAGTGTTCCTAGACTGTCTATTAGTGTAGCTAGATTGTCTATTAGTGTAGCTACACTGTCTTATAGTGTTCCTAGACTGTCTATTAGTGTAGCTAGACTGTCTATTAGTGTAGCTACACTGTCTTTTAGTGTTCATAGACTGTCTGTTAGTGTAGCTAGACTGTCTATTAGTGTAGCTACACTGTCTTATAGTGTTCATAGACTGTCTATTAGTGTAGCTAGATTGTCTATTATTGTAGCTAACTATCTAATAGTGTTCCTAGACTGTCTACTAGTGTAGCTAGACTGTCTATTAGAGTAGCTACACTGTCTAATAGTGTTCCTAGACTGTCTTTTAGTGTAGCTAGACTGTCTACTAGTGTAGCTACATTGTCTATTGATGTTCCTAGACTCTCCGTTAGTGAAGCTAGATTGTCTATCAATGTAGCTACACTGTCTCTTAGTTTTCTTATACTGTTTGTTAGTGTAGATACACTGTCTATTAGTGTTCATATACTGTCTGTTAGTGTAGCTAGACTGTCTATCAGTGTAGCTACACTGTCTAATAGTGTTCCTTGACTGTCTATTAGTGTAGCTAGATTGTCTATTCGTGTAACTACACTGTCTAATAGTGTTCCTAGACTGTCTATTAGTGTAGCTAGATTGTCTATTAGTGTAGCTACACTGTCTAATAGTGTTAATAGACTGTCTATTAGTGTAGCTAGATTTTGTATCAATATAGCTACACTGTCTATTAGTTTTCATAGACTAGTGTAGCTAGACTGTCTATTAGAGTAGCTACACTGTCTAATAGTGTTCCTAGACTGTCTTTTAGTGTAGCAAGACTGTCTATTAGTGTAGCTACATTGTCAATTGATGTTCCTAGACTGTCCTTTAGTGTAGCTAGATTGTCTATCAATGTAGCTACACTGTCTTTTAATTTTCTTATACTGTCTGTTAGAGTAGCTACACTGTCTATAAGTGTTCATATACTGTCTGTTCGTGTAGCTAGACTGTCTATTAGTGTAGCTACACTGTCTAATAGTGTTCCTAGACTGTCTATTAGTATAAGTGTAGCTAGATTGTCTATCAATATAGCTACACTGTCTATTAGTTGTCCTATACTGTCTGTTAGTGTAGCTAGACTGTCTACTAGTGTAGCTACATTGTCTATTAGTGTTCCTAGACTGTCTATTAGTATAGCTAGACTGTCTATTAGAGTAGCTAGATTGTCTATCAATATAGCTACTCTGTCTATTAGTTTTCCTATACTGTATGTTAGTGAAGCTAGACTGTCTACTAGTGTAGCTACATGGTCTATTGATGTTCCTCGACTATCCGTTAGTGTAGCTAGATTGTCTATCAATGTAGCTACACTGTCTATTAGTTTTCTTATACTGTCTGTTAGAGTAGCTACACTGTCTATTTGTTTTCATCGACGGTCTATTAGTTAGCTACTCTGTCTATTAGAGTTCATAGACTGTCTGTTAGTGCAGCTAGACTGTCTATTAGTGTAGCTACACTGTCTATTAGTGTTCATAGACTGTCTGTCAGTGTAGCTACGCTGTCTATTAATGTAGCTACACTATCTTATAGTGTTCCTAGACTGTCTATTAGTGTAGCTAGATTGTCTATTAGTGTAGCTACACTGTCTTATAGTGTTCCTAGACTGTCTATTAGTGTAGCTAGACTGTCTATTAGTGTAGCTACACTGTCTTTTAGTGTACATAGACTGTCTGTTAGTGTAGCTAGACTGTCTATTAGTGTAGCTACACTGTCTTATAGTGTTCATAGACTGTTTATTAGTGTAGCTAGATTGTCTATTAGTGTAGCTACACTATCTAATAGTGTTCCTAGACTGTCTACTAGTGTAGCTAGACTGTCTATTAGAGTAGCTACACTGTCTAATAGTGTTCCTAGACTGTCTTTTAGTGTAACTAGATTGTCTATCAATATAGCTACACTGTCTATTAGTTTTCGTAGACGGTCTGTTAGTGTAGCTAGACTGTCTACTAGTGTAGCTACATTGTCTGTTGATGTTCCTAGACTGTCCGTTAGTGAAGCTAGATTGTCTATCAATGTAGCTACACTGTCTCTTAGTTTTCTTATACTGTCTGTTAGTGTAGCTACACTGTCTATTAGTGTTCATATACTGTCTGTTAGTATAGCTAGACTGTCTATCAGTGTAGCTACACAGTCTAATAGTGTTCCTAGACTGTCTATTAGTGTAGCTAGATTGTCTATTAGTGCAGCTACACTGTCTAATAGTGTTCCTAGACTGTCTATTAGTGTAGCTAGACTGTCTATTAGTGTAGCTACACTGTCTAATAGTGTTTCTAGACTGTCTACTATTGTAGATAGACTGTCTATTAGTGTAGCTACACTGTCTAATAGTGTTCCTAGACTGTCTATTAGTGTAGCTAGATTTTGTATCAATATAGCTACACTGTCTATTAGTTTTCATAGACGGTCTGTTAGAGTAGCTAGACTGTCTACTAGTGTAGCTACATTGTATATTGATGTTCCTAGACTGTCCGTTAGTGTAGCTAGATTGTCTATCAATGTAGCTACACTGTCCATTAGTTTTCTTATACTGTCTATTAGAGTAGCTACACTGTCTTTTTGTTTTCATCGACGGTCTATTAGTTAGCTACACTGTCTATTAGAGTTCATAGACTGTCTGTTAGTGTAGCTAGACGGTCTATTAGTGTAGCTACACTGTCTAATAGTGTTCCTAGACTGTCTATTAGTGTAGCTAGACTGTCTACTAGTGTAGCTACACTGTCTTATAGTGTTCCTAGACTGTCTATTAGTGTAGCTAGACTGTCTATTAGTGTAGCTACGCTGTCTAATAGTGTTCCTAGACTGTCTATTAGTGTAGCTAGACTGTCTATTAGAGTAATTACACTGTGTAATAGTATTCCTAGACTGTGTATTAGTGTAGCTACACTGTCTAATAGTGTTCCTAGACTGTCTGTTAGCGTAACTAGATTGTTTATCAATGTAGCTACACTGTCTATTTGTTTTCATAGACGGTCTATTAGAGAAGCTACACTGTCTATAAGTGTTCATAGACTGTCTGTTAGTGTAGCTAGACTGTCTATTAATGTAGCTACACTGTCTTATAGTGTTCCTAGACTGTCTATTAGTGTAGCTAGATTGTATATTAGTGTAGCTACACTGTCTTATAGTGTTCCTAGACTGTTTATTTGTGTAGCTAGACTGTCTATTAGTGTAGCTACACTGTCTATTAGTGTTCATAGACTGTCTCTTAGTGTAGCTAGACTGTCTATTAGTGTAGCTACACTGTCTTATAGTGTTCCTAGACTGTCTATTAGTGTAGCTAGATTGTCTATTAGTGTAGCTACACTGTCTAATAGTGTTCCTAGACTGTCTACTAGTGTAGCTAGACTGTCTATTAGAGTAGCTACACCGTCTAACAGTGTCCTTAGACTGTCTATCAGTGTAGCTACACTGTCTAATAGTGTTCCTAGACTGTCTATTAGTGTAGCTAGATTGTCTATTAGTGTAGCTACACTGTCTAATAGTGTTCCTAGACTGCCTATTAATGTAGCTAGACTGTCTATTAGTGTAGCTACACTGTCTAATAGTACTCCTAGACTGTCTACTAGTGTAGATAGATTTTGTATCAATATACAGTCGACTCTCGTTAACTCAACTATGCATAACTCAATAATATCACTTATCTCGACCTGACGGCCCGGTCCCGGTATTTTCCCCTATATAGTATTGCAATTCCACAACGCTTATCTCGACAACGGCTAAGTCAATAAAACTGATAACTCGTTATGAAAAACTGGTCCCGCTGATCAATTTTAGTGTATTTTACAACGCCTAACTCGATTCCATTTCATAAGAAATTACCTTTTTATCTGAATGTGTCTCCAATTAATCCATCGCTTTCAACGTTAATTATCCCCATTAAAACCACCAATTGTTTGATCACTTAGTCCACGTGTGTGACACATGCAGTTGTAAATGAGTGTGTTGTACATGTTAAATTACATAATTGACCGTGGTCGCCGAATTCTATTGATCTATTGTTGTACAACTTTAAAGCGGCTACATGAGCTAATGTGTCATATTTGAGCAATCTCTGTCCGATGACTGCTCGTTTTAAATAAGGCCAAAGTATAATTTAATTGTTTCTCGAGCCATTTTTTTTTTATTCTGAAAACAGACTTGTGCGTTTAAGGCTATTCATGTCATGACAAAACAAGATTAGGAAGGCATATGCACATCAAGCCGACGAAAATTAAAACGTGCATATACACTGTTGGGGCTTAAAATATGACGACTTACGGAAGGGTTAAACCTGCGACCGCGGGACCAGTTGCCGACTGAAAACGCTATGTTTATTTTATTTTGTCTTAGAAAGTGAAAAAATAGTCATAATGTCAGGACTGTAGCGGTACCTGAGAAACGATTCTATACTCTTTTTTTTAATGTTTCAATTTCAAATGTCAATCGATTCTTGGGTCAATTCATCCCGTAGTTTATTAATGAAATAGCTCCGTATAACAATCTATTATTGGATGAGTTGAACGTGAATTATTTCGCCCCGAAATGGTGGGTATCCGTCATAATTTGGTTACCTCGAATTACTGATAACTCGACATATTTTGCCCAGTCCCTTGAAATTCGAGGTATCGAGAGTAGACTGTAGCTACACTGTCTTTTAGTTTTCATAGACGGTCTGTTAGTGTAGCTAGACTGTCTACTAGTGTAGCTACATTGTCTATTGATGTTCCTAGACTGTCCGTTAGTGTAGCTAGATTGTCTATCAATGTAGGTATACTGTCTTTTAATTTTCTTATACTGTCTGTTAGAGTAGCTACACTGTCTATTAGTGTTCATATACTGTCTGTTCGTGTAACTAGACTGTCTATTAGTGTAGCTACACTGTCTAATAGTGTTCCTAGACTGTCTATTAGTGTAGCTAGATTGTCTATCAATATAGCTACACTGTCTATTAGTTTTCCTATACTGTCTGTTAGTGTAGCTAGACTGTCTACTAGTGTAGCTACATTGTCTATTAGTGTTCCTAGACTGTCTATTAGTATAGCTAGACTGTCTATTAGAGTAGCTAGATTGTCTATCAATATAGCTACACTGTCTATTAGTTTTCCTATACTGTATGTTAGTGTAGCTAGACTGTCTACTAGTGTAGCTACATGGTCTATTGATGTTCCTAGAATATCCGTTAGTGTAGCTATATGGTCTATCAATGTAGCTACACTGTCTATTAGTTTTCTTATACTGTCTGTTAGAGTAGCTACACTGTCTATTTTTTTTTCATCGACGGTCTATTAGTTAGCTACACTGTCTATTAGAGTTCATAGACTGTCTGTTAGTGTAGCTAGACTGTCTATTAGTGTAGCTACACTGTCTAATAGTGTTCCTAGACTGTCTGTTAGTGTAGCTAGACTGTTTACTAGTGTAGCTACACTGTCTTATAGTGTTCCTAGACTGTCTTTTAGTGTAGCTAGACTGTCTATTAGTGTAGCTACACTGTCTAATAGTGTTCCTAGACTATCTATAAGTGTAGCTAGACTGTCTATTAGAGTAGCTACACTGTCTAATAGTGTTCCTAGACTGTCTATTAGTGTAGCTACACTGTCTAATAGGGTTCCTAGACTGTCTGTTAGCGTAACTAGATTGTTATCAATGTAGCTACACTGTCTATTTGTTTTCATAGACGGTCTATTAGAGAAGCTACACTGTCTACTAGTGTTCATAGACTGTCTGTTAGTGTAGCTAGACTGTCTATTAGTGTAGCTACACTGTCTTATAGTGTTCCTAGACTGTCTATTAGTGTAGCTAGATTGTCTATTAGTGTAGCTACACTGTCTTATAGTGTTCCTAGACTGTCTATTAGTGTAGCTAGACTGTCCATTAGTGTAGCTACACTGTCTAATAGTGTCCCTATACTGTCTATTAGTGTAGCTGATTGTCTATCAATATGGCTACACTGTCTTTTAGTTTTTATAGACGGTCTGTTAGTGTAGCTAGACTGTCTATTAGTGTAGCTACATTGTCTATTGATGTTCCTAGACTGTCCGTTAGTGAAGCTAGATTGTCTATCAATGTAGCTACACTGTCTATTAGTGTTCATATACTGTCTGTTAGTGTAGCTAGACTGTCTATCAGTGTAGCTACACTGTCTAATAGTGTTCCTAGACTGTCTATTAGTGTAGCTAGGTTGTCTATAAGTGTAGCTACACTGTCTAAAAGTGTTCCAAGACTGTCTATTAGTGTAGCTACATTGTCTAATAGTGTTCCTAGACTGTCTACTAGTGTAGCTAAACTGTCTATTAGTGTAGCTACACTGTCTTATAGTGTTCCTAGACTGTCTATTAGTGTAGCTAGATTGTGTATCAATATAGCTACACTGTCTATTAGTTTTCATAGACGGTCTGTTAGTGTAGCTAGATTGTCTATTAGTGTAGCTACACTGTCTTATAGTGTTCCTAGACTGTCTATTAGTGTAGCTAGACTGTCTATTTGTGTAGCTTCACTGTCTATTAGTGTTCATAGACTGTCTGTTAGTGTAGCTAGACGGTCTATTAGTGTAGCTACACTGTCTTATAGTGTTCCTAGACTGTCTATTAGTGTAGCTAGATTGTCTATTAGTGCAGCTACACTGTCTAATAGTGTTCCTAGACTGTCTACTAGTGTAGCTAGACTGTCTATTAGAGTAGCTACACCGTCTAATAGTGTCCCTAAATTGTCTATTAGTGTAGCTAGATTGTCTATCAATATGGCTACACTGTCTTTTAGTTTTTATAGACGGTCTGTTAGTGTAGCTAGACTGTCTACTAGTGTAGCTACATTGTCTATTGATGTTCCTAGACTGTCCGTTAGTGAAGCTAGATTGTCTATCAATGTAGCTACACTGTCTATTAGAGTTCATATACTGTCTGTTAGTGTAGCTAGGTTGTCTATAAGTGTAGCTACACTGTCTAATAGTGTTCCTAGACTGTCTATTAGTGTAGCTTCATTGTCTAATAGTGTTCCTAGAATGTCTACTAGTGTAGCTAAACTGTCTATTAGTGTAGCTACACTGTCTAATAGTGTTCCTAGACAGCCTATTAGTGTAGCTAGATTGTGTATCAATATAGCTACACTGTCTATTAGTTTTCATAGACGGTCTGTTAGTGTAGCTAGACTGTCTACTAGTGTAGCTACATTGTTTATTGATGCTCCTAGACTGTCCGTTAGTGAAGCTAGATTGTCTATCAATGTAGCTACACTGTCTTTTAATTTTCTTATACTGTCTGTTAGAGAAGCTACACGGTCTATTAGTGTTCATATACTGTCTGTTCGTGTAGCTAGACTGTCTATTAGTGTAGCTACACTGTCTAATAGTGTTCCTAGACTGTCTATTAGTGTAGCTAGATTGTCTATCAATATAGCTACACTGTCTATTAGTTTTCCTATACTGTCTGTTAGTGTAGCTAGACTGTGTACTAGTGTAGCTACATTGTCTGTTAGTGTTCATAGACTGTCAATTAGTGTAGCTATACTGTCTATTAGAGTAGCTGGATTGTCTATCAATATAGCTACACTGTCTATTAGTTTTCCTATACTGTATGTTAGTGTAGCTAGACTGTCTACTAGTGTAGCTACATTGTCTATTGATGTTCCTATACTGTCCGTTAGTGTAGCTAGATTGTCTATCAATGTAGCTACACAGTCTATTAGTTTACTTATACTGTCTGTTAGAGTAGCTACACTGTCTATTTGTTTTCATCGAAGGTCTATTAGTTAGCTAGACTGTCTATTAGAGTTCATAGACTGTCTGTTAGTGTAGCTAGACTGTCTATTAGTGTAGCTACACTGTCTAATAGTGTTCCTAGACTGTCTATTAGTGTAGCTAGACTGTCTACTAGTGTAGCTACACTGTCTTATAGTGTTCCTAGACTGTCTATTAGTGTAGCTAGACTGTCTATTAGTGTAGCTACACTGTCTAATAGTGTTCCTAGACTGTCTATTAGTGTAGCTACACTGTCTAATAGTGTTCCTAGACTGTCTGTTAGCGTAACAAGATTGTTTATTAATGTAGCTACACTGTCTATTTGTTTTCATAGACGGTCTATTAGAGAAGCTACACTGTCTATTAGTGTTCATAGACTGTCTGTTAGTGTAGCTACACTGTCTATTAATGTAGCTACACTGTCTTATAGTGTTCCTAGACTGTCTGTTAGTGTAGCTAGATTGTCTATTAGTGTAGCTACACTGTCTTATAGTGTTCATAGACTGTCTATTAGTGTAGCTAGACTGTCTTTTAGTGTAGCTACACTGTCTTTTAGTGTTCATAGACTGTCTGTTAGTGTAGCTAGACTGTCTATTTATGTAGCTACACTGTCTTATAGTGTTCATAGACTGTCTATTAGTGTAGCTAGATTGTCTATAAGTGTAGCTACACTATCTAATAGTGTTCCTAGACTGTCTACTAGTTTAGCTAGACTGTCTATTAGAGTAGTTACACTGTCTAATAGTGTTCCTAGACTGTCTTTTAGTGTAGCTAGATTGTCTATCAATATAGCTACACTGTCTATTAGTTTTCATAGACGGTCTGTTAGTGTAGCTAGACTGTCTACTAGTGTAGCTACATTTTCTATTGATGTTCCTAGACTGTCCGTTAGTAAAGCTAGATTGTCTATCAATGTAGCTACGCTGTCTCTTAGTTTTCTTATAATGTCTGTTAGAGTAGCTACACTGTCTAATAGTGTTCCTAGACTGTCTATTAGTGTAGCTAGACTGTCTATCAGTGTAGCTACACTGTCTAATAGTGTTCCTAGACTGTCTATTAGTGTAGCTAGATTGTCTATTAGTGTAGCTACACTGTCTAATAGTGTTCCTAGACTGTCTATTAGTGTAGCTAGACTCTCTATTAGTGTAGTTACACTGTCTAATAGTGTTCCTAGACTGTCTACTAGTGTAGATAGACTGTCTATTAGTGTAGCTACACTGTCTAATAGTGTTCCTAGACTGTCTATTAGTGTAGCTAGATTGTCTATTAGTGTAGCTACACTGTCTTATAGTGTTCCTAGACTGTCTATTAGTGTAACTAGACTGTCTATTAGTGTAGCTACACTGTCTATTAGTGTTCATAGACTGTCTGTTAGTGTAGCTGGACTGTCTATTAGTGTAGCTACACTGTCTTATAGTGTTCCTAGACTGTCTATAAGTGTAGCTAGATTGTCTATTAGTGTAGCTACACTATCTAATAGTGTTCCTAGACTGTCTATTAGTGTAGCTAGATTGTCTATCAATATGGCTACACTGTCTTTTAGTTTTTATAGACGGTCTGTTAGTGTAGCTAGACTGTCTACTAGTGTAGCTACATTGTCTATTGATGTTCCTAGACTGTCCGTTATTGAAGCTAGATTGTCTATCAATGTAGCTACACTGTCTATTAGTGTTCATATACTGTCTGTTAGTGTAGCTAGACTGTCTATCAGTGTAGCTACACTGTCTAATAGTGTTCCTAGACTGTCTATTAGTGTAGCTAGGTTGTCTATAAGTGTAGCTACACTGTCTAATAGTGTTCCTAGACTGTCTATTAGTGTAGCTAGATTGTTTATCAATATAGCTTCACTGTCTATTAGTTTTCATAGACGGTCTGTTAGTGTAGCTAGACTGTCTACTAGTGTAGCTACATTGTCTTTTGATGTTCCTAGACTGTCCGTTAGTGAAGCTAGATTGTCTATCAATGTAGCTACACTGTCTTTTAATTTTCTTATACTGTCTGTTAGAGTAGCTTCACGGTCTATTAGTGTTCATATACTGTCTCTTCGTGTAGCTAGACTGTCTATTAGTGTAGCTACACTGTCTAATAGTGTTCATAGACTGTCTATTAGTGTAGCTAGATTGTCTATCAATATAGCTACACTGTCTAATAGTTTTCCTATACTGTCTGTTAGTGTAGCTAGACTGTCTACTAGTGTAGCTACATTGTCTATTAGTGTTCCTAGACTGCCAATTAGTGTAGCTATACTGTCTATTAGAGTAGCTAGATTGTCTATCAGTATAGCTACACTGTCTATTAGTTTTCCTATACTGTATGTTAGTGTAGCTAGACTGTCTACTAGTGTAGCTACATTGTCTATTGATGTTCCTAGACTGTCCGTTAGTGTAGCTAGATTGTCTATCAATGTAGCTACACTGTCTATTAGTTTACTTATACTGTCTTTTAGAGTAGCTACACTGTCTATTTGTTTTCATCGACGGTCTATTAGTGTAGCTACACTGTCTAAAAGTGTTCCTAGACTGTCTATTAGTGTAGCTAGACTGTCTATTAGTGTAGCTACACTGTCTAATAGTGTTCCTAGACTGTCTATTAGTATAGCTACACTGTCTAATAGTGTTCCTAGACTGTCTGTTAGCGTAACTAGATTGTTTATTAATGTAGCTACACTGTCTATTTGTTTTCATAGACGGTCTATTAGAGAAGCTACACTGTCTATTAGTGTTCATAGAATGTCTGTTAGTGTAGCTACACTGTCTATTAATGTAGCTACACTGTCTTAAAGTGTTCCTAGACTGTCTATTAGTGAAGCTAGATTGTCTATTAGTGTAGCTACACTGTCTTATAGTGTTCATAGACTGTCTATTAGTGTAGCTAGACTGTCTTTTAGTGTAGCTACACTGTCTTTTAGTGTTCATAGACTGTCTGTTAGTGTAGCTAGACTGTCTAACAGTGTAGCTACACTGTCTTATAGTGTTCATAGACTGTCTATTAGTGTAGCTAGATTGTCTATTAGTGTAGCTACACTGTCTTATAGTGTTCATAGACTGTCTGTTAGTGTAGCTAGACTGTCTATTAGTGTAGCCACAATGTTTAATAGTGTTCCTAGACTGTCTATTAGTGTAGCTTAGACTGTCTATTAGTGTAGCTACACTGTCTAATAGTGTTCCTAGACTGTCAACTAGTGTAGATAGACTGTCTATTAGTGTAGCTACACTGTCTAATAGTGTTCCTAGACTGTCAACTAGTGTAGATAGACTGTCTATTAGTGTAGCTACACTGTCTAATAGTGTTCCTAGACTGTCTATTAGTGTAGCTAGATTTTGTATCAATATAGCTACACTGTCTTTTTTTTTTATAGACGGTCTGTTAGTGTAGCTAGACTGTCTACTAGTGTAGCTACATTGTCTATTGATGTTCCTAGACTGTCCGTTAGTGAAGCTAGATTGTCTATCAATGTAGCTACACTGTCTATTAGTTTTCTTATACTGTCTGTAAGAGTAGCTACACTGTCTATTAGTGTTCATATATTGTCTGTTAGTGTAGCTAGACTGTCTATCAGTGTAGCTACACTGTCTAATAGTGTTCCTAGACTGTCTATTATTGTAGATAGGTTGTCTATTAGTGTAACTACACTGTCTTATAGTGTTCCTAGACTGTCTATTAGTGTAGCTACATTGTCTAATAGTGTTCCTAGACTGTATACTAGTGTAGCTTGATTGTGTATCAATATAGCTACACTGTCTATTAGTTTTCATAGACGGTCTGTTAGTGTAGCTAGACTGTCTACTAGTGTAGCTACATTGTCTATTGATGTTCCTAGACTGTCCGTTAGTGTAGCTAGATTGTCTATCAATGTAGCTAAACTGTCTTTTAATTTTCTTATACTGTCTGTTAGAGTAGCTACACTGTCTATTAGTGTTCATATACTGTCTGTTCGTGTAGCTAGACTGTCTATTAGTGTAGCTACACTGTCTAATAGTGTTCCTAGACTGTCTATTAGTGTAGCTAGATTGTCTATCAATATAGCTACACTGTCTATTAGTTTTCCTAAACTGTATGTTAGTATAGCTAGACTGTCTACTAGTGTAGCTACATTGTCTATTGATGTTCCTAGACTGTCCGTTAGTGTAGCTAGATTGTCTATCAATGTAGCTACACTGTCTATAAGTTTTCTTATACTGGCTGTTAGAGTAGCTACACTGTCTATTTGTTTTCATCTACGGTCTATTAGTTAGCTACACTGTCTATTAGAGTTCATAGACTGTCTGTTAGTGTAGCTAGACTGTCTATTAGTGTAGCTAGACTGTCTACTAGTGTAGCTACACTGTCTTATAGTGTTCCTAGACTGTCTATTTGTGTAGCTAGACTGTCTATTAGTGTAGCTACACTGTCTAATAGTGTTCCTAGACTGTCTATTAGTGTAGCTAGATTGTGTATCAATATAGCTAGACTGTCTATTAGTTTTCATAGACGGTCTGTTAGTGTAGCTAGACTGTCTACTAGTGTAGCTACATTGTCTATTGATGTTCCTATACTGTCCGTTAGTGTAGCTAGATTGTCTATCAATGTAGCTACACTGTCTTTTAATTTTCTTATACTGTCTGTTAGAGTAGCTACACTGTCTATTAGTGTTCATATACTGTCTGTTCGTGTAGCTAGAATGTCTTTTAGTGTAGCTACACAGTCTAATAGTGTTCCTAGACTGTCTATTAGTGTAGCTAGATTGTCTATCAATATAGCTACACTGTCTATTAGTTTTCCTATACTGTATGTTAGTGTAGCTAGACTGTCTACTAGTGTAGCTACATTGTCTATTAGTGTTCCTAGACTGTCTATTAGTGTAGCTAGACTGTCTATTAGAGTAGCTAGATTGTCTATCAATATAGCTACACTGTCTTTTAGTTTTCCAATACTGTATGTTAGTGTAGCTAGACTGTGTACTAATGTAGCTGCATTGTCTATTGATGTTTCCAGACTGTCCGTTAGTGTAGCTAGATTGTCTATCAATGTAGCTACACTGTCTATAAGTTTTCTTATACTGTCTGTTAGAGTAGCTACACTGTATATTTGTTTTCATCGACGGTCTATTAGTTAGCTACACTGTCTATTAGAGTTCATAGACTGTCTGTTAGTGTAGCTAGACTGTCTATTAGTGTAGCTACACTGTCTAATAGTGTTCCTAGACTGTCTATTAGTGTAGCTAGACTGTCTACCAGTGTAGCTACACTGTCTTATAGTGTTCCTAGACTGTCTATTAGTGTAGCTAGACTGTCCATTAGTGTAGCTACACTGTCTAATAGTGTTCCTAGACTGTCTATTAGTGTAGCTAGACTGTCTATTAGAGTAGCTACACTGTCTAATAGTGTTCCTAGACTGTCTATTAGTGTAGCTACACTGTCTGATAGTGTTCCTAGCTTGTCTGTTAGCGTAACTAGATTGTTTAATAATGTAGCTACACTGTCTATTTGTTTTCATAGACGGTCTATTAGAGAAGCTACACTGTCTATTAGTGTTCATAGACTGTCTGTTAGTGTAGCTACACTGTCTATTAATGTAGATACACTGTCTTATAGTGTTCCTAGACTGTCTATTAGTGTAGCTAGATTGTCTATTAGTGTAGCTACACTGTCTTATAGTGTTCCTAGACTGTCTATTAGTGTAGCTAGACTGTCTATTAGTGTAGCTACACTGTCTTTTAGTGTTCATAGACTGTCTGTTAGTGTAGCTAGACTGTCTATTAGTGTAGCTTCACTGTCTTATAGTGTTCATAGACTGTCCATTAGTGTAGCAACACTATATAATAGTGTTCCTAGACTGTCTACTAGTGTAGCTAGACTGTCTATTAGAGTAGCTACACTGTCTAATAGTGTTCCTACACTGTCTTTTAGTGTAGCTAGATTGTCTATCAATATAGCTACACTGTCTATTAGTTTTCATAGACGGTCTGTTAGTGTAGCTAGACTGTCTACTAGTGTAGCTATATTGTCTATTGATGTTCCTAGAATGTCCGTTAGTGAAGCTAGATTGTCTATCAATGTAGCTTCACTGTCTCTTAGTTTTCTTATACTGTCTGTTAGTGTAGATACACTGTCTATTAGTGTTCATATACTGTCTGTTAGTGTAGCTAGACTGTCTATCAGTGTAGCTACACTGTCTAATAGTGTTCCTAGACTGTCTATAAGTGTAGCTAGATTGTCTATTAGTGTAGCTATACTGTCTAATAGTGTTCCTAGACTGTCTATTAGTGTAGCTAGATTGTCTATTAGTGTAGCTACACTGTCTAATAGTGTTCCTAGACTGTCTACTAGTGTAGATAGACTGTCTTTTTAGTGTAGCTACAATGACTAATAGTGTTCCTAGACTGTCTATTAGTGTAGCTAGATTTTGTATCAATATAGCTACACTGTCTATTAGTTTTCATGGACGGTCTGTTAGTGTAGCAAGACTGTCTACTAGTGTAGCTACATTGTCAATTGATGTTCCTAGACTGTCCTTTAGTGTAGCTAGATTGTCTATCAATGTAGCTACACTGTCTTTTAATTTTCTTATACTGTCTGTTAGAGTAGCTACACTGTCTATTAGTGTTCAAGTACTGTCTGTTCGTGTAGCTAGACTGTCTATTATTGTAGCTAGATTGTCTATCAATATAGCTACACTGTCTATTAGTTTTCCTATACTGTCTGTTAGTGTAGCTAGACTGTCTACTAGTGGAGCTACATTGTCTATTAGTGTTCCTAGACTGTCTATTAGTGTAGCTAGACTGTCTATTAGAGTAGCTAGATTGTGTATCAATATAGCTACACTGTCTATTAGTTTTCCTATACTGTATGTTAGTATAGCTAGACTGTCTACTAGTGTAGCTACATTGTCTATTGATGTTCCTAGACTGTCCGTTAGTGTAGCTAGATTGTCTATCAATGTAGCTACACTGTCTATAAGTTTTCTTATACTGGCTGTTAGAGTAGCTACACTGTCTATTTGTTTTCATCTACGGTCTATTAGTTAGCTACACTGTCTATTAGAGTTCATAGACTGTCTGTTAGTGTAGCTAGACTGTCTATTAGTGTAGCTAGACTGTCTACTAGTGTAGCTACACTGTCTTATAGTGTTCCTAGACTGTCTATTTGTGTAGCTAGACTGTCTATTAGTGTAGCTACACTGTCTAATAGTGTTCCTAGACTGTCTATTAGTGTAGCTAGATTGTGTATCAATATAGCTAGACTGTCTATTAGTTTTCATAGACGGTCTGTTAGTGTAGCTAGACTGTCTACTAGTGTAGCTACATTGTCTATTGATGTTCCTATACTGTCCGTTAGTGTAGCTAGATTGTCTATCAATGTAGCTACACTGTCTTTTAATTTTCTTATACTGTCTGTTAGAGTAGCTACACTGTCTATTAGTGTTCATATACTGTCTGTTCGTGTAGCTAGAATGTCTTTTAGTGTAGCTACACAGTCTAATAGTGTTCCTAGACTGTCTATTAGTGTAGCTAGATTGTCTATCAATATAGCTACACTGTCTATTAGTTTTCCTATACTGTATGTTAGTGTAGCTAGACTGTCTACTAGTGTAGCTACATTGTCTATTAGTGTTCCTAGACTGTCTATTAGTGTAGCTAGACTGTCTATTAGAGTAGCTAGATTGTCTATCAATATAGCTACACTGTCTTTTAGTTTTCCAATACTGTATGTTAGTGTAGCTAGACTGTGTACTAATGTAGCTGCATTGTCTATTGATGTTTCCAGACTGTCCGTTAGTGTAGCTGGATTGTCTATCAATGTAGCTACACTGTCTATAAGTTTTCTTATACTGTCTGTTAGAGTAGCTACACTGTATATTTGTTTTCATCGACGGTCTATTAGTTAGCTACACTGTCTATTAGAGTTCATAGACTGTCTGTTAGTGTAGCTAGACTGTCTATTAGTGTAGCTACACTGTCTAATAGTGTTCCTAGACTGTCTATTAGTGTAGCTAGACTGTCTACCAGTGTAGCTACACTGTCTTATAGTGTTCCTAGACTGTCTATTAGTGTAGCTAGACTGTCCATTAGTGTAGCTACACTGTCTAATAGTGTTCCTAGACTGTCTATTAGTGTAGCTAGACTGTCTATTAGAGTAGCTACACTGTCTAATAGTGTTCCTAGACTGTCTATTAGTGTAGCTACACTGTCTGATAGTGTTCCTAGCTTGTCTGTTAGCGTAACTAGATTGTTTAATAATGTAGCTACACTGTCTATTTGTTTTCATAGACGGTCTATTAGAGAAGCTACACTGTCTATTAGTGTTCATAGACTGTCTGTTAGTGTAGCTACACTGTCTATTAATGTAGATACACTGTCTTATAGTGTTCCTAGACTGTCTATTAGTGTAGCTAGATTGTCTATTAGTGTAGCTACACTGTCTTATAGTGTTCCTAGACTGTCTATTAGTGTAGCTAGACTGTCTATTAGTGTAGCTACACTGTCTTTTAGTGTTCATAGACTGTCTGTTAGTGTAGCTAGACTGTCTATTAGTGTAGCTTCACTGTCTTATAGTGTTCATAGACTGTCCATTAGTGTAGCAACACTATATAATAGTGTTCCTAGACTGTCTACTAGTGTAGCTAGACTGTCTATTAGAGTAGCTACACTGTCTAATAGTGTTCCTACACTGTCTTTTAGTGTAGCTAGATTGTCTATCAATATAGCTACACTGTCTATTAGTTTTCATAGACGGTCTGTTAGTGTAGCTAGACTGTCTACTAGTGTAGCTATATTGTCTATTGATGTTCCTAGAATGTCCGTTAGTGAAGCTAGATTGTCTATCAATGTAGCTTCACTGTCTCTTAGTTTTCTTATACTGTCTGTTAGTGTAGATACACTGTCTATTAGTGTTCATATACTGTCTGTTAGTGTAGCTAGACTGTCTATCAGTGTAGCTACACTGTCTAATAGTGTTCCTAGACTGTCTATAAGTGTAGCTAGATTGTCTATTAGTGTAGCTATACTGTCTAATAGTGTTCCTAGACTGTCTATTAGTGTAGCTAGATTGTCTATTAGTGTAGCTACACTGTCTAATAGTGTTCCTAGACTGTCTACTAGTGTAGATAGACTGTCTTTTTAGTGTAGCTACAATGACTAATAGTGTTCCTAGACTGTCTATTAGTGTAGCTAGATTTTGTATCAATATAGCTACACTGTCTATTAGTTTTCATGGACGGTCTGTTAGTGTAGCAAGACTGTCTACTAGTGTAGCTACATTGTCAATTGATGTTCCTAGACTGTCCTTTAGTGTAGCTAGATTGTCTATCAATGTAGCTACACTGTCTTTTAATTTTCTTATACTGTCTGTTAGAGTAGCTACACTGTCTATTAGTGTTCAAGTACTGTCTGTTCGTGTAGCTAGACTGTCTATTATTGTAGCTAGATTGTCTATCAATATAGCTACACTGTCTATTAGTTTTCCTATACTGTCTGTTAGTGTAGCTAGACTGTCTACTAGTGGAGCTACATTGTCTATTAGTGTTCCTAGACTGTCTATTAGTGTAGCTAGACTGTCTATTAGAGTAGCTAGATTGTGTATCAATATAGCTACACTGTCTATTAGTTTTCCTATACTGTATGTTAGTATAGCTAGACTGTCTACTAGTGTAGCTACATTGTCTATTGATGTTCCTAGACTGTCCGTTAGTGTAGCTAGATTGTCTGTCAATGTAGCTACACTGTCTATAAGTTTTCTTATACTGGCTGTTAGAGTAGCTACACTGTCTATTTGTTTTCATCTACGGTCTATTAGTTAGCTACACTGTCTATTAGAGTTCATAGACTGTCTGTTAGTGTAGCTAGACTGTCTATTAGTGTAGCTAGACCTTCTACTAGTGTAGCTACACTGTCTTATAGTGTTCCTAGACTGTCTATTTGTGTAGCTAGACTGTCTATTAGTGTAGCTACACTGTCTAATAGTGTTCCTAGACTGTCTATTAGTGTAGCTAGATTGTGTATCAATATAGCTACACTGTCTATTAGTTTTCATAGACGGTCTGTTAGTGTAGCTAGACTGTCCACTAGTGTAGCTACATTGTCTATTGATGTTCCTAGACTGTCCGTAAGTGTAGCTAGATTGTCTATCAATGTAGCTACACTGTCTTTTAATTTTCTTATACTGTCTGTTAGAGTAGCTACACTGTCTATTAGTTTTCATATACTGTCTGTTCGTGTAGCTAGACTGTCTTTTAGTGTAGCTACACTGTCAAATAGTGTTCCTAGACTGTCTATTAGTGTAGCTAGATTGTCCATCAATATAGCTACACTGTCTATTAGTTTTCCTATACTGTCTGTTAGTGTAGCTAGACTGTCTTCTAGTGTAGCTACATTGTCTATTAGTGTTCCTAGACTATCTATTAGTGTAGCTAGACTGTCTATTAGAGTAGCTAGATTGTCTATCAATATAGCTACACTGTCTTTTAGTTTTCCAATACTGTATGTTAGTGTAGCTAGACTGTCTACTAATGTAGCTGCATTGTCTATTGATGTTTCTAGACTGTCCGTTAGTGTAGCTAGATTGTCTATCAATGTAGCTACACTGTCCATAAGTTTTCTTATACTGTCTGTTAGAGTAGCTACACTGTATATTTGTTTTCATCGACGGTCTATTAGTTAGCTACACTGTCTATTAGAGTTCATAGACTGTCTGTTAGTGTAGCTAGACTGTCTATTAGTGTAGCTACACTGTCTAATAGTGTTCCTAGACTGTCTATTAGTGTAGCTAGACTGTCTATTAGAGAAGCTAGATTGTCTATCAATATAGCTACACTGTCTATTAGTTTTCCTATACTGTATGTTAGTATAGCAAGACTGTCTACTAGTGTAGCTACATTGTCTATTGATGTTCCTAGACTGTCCGTTAGTGTAGCTAGATTGTCTATCAATGTAGCTACACTGTCTATAAGTTTTCTTATACTGGCTGTTAGAGTAGCTACACTGTCTATTTGTTTTCATCTACGGTCTATTAGTTAGCTACACTGTCTATTAGAGTTCATAGACTGTCTGTTAGTGTAGCTAGACTGTCTATTAGTGTAGCTGGACTGTCTACTAGTGTAGCTACACTGTCTTATAGTGTTCCTAGACTGTCTATTTGTGTAGCTAGACTGTCTATTAGTGTAGCTACACTGTCTAATAGTGTTCCTAGACTGTCTATTAGTATAGCTAGATTGTGTATCAATATAGCTAGACTGTCTATTAGTTTTCATAGACGGTCTGTTAGTGTAGCTAGACTGTCTACTAGTGTAGCTACATTGTCTATTGATGTTCCTAGACTGTCCGTTAGTGTAGCTAGATTGTCTATCAATGTAGCTACACTGTCTTTTAATTTTCTTATACTGTCTCTTAGAGTAGCTACACTGTCTATTAGTGTTCATATACTGTCTGTTCGTGTAGCTAGACTGTCTTTTAGTGTAGCTACACAGTCTAATAGTGTTCCTAGACTGTCTATTAGTGTAGCTAGATTGTCTATCAATATAGCTACACTGTCTATTAGTTTTCCTATACTGTCTGTTAGTGTAGCTAGACTGTCTACTAGTGTAGCTACATTGTCTATTAGTGTTCCTAGACTGTCTATTAGTGTAGCTAGACTGTCTATTAGAGTAGCTAGATTGTCTATCAATATAGCTACACTGTCTTTTAGTTTTCCAATACTGTATGTTAGTGTAGCTAGACTGTCTACTAATGTAGCTGCATTGTCTATTGATGTTTCTAGACTGTCCGTTAGTGTAGCTAGATTGTCTATCAATGTAGCTACACTGTCTATAAGTTTTCTTATACTGTCTGTTAGAGTAGCTACACTGTATATTTGTTTTCATCGACGGTCTATTAGTTAGCTACACTGACTATTAGAGTTCATAGACTGTCTGTTAGTGTAGCTAGACTGTCTATTAGTGTAGCTACACTGTCTAATAGTGTTCCTAGACTGTCTATTAGTGTAGCTAGACTGTCTACTAGTGTAGCTACACTGTCTTATAGTGTTCCTATACTGTCTATTAGTGTAGCTAGACTGTCTATTAGTGTAGCTACACTGTCTAATAGTGTTCCTAGACTGTTTATTAGTGTAGCTAGACTGTCTATTAGAGTAGCTACACTGTCTAATAGTGTTCCTAGACTGTCTATTAGTGTAGCTACACTGTCTAATAGTGTTCCTAGACTGTCTGTTAGCGTAACTAGCTTGTTTAATAATGTAGCTACACTGTCTATTTGTTTTCATAGACGGTCTATTAGAGAAGCTACACTGTCTATTAGTGTTCATAGACTGCCTGTTAGTGTAGCTACACTGTCTATTAATGTAGATACACTGTCTTATAGTGTTCCTACACTGTCTATTAGTGTAGCTAGTTTGTCTATTAGTGTAGCTACACTGTCTTATAGTGTTCCTAGACTGTCTATTAGTGTAGCTACACTGTCTTTTAGTGTTCATAGACTGTCTGTTAGTGTAGCTAGACTGTCTATTAGTGTAGCTTCACTGTCTTATAGTGTTCATAGACTGTCCATTAGTGTAGCTACACTATCTAATTGTGTTCCTAGACTGTCTACTAGTGTAGCTTGACTGTCTATTAGAGTAGCTACACTGTCTAATAGTGTTCCTACACTGTCTTTTAGTGTAGCTAGATTGTCTATCAATATAGCTACACTGTCTATTAGTTTTCATAGACGGTCTGTTAGTGTAGCTAGACTGTCTACTAGTGTAGCTACATTGTCTATTGATGTTCCTAGACTGTCCGTTAGTGAAGCTAGATTGTCTATCAATGTAGCTTCACTGTCTCTTAGTTTTCTTATACTGTCTGTTAGTGTAGATACACTGTCTATTAGTGTTCATATACTGTCTATTAGTGTAGCTAGACTGTCTACTAGTGTAGCTACACTGTCTTATAGTGTTCCTAGACTGTCTATTAGTGTAGCTAGACTGTCTATTAGTGTAGCTACACTGTCTAATAGTGTTCCTAGACTGTCTATTAGTGTAGCTAGACTGTCTATTAGAGTAGCTACACTGTCTAATAGTGTTCCTAGACTGTCTATTAGTGTAGCTACACAGTCTAATAGTGTTCCTAGACTGTCTGTGAGCGTAACAAGATTGTTTATCAATGTAGCTACACTGTCTATTTGTTTTCATAGACGGTCTATTAGAGAAGCTTCACTGTCTATTAGTGTTCATAGACTGTCTGTTAGTGTAGCTACACTGTCTATTAATGTAGATACACTGTCTTATAGTGTTCCTAGACTGTCTTTTAGTGTAGCTAGATTGTCTATTAGTGTAGCTACACTGTCTTATAGTGTTCCTAGACTGTCTATTAGTGTAGCTAGACTGTCTATTAGTGTAGCTACACTGTCTTTTAGTGTTCAAAGACTGTCTGTTAGTGTAGCTAGACTGTCTATTAGTGTAGCTACACTGTCTTATAGTGTTCATAGAATGTCTATTAGTGTAGCTAGACTGTCTATTAGTGTAGCTACACTATCTAATAGTGTTCCTAGACTGTCTACTAGTGTAGCTAGACTGTCTATTAGAGTAGCTACACTGTATAATAGTGTTCCTACACTGTCTTTTAGTGTAGCTAGATTGTCTATCAATATAGCTACACTGTCTATTAGTTTTCATAGACGGTCTGTTAGTGTAGCTAGACTGTCTACTAGTGTAGCTACATTGTCTATTGATGTTCCTAGACTGTCCGTTAGTGAAGCTAGATTGTCTATCAATGTAGCTCACTGTCTCTTAGTTTTCTTATATTGTCTGTTAGTGTAGATACACTGTCTATTAGTGTTCATATACTGTCTGTTAGTGTAGCTAGACTGCCTATCAGTGCAGCTACACTGTCTAATAGTGTTCCTAGACTGTCTATAAGTGTAGCTAGATTGTCTATTAGAGTAGCTACACTGTCTAATAGTATTCCTAGACTGTCTACTAGTGTAGCTAGATTGTCTATTAGTGTAGCTACACTGTCTAATAGTGTTCCTAGACTGTCTACTAGTGTAGATAGACTGTCTTTTAGTGTAGCTACAATGTCTAATAGTGTTCCTAGACTGTCTATTAGTGTAGCTAGATTTTGTATCAATATAGCTACACTGTCTATTAGTTTTCATGGACGGTCTGTTAGTGTAGCAAGACTGTCTACTAGTGTAGCTACATTGTCAATTGATGTTCCTAGACTGTCCTTTAGTGTAGCTAGATTGTCTATCAATGTAGCTACACTGTCTTTTAATTTTCTTATACTGTCTGTTAGAGTAGCTACACTGTCTATTAGTGTTCATATACTGTCTGTTCGTGTAGCTAGACTGTCTATTAGTTTAGCTACACTGTCTAATAGAGTTCCTAGACTGTCTATTAGTATTAGTGTAGCTAGATTGTCTATCAATATAGCTACACTGTCTATTAGTTGTCCTATACTGTCTGTTAGTGTAGCTAGACTGTCTACTAGTGTAGCTACATTGTCTATTAGTGTTCCTAGACTGTCTATTAGTATAGCTAGACTGTCTATTAGAGTAGCTAGATTGTCTATCAATATAGCTACACTGTCTATTAGTTTTTCTATACTGTCCGTTAGTGTAGCTAGATTGTCTATCAATGTAGCTACACTGTCTTTTAATTTTCTTATACTGTCTGTTAGAGTAGCTACACTGTCTATTAGTGTTCATATACCGTCTGTTCGTGTAGCTAGACTGTCTTTTAGTGTAGCTACATTGTCTATTAGTGTTCCTAGACTGTCTATTAGTGTAGCTAGACTGTCTATTATAGTAGCTAGATTGTCTATCAATATAGCTACACTGTCTTTTAGTTTTCCAATACTGTATATTAGTGTAGCTAGACTGTCTACTAATGTAGCTGCACTGTCTATTGATGTTTCTAGACTGTCAGTTAGTGAAGCTAGATTGTCTATCAATGTAGCTACACTGTCTATAAGTTTTCTTATACTGTCTGTTAGAGTAGCTACACTGTATATTTGTTTTCATCGACGGTCTATTAGTTAGCTACACTGTCTATTAGTGTTCATAGACTGTCTGTTAGTGTAGCTACACTGTCTAATAGTGTTCCTAGACTGTCTATTAGTGTAGCTAGACTGTCTACTAGTGTAGCTACACTGTCTTATAGTGTTCCTAGACTGTCTATTAGTGTAGCTAGACTGTCTATTAGAGTAGCTACACTGTCTAATAGTGTTCCTAGACTGTCTATTAGTGTAGAAAGATTGTCTATCAATATAACTACACTGTCTATTAGTTTCCCTATACTGTGTGTTAGTGTAGCTAGACTGTCTACTAGTGTAGCTACATTGTCTATTAGTGTTCCTAGACTGTCTATTAGTGTAGCTAGACTGTCTATTAGAGTAGCTAGATTGTCTATCAATATAGCTACACTTTCTATTAGTTTTCCTATACTGTATGTTAGTATAGCTAGACTGTCTACTAGTGTAGCTACATTGTCTATTGATGTTCATAGACTGTCCTTTAGTGTAGCTAGATTGTCTATCAATGTAGCTACACTGTCTATAAGTTTTCTTATACTGGCTGTTAGAGTAGCTACACTGTCTATTTGTTTTCATATACGGTCTATAAGTTAGCTACACTGTCTATTAGAGTTCATAGACTGTCTGTTAGTGTAGCTAGACTGTCTATTAGTGTAGCTAGACTGTCTACTAGTGTAGCTACACTGTCTTATAGTGTTCCTAGACTGTCTATTTGTGTAGCTAGACTGTCTATTAGTGTAGCTACACTGTCTAATAGTGTTCCTAGACTGTCTATTAGTGTAGCTAGATTGTGTATCAATATAGCTAGACTGTCTATTAGTTTTCATAGACGGTCTGTTAGTGTAGCTAGACTGTCTACTAGTGTAGCTACATTGTCTATTGATGTTCCTAGACTGTCCGTTAGTGTAGCTAGATTGTCTATCAATGTAGCTACACTGTCTTTTAATTTTCTTATACTGTCTGTTAGAGTAGCTACACTGTCTATTAGTGTTCATATACTGTCTGTTCGTGTAGCTAGACTGTCTTTAAGTGTAGCTACACAGTCTAATAGTGTTCCTAGACTGTCTATTAGTGTAGCTAGATTGTCTATCAATATAGCTACACTGTCTATTAGTTTTCCTATACTGTCTGTGTGTGTAGCTAGACTGTCTACTAGTGTAGCTACATTGTCTATTAGTGTTCCTAGACTGTCGATTAGTGTAGCTAGACTGTCTATTAGAGTAGCTAGATTGTCTATCAATATAGCTTTACTGTCTTTTAGTTTTCCAATACTGTATGTTAGTGTAGCTAGACTGTCTACTAATGTAGCTGCATTGTCTATTGATGTTTCTAGACTGTCCGTTAGTGTAGCTAGATTGTCTATCAATGTAGCTACACTGTCTATAAGTTTTCTTATACTGTCTGTTAGAGTAGCTACACTGTATATTTGTTTTCATCGACGGTCTATTAGTTAGCTACACTGTCTATTAGAGTTCATAGACTGTCTGTTAGTGTAGCTAGACTGTCTATTAGTGTAGCTTCACTGTCTAATAGTGTTCCTAGACTGTTTTTTAGTGTAGCTAGACTGTCTACTAGTGTAGCTACACTGTCTTATAGTGTTCCTAGACTGTCTATTAGTGTAACTAGACTGTCTATTAGTGTAGCTACACTGTCTAATAGTGTTCCTAGACTGTCTATTAGTGTAGCTAGACTGTCTATTAGAGTAGCTACACTGTCTAATAGTGTTCCTAGACTGTCTATTAGTGTAGCTACACTGTCTAATAGTGTTCCTAGACTGTCTGTTAGCGTAACTAGATTGTTTAATAATGTAGCTACACTGTCTATCTGTTTTCATAGACGGTCTATTAGAGAAGCTACACTGTCTATTAGTGTTCATAGACTGTCTGTTAGTGTAGCTACACTGTCTATTAATGTAGATACACTGTCTTATAGTGTTCCTAGACTGTCTATTAGTGTAGCTAGATTGTCTATTAGTGTAGCTACACTGTCTTATAGTGTTCCTAGACTGTCTATTAGTGTAGCTAGACTGTCTATAAGTGTAGCTACACTGTCTTTTAGTGTTCATAGACTGTCTGTTAGTGTAGCTAGACTGTCTATTACTGTAGCTTCACTGTCTTATAGTGTTCATAGACTGTCCATTAGTGTAGCTACACTATCTAATAGTGTTCCTAGACTGTCTACTAGTGTAGCTAGACTGTCTATTAGAGTAGCTACACTGTCTAATAGTGTTCCTACACTGTCTTTTAGTGTAGCTAGATTGTCTATCAATATAGCTACACTGTCTATTAGTTTTCATAGACGGTCTGTTAGTGTAGCTAGACTGTCTACTAGTGTAGCTACATTGTCTATTGATGTTCCTAGACTGTCCGTTAGTGAAGCTAGATTGTCTATCAATGTAGCTTCACTGTCTCTTAGTTTTCTTATACTGTCTGTTAGTGTAGATACACTGTCTATTAGTGTTCATATACTGTCTATTAGTGTAGCTAGACTGTCTACTAGTGTAGCTACACTGTCTTATAGTGTTCCTAGACTGTCTATTAGTGTAGCTAGACTGTCTATTAGTGTAGCTACACTGTCTAATAGTGTTCCTAGACTGTCTATTAGTGTAGCTAGACTGTCTATTAGAGTAGCTACACTGTCTAATAGTGTTCCTAGACTGTCTTTTAGTGTAGCTACACAGTCTAATAGTGTTCCTAGACTGTCTGTTAGCGTAACAAGATTGTTTATCAATGTAGCTACACTGTCTATTTGTTTTCATAGACGGTCTATTAGAGAAGCTACACTGTCTATTAGTGTTCATAGACTGTCTGTTAGTGTAGCTACACTGTCTATTAATGTAGATACACTGTCTAATAGTGTTCCTAGACTGTCTTTTAGTGTAGCTAGATTGTCTATTAGTGTAGCTACACTGTCTTATAGTGTTCCTAGACTGTCTATTAGTGTAGCTAGACTGTCTATTAGTGTAGCTACACTGTCTTTTAGTGTTCATAGACTGTCTGTTAGTGTAGCTAGACTGTCTATTAGTGTAGCTTCACTGTCTTATAGTGTTCCTAGACTGTCTATTAGTGTAGCTACACTATCTAATTGTGTTCCTAGACTGTCTACTAGTGTAGCTAGACTGTCTATTAGAGTAGCTACACTGTATAATAGTGTTCCTACACTGTCTTTTAGTGTAGCTAGATTGTCTATCAATATAGCTACACTGTCTATTAGTTTTCATAGACGGTCTGTTAGTGTAGCTAGACTGTCTACTAGTGTAGCTACATTGTCTATTGATGTTCCTAGACTGTCCGTTAGTGAAGCTAGATTGTCTATCAATGTAGCTTCACTGTCTCTTAGTTTTCTTATACTGTCTGTTAGTGTAGATACACTGTCTATTAGTGTTCATATACTGTCTGTTAGTGTAGCTAGACTGCCTATCAGTGCAGCTACACTGTCTAATAGTGTTCCTAGACTGTCTATAAGTGTAGCTAGATTGTCTATTAGTGTAGCTACACTGTCTAATAGTATTCCTAGACTGTCTATAAGTGTAGCTAGATTGTCTATTAGTGTAGCTACACTGTCTAATAGTATTCCTAGACTGTCTATTAGTGTAGCTTGACTGTCTATTAGAGTAGCTACACTGTATAATAGTGTTCCTACACTGTCTTTTAGTGTAGCTAGATTGTCTATCAATATAGCTACACTGTCTATTAGTTTTCATAGACGGTCTGTTAGTGTAGCAAGACTGTCTACTAGTGTAGCTACATTGTCAATTGATGTTCCTAGACTGTCCTTTAGTGTAGCTAGATTGTCTATCAATGTAGCTACACTGTCTTTTAATTTTCTTATACTGTCTGTTAGAGTAGCTACACTGTCTATTAGTGTTCATATACTGTCTGTTCGTGTAGCTAGACTGTCTATTAGTTTAGCTACACTGTCTAATAGTGTTCCTAGACTGGCTATTAGTATTAGTGTAGCTAGATTGTCTATCAATATAGCTACACTGTCTATTAGTTGTCCTATACTGTCTGTTAGTGTAGCTAGACTGTCTACTAGTGTAGCTACATTGTCTATTAGTGTTCCTAGACTGTCTATTAGTATAGCTAGACTGTCTATTAGAGTAGCTAGATTGTCTATCAATATAGCTACACTGTCTATTAGTTTTCCTATACTGTCCGTTAGTGTAGCTAGATTGTCTATCAATGCAGCTACACTGTCTTTTAATTTTCTTATACTGTCTGTTAGAGTAGCTACACTGTCTATTAGTGTTCATATACTGTCTGTTCGTGTAGCTAGACTGTCTTTTAGTGTAGCTACACTGTCTAATAGTGTTCCTAGACTGTCTATTAGTGTAGCTAGATTGTCTATCAATATCACTACACTGTCTATTAGTTTCCCTATACTGTCTGTTAGTGTAGCTAGACTGTCTACTAGTGTAGCTACATTGTCTATTAGTGTTCCTAGACTGTCTATTAGTGTAGCTAGACTGTCTATTAGAGTAGCTAGATTGTCTATCAATATAGCTACACTGTCTTTTAGTTTTCCAATACTGTATATTAGTGTAGCTAGACTGTCTACTAATGTAGCTGCACTGTCTATTGATGTTTCTAGACTGTCCGTTAGTGTAGCTAGATTGTCTATCAATGTAGCTACACTGTCTATAAGTTTTCTTATACTGTCTGTTAGAGTAGCTACACTGTATATTTGTTTTCATCGACGGTCTATTAGTTAGCTACACTGTCTATTAGTGTTCATAGACTGTCTGTTAGTGTAGCTAGACTGTCTATTAGTGTAGCTACACTGTCTAATAGTGTTCCTAGACTGTCTATTAGTGTAGCTAGACTGTCTACTAGTGTAGCTACACTGTCTTATAGTGTTCCTAGACTGTCTATTAGTGTAGCTAGACTGTCTATTAGTGTAGCTACACTGTCTAATAGTGTTCCTAGACTGTCTATTAGTGTAGCTAGACTGTCTATTAGAGTAGCTACACTGTCTAATAGTGTTCCTAGACTGTCTATTAGTGTAGCTACACTGTCTAATAGTGTTCCTAGACTGTCTATTAGTGTAGCTAGACTGTCTATTAGAGTAGCTACACTGTCTAATAGTGTTCCTAGACTGTCTATTAGTGTAGCTACACTGTCTAATAGTGTTCCTACACTGTCTTTTAGTGTAGCTAGATTGTCTATCAATATAGCTACACTGTCTATTAGTTTTCATAGACGGTCTGTTAGTGTAGCTAGACTGTCTACTAGTGTAGCTACATTGTCTATTGATGTTCCTAGACTGTCCGTTAGTGAAGCTAGATTGTCTATCAATGTAGCTTCACTGTCTCTTAGTTTTCTTATACTGTCTGTTAGTGTAGATACACTGTCTATTAGTGTTCATATACTGTCTGTTAGTGTAGCTAGACTGTCTATCAGTGTAGCTACACTGTCTAATAGTGTTCCTAGACTGTCTATATGTGTAGCTAGATTGTCTATTAGTGTAGCTACACTGTCTAATAGTGTTCCTATACTGTCTACTAGTGTAGATAGACTGTCTTTTAGTGTAGCTACAATGTCTAATAGTGTTCCTAGACTGTCTATTAGTGTAGCTAGATTTTGTATCAATATAGCTACACTGTCTATTAGTTTTCATGGACGGTCTGTTAGTGTAGCAAGACTGTCTACTAGTGTAGCTACATTGTCAATTGATGTTCCTAGACTGTCCTTTAGTGTAGCTAGATTGTCTATCAATATAGCTACACTGTCTATTAGTTGTCCTATACTGTCTGTTAGTGTAGCTAGACTGTCTACTAGTGTAGCTACATTGTCTATTAGTGTTCCTAGACTGTCTATTAGTATAGCTAGACTGTCTATTAGAGTAGCTAGATTGTCTATCAATATAGCTACACTGTCTATTAGTTTTCCTATACTGTATGTTAGTGTAGCTAGACTGTCTACTAGTGTAGCTACATGGTCTATTGATGTTCCTCGACTATCCGTTAGTGTAGCTAGATTGTCTATCAATGTAGCTACACTGTCTATTAGTTTTCTTATACTGTCTGTTAGAGTAGCTACACTGTCTATTTGTTTTCATCGACGGTCTATTAGTTAGCTACTCTGTCTATTAGAGTTCATAGACTGTCTGTTAGTGTAACTAGACTGTCTATTAGTGTAGCTACACTATCTAATAGTGTTCCTAGACTGTCTATTAGTGTTGCTAGACTGTCTACTAGTGTAGCTACACTGTCTTATAGTGTTCCTAGACTGTCGATTAGTGTAGCTAGACTGTCTATTAGTGTAGCTACACTGTCTAATAGTGTTCCTAGACTGTCTATTAGAGTAGCTAGACTGTCTATTAGAGTAGCTACACTGTCTAATAGTGTTCCTAGACTGTCTATTAGTGAAGCTACACTGTCAAATAGTGTTCCTAGACTGTCTGTTAGCGTAACTAGATTGTTTATCAATGTAGCTACACTGTCTATTTGTTTTCGTAGACGGTCTATTAGAGAAGCTACACTGTCTATAAGTGTTCATAGACTGTCTGTTAGTGTAGCTAGACTGTCTATTAATGTAGCTACACTGTCTATTAGTGTTCATAGACTGTCTGTTAGTGTAGCTAGACTGTCTATTAGTGTAGCTACACTGTCTTATAGTGTTCCTAGACTGTCTATTAGTGTAGCTAGATTGTCAGTTAGTGTAGCTACACTGTCTAATAGTGTTCCTAGACTGTCTATTAGAGTAGCTACACCGTCTAATAGTGTCCCTAGACTGTCTATTAGTGTAAATAGATTGTCTATCAATATAGATACACTGTCTATTAGTTTTTATAGACGGTCTGTAAGTGTAGCTAGACTGTCTTCTAGTGTAGCTACATTGTCTATTGATGTTCCTAGACTGTCCGTTAGTGAAGCTAGATTGTCTATCAATGTAGCTACACTGTCTATTAGTTTTCTTATACTGTCTGTTAGAGTAGCTACACTGTCTATTAGTGTTCATATACTGTCTGTTAATGTAGCTAGACTGTCTATCAGTGTAGCTACACTGTCTAATATTGTTCCTAGACTGTCTATTAGTGTAGCTAGGTTGTCTATTAGTGTAGCTACACTGTCTAATAGTGTTCCTAGACTGTCTATTAGTAAAGCTGTATTGTCTAATAGTGTTCCTAGACTGTCTACTAGTGTAGCTAGACTGTCTATTAGTGTAAGTACACTGTCTAATAGTGTTCCTTGACTGTCTATTAGTGTAGCTAGATCGTGTATCAATATAGCTACACTGTCTATTAGTTTTCATAGACGGTCTGTTAGTGTAGCTAGACTGTCTACTAGTGTAGCTACATTGTCTATTGATGTTCCTAGACTGTCCGTTAGTGTAGCTAGATTGTCTATCAATGTAGCTACACTGTGTATAAGTTTTCTTATACTGTCTGTTAGAGTAGCTACACTGTCTATTTGTTTTCATCGACGGTCTATTAGTTAGCTACACTGTCTATTAGAGTTCATAGCCTGTCTGTTAGTGTAGCTAGACTGTCTATAAGTGTAGCTACACTGTCTAATAGTGTTCCTAGACTGTCTATTAGTGTAGCTAGACTGTCTACTAGTGTAGCTACACTGTCTTATAGTGTTCCTAGACTGTCTATTAGTGTAGCTAGACTGCCTATTAGTGTAACTACACTGTCTAATAGAGTTCATAGACTGTCTATTAGTGTAGCTAGACTGTCTATTAGAGTAGCTACACTGTCTAATAGTGTTCCTAGACTGTCTATTAGTGTAGCTACACTGTCAAATAGTGTTCCTAGACTGTCTGTTTGCGTAACTAGATTGTTTATCAATGTAGCTTCACTGTCTATTTGTTTTCATAGACGGTCTATTAGAGAGCGACACTGTCTATTAGTATTCATAGACGGTCTGTTAGTGTAGCTACACTGTCTATTAATGTAGCTACACTGTCTTGTAGTGTTCCTAGACTGTCTATTAGAGTAACTAGATTGTCTATTAGTGTAGCTACACTGTCTTATAGTGTTCCTAGACTGTCTATTAGTGTAGCTAGACTGTCTATTAGTGTAGCTACACTGTCTTTTAGTGTTCATAGACTGTCTGTTAGTGTAGCTAGACTGTCTATTAGTGTAGCTACACTGTCTTATAGTGTTCATAGACTGTCTATTAGTGTAGCTAGATTGTCTATTAGTGTAGCTACACTGTCTTATAGTGTTCCTAGACTGTTTATTAGTGTAGCTAGACTGTCTATTAGTGTAGCTACACTGTCTTTTAGTGTTCATAGACTGTCTGTTAGTGTAGCTAGACTGTCTATTAGTGTAGCTTCACTGTCTTATAGTGTTCATAGACTGTCCATTAGTGTAGCTACACTATCTAATAGTGTTCCTAGACTGTCTACTAGTGTAGCTAGACTGTCTATTAGAGTAGCTACACTGTCTAATAGTGTTCCTACACTGTCTTTTAGTGTAGCTAGATTGTCTATCAATATAGCTACACTGTCTATTAGTTTTCATAGACGGTCTGTTAGTGTAGCTAGACTGTCTACTAGTGTAGCTACATTGTCTATTGATGTTCCTAGACTGTCCGTTAGTGAAGCTAGATTGTCTATCAATGTAGCTTCACTGTCTCTTAGTTTTCTTATACTGTCTGTTAGTGTTGATACACTGTCTATTAGTGTTCATATACTGTCTATTAGTGTAGCTAGACTGTCTACTAGTGTAGCTACACTGTCTTATAGTGTTCCTAGACTGTCTATTAGTGTAGCTAGACTGTCTATTAGTGTAGCTACACTGTCTAATAGTGTTCCTAGAATGTCTATTAGTGTAGCTAGACTGTCTATTAGAGTAGCTACACTGTCTAATAGTGTTCCTAGACTGTCTTTTAGTGTAGCTACACAGTCTAATAGTGTTCCTAGACTGTCTGTTAGCGTAACAAGATTGTTTATCAATGTAGCTACACTGTCTATTTGTTTTCATAGACGGTCTATTAGAGAAGCTACACTGTCTATTAGTGTTCATAGACTGTCTGTTAGTGTAGCTACACTGTCTATTAATGTAGATACACTGTCTTATAGTGTTCCTAGACTGTCTTTTAGTGTAGCTAGATTGTCTATTAGTGTAGCTACACTCTCTTATAGTGTTCCTAGACTGTGTATTAGTGTAGCTAGACTGTCTATTAGTGTAGCTACACTGTCTTTTAGTGTTCATAGACTGTCTGTTAGTGTAGCTAGACTGTCAATTAGTGTAGCTACACTGTCTTATAGTGTTCATAGACTGTCCATTAGTGTAGCTAGACTGTCTATTAGTGTAGCTACACTATCTAATATTGTTCCTAGACTGTCTACTAGTGTAGCTAGACTGTCTATTAGAGTAGCTACACTGTATAATAGTGTTCCTACACTGTCTTTTAGTGTAGCTAGATTGTCTATCAATATAGCTACACTGTCTATTAGTTTTCATAGACGGTCTGTTAGTGTAGCTAGACTGTCTACTAGTGTAGCTACATTGTCTATTGATGTTCCTAGACTGTACGTTAGTGAAGCTAGATTGTCTATCAATGTAGCTTCACTTTCTCTTAGTTTTCTTATACTGTCTGTTAGTGTAGATACACTGTCTATTAGTGTTCATATACTGTCTGTTAGTGTAGCTAGACTGCCGATCAGTGCAGCTACACTGTCTAATAGTGTTCCTAGACTGTCTATAAGTGTAGCTAGATTGTCTATTAGTGTAGCTACACTGTCTAATAGTATTCCTAGACTGTCTATTAGTGTAGCTAGATTGTCTATTAGTGTAGCTACACTGTCTAATAGTGTTCCTAGACTGTCTTCTAGTGTAGATAGACTGTCTTTTAGTGTAGCTACAATGTCTAATAGTGTTCCTAGACTGTCTATTAGTGTAGCAAGATTTTGTATCAATATAGCTACACTGTCTATTAGTTTTCATGGACGGTCTGTTAGTGTAGCAAGACTGTCTACTAGTGTAGCTACATTGTCAATTGATGTTCCTAGACTGTCCTTTAGTGTAGCTAGATTGTCTATCAATGTAGCTACACTGTCTTTTAATTTTCTTATACTGTCTGTTAGAGTGGCTACACTGTCTATTAGTGTTCATATACTGTCTGTTCGTGTAGCTAGACTGTCTATTAGTTTAGCTACACTGTCTAATAGTGTTCCTAGACTGTCTATTAGTATTAGTGTAGCTAGATTGTCTATCAATATAGCTACACTGTCTATTAGTTGTCCTATACTGTCTGTTAGTGTAGCTAGACTGTCTACTAGTGTAGCTACATCGTCTATTAGTGTTCCTAGACTGTCTATTAGTATAGCTAGACTGTTTATTAAAGTAGCTAGATTGTCTATCAATATAGCTACACTGTCTATTAGTTTTCCTATACTGTCCGTTAGTGTAGCCAGATTGTCTATCAATGTAGCTACACTGTCTTTTAATTTTCTTATACTGTCTGTTAGAGTAGCTACACTGTCTATTAGTGTTCATATACTGTCTGTTCGTGTAGCTAGACTGTCTTTTAGTGTAGCTACACTGTCTAATAGTGTTCCTAGACTGTCTATTAGTGTAGCTAGATTGTCTATCAATATAACTACACTGTCTAGTAGTTTCCCTATACTGTCTGTTAGTGTAGCTAGACTGTCTACTAGTGTAGCTACATTGTCTATTAGTGTTCCTAGACTGTCTATTAGTGTAGCTAGACTGTCTATTAGAGTAGCTAGATTGTCTACCAATATAGCTACACTGTCTTTTAGTTTTCCAATACTGTATATTAGTGTAGCTAGACTGTCTACTAATGTAGCTGCACTGTCTATTGATGTTTCTAGACTGTCCGTTAGTGTAGCTAGATTGTCAATCAATGTAGCTACACTGTCTATAACTTTTCTTATACTGTCTGTTAGAGTAGCTACACTGTATATTTGTTTTCATCGACGGTCTATTAGTTAGCTACACTGTCTAATAGTGTTCCTAGACTGTCTATTAGTGTAGCTAGACTGTCTATTAGAGTAGCTACACTGTCTAATAGTGTTCCTAGACTGTCTATTAGTGTAGCTACACTGTCTAATAGTGTTCCCAGACTGTCTATTAGTGTAGCTAGACTGTCTATTAGAGTAGCTACACTGTCTAATAGTGTTCATAGACTGTCTATTAGTGTAGCTACACTGTCTAATAGTGTTCCTACACTGTCTTTTAGTGTAGCTAGATTGTCTATCAATATAGCTACACTGTCTATTAGTTTTCATAGACGGTCTGTTAGTGTAGCTAGACTGTCTACTAGTGTAGCTACATTGTCTATTGATGTTCCTAGACTGTCCGTTAGTGAAGCTAGATTGTCTATCAATGTAGCTTCACTGTCTCTTAGTTTTCTTATACTGTCTGTTAGTGTAGATACACTGTCTATTAGTGTTCATATACTGTCTGTTAGTGTAGCTAGACTGTCTATCAGTGTAGCTACACTGTCTAATAGTGTTCCTAGACTGTCTATAAGTGTAGCTAGATTGTCTATTAGTGTAGCTACACTGTCTAATAGTGTTCCTAGACTGTCTATTAGTGTAGCTAGATTGTCTATTAGTGTAGCTACACTGTCTAATAGTGTTCCTATACTGTCTACTAGTGTAGATAGACTGTCTTTTAGTGTAGCTACAATGTCTAATAGTGTTCCTAGACTGTCTATTAGTGTAGCTAGATTTTGTATCAATATAGCTACACTGTCTATTAGTTTTCATGGACGGTCTGTTAGTGTAGCAAGACTGTCTACTAGTGTAGCTACATTGTCAATTGATGTTCCTAGACTGTCCTTTAGTGTAGCTAGATTGTCTATCAATGTAGCTACACTGTCTTTTAATTTTCTTATACTGTCTGTTAGAGTAGCTACACTGTCTATTAGTGTTCATACACTGTCTGTTCGTGTAGCTAGACTGTCTATTAGTTTAGCTACACTGTCTAATAGTGTTCCTAGACTGTCTATTAGTATTAGTGTAGCTAGATTGTTTATCAATATAGCTACACTGTCTATTAGTTGTCCTATACTGTCTGTTAGTGTAGCTAGACTGTCTACTAGTGTAGCTACATTGTCTATTAGTGTTCCTAGACTGTCTATTAGTATAGCTAGACTGTCTATTAGAGTAGCTAGATTGTCTATCAATATAGCTACACTGTCTATTAGTTTTCCTATACTGTATGTTAGTGTAGCTAGACTGTCTACTAGTGTAGCTACATGGTCTATTGATGTTCCTAGACTATCCGTTAGTGTAGCTAGATTGTCTATCAATGTAGCTACACTGTCTATTAGTTTTCTTATACTGTCTGTTAGAGTAGCTACACTGTCTATTTGTTTTCATCGACGGTCTATTAGTTAGCTACTCTGTCTATTAGAGTTCATAGACTGTCTGTTAGTGTAACTAGACTGTCTATTAGTGTAGCTACACTATCTAATAGTGTTCCTAGACTGTCTATGAGTGTAGCTAGACTGTCTACTAGTGTAGCTACACTGTCTTATAGTGTTCCTAGACTGTCGATTAGTGTAGCTAGACTGTCTATTAGTGTAGCTACACTGTCTAATAGTGTTCCTAGACTGTCTATTAGAGTAGCTAGACTGTCTATTAGAGTAGCTACACTGTCTAATAGTGTTCCTAGACTGTCTATTAGTGAAGCTACACTGTCAAATGGTGTTCCTAGACTGTCTGTTAGCGTAACTAGATTGTTTATCAATGTAGCTACACTGTCTATTTGTTTTCGTAGACGGTCTATTAGAGAAGCTACACTGTCTATAAGTGTTCTTAGTCTGTCTGTTAGTGTAGCTAGACTGTCTATTAATGTAGCTACACTGTCTATTAGTGTTCATAGACTGTCTGTTAGTGTAGCTAGACTGTCTATTAGTGTAGCTACACTGTCTTATAGTGTTCCTAGACTGTCTATTAGTGTAGCTAGATTGTCAATTAGTGTAGCTAAACTGTCTAATAGTGTTCCTAGACTGTCTATTAGAGTAGCTACACCGTCTAATAGTGTCCCTAGACTATCTATTAGTGTAAATAGATTGTCTATCAATATAGCTACACTGTCTATTAGTTTTTATAGACGGTCTGTTAGTGTAGCTAGACTGTCTTCTAGTGTAGCTATATTGTCTATTGATGTTCCTAGACTGTCCGTTAGTGAAGCTAGATTGTCTATCAATGTAGCTACACTGTCTATTAGTTTTCTTATACTGTCTGTTAGAGTAGCTACACTGTCTATTAGTGTTCATATATTGTCTGTTAATGTAGCTAGACTGTCTATCAGTGTAGCTACACTGTCTAATATTGTTCCTAGACTGTCTATTAGTGTAGCTAGGTTGTCTATTAGTGTAGCTACACTGTCTAATAGTGTTCCTAGACTGTCTATTAGTGTAGCTATATTGTCTAATAGTGTTCCTAGACTGTCTATTAGTGTAGCTAGATCGTGTATCAATATAGCTACACTGTCTATTAGTTTTCATAGACGGTCTGTTAGTGTAGCAAGACTGTCTACTAGTGTAGCTACATTGTCTATTGATGTTCCTAGACTGTCCGTTAGTGTAGCTAGATTGTCTATCAATGTAGCTACACTGTCTATAAGTTTTCTTATACTGTCTGTTAGAGTAGCTACACTGTCTATTTGTTTTCATCGACGGTCTATTAGTTAGCTACACTGTCTATTAGAGTTCATAGCCTGTCTGTTAGTGTAGCTAGACTGTCTATAAGTGTAGCTACACTGTCTAATAGTGTTCCTAGACTGTCTATTAGTGTAGCTGGACTGTCTACTAGTGTAGCTACACTGTCTTATGGTGTTCCTAGACTGTCTATTAGTGTAGCTAGACTGCCTATTAGTGTAGCTACACTGTCTAATAGTGTTCCTAGACTGTCTATTAGTGTAGCTAGACTGTCTATTAGAGTAGCTACACTATCTAATAGTGTTCCTAGACTGTCTATTAGTGTAGCTACACTGTCAAATAGTGTTCCTAGACTGTCTGTTTGCGTAACTAGATTGTTTATCAATGTAGCTACACTGTCTATTTGTTTTCATAGACGGTCTATTAGAGAAGCTACACTGTCTATTGGTATTCATAGACGGTCTGTTAGTGTAGCTACACTGTCTATTAATGTAGCTACACTGTCTTGTAGTGTTCCTAGACTGTCTATTAGAGTAACTAGATTGTCTATTAGTGTAGCTACACTGTCTTATAGTGTTCCTAGACTGTCTATTAGTGTAGCTACACTGTCTTATAGTGTTCATAGACTGTCTATTAGTGTAGCTAGATTGTCTATTAGTGTAGCTACACTATCAACTAGTGAAGCTAGACTGTCTACTAGTGTAGCTAGACTGTCTATTAGAGTAGCTACACTGTCTAATAGTGTTCCTACACTGTCTTTTAGTGTAGCTAGATTGTCTATCAATATAGCTACACTGTCTATTAGTTTTCATAGACGGTCTGTTAGTGTAGCTACACTGTCTACTAGTGTAGCTACATTGTCTATTGATGTTCCTAGACTGTCCGTTGGTGAAGCTAGATTGTCCATCAATGTAGCTACACTGTCTCTTAGTTTTCTTATACTGTCTGTTAGTGTAGCTAAACTGTCTATAAGTGTTCATATACTGTCTGTTAGTGTAGCTAGACTGTCTATCAGTGTAGCTACACTGTCTAATAGTGTTCCTAGACTGTCTAGAAGTGTAGCTAGATTTTGTATCAATATTGCTACACTGTCTATTAGTTTTCATAGACGGTCTGTTAGTGTAGCTAGACTGTCTACTAGTGTAGCTACATTGTCTATTGATGTTCCTAGACTGTCCGTGAGTGTAGCTAGATTGTCTATCAATGTAGCTAAACTGTCTTTTAATTTTCTTATACTGTCTGTTAGAGTAGCTACACTGTCTATTAGTGTTTATATAAAGTCTGTTCGTGTAGCTAGACTGTCTATTAGTGTAGCTACACTGTCTAATAGTGTTCCTAGACTGTATATTAGTGTAGCTAGATTGTTTATCAATATAGCTACACTGTCTATTAGTTGTCCTATACTGTCTGTTAGTGTAGCTAGACTGTGTACTAGTGTAGCTACATTGTCTATTAGTGTTCCCAGACTGTCTATCAGTATAGCTAGACTGTCTATTAGAGTAGCTAGATTGTCTATCAATATAGCTACACTGTCTATTAGTTTTCCTATACCGTTTGTTAGTGTAGCTAGACTGTCTACTAGTGTAGCTACATGGTCTATTGATGTTCCTTGACTATCCGTTAGTGTAGCTAGATTGTCTATCAATGTAGCTACACTGTCTATTAGTTTTCTTATACTGTCTGTTAGAGTAGCTACACTGTCTATTTGTTTTCATCGACGGTCTATTAGTAAGCTACACTGTCTATTAGAGTTCATAGACTGTCTATTAGTGTAGCTACACTGTCTAATAGTGTTCCTAGACTGTCTATTAGTGTAGCTAGACTGTCTACTAGTGTAGATACACTGTCTTATAGTGTTCCTAGACTGTCTATTAGTGTTGCTAGACTGTCTATTAGAGTAGCTACACTGTCTAATAGTGTTCCTAGACTGTCTATTAGTGTAGCTACACTGTCTAATAGTGTTCATAGACTGTCTGTTAGCGTAACTAGATTGATTATCAATGTAGCTTTACTGTCTATTTGTTTTCATAGACGGTCTATTAGAGCAGCTACACTGTCTATAAGTGTTAATAGACTGTCTGTTAGTGTAGCTAGACTGTCTATTAATGTAGCTACACTGTCTTATAGTGTACCTAGACTGTCTATTAGTGTAGCTAGATTGTCTATTAGTGTAGCTACACTGTCTTATAGTGTTCCAAGACGGTCTGTTAGTGTAGCTACACTGTCTATTAGTGTAGCTACACTGTCTATTAGTGTTTATAGACTGTCTGTTAGTGTAGCTAGACTGTTTATTAGTGTAGCTACACTGTCTTATAGTGTTCCTAGACTGTCTATTAGTGTAGCTAGATTGCCCATTGGTGTAGCTACACTGTCTAATAGTGTTCCTAGACTGTCTACTAGTGTAGCTAGACTGTCTATTAGAGTAGCTACGCCGTCTATTAGTGTCCCTAGACTGTCTATTAATGTAGTTAGATTGTCTATCAATATAGCTACACTGTCTATTAGTTTTTATAGACTGTCTGTTAGTGTAGCTTGACTGTCTACAAGTGTAGCTACATTGTCTGTTGATGTTCCTAGACTGTCCGTTAGTGAAGCTTGATTATCTATCAATGTAGCTACACTGTCTATTAGTTTTCTTATACTGTCTGTTAGAGTAGCTACACTGTGTATTAGTGTTCATATACTGTCTGTTAGTGTAGCTAGACTGTCTATCAGTGTAGCTACACTGTCTAATAGTGTTCCTAGACTGTCTATTAGTGTAGCTAGGTTGTCTATTAGTGTAGCTACACTGTCTAATAGTGTTCCTAGACTGTCTATTAGTGTAGCTACAATGTCTAATAGTGTTCCTAGACTGTCTACTAGTGTAGCTAGACTGTCTATTAGTGTAGCTACACTGTCTAATAGTGTTCCTAGACTGTCTATTAGTGTAGCTAGATTGTGTATCAATATAGCTACACTGTCTATTAGTTTTCATAGACGGTCTGTTAGTGTAGCTAGACTGTCTACTAGTGTAGCTACATTGTCTATTGATGTTCCTAGACTGTCCGTTAGTGTAGCTAGATTGTCTATCAATATAGCTTAACTGTCTTTTAATTTTCTTATACTGTCTGTTAGAGTAGCTTCACTGTCTATTAGTGTTCATATACTGTCTGTTCGTGTAGCTAGACTGTCTATTAGTGTAGCTACACTGTCTAATAGTGTTCCTAGACTGTCTATTAGTGTAGCTAGATTGTCTATCAATATAGCTACACTGTCTATTATTTTTCCTATACTGTCTGTTAGTGTAGCTAGACTGTCTACTAGTGTAGCTACATTGTCTATTAGTGTTCCTAGACTGTCTATTAGTGTAGCTAGACTGTCTATTAGAGTAGCTAGATTGTCTATCAATATAGCTACACTGTCTATGAGTTTTCCTATACTGTATGTTAGTGTATCTAGACTGTCCAGTAGTGTAGCTACATTGTCTATTGATGTTCCTAGACTGTCCGTTAGTGTAGCTAGATTGTCTATCAATGTAGCTACACTGTCTATAAGTTTACTTATACTGTCTGTTAGAGTAGCTACACTGTCTATTTGTTTTCATCGACGGTCTATTAGTGTAGCTACACTGTCTTATAGTGTTCCTAGACTGTCTATTAGTGTAGCTAGACTGTCTACAAGTGTAGCTACATTGTCTGTTGATGTTCCTAGACTGTCCGTTAGTGAAGCTTGATTATCTATCAATGTAGCTACACTGTCTATTAGTTTTCTTATACTGTCTGTTAGAGTAGCTACACTGTGTATTAGTGTTCATATACTGTCTGTTAGTGTAGCTAGACTGTCTATCAGTGTAGCTACACTGTCTACAAGTGTAGCTACATTGTCTGTTGATGTTCCTAGACTGTCCGTTAGTGAAGCTTGATTATCTATCAATGTAGCTACACTGTCTATTAGTTTTCTTATACTGTCTGTTAGAGTAGCTACACTGTGTATTAGTGTTCATATACTGTCTGTTAGTGTAGCTAGACTGTCTATCAGTGTAGCTACACTGTCTAATAGTGTTCCTAGACTGTCTATTAGTGTAGCTAGGTTGTCTATTAGTGTAGCTACACTGTCTAATAGTGTTCCTAGACTGTCTATTAGTGTAGCTACAATGTCTAATAGTGTTCCTAGACTGTCTACTAGTGTAGCTAGACTGTCTATTAGTGTAGCTACACTGTCTAATAGTGTTCCTAGACTGTCTATTAGTGTAGCTAGATTGTGTATCAATATAGCTACACTGTCTATTAGTTTTCATAGACGGTCTGTTAGTGTAGCTAGACTGTCTACTAGTGTAGCTACATTGTCTATTGATGTTCCTAGACTGTCCGTTAGTGTAGCTAGATTGTCTATCAATGTAGCTACACTGTCTTTTAATTTTCTTATACTGTCTGTTAGAGTAGCTACACTGTCTATTAGTGTTCATATACTGTCTGTTCGTGTAGCTAGACTGTCTATTAGTGTAGCTACACTGTCTAATAGTGTTCCTAGACTGTCTATTAGTGTAGCTAGATTGTCTATCAATATAGCTACACTGTCTCTTATTTTTCCTATACTGTCTGTTAGTGTAGCTAGACTGTCTACTAGTGTAGCTACATTGTCTATTAGTGTTCCTAGACTGTCTATTAGTGTAGCTAGACTGTCTATTAGAGTAGCTAGATTGTCTATCAATATAGCTACACTGTCTATGAGTTTTCCTATACTGTATGTTAGTGTATCTAGACTGTCTACTAGTGTAGCTACATTGTCTATTGATGTTCCTAGACTGTCCGTTAGTGTAGCTAGATTGTCTATCAATGTAGCTACACTGTCTATAAGTTTTCTTATACTGTCTGTTAGAGTAGCTACACTGTCTATTTGTTTTCATCGACGGTCTATTAGTGTAGCTACACTGTCTTATAGTGTTCCTAGACTGTCTATTAGTGTAGCTAGACTGTCTACTAGTGTAGCTACACTGTCTTATAGTCTTCCTAGACTGTCTATTAGTGTAGCTAGACTGTCTATTAGTGTAGCTACACTGTCTAATAGTGTTCCTAGACTGTCTATTAGTGTAGCTAGACTGTCTATTAGAGTAGCTACACTGTCTAATAGTGTTCCTAGACTGTCTATTAGTGTAGCTACACTGTCTAATAGTGTTCCTAGACTGTCGGTTAGCGTAACTAGATTGTTTATCAATGTAGCTACACTGTCTATTTGTTTTCATAGACGGTCTGTTAGTGTAGCTACACTGTCTATTGATGTTCCTAGACTGTCCGTTAGTTAAGCTAGATTGTCTATCAATGTAGCTACACTGTCTATTAGTTTTTTAATACTGTCTGTTAGAGTAGCTACATTGTCTATTAGTGTTCATATATTGTCTGTTAGTGTAGCTAGACTGTCTATCAGTGTAGCTACACTGTCTAATAGTGTTCCTAGACTGTCTATTAGTGTAGCTAGGTTGTCTAGTAGTGTAACTACACTGTCTAATAGTGTTCCTAGACTGTCTATAAGTGTAGCTCCATTTATCTAATAGTGTTCCTAGACAGTCTACTAGTGTAGCTAGACTGTCTATTAGTGTAGCTACACTGTCTAATAGTGTTCCTAGACTGTCTATTAGTGTAGCTAGACTGTCTGCTTGTGTTGCTACACTGTCTTATAGTGTTCCTAGACTGTCTATTAGTGTAGCTAGACTGTCTATTAGTGTAGCTACACTGTCTAATAGTGTTCCTATACTGTCTATTAGTGAAGCTAGATTGGGTATCAATATAGCTACACTGTCTATTAGTTTTCATAGACGGTCTGTTAGTGTAGCTAGACTGTCTACTAGTGTAGCTACATTGTCTATTGATGTTCCTAGACTGTCCGTTAGTGTAGCTAGATTGTCTATCAATGTAGCTACACTGTCTTTTGATTTTCTTATACTGTCTGTTAGAGTAGCTACACTGTCTATTAGTGTTCATATACTGTCTGTTCGTGTAGCTAGACTGTCTATTAGTGTAGCTACACTGTCTAATAGTGTTCCTAGACTGTCTATTAGTGTAGCTAGATTGTCTATCAATATAGCTACACTGTCTATTAGTTTTCCTATACTGTCTATTAGTGTAGCTAGATTATCTATCAATATAGCTACACTCTCAATTAGTTTTCCTATACTGTCTGTTAGTGTAGCTAGACTGTCTACTAGTGTAGCTACATTGTCTATTAGTGTTCCTAGACTGTCTATTAGTGTAGCTAGACTGTCTATTAGAGTAGCTACACTGTCTAATAGTGTTCCTAGACTGTCTATTCGTGTAGCTACACTGTCAAATAGTGTTCCTAGACTGTCTGTTTGCGTAACTAGATTGTTTATCAATGTAGCTACACTGTCTATTTGTTTTCATAGACGGTCTATTAGAGAAGCTACACTGTCTATTAGTATTCATAGACGGTCTGTTAGTGTAGCTACACTGTCTATTAATGTAGCTACACTGTCTTGTAGTGTTCCTAGACTGTCTATTAGAGTAACTAGATTGTCTATTAGTGTAGCTACACTGTCTTATAGTGTTCCTAGACTGTCTATTAGTGTAGCTACACTGTCTTATAGTGTTCATAGACTGTCTATTAGTGTAGCTAGATTGTCTATTGGTGTAGCTACACTATCTAATAGTGTTCCTAGACTGTCTACTAGTGTAGCTAGACTGTCTATTAGAGTAGCTACACTGTCTAATAGTGTTCCTACACTGTCTTTTAGTGTAGCTAGATTGTCTATCAATATAGCTACACTGTCTATTAGTTTTCATAGACGGTCTGTTAGTGTAGCTAGACTGTCTACTAGTGTAGCTACATTGTCTATTGATGTTCCTAGACTGTCCGTTGGTGAAGCTAGATTGTCCATCAATGTAGCTACACTGTCTCTTAGTTTTCTTATACTGTCTGTTAGTGTAGCTAAACTGTCTATAAGTGTTCATATACTGTCTGTTAGTGTAGCTAGTCTGTCTATCAGTGTAGCTACACTGTCTAATAGTGTTCCTAGACTGTCTATTAGTGTAGCTAGATTTTGTATCAATATTGCTACACTGTCTATTAGTTTTCATAGACGGTCTGTTAGTGTAGCTAGACTGTCTACTAGTGTAGCTACATTGTCTATTGATGTTCCTAGACTGTCCGTGAGTGTAGCTAGATTGTCTATCAATGTAGCTAAACTGTCTTTTAATTTTCTTATACTGTCTGTTAGAGTAGCTACACTGTCTATTAGTGTTCATATAAAGTCTGTTCGTGTAGCTAGACTGTCTATTAGTGTAGCTACACAGTCTAATAGTGTTCCTAGACTGTATATTAGTGTAGCTAGATTGTTTATCAATATAGCTACACTGTCTATTAGTTGTCCTATACTGTCTGTTAGTGTAGCTAGACTGTCTACTAGTGTAGCTACATTGTCTATTAGTGTTCCCAGACTGTCTATCAGTATAGCTAGACTGTCTATTAGAGTAGCTAGATTGTCTATCAATATAGCTACACTGTCTATTAGTTTTCCTATACTGTATGTTAGTGTAGCTAGACTGTCTACTAGTGTAGCTACATGGTCTATTGATGTTCCTTGACTATCCGTTAGTGTAGCTAGATTGTCTATCAATGTAGCTACACTGTCTATTAGTTTTCTTTTACTGTCTGTTAGAGTAGCTACACTGTCTATTTGTTTTCATCGACGGTCTATTAGTAAGCTACACTGTCTATTAGAGTTCATAGACTGTCTATTAGTGTAGCTACACTGTCTAATAGTGTTCCTAGACTGTCTATTAGTGTAGCTAGACTGTCTACTAGTGTAGATACACTGTCTTATAGTGTTCCTAGACTGTCTATTAGTGTAGCTAGACTGTCTATTAGTGTAGCTACACTGTCTTATAGTGTTCCTAGACTGTGTATTAGTGTTGCTAGACTGTCTATTAGAGTAGCTACACTGTCTAATAGTGTTCCTAGACTGTCTATTAGTGTAGCTACACTGTCTAATAGTGTTCATAGACTGTCTGTTAGCGTAACTAGATTGATTATCAATGTAGCTTTACTGTCTATTTGTTTTCATAGACGGTCTATTAGAGCAGCTACACTGTCTATAAGTGTTAATAGACTGTCTGTTAGTGTAGCTAGACTGTCTATTTATGTAGCTACACTGTCTTATAGTGTACCTAGACTGTCTATTAGTGTAGCTAGATTGTCTATTAGTGTAGCTACACTGTCTTATAGTGTTCCAAGACTGTCTATTAGTGTAGCTACACTGTCTATTAGTGCAGCTACACTGTCTATTAGTGTTTATAGACTGTCTGTTAGTGTAGCTAGACTGTTTATTAGTGTAGCTACACTGTCTTATAGTGTTCCTAGACTGTCTATTAGTGTAGCTAGATTGCCCATTGGTGTAGCTACACTGTCTAATAGTGTTCCTAGACTGTCTACTAGTGTAGCTAGACTGTCTATTAGAGTAGCTACGCCGTCTATTAGTGTCCCTAGAATGTCTATTAATGTAGTTAGATTGTCTATCAATATAGCTACACTGTCTATTAGTTTTTATAGACTGTCTGTTAGTGTAGCTTGACTGTCTACAAGTGTAGCTACATTGTCTGTTGATGTTCCTAGACTGTCCGTTAGTGAAGCTTGATTATCTATCAATGTAGCTACACTGTCTATTAGTTTTCTTATACTGTCTGTTAGAGTAGCTACACTGTGTATTAGTGTTCATATACTGTCTGTTAGTGTAGCTAGACTGTCTATCAGTGTAGCTACACTGTCTAATAGTGTTCCTAGACTGTCTATTAGTGTAGCTAGGTTGTCTTTTAGTGTAGCTACACTGTCTAATAGTGTTCCTAGACTGTCTATTAGTGTAGCTACAATGTCTAATAGTGTTCCTAGACTGTCTACTAGTGTAGCTAGACTGTCTATTAGTGTAGCTACACTGTCTAATAGTGTTCCTAGACTGTCTATTAGTGTAGCTAGATTGTCTATTGATGTTCCTAGACTGTCCGTTAGTGTAGCTAGATTGTCTATCAATGTAGCTACACTGTCTATAAGTTTTCTTATACTGTCTGTTAGAGTAGCTACACTGTCTATTTGTTTTCATCGACGGTCTATTAGTGTAGCTACACTGTCTTATAGTGTTCCTAGACTGTCTATTAGTGTAGCTAGACTGTCTACTAGTGTAGCTACACTGTCTTATAGTCTTCCTAGACTGTCTATTAGTGTAGCTAGACTGTCTATTAGTGTAGCTACACTGTCTAATAGTGTTCCTAGACTGTCTATTAGTGTAGCTAGACTGTCTATTAGAGTAGCTACACTGTCTAATAGTGTTCCTAGACTGTCTATTAGTGTAGCTACACTGTCTAATAGTGTTCCTAGACTGTCTGTTAGCGTAACTAGATTGTTTATCAATGTAGCTACACTGTCTATTTGTTTTCATAGACGGTCTGTTAGTGTAGCTACACTGTCTATTGATGTTCCTAGACTGTCCGTTAGTTAAGCTAGATTGTCTATCAATGTAGCTACACTGTCTATTAGTTTTCTAATACTGTCTGTTAGAGTAGCTACATTGTCTATTAGTGTTCATATATTGTCTGTTAGTGTAGCTAGACTGTCTATCAGTGTAGCTACACTGTCTAATAGTGTTCCTAGACTGTCTATTAGTGTAGCTAGGTTGTCTAGTAGTGTAACTACACTGTCTAATAGTGTTCCTAGACTGTCTATAAGTGTAGCTCCATTTATCTAATAGTGTTCCTAGACAGTCTATTAGTGTAGCTAGACTGTCTATTAGTGTAGCTACACTGTCTAATAGTGTTCCTAGACTGTCTATTAGTGTAGCTAGACTGTCTGCTAGTGTTGCTACACTGTCTTATAGTGTTCCTAGACTGTCTATTAGTGTAGCTAGACTGTCTATTAGTGTAGCTACACTGTCTAATAGTGTTCCTATACTGTCTATTAGTGAAGCTAGATTGGGTATCAATATAGCTACACTGTCTATTAGTTTTCATAGACGGTCTGTTAGTGTAGCTAGACTGTCTACTAGTGTAGCTACATTGTCTATTGATGTTCCTAGACTGTCCGTTAGTGTAGCTAGATTGTCTATCAATGTAGCTACACTGTCTTTTGATTTTCTTATACTGTCTGTTAGAGTAGCTACACTGTCTATTAGTGTTCATATACTGTCTGTTCGTGTAGCTAGACTGTCTATTAGTGTAGCTACACTGTCTAATAGTGTTCCTAGACTGTCTATTAGTGTAGCTAGATTGTCTATCAATATAGCTACACTGTCTATTAGTTTTCCTATACTGTCTATTAGTGTAGCTAGATTATCTATCAATATAGCTACACTCTCAATTAGTTTTCCTATACTGTCTGTTAGTGTAGCTAGACTGTCTACTAGTGTAGCTACATTGTCTATTAGTGTTCCTAGACTGTCTATTAGTGTAGCTAGACTGTCTATTAGAGTAGCTACACTGTCTAATAGTGTTCCTAGACTGTCTATTCGTGTAGCTACACTGTCAAATAGTGTTCCTAGACTGTCTGTTTGCGTAACTAGATTGTTTATCAATGTAGCTACACTGTCTATTTGTTTTCATAGACGGTCTATTAGAGAAGCTACACTGTCTATTAGTATTCATAGACGGTCTGTTAGTGTAGCTACACTGTCTATTAATGTAGCTACACTGTCTTGTAGTGTTCCTAGACTGTCTATTAGAGTAACTAGATTGTCTATTAGTGTAGCTACACTGTCTTATAGTGTTCCTAGACTGTCTATTAGTGTAGCTACACTGTCTTATAGTGTTCATAGACTGTCTATTAGTGTAGCTAGATTGTCTATTAGTGTAGCTACACTATCTAATAGTGTTCCTAGACTGTCTACTAGTGTAGCTAGACTGTCTATTAGAGTAGCTACACTGTCTAATAGTGTTCCTACACTGTCTTTTAGTGTAGCTAGATTGTCTATCAATATAGCTACACTGTCTATTAGTTTTCATAGACGGTCTGTTAGTGTAGCTAGACTGTCTACTAGTGTAGCTACATTGTCTATTGATGTTCCTAGACTGTCCGTTGGTGAAGCTAGATTGTCCATCAATGTAGCTACACTGTCTCTTAGTTTTCTTATACTGTCTGTTAGTGTAGCTAAACTGTCTATAAGTGTTCATATACTGTCTGTTAGTGTAGCTAGACTGTCTATCAGTGTAGCTACACTGTCTAATAGTGTTCCTAGACTGTCTATTAGTGTAGCTAGATTTTGTATCAATATTGCTACACTGTCTATTAGTTTTCATAGACGGTCTGTTAGTGTAGGTAGACTGTCTACTAGTGTAGCTACATTGTCTATTGATGTTCCTAGACTGTCCGTGAGTGTAGCTAGATTGTCTATCAATGTAGCTAAACTGTCTTTTAATTTTCTTATACTGTCTGTTAGAGTAGCTACACTGTCTATTAGTGTTCATATAAAGTCTGTTCGTGTAGCTAGACCGTCTATTAGTGTAGCTACACAGTCAAATAGTGTTCCTAGACTGTATATTAGTGTAGCTAGATTGTTTATCAATATAGCTACACTGTCTATTAGTTGTCCTATACTGTCTGTTAGTGTAGCTAGACTGTCTACTAGTGTAGCTACATTGTCTATTAGAGTTCCCAGACTGTCTATCAGTATAGCTAGACTGTCTATTAGAGTAGCTAGATTGTCTATCAATATAGCTACACTGTCTATTAGTTTTCCTATACTGTATGTTAGTGTAGCTAGACTGTCTACTAGTGTAGCTACATGGTCTATTGATGTTCCTTGACTATCCGTTAGTGTAGCTAGATTGTCTATCAATGTAGCTACACTGTCTATTAGTTTTCTTTTACTGTCTGTTAGAGTAGCTACACTGTCTATTTGTTTTCATCGACGGTCTATTAGTAAGCTACACTGTCTATTAGAGTTCATAGACTGTCTATTAGTGTAGCTACACTGTCTAATAGTGTTCCTAGACTGTCTATTAGTGTAGCTAGACTGTCTACTAGTGTAGATACACTGTCTTATAGTGTTCCTAGACTGTCTATTAGTGTAGCTAGACTGTCTATTAGTGTAGCTACACTGTCTTATAGTGTTCCTAGACTGTGTATTAGTGTTGCTAGACTGTCTATTAGAGTAGCTACACTGTCTAATAGTGTTCCTAGACTGTCTATTAGTGTAGCTACACTGTCTAATAGTGTTCATAGACTGTCTGTTAGCGTAACTAGATTGATTATCAATGTAGCTTTACTGTCTATTTGTTTTCATAGACGGTCTATTAGAGCAGCTACACTGTCTATAAGTGTTAATAGACTGTCTGTTAGTGTAGCTAGACTGTCTATTTATGTAGCTACACTGTCTTATAGTGTACCTAGACTGTCTATTAGTGTAGCTAGATTGTCTATTAGTGTAGCTACACTGTCTTATAGTGTTCCAAGACTGTCTATTAGTGTAGCTACACTGTCTATTAGTGTAGCTACACTGTCTATTAGTGTTTATAGACTGTCTGTTAGTGTAGCTAGACTGTTTATTAGTGTAGCTACACTGTCTTATAGTGTTCCTAGACTGTCTATTAGTGTAGCTAGATTGCCCATTGGTGTAGCTACACTGTCTAATAGTGTTCCTAGACTGTCTACTAGTGTAGCTAGACTGTCTATTAGAGTAGCTACGCCGTCTATTAGTGTCCCTAGACTGTCTATTAATGTAGTTAGATTGTCTATCAATATAGCTACACTGTCTATTAGTTTTTATAGACTGTCTGTTAGTGTAGCTTGACTGTCTACAAGTGTAGCTACATTGTCTGTTGATGTTCCTAGACTGTCCGTTAGTGAAGCTTGATTATCTATCAATGTAGCTACACTGTCTATTAGTTTTCTTATACTGTCTGTTAGAGTAGCTACACTGTGTATTAGTGTTCATATACTGTCTGTTAGTGTAGCTAGACTGTCTATCAGTGTAGCTACACTGTCTAATAGTGTTCCTAGACTGTCTATTAGTGTAGCTAGGTTGTCTATTAGTGTAGCTACACTGTCTAATAGTGTTCCTAGACTGTCTATTAGTGTAGCTACAATGTCTAATAGTGTTCCTAGACTGTCTACTAGTGTAGCTAGACTGTCTATTAGTGTAGCTACACTGTCTAATAGTGTTCCTAGACTGTCTATTAGTGTAGCTAGATTTTGTATCAATATAGCTACACTGTCTATTAGTTTTCATAGACGGTCTGTTAGTGTAGCTAGACTGTCTACTAGTGTAGCTACATTGTCTATTGATGTTCCTAGACTGTCCGTTAGTGTAGCTAGATTGTCTATCAATGTAGCTACACTGTCTTTTAATTTTCTTATACTGTCTGTTAGAGTAGCTACACTGTCTATTAGTGTTCATATACTGTCTGTTCGTGTAGCTAGACTGTCTATTAGTGTAGCTACACTGTCTAATAGTGTTCCTAGACTGTCTATTAGTGTAGCTAGATTGTCTATCAATATAGCTACACTGTCTATTATTTTTCCTATACTGTCTGTTAGTGTAGCTAGACTGTCTACTAGTGTAGCTACATTGTCTATTAGTGTTCCTAGACTGTCTATTAGTGTAGCTAGACTGTCTATTAGAGTAGCTAGATTGTCTATCAATATAGCTACACTGTCTATGAATTTTCCTATACTGTATGTTAGTGTATCTAGACTGTCTACTAGTGTAGCTACATTGTCTATTGATGTTCCTAGACTGTCCGTTAGTGTAGCTAGATTGTCTATCAATGTAGCTACACTGTCTATAAGTTTTCTTATACTGTCTGTTAGAGTAGCTACACTGTCTATTTGTTTTCATCGACGGTCTATTAGTGTAGCTACACTGTCTTATAGTGTTCCTAGACTGTCTATTAGTGTAGCTAGACTGTCTACTAGTGTAGCTACACTGTCTTATAGTCTTCCTAGACTGTCTATTAGTGTAGCTAGATTGTCTATTAGTGTAGCTACACTGTCTAATAGTGTTCCTAGACTGTCTATTAGTGTAGCTAGACTGTCTATTAGAGTAGCTACACTGTCTAATAGTGTTCCTAGACTGTCTATTAGTGTAGCTACACTGTCTAATAGTGTTCCTAGACTGTCTGTTAGCGTAACTAGATTGTTTATCAATGTAGCTACACTGTCTATTTGTTTTCATAGACGGTCTGTTAGTGTAGCTACACTGTCTATTGATGTTCCTAGACTGTCCGTTAGTTAAGCTAGATTGTCTATCAATGTAGCTACACTGTCTATTAGTTTTCTAATACTGTCTGTTAGAGTAGCTACATTGTCTATTAGTGTTCATATATTGTCTGTTAGTGTAGCTAGACTGTCTATCAGTGTAGCTACACTGTCTAATAGTGTTCCTAGACTGTCTATTAGTGTAGCTAGGTTGTCTAGTAGTGTAACTACACTGTCTAATAGTGTTCCTAGACTGTCTATAAGTGTAGCTTCATTTATCTAATAGTGTTCATAGACAGTCTACTAGTGTAGCTAGACTGTCTATTAGTGTAGCTACACTGTCTAATAGTGTTCCTAGACTGTCTATTAGTGTAGCTAGACTGTCTACTAGTGTTGCTACACTGTCTTATAGTGTTCCTAGACTGTCTATTAGTGTAGCTAGACTGTCTATTAGTGTAGCTACACTGTCTAATAGTGTTCCTAGACTGTCTATTAGTGTAGCTAGATTGTGTATCAATATAGCTACACTGTCTATTAGTTTTCATAGACGGTCTGTTAGTGTAGCTAGACTGTCTACTAGTGTAGCTACATTGTCTATTGATGTTCCTAGACTGTCCGTTAGTGAAGCTAGATTGTGTATCAATGTAGCTACACTGTCTCTTAGTTTTCTTATACTGTCTGTTAGTGTAGATACACTGTCTATTAGTGTTCATATACTGTCTGTTAGTGTAGCTAGACTGTCTATCAGTGTAGCTACACTGTCTAATAGTGTTCCTAGACTGTCTATTAGTGTAGCTAGATTGTCTATTAGTGTAGCTACACGGTCTAATAGTGTTCCTAGACTGTCTATTAGTGTAGCTAGATTGTCTATTAGTGTAGCTACACTGGCTTATAGTGTTCCTAGACTGTCTACTAGTGTAGATAGACTGTCTTTTAGTGTAGCTACAATGTCTAATAGTGTTCCTAGACTGTCTTTTAGTGTAGCTAGATTTTGTATCAATATAGCTACACTGTCTATTAGTTTTCATAGACGGTCTGTTAGTGTAGCAAAACTGTCTACTAGTGTAGCTACATTGTCAATTGATGTTCCTAGACTGTCCTTATGTGTAGCTAGATTGTCTATCAATGTAGCTACACTGTCTTTTAATTTTCTTATACTGTCTGTTAGAGTAGCTACACTGTCTATTAGTGTAGCTACACTGTCTAATAGTGTTCCTAGACTGTCTATTAGTATTAGTGTAGCTAGATTGTCTATCAATATAGCTACACTGTCTATTAGTTGTCCTATACTGTCTGTTATTGTAGCTAGACTGTCTACTAGTGTAGCTACATGGTCTATTGATGTTCCTAGACTATCCGTTAGTGTAGCTAGATTGTCTATCAATGTAGCTACACTGTCTATTAGTTTTCTTATACTGTCTGTTAGAGTAGCTACACTGTCTATTTGTTTTCATCGACGGTCTATTAGTTAGCTACTCTGTCTATTAGAGTTCATAGACTGTCTGTTAGTGTAGCTAGACTGTCTATTAGTGTAGCTACACTGTCTAATAGTGTTCCTAGACTGTCTATTAGTGTAGCTAGACTGTCTACTAGTGTAGTTACACTGTCTTATAGTGTTCCTAGACTGTCTATTAGTGTAGCTAGACTGTCTATTAGTGTAGCTACACTGTCTAATAGTGTTCCTAGACTGTCTACTAGTGTAGCTAGACTGTCTATTAGAGTAGCTACACTGTCTTATAGTAGTCCTTGACTGTCTATTAGTGTAGCTACACTGTCTAATAGTGTTCCTAGACTGTCTGTTAGCGTAACTAGATTGTTTATCAATGTAGCTCCACTGTCTATTTGTTTTCATAGACGGTCTATTAGAGAAGCTACACTGTCTATTAGTGTTCATAGACTGTCTGTTAGTGTAGCTACACTGTCTATTAATGTAGCTACACTGTCTTATAGTGTTCCTAGACTGTCTATTAGTGTAGCTAGATTGTCTATTAGTGTAGCTACACTGTCTTTTAGTGTTCATAGACTGTCTGTTAGTGTAGCTAGACTGTATATTAGTGTAGCATCACTGTCTTATAGTGTTCATAGACTGTCTATTAGTGTAGCTAGACTGTCTATTAGTGTAGCTACACTATCTAATAGTGTACCTAGACTGTCTACTAGTGTAGCTAGACTGTCTATTAGAGTAGCTACACTGTCTAATAGTGTTCCTAGACTGTCTTTTAGTGTTCATAGACTGTCTGTTAGTGTAGCTAGACTGTCTATTAGTGTAACTACACTGTCTTATAGTGTTCATAGACTGTCTATTAGTGTAGCTAGACTGTCTATTAGTGTAGCTACACTATCTAATAGTGTTCCTAGACTGTCTACTAGTGTAGCTAGACTGTCTATTAGAGTAGCCACACTGTCTAATAGTGTTCCTAGACTGTCTTTTAGTGTAGCTTGATTGTCTATCAATATAGCTACACTGTCTATTAGTTTTCATAGACGGTCTGTTAGTGTAGCTAGACTGTCTACTAGTGTAGCTACATGGTCTATTGATGTTCCTAGACTATCCGTTAGTGTAGCTAGATTGTCTATCAATGTAGCTACACTGTCTATTAGTTTTCTTATACTGTCTGTTAGAGTAGCTACACTGTCTATTTGTTTTCATCGACGGTCTATTAGTTAGCTACTCTGTCTATTAGAGTTCATAGACTGTCTGTTAGTGTAGCTAGACTGTCTATTAGTGTAGCTACACTGTCTAATAGTGTTCCTAGACTGTCTATTAGTGTAGCTAGACTGTCTACTAGTGTAGTTACACTGTCTTATAGTGTTCCTAGACTGTCTATTAGTGTAGCTAGACTGTCTATTAGGTCAGCTACACTGTCTAATAGTGTTCCTAGACTGTCTATTAGTGTAGATAGACTGTCTATTAGAGTAGCTACACTGTCTAATAGTAGTCCTTGACTGTCTATTAGTGTAGCTACACTGTCTTATAGTGTTCCTAGACTGTCTGTTAGCGTAACTAGATTGTTTATCAATGTAGCTCCACTGTCTATTTGTTTTCATAGACGGTCTATTAGAGAAGCTACACTGTCTATTAGTGTTCATAGACTGTCTGTTAGTGTAGCTACACTGTCTATTAATGTAGCTACACTGTCTTATATTGTTCCTAGACTGTCTATTAGTGTAGCTAGATTGTCTATTAGTGTAGCTACACTGTCTTTTAGTGTTCATAGACTGTCTGTTAGTGTAGCTAGACTGTATATTAGTGTAGCTACACTGTCTTATAGTGTTCATAGACTGTCTATTAGTGTAGCTAGACTGTCTATTAGTGTAGCTACACTATCTAATAGTGTACCTAGACTGTCTACTAGTGTAGCTAGACTGTCTATTAGAGTAGCTACACTGTCTAATAGTGTTCCTAGACTGTCTTTTAGTGTAGCTAGATTGTCTATCAATATAGCTACACTGTCTATAAGTTTTCATAGACGGTCTGTTAGTGTAGCTAGACTGTCTACTAGTGTAGCTACATTGTCTATTGATGTTCCTAGACTGTCCGTTAGTGAAGCTAGATTGTGTATCAATGTAGCTACACTGTCTCTTAGTTTTCTTATACTGTCTGTTAGTGTAGATACACTGTCTATTAGTGTTCATATACTGTCTGTTAGTGTAGCTAGACTGTCTATCAGTGTAGCTACACTGTCTAATAGTGTTCCTAGACTGTCTATTAGTGTAGCTAGATTGTCTATTAGTGTAGCTACACTGTCTAATAGTGTTCCTAGACTGTCTATTAGTGTAGCTAGATTGTCTATTAGTGTAGCTACACTGTCTAATAGTGTTCCTAGACTGTCTACTAGTGTAGATAGACTGTCTTTTAGTGTAGCTACAATGTCTAATAGTGTTCCTAGACTGTCTATTAGTGTAGCTAGATTTTGTATCAATATTGCTACACTGTCTATTAGTTTTCATAGACGGTGTGTTAGTGTAGCAAGACTGTCTACTAGTGTAGCTACATTGTCAATTGATGTTCCTAGACTGTCCTTATGTGTAGCTAGATTGTCTATCAATGTAGCTACACTGTCTTTTAATTTTCTTATACTGTCTGTTAGAGTAGCTACACTGTCTATTAGTGTTCATATACTGTCTGTTCGTGTAGCTAGACTGTCTATTAGTGTAGCTACACTGTCTAATAGTGTTCCTAGACTGTGTATTAGTATCAGTGTAGCTAGATTGTCTATCAATATAGCTACACTGTCTATAAGTTGTCCTATACTGTCTGTTAGTGTAGCTAGACTGTCTACTAGTGTAGCTACATTGTCTATTAGTGTTCCTAGACTGTCTATTAGTATAGCTAGACTGTCTATTAGAGTAGCTAGATTGTCTATCAATATAGCTACACTGTCTATTAGTTTTCCTTTACTGTATGTTAGTGTAGCTAGACTGTCTACTAGTGTAGCTACATGGTCTATTGATGTTCCTAGACTATCCGTTAGTGTAGCTAGATTGTCTATCAATGTAGCTACACTGTCTATTAGTTTTCTTATACTGTCTGTTAGAGTAGCTACACTGTCTATTTGTTTTCATCGACGGTCTATTAGTTAGCTACTCTGTCTATTAGAGTTCATAGACTGTCTGTTAGTGTAGCTAGACTGTCTATTAGTGTAGCTACACTGTCTAATTGTGTTCCTAGACTGTCTATTAGTGTAGCTAGACTGTCTACTAGTGTAGATACACTGTCTTATAGTGTTCCTAGACTGTCTATTAGTGTAGCTAGACTGTCTATTAGTGTAGCTACACTGTCTAATAGTGTTCCTAGACTGTCTATTAGTGTAGCTAGACTGTCTATTAGAGTAGCTACACTGTCTAATAGTGTTCCTTGACTGTCTATTAGTGTAGCTACACTGTCTAATAGTGTTCCTAGACTGTCTGTTAGCGTAACTAGATTGTTTATCAATGTAGCTACACTGTCTATTTGTTTTCATAGACGGTCTATTAGAGAAGCTACACTGTCTATTAGTGTTCATAGACTGTCTGTTAGTGTAGCTACACTGTCTATTAATGTAGCTACACTGTCTTATAGTGTTCCTAGACTGTCTATTAGTGTAGCTAGACTGTCTTTTAGTGTAGCTACACTGTCTTTTAGTGTTCATAGACGGTCTGTTAGTGTAGCTACACTGTCTTATAGTGTTCATAGACTGTCTATTAGTGTAGCTAGACTGTCTTTTAGTGTAGCTACACTATTAGATAGTGTTCCTAGACTGTCAACTAGTGTAGCTAGACTGTCTATTAGAGTAGCTACACTGTCTAATAGTGTTCCTAGACTGTCTTTTAGTGTAGCTAGATTGTCTATCAATATAGCTACACTGTCTATTAGTTTTCATAGACGGTCTGTTAGTGTAGCTAGACTGTCTACTAGTGTAGCTGCATTGTCTATTGATGTTCCTAGACTGTCCGTTAGTGAAGCTAGATTGTGTATCAATGTAGCTACACTGTCTCTTAGTTTTCTTATACTGTCTGTTAGTGTAGATACACTGTCAATTAGTGTTCATATACTGTCTGTTAGTGTAGCTAGACTGTCTATCAGTGTAGCTACACTGTCTAATAGTGTTCCTAGACTGTCTATTAGTGTAGATAGATTGTCTATTAGTGTAGCTACACTGTCTAATAATGTTCCTAGACTGTCTATTAGTGTAGCTAGATTGTCTATTAGTGTAGCTACACTGTCTAATAGTGTTCCTAGACTGTCTACTAGTGTAGATAGACTGTCTTTTAGTGTAGCTACAATGTCTAATAGTGTTCCTAGACTGTCTATTAGTGTAGCTAGATTTTGTATCAATATAGCTACAAAGTCTATTAGTTTTCATAGACGGTCTGTTAGTGTAGCTAGACTGTCTACTAGTGTAGCTACATTGTCTATTGATGTTCCTAGACTGTCCGTTAGTGTAGCTAGATTGTCTATCAATGTAGCTACACTGTCTTTTAATTTTCTTATACTGTCTTTTAGAGTAGCTACACTGTCTATTAGTGTTCATATACAGTCTGTTCGTGTGGCTAGTATATCTATTAGTGTAGCTACACTGTCTAATAGTGTTCCTAGACTGTATATTAGTGTAGCTAGATTGTCTATCAATATAGCTACACTGTCTATTAGCTTTCCTATACTGTCTGTTAGTGTAGCTAGACTGTCTACTAGTGTAGCTACATTGTCTATTAGTGTTCATAGACTCTCTATTAGTATAGCTAGACTGTCTATTAGAGTAGCTAGATTGTCTATCAATATAGCTACACTGTCTGTTAGTTTTCCTATACTGTATGTTAGTGTAGCTAGACTGTCTACTAGTGTAGCTACATGGTCTATTGATGTTCATTGACTATCCGTTAGTGTAGCTAGATTGTCTATCAATGTAGCTACACTGTCTTTTAATTTTCTTATACTGTCTGTTAGAGTAGCTGTACTGTCTATTAGTGTTCATATACTGTCTGTTCGTGTTGCTAGACTGTCTATTAGTGTAGCTACACTGTCTAATAGTGTTCCTAGACTGTCTATTAGTGTAGCTAGATTGTCTATCAATATAGCTACACTGTCTAATAGTTTTCCTATACTGTCTGTTAGTGTAGCTAGACTGTCTACTAGTGTAGCTAAATTGTCTATTAGTGTTCCTAGACTGTCTATTAGTGTAGCTAGACTGTCTATTAGAGTAGCTAGATTGTCTATCAATATAGCTACACTGTCTATGAGATTTCCTATACTGTATGTTAGTGTATCTAGACTGTCTACTAGTGTAGCTACATTGTCTATTGATGTTCCTAGACTGTCCGTTAGTGTAGCTAGATTGTCTATCAATGTAGCTACACTGTCTATAAGTTTTCTTATACTCTCTGTTAGAGTAGCTACACTGTCTATTTGTTTTCATCGACGGTCTATTAGTTAGCTACACTGTCTATTAGAGTTCATAGACAGTCTGTTAGTGTAGCTAGACTGTCTATTAGTGTAGCTACACTGTCTAATAGTGTTCCTAGACTGTCTATTAGTGTAGCTAGACTGTCTACTAGTGTAGCTACACTGTCTTATAGTCTTCCTAGACTGTCTATTAGTGTAGCTTGACTGTCTATTAGTGTAGCTACACTGTCTAATAGCGTTCCTAGACTGTCTATTAGTGTAGCTAGACTGTCTATTAGAGTAGCTACACTGTCTAATAGTGTTCCTAGACTGTCTATTAGTGTATCTACACTGTCTAATAGTGTTCCTAGACTGTTTGTTAGCTAACTAGATTGTTTATCAATGTAGCTACACTGTCTATTTGCTTTCATAGACGGTCTATTAGAGAAGCTACACTGTCTATTAGTGTTCATGGACTGTCTGTTAGTGTAGCTACACTGTCTATTAATGTAGCTACACTGTCTTATAGTGTTCCTAGACTGTATATTAGTGTAGCTAGACTGTCAATTAGTGTAGCTACACTGTCTAATAGTGTTCCTAGACTGTCTATTAGAGTAGCTACTCCGTCTAACAGTGTCCCTAGACTGTCTATTAGTGTAAATAGATTGTCTATCAATAAAGCTACACTGTCTATTAGTTTTTATAGACGGTCTGTTAGTGTAGCTAGACTGTCTTCTAGTGTAGCTACATTGTCTATTGATGTTCCTAGACTGTCCGTTAGTGAAGCTAGATTGTCTATCAATGTAGCTACACTGTCTATTAGTTTTCTTATACTGTCTGTTAATGTAGCTAGACTGTCTATAAGTGTAGCTACACTGTCTAATATTGTTCATAGACTGTCTATTAGTGTAGCTAGGTTGTCTATTAGTGTAGCTACACTGTCTAATAGTGTTCCTAGACTGTCTATTAGCGTAGCTAAATTGTCTAATAGTGTTCCTAGACTGTCTACTAGTGTAGCTAGACTGTCTATTAGTGTAGCTACACTGTCTAATAGTGTTCCTAGCCTGTCTATTAGTGTAGCTAGATTGTGTATCAATATAGCTACACTGTCTATTAGTTTTCATAGACGGTCTGTTAGTGTAGCTAGACTGTCTACTAGTGTAGCTACATTGTCTATTGATGTTCCTAGACTGTCCGTTAGTGTAGCTAGATTGTCTATCAATGTAGCTACACTGTCTATAAGTTTTCTTATACTGTCTGTTAGAGTAGCTACACTGTCTATTTGTTTTCATCGACGGTCTATTAGTTAGCTACACTGTCTATTAGAGTTCATAGACTGTCTGTTAGTGTAGCTAGACTGTCTATTTGTGTAGTTTCACTGTCTAATAGTGTTCCTAGACTGTCTATTAGTGTAGCTAGACTGTCTACTAGTGTAGCTACACTGTCTTATAGTGTTCCTAGACTGTATATTAGTGTCGCTAGACTGCCTATTAGTGTAGCTACACTGTCTAATAGTGTTCCTAGACTGTCTATTAGTGTAGCTAGACTGTCTATTAGAGTAGCTACACTGTCTAATAGTGTTCTTAGACTGTCTATTAGTGTAGCTACACTGTCTAATAGTGTTCCTAGACAGTCTGTTAGCGTAACTAGATTGTTTATTAATGTAGCTACACTGTCTATTTGTTTTCATAGACGGTCTATTAGAGAAGCTACACTGTCTATTATTATTCATAGACGGTCTGTTAGTGTAGCTACACTGTCTATTAATGTAGCTACACTGTCTTATAGTGTTCCTAGACTGTCTATTAGTGTAGCTAGATTGTCTATTAGTGTAGCTACACTGTCTTATAGTGTTCCTAGACTGTCTATTAGTGTAGCTAGACTGTCTATTAGTGTAGCTACACTGTCTTTTAGTGTTCATAGACTGTCTGTTAGTGTAGCTAGACTGTCTATTAGTGTAGCTACACTGTCTTATAGTGTTCATAGACTGTCTATTAGTGTAGCTAGATTGTCTATTAGTGTAGCTACACTATCTAATAGTGTTCCTAGACTGTCAACTAGTGTAGCTAGACTGTCTATTAGAGTAGCTACACTGTCTAATAGTGTTCCTAGACTGTCTTTTAGTGTAGCTAGATTGTCTATCAAAATAGCAACACTGTCTATTTGTTTTCATAGACGGTCTGTTAGTGTAGCTAGACTGTCTACTAGTGTAGCTACATTGTCTATTGATGTTCCTAGACTGTCCGTTAGTGAAGCTAGATTGTCTATCAATGTAGCTACACTGTCTCTTAGTTTTCTTATACTGTCTGTTAGTGTAGCTAAACTGTCTATAAGTGTTTAAATACTGTCTCTTAGTGTAGCTAGACTGTCTATCAGTGTAGCTACACTGTCTAATAGTGTTCCTAGACTGTCTATTAGTGTAGCTAGATTTTGTATCAATATAGCTACACTGTCTATTAGTTTTCATAGACGGTCTGTTAGTGTAGCTAGACTGTCTACTAGTGTAGATACATTGTCTATTGATGTCCCTAGACTGTCCGTTAGTGTAGCTAGATTGTCTATCAATGTAGCTACACTGTCTTTTAATTTTCTTATACTGTCTGTTAGAGTAGCTACACTGTCTATTAGTGTTCATATACAGTCTGTTCGTGTAGCTAGACTGTCTATTAGTGTAGCTACACTGTCTAATAGTGTTCCTATACTGTATATTAGTGTAGCTAGATTGTCTATCAATATAGCTACACTGTCTATTAGCTTTCCTATACTGTCTGTTAGTGTAGCTAGACTGTCTACTAGTGTAGCTACATTGTCTATTAGTGTTCATAGACTGTCTATTAGTATAGCTAGACTGTCTATTAGAGTAGCTAGATTGTCTATCAATATAGCTACACTGTCTGTTAGTTTTCCTATACTGTATGTTAGTGTAGCTAGACTGTCTACTAGTGTAGCTACATGGTCTATTGATGTTCATTGACTATCCGTTAGTGTAGCTAGATTGTCTATCAATGTAGCTACACTGTCTATTAGTTTTCTTATACTGTCTGTTAGAGTAGCTACACTGTCTATTTGTTTTCATCGACGGTCTTTTAGTTAGCTACACTGTCTATTAGAGTTCATAGACTGTCTGTTAGTGTAGCTAGACTGTCTATTAGTGTAGCTACACTGTCTAATAGTGTTCCCAGACTATATATTAGTGTAGCTAGACTGTCTATTAGTGTAGCTACACTGTCTTATAGTGTTCCTAGACTGTCTATTAGTGTAGTTAGACTGTCTATTAGTGTAGCTACACTGTCTTATAGTGTTCCTAGACTGTCTATTAGTGTTGCTAGACTGTCTATTAGAGTAGCTACACTGTCTCATAGTGTTCCTAGACTGTCTATTAGTGTAGCTACACTGTCTAATAGTGTTCCTAGACTGTCTGTTAGCGTAACTAGATTGTTTATCAATGTAGCTTTACTGTCTATTTGTTTTCATAGACGGTCTATTAGAGAAGCTACACTGTCTATAAGTGTTCATAGACTGTCTGTTAGTGTAGCTAGACTGTCTATTAATATAGCTACACTGTCTTATAGTGTTCCTAGACTGTCTATTAGTGTAGCTAGATTGTCTATTAGTGTAGCTACACTGTCTTATAGTGTTCCAAGACTGTCTATTAGTGTAGCTAGACTGTCTATTAGTGTAGCTACACTGTCTATTAGTGTTCATAGACTGTCTGTTAGTGTAGCTAGACTGTCTATTAGTGTAGCTACACTGTCTTATAGTGTTCCTAGACTGTCTATTAGTGTAGCTAGATTGTCTATTAGTGTAGCTACACTGTCTAATAGTGTTCCTAGACTGTCTACTAGTGTAGCTAGACTGTCTATTAGAGTAGCTACACCGTCTAATAGTGTCCCTAGACTGTCTATTAGTGTAGCTAGATTGTCTATCAATATAGCTACACTGTCTATTAGTTTTTATAGACTGTCTGTTAGTGTAGCTAGACTGTCTACTAGTGTAGCTACATTGTCTATTGATGTTCCTAGACTGTCCGTTAGTGAAGCTAGATTATCTATCAATGTAGCTACACTGTCTATTAGTTTTCTTATACTGTCTGTTAGAGTAGCTACACTGTGTATTAGTGTTCATATACTGTCTGTTAGTGTAGCTAGACTGTCTATCAATGTAGCTAGACTGTCTAATAGTGTTCCTAGACTGTCTATTAGTGTAGCTAGGTTGTCTATTAGTGTAGCTACACTGTCTAATAGTGTTCCTAGACTGTCTATTAGTGTAGCTACATTGTCTAATAGTGTTCCTAGACTGTCTACTAGTGTAGCTAGACTGTCTATTAGTGTAGCTACACTGTCTAATAGTGTTCCTAGACTGTCTATTAGTGTAGCTAGATTGTGTATCAATATAGCTACACTGTCTATTAGTTTTCATAGACGGTCTGTTAGTGTAGCTAGACTGTCTACTAGTGTAGCTACATTGTCCATTGATGTTCCTAGACTGTCCGTTAGTGTAGCTAGATTGTCTATCAATGTAGCTACACTGTCTTTTAATTTTCTTATACTGTCTGTTAGAGTAGCTACACTGTCTATTAGTGTTCATATACTGTCTGTTCGTGTAGCTAGACTGTCTATTAGTGTAGCTACACTGTCTAATAGTGTTCCTAGACTGTCTATTAGTGTAGCTAGATTGTCTATCAATATAGCTACACTGTCTATTAGTTTTCCTATACTGTCTGTTAGTGTAGCTAGACTGTCTACTGGTGTAGCTACATTGTCTATTAGTGTTCCTAGACTGTCTATTAGTGTAGCTAGACTGTCTATTAGAGTAGCTAGATTGTCTATCAATATAGCTACACTGTCTATGAGTTTTCCTATACTGTGTGTTAGTGTATCTAGACTGTCTACTAGTGTAGCTACATTGTCTATTGATGTTCCTAGACTGTCCGTTAGTGTAGCTAGATTGTCTATCAATGTAGCTACACTGTCTATAAGTTTTCTTATACTGTCTGTTAGAGTAGCTACACTGTCTATTTGTTTTCATCGACGGTCTATTAGTTAGCTACACTGTCTATTAGAGTTCATAGACTGTCTGTTAGTGTAGCTAGACTGTCTATTAGTGTAGCTACACTGTCTAATAGTGTTCCTAGACTGTCTATTAGTGTAGCTAGACTGTCTACTAGTGTAGCTACACTGTCTTATAGTCTTCCTAGACTGTCTATTAGTGTAGCTAGACTGTTTATTAGTGTAGCTACACTGTCTAATAGTGTTCCTAGACTGTCTATTAGTGTAGCTAGACTGTCTATTAGATTAGCTACACTGTCTAATAGTGTTCCTAGACTGTCTGTTAGCGTAACTAGATTGTTTATCAAAGTAGCTACACTGTCTATTTGTTTTCATAGACGGTCTATTAGAGAAGCTACACTGTCTATTAGTGTTCATAGACTGTCTGTTAGTGTAGCTACACTGTCTATTAATGTAGCTACACTGTCTTATAGTGTTCCTAGACTGTCTATTAGTGTAGCTAGATTGTCTATTAGTGTAGCTACACTGTCTTATAGTGTTCATAGACTGTATATTAGTGTAGCTAGACTGTCTTTTAGTGTAGCTACACTGTCTTTTAGTGTTCATAGACTGTCTGTTAGTGTAGCTAGACTGTCTATTAGTGTAGCTAGACTGTCTTTTAGTGTAGCTACACTGTCTTTTAGTGTTCATAGACTGTCTGTTAGTGTAGCTAGACTGTCTATTAGTGTAGCTACACTGTCTTATAGTGTTCACAGACTGTCTATTAGTGTAGCTAGATTGTCTATTAGTGTAGCAACACTATCTAATAGTGTTCCTAGACTGTCTACTAGTGTAGCTAGACTGTCTATTAGAGTAGCTACACTGTCAAATAGTGTTCCTAGACTGTCTTTTAGTGTAGCTAGATTGTCTATCAATATAGCTACACTGTCTATTAGTGTTCCTAGACGGTCTGTTAGTGTAGCTAGACTGTCTTCTAGTGTAGCTACATTGTCTAATAGTGTTCCTAGACTGTCCGTTAGTGAAGCTAGATTGTCTATCAATGTAGCTACACTGTCTATTAGTTTTCTTATACTGTCTGTTAGTGTAGCTATACTGTCTATTAGTGTTCATATACTGTCTGTTAGTGTAGCTAGACTGTCTATCAGTGTAGTTACACTGTCTAATAGTGTTCCTAGACTGTCTATTAGTGTAGCTAGATTTTGTATCAATATAGCTACACTGTCTATTAGTTTTCATAGACGGTCTATTAGTGTAGCTAGACTGTCTATTAGTGTAGCTACACTGTCTTATAGTGTTCCTAGACTGTCTATTAGTGTTGCTAGACTGTCTATTAGAGTATCTACACTGTCTAATAGTGTTCCTAGACTGTCTATTAGTGTAGCTACACTGTCTAATAGTGTTCCAAGACTGTCTGTTAGCGTAACTAAATTGTTTATCAATGTAGCTACACTGTCTATATGTTTTCATAGACGGTCTATTAGAGAAGCTACACTGTCTATTAGTGTTCATAGACTGTCTGTTAGTGTAGCTACCATGTCTATTAATGTAGCTACACTGTCTTATAGTGTTCATATACTGTCTGTTAGTGTAGCTAGACTGTCTATCAGTGTAGCTACACTGTCTAATAGTGTTCCTAGACTGTCTATTAGTGTAGCTAGATTGTCTATTAGTGTAGCTAAACTGTCTCATAGTGTTCCTAGACTGTCTATTAGTGTAGCTAGACTGTCTATTAGTGTAGCTACACTGTCTAATAGTGTTCCTAGACTGTCTACTAGTGTAGATAGACTGTCTATTAGTGTAGCTACACTGTCTAATAGTGTTCCTAGACTGTCTACTAGTGTAGCTAGATTTTGTATCAATATAGCTACACTGTCTATTAGTTTTCATAGACGGTCTGTTAGTGTAGCTAGACTGTCTACTAGTGTAGCTACATTGTCTATTGATGTTCCTAGACTGTCCGTTAGTGTAGCTAGATTGTCTATCAATGTAGCTACACTGTCTTTTAATTTTCTTATACTGTCTGTTAGAGTAGCTACTTTGTCTATTAGTGTTCCTAGACTGTCTATTAGTGTAGCTAGATTGTCTATTAGTGTAGCTACACTGTCTTATAGTGTTCCTAGACTGTCTATTAGTGTAGCTAGACTGTCTATTAGTGTAGCTACACTGTCTATTAGTGTTCATAGACTGTCTCTTAGTGTAGCTAGACTGTCTATTAGTGTAGCTACACTGTCTTATAGTGTTCCTAGGTTGTCTATTAGTGTAGCTAGACTGTCTATTAGTGTAGCTACACTGTCTAATAGTGTTCCTAGACTGTCTACTAGTGTAGCTAGACTGTCTATTAGAGTAGCTACACCGTCTAATAGTGTCGCTAGACTGTCTATCAGTGTAGCTACACTGTCTAATAGTGTTCCTAGACGGTCTATTAGTGTAGCTAGATTGTCTATTAGTGTAGCTACACTGTCTAATAGTGTTCCTAGACTGTCTATTAGTGTAGCTAGACTGTATATTAGTGTAGCTACACTGTCTAATAGTGTTCCTAGACTGTCTACTAGTGTAGATAGATTTTGTATCAATATAGCTACACTGTATGTAAGTTTTCAAAGACGGTCTGTTAGCGTAGCTAGACTGTCTACTAGTGTAGCTACATTGTCTATTGATGTTCCTAGACTGTCCGTTAGTGTAGCTAGATTGTCTATCAATGTACCTTTACTGTCTTTTAATATTCTTATACTGTCTGTTAGATAGCTACACTGTCTATTAGTGTTCATATAATGTCTGTTCGTGTAAATAGACTGTCTATTAGTGTAGCTACACTGTCTAATAGTGTTCCTAGACTGTCTATTAGTGTAGCTAGATTGTGTATCAATATAGCTACACTGTCTATTAGTTTTCCTATACTGTCTGTTAGTGTAGCTAGACTGTCTACTAGTGTAGCTACATTGTCTATTAGTGTTCCTAGACTGTCTATTAGTATAGCTAGACTATCTATTAGAGTAGCTAGATTGTCTATCAATATAGCTACACTGTCTTTTAGTTTTCCTATACTGTATGTTAGTGTAGCTAGACTGTCTACTAGTGTAGCTACATGGTCTATTGATGTTCCTAGAATATCCGTTAGTGTAGCTTTATTGTCTATCAATGTAGCTACACTGTCTATTAGTTTTCTTATACTGTCTGTTAGAGTAGCTACACTGTCTATTTGTTTTCATCGACGGTTTATTAGTTAACTACACTGTCTATAAGAGTTCATAGACTGTCTGTTAGTGTAGCTAGACTGTCTATTAGTGTAGCTACACTGTCTAATAGTGTTCCTAGACTGTCTATAAGTGTAGCTAGACTGTCTACTAGTGTAGCTAGACTGTCTTATAGTGTTCCTAGACTGTCTTTTAGTGTAGCTAGACTGTCTATTAGTGTAGCTACACTGTCTAATAGTGTTCCTAGACTGTCTATTAGTGTAGCTAGACTGTCTATTAGAGTAGCTACACTGTCTAATAGTGTTCCTAGACTGTCTATTAGTGTAGCTACACTGTCTAATAGGGTTCCTAGACTGTCTGTTAGCGTAACTAGATTGTTATCAATGTAGCTACACTGTCTATTTGTTTTCATAGACGGTCTATTAGAGAAGCTACACTGTCTATAAGTGTTCATAGACTGTCTGTTAGTGTAGCTAGACTGTCTATTAATGTAGCTACACTGTCTTATAGTGTTCCTAGACTGTCTATTAGTGTAGCTAGATTGTCTATTAGTGTAGCTACACTGTCTTATAGTGTTCCTAGACTGTCTATTAGTGTAGTTAGACTGTCTATTAGTGTAGCTACACTGTCTATTAGTGTTCATAGACTGTCTGTTAGTGTAGCTAGACTGTCTATTAGTGTAGCTACACTGTCTTATAGTGTTCCTAGACTGTCGATTAGTGAAGCTAGATAGTCTATTAGTGTAGCTACACTGTCTAATAGTGTTCCAAAACTGTCTACTAGTGTAGCTAGACTGTCTATTAGAGTAGCTACACCGTCTAATAGTGTCCCTAGACTGTCTGTTAGTGTAGCTAGATTGTCTATCAATATGGCTACACTGTCTTTTAGTTTTTATAGACGGTCTGTTAGTGTAACTAGACTGTCTACTAGTGTAGCTACATTGTCTATTGATGTTCCTAGACTGTCCGGTAGTGAAGCTAGATTGTCTATCAATGTAGCTACACTGTCTATTAGTGTTCATATACTGTCTTTTAGTGTAGCTAGACTGTCTATCAGTGTAGCTACACTGTCTAATAGTGTTCCTAGACTGTCTATTAGTGTAGCTAGGTTGTCTATAAGTGTAGCTACACTGTCTAATAGTGTTCCTAGACTGTCTATTAGTGTAGCTACATTGTCTAATAGTGTTCCTAGACTGTCTACTAGTGTAGCTAGACTGTTTATTAGTGTAGCTACACTGTCTAACAGTGTTCCTAGACTGTCTATTAGTGTAGCTAGATTGTGTATCAATATACCTACACTGTCTATTAGTTTTCATAGACGGTCTTTTAGTGTAGCTAGACTGTCTACTAGTGTAGCTACATTGTCTATTGATGTTCCTAGACTGTCCGTTAGTGAAGCTAGATTGTCTGTCAATGTAGCTACACTGTCTTATACTTTTCTTATACTGTTTGTTAGAGTAGCTACACGGTCTATTAGTGTTCATATACTGTCTGTTCGTGTAGCTAGACTGTCTATTAGTGTAGCTACACTGTCTAATAGTGTTCCTAGACTGTCTATTAGTGTAGCTGGATTGTCTATCAATATAGCTACACTGTCTATTAGTTTTCCTATACTGTCTGTTAGTGTAGCTAGACTGTCTACTAGTGTAGCTACATTGTCTATTAGTGTTCCTAGACTGTCTATTAGTGTAGCTATACTGTCTATTAGAGTAGCTAGATTGTCTATCAATATAGCTACACTGTCTATTAGTTTTCCTATACTGTATGTTAATGTAGCTAGACTGTCTACTAGTGTAGCTATATTGTCTATTGATGTTCCTAGACTGTCCGTTAGTGTAGCTAGATTGTCTATTAATGTAGCTACACTGTCTATTAGTTTTCTTATACTGTCTGTTAGAGTAGCTACACTGTCTATTGTTTTCATCGACGGTCTATTAGTTAGCTACACTGTCTATTAGAGTTCATAGACTGTCTGTTAGTGTAGCTAGACTGTCTACTAGTGTAGCTACACTGTCTTATAGTGTTCCTAGACTGTCTATTAGTGTAGCTAGACTGTCTATTAGTGTAGCTACACTGTCTAATAGTGTTCCTAGACTGTCTATTAGTGTATCTACACTGTCTAATAGTGTTCCTAGACTGTCTGGTAGCGTAACTAGATTGTTTATTAATGTAGCTACACTGTCTATTTGTTTTCATAGACGGTCTATTAGAGAAGCTACACTGTCTATTAGTGTTCATAGACTGTCTGTTAGTGTAGCTACACTGTCTATTAATGTAGCTACACTGTCTTATAGTGTTCCTAGACTGTCTATTAGTGTAGCTAGATTGTCTATTAGTGTAGCTACACTGTCTTATAGTGTTCTTAGACTGTCTATTAGTGTAGCTAGACTGTCTTTTAGTGTAGCTACACTGTCTTTTAGTGTTCATAGACTGTCTGTTAGTGTAGCTAGACTGTCTATTAGCGTAGCTACACTGTCTTATAGTGTTCATAGACTGTCTATTAGTGTAGCTAGATTGTCTATTAGTGTAGCTACACTATCTAATAGTGTTCCTAGACTGTCTACTAGTGTAGCTAGACTGTCTATTAGAGTAGCTACACTGTCTAATAGTGTTCCTAGACTGTCTTTTAGTGTAGCTAGATTGTCTATCAATATAGCTACACTGTCTTTTAGTTTTAATAGACGGTCTGTTAGTGTAGCTAGACTGTCTACTAGTGTAGCTACATTGTCTATTGATGTTCCTAGACTGTCTGTTAGTGTAGCTAGACTGTCTACTAGTGTAGCTACATTGTCTATTGATGTTCCTAGACTGTCCGTTAGTGAAGCTAGATTGTCTATCAATGTAGCTACGCTGTCTCTTAGTTTTCTTATACTGTCTGTTAGTTTAGCTACACTGTCTATAAGTGTTCATATACTGCCTGTTAGTGTAGCTAGACTGTCTATCAGTGTAGCTACACTATCTAATAGTGTTCCTAGACTGTCTATTAGTGTAGCTAGATTGTCTATTAGTGTAGCTACACTGTCTAATATTGTTCCTAGACTGTCTATTAGTGTAGCTAGACTGTCTATTAGTGTAGCTACACTGTCTAATAGTGTTCCTAGACTGTCTATTAGTGTAGCTAGATTTTGTATCAATATAGCTACACTGTCTTTTAGTTTTCCTATACTGTATGTTAGTGTAGCTACATTGTCTATTAGTGTTCCTAGACTGTCTATTAGTGTAGCTATACTGTCTATTAGAGTAGCTAGATTGTCTATCAATATAGCTACACTGTCTTTTAGTTTTCCTATACTGTATGTTAGTGTAGCTAGACTGTCTACTAGTGTGGCTACATGGTCTATTGATGTTCCTAGACTATCCGTTAGTGTAGCTAGATTGTCTATCAATGTAGCTACACTGTCTATAAGTTTTCTTATACTGTCTGTTAGAGTAGCTACACTGTCTATTTGTTTTCATCGACGGTCTATTAGTTAGCTACACTGTCTATTAGAGTTCATAGACTGTCTGTTAGTGTAGCTAGACTGTCTATTAGTGTAGCTACACTGTCTAGTAGTGTTCCTAGACTGTCTATTAGTGTAGCTAGACTGTCTACTAGTGTAGCTACACTGTCTTATAGTGTTCCTAGACTGTCAATTAGTGTTGCTAGACTGTCTATTAGTGTAGCTACACTGTCTTATAGTGATCATAGACTGTCTATTAGTGTAGCTAGACTGTCTATTAGAGTAGCTGCACTGTCTAATAGTGTTCCTAGACTGTCTATTAGTGTAGCTACACGGTCTAATAGGGTTCCTAGACTGTCCGTTAGCGTAACTAGATTGTTTATCAATGTAGCTACACTGTCTATTTGTTTTCATAGACGGTCTATTAGAGAAGCTACACTGTCTATAAGTGTTCATAGACTGTCTGTTAGTGTAGCTAGACTGTCTATTAATGTAGCTACACTGTCTTATAGTGTTCCTAGACTGTCTATTAGTGTAGCTAGATTGTCTATTAGTGTAGCTACACTGTCTTATAGTGTTCCTAGACTGTCTATTAGTGTAGCTAGACTGTCTATTAGTGTAGCTACACTGTCTATTGGTGTTCATAGACTGTCTGTTAGTGTAGCTAGACTGTCTATTAGTGTAGCCACACTGTCTAATAGTGTTCCTAGACTGTCTATTAGTGTAGCTAGACTGTCTATTAGTGTAGCTACACTGTCTAATAGTGTTCCTAGACTGTCAACTATTGTAGATAGACTGTCTATTAGTGTAGCTACACTGTCTAATAGTGTTCCTAGACTGTCTATAAGTGTAGCTAGATTTTGTATCAATATAGCTACACTGTCTATAGTTTTCATAGACGGTCTGTTAGTGTAGCTAGACTGTCTACTAGTGTAGCTACATTGTCTTTTGATGTTCCTAGACTGTCCGTTAGTGTAGCTAGATTGTCTATCAATGTAGCTACACTGTCTCTTAATTTTCTTATACTGTCTGTTAGAGTGGCTACACTGTCTATTAGTGTTCATATACAGTCTGTTCGTGTAGCTAGACTGTCTATTAGTGTAGCTACATTGTCTATTGATGTTCCTTGACTGTCCGTTAGTGAAGCTAGATTGTCTATCAATGTAGCTACACTGTCTATTAGTTTTCTTATACTGTCTGTTAGAGTAGCTACACTGTCTATTAGTGTTCATATACTGTCTGTTAGTGTAGCTAGACTGTCTATCAGTGTAGCTACACTGTCTAATAGTGTTCCTAGACTGTCTATTGGTGTAGCTAGGTTGTCTATTAGTGTAGCTTCACTGTCTAATAGTGTTCCTAGACTGTCTATTAGTGTAGCTAGATTGTGTATCAATATAGCTACACTGTCTATTAGTTTTCATTGACGGTCTGTTAGTGTAGCTAGACTGTCTACTAGTGTAGCTACATTGTCTATTGATGTTCCTAGACTGTCTGTTAGTGTAGCTAGATTGTCTATCAATGTAGCTACACTGTCTTTTAATTTTCGTATACTGTCTGTTAGAGTAGCTACACTGTCTATTAGTGTTCATATACTGTCTGTTCGTGTAGCTAGACTGTCTATTAGTGTAGCTAAACTGTCTTATAGTGTTCCTAGACTGTCTATTATTGTAGCTAGATTGTCTATCAATATAGCTACACTGTCTATTAGTTTTCCTATACTGTCTGTTAGTGTAGCTAGACTGTCTACTAGTGCAGCTACATTGTCTATTAGTGTTCCTAGACTGTCTATTAGTGTAGCTAGACTGTCTATTAGAGTAGCTAGATTGTCTATCAATATAGCTACACTGTCTATTAGTTTTCCTATACTGTATGTTAGTATAGCTAGACTGTCTACTAGTGTAGCTACATTGTCTATTGATGTTCCTAGACTGTCCGTTAGTGTAGCTAGATTGTCTATCAATGTAGCTACACTGTCTATAAGTTTTCTTATACTGTCTGTTAGAGTAGCTACACTGTCTATTTGTTTTCATCTACGGTTTATTAGTTAGCTTAACTGTCTATTAGAGTTCATAGACTGTCTGTTAGTGTAGCTAGACTGTATATTAGTGTAGCTACACTCTATAATAGTGTTCCTAGACTGTCTATTAGTGTAGCTAGACTGTCTACTTGTGTAGCTACACTGTCTTATAGTGTTCCTAGACTGTCTATTAGTGCAGCTAGACTGTCTATTAGTGTAGCTACACTGTCTAATAGTGTTCCTAGACTGTCTATTAGTGTAGCTAGATTGTGTATCAATATAGCTACACTGTCTATTAGTTTTCATAGACGGTCTGTTAGTGTAGCTAGACTGTCTACTAGTGTAGCTACATTGTCTATTGATGTTCCTAGACTGTCCGTTAGTGTAGCTAGATTGTCTATCAATTTAGCTACACTGTCTTTTAATTTTCTTATACTGTCTGTTAGAGTAGCTACACTGTCTATTAGTGTTCATATACTGTCTGTTCGTGTAGCTAGACTGTCTACTAGTGTAGCTACACTGTCTAATAGTGTTCCTAGACTGTCTATTAGTTTAGCTAGATTGTCTATCAATATAGCTACACTGTCTATTAGTTTTCCTATACTGTCTGTTAGTGTTCCTAGACTGTCTATTAGTGTAGCTAGACTGTGTATTAGAGTAGCTAGATTGTCTATCAATATAGCTACACTGTCTATTAGTTTTCCAATACTGTATGTTAGTGTAGCTAGACTGTCTACTAATGTAGCTACATTGTCTATTGATGTTCCTAGACTGTCCGTTAGTGTAGCTAGATTGTCTATCAATGTAGCTACACTGTCTATAAGTTTTCTTATACTGTCTGTTAGAGTAGCTACACTGTCTATTTGTTTTCATCGACGGTCTATTAGTTAGCTACACTGTCTATTAGAGTTCATTGACTGTCTGTTAGTGTAGCTAGACTGTCTATTAGTGTAGCTACACTGTCTTATAGTGTTCCTAGACTGTCTATTAGTGTAGCTAGACTGTCTACTAGTGTAGCTACACTGTCTTATAGTGTTCCTATACTGTCTATTAGTGTAGCTAGACTGTCTATTAGTGTAGCTACACTGTCTAATAGTGTTCCTAGACTGTCTTATAGTGTAGCTAGACTGTCTATTAGAGTAGCTACACTGTCTAATAGTGTTCCTAGACATTCTATTAGTGTAGCTACACCTATCTAATAGTGTTCCTAGACTGTCTGTTAGCGTAACTAGATTGTTTATCAATGTAGCTACACTGTCTATTTGTTTTCATAGACGGTCTATTAGAGAAGCTACACTGTCTATTAGTGTTCATAGACTGTCTGTTAGTGTAGCTACACTGTCTATTAATGTAGCTACACTGTCTTATAGTGTTCCTAGACTGTCTATTAGTGTAGCTAGATTGTCTATTAGTGTAGCTACACTGTCTTATAGTGTTCCTAGACTGTGTATTAGTGTAGCTAGACTGTCTATTAGTGTAGCTACACTGTCTTATAGTGTTCATAGACTGTCTATTAGTGTAGCTAGACTGTCTATTAGTGTAGCTACACTATCTAATAGTGTTCCTAGACAGTCTACTAGTGTAGCTAGACTGTCTATTAGAGTAGCTACACTGTCTAATAGTGTTCCTAGACTGTCTTTTAGTGTAGCTAGATTGTCTATCAATATAGCTACACTGTCTTTTAGTTTTCATAGACGGTCTGTTAGTGTAGCTAGACTGTCTACTAGTGTAGCTACATTGTCTATTGATGTTCCTAGACCGTCCTTTAGTGAAGCTAGATTGTCTATCAATGTAGCTACACTGTCTCTTAGTTTTCTTATACTGTCTGTTAGTGTAGATACACTGTCTATTAGTGTTCATATACTGTCTTTTAGTGTAGCTAGACTGTCTATCAGTGTAGCTACACTGTCTAATAGTGTTTATAGACTGTCTATTAGTGTAGCTAGATTGTCTATTAGTGTAGCTACACTGTCTAATAATGTTCCTAGACTGTCTATTAGTGTAGCTAGATTGTCTATTAGTGTAGCTACACTGTCTAATAGTGTTCCTAGACTGTCTACTAGTGTAGATAGACTGTCTTTTAGTGTAGCTACAATGTCTAATAGTGTTCCTAGACTGTCTATTAGTGTAGCTAGATTTTGTATCAATATAGCTTCACTGTCTATTAGTTTTCATAGACGGTCTGTTAGTGTAGCAAGACTGTCTACTAGTGTAGCTACATTGTCAATTGATGTTCCTAGACTGTCCTTTAGTTTAGCTAGATTGTCTTTCAATGTAGCTACACTGTCTTTTAATTTTCTTATACTGTCTGTTAGAGTAGCTACACTGTCTATTAGTGTTCATATACTGTCTGTTCGTGTAGCTAGACTGTCTATTAGTGTAGCTACACTGTCTAATAGTGTTCCTAGACTGTCTATTAGTATTAGTGTAGCTAGATTGTCTATCATTATAGCTACACTGTCTATTAGTTGTCCTATACTGTCTGTTAGTGTAGCTAGACTGTCTACTAGTGTAGCTACATTGTCTATTAGTGTTCCTAGACTGTCTATTAGTATAGCTAGACTGTCTATTAGAGTAGCTAGATTGTCTATCAATATGGCTACACTGTATATTAGTTTTCCTATACTGTATGTTAGTGTAGCTAGACTGTCTACTAGTTTAGCTACATGGTCTATTGATGTTCCTAGACTATCCGTTAGTGTAGCTAGATTGTGTATCAATGTAGCTACACTGTCTATTAGTTTTCTTATACTGTCTGTTAGAGTAGCTACACTGTCTATTTGTTTTCATCGACGGTCTATTAGTTAGCTACTCTGTCTATTAGAGTTCATAGACTGTCTGTTAGTGTAGCTAGACTGTCTATTAGTGTAGCTACACTGTCTAATAGTGTTCCTAGACTGTCTATTAGTGTAGCTAGACTGTCTACTAGTGTAGCTACACTGTCTTATAGTGTTCCTAGACTGTCTATTAGTGTAGCTAGACTGTCTATTAGTGTAGCTACACTGTCTAATAGTGTTCCTAGACTGTCTATTAGAGTATCTAGACTGTCTATTAGAGTAGCTACATTGTCTAATAGTGTTCCTAGACTGTCTATTAGTGTAGCTACACTGTCAAATAGTGTTCCTAGACTGTCTGTTAGCGTAACTAGATTGTTTATCAATGTAGCTACACTGTCTATTTGTTTTTATAGACGGTCTATTAGAGAAGCTACACTGTCTATAAGTGTTCATAGACTGTCTGTTAGTGTAGCTAGACTGTCTTTTAATGTAGCTACACTGTCTATTAGTGTTCATAGACTGTCTGTTAGTGTAGCTAGACTGTCTATTAGTGTAGCTACACTGTCTTATAGTGTTACTAGACTGTCTATTAGTGTAGCTAGATTGTCAATTAGTGTAGCTACACTGTCTAATAGTGTTCCTAGACTGTCTATAAGAGCAGCTACACAGTCTAATAGTGTCCCTAGACTGTCTATTAGTGTAAATAGATTGTCTATCAATATAGCTACACTGTCTATTAGTTTTTATAGACGGTCTGTTAGTGTAGCTAGACTGTCTTCTAGTGTAGCTACATTGTCTACTGATGTTCCTAGACTGTCCGTTAGTGAAGCTAGATTGTCTATCAATGTAGCTACACTGTCTATTAGTTTTCATATACTGTCTGTTAGAGTAGCTACACTGTCTATTAGTGTTCATATACTTTCTGTTAATGTAGCTAGACTGTCTTTCAGTGTAGCTACACTGTCTAATATTGTTCCTAGACTGTCTATTAGTGTAGCTAGGTTGTCTTTTAGTGTAGCTACACTGTCTAATAGTGTTCCTAGACTGTCTATTAGTGTAGCTACATTGTCTAATAGTGTTCCTAGACTGTCTACTAGTGTAGCTAGACTGTCTATTAGTGTAGCTACACTGTCTAATAGTGTTCCTAGACTGTCTATTAGTGTAGCTAGACTGTCTACTAGTGTAGCTACACTGTCTTATAGTGTTCCTAGACTGTCTATTAGTGTAGCTAGACTGCCTATTAGTGTAGCTACACTGTCTAATAGTGTTCCTAGACTGTCTATTAGTGTAGCTAGACTGTCTATTAGAATAGCTACACTGTCTAATAGTGTTCCTAGACTGTCTATTAGTGTAGCTACACTGTCTAATAGTGTTCCTAGACTGTCTTATAGCGTAACTAGATTGTTTATCAATGTAGCTACACTGTCTATTTATTTTCATAGACGGTCTATTAGAGAAGCTGCACTGTCTATTAGTATTCATAGACTGTCTATTAGTGTAGCTAGACTGTCTATTAGTGTAGCTACACTGTCTTTTAGTGTTCATAGACTGTCTATTAATGTAGCTAGACTGTCTATTAGTGTAGCTACACTGTATTTTAGTGTTCATAGACTGTCTGTTAGTGTAGCTAGACTGTCCATTAGTGTAGCTACACTGTCTTATAGTGTTCATAGACTGTCTATTAGTGTAGCTAGATTGTCAATTAGTGTAGCTACACTATCTAATAGTGTTCCTAGACTGTCTACTAGTGTAGCTAGACTGTCTATTAGAGTAGCTACACTGTCTAATAGTGTTCCTAGACTGTCTTTTAGTGTAGCTAGATTGTCTATCAATATAGCTACACTGTCTATTAGTTTTCATAGACGGTCTGTTAGTGTAGCTAGACTGTCTACTAGTGTAGCTACATTGTCTATTGATGTTCCTAGACTGTCCGTTAGTGAAGCTAGATTGTCTATCAATGTAGCTACACTGTCTCTTAGTTTTCTTATACTGTCTGTTAGTGTAGCTAAACTGTCTATAAGTGTTCATATACTGTCTGTTAGTGTAGCTAGACTGTCTATCAGTGTAGCTACACTGTCTAATAGTGTTCCTAGACTGTCTATTAGTGTAGCTAGATTTTGTATCAATATAGCTACACTGTCTATTAGTTTTCATAGACGGTCTGTTAGTGTAGCTAGACTGTCTACTAGTGTAGCTACATTGTCTATTGATGTTCCTAGACTGTCCGTTAGTGTAGCTAGATTGTCTATCAATGTAGCTACACTGTCTTTTAATTTTCTTATACTGTCTGTTAGAGTAGCTACACTGTCTATTAGTGTTCATATACAGTCTGTTTGTGTAGCTAGACTGTCTATTAGTGTAGCTACACTGTCTTATAGTGTTCCTAGACTGTATATTAGTGTAGCTAGATTGTCTATCAATATAGCTACACTGTCTATTAGTTTTCCTATACTGTCTGTTAGTGTAGCTAGACTGTCTACTAGTGTAGCTACATTGTCTATTAGTGTTCCTAGACTGTCTATTAGTATAGCTAGACTGTCTATTAGAGTAGCTAGATTGTCTATCAATATAGCTGCACTGTCTATTAGTTTTCCTATACTGTATGTTAGTGTAGCTAGACTGTCCACTAGTGTAGCTACATGGTCTATTGATGTTCCTTGACTATCCGTTAGTGTAGCTAGATTGTCTATCAATGTAGCTACACTGTCTATTAGTTTTCTTATACTGTCTGTTAGAGTAGCTACACTGTCTATTTGTTTTCATCGACGGTCTATTAGTTAGCTACACTGTCTATTAGAGTTCATGGACTGTCTGTTAGTGTAGCTAGACTGTCTATTAGTGTAGCTACACTGTCTAATAGTGTTCCTAGACTGTATATTAGTGTAGCTAGACTGTCTACTAGTGTAGCTACACTGTCTTATAGTGTTCCTAGACTGTCTATTAGTGTAGCTAGACTGTCTATTAGTGTAGCTACACTGTCTTATAGTGTTCCTAGACTGTATATTAGTGTTGCTAGACTGTCTATTAGAGTATCTAGACTGTCTAATAGTGTTCCTAGACTGTCTATTAGTGTAGCTACACTGTCTAATAGTGTTCCTAGACTGTCTGTTAGCGTAACTAGATTGTTTATCAATGTAGCTTTACTGTCTATTTGTTTTCATAGACGGTCTATTAGAGAAGCTACACTGTCTATAAGTGTTCATAGACTGTCTGTTAGTGTAGCTAGACTGTCTATTAATGTAGCTACACTGTCTTATAGTTTTCCTAGACTGTCTATTAGTGTAGCTAGATTGTCTATTAGTGTAGCTACACTGTCTTATAGTGTTCCAAGACTGTCTATTAGTGTAGCTAGACTGTCTATTAGTGTAGCTACACTGTCTATTAGTGTTCATAGACTGTCTGTTAGTGTAGCTAGACTGTCTATTAGTGTAGCTACACTGTCTTATAGTGTTCCTAGACTGCCTATTAGTGTAGCTAGATTGTCTATTAGTGTAGCTTCACTGTCTAATAGTGTTCCTAGACTGTCTACTAGTGTAGCTAGACTGTCTATTAGAGTAGCTACACCGTCTAATAGTGTCCATAGACTGTCTGTTAGTGTAGCTAGACTGTCTATTAGTGTAGCTACACTGTCTTATAGTGTTCATAGACTGTCTACTAGTGCAGATACATTGTCTATTAGTGTTCCTAGACTGTCTATTAGTGTAGTTAGACTGTCTATTAGAGTAGCTAGATTGTCTATCAATATAGCAACACTGTCTATTAGTTTTCCTATACTGTATGTTAGTATAGCTAGACTGTCTACTAGTGTAGCTACATTGTCTATTGATGTTCCTAGACTGTCCGTTAGTGTAGCTAGATTGTCTATCAATGTAGCTACACTGTCTATAAGTTTTCTTATACTGTCTGTTAGAGTAGCTACACTGTCTATTTGTTTTCATCTACGGTCTATTAGTTAGCTAAACTGTCTATTAGAGTTCATAGACTGTCTGTTAGTGTAGCTAGACTGTATATTAGTGTAGCTACACTCTCTAATAGTGTTCCTAGACTGTCTATTAGTGTAGCTAGACTGTCTACTTGTGTAGCTACACTGTCTTATAGTGTTCCTAGACTGTCTATTAGTGCAGCTAGACTGTCTATTAGTGTAGCTACACTGTCTAATAGTGTTCCTAGACTGTCTATTAGTGTAGCTAGATTGTGTATCAATATAGCTACACTGTCTATTAGTTTTCATAGACGGTCTGTTAGTGTAGCTAGACTGTCTACTAGTGTAGCTACATTGTCTATTGATGTTCCTAGACTGTCCGTTAGTGTAGCTAGATTGTCTATCAATTTAGCTACACTGTCTTTTAATTTTCTTATACTGTCTGTTAGAGTAGCTACACTGTCTATTAGTGTTCATATACTGTCTGTTCGTGTAGCTAGACTGTCTATTAGTGTAGCTACACTGTCTAATAGTGTTCCTAGACTGTCTATTAGTGTAGCTAGATTGTCTATCAATATAGCTACACTGTCTATTAGTTCCCTATACTGTCTGTTAGTGTAGCTAGACTGTCTACTAGTGTAGCTACATTGTCTATTAGTGTTCCTAGACTGTCTATTTGTGTAGCTAGACTGTGTATTAGAGTAGCTAGATTGTCTATCAATATAGCTACACTGTCTATTAGTTTTCCAATACTGTATGTTAGTGTAGCTAGACTGTCTACTAATGTAGCTACATTGTCTATTGATGTTCCTAGACTGTCCGTTAGTGTAGCTAGATTGTCTATCAATATAGCTACACTGTCTATAAGTTTTCTTATACTGTCTGTTAGAGTAGCTACACTGTCTATTTGTTTTCATCGACGGTCTATTAGTTAGCTACACTGTCTATTAGAGTTCATTGACTGTCTGTTAGTGTAGCTAGACTGTCTATTAGTGTAGCTACACTGTCTAATAGTGTTCCTAGACTGTCTATTAGTGTAGCTAGACTGTCTACTAGTGTAGCTACACTGTCTTATAGTGTTCCTATACTGTCTATTAGTGTAGCTAGACTGTCTATTAGTGTAGCTACACTGTCTAATAGTGTTACTAGACTGTCTTTTAGTGTAGCTAGACTGTCTATTAGAGTAGCTACACTGTCTAATAGTGTTCCTAGACTGTCTATTAGTGTAGCTACACTGTCTAATAGTGTTCCTAGACTGTCTGTTAGCGTAACTAGATTGTTTATCAATGTAGCTACACTGTCTATTTGTTTTCATAGACGGTCTATTAGAGAAGCTACACTGTCTATTAGTGTTCATAGACTGTCTGTTAGTTTAGCTACACTGTCTATTAATGTAGCTACACTGTCTTATAGTGTTCCTAGACTGTCTATTAGTGTAGCTAGATTGTCTATTAGTGTAGCTACACTGTCTTATAGTGTTCCTAGACTGTGTATTAGTGTAGCTAGACTGTCTATTAGTGTAGCTACACTGTCTTTTAGTGTTCAAAGACTGTCTGTTAGTGTAGCTAGACTGTCTATTAGTGTAGCTACACTGTCTTATAGTGTCATAGACTGTCTATTAGTGTAGCTAGACTGTCTATTAGTGTAGCTACACTATCTAATAGTGTTCCTAGACAGTCTACTAGTGTAGCTAGACTGTCTATTAGAGTAGCTACACTGTCTAATAGTGTTCCTAGACTGTCTTTTAGTGTAGCTAGATTGTCTATCAATATAGCTACACTGTCTATTAGTTTTCATAGACGGTCTGTTAGTGTAGCTAGACTGTCTACTAGTGTAGCTATATTGTCTATTGATGTTCCTAGACCGTCCTTTAGTGAAGCTAGATTGTCTATCAATGTAGCTTCACTGTCTCTTAGTTTTCTTATAATGTCTGTTAGTGTAGATACACTGTCTATTAGTGTTCATATACTGTCTGTTAGTGTAGCTAGACTGTCTATCAGTGTAGCTACACTGTCTAATAGTGTTCATAGACTGTCTATTAGTGTAGCTAGATTGTCTATTAGTGTAGCTACACTGTCTAATAATGTTCCTAGACTGTCTATTAGTGTAGCTAGATTGTGTATTAGTGTAGCTACACTGTCTAATAGTGTTCCTAGACTGTCTACTAGTGTAGATAGACTGTCTTTTAGTGTAGCTACAATGTCTAATAGTGTTCCTAGACTGTCTATTAGTGTAGCTAGATTTTGTATCAATATAGCTTCACTGTCTATTAGTTTTCATAGACGGTCTGTTAGTGTAGCAAGACTGTCTACTAGTGTAGCTACATTGTCAATTGATGTTCCTAGACTGTCCTTTAGTGTAGCTAGATTGTCTTTCAATGTAGCTACACTGTCTTTTAATTTTCTTATACTGTCTGTTAGAGTAGCTACACTGTCTATTAGTGTTCATATACTGTCTGTTCGTGTAGCTAGACTGTCTATTAGTGTAGCTACACTGTCTAATAGTGTTCCTAGACTGTCTATTAGTATTAGTGTAGCTAGATTGTCTATCAATATAGCTACACTGTCTATTAGTTGTCCTATACTGTCCGTTAGTGTAGCTAGACTGTCTACTAGTGTAGCTACATTGTCTATTAGTGTTCCTAGACTGTCTATTAGTATAGCTAGACTGTCTATTAGAGTAGCTAGATTGTCTATCAATATGGCTACACTGTCTATTAGTTTTCCTATACTGTATGTTAGTGTAGCTAGACTGTCTACTAGTTTAGCTACATGGTCTATTGATGTTCCTAGACTATCCGTTAGTGTAGCTAGATTGTGTATCGATGTAGCTACACTGTCTATTAGAGTTCATTGACTGTCTGTTAGTGTAGCTAGACTGTCTATTAGTGTAGCTACACTGTCTTATAGTGTTCTTATACTGTCTATTAGTGTAGCTAGACTGTCTATTAGTGTAGCTACACTCTCTAATAGTATTCCTAGACTGTCTTTTAGTGTAGCTAGACTGTCTATTAGAGTAGCTACACTGTCTAATAGTGTTCCTAGACTGTCTATTAGTGTAGCTACACTGTCTAATAGTGTTCCTAGACTGTCTGTTAGCGTAACTAGATTGTTTATCAATGTAGCTACACTGTCTATTTGTTTTCATAGACGGTCTATTAGAGAAGCTACACTGTCTATTAGTGTTCATAGACTGTCTGTTAGTGTAGCTACACTGTCTATTAATGTAGCTACACTGTCTTATAGTGTTCCTAGACTGTCTATTAGTGTAGCTAGATTGTCTATTAGTGTAGCTACACTGTCTTATAGTGTTCCTAGACTGTCTATTAGTGTAGCTAGACTGTCTATTAGTGTAGCTACACTGTCTTATAGTGTTCATAGACTGTCTATTAGTGTAGCTAGACTGTCTATTAGTGTAGCTACACTATCTAATAGTGTTCCTAGACAGTCTACTAGTGTAGCTAGACTGTCTATTAGAGTAGCTACACTGTCTAATAGTGTTCCTAGACTGTCTTTTAGTGTAGCTAGATTGTCTATCAATATAGCTACACTGTCTATTAGTTTTCATAGACGGTCTGTTAGTGTAGCTAGACTGTCTACTAGTGTAGCTACATTGTCTATTGATGTTCCTAGACCGTCCTTTAGTGAAGCTAGATTGTCTATCAATGTAGCTTCACTGTCTCTTAGTTTTCTTATAATGTCTGTTAGTGTAGATACACTGTCTATTAGTGTTCATATACTGTCTGTTAGTGTAGCTAGACTGTCTATCAGTGTAGCTACACTGTCTAATAGTGTTCATAGACTGTCTATTAGTGTAGCTAGATTGTCTATTAGTGTAGCTACACTGTCTAATAATGTTCCTAGACTGTCTATTAGTGTAGCTAGATTGTCTATTAGTGTAGCTACACTGTCTAATAGTGTTCCTAGACTGTCTACTAGTGTAGATAGACTGTCTTTTAGTGTAGCTACAATGTCTAATAGTGTTCCTAGACTGTCTATTAGTGTAGCTAGATTTTGTATCAATATAGCTTCACTGTCTATTAGTTTTCATAGACGGTCTGTTAGTGTAGCAAGACTGTCTACTAGTGTAGCTACAATGTCAATTGATGTTCCTAGACTGTCCTTTAGTGTAGCTAGATTGTCTTTCAATGTAGCTACACTGTCTTTTAATTTTCTTATACTGTCTGTTAGAGTAGCTACACTGTCTATTAGTGTTCATATACTGTCTGTTCGTGTAGCTAGACTGTCTATTAGTGTAGCTACACTGTCTAATAGTGTTCCTAGACTGTCTATTAGTATTAGTGTAGCTAGATTGTCTATCAATATAGCTACACTGTCTATTAGTTGTCCTATACTGTCTGTTAGTGTAGCTAGACTGTCTACTAGTGTAGCTACATTGTCTATTAGTGTTCCTAGACTGTCTATTAGTATAGCTAGACTGTCTATTAGAGTAGCTAGATTGTCTATCAATATGGCTACACTGTCTATTAGTTTTCCTATACTGTATGTTAGTGTAGCTAGACTGTCTACTAGTTTAGCTACATGGTCTATTGATGTTCCTAGACTATCTATTAGAGTAGCTAGATTGTCTATCAATATAGCTACACTGTCTATTAGTTTTCTTATACTGTCTGTTAGAGTAGCTACACTGTCTATTTGTTTTCATCGACGGTCTATTAGTTAGCTACTCTGTCTATTAGAGTTCATAGACTGTCTGTTAGTGTAGCTAGACTGTCTATTAGTGTAGCTACACTGTCTAATAGTGTTCCTAGACTGTCTATTAGTGTAGCTAGACTGTCTACTAGTGTAGCTACACTGTCTTATAGTGTTCCTAGACTGTCTATTAGTGTAGCTAGACTGTCTATTAGTGTAGCTACACTGTCTAATAGTGTTCCTAGACTGTCTATTAGAGTATCTAGACTGTCTATTAGAGTAGCTACATTGTCTAATAGTGTTCCTAGACTGTCTATTAGTGTTGCTACACTGTCAAATAGTGTTCCTAGACTGTCTGTTAGCGTAACTAGATTGTTTATCAATGTAGCTACACTGTCTATTTGTTTTTATAGACGGTCTATTAGAGAAGCTACACTGTCTATAAGTGTTCATAGACTGTCTGTTAGTGTAGCTAGACTGTCTATTAATGTAGCTACACTGTCTATTAGTGTTCATAGACTGTCTGTTAGTGTAGCTAGACTGTCTATTAGTGTAGCTACACTGTCTTATAGTGTTACTAGACTGTCTATTAGTGTAGCTAGATTGTCAATTAGTGTAGCTACACTGTCTAATAGAGTTCCTAGACTGTCTTTTAGTGCAGCTACACAGTCTAATAGTGTCCCTAGACTGTCTATTAGTGTAAATAGATTGTCTATCAATATAGCTACACTGTCTATTAGTTTTTATAGACGGTCTGTTAGTGTAGCTAGACTGTCTTCTAGTGTAGCTACATTGTCTACTGATGTTCCTAGACTGTCCGTTAGTGAAGCTAGATTGTCTATCAATGTAGCTACACTGTCTATTAGTTTTCTTATACTGTCTGTTAGAGTAGCTACACTGTCTATTAGTGTTCATATACTGTCTGTTAATGTAGCTAGACTGTCTATCAGTGTAGCTACACTGTCTAATATTGTTCCTAGACTGTCTATTAGTGTAGCTAGGTTGTCTTTTAGTGTAGCTACACTGTCTAATAGTGTTCCTAGACTGTCTATTAGTGTAGCTACGTTGTCTAATAGTGTTCCTAGACTGTCTACTAGTGTAGCTAGACTGTCTATTAGTGTAGCTACACTGTCTAATAGTGTTCCTAGACTGTCTATTAGTGTAGCTAGACTGTCTACTAGTTTAGCTACACTGTCTTATAGTGTTCCTAGACTGTCTATTAGTGTAGCTAGACTGCCTATTAGTGTAGCTACACTGTCTAATAGTGTTCCTAGACTGTCTATTAATGTAGCTAGACTGTCTATTAGAATAGCTACACTGTCTAATAGTGTTCCTAGACTGTCTATTAGAGTAGCTACACTGTCTAATAGTGTTCCTAGACTGTCTTATAGCGTAACTAGATTGTTTATAAATGTAGCTACACTGTCTATTTGTTTTCATAGACGGTCTATTAGAGAAGCTACACTGTCTATAAGTATTCATAGACGGTCTGTTAGTGTAGCTACACTGTCTATTAATGTAGCTACACTGTCTTATAGTGTTCCTAGACTGTCTATTAGTGTAGCTAGATTGTCTATTAGTGTAGCTACACTGTCTTATAGTGTTCCTAGACTGTCTATTAATGTAGCTAGACTGTCTATTAGTGTAGCTACACTGTATTTTAGTGTTCATAGACTGTCTGTTAGTGTAGCTAGACTGTCCATTAGTGTAGCTACACTGTCTTATAGTGTTCATAGACTGTCTATTAGTGTAGCTAGATTGTCAATTAGTGTAGCTACACTATCTAATAGTGTTCCTAGACTGTCTACTAGTGTAGCTAGACTGTCTATTAGTGTAGCTACACTGTCTAATAGTGTTCCTAGACTGTCTATTAGAGTATCTAGACTGTCTATTAGAGTAGCTACATTGTCTAATAGTGTTCCTAGACTGTCTATTAGTGTAGCTACACTGTCAAATAGTGTTCCTAGACTGTCTGTTAGCGTAACTAGATTGTTTATCTATGTAGCTACACTGTCTATTTCTTTTTATAGACGGTCTATTAGAGAAGCTACACTGTCTATAAGTGTTCATAGACTGTCTGTTAGTGTAGCTAGACTGTCTATTAATGTAGCTACACTGTCTATTAGTGTTCATAGACTGTCTGTCAGTGTAGCTAGACTGTCTATTAGTGTAGCTACACTGTCTTATAGTGTTACTAGACTGTCTATTAGTGTAGCTAGATTGTCAATTAGTGTAGCTACACTGTCTAATAGTGTTCCTAGACTGTCTATTAGTGCAGCTACACAGTCTAATAGTGTCCCTAGACTGTCTATTAGTGTAAATAGATTGTCTATCAATATAGCTACACTGTCTATTAGTTTTTATAGACGGTCTGTTAGTGTAGCTAGACTGTCTTCTAGTGTAGCTACATTGTCTACTGATGTTCCTAGACTGTCCGTTAGTGAAGCTAGATTGTCTATCAATGTAGCTACACTGTCTATTAGTTTTCTTATACTGTCTGTTAGAATAGCTACACTGTCTATTAGTGTTCATATACTGTATGTTAATGTAACTAGACTGTCTATCAGTGTAGCTACACTGTCTAATATTGTTCCTAGACTGTCTATTAGTGTAGCTAGGTTGTCTTTTAGTGTAGCTACACTGTCTAATAGTGTTCCTAGACTGTCTATTAGTGTAGCTACATTGTCTAATAGTGTTCCTAGACTGTCTACTAGTGTAGCTAGACTGTCTATTAGTGTAGCTAGACTGTCTACTAGTGTTCCTAGACTGTCTATTAGTGTAGCTAGACTGTCTACTAGTGTAGCTACACTGTCTTATAGTGTTCCTAGACTGTCTATTAGTGTAGCTAGACTGCCTATTAGTGTAGCTACACTGTCTAATAGTGTTCCTAGACTGTCTATTAGTGTAGCTAGACTGTCTATTAGAATAGCTACACTGTCTAATAGTGTTCCTAGACTGTCTATTAGTGTAGCTACACTGTCTAATAGTGTTCCTAGACTGTCTTATAGCGTAACTAGATTGTTTATCAATGTAGCTACACTGTCTATTTGTTTTCATAGACGGTCTATTAGAGAAGCTACACTGTCTATAAGTATTCATAGACGGTCTGTTAGTGTAGCTACACTGTCTATTAATGTAGCTACACTGTCTTATAGTGTTCCTAGACTGTCTATTAGTGTAGCTAGATTGTCTATTAGTGTAGCTACACTGTCTTATAGTGTTCCTAGACTGTCTATTAATGTAGCTAGACTGTCTATTAGTGTAGCTACACTGTATTTTAGTGTTCATAGACTGTCTGTTAGTGTAGCTAGACTGTCCATTAGTGTAGCTACACTGTCTTATAGTGTTCATAGACTGTCTATTAGTGTAGCTAGATTGTCAATTAGTGTAGCTACACTATCTAATAGTGTTCCTAGACTGTCTACTAGTGTAGCTAGACTGTCTATTAGAGTAGCTACAATGTCTAATAGTGTTCCTAGACTGTCTTTTAGTGTAGCTAGATTGTCTATCAATATAGCTACACTGTCTATTAGTTTTCATAGACGGTCTGTTAGTGTAGCTAGACTGTCTACTAGTGTAGCTACATTGTCTATTGATGTTCCTAGACTGTCCGTTAGTGAAGCTAGATTGTCTATCAATGTAGCTACACTGTCTCTTAGTTTTCTTATACTGTCTGTTAGTGTAGCTAAACTGTCTATAAGTGTTCATATACTGTCTGTTAGTGTAGCTAGACTGTCTATCAGTGTAGCTACACTGTCTAATAGTGTTCCTAGACTGTCTATTAGTGTAGCTAGATTTTGTATCAATATAGCTACACTGTCTATTAGTTTTCATAGACGGTCTGTTAGTGTAGCTAGACTGTCTACTAGTGTAGCTACATTGTCTATTGATGTTCCTAGACTGTCCGTTAGTGTAGCTAGATTGTCTATCAATGTAGCTACACTGTCTTTTAATTTTCTTATACTGTCTGTAATAGTAGCTACACTGACTATTAGTGTTCATATACAGTCTGTTTGTGTAGCTAGACTGTCTATTAGTGTAGCTACACTGTCTAATAGTGTTCCTAGACTGTATATTAGTGTAGCTAGATTGTCTATCAATATAGCTACACTGTCTATTAGTTTTCCTATACTGTCTGTTAGTGTAGCTAGACTGTCTACTAGTGTAGCTACATTGTCTATTAGTGTTCCTAGACTGTCTATTAGTATAGCTAGACTGTCTATTAGAGTAGCTAGATTGTCTATCAATATAGCTGCACTGTCTATTAGTTTTCCTATACTGTATGTTAGTGTAGCTAGACTGTCCACTAGTGTAGCTACATGGTCTATTGATGTTCCTTGACTATCCGTTAGTGTAGCTAGATTGTCTATCAATGTAGCTACACTGTCTATTAGTTTTCTTATACTGTCTGTTAGAGTAGCTACACTGTCTATTTGTTTTCATCGACGGTCTATTAGTTAGCTACACTGTCTATTAGAGTTCATGGACTGTCTGTTAGTGTAGCTAGACTGTCTATTAGTGTAGCTACACTGTCTAATAGTGTTCCTAGACTGTATATTAGTGTAGCTAGACTTTCTACTAGTGTAGCTACACTGTCTTATAGTGTTCCTAGACTGTCTATTAGTGTAGCTAGACTGTCTATTAGTGTAGCTACACTGTCTTATAGTGTTCCTAGACTGTATATTAGTGTTGCTAGACTGTCTATTAGAGTATCTATCTAGACTGTCTAATAGTGTTCCTAGACTGTCTATCAGTGTAGCTACACTGTCTAATAGTGTTCCTAGACTGTCTGTTAGCGTAACTAGATTGTTTATCAATGTAGCTTTACTGTCTATTTGTTTTCATAGACGGTCTATTAGAGAAGCTACACTGTCTATAAGTGTTCATAGACTGTCTGTTAGTGTAGCTAGACTGTCTATTAATGTAGCTACACTGTCTTATAGTGTTCCTAGACGTTCTATTAGTGTAGCTAGATTGTCTATTAGTGTAGCTACACTGTCTTATAGTGTTCCAAGACTGTCTATTAGTGTAGCTAGACTGTCTATTAGTGTAGCTACACTGTCTATTAGTGTTCATAGACTGTCTGTTAGTGTAGCTAGACTGCCTATTAGTGTAGCTACACTGTCTTATAGTGTTCCTAGACTGCCTATTAGTGTAGCTAGATTGTCTATTAGTGTAGCTACACTGTCTAATAGTGTTCCTAGACTGTCTACTAGTGTAGCTAGACTGTCTATCAATATAGCTACACTGTCTATTAGTTTTTATAGACTGTCTGTTAGTGTAGCTAGACTGTCTACTAGTGTAGCTACATTGTCTATTGATGTACCTAGACTGTCCGTTAGTGAAGCTAGATTATCTATCAATGTAGCTACACTGTCTATTAGTTTTCTTATACTGTCTGTTAGAGTAGCTACACTGTGTATTAGTGTTCATATACTGTTTGTTAGTGTAGCTAGACTGTCTATCAGTGTAGCGACACTGTCTAATAGTGTTCCTAGACTGTCTATTAGTGTAGCTAGGTTGTCTATTAGTGTAGCTACACTGTCTAATGGTGTTCCTAGACTGTCTATTAGTGTAGCTACATTGTCTAATAGTGTTCCTAAACTGTCTTCTAGTGTAGCTAGACTGTCTATTAGTATAGCTACACTGTCTAATAGTGTTCCTAGAATGTCTATTAGTGTAGCTAGATTGTGTATCAATATAGCTACACTGTCTATTAGTTTTCATAGACGGTCTGTTAGTGTAGCTAGACTGTCTACTAGTGTAGCTACATTGTCTATTGATGTTCCTAGACTGTCCGTTAGTGTAGCTAGATTGTCTATCAATGTAGCTACACTGTCTTTTAATTTTCTTATACTGTCTGTTAGAGTAGCTACACTGTCTATTAGTGTTCATATACTGTCTGTTCGTGTAGCTAGGTTGTCTATTAGTGTAGCTACACTGTCTAATAGTGTTCCTAGACTGTCTATTAGTGTAGCTACATTGTCTAATAGTGTTCCTAGACTGTCTACTAGTGTAGCTAGACTGTCTATTAGTGTAGCTACACTGTCTAATAGTGTTCCTAGACTGTCTATTAGTGTAGCTAGATTGTCTATCAATATAGCTACACTGTCTATTAGTTTTCCTATACTGTCTGTTAGTATAGTTAGACTGTCTACTAGTGTAGTTACATTGTCTATTAGTGTTTCTAGAATGTCTATTAGTGTAGCTAGACTGTCTATTAGAGTAGCTAGATTGTCTATCAATATAGCTACACTGTCTATGAGTTTTCCCATACTGTATGTTAGTGTATCTAGACTGTCTACTAGTGTAGCTACGTTGTCTATTGATGTTCCTAGACTGTCCGTTAGTGTAGCTAGATTGTCTATCAATGTAGCTACACTGTATATATGTTTTCTTATACTGTCTGTTAGAGTAGCTACACTGTCTATTTGTTTTCATCGACGGTCTATTAGTTAGCTACACTGTCTATTAGAGTTCCTAGACTGTCTTTTAGTGTAGCTAGAATGTCTACTAGTGTAGCTACACTGTCTTATAGTCTTCCTAGACTGTCTATTAGTGTAGCTAGACTGTCTATTAGTGTAGCTACACTGTCTAATAGTGTTCCTAGACTGTCTATTAGTGTAGCTACACTGTCTATTAGAGTAGCTACACTGTCTAATAGTGTTCCTAGACTGTCTATTAGTGTAGCTACACTGTCTAATAGTGTTCCTAGACTGTCTGTTAGCGTAACTAGATTGTTTATCAATGTAGCTACACTGTCTATTTGTTTTCATAGACGGTCTATTAGAGAAGCTACACTGTCTATTAGTGTTCATAGACTGTCTGTTAGTGTAGCTACACTGTCTATTAATGTAGCTACACTGTCTTATAGTGTTCCTAGACTGTCTTTTAGTGTAGCTAGATTGTCTATTAGTGTAGCTACACTGTCTTATAGTGTTCATAGACTGTCTATTAGTGTAGCTAGACTGTCTATTAGTGTAGCTACACTGTCTTATAGTGTTCATAGACTGTCTATTAGTGTAGCTAGATTGTCTATTAGTGTAGCTACACTATCTAATAGTGTTCCTAGACTGTCTACTAGTGTAGCTAGACTGTCTATTAGAGTAGCTACACTGTCAAATAGTGTTCCTAGACTGTCTTTTAGTGTAGCTAGATTGTCTATCAATATAGCTACACTGTCTATTAGTGTTCCTAGACGGTCTGTTAGTGTAGCTAGACTGTCTACTAGTGTAGCTACATTGTCTATTGATGTTCCTAGACTGTCCGTTAGTGAAGCTAGATTGTCTATCAATGTAGCTACACTGTCTCTTAGTTTTCTTATACTGTCTGTTAGTGTAGCTAAACTGTCTATAAGTGTTCATATACTGTCTGTTAGTGTAGCTAGACTGTCAATCAGTGTAGCTACACTGTCTAATAGTGTTCCTAGACTGTCTATTAGTGTAGCTAGATTTTGTATCAATATAGCTACACTGTCTATTAGTTTTCATAGACGGTCTGTAAGTGTAGCTAGACTGTCTACTAGTGTAGCTACATTGTCTATTGATGTTCCTAGACTGTCCGTTAGTGTAGCTAGATTGTCTATCAATGTAGCTACAATGTCTTTTAATTTTCTTATACTGTCTGTTAGAGTAGCTACACTGTCTATTAGTGTTCATATACAGTCTGTTCGTGTAGCTAGACTGTCTATTAGTGTAGCTACACTGTCTAATAGTGTTCCTAGACTGTATATTAGTGTAGCTAGATTGTCTATCAATATAGCTACACTGTCTATTAGTTTTCCTATACTGTCTGTTAGTGTAGCTAGACTGTCTACTAGTGTAGCTACATTGTCTATTAGTGTTCCTAAACTGTCTATTAGTATAGCTAGACTGTCTATTAGAGTAGCTAGATTGTCTATCAATATAGCTGCACTGTCTATTAGTTTTCCTATACTGTATGTTAGTGTAGCTAGACTGTCCACTAGTGTAGCTACATGGTATATTGATGTTCCTTGACTATCCGTTAGTGTAGCTAGATTGTCTATCAATGTAGCTACACTGTCTATTAGTTTTCTTATACTGTCTGTTAGAGTAGCTACACTGTCTATTTGTTTTCATCGACGGTCTATTAGTTAGCTGTTCATGGACTGTCTGTTAGTGTAGCTAGACTGTCTATTAGTGTAGCTACACTGTCTAATAGTGTTCCTAGACTGTATATTAGTGTAGCTAGACTGTCTACTAGTGTAGCTACACTGTCTTATAGTGTTCCTAGACTGTCTATTAGTTTAGCTAGACTGTCTATTAGTGTAGCTACACTGTCTTATAGTGTTCCTAGACTGTCTATTAGTGTTGCTAGACTGTCTATTAGAGTAGCTTCACTGTCTAATAGCGTTCCTAGACTGTCTTTTAGTGTAGCTACACTGTCTAATAGTGTTCCTAGACTGTCTGTTAGCGTAACTAGATTATTTATCAATGTAGCTTTACTGTCTATTTGTTTTCATAGACGGTCTATTAGAGAAGCTACACTGTCTATAAGTGTTCATAGACTGTCTGTTAGTGTAGCTAGACTGTCTATTAATGTAGCTACACTGTCTTATAGTGTTCCTAGACTGTCTATTAGTGTAGCTAGATTGTCTATTAGTGTAGCTACACTGTCTTATAGTGTTCCAAGACTGTCTATTAGTGTAGCTAGACTGTCTATTAGTGTAGCTACACTGTCTATTAATTGTTCATAGACTGTCTGTTAGTGTAGCTAGACTGTCTATTAGTGTAGCTACACTGTCTTATAGTGTTCCTAGACTGTCTATTAGTGTAGCTAGATTGTATATTAGTGTAGCTACACTGTCTAATAGTGTTCCTAGACTGTCTACTAGTGTAGCTAGACTGTCTATTAGAGTAGCTACACCGTCTAATAGTGTCCCTAGACTGTCTATTAGTGTAGCTAGATTGTCTATCAATATAGCTACACTGTCTATTAGTTTTTATAGACTGTCTGTTAGTGTAGCTAGACTGTCTACTAGTGTAGCTACATTGTCTATTGATGTTCCTAGACTGTCCGTTAGTGAAGCTAGATTATCTATCAATGTAGCTACACTGTCTATTAGTTTTCTTATACTGTCTGTTAGAGTAGCTACACTGTGAATTAGTGTTCATATACTGTCTGTTAGTGTAGCTAGACTGTCTATCAGTGTAGCTACACTGTCTAATGGTGTTCCTAGACTGTCTATTAGTGTAGCTAGGTTGTCTATTAGTGTAGCTACACTGTCTAATAGTGTTCCTAGACTGTCTATTAGTGTAGCTACATTGTCTAATAGTGTTCCTAGAATGTCTACTAGTGTAGCTAGACTGTCTATTAGTATAGCTACACTGTCTAATAGTGTTCCTAGACTGTCTATAAGTGTAGCTAGATTGTGTATCAATATAGCTACACTGTCTATTAGTTTTCAGAGACGGTCTGTTAGTGTAGCTAGACTGTCTATTAGTGTAGCTACACTGTCTAATAGTGTTCCTAGACTGTATATTAGTGTAGCTAGACTGTCTACTAGTGTAGCTACATTGTCTATTGATGTTCCTAGACTGTCCGTTAGTGAAGCTAAATTATCTATCAATGTAGCTACACTGTCTATTAGTTTTCTTATACTGTCTGTTAGAGTAGCTACACTGTGTATTAGTGTTCATATACTGTCTGTTAGTGTAGCTAGACTGTCTATCAGTGTAGCTTCACTGTCTAATAGTGTTCCTAGACTGTCTATTAGTGTAGCTAGGTTGTCTATTAGTGTAGCTACACTGTCTAATAGTGTTCCTAGACTGTCTATTAGTGTAGCTACATTGTCTAATAGTGTTCTAGACTGTCTACTAGTGTAGCTAGACTGTCTATTAGTATAGCTACACTGTCTAATAGTGTTCCTAGACTGTCTATTAGTGTAGCTAGATTGTGTATCAATATAGCTACACTGTCTATTAGTTTTCATAGACGGTCTGTTAGTGTAGCTAGACTTTCTACTAGTGTAGCTACATTGTCTATTGATGTTCCTAGACTGTCCGTTAGTGTAGCTAGATTGTCTATCAATGTAGCTACACTGTCTTTTAATTTTCTTATACTGTCTGTTAGAGCAGCTACACTGTCTATCAGTGTTCATATACTGTCTGTTCGTGTAGCTAGGTTGTCTATTAGTGTAGCTACACTGTCTAATAGTGTTCCTAGACTGTCTATTAGTGTAGCTACATTGTCTAATAGTGTTCCTAGACTGTCTACTAGTGTAGCTAGACTGTCTATTAGTGTAGCTACACTGTCTAATAGTGTTCCTAGACTGTCTATTAGTGTAGCTAGATTGTCTATCAATATAGCTACACTGTCTATTAGTTTTCCTATACTGTCTGTTAGTATAGCTAGACTGTCTACTAGTGTAGTTACATTGTCTATTAGTGTTTCTAGACTGTCTATTAGTGTAGCTAGACTGTCTATTAGAGTAGCTAGATTGTCTATCAATATAGCTACACTGTCTATGAGTTTTCCTATACTGTATGTTAGAGTAGCTACACTGTCTATTTGTTTTCATCGACGGTCTATTAGTTAGCTACACTGTCTATTAGAGTTCATAGACTGTCTGTTAGTGTAGCTAGACTGTCTATTAGTGTAGCTACACTGTCTAATAGTGTTCCTAGACTGTATTTTAGTGTAGCTAGAATGTCTACTAGTGTAGATACACTGTCTTATAGTCTTCCTAGACTGTCTATTAGTGTAGCTACATTGTCTATTGATGTTCCTAGACTGTCCGTTAGTGTAGCTAGATTGTATATCAATGTAGCTAGACTGTCTATTAGAGTAGCTACACTGTCTAATAGTGTTCCTAGACTGTCTATTAGTGTAGCTACACTGTCTAATAGTGTTCCTAGACTGTCTGTTAGCGTAACTAGATTGTTTATCAATGTAGCTACACTGTCTATTTGTTTTCATAGACGGTCTATTAGAGAAGCTACACTGTCTATTAGTGTTCATAGACTGTCTGTTAGTGTAGCTACACTGTCTATTAATGAAGCTACACTGTCTTATAGTGTTCCTAGACTGTCTTTTAGTGTAGCTAGATTGTCTATTAGTGTAGCTACACTGTCTTATATTGTTCCTAGACTGTCTATTAGTCTAGCTAGACTGTCTATTAGTGTAGCTACACTGTCTTTTAGTGTTCATAGACTGTCTGTTAGTGTAGCTAGACTGTCTATTAGTGTAGCTACACTGTCTTATAGTGTTCATAGACTGTCTATTAGTGTAGCTAGATTGTCTATTAGTGTAGCTACACTATCTAATAGTGTTCCTAGACTGTCTACTAGTGTAGCTAGACTGTCTATTAGTGTAGCTACACTGTCTTATAGTGTTCATAGACTGTCTATTAGTGTAGCTAGATTGTCTATTAGTGTAGCTACACTATCTAATAGTGTTCCTAGACTGTCTACTAGTGTAGCTAGACTGTCTATTAGAGTAGCTACACTGTCAAATAGTGTTCCTAGACTGTCTTTTAGTGTAGCTAGATTGTCTATCAACATAGCTACACTGTCTAATAGTGTTCCTTGACGGTCTGTTAGTGTAGCTAGACTGTCTACTAGTGTAGCTACATTGTCTATTGATGTTCCTGAATGTCCGTTAGTGAAGCTAGATTGTCTATCAATGTAGCTACACTGTCTATTAGTTTTCTTATACTGTGTGTTAGTGTAGCTATACTGTCTATTAGTGTTCATATACTGCCTGTTAGTGTAGCTAGACTGTCTATCAGTGTAGCTACACTGTCTAATAGTGTTCCTAGACTGTCTATTTGTGTAGCTAGATTGTCTATTAGTGTAGCTACACTGTCTAATAGTGTTCCTAGACTGTCTATTAGTGTAGCTGGACTGTCTATTAGTGTAGCTACATTGTCTAATAGTGTTCCTAGACTGTCTACTAGTGTAGATAGACTGTCTATTAGTGTAGCTACACTGTCTAATAGTGTTCCTAGACTGTCTATTAGTGTAGCTAGATTTTGTATCAATATAGCTACACTGTCTATTAGTTTTCATAGACGGTCTGTTAGTGTAGCTAGACTGACTACTAGTGTAGCTACATTGTCTATTGATGTTCCTAGACTGTCCGTTAGTGTAGCTAGATTGTCTATCAATGTAGCTACACTGTCTTTTAATTTTCTTATACTGTTTGTTAGAGTAGCTACACTGTCTATTAGTGTTCATATACTGTCTGTTCGTGTAGCTAGACTGTCTATTAGTGTAGCTACATTGTCTTATAGTGTTTCTAGACTGTCTATTAGTGTAGCTAGATTGTCTATCAATATAGCTATACTGTCTATTAGTTTTCCTATACTGTCTACTAGTGTAGCTACATTGTCTATTAGTGTTCCTAGACTGTCTATTAGTATAGCTAGACTGTCTATTAGAGTAGCTAGATTGTCTATCAATATAGCTACACTGTCTATTAGTTTACCTATACTGTATGTTAGTGTAGCTAGACTGTCTACTAGTGTAGCTACATGGTCTATTGATGTTCCTAGACTATCCGTTAGTGTAGCTAGATTGTCTATCAATGTAGCTACACTGTCTATTAGTTTTCTTATACTGTCTGTTAGAGTAGCTACACTGTCTATTTGTTTTCATCGACGGTCTATTAGTTAGCTACACTGTCTATAAGTGTTCATAGACTGCCTGTTAATATAGATAGACTGTCTATTAATGTAGCTACACTGTCTTATAGTGTTCCTACACTGTCTATTAGTGTAGCTAGATTGTCTATTAGTGTAGCTACACTCTCTTATAGTGTTCCAAGACTGTCTATTAGTGTAGCTACACTGTCTATTAGTGTTCATAGACTGTCTGTTAGTGTAGCTAGACTGTCTATTAGTGTAGCTACACTGTCTTATAGTGTTTCTAGACTGTCTATTAGTGTAGCTAGATTGTCAATTAGTGTAGCTACACTGTCTAATAGTGTTCCTAGACTGTCTACTAGTGTAGCTAGACTGTCTATTAGAGTAGCTACACCGTCTAATAGTGTCCCTAGACTGTCTATTAGTGTAGCTAGATTGTCTATCAATATAGCTACACTGTCTATTAGTTTTTATAGACGGTCTGTTAGTGTAGCTAGACTGTCTACTAGTGTAGCTACATTGTCTATTGATGTTCCTAGACTGTCCGTAAGTGAAGCTAGATTGTCTATCAATGTAGCTACACTGTCTTTTAATTTTCTTATACTATCTGTTAGAGTAGCTACACTGTCTATTAGTGTTCATATACTGTCTGTTCGTGTAGCTAGACTGTCTATTAGTGTAGCTACACTGTCTAATAGTGTCCCTAGACTGTCTATTAGTGTAGCTAGATTGTCTATCAATATAGCTACACTGTCTATTAGTTTTCCTATACTGTCTGTTAGTGTAGCTAGACTGTCTACTAGTGTAGCTACATTGTCTATTAGTGTTCCTAGACTGTCTATTAGTGTAGCTAGACTGTCTATTAGAGTAGCTAGATTGTCTATCAATATAGCTACACTGTCTATGAGTTTTCCTATACTGTATGTTAGTGTAGCTAGACTGTCTACTAGTGTAGCTACATTGTCTATTAGTGTTCCTAGACTGTCTATTAGTGTAGCTAGACTGTCTATTAGAGTAGCTAGATTGTCTATCAAAATAGCTACACTGTCTATGAGTTTTTCCTATACTGTATGTTAGAGTAGCTACACTGTGTATTAGTGTTTATATACTGTCTGTTAGTGTAGCTAGACTGTCTATCAGTGTGGCTACACTGTCTAATAGTGTTCCTAGACTGTCTATTAATGTAGCTAGGTTGTCTATTAGTGTAGCTACACTGTCTAATAGTGTTCCTAGACTGTCTATAAGTGTAGCTACATTGTCTAATAGTGTTCATAGACTGTCTTCTAGTGTAGCTAGACTGTCTATTAGTGTAGCTACACTGTCTAATAGTGTTCCTAGACTGTCTATTAGTGTAGCTAGATTGTGTATCAATATAGCTACACTGTCTATTAGTTTTCATAGACGGTCTGTTAGTGTAGCTAGACTGTCTACTAGTGTAGCTACATTGTCTATTGATGTTCCTAGACTGTCCGTTAGTGTAGCTAGATTGTCTATCAATGTAGCTACACTGTCTTTTAATTTTCTTATACTGTCTGTTAGAGTAGCTTCATTGTCTATTAGTGTTCATATACTGTCTGTTCGTGTAGCTAGACTGTCTATTAGTGTAGCTACACTGTCTAATGGTGTTCCTAGACTGTCTATTAGTGTAGCTAGATTGTCTATCAATATAGCTACACTGTCTATTAGTTTTCCTATACTGTCTGTAAGTGTAGCTAGACAGTCTACTAGTGTAGCTACATTGTCTATTAGTGTTCCTAGACTGTCTATTAGTGTAGCTAGACTGTCTATTTGAGTAGCTAGATTGTCTATCAATATAGCTACACTGTCTATGAGTTTTCCTATACTGTATGTTAGTGTAGCTAGACTGTCTACTAGTGTAGCTACATTGTCTATTGATGTTCCTAGACTGTCCGTTAGTGTAGCTAGATTGTCTATCAATGTAGCTACACTGTCTTTTAATTTTCTTATACTGTCTGTTAGAGTAGCTACACTGTCAATTAGTTTTCATCGACGGTCTATTAGTTAGCTACAATGTCTATTAGAGTTCATAGACTGTCTGTTAGTGTAGCTAGACTGTCTATTAGTGTAGCTACACTTTCTAATAGTGTTCCTAGACTGTCTATTAGTGTTCATATATTGTCTGTTCGTGTAGCTAGACTGTCTATTAGAGTAGCTAGATTGTCTATCAATATAGCTACACTGTCTATTAGTTTTCCTATACTGTATGTTAGTGTAGCTAGACTGTCTACTAGTGTAGCTACATGGTCTATTGATATTCCTAGACTATCCGTTAGTGTAGCTAGATTGTCTATCAATGTAGCTAGATTGTCTATCAATGTAGCTAAACTGTCTATTAGTTTTCTTATACTGTCTGTTAGAGTAGCTACACTGTCTGTTTTTTTTCATCGACGGTCTATAAGTTAGCTACACTGTCTATAAGTGTTCATACACTGTCTGTTAGTATAGATAGACTGTCTATTTATGTAGCTACACTGTCTTATAGTGTTCCTACACTGTCTATTAGTGTAGCTATATTGTCTATTAGTGTAGCTGCACTCTCTTATAGTGTTCCAAGACTGTCTATTAGTGTAGCTAGAATGTCTATTAGTGTAGCTACACTGTCTATTAGTGTTCGTAGACTGTCTGTTAGTGTAGCTAGACTGTCTATTAGTGTAGCTACACTGTCTTATAGTGTTCCTAGACTGTCTTTTAGTGTAGCTAGATTGTCAATTAGTGTAGCTACACTGTCTATTAGTGTAGCTACACTGTCTATTAGTGTTCGTTGACTGTCTGTTAGTGTAGCTAGACTGTCTATTAGTGTAGCTACACTGTCTTATAGTGTTCCTAGACTGTCTATTAGTGTAGCTAGATTGTCTATTAGAGTAGCTAGATTGTCTATCAATATAGCTACACTGTCTATGAGTTTTCCTATACTGTATATTAGAGTAGCTACACTGTGTATTAGTGTTTATATACTGTCTGTTAGTGTAGCTAGACTGTCTATCAGTGTGGCTACACTGTCTAATAGTGTTCCTAGACTGTCTATTAATGTAGCTAGGTTGTCTATTAGTGTAGCTACACTGTCTAATAGTGTTCCTAGACTGTCTATTAGTGTAGCTACATTGTCTAATAGTGTTCATAGACTGTCTTCTAGTGTAGCTAGACTGTCTATTAGTGTAGCTACACTGTCTAATAGTGTTCCTAGACTGTCTATTAGTGTAGCTAGATTGTGTATCAATATAGCTACACTGTCTATTAGTTTTCATAGACGGTCTGTTAGTGTAGCTAGACTGTCTACTAGTGTAGCTACATTGTCTATTGATGTTCCTAGACTGTCCGTTAGTGTAGCTAGATTGTCTATCAATGTAGCTACACTGTCTTTTAATTTTCTTATACTGTCTGTTAGAGTAGCTTCATTGTCTATTAGTGTTCATATACTGTCTGTTCGTGTAGCTAGACTGTCTATTAGTGTAGCTACACTGTCTAATGGTGTTCCTAGACTGTCTATTAGTGTAGCTAGATTGTCTATCAATATAGCTACACTGTCTATTAGTTTTCCTATACTGTCTGTAAGTGTAGCTAGACAGTCTACTAGTGTAGCTACATTGTCTATTAGTGTTCCTAGACTGTCTATTAGTGTAGCTAGACTGTCTATTAGAGTAGCTAGATTGTCTATCAATATAGCTACACTGTCTATGAGTTTTCCTATACTGTATGTTAGTGTAGCTAGACTGTCTACTAGTGTAGCTACATTGTCTATTGATGTTCCTAGACTGTCCGTTAGTGTAGCTAGATTGTCTATCAATGTAGCTACACTGTCTTTTAATTTTCTTATACTGTCTGTTAGAGTAGCTACACTGTCAATTAGTTTTCATCGACGGTCTATTAGTTAGCTACAATGTCTATTAGAGTTCATAGACTGTCTGTTAGTGTAGCTAGACTGTCTATTAGTGTAGCTACACTTTCTAATAGTGTTCCTAGGCTGTCTATTAGTGTTCATATATAGTCTGTTCGTGTAGCTAGACTGTCTATTAGAGTAGCTAGATTGTCTATCAATATAGCTACACTGTCTATTAGTTTTCCTATACTGTATGTTAGTGTAGCTAGACTGTCTAATAGTGTAGCTACATGGTCTATTGATATTCCTAGACTATCCGTTAGTGTAGCTAGATTGTCTATCAATGTAGCTAGATTGTCTATCAATGTAGCTAAACTGTCTATTAGTTTTCTTATACTGTCTGTTAGAGTAGCTACACTGTCTGTTTTTTTTCATCGACGGTCTATTAGTTAGCTACACTGTCTATAAGTGTTCATACACTGTCTGTTAGTATAGATAGACTGTCTATTTATGTAGCTACACTGTCTTATAGTGTTCCTACACTGTCTATTAGTGTAGCTATATTGTCTATTAGTGTAGCTGCACTCTCTTATAGTGTTCCAAGACTGTCTATTAGTGTAGCTAGAATGTCTATTAGTGTAGCTACACTGTCTATTAGTGTTCGTAGACTGTCTGTTAGTGTAGCTAGACTGTCTATTAGTGTAGCTACACTGTCTTATAGTGTTCCTAGACTGTCTTTTAGTGTAGCTAGATTGTCAATTAGTGTAGCTACACTGTCTATTAGTGTAGCTACACTGTCTATTAGTGTTCGTTGACTGTCTGTTAGTGTAGCTAGACTGTCTATTAGTGTAGCTACACTGTCTTATAGTGTTCCTAGACTGTCTATTAGTGTAGCTAGATTGTCTATTAGTGTAGCTACACTGTCTAATAGTGTTCCTAGACTGTCTGTTAGCGTAACTAGATTGTTTATCAATGTAGCTACACTGTCTGTATGTTTTTATAGACGGTCTATTAGAGAAGCTACACTGTCTACTAGTGTTCATAGACTGTCTGTTAGTGTAGCTAGACTGTCTATTAGTGTAGCTACACTGTCTAATAGTTTTCCTAGACTGTCTATTAGTGTTCATATATTGTCTGTTCGTGTAGCTAGACTGTCTACTAGTGTAGCTACATTGTCATTTGATGTTCCTAGACTGTCCGTTAGTGTAGCTAGATTGTTTATCAATGTAGCTACACTGTCTATAAGTTTTCTTATACTGTCTGTTAGAGTAGCTACACTGTCTATTTGTTTTCATCGACGGTCTATTAGTTAGCTACACTGTCTATTAGAGTTCATAGACTGTCTGTTAGTGTAGCTAGACTGTCTATTAGTGTAGCTACACTGTCTAATAGTGTTCCTAGACTGTCTATTAGTGTTGCTAGACTATCTATTATTGTAGCTACACTGTCTACTATTGTTTCATAGACTGTCTATTAGTGTAGCTAGACTGTCTACTAGTGTAGCTACACTGTCTCATAGTGTTCCTAGACTGTCTATTAGTGTAGCTAGACTGTCTATTAGTGTAGCTACACTGTCAAATAGTGTTCCTAGACTGTCTATTAGTGTAGCTAGACTGTCTATTAGAGGAGCTACACTGTCTATTAGTGTTCCTAGACTGTCTATTAGTGTAGCTACACTGTCTAATAGTGTTCCTAGACTGTCTGTTAGCGTAACTAGATTGTTTATCAATGTAGCTACACTGTCTATATGTTTTCATAGACGGTCTATTAGAGAAGCTACACTGTCTATTAGTGTTCATAGACTGTCTGTTAGTGTAGCTACCATGTCTATTAATGTAGCTACACTGTCTTATAGTGTTCCTAGACTGTCTATTAGTGTAGCTAGATTGTCTATTAGTGTAGCTACACTGTCTTATAGTGTTCCTAGACTATCTATTAGTGTAGCTAGACTGTCTATTAGTGTAGCTACACTGTCTTTTAGTGTTCCTAGACTGTCTATTAGTGTAGCTAGATTGTCTATTAGTGTAGCTACACTGTCTTATAGTGTTCATATACTGTCTGTTAGTGTAGCTAGACTGTCTATCAGTGTAGCTACACTGTCTAATAGTGTTCCTAGACTGTCTATTAGTGTAGCTAGATTGTCTATTAGTGTAGCTACACTGTCTCATAGTGTTCCTAGACTGTCTATTAGTGTAGCTACACTGTCTATTAGTGTAGCTACACTGTCTAATAGTGTTCCTAGATTATCTACTAGTGTATATAGACTGTCTATTAGTGTATCTACACTGTCTAATAGTGTTCCTAGACTGTCTACTAGTGTAGCTAGATTTTTATCAATATAGCTACACTGTCTATTAGTTTTCATAGACGGTCTGTTAGTGTAGCTAGACTGTCTACTAGTGTAGCTACATTGTCTATTGATGTTCCTAGACTGTCCGTTAGTGTAGCTAGATTGTCTATCAATGTAGCTACACTGTCTTTTAATTTTCTTATTCTGTCTGTTAGAGTAGCTACTTTGTCTATTAGTGTTCAAATACTGTCTGTTCGTGTAGCTAGACTGTCTATTAGTGTAGCTACACTGTCTTATAGTGTTCCTAGACTGTCTATTAGTGTAGCTAGATTGTATATCAATATAGCTACACTGTCTTTTAGTTTTCCTATACTGTCTGATAGTGTAGCTAGACTGTCTACTAGTGTAGCTACATTGTCTATTAGTGTTCCTAGACTGTCTATTAGTATAGCTAGATTGTCTATCAATGTAGATACACTGTCTATTAGTTTTCTTATACTGTCTGTTAGAGTAGCTACACTGTCTATTTGTTTTCATCGACGGTCTATTAAGTTAGCTACACTGTCTATTAGAGTTCATAGACTGTCTGTTAGTGTAGCTACACTGTCTAATAGTGTAGCTACACTGTCTAATAGTGCTCCTAGACTATCTATTAGTGTAGCTAGACTGTCTACTAGTGTAGCTACACTGTCTTATAGTGTTCCTAGAATGTCTATTAGTGTAGCTAGACTGTCTATTAGTGTAGCTACACTGTCTAATATTGTTCCTAGACTGTCTATTAGTGTAGCTAGACTGTCTATTAGAGTAGCATAACTGTCTAATAGTGTTCCTAGACTGTCTATTAGTGTAGCTAGACTGTCTACTAGTGTAGCTACACTGTCTTATAGTGTTCCTAGACTGTCTATAAGTGTAGCTAGACTGTCTATTAGTGTAGCTATACTGTCTAATCATGTTCCTAGACTGTCTTTTAGTGTAGCTAGACTGTCTATTAGAGTAGCTACACTGTCTAATAGTGTTCCTAGACTGTCTTTTAGTGTAGCTAGACTGTCTATTAGTGTAGCTACACTGTCTAATAGTGTTCCTAGACTGTCTATTAGTGTAGCTGGATTGTCTATCAATATAGCTACACTGTCTATTAGTTTTCCTATACTGTCTGTTAGTGTAACTAGACTGTCTACTAGTGTAGCTACATTGTCTATTAGTGTTCCTCGACTGTCTTTTAGTGTAGCTAGACTGTCTATTAGAGTAGCTAGATTGTCTATCAATATAGCTACACTGTCTATTAGTTTTCCTATACTGTATGTTAGTGTAGCTAGACTGACTACTAGTGTAGCTACATTGTCTATTGATGTTCCTAGACTGTCCGTTAGTGTAGCTAGATTGTCTATCAATGTAGCTACACTGTCTATAAAATTTCTTATACTATCTGTTAAAGTAGCTACACTGTCTATTTGTTTTCATCGACGGTCTATTAGTTAGCTACACTGTCTATTAGAGTTCATAGACTGTCTGTTAGTGTAGCTAGACTGTCTATTAGTGTAGCTACACTGTCTTATAGTGTTCCTAGACTGTCTATTAGTGTAGCTAGACTGTCTATTAGTGTAGCTACACTGTCTTATAGTGTTCCTAGACTGTCTATTAGTGTAGCTAGACTGTCTATTAGTGTAGCTACACTGTCTAATAGTGTTCCTAGACTGTCTATTAGTGTAGCTAGACTGTCTACTAGTGTAGCTACACTGTCTTTTAGTGTTCCTAGACTGTCTATTAGAGTAGCTAGACTGTCTATTAGTGTAGCTAGACTGTCTATTAGAGTAGCTACACTGTCTAATAGTGTTCCTAGACTGTCTATTAGTGTAGCTACACTGTCTAATAGTGTTCCTAAACTGTCTGTTAGCGTAACTAGATTGTTTATCAATGTAGCTACACTGTCTATTTGTTTTCCTATACTGTCTGTTAGTGTAGCTAGACTTGCTACTAGTGTAGCTACATTGTCTATTAGTGTTCCTAGACTGTCTATTAGTATAGCTAGACTGTCTATTAGAGTAGCTAGATTGTCTATCAATATAGCTACACTGTCTATTAGTTTTCCTATACTGTATGTTAGTGTAGCTAGACTGTCTACTAGTGTAGCTACATGGTCTATTGATGTTCCTAGACTATCCGTTAGTGTAGCTAGATTGTCTATCAATGTAGCTACACTGTCTATTAGTTTTCTTATACTGTCTGTTAGAGTAGCTACACTGTCTATTTGTTTTCATCGACGGTCTATTAGTTAGCTACACTGTCTATTAGAGTTCATAGACTGTCTGTTAGTGTAGCTACACTGTCTATTAGTGTAGCTACACTGTCTAATAGTGTTCCTAGACTGTCTATTAGTGTAGCTAGACTGTCTTCTAGTGTAGCTACACTGTCTTATAGTGTTCCTAGAATGTCTATTAGTGTAGCTAGACTGTCTATTAGTGTAGCTACACTGTCTAATAGTGTTCCTAGACTGTCTATTAGTGTAGCTAGACTGTCTATTAGAGTAGCTACACTGTCTAATAGTGTTCCTAGACTGTCTATTAGTGTAGCTACACTGTCTAATAGTGTTCCTAGACTGTCTGTTAGCGTAACTAGATTGTTTATCAATGTAGCTACACTGTCTATTTGTTTTCATAGACGGTCTATTAGAGAAGCTACACTGTCTATAAGTGTTCATAGACTGTCTGTTAGTGTAGCTAGACTGTCTATTAATGTAGCTACACTGTCTTATAGTTTTCCTAGACTGTCTATTAGTGTAGCTAGATTGTCTATTAGTGTAGCTACACTGTCTAATAGTGTTCCTAGACTGTCTATTAGTGTAGCTAGACTGTCTATTAGTGTAGCTACACTGTCTATTAGTGTTCATAGACTGTCTTTTAGTGTAGCTAGACTGTATATTATTGTAGCTACACTGTCTTATAGTGTTCCTAGACTATCTATTAGTGTAGCTAGATTGTCTATTAGCGTAGCTACACTGTCTAATAGTGTTCCTAGACTGTCTACTAGTGTAGCTAGACTGTCTATTAGAGTAGCTACACCGTCTAATAGTGTCCCTAGATTGTCTATTAGTGTAGCTAGATTGTCTATCAATATAGCTACACTGTCTATTAGTTTTTATAGACGGTCTGTTAGTGTAGCTAGACTGTCTACTAGTGTAGCTACATTGTCTATTGATGTTCCTAGACTGTCCGTTAGTGAAGCTAGATTGTCTATCAATGTAGCTACACTGTCTATTAGTTTTCTTATACTGTCTGTTAGAGTAGCTACACTGTCTATTAGTGTTCATATAATGTCTGTTAGTGTAGCTAGACTGTCTATCAGTGTAGCTACACTGTCTAATAGTGTTCCTAGACTGTCTATTAGTGTAGCTAGGTTGTCTATTAGTGTAGCTACACTGTCTAATAGTGTTCCTAGACTGTCTATTAGTGTAGCTACATTGTCTAATAGTGTTCCTAGACTGTCTACTAGTGTAGCTAGACTGTCTATTAGTGTAGCTTTACTGTCTAATAGTGTTCCTAGACTGTCTTTAAGTGTAGCTAGATTTTGTATCAATATAGCTACACTGTCTTTTAGTTTTCATAGATGGTCTGTTAGTGTAGCTAGACTGTCTACTAGTGTAGCTACATTGTCTATTGATGTTCCTAGACTGTCCGAAAGTGTAGTTAGATTGTCTATCAATGTAGCTACACTGTCTTTTAATTTTCTTATATTGTCTGTTAGAGTAGCTACACTGTCTATTAGTGTTCATATACTGTCTGTTCGTGTAGCTAGACTGTCTATTAGTGTAGCTACACTGTCTAATAGTGTTCCTAGACTGTCTATTAGTGTAGCTGGATTGTCTATCAATATAGCTACACTGTCTATTAGTTTTCCTATACTGTCTGTTAGTGTAACTAGACTGTCTACTAGTGTAGCTACATTGTCTATTAGTTTTCCTATACTGTCTGTTAGTGTAACTAGACTGTCTACTAGTGTAGCTACACTGTCTAATAGTGTTCCTAGACTGTCTATTAGTGTTCATATATTGTCTGTTCGTGTAGCTAGACTGTCTACTAGTGTAGCTACATTGTCATTTGATGTTCCTAGACTGTCCGTTAGTGTAGCTAGATTGTCTATCAATGTAGCTACACTGTCTATAAGTTTTCTTATACTGTCTGTTAGAGTAGCTACACTGTCTATTTGTTTTCATCGACGGTCTATTAGTTAGCTACACTGTCTATTAGAGTTCATAGACTGTCTGTTAGTGTAGCTAGACTGTCTATTAGTGTAGCTACACTGTCTAATAGTGTTCCTAGACTGTCTATTAGTGTTGCTAGACTATCTATTATTGTAGCTACACTGTCTACGAGTGTTTCATAGACTGTCTATTAGTGTAGCTAGACTGTCTACTAGTGTAGCTACACTGTCTTATAGTGTTCCTAGACTGTCTATTAGTGTAGCTAGACTGTCTATTAGTGTAGCTACACTGTCAAATAGTGTTCCTAGACTGTCTATTAGTGTAGCTAGACTGTCTATTAGAGTAGCTACACTGTCTATTAGTGTTCCTAGACTGTCTATTAGTGTAGCTACACTGTCTAATAGTGTTCCTAGACTGTCTGTTAGCGTAACTAGATTGTTTATCAATGTAGCTACACTGTCTATATGTTTTCATAGACGGTCTATTAGAGAAGCTACACTGTCTATTAGTGTTCATAGACTGTCTGTTAGTGTAGCTACCATGTCTATTAATGTAGCTACACTGTCTTATAGTGTTCCTAGACTGTCTATTAGTGTAGCTAGATTGTCTATTAGTGTAGCACTGTCTTATAGTGTTCCTAGACTATCTATTAGTGTAGCTAGACTGTCTATTAGTGTAGCTACACTGTCTTTTAGTGTTCCTAGACTGTCTATTAGTGTAGCTAGATTGTCTATTAGTGTAGCTACACTGTCTTATAGTGTTCATATACTGTCTTTTAGTGTAGCTAGACTGTCTATCAGTGTAGCTACACAGTCTAATAGTGTTCCTAGACTGTCTATTAGTGTAGCTAGATTGTCTATTAGTGTAGCTACACTGTCTCATAGTGTTCCTAGACTGTCTATTAGTGTAGCTACACTGTCTATTAGTGTAGCTACACTGTCTAATAGTGTTCCTAGACTATCTACTAGTGTATATAGACTGTCTATTAGTGTATCTACACTGTCTAATAGTGTTCCTAGACTGTCTACTAGTGTAGCTAGATTTTTATCAATATAGCTACACTGTCTATTAGTTTTCATAGAAGGTCTGTTAGTGTAGCTAGACTGTCTACTAGTGTAGCTACATTGTCTATTGATGTTCCTAGACTGTCCGTTAGTGTAGCTAGATTGTCTATCAATGTAGCTACACTGTCTATAAGTTTTCTTATACTGTCTGTTAGAGTAGCGACACTGTCTATTTGTTTTCATCGACGGTCTATTAGTTAGCTACACTGTCTATTAGAGTTCATAGACTGTCTGTTAGTGTAGCTAGACTGTCTATTAGTGTAGCTACACTGTCTTATAGTGTTCCTAGACTGTCTATTAGTGTTGCTAGACTGTCTATTAGTGTAGCTACACTGTCTTATAGTGTTCCTAGACTGTCTATTAGTGTAGCTAGACTGTCTATTAGTGTAGCTACACTGTCTAATAGTGTTCCTAGACTGTCTATTAGTGTAGCTAGACTGTCTACTAGTGTAGCTACACTGTCTTTTAGTGTTCCTAGACTGTCTATTAGAGTAGCTAGACTGTCTATTAGTGTAGCTAGACTGTATATTAGAGTAGCTACACTGTCTAATAGTGTTCCTAGACTGTCTATTAGTGTAGCTACACTGTCTAATAGTGTTCCTAAACTGTCTGTTAGCGTTACTCGATTGTTTATCAATGTAGCTACACTGTCTATTTGTTTTCCTATACTGTCTGTTAGTGTAGCTAGACTTGCTACTAGTGTAGCTACATTGTCTATTAGTGTTCCTAGACTGTCTATTAGTATAGCTAGACTGTCTTTTAGAGTAGCTAGATTGTCTATCAATATAGCTACACTGTCTATTAGTTTTCCTATACTGTATGTTAGTGTAGCTAGACTGTCTACTAGTGTAGCTACATGGTCTATTGATGTTCCTAGACTATCCGTTAGTGTAGCTAGATTGTCTATCAATGTAGCTACACTGTCTATTAGTTTCCTTATACTGTCTGTTAGAGTAGCTACACTGTCAATTTGTTTTCATCGACGGTCTATTAGTTAGCTACACTGTCTATTAGAGTTCATAGACTGTCTGTTAGTGTAGCTACACTGTCTATTAGTGTAGCTACACTGTCTAATAGTGTTCCTAGACTGTCTATTAGTGTAGCTAGACTGTCTTCTAGTGTAGCTACACTGTCTTATAGTGTTCCTAGAATGTCTATTAGTGTAGCTAGACTGTCTATTAGTGTAGCTACACTGTCTAATAGTGTTCCTAGACTGTCTATTAGTGTAGCTAGACTGTCTATTAGAGTAGCTACACTGTCTAATAGTGTTCCTAGACTGTCTATTAGTGTAGCTACACTGTCTAATAGTGTTCCTAGACTGTCTGTTAGCGTAAGTAGATTGTTTATCAATGTAGCTACACTGTCTATTTGTTTTCATAGACGGTCTATTAGAGAAGCTACACTGTCTATAAGTGTTCATAGACTGTCTGTTAGTGTAGCTAGACTGTCTATTAATGTAGCTACACTGTCTAATAGTTTTCCTAGACTGTCTATTAGTGTAGCTAGATTGTCTATTAGTGTAGCTACACTGTCTTATAGTGTTCCTAGACTGTCTATTAGTGTAGCTAGACTGTCTATTAGTGTAGCTACACTGTCTATTAGTGTTCATAGACTGTCTTTTAGTGTAGCTAGACTGTATATTATTGTAGCTACACTGTCTTATAGTGTTCCTAGACTGTCTATTAGTGTAGCTAGATTGTCTATTAGTGTAGCTACACTGTCTAATAGTGTTCCTAGACTGTCTACTAGTGTAGCTAGACTGTCTATTAGAGTAGCTACACCGTCTAATAGTGTCCCTAGATTGTCTATTAGTGTAGCTAGATTGTCTATCAATATAGCTACACTGTCTATTAGTTTTTATAGACGGTCTGTTAGTGTAGCTAGACTGTCTACTAGTGTAGCTACATTGTCTATTGATGTTCCTTGACTGTCCGTTAGTGAAGCTAGATTGTCTATCAATGTAGCTAAACTGTCTATTAGTTTTCTTATACTGTCTGTTAGAGTAGCTACACTGTCTATTAGTGTTCATATACTGTCTGTTAGTGTAGCTAGACTGTCTATCAGTGTAGCTACACTGTCTAATAGTGTTCCTAGACTGTCTATTAGTGTAGCTACATTGTCTAATAGTGTTCCTAGACTGTCTACTAGTGTAGGTAGACTGTCTATTAGTGTAGCTTTACTGTCTAATAGTGTTCCTAGACTGTCTTTTAGTGTAGCTAGATTTTGTATCAATATAGCTACACTGTCTTTTAGTTTTCATAGATGGTCTGTTAGTGTAGCTAGACTGTCTACTAGTGTAGCTACATTGTCTATTGATGTTCATAGACTGTCCGAAAGTGTAGTTAGATTGTCTATCAATGTAGCTACACTGTCTTTTAATTTTCTTATATTGTCTGTTAGAGTAGCTACACTGTCTATTAGTGTTCATATTCTGTCTGTTCGTGTAGCTAGACTGTCTATTAGTGTAGCTACACTGTCTAATAGTGTTCCTAGACTGTCTATTAGTGTAGCTGGATTGTCTATCAATATAGCTACACTGTCTATTAGTTTTCCTATACTGTCTGTTAGTGTAACTAGACTGTCTACTAGTGTAGCTACATTGTCTATTAGTGTTCCTAGACTGTCTATTAGTGTAGCTAGACTGTCTATTAGAGTAGCTAGATTGTCTATCAATATAGCTACACTGTCTATAAGTTTTCCTATACTGTATGTTAGTGTAGCTAGACTGACTACTAGTGTAGCTACATTGTCTATTGATGTTCCTAGACTGTCCGTTAGTGTAGCTAGATTGTCTATCAATGTAGCTACACTGTCTATAAGTTTTCTTATACTATCTGTTAGAGTAGCTACACTGTCTATTTGTTTTCATCGACGGTCTATTAGTTAGCTACACTGTCTATTAGAGTTCATAGACTGTCTGTTAGTGTAGCTAGACTGTCTATTAGTGTAGCTACACTGTCTAATAAGGTTCCTAGACTGTCTATTAGTGTAGCTAGACTGTCTTCTAGTGTAGCTACACTGTCTTATAGTGTTCCTAGACTGTCTATTAGTGTAGCTAGACTGTCTATTAGTGTAGCTACACTGTCTTATAGTGTTCCTAGACTGTCTATTAGTGTAGCTAGACTGTCTATTAGTGTAGCTACACTGTCTAATAGTGTTCCTAGACTGTCTATTAGTGTAGCTAGACTGTCTACTAGTGTAGCTACACTGTCTTATAGTGTTCCTAGACTGTCTATTAGAGTAGCTAGACTGTCTATTAGTGTAGCTAGACTGTCTATTAGAGTATCTACACTGTCTAATAGTGTTCCTAGACTGTCTATTAGTGTAGCTACACTGTCTTATAGTGTTCCTAGACTGTCTGTTAGCGTAACTAGATTGTTTATCAATGTAGCTACACTGTCTATTTGTTTTCCTATACTGTCTGTTAGTGTAGCTAGACTGTCTACTAGTGTAGCTACATTGTCTATTAGTGTTCCTAGACTGTCTATTAGTATAGCTGGACTGTCTATTAGAGTAGCTAGATTGTCTATCAATATAGCTACTCTGTCTATTAGTTTTCCTATACTATATATTAGTGTAGCTAGACTGTCTACTAGTGTAGCTACATGGTCTATTGATGTTCCTAGACTATCCGTTAGTGTAGCTAGATTGTCTATCAATGTAGCTACACTGTCTATTAGTTTTCTTATACTGTCTGTTAGAGTAGCTACACTGTCTATTTATTTTCATCGACGGTCTATTAGTTAGCTACACTGTCTATTAGAGTTCATAGACTGTCTGTTAGTGTAGCTACACTGTCTATTAGTGTAGCTAAACTGTCTAATAGTGTTCCTAGACTGTCTATTAGTGTAGCTAGACTGTCTTCTAGTGAAGCTACACTGTCTAATAAGGTTCCTAGACTGTCTATTAGTGTAGCTAGACTGTCTTCTAGTGTAGCTACACTGTCTTATAGTGTTCCTAGACTATCTATTAGTGTAGCTAGACTGTCTATTAGTGTAGCTACACTGTCTTATAGTGTTCCTAGACTGTCTATTAGTGTAGCTAGACTGTCTATTAGTGTAGCTACACTGTCTAATAGTGTTCCTAGACTGTCTACTAGTGTAGCTACACTGTCTTATAGTGTTCCTAGACTGTCTATTAGAGTAGCTAGACTGTCTATTAGTGTAGCTACACTGTCAAATAGTGTTCCTAGACTGTCTATTAGTGTAGCTAGACTGTCTATTAGTGTAGCTACACTGTCTAATAGTGTTCCTAGACTGTCTGTTAGCGTAACTAGATTGTTTATCAATGTAGCTACACTGTCTATTTGTTTTCATAGACGGTCTATTAGAGAAGCTACTCTGTCTATAAGTGTTCATAGACTGTCTGTTAGTGTAGCTAGACTGTCTATTAATGTAGCTACACTGTCTTATAGTGTTCCTAGACTGTCTATTAGTGTAGCTAGATTGTCTATTAGTGTAGCTACACTGTCTTATAGTGTTCCTAGACTGTCTATTAGTGTAGCTAGACTGTCTATTAGTGTAGCTACACTGTCTATTAGTGTTCATAGACTGTCTGTTAGTGTAGCTAGACTGTCTATTAGTGTAGCTACACTGTCTTATAGTGTTCCTAGACTGTCAATTAGTGTAGCTAGATTGTCTATTAGTGTAGCTACACTGTCTAATAGTGTTCCTAGACTGTCTACTAGTGTAGCTAGACTGTTTATTAGAGTAGCTACACCGTCTAATAGTGTCCCTAGACTGTCTATTAGTGTAGCTAGATTGTCTATCAATATAGCTACACTGTCTATTAGTTTTTTATAGACGGTCTGTTAGTGTAGCTAGACTGTCTACTAGTGTAGCTACATTGTCTATTGATGTTCCTAGACTGTCCGTTAGTGAAGCTAGATTGTCTATCAATGTAGCTACACTGTCTATTAGTTTTCATATACTGTCTGTTAGAGTAGCTACACTGTCAATTAGTGTTCATATACTGTCTGTAATTGTAGCTAGACTGTCTATCAGTGTAGCTACACTGTCTAATAGTGTTCCTAGACTGTCTATTAGTGTAGCTAGATTGTCTATTAGTGTAGCTACACTGTCTAATAGTGTTCCTAGACTGTCTACTAGTGTAGATATACTGTCTATTAGTGTAGCTACACTGTCTAATAGTGTTCCTAGACTGTCTATTAGTGTAGCTAGATTTTGTATCAATATAGTTACACTGTCTATTAGTTTTCATAGACGGTCTGTTAGTGTAGCTAGACTGTCTTCTAGTGTAGCTACGTTGTCTATTGATGTTCCTGGATTGTCTATCAATATAGCTACACTGTCTATTAGTTTTCCTATACTGTCTGTTAGTGTAGCTAGACTGTCTACTAGTGTAGCTACATTGTCTATTAGTGTTCCTAGACTGTCTATTAGTATAGCTAGACTGTCTATTAGAGTAGCTAGATTGTCTATCAATATAGCTACACTGTCTATTAGTTTTCGTATACTGTATGTTAGTGTAGCTAGACTGTCTACTAGTGTAGCTACATGGTCTATTGATGTTCCTAGACTATCCGTTAGTGTAGCTAGATTGTCTATCAATGTAGCTACACTGTCTATTAGTTTTCTTATACTGTCTGTTAGAGTAGCTACACTGTCTATTTGTTTTCATCGACGGTCTATTGGTTAGCTACACTGTCTATTAGAGTTCATAGACTGTCTGTTAGTGTAGCTAGACTGTCTATTAGTGTAGCTACACTGTCTAATAGTGTTCCTAGAATGACTATTAGTGTAGCTAGACTGTCTATTAGTGTAGCTACACTGTCTAATAGTGTTCCTAGACTGTCTATTAGTGTAGCTAGACTGTCTATTAGAGTAGCTACACTGTCTAATAGTGTTCCTAGACTGTCTATTAGTGTAGCTACACTGTCTAATAGTGTTCCTAGACTGTCTGTTAGCGTAACTAGATTGTTTATCAATATAGCTACACTGTCTATTTGTTTTCATAGACGGTCTATTAGAGAAGCTACACTGTCTATAAGTGTTCATAGACTGTCTGTTAGTGTAGCTAGACTGTCTATTAATGTAGCTACACTGTCTTATAGTGTTCCTAGACTGTCTATTAGTGTAGCTAGATTGTCTATTAGTGTAGCTACACTGTCTTATTGTGTTCCTAGACTGTCTATTAGTGTAGCTAGACTGTCTATTAGTGTAGCTACACTGTCTATTAGTGTTCATAGAGTGTCTGTTAGTGTAGCTAGACTGTATATTAGTGTAGCTACACTGTCTTATAGTGTTCCTAGACTGTCTATTAGTGTAGCTAGGTTGTCTATTAGTGTAGCTACACTGTCTAATAGTGTTCCTAGAATGTCTACTAGTGTAGCTAGACTGTCTATTAGAGTAGCTACACTGTCTAATAGTGTCCCTAGACTGTCTATTAGTGTAGCTAGATTGTCAATCAATATAGCTACACTGTCTATTAGTTTTTATAGACGGTCTGTTTGTGCAGATAGACTGTCTACTAGTGTAGCTACATTGTCTATTGATGTTCCTAGACTGTCCGTTAGTGAAGCTAGATTGTCTATCAATGTAGCTACACTGTCTATTAGTTTTCTTATACTGTCTGTTAGAGTAGCTACACTGTCTATTAGTGTTCATATACTCTCTGTTAGTGTAGCTAGACTGTCTATCAGTGTAGCTACACTGTCTAATAGTGTTCCTAGACTGTCTATTAGTGTAGCTAGGTTGTCTATTAGTGTAGCTACACTGTCTAATAGTGTTCCTAGACTGTCTATTAGTGTAGCTACATTGTCTAATAGTGTTCCTAGACTGTCTACTAGTGTAGCTAGACTGTCTATTAGTGTAGCTATACTGTCTAATAGTGTTCCTAGACTGTCTATTAGTGTAGCTAGATTGTATATCAATATAGCTACACTGTCTATTAGTTTTCATAGACGGTCTGTTAGTGTAGCTAGACTGTCTACTAGTGTAGCTACATTGTCTATTGATGTTCCTAGACTGTCCGTTAGTGTAGCTAGATTGTCTATCAATGTAGCTACACTGTCTTTTAATTTTCTTATACTGTCTGTTAGAGTAGCTACACTGTCTATTAGTGTTCATATACTGTCTGTTCGTGTAGCTAGACTGTCTTTTAGTGTAGCTACACTGTCTAATAGTGTTCCTAGACTGTCATAAGTGTAGCTAGATTGTCAATCAATATAGCTACACTGTCTATTAGTTTTCCTATACTGTCTGTTAGTGTAACTAGACTGTCTACTAGTGTAGCTACATTGTCTAATAGTGTTCCTAGACTGTCTATTAGAGTAGCTAGACTGTCTATTAGAGTAGCTAGATTGTCTATCAATATAGCTACACTGTCTATTAGTTTTCCTATACTGTATGTTAGTGTAGCTAGACTGTCTACTAGTGTAGCTACATTGTCTATTGATGTTCCTAGACTGTCCGTTAGTGTAGCTAGATTGTCTATCAATGTAGCTACACTGTCTTTTAATTTTCTTATACTGTCTGTTAGAGTAGCTACTTTGTCTATTAGTGTTCATATACTGTCTGTTCGTGTTCCTAGACTGTCTATTAGTGTAGCTAGATTGTATATCAATATAGCTACACTGTCTATTAGTTTTCCTATACTGTCTGTTAGTGTAGCTAGACTGTCTACTAGTGCAGCTACATTGTCTATTAGTGTTCCTAGACTGTCTATTAGTATAGCTAGACTGTCTATTAGAGTAGCTAGATTGTCTATCAATATAGCTACACTGTCTATTAGTTTTCCTATACTGTATTTTAGTGTAGCTAGACTGTCTACTAGTGTAGCTACATTGTCTATTGATGTTCCTAGACTATCCGTTAGTGTAGCTAGATTGTCTATCAATGTAGATACACTGTCGATTAGTTTTCTTATACTGTCTGTTAGAGTAGCTACACTGTCTATTTGTTTTCATCGACGGTCTATTAAGTTTGCTACACTGTCTATTAGAGTTCATAGACTGTCTGTTAGTGTAGCTACACTGTCTATTAGTCTAGTTACACTGTCTAATAGTGTTCCTAGAATGTCTATTAGTGTAGCTAGACTCTCTATTAGTGTAGCTACACTGTCTAATAGTGTTCCTAGACTGTCTATTAGTGTAGCTAGACTGTCTATTAGTGTAGCTATACTGTCTAATAGTGTTCCTAGACTGTCTTTTAGTGTAGCTAGACTGTCTATTAGAGTAGCTACACTGTCTAATAGTGTTCCTAGACGGTCTATTAGTGTAGCTACACTGTCTAATAGTGTTCCTAGACTGTCTGTTAGCGTAACTAGATTGTTTATCAATGTAGCTACACTGTCTATTTGTTTACATAGACGGTCTATTAGAGAAGCTACACTGTCTATAAGTGTTCATAGACTGTCTGTTAGTGTAGCTAGACTGTCTATTAATGTAGCTACACTGTCTTATTGTGTTCCTAGACTGTCTATTATTGTAGCTAGATTGTCTATTAGTGTAGCTACACTGTCTTATAGTGTTCCTAGACTGTCTATTAGTGTAGCTAGACTGTCTAATAGTGTAGCTACACTGTCTATTAGTGTTCATAGACTGTCTGTTAGTGTAGCTAGACTGTATATTTGTGTAGCTACACTGTCTTAAAGTGTTCCTAGACTGTCTATTAGTGTAGCTAGATTGTCTATTAGTGTAGCTACACTGTCTAATAGTGTTCCTAGACTGTCTACTAGTGTAGCTAGACTGTCTAATAGAGTAGCCACACCGTCTTATAGTGTCCCTAGACTGTCTAATAGTGTAGCTAGATTGTCTATCAATATAGCTACACTGTCTATTAGTTTTTATAGACGGTCTTATAGTGTAGCTAGACTGTCTACTAGTGTAGCTACATTGTCTATTGATGTTCCTAGACTGTCCGTTAGTGAAGCTAGATTGTCTATCAATGTAGCTACACTGTCTATTAGTTTTCTTATACTGTCTGTTAGAGTAGCTACACTGTCTATTAGTGTTCATATACTGTCTGTTAGTGTAGCTAGACTGTCTATCAGTGTAGCTACACTGTCTAATAGTGTTCCTAGACTGTCTATTAGTGTAGCTAGGTTGTCTATTAGTGTAGCTACACTGTCTTATAGTGTTCCTAGACTGTCTATTAGTGTAGCTACATTGTCTAATAGTGTTCCTAGACTGTCTACTAGTGTAGCTAGACTGTCTATTAGTGTAGCTTTACTGTCTAATAGTGTTCCTAGACTGTCTTTTAGCGTAGCTAGATTGTGTATCAATATAGCTACACTGTCTATTAGTTTTCATAGATGGTCTGTTAGTGTAGCTAGACTGTCTACTAGTGTAGCTACATTGTCTATTGATGTTCCTAGACTGTCCGAAAGTGTAGCTAGATTGTCTATCAATGTAGCTACACTGTCTTTTAATTTTCTTATATTGTCTGTTAGAGTAGCTACACTGTCTATTAGTGTTCATATACTGTCTGTTCGTGTAGCTAGACTGTCTATTAGTGTAGCTACACTGTCTAATAGTGTTCCTAGACTGTCTATTAGTGTAGCTGGATTGTCTATCAATATAGCTACACTGTCTATTAGTTTTCCTATACTGTCTGTTAGTGTAACTAGACTGTCTACTAGTGTAGCTACATTGTCTATTTGTGTTCCTAGACTGTCTATTAGTGTAGCTAGACTGTCTATTAGAGTAGCTAGATTGTCTATCAATATAGCTACACTGTCTATTAGTTTTCCTATACTGTATGTTAGTGTAGCTAGACTGACTACTAGTGTAGCTACATTATCTATTGATGTTCCTAGACTGTCCGTTAGTGTAGCTAGATTGTCTATCAATGTAGCTACACTGTCTATAAGTTTTCTTATACTATCTGTTAGAGTAGCTACACTGTCTATTTGTTTTCATCGACGGTCTATTAGTTAGCTACACTGTCTATTAGAGTTCATAGACTGTCTGTTAGTGTAGCTAGACTGTCTATTAGTGTAGCTACACTGTCTAATCAGGTTCCTAGACTGTCTATTAGTGTAGCTAGACTGTCTACTAGTATAGCCACACTGTCTTATAGTGTTCCTAGACTGTCTATTAGTGTAGCTAGACTGTCTATTAGTGCAGCTACACTGTCTTATAGTGTTCCTAGACTGTCTATTAGTGTAGCTAGACTGTCTATTAGTGTAGCTACACTGTCTAATAGTGTTCCTAGACTGTCTATTAGTGTAGCTAGACTGTCTACTAGTGTAGCTACACTGTCTTATAGTGTTCCTAGACTGTCTATTAGAGTAGCTAGACTGTCTATTAGTGTAGCTAGACTGTCTATTAGAGTAGCTACACTGTCTAATAGTGTTCCTAGACTGTCTATTAGTGTAGCTACACTGTCTAATAGTGTTCCCAGACATTCTGTTAGCGTAACTAGATTGTTTATCATTGTAGCTACACTGTCTATTTGTTTTCCTATACTGTCTGTTAGTGTAGCTAGACTGTCTACTAGTGTAGCTACATTGTCTATTAGTGTTCATAGACTGTCTATTAGTATAGCTAGACTGTCTATTAGAGTAGCTAGATTGTCTATCAATATAGCTACACTGTCTGTTAGTTTTCCTATACTGTATGTTAGTGTAGCTAGACTGTCTACTAGTGTAGCTATATGGTCTATTAATGTTCCTAGACTATCCGTTAGTGTAGCTAGATTGTCTATCAATGTAGCTACACTGTCTATTAGTTTTCTTATACTGTCTGTTAGAGTAGCTACACTTTCTATTTGTTTTCATCGACGGTCTATTAGTTAGCTACACTGTCTATTAGAGTTCATAGACTGTCTGTTAGTGTAGCTACACTGTCTATTAGTGTAGCTACACTGTCTTATAGTGTTCCTAGACTGTCTATTAGTGTAGCTAGACTGTCTTCTAGTGTAGCTACACTGTCTTATAGTGTTCCTAGAATGTCTATTAGTGTAGCTAGACTGTCTATTAGTGTAGCTACACTGTCTAATAGTGTTCCTAGACTGTCTATTAGTGTAGCTAGACTGTCTATTAGAGTAGCTACACTGTCTAATAGTGTTCCTAGACTGTCTATTAGTGTAGCTACACTGTCTAATAGTGTTCCTAGACTGTCTGTTAGCGTAACTAGATTGTTTATCAATGTAGCTACACTGTCTATTTGTTTTCATAGACGGTCTATTAGAGAAGCTACACTTTCTATAAGTGTTCATAGACTGTCTGTTAGTGTAGCTAGACTGTCTATTAATGTAGCTACACTGTCTTATAGTGTTCCTAGACTGTCTATTAGTGTAGCTAGATTGTCTATTTGTGTAGCTACACTGTCTTATAGTGTTCCTAGACTGTCTATTAGTGTAGCTAGACTGTCAATTAGTGTAGCTACACTGTCTATTAGTGTTCATAGACTGTCTGTTAGTGTAGCTAGACTGTATATTAGTGTAGCTACACTGTCTTATAGTGTTCCTAGACTGTCTATTAGTGTAGCTAGATTGTCTTTTAGTGTAGCTACACTGTCTAATAGTGTTCCTAGACTGTCTACTAGTGTAGCTAGACTGTCTATTAGAGTAGCTACACCGTCTAATAGTGTCCCTAGACTGTCTATTAGTATAGCTAGATTGTCTATCAATATAGCTACACTGTCTAATAGTGTTCCTAGACTGTCTATTAGTGTAGCTAGGTTGTCTATTAGTGTAGCTACATTGTCTAATAGTGTTCCTAGACTGTCTACTAGTGTAGCTAGACTGTCTATTAGTGTATTTTTACTGTCTAATAGTGTTCCTAGACTGTCTTTTAGTGTTGCTAGATTGTGTATCAATATAGCTACACTGTCTATTAGTTTTCATAGATGGTCTGTTAGTGTAGCTAGACTGTCTACAAGTGTAGCTACATTGTCTATTGATGTTCCTAGACTGTCCGAAAGTGTAGCTAGATTGTCTATCAATGTAGCTACACTGTCTTTTAATTTTCTTATATTGTCTGTTAGAGTAGCTACACTGTCTATTAGTGTTCATATACTGTCTGTTCGTGTAGCTAGACTGTCTATTAGTGTAGCTACACTGTCTAATAGTGTTCCTAGACTGTCTATTAGTGTAGCTGGATTGTCTATCAATATAGCTACACTGTCTATTAGTTTTCCTATACTGTCTGTTAGTGTAACTAGACTGTCTACTAGTGTAGCTACATTGTCTATTAGTATTCCTAGACTGTCTATTAGTGTAGCTAGACTGTCTATTAGAGTAGCTAGATTGTCTATCAATATAGCTACACTGTCTATTAGTTGTCCTATACTGTATGTTAGTGTAGTTAGACTGTCTACTAGTGTAGCTACATGGTCTATTGATGTTCCTAGACTATCCGTTAGTGTAGCTAGATTGTCTATCAATGTAGCTACACTGTCTATTAGTTTTCTTATACTGTCTGTCATAGTAGCTACACTGTCTATTTGTTTTCATCGACGGTCTAATAGTTAGCTACACTGTCTATTAGAGTTCATAGACTGTCTGTTAGTGTAGCTACACTGTCTATTAGTGTAGCTACACTGTCTAATAGTGTTCCTAGACTGTCTATTAGTGTAGCTAGACTGTCTTCTAGTGTAGCTACACTGTCTTATAGTGTTCCTAGAATGTCTATTAGTGTAGCTAGACAGTCTATTAGTGTAGCTACACTGTCTAAATGTGTTCCTAAACTGTCTATTAGTGTAGCTAGACTGTCAATTAGAGTAGCTACACTGTCTAATAGTGTTCCTAGACTGTCTATTAGTGTAGCTACACTGTCTAATAGTGTTCCTAGACTGTCTGTTAGCGTAACTAGATTGTTTATCATTGTAGCTACACTGTCTATTTGTTTTCATAGACGGTCTATTAGAGAAGCTACACTGTCTATAAGTGTTCATAGACTGTCTGTTAGTGTAGCTAGACTGTCTATTAATGTAGCTACACTGTCTTATAGTGTTCCTAGACTGTCTATTAGTGTAGCTAGATTGTCTATTAGTGTAGCTACACTGTCTTATAGTGTTCCTAGAATGTCTATTAGTGTAGCTAGACTGTCTATTAGTGTAACTACACTGTCTATTAGTGTTCATAGACTGTCTGTTAGTGTAGCTAGACTGTCTATTAGTGTAGCTACACTGTCTTATAGTGTTCCTAGACTGTCAATTAGTGTAGCTAGATTGTCTATTAGTGTAGCTACACTGTCTAATAGTGTTCCTAGACTGTCTACTAGTGTAGCTAGACTGTCTATTAGAGTAGCTATACCGTCTAATAGTGTCCCTAGACTATCTATTAGTGTAGCTAGATTGTCTATCAATATAGCTACACTGTCTATTAGCTTTTATAGACGGTCTGTTAGTGTAGCTAGACTGTCTACTAGTGTAGCTACATTGTCTATTGATGTTCCTAGACTGTCCGTTAGTGAAGCTAGATTACCTATCAATGTAGCTGCACTGTCTATTAGTTTTCTTATACTGTCTGTTAGAGTAGCTACACTGTCTATTAGTGTTCATATACTGTCTGCTAGTGTAGCTAGACTGTCTATCAGTGTAACTACACTGTCTAATAGTGTTCCTAGACTGTCTATTAGTGTAGCTAGATTGTCTATTAGTGTAGCTACACTGTCTAATAGTGTTCCTAGACTGTCTTCTAGTGTAGATAGACTGTCTATTAGTGTAGCTACACTGTTTAATAGTGTTCCTAGACTGTCTATTAGTGTAGCTAGATGTTGTATCAATATAGTTACACTGTCTGTTAGTTTTCATAGACGGTCTGTTAGTGTAGCTAGACTGTCTACTAGTGTAGCTACGTTGTCTATTGATGTTCCTGGATTGTCTATCAATATAGCTACACTGTCTATTAGTTTTCCTATACTGTCTGTTAGTGTAGCTAGTCTGTCTTCTAGTAAAGCTACATTGTCTATTAGTGTTCCTAGACTGTCTATTAGTATAGCTAGGCTGTCTATTAGAGTAGCTAGATTGTCTATCAATATAGCTACACTGTCTATTAGTTTTCCTATACTGTATGTTAGTGTAGCTAGACTGTCTACTAGTGTAGCTACATGGTCTATTGATGTTCCTAGACTATCCGTTAGTGTAGCTAGATTGTCAATCAATGTAGCTACACTGTCTATTAGTTTTCTTATACTGTCTGTTAGAGTAGCTACACTGTCTATTTGTTTTCATCGACGGTCTATTAGTTAGCTACACTGTCTATTAGAGTTCATAGACTTCTGTTAGTGTAGCTAGACTGTCTAATAGTGTAGCTACACTGTCTAATAGTGTTCCTAGACTGTCTATTAGTGTAGCTAGACTGTCTACTAGTGTAGCTACACTGTCTTATAGTGTTCCTAGACTGTCTATTAGTGTAGCTAGACTGTCTATTAGTGTAGCTAGACTGTCTATTAGAGTAGCTACATTGTCTAATAGTGTTCCTAGACTGTCTATTAGTGTAGCTACACTGTCTAATAGTGTTCCTAGGCTGTCTGTTAGCGTAACTAGATTGTTTATCAATGTAGCTACACTGTCTATTTGTTTTCATAGACGGTCTATTAGAGAAGCTACACTGTCTATAAGTTTTCATAGACTGTCTGTTAGTGTAGCTAGACTGTCTATTAATGTAGCTACACTGTCTTATAGTGTTCCTAGACTGTCTATTAGTGTAGCTAGATTGTCTATTAGTGTAGCTACACTGTCTTATAGTGTTCCTAGACTGTCTATTAGTGTAGCTAGACTGTCTATTAGTGTAGCTACACTGTCTATTAGTGTTCATAGAGTGTCTGTTAGTGTAGCTAGACTGTCTATTAGTGTAGCTACACTGTCTTATAGTGTTCCTAGACTGTCTATTAGTGTAGCTAGGTTGTCTATTAGTGTAGCTACACTGTCTAATAGTGTTCCTAGACTGTCTTCTTGTGTAGCTAGACTGTCTATTAGAGTAGCTACACTGTCTAATAGTGTCCCTAGACTGTCTATTAGTGTAGCTAGATTGTCAATCAATATAGCTACACTGTCTATTAGTTTTTATAGACGGTCTGTTAGTTTAGCTAGACTGTCTACAAGTGTAGCTACATTGTCTATTGATGTTCCTAGACTGTCCGTTAGTGAAGCTAGATTGTCTATCAATGTAGCTACACTGTCTATTAGTTTTCTTATACTGTCTGTTAGAGTAGCTACACTGTCTATTAGTGTTCATATACTGTCTGTTAGTGTAGCTAGACTGTCTATCAGTGTAGCTACACTGTCTAATAGTGTTCCTAGACTGTCTATTAGTGTAGCTAGGTTGTCTATTAGTGTAGCTACACTGTCTAATAGTGTTCCTAGACTGTCTATTAGGGTAGCTACATTGTCTAATAGTGTTCTTAGACTGTCTACTAGTGTAGCTAGACTGTCTATTAGTGTAGCTATACTGTCTAATAGTGTTCCTAGACTGTCTATTAGTGTAGCTAGATTGTGTATCAATATAGCTACACTGTCTATTAGTTTTCATAGACGGTCTGCTAGTGTAGCTAGACTGTCTACTAGTGTAGCTACATTGTCTATTGATGTTCCTAGACTGTCCGTTAGTGTAGCTAGATTGTCTATCAATGTAGCTACACTGTCTTTTAATTTTCTTATACTGTCTGTTAGAGTAACTACACTGTCTATTAGTGTTCATATACTGTCTGTTCGTGTAGCTAGACTGTCTATTAGTGTAGCTACACTGTCTAATAGTGTTCCTAGACTGTCTATTAGTGTAGCTAGATTGTCTATCAATATAGCTACACTGTCTATTAGTTTTCCTATACTGTCTGTTAGTGTAGCTAGACTGTCTACTATTGTAGCTACATTGTCTATTAGTGTTCCTAGACTGTCTATTAGTGTAGCTAGACTGTCTATTAGAGTAGCTAGATTGTCTATCAATATAGCTACACTGTCTATTAGTTTTCCTATACTGTATGTTAGTCTAGCTAGACTGTCTACTAGTGTAGCTACATTGTCTATTAGTGTTCCTAGACTGTCTATTAGTATAGCTAGACTGTCTATTAGAGTAGCTAGATTGTCTATCAAAATAGCTACACTGTCTATTAGTTTTCCTATACTGTATGTTAGTGTAGCTAGACTGTCTAATAGTGTAGCTACATGGTCTATTGATGTTCCTAGACTATCCGTTAGTGTAGCTAGAATGTCTATCAATGTAGCTACACTGTCTATTAGTTTTCTTATACTGTCTGTTAGAGTAGCTACACTGTCTATTTGTTTTCATCGACGGTCTATTAGTTAGCTACACTGTCTATTAATGTTCATAGACTGTCTGTTAGTTTAGCTAGACTGTCTATTAGTGTAGCTTCACTGTCTAATAGTGTTCCTAGACTGTCTATTAGTGTAGCTAGACTGTCTACTAGTGTAGCTACACTGTCTTATAGTGTTCCCAGACTGTCTATTAGTGTAGCTAGACTGTCTATTAGTGTAGCTACACTGTCTAATAGTGTTCCTAGACTGTCTACTAGTGTACATAGACTGTCTTTTAGTGTAGCTACACTGTCTAATAGTGTTCCTAGACTGTCTGTTAGTGTAGCTAGACTGTCTATTAGTGTAGTTACACTGTCTATTAGAGTTCATAGACTGTCTATTAGTGTAGCTAGATTGTCTATTAGTGTAGCTACACTGTCTAATAGTGTTCCTAGACTGTCTACTAGTGTCCCTAGACTGTCTATTAGTGTAGCTAGATTGTCTATCAATATAGCTACACTGTCTATTAGTTTTTATAGACGGTCTGTTAGTGTAGCTAGACTGTCTGCTAGTGTAGCTACATTGTCTATTGATGTTCCTAGACTGTCCGTAAGTGAAGCTAGATTGTCTATCAATGTAGCTACACTGTCTTTTAGTTTTCTTATACTGTCTGTTAGCGTAGCTACACTGTCTATTAGTGTTCTTATACTGTCTGTTAGTGTAGCTAGACTGTCTATCAGTGTAGCTACACTGTCCAATAGTGTTCCTAGACTGTCTACTAGTGTAGCTAGACTGTCTTTTAGTGTAGCTACACTGTCTAATAGTGTTCCTAGACTGTCTATTAGTGTTGCTAGATTGTGTATCAATGTAGCTACACTGTCTATTAGTTTTCATAGACGGTCTGTTAGTGTAGCTAGACTGTCTACTAGTGTAGCTACATTTACTATTTATATTCCTAGACTGTCCGTTAGTGTAGCTAGATTGTCTATCAATGTAGCTACACTGTCTTTTAATTTTCTTATACTGTCTGTAAGAGTAGCTACACTGTCTATTAGTGTTCATATACTGTCTGTTCGTGTAGCTAGACTGTCTATTAGTGTAGCTACACTGTCAAATAGTGTCCCTAGACTGTCTATTAGTGTAGCTAGATTGTCTATTAGTGTAGCTACACTGTCTAATAGTGCTCCTAGACTGTCTATTAGTGTAACTAGACTGTCTATTAGTGTAGCTTCACTGTCTAATAGTGTTCCTAGACTGTCTACTAGTGTAGATAGACTGTCTATTAGTGTAGCTACACTGTCTTATAGTGTTCCTAGACTGTCTATTAGTGTAGCTAGACTGTCTATTAGTGTAGCTACACTGTCTTTTAGTGTTCATAGACTGTCTGTTAGTGTAGCTAGACTGTCTATTAGTGTAGCTACACTGTCTTATAGTGTTCATAGACTGTCTATTAGTGTAGCTAGATTGTCTATTAGTGTAGCTACACTATCTAATAGTGTTCCTAGACTGTCTACTAGTGTAGCTAGACTGTCTATTAGAGTAGCTACACTGTCTAATAGTGTTCCTAGACTTTCTTTTAGTGTAGCTAGATTGTCTATTAATATAGCTAAACTGTCTATTAGTTTTCATAGACGGTCTGTTAGTGTAGCTAGACTGTCTAGTAGTGTAGCTACATTGTCTATTGATGTTCCTAGACTGTCCGTTAGTGTAGATAGACTGTCTATTAGTGTAACTACACTGTCTAATAGTGTTCCTAGATTGTCTATCAATGTAGCTACACTGTCTCTTAGTTTTCTTATACTGTCTATTCGTGTAGCTACACTGTCTATTAGTGTTCATATACTGTCTGTTAGTGTAGCTAGACTGTCTATCAGTGTAACTACACTGTCTAATAGTGTTCCTAGACTGTCTATTAGTGTAGCTAGACTGTCTACTAGTGTAGCTACACTGTCTAATAGTGTTCCTAGACTGTCTATTAGTGTAACTAGACTGTCTATTAGTGTAGCTACACTGTCTTATAGTGTTCCTAGACTGTCTACTAGTGTAGATAGACTGTCTATTAGTGTAGCTACACTGTCTAATAGTGTTCCTAGACTGTCTATTAGTGTAGCTAGATTTTGTATCAATATAGCTACACTGTCTATTAGTTTTCATAGACGGTCTGCTAGTGTAGCTAGACTGTCTACTAGTGTAGCTACATTGTCTATTGATGTTCCTAGACTGTCCGTTAGTGTAGCTAGATTGTCTATCAATGTAGCTACACTGTCTTTTAATTTTCTTATACTGTCTGTTAGAGTAGCTACACTGTCTATTAGTTTTCATATACTGTCTGTTCGTGTAGCTAGACTGTCTATTAGTGTAGCTACACTGTCTAATAGTGTTCCTAGACTGTCTATTAGTGTAGCTAGATTGTCTATCAATATAGCTACACTGTCTATTAGTTTTCCTAAACTGTCTGTTAGTGTAGCTAGACTGTCTACTAGTGTAGCTACATTGTCTATTAGTGTTCCTAGACTGTCTATTAGTATAGCTAGACTGTCTATTAGAGTAGCTAGATTGTCTATCAATATAGCTACACTGTCTATTAGTTTTCCTATACTGTATGTTAGTGTAGCTAGACTGCCTACTAGTGTAGCTACATGGTCTATTGATGTTCCTAGACTATCCGTTAGTGTAGCTAGATTGTCTATCAATGTAGCTACACTGTCTATTAGTTTTCTTATGCTGTCTGTTAGAGTAGCTACACTGTCTATTTGTTTTCATAGACGGTCTATTTTTAACAGTTAGCTACACTGTCTATTAGAGTTCATAGACTGTCTGTTAGTGTAGCTACACTGTCTACTAGTGTAGCTACACTGTCTTATAGTGTTCCTAGACTGTCTTTTAGTGTAGCTAGACTGTCTATTAGTGTAGCTAGACTGTCTATTAGAGTAGCTACACTGTCTAATAGTGTTCCTAGACTGTCTATTAGTGTAGTTACACTGTCTAATAGTGTTCCTAGACTGTCTGTTAGCGTATCTAGATTGTTTATCAATGTAGCTACACTGTCTATTTGTTTTCATAGACGGTCTATTAGAGAAGCTACACTGTCTATAAGTGTTCATAGACTGTCTGTTAGTGTAGCTAGACTGTCTATTAATGTAGCTACACTGTCTTATAGTGTTCCTAGACTGGCTATAAGGGTAGCTAGATTGTCTATTAGTGTAGCTACACTGTCTTATAGTGTTCCTAGACTGTCTATTAGTGTAGCTAGACTGTCTATTAGTGTAGCTACACTGTCTATTAGTATTCATAGACTGTATGTTAGTGTAGCTAGACTGTCTACTAGTGTAGCTACATTGTCTATTGATGTTCCTAGACTGTCCGTTAGTGTAGCTAGATTGTCTATCAATGTAGCTACACTGTTTATAAGTTTTCTTATACTGTCTGTTAGAGTAGCTACACTGTCTATTTGTTTTCATCGACGGTCTATTAGTTAGCTACACAGTCTATTAGAGTTCTTAGACTGTCTGTTAGTGTAGCTAGACTGTCTATTACTGTAGCTACACTGTCTTATAGTGTTCCTAGACTGTCTATTAGTGTAGCTAGACTGTCTATTAGTGTAGCTACACTGTCTAATAGTGTTCCTAGACTGTCTATTAGTGTAGCTAGACTGTCTATTATAGTAGCTACACTGTCTAATAGTGTTCCTAGACTGTCTTTTAGTGTAGCTACACTGTCTAATAGTGTTCCTAGACTGTCTGTTAGCGTAACTAGATTGTTTATCAATGTAGCTACAATGTCTATTTGTTTTCATAGACGGTCTATTAGAGAAGCTACACTGTCTATTAGTGTTCAGAGACTGTCTGCAAGTGTAGCTAGACTGTCTATTAATGTAGCTACACTGTCTTATAGTGTTCCTAGACTGTCTATTAGTGTAGCTAGATTGTCTATTAGTGTAGCTACACTGTCTTATAGTGTTCCTAGACTGTCTATTAGTGTAGCTAGACTGTCTATTAGTGTAGCTACACTGTCTTTTAGTGTTCATAGACTGTCTGTTAGTGTAGCTAGACTGTCTACTAGTGTAGCTACACTGTCTTATAGTGTTCATAGACTGTCTATTAGTGTAGCTAGATTGTCTATTAGTGTAGCTACACTATCTTATAGTGTTCCTAGACTGTCTACTAGTGTAGCTATACTGTCTATTACAGTAGCTACACTGTCTTATAGTGTTCCTAGACTGTCTTTTAGTGTAGCTAGATTGTCTATCAATATAGCTAAACTGTCTATTAGTTTTCATAGACGGTCTGTTAGTGTAGCTAGACTGTCTACTAGTGTAGCTTCATTGTCTATTGATGTTCCTAGACTGTCTGTTAGTGAAGCTAGATTGTCTATCAATGTAGCTACACTGTCTCTTAGTTTTCTTATACTGTCTGTTAGTGTAGCTACACTGTCTATTAGTGTTCATATACTGTCTGTTAGTGTAGCTAGACTGTTTATCAGTGTAGCTACACGGTCTTATAGTGTTCCTAGACTGTCTATTAGTGTAGCTAGATTGTCTATTAGTGTAGCTACACTGTCTAATAGTGTTCCTAGACTGTCTATTAGTGTAGCTAGACTGTCTATTAGTGTAGCTACACTGTCTAATAGTGTTCCTAGACTGTCTACTAGTGTAGATAGACTGTCTATAAGTGTAGCTACACTGCCTAATAGTGATCCTAGACTGTCTATTAGTGTAGCTAGATTTTGTATCAATATAGCTACACTGTCTATTAGTTTTCATAGACGGTCTGTTAGTGTAGCTAGACCGTCTACTTTTGTAGCTACATTGTCTATTGATGTTCCTAGACTGTCTATTAGTATAGCTAGACTGTCTATTAGAGTAGCTAGATTGTCTATCAATATAGCTACACTGTCTATTAGTTTTCCTATACTGTATGTTAGTGTAGCTAGACTGTCTACTTGTGTAGCTACATGGTCTATTGATGTTCCTAGACTATCCGTTAGTGCAGCTAGATTGTCTATCAATGTAGCTACACTGTCTATTAGTTTTCTTATACTGTCTGTTAGAGTAGCTACACTGTCTATTTGTTTTCATCGACGGTCTATTAGTTAGCTACACTGTCTATTAGAGTTCATAGACTGTCTGTTAGTGTAGCTAGACAGTCTATTAGTGTAGCTACACTGTCTAATAGTGTTCCTAGACTGTCTATTAGTGTAGCTAGACTGTCTACTAGTGTAGCTACACTGTCTTATAGTGTTCCTAGACTGTCTATTAGTGTAGCTAGACTGTCTATTAGTGTAGCTACACTGTCTAATAGTGTTCCTAGACTGTCTATTAGTGTAGCTAGACTGTCTATTAGAGTAGCTACACTGTCAAATAGTGTTCCTAGACTGTCTATTAGTGTAGCTACACTGTCTAATAGTGTTCCTAGACTGTCTGTTAGCGTAACTAGATTGTTTATCAATGTAGCTACACTGTCTATTTGTTTTCATAGACGGTCTATTAGAGAAGCTACAGTGTCTATAAGTGTTCATAGACTGTCTGTTAGTGTAGCTAGATTGTCTATTAGTGTAGCTACACTGTCTTATAGTGTTCCTAGACTGTCTACTAGTGTAGCTAGACTGTCTGTTAGTGTAGCTACACTGTCTATTAGTGTTCATAGACTGTCTGTTAGTGTAGCTAGACTGTCTATTAGTGTAGCTACACTGTCTTATAGTGTTCCTAGACTATCTATTAGTGTAGCTAGATTGTCTATTAGTGTAGCTACACTGTCTAATAGTGTTCCTAGACTGTCTACTAGTGTAGCTAGACTGTCTAATAGTGTAGCTACACTGTCTAATAGTGTTCCTAGACTGTCTATTAGTGTAGCTAGATTGTGTATCAATGTAGCTACACTGTTTATTAGTTTTCATAGACAGTTTGTTAGTGTAGCTAGACTGTCTACTAGTGTAGCTACATTGTCTATTTATATTCCTAGACTGTCCGTTAGTGTAGCTAGATTGTCTATCAATGTAGCTACACTGTCTTTTAATTTTCTTATACTGTCTGTTAGAGTAGCTACACTGTCTATTAGTGTTCATATACTGTCTGTTCGTGTAGCTAGACTGTCTATTAGTGTAGCTACACTGTCAAATAGTGTTCCTACACTGTCTATTACTGTAGCTAGACTGTCTATTAGTGTAGCTACACTGTCTAATAGTGTTCCTAGACTGTCTACTAGTGTAGCTAGACTGTCTATTAGTGTAGCTACACTGTCTATTAGAGTTCATAGACTGTCTGTTAGTGTAGCTACACTGTCTAATAGTGTTCCTAGACTGTCTATTAGTGTAGCTAGACTGTCTACTAGTGTAGCTACACTGTCTTATAGTGTTCCTAGACTGTCTATTAGTGTAGCTAGACTGACTATTAATGTAGCTACACTGTCTAATAGTGTTCCTAGACTGTCTATTAGTGTAGCTAGACTGTCTATTAGAGTAGCTACACTGTCTAATAGTGTTCCTAGACTGTCTGTTAGCGTAACTAGATTGTTTATCAATGTAGCTACACTATCTTTTTGTTTTCATAGACGGTCTATAAGAGAAGCTACACTGTCTATTAGTGTTCATAGACTGTCTGTTAGTGTAGCTAGACTGTCTAATAATGTAGCTACACTGTCTTATAGTGTTCCTAGACTGTCTATTAGTGTAGCTAGATTGTCTATTAGTGTAGCTACACTGTCTTATAGTCTTCCTAGACTGTCTATTAGTGTAGCTAGACTGTCTATTAGTGTAGCTACACTGTCTATTAGTGTTCATAGACTGTCTGTTAGTGTAGCTAGACTGTCTATTAGTGTAGCTACACTGTCTAATAGTGTTCCTAGACTGTCAATTAGTGTAGCTAGATTGTCTATCAATATAGCTACACTGTCTATTAGTTTTCATAGACGGTCTGTTAGTGTAGGTAGACTGTCTATAAGTGTTCATATACTGTCTGTTCGTGTAGGTAGACTGTATATTAGTGTAGCTACACTTTCAAATAGTGTTCCTAGACTGTCTTGTAGTGTAGCTAGACTGTCTATTAGTGTAGCTACACTGTCTAATAGTGTTCCTAGACTGTCTATTAGTGTAGCTAGACTGTCTATTAGTGTAGCTACACTGTCTATTAGTGTTCCTAGACTGTCTTTTAGTGTAGCTAGACTGTCTATTAGAGTAGCTAGATTGTCTATCAATATAGCTACACTGTCTTTTAGTTTTCCTATACTGTATGTTAGTGTAGCTAGACTGTCTACTAGTGTAGCTACATTGTCTATTGATGTTCCTAGACTGTCCGTTAGTGTAGCTAGATTGTCTAGCAATGTAGCTACACTGTCTATAAGTTTTCTGATACTGTCTGTTAGAGTAGCTACACTGTCTATTTGTTTTCATCGACGGTCTATTAGTTAGCTACACTGTCTATTAGAGTTCATAGACTGTCTGTTAGTGTAGCTACACTGTCTAATAGTGTTCCTAGACTGTCTATTAGTGTAGCTAGACTGTTTACTAGTGTAGCTACACTGTCTTATAGTGTTCCTAGACTGTCTATTAGTGTAGCTAGTCTGTCTATTAGTGTAGCTACACTGTCTAATAGTGTTCCTAGACTGTCTATTAGTGTAGCTAGACTGTCTATTAGAGTAGCTACACTGTCTAATAGTGTTCCTAGACTGTCTATTAGTGTAGCTACACTGTCTAATAGTGTTCCTAGACTGTCTGTTAGCGTAACTAGATTGTTTATCAATGTAGCTACACTGTCTATTTGTTTTCATAGACGGTCTATTAGAGAAGCTACACTGTCTATTAGTGTTCATAGACTGTCTGTTAGTGTAGCTAGACTATCTATTAATGTAGCTACACTGTCTAATAGTGTTCCTAGACTGTCTTTCAGTGTAGCTAGATTGTCTATTAGTGTAGCTACACTGTCTAATAGTGTTCCTAGACTGTCTACTAGTGTAGCTAGACTGTCTATTAGTGTAGCTACACTGTCTAATAGTGTTCCTAGACTGTCTATTAGTGTAGCTAGATTGTGTATCAATATAGCTACACTGTCTATTAGTTTTCATAGACGGTCTGTTAGTGTAGCTAGACTGTCTACTAGTGTAGCTACATTGTCTATTGATGTTCCTAGACTGTCCGTTTGTGTAGCTAGATTGTCTATCAATGTAGCTACACTGTCTTTAAATTTTCTTATACTGTCTGTTAGAGTAGCTACACTGTCTATTAGTGTTCACATACTGTCTGTTCGTGTAGCTAGACTGTCTATTAGTGTAGCTACACTGTCTAATAGTGTTCCTAGACTGTCTATTAGTGTAGCTAGATTGTCTATTAGTGTAGCTACACTGTCTAATAGTGTTCCTAGACTGTCTATTAGTGTAGCTACACTGTCTATTAGTGTAGCCACACTGTCTAATAGTGTTCCTAGACTGTCTACTAGTGTAGATAGACTGTCTATTAGTGTAGCTACACTGTCTAATAGTGTTCCTAGACTGTCTATTAGTGTAGCTAGATTTTGCATCAATATAGCTACAACTTTTATTAGTTTTCATAGACGGTCTTTTCGTGTAGCTAGACTGTCTACTAGTGTAGCTACATTGTCTATTGATGTTCCTAGACTGTCCGTTAGTGTAACTAGATTGTCTATCAATGTATCTACACTGTCTTTTAATTTTCTTATACTGTCTGTTAGAGTAGCTACACTGTCTATTAGTGTCCATATACTGTATGTTCGTGTAGCTAGACTGTCAATTAGTGTAGCTACACTGTCTAATAGTGTTCCTAGACTGTCTATTAGTGTAGCTAGATTGTCTATCAATATAGCTACACTGTCTATTAGTTTTCCTACACTGTCTGTTAGTGTAGCTAGACTGTCTACTAGTGTAGCTACATTGTCTATTAGTGTTCCTAGACTGTCTATTAGTATAGCTAGACTGTCTATTAGAATAGCTAGATTGTCTATCAATATAGCTACACTGTCTATTAGTTTTCCTATACTGTATGTTAGTGTAGCTAGACTGTCTACTAGTGTAGCTACATGGTCTATTGATGTTCCTAGACTATCCGTTAGTGTAGCTAGATTGTCTATCAATGTAGCTACACTGTCTATTAGTTTTCTAATATTGTCTGTTAGAGTAGCTACACTGTCTATTTGTTTTCATCGACGGTCTATTAGTTAGCTACACTGTCTATTAGAGTTCATAGACTGTCTGTTAGTGTAGCTAGACTGTCTATTAGTGTAGCTACACTGTCTAATAGTGTTCCTAGACTGTCTATTAGTGAAGCTAGACTGTCCACTAGTGTAGCTACATTGTCTAATAGTGTTCCTAGACTGTCTATTAGTGTAGCTAGACTGTCTATTAGTGTAGCTACACTGTCTAATAGTGTTCCTAGACTGTCTATTAGTGTAGCTAGACTGTCTATTAGAGTAGCTACACTGTCTAATAGTGTTCCTAGACTGTCTATTAGTGTAGCTACACTGTCTAATAGTGTTCCTAGACTGTCTGTTAGCGTAACTAGATTGTTTATCAATGTAGCTACACTGTCTATTTGTTTTCATAGACGGTCTATTAGAGAAGCCTCACTGTCTATAAGTGTTCATAGACTGTCTGCTAGTGTAGCTAGACTGTCTAATATAGTGTTCCTAGACTGTCTATTAGTGTAGCTAGATTGTCTATTAGTGTAGATACTGTCTATTAGTGTTCATAGACTGTCTATTAGTGTAGCTACACTGTCTAATAGTGTTCCTAGACTGTCTATTAATGTAGCTAGATTGTCTATTAGTGTAGCTACACTGTCTAATAGTGTTCCTAGACTGTCTACTAGTGTAGCTAGACTGTCTATTAGAGTAGCTACACCGTCTACTAGTGTCCCTAGACAGACTATTAGTGTAGCTAGTGTGTCTATCAATATAGCTACACTGTCTATTAGTTTTTATAGACGGTCTGTTAGTGTAGCTAGACTGTCTACTAGTGTAGCTACATTGTCTATTGATGTTCCTAGACTGTCCATTAGTGAAGCTAGATTGTCTTTCAATGTAGCTACACTGTCTATTAGTGTTCATATACTGTCTGTTAGTGTAGCTAGACTGTCTATCAGTGTAGCTACACTGTCTACTAGTGTTCCTAGACTGTCTATTAGTGTAGCTAGGTTGTCTATTAGTGTAGCTACACTGTCTAATAGTGTTCCTAGACTGTCTATTAGTGTAGCTACATTGTCTTATAGTGTTCCTAGACTGTCTACTAGTGTAGCTAGACTGTCTATTAGTGTAGCTACACTGTCTAATAGTGTTCCTAGACTGTCTACTAGTGTAGCTAGATTGTGTATCAATATAGCTACACTGTCTATTAGTTTTCATAGACGGTCTGTTAGTGTAGCTAGACTGTCTACTAGTGTAGCTACATTGTCTATTGATGTTCCAAGACTGTCCGTTAGTGAAGCTAGATTGTCTATCAATGTAGCTACACTGTCTTTTAATTTTCTTATACTGTCTCTTAGAGTAGCTACACTGTCTATTAGTGTTCATATACTGTCTGTTCGTGTAGCTAGACTGTCTATTAGTGTAGCTACACTGTCTAATAGTGTTCCTAGACTGTCTATTAGTGTAGCTAGATTGTCTATCAATATAGCTACACTGTCTATTAGTTTTCCTATACTGTCTGTTAGTGTAGCTAGACTGTCTACTAGTGTAGCTACATTGTCTATTAGTGTTCCTAGACTGTCTATTAGTGTAGCTAGACTGTCTATTAGAGTAGCTAGATTGTCTATCAATATAGCTACACTGTCTATTAGTTTTCCTATACTGTATGTTAGTGTAGCTAGACTGTCTACTAGTGTAGCTACATTGTCTATTGATGTTCATAGACTGTCCGTTAGTGTAGCTAGATTGTCTATCAATGTAGCTACACTGTCTATAAGTTTTCTTATACTGTCTGTTAGAGTAGCTACACTGTCTATTTGCTTTCATCGACGGTCTATTAGTTAGCTACACTGTCTATTAGAGTTCATAGACTGTCTGTTAATGTAGCTAGACTCTCTATAAGTGTAGCTACACTGTCTAATAGTGTTCCTAGACTGTGTATTAGTGTAAATAGACTGTCTACTAGTGTAGCTACACTGTCTAATAGTGTTCCTAGACTGTCTTTTAGTGTAGCTGGACTGTGTATTAGAGTAGCTACACTGTCTAATAGTGTTCCTAGACTGTCTATTAGTGTAGCTACACTGTCTAATAGTGTTCCTAGACTGTCTGTTAGCGTAACTAGATTGATTATCAATGTAGCTACACTGTCTATTTGTTTTCATAGACGGTCTATTAGAGAAGCTACACTGTCTATTACTGTAGCTACACTGTCTTATAGTGTTCCTAGACTGTCTATTAGTGTAGCTAGATTGTCTATTAGTGTAGCTACACTGTCTTATAGTGTTCCTAGACTGTCTATTAGTGTAGATAGACTGTCTATTAGTGTAGCTACACTGTCTATTACTGTTCATAGACTGTCTGTTAGTGTAGCTACACTGTCTATTAGTGTAGCTACACTGTCTTATAGTGTTCCTAGACTGTCTATTAGTGTAGCTAGATTGTCTATTAGTGTAGCTACACTGTCTAATAGTGTTCCTAGACTGTCAACTAGTGTAGCTAGACTGTCTATTAGAGTAGCTACACCGTCTAATAGTGTCCCTAGACTGTCTATTAGTGTAGCTAGATTGTCTATCAATATAGCAACACTGTCTATTAGTTTTTAAAGACGGTCTGTTAGTGTAGCTAGACTGTCTACTAGTGTAGCTACATTGTCTATTGATGTTCCTAGACTGTCCGTTAGTGAAGCTAGATTGTCTATCAATGTAGCTACACTGTCTATAAGTTTTCTTATACTGTCTGTTAGAGTAGTTACACTGTCTATTAGTGTTCATATACTGTCTGTTAGTGTAGCTAGACTGTCTATCAGTGTAGCTACACTGTCTAATAGTGTTCCTAGACTGTCTATTAGTGTAGCTAGGTTGTCTATTAGTGTAGCTACACTGTCTAATAGTGTTCCTAGACTGTCTATTAGTGTAGCTACATTGTCTAATAGTGTTCCTAGACTGTCTACTAGTGTAGCTTGACTGTCTATTAGTGTAGCTATACTGTCTAATAGTGTTCCTAGACTGTCTATTAGTGTAGCTAGATTGTCTATCAATATAGCTACACTGTCTATTAGTTTTCCTATACTGTCTGTTAATGTAACTAGACTGTCTACTAGTGTAGCTACATTGTCTATTAGTGTTCCTAGACTGTCTATTAGTGTAGCTAGACTGTCTATTAGAGTAGCTAGATTGTCTATCAATTTAGCTACACTGTCTGTTAGTTTTCCTATACTGTATGTTAGTGTAGCTAGACTGTCTACTAGTGTAGCTACATTGTCTATTGATGTTCCTAGACTGTCCGTTAGTGTAGCTACATTGTCTATCAATGTAGCTACACTGTCTATAAGTTTTCTTATACTGTCTGTTAGAGTAGCTACACTGTCTATTTGTTTTCATCGACGGTCTATTAGTTAGCTACACTGTCTATTAGAGTTCATAGACTGTATGTTAGTGTAGCTAGACTGCCTATTAGTGTAGCTACACTGTCTAATAAGGTTTCTAGACTGTCTATTAGTGTAGCTAGACTGTCTACTAGTGAAGCTACACTGTCTTATAGTGTTCCTAGACTGTCTATTAGTGTAGCTAGACTGTCTATTAGTGTAGCTACACTGTCTTATAGTGTTCCTAGACTGTCTATTAGTGTAGCTAGACTGTCTATTAGTGTAGCTACACTGTCTAATAGTGTTCCTAGACTGTCTATTAGTGTAGCTAGACTGTCTACTAGTGTAGCTACACTGTCTTATAGTGTTCTTAAACTGTCTTTTAGTGTAGCTAGACTGTCTATTAGTGTAGCTAGACTGTCTATTAGAGTAGCTACACTGTCTAATAGTGTTCCTAGACTGTCTATCAGTGTAGCTACACTGTCTAATAGTGTTCCTAGACTGTCTGTTAGCGTAACTAGATTGTTTATCAATGTAGCTACACTGTCTATTTGTTTTCATAGACGGTCTATTAGAGAAGCTACACTGTCTATTAGTGTTCATAGACTGTCTGTTAGTGTAGCTAGACTGTCTATTAATGTAGCTACACTGTCTTATAGTGTTCCTAGACTGTCTATTAGTGTAGCTAGATTGTCTATTAGTGTAGCTACACTGTCTTATAGTGTTCCTAGACTGTCTATTAGTGTAGCTAGACTGTCTATTAGTGTAGATACACTGTCTTTTAGTGTTCATAGACTGTCTGTTAGTGTAGCTAGACTGTCTATTAGTGTAGCTACTCTGTCTTATAGTGTTCAGAGACTGTCTATTAGTGTAGCTAGATTGTCTATAAGTGTAGCTACACTATCTAATAGTGTTCCTAGACTGTCTACTAGTGTAGCTAGACTGTCTATTAGAGTAGCTACACTGTCTAATAGTGTTCCTAGACTGTCTTTTAGTGTAGCTAGATTGTCTATCAATATAGCTAAACTGTCTATTAGTTTTCATAGACGGTCTGTTAGTGTAGCTAGACTGTCTACTAGTGTAGCTACATTGTCTACTGATGTTCCTAGACTGTCCGTTAGTGAAGCTAGATTGTCTATCAATGTAGCTACACTGTCTCTTAGTTTTCTTATACTGTCTGTTAGTGTAGCTACACTGTCTATTAGTGTTCAAAAACTGTCTGTTAGTGTAGCTAGACTATCTATCAGTGTAGCTACACTGTCTAATAGTGTTCCTAGACTGTCTATTAGTGTAGCTAGATTGTCTATTAGTGTAGCTACACTGTCTAATAGTGTTCCTAGACTGTCTACTAGTGCAGATAGACTGTCTATTAGTGTAGCTACACTGTCTAATACTGTTCCTAGACTGTCTATTAGTGTAGCTAGATTGTCTATCAATATAGCTACACTGTCTATTAGTTTTCCTATACTGTCTGTTAGTGTAGCTAGACTGTCTACTAGTGTAGCTACATTGTCTATTAGTGTTCCTAGACTGTCTATTAGTGTAGCTAGACTGTCTATTAGAGTAGCTAGATTGTCTATCAATATAGCTACACTGTCTATTAGTTTTCCTATAATGTATGTTAGTGTAGCTAGACTGTCTATTAGTGTAGCTAAACTGTCATATAGTGTTCATAGACTGTCTATAAGTGTAGCTAGATTGTCTATTAGTGTAGCTACACTATCTTATAGTGTTCCTAGACTGTCTACTAGTGTAGCTATACTGTCTTTTACAGTAGCTACACTGTCTAATAGTGTTCCTAGACTGTCTTTTAGTGTAGCTAGATTGTCTATCAATATAGCTAAACTGTCTATTAGTTTTCATAGACGGTCTGTTAGTGTAGCTAGACTGTCTAATAGTGTAGCTACATTGTCTATTGAAGTTCCTAGACTGTCCGTTAGTGAAGCTAGATTGTCTATCAATGTAGCTAGACTGTCTCTTAGTTTTCTTATACTGTCTGTTAGTGTAGCTACACTGTCTATTAGTGTTCATATACTGTCTGTTAGTTTAGCTAGACTGTTTATCACGGTAGCTACACAATCTTATAGTGTTCCTAGACTGTCTATTAGTGTAGCTAGATTGTCTATCAGTGTAGCTACACTGTCTAGTAGTGTTCCTAGACTGTCTTTTAGTGTAGCTACACTGTCTTATAGTGTTCCTAGACTGTCTATTAGTGTAGCTAGACTGTCTATTAGTGTAGCTACACTGTCTAATAGTGTTCCTAGACTGTCTATTAGTGTAGCTAGACTGTCTACTAGTGTAGCTACACTGTCTTATAGTGTTCTTAAACTGTCTTTTAGTGTAGCTAGACTGTCTATTAGTGTAGCTAGACTGTCTATTAGAGTAGCTACACTGTCTAATAGTGTTCCTAGACTGTCTATCAGTGTAGCTACACTGTCTAATAGTGTTCCTAGACTGTCTGTTAGCGTAACTAGATTGTTTATCAATGTAGCTACACTGTCTATTTGTTTTCATAGACGGTCTATTAGAGAAGCTACACTGTCTATTAGTGTTCATAGACTGTCTGTTAGTGTAGCTAGACTGTCTATTAATGTAGCTACACTGTCTTATAGTGTTCCTAGACTGTCTATTAGTGTAGCTAGATTGTCTATTAGTGTAGCTACACTGTCTTATAGTGTTCCTAGACTGTCTATTAGTGTAGCTAGACTGTCTATTAGTGTAGATACACTGTCTTTTAGTGTTCATAGACTGTCTGTTAGTGTAGCTAGACTGTCTATTAGTGTAGCTACTCTGTCTTATAGTGTTCAGAGACTGTCTATTAGTGTAGCTAGATTGTCTATAAGTGTAGCTACACTATCTAATAGTGTTCCTAGACTGTCTACTAGTGTAGCTAGACTGTCTATTAGAGTAGCTACACTGTCTAATAGTGTTCCTAGACTGTCTTTTAGTGTAGCTAGATGGTCTATCAATATAGCTAAACTGTCTATTAGTTTTCATAGACGGTCTGTTAGTGTAGCTAGACTGTCTACTAGTGTAGCTACATTGTCTACTGATGTTCCTAGACTGTCCGTTAGTGAAGCTAGATTGTCTATCAATGTAGCTACACTGTCTCTTTGTTTTCTTATACTGTCTGTTAGTGTAGCTACACTGTCTATTAGTGTTCAAAAACTGTCTGTTAGTGTAGCTAGACTATCTATCAGTGTAGCTACACTGTCTAATAGTGTTCCTAGACTGTCTATTAGTGTAGCTAGATTGTCTATTAGTGTAGCTACACTGTCTAATAGTGTTCCTAGACTGTCTACTAGTGCAGATAGACTGTCTATTAGTGTAGCTACACTGTCTAATACTGTTCCTAGACTGTCTATTAGTGTAGCTAGATTGTCTATCAATATAGCTACACTGTCTATTAGTTTTCCTATACTGTCTGTTAGTGTAGCTAGACTGTCTACTAGTGTAGCTACATTGTCTATTAGTGTTCCTAGACTGTCTATTAGTGTAGCTAGACTGTCTATTAGAGTAGCTAGATTGTCTATCAATATAGCTACACTGTCTATTAGTTTTCCTATAATGTATGTTAGTGTAGCTAGACTGTCTATTAGTGTAGCTAAACTGTCATATAGTGTTCATAGACTGTCTATAAGTGTAGCTAGATTGTCTATTAGTGTAGCTACACTATCTTATAGTGTTCCTAGACTGTCTACTAGTGTAGCTATACTGTCTTTTACAGTAGCTACACTGTCTAATAGTGTTCCTAGACTGTCTTTTAGTGTAGCTAGATTGTCTATCAATATAGCTAAACTGTCTATTAGTTTTCATAGACGGTCTGTTAGTGTAGCTAGACTGTCTAATAGTGTAGCTACATTGTCTATTGAAGTTCCTAGACTGTCCGTTAGTGAAGCTAGATTGTCTATCAATGTAGCTAGACTGTCTCTTAGTTTTCTTATACTGTCTGTTAGTGTAGCTACACTGTCTATTAGTGTTCATATACTGTCTGTTAGTGTAGCTAGACTGTTTATCACGGTAGCTACACAATCTTATAGTGTTCCTAGACTGTCTATTAGTGTAGCTAGATTGTCTATCAGTGTAGCTACACTGTCTAGTAGTGTTCCTAGACTGTCTTTTAGTGTAGCTAGACTGTCTATCAGTGTAGCTACACTGTCTAATAGTGTTCCTAGACTGTCTACTAGTGTAGATAGACTGTCTATTAGTGTAGCTACACTGCCTAATAGTGTTCCCAGACTGTCTATTAGTGTAGCTAGATTTTGTATCAATATAGCTACACTGTCTATTAGTTTTCATAGACGGTCTGTTAGTGTAGCTAGACTGTCTACTTGTGTAGCTACATTGTCTATTGATGATCCTAGACTGTCTATTAGTATAGCTAGACTGTCTATTAGAGTAGCTAGATTGTCTATCAATATAGCTACACTGTCTATTAGTTTTCCTATACTGTATGTTAGTGTAGCTAGACTGTCTACTAGTGTAGCTACATGGTCTATTGATGTTCCTAGACTATCCGTTAGTGTAGCTAGATTGTCTATCAATATAGCTACACTGTCTATTAGTTTTCTTATAGTGTCTGTTAGAGTAGCTACACTGTCTATTAGAGTTCATAGACTGTCTGTTAGTGTAGCTAGACAGTCTATTAGTGTAGCTACACTGTCTAATAGTGTTCCTAGACTGACTATTAGTGTAGCTAGACTGTCTACTAGTGTAGCTACACTGTCTTATAGTGTTCCTAGACTGTCTATTAGTGTAGCTAGACTGTCTATTAGTGTAGCTACACTGTCTAATAGTGTTCCTAGACTGTCTATTAGTGTAGCTAGACTGTCTATTAGAGTAGCTACACTGTCTAATAGTGTTCCTAGACTGTCTATTAGTGTAGCTACACTGTCTAATAGTGTTCCTAGACTGTCTGTTAGCGTAACTAGATTGTTTATCAATGTAGCTACACTGTCTATTTGTTTTCATAGACGGTCTATTAGAGAAGCTACACTGTCTATAAGTGTTCATAGACTGTCTGTTAGTGTAGCTAGATTGTCTATTAGTGTAGCTACACTGTCTTATAGTGTTCCTAGACTGTCTGCTAGTGTAGCTAGACTGTCTATTAGTGTAGCAACACTGTCTATTAGTGTTCATAGTCTTTCTGTTAGTGTAGCTAGACTGTCTATTAGTGTAGCTACACTGTCTTATAGTGTTCCTAGACTGTCTATTAGTGTAGCTAGATTGTATATTAGTGTAGCTACACTGTCTAATAGTGTTCCTAGACTGTCTACTAGTGTAGCTAGACTGTCTATTAGAGTAGCTACACCGTCTAATAGTGTCCCTAGACTGTCTATTAGTGTAGCTCGATTGTCTATCAATATAGCTACACTGTCTATTAGTTTTTATAGACGGTCTGTTAGTGTAGCTAGACTGTCTACTAGTGTAGCTACATTGTCTATTGATGTTCCTAGACTGTCCGTTAGTGAAGCTAGATTGTCTATCAATGTAGCTACACTGTCTTTTAGTTTTCTTATACTGTTTGTTAGAGTAGCTACACTGTCTATAAGTGTTCATATACTGTCTGTTAGTGTAGCTAGAATGTCTTTCAGTGTAGCTACACTGTCTAATAGTGTTCCTAGACTGTCTACTAGTGTAGCTAGACTGTCTAATAGTGTAGCTACACTGTCTAATAGTGTTCCTAGACTGTCTATTAGTGTAGCTAGATTGAGTATCAATGTAGCTACACTGTCTATTAGTTTTCATAGACGGTCTGTTAGTGTAGCTAGACTGTCTACTAGTGTAGCTACATTGTCTATTTATATTCTTTGACTGTCCGTTAGTGTAGCTAGATTGTCTATCAATGTAGCTACATTGTCTTTTAATTTTCTTATACTGTCTGTTAGAGTAGCTACACTGTCTATTAGTGTTCATATACTGTCTGTTCGTGTAGCTAGACTGTCTATTAGTGTAGCTACACTGTCAAATAGTGTTTCTAGACTGTCTATTAGTGTAGCTAGATTGTCTATTAATGTAGCTACACTGTCTAATAGTGTTCCTAGACTGTCTATTAGTGTAACTAGACTGTCTATTAGTGTAGCTACACTGTCTAATAGTGTTCCTAGACTGTCTACTAGTGTAGATAGACTGTCTATTAGTGTAGCTACACTGTCTTATAGTGTTCCTAGACTGTCTATTAGTGTAGCTAGACTGTCTATTAGTGTAGCTACACTGTCTTTTAGTGTTCATAGACTGTCTGTTAGTGTAGCTAGACTGTCTATTAGTGTAGCTACACTGTCTTATAGTGTTCATATACTGTCTATTAGTGTAGCTAGATTGTCTATTAGTGTAGCTACACTATCTAATAGTGTTCCTAGACTGTCTTCTAGTGTAGCTAGACTGTCTATTAGAGTAGCTACACTGTCTAATAGTGTTCCTAGACTGTCTTTTAGTGTAGCTAGATTGTCTATCAATATAGCTAAACTGTCTATTAGTTTTCATAGACGGTCTGTTAGTGTAGCTAGACTGTCTACTAGTGTAGCTACATTGTCTATTAATGTTCCTAGACTGTCCGTTTGTGAAGCTAGATTGTCTTTCAATGTAGCTACACTGTCTCTTAGTTTTCTTATACTGTCTATTAGTGTAGCTACACTGTCTATTAGTGTTCATATACTGTCTGTTAGTGTAGCTAGACTGTCTATCAGTGTAGCTACACTGTCTAATAGTGTTCCTAGACTGTCTATTAGTGTAGCTAGATTGTCTATTAGTGTAGCTACACTGTCTAATAGTGTTCCTAGACTGTCTATTAGTGTAACTAGACTGTCTATTAGTGAAGCTACACTGTCTAATAGTGTTCCTACACTGTCTACTAGTGTAGATAGACTGTCTATTAGTGTAGCTACACTGTCTAATAGTGTTCCTAGACTGTCTATTAGTGTAGCTAGATTTTGTATCAATGTAGCTACACTGTCTTTTAGTTTTCATAGACGGTCTGCTAGTGTAGCTAGACTGTCTACGAGTGTAGCTACATTATCTATTGATGTTGCTAGACTGTCCGTTAGTGTAGCTAGATTGTCTATCAATGTAGCTACACTGTCTTTTAATTTTCTTATACTGTCTGTTAGAGTAGCTACACTGTCTATTAGTGTTCATATACTGTCTGTTCGTGTAGCTAGACTGTCTATTAGTGTAGCTACACTGTCTAATAGTGTTCCTAGACTGTCTATTAGTGTAGCTATATTGTCTATCAATATAGCTACACTGTCTATTAGTTTTCCTATACTGTCTGTTAGTGTAGCTAGACTGTCTACTAGTGTAGCTACATTGTCTATTAGTGTTCCAAGACTGTCTATTAGTATAGCTAGACTGTCTATTAGAGTAGCTAGATTGTCTATCAATATAGCTACACTGTCTATTAGTTTTCCTATACTGTATGTTAGTGTAGCTAGACTGTCTACTTGTGTAGCTACATGGTCTATTGATGTTCCTAGACTATCCGTTAGTGTAGCTAGATTGTCTATCAATGTAGCTACACTGTCTATTAGTTTTCTTATACTGTCTGTTAGAGTAGCTACACTGTCTATTTGTTTTCATCGACGGTCTATTAGTTAGCTACACTGTCTATTAGAGTTCATAGACTGTCTGTTAGTGTAGCTAGACTGTCTATTAGTGTAGCTACACTGTCTAATAGTGTTCCTAGACTGTCTATTAGTGAAGCTAGACTGTCTACTAGTGTAGCTACACTGTCTTATAATGTTCCTAGACTGTCTATTAGTGTAGCTAGACTGTCTATTAGTGTAGCTACACTGTCCAATAGTGTTCCTAGACTGTCTACTAGTGTAGATAGACTGTCTATTAGTGTAGCTACACTGTCTAATAGTGTTCCTAGACTGTCTATTAGTGTAGCTAGATTTTGTATCAATATAGCTACACTGTCTATTAGTTTTCATAGACGGTCTGTTAGTGTAGCTAGACTGTCTACTAGTGTAGCTACATTTTCAATTGATGTTCCTAGACTGTCCGTTAGTGTAGCTGGATTGTCTATCAATGTAGCTACACTGTCTTTAAATTTTCTTATACTGTCTGTTAGTGTAGCTATACTGTCTATTAGTGTTCATATACTGTCTGTTCGTGTAGCTAGACTGTCTATTAGTGTAGCTACACTGTCTAATAGTGTTCCTAGACTGTCTATTAGTGTAGCTAGATTGTCTATCAATATAGCTACACTGTCTATTAGATTTCCTATACTGTCTGTTAGTGTAGCTAGACTGTCTACTAATGTAGCTACATTGTCTATTAGTGTTCCAAGACTGTCTATTAGTATAGCTAGACTGTCTATTAGAGTAGCTAGATTGTCTATCAATATAGCTACACTGTCTATTAGTTTTCCTATACTGTATGTTAGTGTAGCTAGACTGTCTACTAGTGTAGCTACATGGTCTATTGATGTTCCTAGACTATCCGTTAGTGTAGCTAGATTGTCTATCAATGTAGCTACACTGTCTATTAGTTTTCTTATACTGTCTGTTAGAGTAGCTACACTGTCTATTTGTTTTCATCGACGGTCTATTAGTTAGCTACACTGTCTATTAGAGTTCATAGACTGTCTGTTAGTGTAGCTAGACTGTCTATTAGTGTAGCTACACTGTCTAATAGTGTTCCTAGACTGTCTATTAGTGAAGCTAGACTGTCTACTAGTGTAGCTACACTGTCTTATAATGTTCCTAGACTGTCTATTAGTGTAGCTAGACTGTCTATTAGTGTAGCTACACTGTCCAATAGTGTTCCTAGACTGTCTACTAGTGTAGATAGACTGTCTATTAGTGTAGCTACACTGTCTAATAGTGTTCCTAGACTGTCTATTAGTGTAGCTAGATTTTGTATCAATATAGCTACACTGTCTATTAGTTTTCATAGACGGTCTGTTAGTGTAGCTAGACTGTCTACTAGTGTAGCTACATTTTCTATTGATGTTCCTAGACTGTCCGTTAGTGTAGCTGGATTGTCTATCAATGTAGCTACACTCTCTTTAAATTTTCTTATACTGTCTGTTAGTGTAGCTATACTGTCTATTAGTGTTCATATACTGTCTGTTCGTGTAGCTAGACTGTCTATTAGTGTAGCTACACTGTCTAATAGTGTTCCTAGACTGTCTATTAGTGTAGCTAGATTGTCTATCAATATAGCTACACTGTCTATTAGATTTCCTATACTGTCTGTTAGTGTAGCTAGACTGTCTACTAATGTAGCTACATTGTCTATTAGTGTTCCTAGACTGTCTATTAGTATAGCTAGACTGTCTATTAGAGTAGCTAGATTATCTATCAATATAGCTACACTGTCTATTAGTTTTCCTATACTGTATGTTAGTGAAGCTAGACTGTCTACTAGTGTAGCTACATGGTCTATTGATGTTCCTAGGCTATCCGTTAGTGTAGCTAGATTGTCTATCAATGTAGCTACACTGTCTATTAGTTTTCTTATACTGTCTGTTAGAGTAGCTACACTGTCTATTTGTTTTCATCGACGGTCTATTTTTAATAGTTAGCTACACTGTCTATTAGAGTTCATAGACTGTCTGTTAGTGTAGCTACACTGTCTTATAGTGTTCCTAGACTGTCTATTAGTGTAGCTACACTGTCTACTAGTGTAGCTACACTGTCTAATAGTGTTCCTAGACTGTCTTTTAGTGTAGCTAGACTGTCTATTAGTGTAGCTAGACTGTCTACTAGTGTTCCTAGACTGTCTGTTAGCGTATCTAGATTGTTTATCAATGTAGCTACACTGTCTATTTGTTTTCATAGACGGTCTATTAGGGAAGCTACACTGTCTATAAGTGTTCATAGACTGTCTGTTAGTGTAGCTAGACTGTCTATTAATGTAGATACACTGTCTTATAGTGTTCCTAGACTGGCTATAAGGGTAGCTAGATTGTCTATTAGTGTAGCTACACTGTCTTATAGTGTTGCTAGACTGTCTATTAGTGTAGCTAGACTGTCTATTAGTGTAGCTACAATGTCTATTAGTTTTCATAGACTGTATGTTAGTGTAGCTAGACTGTCTACTAGTGTAGCTACATTGTCTATTGATGTTCCTAGACTGTCCGTTAGTGTAGCTAGATTGTCTATCAATGTAGCTACAATGTTTATAAGTTTTCTTATACCGTCTGTTAGAGTAGCTACACTGTCTATTTGTTTTCATCGACGGTCTATTAGTTAGCTACACAGTCTATTAGAGTTCTTAGACTGTCTGTTAGTGTAACTACACTGTCTATTACTGTAGCTACACTGTCTAATAATGTTCCTAGACTGTCTATTAGTGTAGCTAGACTGTCTATTAGTGTAGCTACACTGTCTAATAGTGTTCCTAGACTGTCTATTAGTGTAGCTAGACTGTCTATTATAGTAGCTACACTGTCCAATAGTGTTCCTAGACTGTCTATTAGTGTAGCTACACTGTCTAATAGTGTTCCTAGACTGTCTGTTAGCGTAACTAGATTGTTTATCAATGTAGCTACAATGTCTATTTGTTTTCATAGACGGTCTATTAGAGAAGCTACACTGTCTATTAGTGTTCATAGACTGTCTGCTAGTGTAGCTAGACTGTCTTTTAACGTAGCTACACTGTCTTATAGTGTTCCTAGACTGTCTATAAGTGTAGCTAGATTGTCTATTAGTGTAGCTACACTGTCTTATAGTGTTCCTAGACTGTCTATTAGTGTAGCTAGACTGTCTATTTGTGTAGCTACACTGTCTTTTAGTGTTCATAGACTGTCTGTTAGTGTAGCTAGACTGTCTATTAGTGTAGCTACACTGTCTTATAGTGTTCATAGACTGTCTATTAGTGTAGCTAGATTGTCTATTAGTGTAGCTACACTATCTTATAGTGTTCCTAGACTGTCTACTAGTGTAGCTATACTGTCTATTACAGTAGCTACACTGTCTAATAGTGTTCCTAGACTGTCTTTTAGTGTAGCTAGATTGTCTATCAATATAGCTAAACTGTCTATTAGTTTTCATAGACGGTCTGTTAGTGTAGCTAGACTGTCTACTAGTGTAGCTACATTGTCTATTGATGTTCCTAGACTGTCCTTTAGTGAAGCTAGATTGTCTATCAATGTAGCTACACTGTCTCTTAGTTTTCTTCTACTGTCTGTCAGTGTAGCTACACTGTCTATTAGTGTTCATATACTGTCTGTTAGTGTAGCTAGACTGTTTATCAGTGTAGCTACACAGTCTTATAGTGTTCCTAGACTGTCTATTAGTGTAGCTAGATTGTCTATTAGTGTAGCTACACTGTCTAATAGTGTTCCTAGACTGTCTATTAGTGTAGCTAGACTGTCTATTAGTGTAGCTACACTGTCTAATAGTGTTCATAGACTGTCTACTAGTGTAGCTTGACTGTCTACTAGTGTAGCTACACTGCCTAATAGTGTTCCTAGACTGTCTATTAGTGTAGCTAGATTTTGTATCAATATAGCTACACTGTCTATTAGTTTTCATAGACGGTCTGTTAGTGTAGCTAGACTGTCTACTTGTGTAGCTACATTGTCTATTGATGTTCCTAGTCTGTCTATTAGTATAGCTAGACTGTCTATTAGAGTAGCTAGATTGTCTATCAATATAGCTACACTGTCTATTAGTTTTCCTATACTGTATGTTAGTGTAGCTAGACTGTCTACTAGTGTAGCTACATGGTCTATTGATGTTCCTAGACTATCCGTTAGTGTAGCTAGATTGTCTATCAATGTAGCTACACTGTCTATTAGTTTTCCTTATACTGTCTGTTAGAGTAGCTACACTGTCTATTTGTTTTCATCGACGTTCTATTAGTTAGCTACACTGTCTATTAGAGTTCATAGACTGCCTGTTAGTGTAGCTAGACAGTCTATTAGTGTAGCTACACTGTCTAATAGTGTTCCTAGACTGTCTATTAGTGTAGCTAGACTGTCTATTAGAGTAGCTACACTGTCTAATAGTGTTCCTAGACAGTCTATTAGTGTAGCTACACTGTCTAATAGTGTTCCTAGACTGTCTGTTAGCGTAACTAGATTGTTTATCAATGTAGCTACACTGTCTATTTGTTTTCATAGACGGTCTATTAGAGAAGCTACACTGTCTATAAGTGTTCATAGACTGTCTGTTAGTGTAGCTAGATTGTATATTAGTGTAGCTACACTGTCTTATAGTGTTCCTAGACTGTCTACTAGTGTAGCTAGACTGTCTATTAGTGTAGCTACACTGTCTATTAGTGTTCATAGACTGTCTGTTTGTGTAGCTGGACTGTCTATTAGTGTAGCTACACTGTCTTATAGTGTTTCTAGACTGTCTATTAGTGTAGCTAGATTGTCTATTAGTGTAGCTACACTGTCTAATAGTGTTCCTAGACTGTCTACTAGTGTAGCTAGACTGTCTATTAGAGAAGCTACACCGTCTAATAGTGTCCCTAAACTGTCTATTAGTGTAGCTAGATTGTCTATCAATATAGCTACACTGTCTATTAGTTTTTATAGACGGTCTGTTAGTGTAGCTAGACTGTCTACTAGTGTAGCTACATTGTCTATTGATGTTCCTAGACTGTCCGTTAGTGAAGCTAGATTGTCTATCAATGTAGCTACACTGTCTTTTAGTTTTCTAATACTGTCTGTTAGAGTAGCTACACTGTCTATTAGTGTTCATATACTGTCTGTTAGTGTAGCTAGACTGTCTATCAGTGTAGCTACACTGTCTAATAGTGTTCCTAGACTGTCTACTAGTGTAGCTAGACTGTCTAATAGTGTAGCTACACTGTCTAATAGTGTTCCTAGACTGTCTATAAGTGTAGCTAGATTGTGTATCAATGTAGCTTCACTGTCTATTAGTTTTCATAGACGGTCTGTTAGTGTAGCTAGACTGTCTACTAGTGTAGCTACATTGTCTATTTATATTCCTAGACTGTCCGCTAGTGTAGTTAGATTGTCTATCAATGTAGCTACACTGTCTTTTAATTTTCTTATACTATCTGTTAGAGTAGCTACACTGTCTATTAGTGTTCATATACTGTCTGTTCGTGTAGCTAGACTGTCTATTAGTGTAGCTACACTGTCTAATAGTGTTCCTAGACTGTCTATTAGTGTAGCTAGATTGTCTATCAATATAGCTACACTGTCTATTAGTTTTCCTATACTGTCTGTTAGTGTAGCTAGACTGTCTACTAGTGTAGCTACATTGTCTATTAGTGTTCCAAGACTGTCTATTAGTATAGCTAGACTGTCTATTAGAGTAGCTAGATTGTCTATCAATAAAGCTACACTGTCTATTAGTTTTCCTATACTGTATGTTAGTGTAGCTAGACTGTCTACTAGTGTAGCTACATGGTCTATTGATGTTCCTAGACTATCCGTTAGTGTAGCTAGATTGTCTATCAATGTAGCTACACTGTCTATTAGTTTTCTTATACTGTCTGTTAGAGTAGCTACACTGTCTATTTGTTTTCATCGACGGTCTATTAGTTAGCTACACTGTCTATTAGAGTTCATAGACTGTCTGTTAGTGTAGCTAGACTGTCTATTAGTGTAGCTACACTGTCTAATAGTGTTCCTAGACTGTCTATTAGTGAAGCTAGACTGTCTACTAGTGTAGCTACACTGTCTTATAATGTTCCTAGACTGTCTATTAGTGTAGCTAGACTGTCTATTAGTGTAGCTACACTGTCCAATAGTGTTCCTAGACTGTCTACTAGTGTAGATAGACTGTCTATTAGTGTAGCTACACTGTCTAATAGTGTTCCTAGACTGTCTATTAGTGTAGCTAGATTTTGTATCAATATAGCTACACTTTCTATTAGTTTTCATAGACGGTCTGTTAGTGTAGCTAGACTGTCTACTAGTGTAGCTACATTTTCTATTGATGTTCCTAGACTGTCCGTTAGTGTAGCTGGATTGTCTATCAATGTAGCTACACTGTCTTTAAATTTTCTTATACTGTCTGTTAGAGTAGCTATACTGTCTATTAGTGTTCATATACTGTCTGTTCGTGTAGCTAGACTGTCTATTAGTGTAGCTACACTGTCTAATAGTGTTCCTAGACTGTCTATTAGTATAGCTAGACTGTCTATTAGAGTAGCTAGATTATCTATCAATATAGCTACACTGTCTATTAGTTTTCCTATACTGTATGTTAGTGAAGCTAGACTGTCTACTAGTGTAGCTACATGGTCTATTGATGTTTCTAGGCTATCCGTTAGTGTAGCTAGATTGTCTATCAATGTAGCTACACTGTCTATTAGTTTTCTTATACTGTCCGTTAGAGTAGCTACACTGTCTATTTGTTTTCATCGACGGTCTATTTTTAATAGTTAGCTACACTGTCTAGTAGAGTTCATAGACTGTCTGTTAGTGTAGCTACACTGTCTTATAGTGTTCCTAGACTGTCTATTAGTGTAGCTAGACTGTCTACTAGTGTAGCTACACTGTCTTATAGTGTTCCTAGACTGTCTTTTAGTGTAGCTAGACTGTCTATTAGTGTAGCTAGACTGTCTATTAGAGTAGCTACTCTGTCTAATAGTGTTCCTAGACTGTCTATTAGTGTAGCTACACTGTCTAATAGTGTTCCTAGACTGTCTGTTAGCGTATCTAGATTGTTTATCAATGTAGCTACACTGTCTATTTGTTTTCATAGACGGTCTATTAGGGAAGTTACATTGTCTATAAGTGTTCATAGACTGTCTGTTAGTGTAGCTAGACTGTCTATTAATGTAGCTACACTGTCTTATAGTGTTCATAGACTGGCTATAAGGGTAGCTAGACTGTCTATTAGTGTAGCTACAATGTCTATTAATTTTCATAGACTGTATGTTAGTGTAGCTAGACTGTCTACTAGTGTAGCTACATTGTCTATTGATGTTCCTAGACTGTCCGTTAGTGTAGCTAGATTGTCTATCAATGTAGCTACACTGTTTATAAGTTTTCTTATACCGTCTGTTAGAGTAGCTACACTGTCTATTTGTTTTCATCGATGGTCTATTAGTTAGCTACACAGTCTATTAGAGTTCTTAGACTGTCTGTTAGTGTAGCTACACTGTCTATTACTGTAGCTACACTGTCTAATAGTGTTCCTAGACTGTCTATTAGTGTAGCTAGACTGTCCATTAGTGTAGCTACAATGTCTATTAATTTTCAAAGACTGTATGTTAGTGTAGCTAGACTGTCTACTAGTGTAGCTACATTGTCTATTGATGTTCCTAGACTGTCCGTTAGTGTAGCTAGATTGTCTATCAATGTAGCTACACTGTTTATAAGTTTTCTTATACCGTCTGTTAGAGTAGCTACACTGTCTATTTGTTTTCATCGACGGTCTATTAGTTAGCTACACAGTCTATTAGAGTTCTTAGACTGTCTGTTAGTGTAGCTACACTGTCAATTACTGTAGCTACACTGTCTAATAGTGTTCCTAGACTGTCTATTAGTGTAGCTAGACTGTCTATTAGTGTAGCTACACTGTCTAATAGTGTTCCTAGACTGTCTATTAGTGTAGCTAGACTGTCTATTATAGTAGCTACACTGTCCAATAGTGGGCCTAGACTGTCTATTAGTGTAGCTACACTGTCTAATAGTGCTCCTAGACTGTCTGTTAGCGTAACTAGATTGTTTATCAATGTAGCTACAATGTCTATTTGTTTTCATAGACGGTCTATTAGAGAAGCTACACTGTCTATTAGTGTTCATAGACTGTCTGCTAGTGTAGCTAGACTGTCTTTTAACGTAGCTACACTGTCTTATAGTGTTCCTAGACTGTCTATAAGTGTAGCTAGATTGTCTATTAGTGTAGCTACACTGTCTTATAGTGTTCCTAGACTGTCTATTAGTGTAGCTAGACTGTCTATTTGTGTAGCTACACTGTCTTTTAGTGTTCATAGACTGTCTGTTAGTGTAGCTAGACTGTCTATTAGTGTAGCTACACTGTCTTATAGTGTTCATAGACTGTCTATTAGTGTAGCTAGATTGTCTATTAGTGTAGCTACACTATCTTATAGTGTTCCTAGACTGTCTACTAGTGTAGCTATGCTGTCTATTACAGTAGCTACACTGTCTAATAGTGTTCCTAGACTGTCTTTTAGTGTAGCTAGATTGTCTATCAATATAGCTAAACTGTCTATTAGTTTTCATAGACGGTCTGTTAGTGTAGCTAGACTGTCTACTAGTGTAGCTACATTGTCTATTGATGTTCCTAGACTGTCCGTTAGTGAAGCTAGATTGTCTATCAATGTAGCTACACTGTCTCTTAGTTTTCTTCTACTGTCTGTCAGTGTAGCTACACTGTCTATTAGTGTTCATATACTGTCTGTTAGTGTAGCTAGACTGTTTATCAGTGTAGCTACACGGTCTTATAGTGTTCCTAGACTGTCTATTAGTGTAGCTAGATTGTCTATTAGTGTAGCTACACTGTCTAATAGTGTTCCTAGACTGTCTTTTAGTGTAGCTAGACTGTCTATTAGTGTAGCTACACTGTCTAATAGTGTTCCTAGACTGTCTACTAGTGTACATAGGCTGTCTATTAGTGTGGCTACACTGCCTAATAGTGTTCCTAGACTGTCTATTAGTGTAGCTAGACTGTCTACTTGTGTAGCTACATTGTCTATTGATGTTCCTAGTATGTCTATTAGTATAGCTAGACTGTCTATTAGAGTAGCTAGATTGTCTATCAATATAGCTACACTGTCTATTAGTTTTCCTATACTGTATGTTAGTGTAGCTAGACTGTCTACTAGTGTAGCTACATGGTCTATTGATGTTCCTAGACTATCCGTTAGTGTAGCTAGATTGTCTATCAATGTAGCTACACTGTCTATTAGTTTTCCTTATACTGTCTGTTAGAGTAGCTACACTGTCTATTTGTTTTCATCTACGTTCTATTAGTTAGCTACACTGTCTATTAGAGTTCATAGACTGTCTGTTAGTGTAGCTAGACAGTCTATTAGTGTAGCTACACTGTCTAATAGTGTTCCTAGACTGTCTATTAGTGTAGCTAGACTGTCTATTAGAGTAGCTACACTGTCTAATAGTGTTCCTAGACAGTCTATTAGTGTAGCTACACTGTCTAATAGTGTTCCTAGACTGTCTATTAGCGTAACTAGATTGTTTATCAATGTAGCTACACTGTCTATTTGTTTTCATAGACGGTCTATTAGAGAAGCTACACTGTCTATAAGTGTTCATAGACTGTCTGTTAGTGTAGCTAGATTGTCTATTAGTGTAGCTACACTGTCTTATAGTGTTCCTAGACTGTCTACTAGTGTAGCTAGACTGTCTATTAGTGTAGCTACACTGTCTATTAGTGTTCATAGACTGTCTGTTTGTGTAGCTAGACTGTCTATTAGTGTAGCTACACTGTCTTATAGTGTTCCTAGACTGTCTTTTAGTGTAGCTAGATTGTCTATTAGTGTAGCTACACTGTCTAATAGTGTTCCTAGACTGTCTACTAGTGTAGCTAGACTGTCTATTAGAGAAACTACACCGTCTAATAGTGTCCCTAGACTGTCTATTAGTGTAGCTAGATTGTCTATCAATATAGCTACACTGTCTATTAGTTTTTATAGACGGTCTGTTAGTGTAGCTAGACTGTCTACTAGTGTAGCTACATTGTCTATTGATGTTCCTAGACTGTCCGTTAGTGAAGCTAGATTGTCTATCAATGTAGCTACACTGTCTTTTAGTTTTCTAATACTGTCTGTTAGAGTAGCTACACTGTCTATTAGTGTTCATATACTGTCTGTTAGTGTAGCTAGACTGTCTATCAGTGTAGCTACACTGTCTAATAGTGTTCCTAGACTGTCTACTAGTGTAGCTAGACTGTCTTATAGTGTAGCTACACTGTCTAATAGTGTTCCTAGACTGTCTATAAGTGTAGCTAGATTGTGTATCAATGTAGCTACACTGTCTATTAGTTTTCATAGACGGTCTGTTAGTGTAGCTAGACTGTCTACTAGTGTAGCTACATTGTCTATTTATATTCCTAGACTGTCTGTTAGTGTAGTTAGATTGTCTATCAATGTAGCTACACTATCTTTTAATTTTCTTATATTGTCTGTTAGAGTAGCTACACTGTCTATTAGTGTTCATATACTGTCTGTTCGTGTAGCTAGACTGTCTATTAGTGTAGCTACACTGTCAAATAGTGTTCCTAGACTGTCTACTAGTGTAGCTAGATTGTCTATTAGTGTAGCTACACTGTCTAATAGTGTTCCTAGACTGTCTATTAGTGTAACTAGACTGTCTATTAGTGTAGCTACACTGTCTAATAGTGTTCCTAGACTGTCTACTAGTGTAGATAGACTGTCTATTAGTGTAGCTACACTGTCTTATATTGTTCCTAGACTGTCTATTAGTGTAGCTAGACTGTCTATTAGTGTAGCTACACTGTCTTTTAGTGTTCATAGACTGTCTGTTAGTGTAGCTAGACTGTCTATTAGTGTAGCTACACTGTCTTATAGTGTTCATAGACTGTCTATTAGTGTAGCTAGATTGTCTATTAGTGTAGCTACACTATCTAATAGTGTTCCTAGACTGTCTACTAGTGTAGCTAGACTGTCTATTAGAGTAGCTACACTGTCTAATAGTGTTCCTAGACTGTCTTTTAGTGTAGCTAGATTGTCTATCAATATAGCTAAACTGTCTATTAGTTTTCATAGACGGTCTGTTAGTGTAGCTAGACTGTCTACTAGTGTAGCTACATTGTCTATTGATGTTCCTAGTCTGTCCGTTAGTGAAGCTAGATTGTCTATCAATGTAGCTACACTGTCTCTTAGTTTTCTTATACTGTCTATTAGTGTAGCTACACTGTCTATTAGTGTTCATATACTGTCTGTTAGTGTAGCTAGACTGTCTATCAGTGTAGCTACACTGTCTAATAGTGTTCCTAGACTGTCTATTAGTGTAGCTAGATTGTCTATAAGTGTAGCTACACTGTCTAATAGTGTTCCTAGACTGTCTATTAGTGTAACTAGACTGTCTATTAGTGTAGCTACACTGTCTAATAGTGTTCCTAGACTGTCTTCTAGTGTAGATAGACTGTCTATTAGTGTAGCTACACTGTCTAATAGTGTTCCTAGACGGTCTGTTAGTGTAGCTAGATTTTGTATCAATATAGCTACACTGTCTATTAGTTTTCATAGACGGTCTGCTAGTGTAGCTAGACTGTCTAATAATGTAGCTACATTGTCTATTGATGTTCCTAGACTGTCCGTTAGTGTAGCTAGATTGTCTATCAATGTAGCTACACTGTCTTTTAATTTTCTTATACTGTCTGTTAGAGTAGCTACACTGTCTATTAGTGTTCATATACTGTCTTTTCGTGTAGCTAGACTGTCTATTAGTGTAGCTACACTGTCTAATAGTGTTCCTAGACTGTCTATTAGTGTAGCTAGATTGTCTATCAATATAGCTACACTGTCTATTAGTTTTCCTATACTGTTTGTTAGTGTAGCTAGACTGTCTACTAGTGTAGCTACATTGTCTATTAGTGTTCCTAGACTGTCTATTAGTATAGCTAGACTGTCTATTAGAGTAGCTAGATTGTCTATCAATATAGCTACACTGTCTATTAGTTTTCCTATACTGTATGTTAGTGTAGCTAGACTGTCTACTAGTGTAGCAACATGGTCTATTGATGTTCCTAGACTATCCGTTAGTGTAGCTAGATTGTCTATCAATGTAGCTACACTGTCTATTAGTTTTCTTATATTGTCTGTTAGAGTAGCTACACTGTCTATTTGTTTTCATCGACGGTCTAATAGTTAGCTACACTGTCTATTGGAGTTCATTGACTGTCTGTTAGTGTAGTAAGACTGTCTATTAGTGTAGCTACACTGTCTAATAGTGTTCCTAGACTGTCTTCTAGTGTAGCTAGACTGTCTACTAGTGTAGCTACACTGTCTTATAGTGTACCTAGACTGTCTATTAGTGTAGCTAGACTGTCTATTAGTGTAGCTACACTGTCCAATAGTGTTCCTAGACTGTCTACTAGTGTAGATAGACTGTCTATTAGTGTAGCTACACTGTCTAATAGTGTTCCTAGACTGTCTATTAGTGTAGCTAGATTTTGTATCAATATAGCTACACTGTCTATTAGTTTTCATAGACGGTCTGTGAGTGTAGCTAGACTGTCTACTAGTGTAGCTACATTGTCTATTGATGGTCCTAGACTGTCCGTTAGTGTAGCTGGATTGTCTATCAATGTAGCTACACTGTCTTTTAATTTTCTTATACTGTCTGTTAGAGTAGCTACACTGTCTATTAGTGTTCATATACTGTCTGTTGGTGTAGCTAGACTGTCTATTAGTGTAGCTACACTGTCTAATAGTGTTCTTAGACTGTCTATTAGTGTAGCTAGATTGTCTATCAATATAGCTACACTGTCTATTAGTTTTCCTATACTGTCTGTTAGTGTAGCTAGACTGTCTACTAGTGTAGCTACATTATCTATTAGTGTTCCCAGACTGTCTATTAGTATAGCTAGACTGTCTATTAGAGTAACTAGATTATCTAACAATATAGCTACACTGTCTATTAGTTTTCCTATACTGTATTTTAGTGTAGCTAGACTGTCTACTAGTGTAGCTACATGGTCTATTGATGTTCCTAGACTATCCGTTAGTGTAGCTAGATTGTCTATCAATGTAGGTACACTGTCTATTAGTTTTCTTATACTGTCTGTTAGAGTAGCTACACTGTCTATTTGTTTTCATCGACGGTCTATTTTTAATAGTTAGCTACACTGTCTATTAGTTTTCATAGACGGTCTGCTAGTGTAGCTAGACTGTCTACTAGTGTAGCTACATTGTCTATTGATGTTCCTAGACTGTCCGTTAGTGTAGCTAGATTGTCTATCAATGTAGCTACACTGTCTTTTAATTTTCTTATACTGTCTGTTAGAGTAGCCACACTGTCTATTAGTGTTCATATACTGTCTTTTCGTGTAGCTAGACTGTCTATTAGTGTAGCTATACTGTCTAATAGTGTTCCTAGACTGTCTATTAGTGTAGCTAGATTGTCTATCAATATAGCTACACTGTCTATTAGTTTTCCTATACTGTTTGTTAGTGTAGCTAGACTGTCTACTAGTGTAGCTACATTGTCTATTAGTGTTCCTAGACTGTCTATTAGTATAGCTAGACTGTCTATTAGAGTAGCTAGATTGTCTATCAATATAGCTACACTGTCTATTAGTTTTCCTATACTGTATGTTAGTGTAGCTAGACTGTCTACTAGTGTAGCTACATGGTCTATTGATGTTCCTAGACTATCCGTTAGTGTAGCTAGATTGTCTATCAATGTAGCTACACTGTCTATTAGTTTTCTTATACTGTCTGTTAGAGTAGCTACACTGTCTATTTGTTTTCATCGACGGTCTATTAGTTAGCTACACTGTCTATTGGAGTTCATAGACTGTCTGTTAGTGTAGCTAGACTGTCTACTAGTGTAGCTACATTGTCTATTGATGTTCCTAGACTGTCCGTTAGTGTAGCTGGATTGTCTATCAATGTAGCTACACTGTCTTTTAATTTTCTTATACTGTTTGTTAGAGTAGCTACACTGTCTATTAGTGTTCATATACTGTCTGTTCGTGTAGCTAGACTGTCTATTAGTGTAGCTACACTGTCTAATAGTGTTCCTAGACTGTCTATTAGTGTAGCTAGATTGTCTATCAATATAGCTACACTGTCTATTAGTTTTCCTATACTGTCTGTTAGTGTAGCTAGACTGTCTACTAGTGTAGCTACATTGTCTATTAGTGTTCCCAGACTGTCTATTAGTATAGCTAGACTGTCTATTAGAGTAGCTAGATTATCTAACAATATAGCTACACTGTCCATTAGTTTTCCTATACTGTATGTTAGTGTAGCTAGACTGTCTACTAGTGTAGCTACATGGTCTATTGATGTTCCTAGACTATCCGTTAGTGTAGCTAGATTGTCTATCAATGTAGCTACACTGTCTATTAGTTTTCTTATACTGTCTGTTAGAGTAGCTACACTGTCTATTTGTTTTCATCGACTGTCTATTTTTAATAGTTAGCTACACTGTCTATTAGAGTTCATAGACTGTCTGTTAGTGTAGCTACACTGTCTAATAGTGTTCCTAGACTGTCTATTAGTGTAGCTAGACTGTCTACTAGTGTAGCTACACTGTCTTATAGTGTTCCTAGACTGTCTTTTAGTGTAGCTAGACTGTCTATTAGTGTAGCTAGACTGTCTATTAGAGTAGCTACACTGTCTAATAGTGTTCCTAGACTGTCTATTAGTGTAGCTACACTGTCTAATGGTGTTCCTAGACTGTCTGTTAGCGTATCTAGATTGTTTATCAATGTAGCTACACTGTCTATTTGTTTTCATAGACGGTCTATTAGAGAAGCTACACTGTCTATAAGTGTTCATAGACTGTCTGTTAGTGTAGCTAGACGGTCTATTAATGTAGCGACACTGTCTTATAGTGTTCCTAGACTGTCTATTAGTGTAGCTAGATTGTCTATTAGTGTAGCTACACTGTCTTATAGTGTTCCCAGACTGTCTATTAGTGTAGCTAGACTGTCTATTAGTGTAGCTACACTGTCTTTTAGTGTTCATAGACTGTCTGTTAGTGTAGCTAGACTGTCTATTAGTGTAGCTACACTGTCTTATAGTGTTCATAGACTGTCTATTAGTGTAGCTAGATTGTCTATTAGTGTAGCTACACTATCTTATAGTGTTCCTAGACTGTCTACTAGTGTAGCTATACTGTCTATTACAGTAGCTACACTGTCTAATAGTGTTCCTAGACTGTCTTATAGTGTTTCTAGACTGGCTATAAGGGTAGCTAGATTGTCTATTAGTGTAGCTACACTGTCTTATAGTGTTCCTAGACTGTCTATTAGTGTAGCTAGACTGTCTATTAGTGTAGCTACACTGTCTATTAGTTTTCATAGACTGTATGTTATTGTAGCTAGACTGTCTACTAGTGTAGCTACATTGTCTATTGATGTTCCTAGACTGTCCGTTAGTGTAGCTAGATTGTCTATCAATGTAGCTACACTGTTTATAAGTTTTCTTATACTGTCTGTTAGAGTAGCTACACTGTCTATTTGTTTTCATCGAAGGTCTATTAGTTAGCTACACAGTCTATTAGAGTTCTTAGACTGTCTGTTAGTGTAGCTAGACTATCTATTACTGTAGCTACACTGTCTAATAGTGTTCCTAGACTGTCTATTAGTGTAGCTAGACTGTCTATTAGTGTAGCTACACTGTCTAATAGTGTTCCTAGACTGTCTATTAGCGTAGCTAGACTGTCTATTATAGTAGCTGCACTGTCTAATAGTGTTCCTAGACTGTCTATTAGTGTAGCTACACTGTCTAATAGTGTTCCTAGACTGTCTGTTAGCGTAACTAGATTGTTTATCAATGTAGCTACAATTTCTATTTGTTTTCATAGACGGTCTATTAGAGAAGCTACACTGTCTATTAGTGTTCATAGACTGTCTGCTAGTGTAGCTACACTGTCTATTAATGTAGCTACACTGTCTTATAGTGTTCCTAGACTGTCTATTAGTGTAGCTAGATTGTATATTAGTGTAGCTACACTGTCTTATAGTGTTCCCAGACTGTCTATTAGTGTAGCTAGACTGTCTATTAGTGTAGCTACACTGTCTTTTAGTGTTCATAGACTGTCTGTTAGTGTAGCTAGACTGTCTATTAGTGTAGCTACACTGCCTTATAGTGTTCATAGACTGTCTATTAGTGTAGCTAAATTGTCTATTAGTGTAGCTACACTATCTTATAGTGTTCCTAGACTGTCTACTAGTGTAGCTATACTGTCTATTTCAGTAGCTACACTGTCTAATAGTGTTCCTAGACTGTCTTTTAGTGTAGCTAAATTGTCTATCAATATAGCTAAACTGTCTATTAGTTTTTTCCTATACTGTTTGTTAGTGTACCTAGACTGTCTACTAGTGTAGCTAGATTGTCTATTAGTGTTCCTAGACTGTCTATTAGTATAGCTAGACTGTCTATTAGAGTAGCTAGATTGTCTATCAATATAGCTACACTGTCTATTAGTTTTCCTATACTGTATGTTAGTGTAGCTAGACTGTCTACTAGTGTAGCTACATGGTCTATTGATGTTCCTAGACTATCCGTTAGTGTAGCTAGATTGTCTATCAATGTAGCTACACTGTCTATTAGTTTTCTTATACTGTCTGTTAGAGTAGCTACACTGTCTATTTGTTTTCATCGACGGTCTATTAGTTAGCTACACTGTCTATTGGAGTTCATAGACTGTCTGTTAGTGTAGCTAGACTGTCTACTAGTGTAGCTACATTGTCTATTGATGTTCCTAGACTGTCCGTTAGTGTAGCTGGATTGTCTATCAATGTAGCTACACTGTCTTTTAATTTTCTTATACTGTCTGTTAGAGTAGCTACACTGTCTATTAGTGTTCATATACTGTCTGTTCGTGTAGCTAGACTGTCTATTAGTGTAGCTACACTGTCTAATAGTGTTCCTAGACTGTCTATTAGTGTAGCTAGATTGTCTATCAATATAGCTACACTGTCTATTAGTTTTCCTATACTGTCTGTTAGTGTAGCTAGACTGTCTACTAGTGTAGCTACATTGTCTATTAGTGTTTCCAGACTGTCTAATAGTATAGCTAGACTGTCTATTAGAGTAGCTAGATTATCTAACAATATAGCTACACTGTCTATTAGTTTTCCTATACTGTATGTTAGTGTAGCTAGACTGTCTACTAGTGTAGCTACATGGTCTATTGATGTTCCTAGACTATCCGTTAGTGTAGCTAGATTGTCTATCAATGTAGCTACACTGTCTATTAGTTTTCTTATACTGTCTGTTAGAGTAGCTACACTGTCTATTTGTTTTCATCGACGGTCTATTTTTAATAGTTAGCTACACTGTCTATTAGAGTTCATAGACTGTCTGTTAGTGTAGCTACACTGTCTAATAGTGTTCCTAGACTGTCTATTAGTGTAGCTAGACTGTCTACTAGTGTAGCTACACTGTCTTATAGTGTTCCTAGACTGTCTTTTAGTGTAGCTAGACTGTCTATTAGTGTAGCTAGACTGTCTATTAGAGTAGCTACACTGTCTAATAGTGTTCCTAGACTGTCTATTAGTGTAGCTACACTGTCTAATAGTGTTCCTAGACTGTCTGTTAGCGTATCTAGATTGTTTATCAATGTAGCTACACTGTCTATTTGTTTTCATAGACGGTCTATTAGAGAGGCTACACTGTCTATAAGTGTTCATAGACTGTCTGTTAGTGTAGCTAGACTGTCTATTTATGTAGCTACACTGTCTTATAGTGTTCCTAGACTGTCTATTAGTGTAGCTAGATTGTCTATTAGTGTAGCTACACTGTCTTATAGTGTTCCCAGACTGTCTATTAGTGTAGCTAGACTGTCTATTAGTGTAGCTACACTGTCTTTTAGTGTTCATAGACTGTCTGTTAGTGTAGCTAGACTGTCTATTAGTGTAGCTACACTGTCTTATAGTGTTCATAGACTGTCTATTAGTGTAGCTAGATTGTCTATTAGTGTAGCTACACTATCTTATAGTGTTCCTAGACTGTCTACTAGTGTAGCTATACTGTCTATTACAGTAGCTACACTGTCTAAAAGTGTTCCTAGACTGTCTTATAGTGTTTCTAGACTGGCTATAAGGGTAGCTAGATTGTCTATTAGTGTAGCTACACTGTCTTATAGTGTTCCTAGACTGTCTATTAGTGTAGCTAGACTGTCTATTAGTGTAGCTACACTGTCTATTAGTTTTCATAGACTGTATGTTATTGTAGCTAGACTGTCTACTAGTGTAGCTACATTGTCTATTGATGTTCCTAGACTGTCCGTTAGTGTAGCTAGATTGTCTATCAATGTAGCTACACTGTTTATAAGTTTTCTTATACTGTCTGTTAGAGTAGCTACACTGTCTATTTGTTTTCATCGACGGTCTATTAGTTAGCTACACAGTCTATTAGAGTTCTTAGACTGTCTGTTAGTGTAGCTAGACTATCTATTACTGTAGCTACACTGTCTAATAGTGTTCCTAGACTGTCTATTAGTGTAGCTAGACTGTCTATTAGTGTAGCTACACTGTCTAATAGTGTTCCTAGACTGTCTATTAGCGTAGCTAGACTGTCTATTATAGTAGCTGCACTGTCTAATAGTGTTCCTAGACTGTCTATTAGTGTAGCTACACTGTCTAATAGTGTTCCTAGACTGTCTGTTAGCGTAACTAGATTGTTTATCAATGTAGCTACAATGTCTATTTGTTTTCATAGACGGTCTATTAGAGAAGCTACACTGTCTATTAGTGTTCATAGACTGTCTGCTAGTGTAGCTACACTGTCTATTAATGTAGCTACACTGTCTTATAGTGTTCCTAGACTGTCTATTAGTGTAGCTAGATTGTCTATTAGTGTAGCTACACTGTCTTATAGTGTTCCCAGACTGTCTATTAGTGTAGCTAGACTGTCTATTAGTGTTGCTACACTGTCTTTTAGTGTTCATAGACTGTCTGTTAGTGTAGCTAGACTGTCTATTAGTGTAGCTACACTGTCTTATAGTGTTCATAGACTGTCTATTAGTGTAGCTAGATTGTCTATTAGTTTTGCTACACTATCTTATAGTGTTCCTAGACTGTCTACTAGTGTAGCTATACTGTCTATTACAGTAACTACACTGTCTAATAGTGTTCCTAGACTGTCTTTTAGTGTAGCTAGATTGTCTATCAATATAGCTAAACTGTCTATTAGTTTTCATAGACGGTCTGTTAGTGTAGCTAGACTGTCTAGTAGTGTAGCTACATTGTCTATTGATGTTCCTAGACTGTCCGTTAGTGAAGCTAGATTGTCTATCAATGTAGCTACACTGTCTCTTAGTTTCTTATACTGTCTGTTAGTGTAGCTACACTGTCTATTAGTCTTCATATACTGTCTGTTAGTGTAGCTAGACTGTTTATCAGTGTAGCTACACGGTCTTATAGTGTTCCTAGACTGTCTATTAGTGTAGCTAGATTGTCTATTAGTGTAGCTACACTGTCTAATAGTGTTCCTAGACTGTCTATTAGTGTAGCTAGACTGTCTATTAGTGTAGCTACACTGTCTAATAGTGTTCCTAGACTGTCTTCTAGTGTAAATAGACTGTCTATAAGTGTAGCTACACTGCCTAATAGTGTTCCTAGACTGTCTATTAGTGTAGCTAGATTTTGTATCAATATAGCTACACTGTCTATTAGTTTTCATAGACGGTCTGTTAGTGTAGCTAGACTGTCTACTTGTGTAGCTACATTGTCTATTGATGTTCCTAGACTGTCTATTAGTATAGCTAGACTGTCTATTAGAGTAGCTAGATTGTCTATCAATATAGAAACACTGTCTATTAGTTTTCCTATACTGTATGTTAGTGTAGCTAGACTGTCTACTAGTGTAGCTACATGGTCTATTGATGTTCCTAGACTATCCGTTAGTGTAGCTAGATTGTCTATCAATGTAGCTACACTGTCTATTAGTTTTCTTATACTGTCTGTTAGAGTAGCTACACTGTCTATTTGTTTTCATCGACGGTCTATTAGTTAGCTACACTGTCTATTAGAGTTCATAGACTGTCTGTTAGTGTAGCTAGACAGTCTATTAATGTAGCTACACTGTCTAATAGTGTTCCTAGACTGTCTATTAGTGTAGCTAGACTGTCTACTAGTGTAGCTACACTGTCTTATAGTGTTCCTAGACTGTCTATTAGTGTAGCTACACTGTCTAATAGTGTTCCTAGACTGTCTGTTAGCGTAACTAGATTGTTTATCAATGTAGCTACACTGTCTATTTGTTTTTATAGACGGTCTATTAGAGAAGCTACACTGTCTATAAGTGTTCATAGACTGTCTGTTAGTGTAGCTAGATTGTCTATTAGTGTAGGTAAACTGTCTTATAGTGTTCCTAGACTGTCTACTAGTGTAGCTAAACTGTCTATTAGTGTAGCTACACTGTCTATTAGTGTTCATAGACTGTCTGTTAGTGTAGCTAGACTGTCTATTAGTGTAGCTACACTGTCTTATAGTGTTCCTAGACTGTCTATTAGTGTAGCTAGATTGTCAATTAGTGTAGCTACACTGTCTAATAGTGTTCCTAGACTGTCTACTAGTGTAGCTAGACTGTCTTTTAGAGAAGCTACACCGTCTAATAGTGTCCCTAGACTGTCTTTTAGTGTAGCTAGATTGTCTATCAATATAGCTACACTGTCTATTAGTTTTTATAGACGGTCTGTTAGTGTAGCTAGACTGTCTACTAGTGTAGCTACATTGTCTTTTGATGTTCCTAGACTGTCCGTTAGTGAAGCTAGATTGTCTATCAATGTAGCTACACTGTCTTTTAGTTTTCTTATACTGTCTGTTAGAGTAGCTACACTGTCTATTAGTGTTCATATACTGTCTGTTAGTGTAGCTAGACTGTCTATCAGTGTAGCTACACTGTCTAATAGTGTTCCTAGACTGTCTACTAGTGTAGCTAGACTGTCTAATAGTGTAGCTACACTGTCTAATAGTGTTCCTAGACTGTCTATTAGTGTAGCTAGATTGTGTATCAATGTAGCTACACTGTCTATTAGTTTTCATAGACGGTCTGTTAGTGTAGCTAGACTGTCTACTAGTGTAGCTACATTGTCTATTTACATTCCTAGACTGTCCGTTAGTGTAGCTAGATTGTCTATCAATGTAGCTACACTGTCTTTTATTTTTCTTATACTGTCTGTTAGAGTAGCTACACTGTCTATTAGTGTTCATATACTGTCTGTTCGTGTAGCTAGACTGTCTATTAGTGTAGCTACACTGTCAAATAGTGTTCCTACACTGTCTTTTACTGTAGCTAGACTGTCTATTAGTGTAGCTACACTGTCTAATAGTGTTCCTAGACTGTCTACTAGTGTAGCTAGACTGTCTATTAGTGTAGCTACACTGTCTATTAGAGTTCATAGACTGTCTGTTAGTGTAGCTACACTGTCTAATAGTGTTCCTAGACTGTCTATTAGTGTAGCTAGACTGTCTACTAGTGTAGCTACACTGTCTTATAGTGTTCCTAGACTGTCTATTAGTGTAGCTAGACTGACTATTAATGTAGCTACACTGTCTAATAGTGTTCCTAGACTGTCTATTAGTGTAGCTAGACTGTCTATTAGAGTAGCTACACTGTCTAATAGTGTTCCTAGACTGTCTGTTAGCATAACTAGATTGTTTATCAATGTAGCTACCATCTTTTTGTTTTCATAGACGGTCTATTAGAGAAGCTACACTGTCTATTAGTGTTCATAGACTGTCTGTTAGTGTAGCTAGACTGTCTAATAATGTAGCTACACTGTCTTATAGTGTTCCTAGACTGTCTATTAGTGTAGCTAGATTGTCTATTAGTGTAGCTACACTGTCTTATTGTCTTCCTAGACTGTCTATTAGTGTAGCTACACTGTCTATTAGTGTTCATAGACTGTCTGTTAGTGTAGCTAGACTGTAAATTAGTGTAGCTAGATTGTCTATCAATACTACACTGTCTTATAGTGTTCCTAGACTGTCTATTAGTGTAGCTAGATTGTCTATTAGTGTAGCTACACTGTCTTATTGTCTTCCTAGACGGTCTATTAGAGAAGCTACACTGTCTATTAGTGTTCATAGACTGTCTGTTAGTGTAGCTAGACTGTCTAATAATGTAGCTACACTGTCTTATAGTGTTCCTAGACTGTCTATTAGTGTAGCTAGATTGTCTATTAGTGTAGCTACACTGTCTTATTGTCTTTCTAGACTGTCTATCAGTGTAGCTACACTGTCTATTAGTGTTCATAGACTGTCTGTTAGTGTAGCTAGACTGTCAATTAGTGTAGCTAGATTGTCTATCAATATAGCTACACTGTCTATTAGTTTTCATAGACGGTCTGTAAGTGTAGGTAGACTGTCTACTAGTGTAGCTACATTGTCTATTGATGTTCCTAGACTGTCCGTTAGTGAAGCTAGATTGTCTATCAATGTAGCTAAACTGTCTATAAGTTTTCTTATACTGTCTGTTAGAGTAGCTACACAGTCTATAAGTGTTCATATACAGTCTGTTAGTGTAGCTAGACTGTCTATCAGTGTAGCTACACCGTCTAATAGTGTTCCTAGACTGTCTGTTAGCGTAACTAGATTGTTTATCAATGTAGCTACACTGTCTACTTGTTTTCATAGACGGTCTATAAGAGAAGCTACACTGTCTATTAGTGTTCATAGACTGTCTGTTAGTGTAGCTAGACTGTCTATTAATGTAGCTACACTGTCTAATAGTGTTCCTAGACTGTCTATTAGTGTAGCTAGATTGTCTATTAGTGTAGCTACACTGTCTAATAGTGTTCCTAGACTGTCTACTAGTGTAGCTAGACTGTCTATTAGTGTAGCTACACTGTCTAATAGTGTTCCTAGACTGTCTATTAGTGTAGCTAGATTGTGTATCAATATAGCTACACTGCCTATTAGTTTTCATAGACGGTCTGTTAGTGTAGCTAGACTGTCTACTAGTGTAGCTACATTGTCTATTGATGTTCCTAGACCCTCCGTTTGTGTAGCTAGATTGTCTATCAATGTAGCTACACTGTCTTTAAATTTTCTTATACTGTCTGTTAGAGTAGCTACACTGTCTGTTAGTGTTCATATACTGTCTGTTCGTGTAGATAGACTGTCTATTAGTGTAGCTACACTGTCTAATAGTGTTCCTAGACTGTCTATTAGTGTAGCTACATTGTCTATTAGTGTAGCTACACTGTCTAATAGTGTTCCTAGACTGTCTATTAGTGTAGCTACACTGTCTATTAGTGTAGCTACACTGTCTAATAGTGTTCCTAGACTGTATACTAGTGTATATAGACTGTCTATTAGTGTAGCTACACTGTCTAATAGTGTTCCTAGACTGTCTATTAGTGTAGCTAGATTTTGTATCAATATAGCTACACCTTTTATTAGTTTTCATAGACGGTCTGTTCGTGTAGCTAGACTGTCTACTAGTGTGGCTACATTGTCTATTGATGTTCCTAGACTGTCCGTTAGTGTAGCTAGATTGTCTATCAATGTAGCTACACTGTCTTTTAATTTTCTTATACTGTCTGTAAGAGTAGCTACACTGTCTATTAGTGTCCATATACTGTCTGTTCGTGAAGCTAGACTGTCCATTAGTGTAGCTACACTGTCTAATAGTGTTCCTAGACTGTCTTTTAGTGTAGCTAGATTGTCTATCAATATAGCTACACTGTCTATTAGTTTTCCTATACTGTCTGTTAGTGTAGCTAGACTGTCTACTAGTGTAGCTACATTGTCTATTAGTGTTCCTAGACTGTCTATTAGTATAGCTAGACTGTCTATTAGTGTAGCTACACTGTCTATTAGTTTTCTAATACTGTCTGTTAGAGTAGCTACACTGTCTATTTGTTTTCATCGACGGTCTATTAGTTAGCTACACTGTCTATTAGAGTTCATAGACTGTCTGTTAGTGTAGCTAGACTGTCAATTAGTGTAGCTACACTGTCTAATAGTGTTCCTAGAAAGTCTATTAGTGTAGCTAGACTGTCCACTAGTGTAGCTACACTGTCTAATAGTGTTCCTAGACTGTCTATTAGTGTAGCTAGACTGTCTATTAGTGTAGCTACACTGTCTAATAGTGTTCCTAGACTGTCTATTAGTGTAGCTAGACTGTCTATTAGAGTAGCTACACTGTCTAATAGTGTTCCTAGACTGTCTATTAGTGTATCTACACTGTCTAATAGTGTTCCTAGACTGTCAGTTAGCGTAACTAGATTGTTTATCAATGTAGCTACACTGTCTATTTGTTTTCATAGACGGTCTATTAGAGAAGCCTCACTGTCTATAAGTGTTCATAGACTGTCTGCTAGTGTAGCTAGACTGTCTAATATAGTGTTCCTAGACTGTCTATTAGTGTAGCTAGATTGTCTATTATTGTAGCTACACTGTCTTATAGAGTTCCTAGACTGTCTATTAGTGTAGCTAGACTGTCTATTAATGTAGCTACACTGTCTATTAGTGTTCATAGACTGTCTATTAGTGTAGCTACACTGTCTTATAGTGTTCCTAGACTGACTATTAGTGTAGCTAGATTGTCTATTAGTGTAGCTACTCTGTCTAATAGTGTTACTAGACTGTCTACTAGTGTAGCTAGACTGTCTATTACAGTAGCTACACCGTCTAATAGTGTCCCTAGACAGACTATTAGTGTAGCTAGATTGTCTATCAATATAGCTACACTGTCTATAAGTTTTTATAGACGGTCTGTTAGTGTAGCTAGACTGTCTACTAGTGTAGCTACATTGTCTATTGATGACCCTAGACTGTCCGTTAGTGAAGCTAGATTGTCTTTCAATGTAGCTACACTGTCTATTAGTGTTCATATACTGTCTGTTAGTGTAGCTAGACTGTCTATCAGTGTAGCTACACTGTCTTCTAGTGTTCCTAAACTGTTTATTAGTGTAGCTAGGTTGATTATTAATGTAGCTACACTGTCTAATAGTGTTCCTAGACTGTCTATTAGTGTAGCTACATTGTCTTATAGTGTTCCTAGACTGTCTACTAGTGTAGCTAGACTGTCTATTAGTGTAGCTACACTGTCTAATAGTGTTCCTAGACTGTCTATTAGTGTAGCTAGATTGTGTATCAATATAGCTACACTGTCTATTAGTTTTCATAGACGGTCTGTTAGTGTAGCTAGACTGTCTACTAGTGTAGCTACATTGTCTATTGATGTTCCTAGACTGTCCGTTAGTGAAGCTAGATTGTCTATCAATGTAGCTACACTGTCTTTTAATTTTCTTATACTGTCTGTTAGAGTAGCTACACTGTCTATTAGTGTTCATATACTGTCTGTTCGTGTAGCTAGACTGTCTATTAGTGTAGCTACACTGTCTAATAGTGTTCCTAGACTGTCTATTAGTGTAGCTAGATTGTCTATCAATATAGCTACACTGTCTATTTGTTTTCCTATACTGTCTGTTAGTGTAGCTAGACTGTCTACTAGTGTAGCTACATTGTCTATTAGTGTTCCTAGACTGTCTATTTGTGTAGCTAGACTGTCTATTAGAGTAGCTAGATTGTCTATCAATATAGCTACACTGTCTATTAGTTTTCCTATACTGTATGTTAGAGTAGCTCGACTGTCTACTAGTGTAGCTACATTGTCTATTGATGTTCCTAGACTGTCCGTTAGTGTAGCTAAGTTGTCTATCAATGTAGCTACACTGTCTATAAGTTTTCTTATACTGTCTGTTAGAGTAGCTACACTGTCTATTTGCTTTCATCGACGGTCTATTAGTTAGCTACACTGTCTATTTAGAGTTCATAGACTGTCTGTTAATGTAGCTAGACTGTCTATTAGTGTAGCTACACTGTCTAATAGTGTTCCTAGATTGTGTACTAGTGTAGCTAGACTGTCTACTAGTGTAGCAACACTGTCTAATAGTGTTCCTAGACTGTCTATTAGTGTAGCTAGACTGTGTATTAGAGTAGCTACACTGTCTAATAGTGTTCCTAGACTGTCTATTAGTGTAGCTACACTGTCTAATAGTGTTCCTAGACAGTCTGTTAGCGTAACTAGATTGTTTATCAATGTAGCTACACTGTCTATTTGTATTCATAGACGGTCTATTAGAGAAGCTACACTGTCTATTAGTGTTCATAGACTGTCTGTTAGTGTAGCTACACTGTATATTACTGTAGCTACACTGTCTTATAGTGTTCCTAGACAGTCTATTAGTGTAGCTAGATTGTCTATTAGTGTAGCTACACTGTCTTATAGTGTTCCTAGACTGTCTATTAGTGTAGCTAGACTGTCTATTAGTGTAGCTACACTGTCTATTAGTATTCATAGACTGTCTGTTAGTGTAGCTACACTGTCTATTAGTGTAGCTACACTGTCTTATAGTGTTCCTAGACTGTCTATTAGTGTAGCTAGATTGTCTATTAGTGTAGCTACACTGTCTAATAGTGTTCCTAGACTGTCTCCTAGTGTAGATAGACTGTCTATTAGAGTAGCTACACCGTCTAATAGTGTCCCTAGACTGTCTATTAGTGTAGCTAGATTGTCTATCAATATAGCTACACTGTCTATTAGTTTTTAAAGACGGTCTGTTAGTGTAGCTAGACTGTGTACTAGTGTAGCTACATTGTCTATTGATGTTCCAAGACTGTCCGTTAGTGAAGCTAGATTGTCTATCAATGTAGCTACACTGTCTATTAGTTTTCTTATACTGTCTGTTAGAGTAGCTACACTGTCTATTAGTGTTCATATACTGTCTGTTAGTGTAGCTAGACTGTCTATCAGTGTAGCTACACTGTCTAATAGTGTTCCTAGACTGTCTATTAGTGTAGCTAGGTTGTCTATTAGTGTAGCTACACTGTCTAATAAAGTTCCTAGACTGTCTATTAGTGTAGCTACATTGTCTAATAGTGTTCCTAGACTGTCTACTAGTGTATCTTGACTGTCTATTAGTGTAGCTATACTGTCTAATAGTGTTCCTAGACTGTCTATTAGTGTAGCTAGATTGTCTATCAATATAGCTACACTGTCTATTAGTTTTCCTATACTGTCTGTTAGTGTAACTAGACTGTCTACTAGTGTAGCTACATTGTCTATTAGTGTTCCTAGACTGTCTATTAGTGTAGCTAGACTGTCTATTAGAGTAGCTAGATTGTCTATCAATATAGCTACACTGTCTATTAGTTTTCCTATACTGTATGTTAGTGTAGCTAGACTGTCTACTAGTGTAGCTACATTGTCTATTGATGTTCCTAGACTGTCCGTTAGTGTAGCTAGATTGTCTATCAATGTAGCTCCACTGTCTATAAGTTTTCTTATACTGTCTGTTAGAGTAGCTACACTGTCTATTTGTTTTCATCGACGTTCTATTAGTAAGCTACACTGTCTATAAGAGTTCATAGACTGTCTGTTAGTGTAGCTAGACTGTCTATTAGTGTAGCTACACTGTCTAATAAGGTTCCTAGACTGTCTATTAGTGTAGCTAGACTGTCTACTAGTGTAGCTACACTGTCTTATAGTGTTCCTAGACTGTCTATTAGTGTAGCTAGACTGTCTATTAGTGTAGCTACACTGTCTTATAGTGTTCCTAGACTGTCTATTAGTGTAGCTAGACTGTCTATTAGTGTAGCTACACTGTCTAATAGTGTTCCTAGACTGTCTATTAGTGTAGCTACACTGTCTACTAGTGTAGCTACACTGTCTTATAGTGTTCTTAGACTGTCTATTAGTGTAGCTACACTGTCTAATAGTGTTCCTAGACTGTCTATTAGTGTAGCTACACTGTCTAATAGTGTTCCTAGACTGTCTGTTAGCATAACTAGATTGTTTATCAATGTAGCTACACTGTCTATTTGTTTTCATAGACGGTCTATTAGAGAAGCTACACTGTCTATTAGTGTTCATAGACTGTCTGTTAGTGTAGCTAGACTGTCTATTAATGTAGCTACACTGTCTTATAGTGTTCCTAGACTGTCTATTAGTGTAGCTAGATTGTCTATTAGTGTAGCTACACTCTCTTATAGTGTTCCTAGACTGTCTATTAGTGTAGCTAGACTGTCTATTAGTGTAGATACACTGTCTTTTAGTGTTCATAGACTGTCTGTTAGTGTAGCTACTCTGTCTTATAGTGTTCATAGACTGTCTATTAGTGTAGCTAGACTGTCTATTAGTGTAGCTAGATTGTCTATTAGTGTAGCTACACTATCTAATAGTGTTCATAGACTGTCAACTAGTGTAGCTAGACTGTCTATTAGAGTAGCTACACTGTCTAATAGTGTTCCTAGACTGTCTTTTAGTGTAGCTAGATTGTCTATCAATATAGCTAAACTGTCTATTAATTTTCATAAACGGTCTGTTAGTGTAGCTAGACTGTCTACTAGTGTAGCTACTATTTCTATTGATGTTCCTAGACTGTCCGTTAGTGAAGCTAGATTGTCTATCAATGTAGCTACACTGTCTCTTAGTTTTCTTATACTGTCTGTTAGTGTAGCTACACTGTCTATTAGTGTTCATATACTGTCTGTAAGTGTAGCTAGACTGTCTATCAGTGTAGCTACACTGTCTAATAGTGTTCCTAGACTGTCTATTAGTTTAGCTAGATTGTCTATTTGTGTAGCTACACTGTCTAATAGTGTTCCTAGACTGTCTATTAGTGTAACTAGACTGTCTATTAGTGTAGCTACACTGTCTAATAGTGTTCCTAGACTGTCTACTAGTGCGTATAGACTGTCTATTAGTGTAGCTACACTGTCTAATAGTGTTCCTAGACTGTCTATTAGTGTAGCAAGATTTTGTATCAATATAGCTACACTGTCTATTAGTTTTCATAGACGGTCTGCTAGTGTAGCTAGACTGTGTACTTGTGTAGCTACATTGTCTATTGATGTTCCTAGACTGTCCGTTAGTGTAGCTAGATTGTGTATCAATGTAGCTACACTGTCTTTTAATTTTCTTATACTGTCTGTTAGAGTAACTACACTGTCTATTAGTGTTCATATACTGTCTGTTCGTGTAGCTAGACTGTCTATTAGTGTAGCTACACTGTCTAATAGTGTTCCTAGACTGTCTATTAGTGTAGCTAGATTGTCTATCAATATAGCTACACTGTCTATTAGTTTTCCTATACTGTCTGTTAGTGTAGCTAGACTGTCTACTAGTGTAGCTACATTGTCTATAAGTGTCTTAGACTGTCTATTAGTGTAGTTAGACTGTCTATTAGAGTAGCTAGATTGTCTTTAATGTAGCTACACTGTCTATTAGTTTTCCTATACTGTATGTTAGTGTAGCTAGACTGTCTACTAGTGTAGCTACATTGTCTATTAGTGTTCCTAGAATGTCTATTATTATAGCTAGACTGTCTATTAGAGTAGCTAGATTGTCTATCAATATAGCTACACTGTCTATTAGTTTTCCTATACTGTATGTTAGTGTAGCTAGACTGTCTACTAGTGTAGCTACATGGTCTATTGATGTTCCTAGACTATCCGTTAGTGTAGCTAGATTGTCTATCAATGTAGCTACACTGTCTATTAGTTATCTTATACTGTCTGTTAGAGTAGCTACACTGTCTATTTGTTTTCATCGACGGTCTATTAGTTAGCTACACTGTCTATTAGAGTTCATAGACTGTCTGTTAGTGTAGCTAGACTGTCTATTAGTGTAGCTACACTGTCTAATAGTGTTCCTAGACTGTCTATTAGTGTAGCTAGACTGTCTACTAGTGTAGCTACACTGTTTTATAGTGTTCCTAGACTGTCTATTAGTGTAGCTAGACTGTCTATTAGTGTAGCTAAACTGTCTAATAGTGTTCCTAGACTGTCTACTAGTGTAGATAGACTGTCTATTAGTGTAGCTACACTGTCTTATAGTGTTCCTAGACTGTCTATTAGTGTAGCTAGATTGTCTATCAATATAGCTACACTGTCTATTAGTTTTCCTATACTGTCTGTTAGTGTAGCTAGACTGTCTAATAGTGTAGCTACATTGTCTATTGATGTTCCTAGACTGTCCGTTAGTGTAGCTGGATTGTCTATCAATGTAGCTACACTGTCTTTTAATTTTCTTATACTGTCTGTTAGAGTAGCTACACTGTCTATTAGTGTTCATATACTGTCTGTTCGTGTAGCTAGACTGTCTATTAGTGTAGCTACACTGTCTAATAGTGTTCCTAGACTGTCTATTAGTGTAGCTAGATTGTCTATCAATATAGCTACACTGTCTATTAGTTTTCCTATACTGTCTGTTAGTGTAGCTAGACTGTCTACTAGTGTAGCTACATTGTCTATTAGTGTTCCTAGACTGTCTATTAGTATAGCTAGACTGTCTATTAGAGTAGCTAGATTATCTATCAATGTAGCTACACTGTCTATTAGTTTTTCTATACTGTATGTTAGTGTAGCTTGACTGTCTACTAGTGTAGCTACATGGTCTATTGATGTTCCTAGACTATCCGTTAGTGTAGATAGATTGTCTATCAATGTAGCCTAACTGTCTATTAGTTTTCTTATACTGTCTGTTAGAGCAGCTACACTGTCTATTTGTTTTCATCGACGGTCTATTAGTTAGCTACACTGTCTATTAGAGTTCATAGACTGTCTGTTAGTGTAGCTACACTGTCTTATAGTGTTCCTAGACTGTCTATTAGTGTAGCTAGACTGTCTACTAGTGTAGCTACACTGTCTTATAGTGTTCTTAGACTGTCTATTAGTGTAGCTAGACTGTCTATTAGTGTAGCTAGACTGTCTATTAGAGTAGCTACACTGTCTAATAGTGTTCATAGACTGTCTATTAGTGTAGCTACACTGTCTAATAGTGTTCTTAGACTGTCTGTTAGCGTATTTAGATTGTTTATCAATGTAGCTACACTGTCTATTTGTTTTCATAGACGGTCTATTAGAGAAGCTACACTGTCTATAAGGGTTCATAGACTGTCTGTTAGTGTAGCTAGACTGTCTATTAATGTAGATACACTGTCTTATAGTGTTCCTAGACTGGCTATAAGGGTAGCTAGATTGTCTATTAATGTAGCTACATTGTCTTATAGTGTTCCTAGACTGTCTATTAGTGTAGCTAGACTGTCTATTAGTGTAGCTACACTGTCTATTAGTGTTCATAGAATGTCTGTTAGTGTAGCTAGAATGTCTATTAGTGTAGCTACACTGTCTTATAGTGTTCATAGACTGTCTATTAGTGTAGCTAGATTGTCTATTAGTGTAGCTACACTGTCTAATAGTGTTCCTAGACTGTCTACTAGTGTAGCTAGATTGTCTATTAGAGTAGCTACACCGTCTAATAGTGTCCCTAGACTGTCTATTATTGTAGCTAGATTGTCTTTCAATATAGCTACACTGTCTATTAGTTTTTATAGACGGTCTGTTAGTGTAGCTAGACTATCTACTAGTGTAGCTACATTGTCTATTGATGTTCCTAGACTGTCCGTTAGTGAAGCTAGATTGTCTATCAATGTAGCTACACTGTCTATTAGTTTTCTGATACTGTCTGTTAGAGTAGCAACACTGTCTATTAGTGTGATCATATACTGTCTGTTAGTGTAGCTAGACCGTCTATCAGTGTAGATACACTGTCTAATAGTGTTCCTAGACTGTCTATTAGTGTAGCTAGGTTGTCTATTAGTGTAGCTACACTGTCTAATAGTGTTCCTAGACTGTCTATTAGTGTAACTAGATTGTCTATCAATATAGCTACACTGTCTATTAGTTTTCCTATACTGTCTGTTATTGTAGCTAGACTGTCTACTAGTGTAGCTACATTGTCTATTAGTGTTCCTAGACTGTCTATTAGTGTAGCTAGACTGTCTATTAGAGTAGCTAGATTGTCTATCAATATAGCTACACTGTCTATTAGTTTTCCTATACTTTGTGTTAGTGTGGCTAGACTGTCTACTAGTGTAGCTACATTGTCTATTGATGTTCCTAGACTGTCAGTTAGTGTAGCTAGATTGTCTATCAATGTAGCTACACTGTCTATAAGTTTTCTTATACTGTCTGTTAGAGTAGCTACACTGTCTATTTGTTTTCATCGACGGTCTATTAGTTAGCTACACAGTCTATTAGAGTTCTTAGACTGTCTGTTAGTGTAGCTAGACTGTCTATTAGTGTAGCTACACTGTCTAATAGTGGTCCTAGACTGTCTATTAGTGTAGCTAGACTGTCTATTAGTGTAGCTACACTGTCTAATAGTGTTCCTAGACTGTCTATTAGTGTAGCTAGATTGTCTATCAATATAGCTACACTGTCTATTAGTTTTCCTATACTGTCTGTTAGTGTAGCTAGACTGTCTACTAGTGTAGCTACATTGTCTATTAGTGTTCCTAGACTGTCTATTAGTATAGCTAGACTGTCTATTAGAGTAGCTAGATTGTCTATCAATATAGCTACACTGTCTTATAGTTTTCCTATACTGTATGTTAGTGTAGCTAGACTGTCTACTAGTGTAGCTACATGGTCTATTGATGTTCCTAGACTATCCGTTAGTGTAGCTAGATTGTCTATCAATGTAGCTACACTGTCTATTAGTTTTCTTATTCTGTCTGTTAGAGTAGCTACACTGTCTATTTGTTTTCATCGACGGTCTATTAGTTAGCTACACTGTCTATTAGAGTTCATAGACTGTCTGTTAGTGTAGCTAGCCTGTCTATTAGTGTAGCTACACTGTCTATTAGTGTTCCTAGACTGTCTATTAGTGTAGCTACACTGTCTAATAGTGTTCCTAGACTGTCCGTTAGTGTAGCTAGATTGTGTATCAATGTAGCTACACTGTCTTTTAATTTTCTTATACTGTCTGTTACTGTAGCTAGACTGTTTATCAGTGTAGCTACACGGTCTTATAGTGTTCCTAGACTGTCTATTAGTGTAGCTAGATTGTCTATTAGTGTAGCTACACTGTCTAATAGTGTTCCTAGACTGTCTATTAGTGTAGCTAGAATGTCTATTAGTGTAGCTACACTGTCTAATAGTGTTCCTAGACTGTCTACTAGTGTAGATAGACTGTCTATTAGTGTAGCTACACTGCCTAATAGTGTTCCTAGACTGTCTATTAGTGTAGCTAGATTTTGTATCAATATAGCTACACTGTCTATAAATTTTCATAGACGGTCTGTTACTGTAGCTAGACTGTCTACTTGTGTAGCTACATTGTCTATTGATGTTCCTAGACTGTCTATTAGTATAGCTAGACTGTCTATTAGAGTAGCTAGATTGTCTATCAATATAGCTACACTGTCAATTAGTTTTCCTATACTGTATGTTAGTGTAGCTAGACTGTCTACTAGTGTAGCTACATGGTCTATTGATGTTCCTAGACTATCCGTTAGTGTAGCTAGATTGTCTATCAATGTAGCTTCACTGTCTATTAGTTTTCTTATACTGTCTGTTAGAGTAGCTACACTGTCTATTTGTTTTCATCGACGGTCTATTAGTTAGCTACACTGTCTATTAGAGTTCATAGACTGTCTGTTAGTGTAGCTAGACAGTCTATTAGTGTAGCTACACTGTCTAATAGTGTTCCTAGACTGTCTATTAGTGCAGCTAGACTGTGTACTAGTGTAGCTACACTGTCTTATAGTGTTTCTAGACTGTCTATTAGTGTAGCTAGACTGTCTATTAGTGTAGCTACACTGTCTAATAGTGTTCCTAGACTGTCTATTAGTGTAGCTAGACTGTCTATTAGAGTAGCTACACTGTCTAATAGTGTTCCTAGACTGTCTATTAGTGTAGCTACACTGTCTAATAGTGTTCCTAGACTGTCTGTTAGCGTAACTAGATTGTTTATCTATTTGTTTTCATAGACGGTCTATTAGAGAAGCTACACTGTCTATAAGTGTTCATAGACTGTCTGTTAGTGTAGCTAGATTGTCTATTAGTGTAGCTACACTGTCTTATAGTGTTCCTAGACTGTCTACTAGTGTAGCTAGACTGTCTATTAGTGTAGCTACACTGTCTATTAGTGTTCATAGACTGTCTGTTAGTGTAGCTAGACTGTCTATTAGTGTAGCTACACTGTCTTATAGTGTTCCTAGACTGTCTATTATTGTAGCTAGATTGTCTATTAGTGTAGCTACACTGTCTAATAGTGTTCCTAGACTGTCTACTAGTGTTGCTAGACTGTCTTTTAGAGTAGCTACACCGTCTAATTGTGTCCCTAGACTGTCTATTAGTGTAGCTAGATTGTCTATCAATATAGCTACACTGTCTATTAGTTTTTATAGACGGTCTGTTAGTGTAGCTAGACTGTCTACTAGTGTAGCTACATTGTCTATTGATGTCTTAGACTGTCCGTTAGTGAAGCTAGATTGTCTATCAATGTAGCTACACTGCCTTTTAGTTTTCTTATACTGTCTGTTAGAGTAGCTACACTGTCTATTAGTGTTCATATACTGTCTGTTAGTGTAGCTAGACTGTCTATCAGTGTAGCTACACTGTCTAATAGTGTTCCTAGACTGTCTACTAGTGTAGCTAGACTGTCTAATAGTGTAGCTACACTGTCTATTAGTGTTCCTAGACTGTCTATTAGTGTAGCTAGATTGTGTATCAATGTAGCTACACTGTCTATTAGTTTTCATAGACGGTCTGTTAGTGTAGCTAGACTGTCTACTAGTGTAGCTACATTGTCTATTTATATTCCTAGACTGTCCGTTAGTGTAGCTAGATTGTCTATCAATGTAGCTACACTGTCTTTTAATTTTCTTATACTGTCTGTAAGAGTAGCTACACTGTCCATTAGTGTTCATAAACTGTCTGTTCGTGTAGCTAGACTGTCTATTAGTGTAGCTACACTGTCTAATAGTGTTCCTAGACTGTCTACTAGTGTAGCTAGACTGTCTATTAGTGTAGCTACACTGTCTATTAGAGTTCATAGACTGTCTGTTAGTGTAGCTACACTGTCTAATAGTGTTCCTAGACTGTCTATTCGTGTAGCTAGACTGTCTACTAGTGTAGCTACACTGTCTTGTAGTGTTCCTAGACTGTCTATTAGTGTAGCTAGACTGTCTATTAGTGTAGCTACACTGTCTATTAGAGTAGCTACACTGTCTAATAGTGTTCCTAGACTGTCTATTAGTGTAGAGACACTGTCTAATAGTGTTCCTAGACTGTCTGTTAGCGTAACCAGATTGTTTATCAATGTAGCTACACTATCTTTTTGTTTTCATAGACGGTCTATTAGAGAAGCTACACTGTCTATTAGTGTTCATAGACTGTCTGTTAGTGTAGCTAGACTGTCTATTAGTGTAGCTACACTGTCTAATAGTGTTCCTAGATTGTCAATTAGTGTAGCTAGATTATGTATCAATATAGCTACACTGTCTATTAGTTTTCATAGACGGTCTGTTAGTGTAGGTAGACTGTCTACTAGTGTAGCTACATTGTCTATTGATGTTCCTAGACTGTCCGTTAGTGAAGCTAGATTGTCTATCAATGTAGCTACACTGCCTTTTAGTTTTCTTATACTGTCTGTTAGAGTAGCTACACTGTCTATTAGTGTTCATATACTGTCTGTTAGTGTAGCTAGACTGTCTATCAGTGTAGCTACACTGTCTAATAGTGTTCCTAGACTGTCTACTAGTGTAGCTAGACTGTCTAATAGTGTAGCTACACTGTCTATTAGTGTTCCTAGACTGTCTATTAGTATAGCTAGATTGTGTATCAATGTAGCTACACTGTCTATTAGTTTTCATAGAATGTCTGTTAGTGTAGCTAGACTGTCTACTAGTGTAGCTACATTGTCTATTGATGTTCCTAGACTGTCCGTTAGTGAAGCTAGATTGTCTATCAATGTAGCTACACTGCCTTTTAGTTTTCTTATACTGTCTGTTAGAGTAGCTACACTGTCTATTAGTGTTCATATACTGTCTGTTAGTGTAGCTAGACTGTCTATCAGTGTAGCTACACTGTCTAATAGTGTTCCTAGACTGTCTATTAGTGTAGCTAGGTTGTCTATTAGTGTAGCTACACTGTCTATTAGTGTTCCTAGACTGTCTATTAGTGTAGCTAGATTGTGTATCAATGTAGCTACACTGTCTATTAGTTTTCATAGAATGTCTGTTAGTGTAGCTAGAATGTCTATTAGTGTAGCTACACTGTCTTATAGTGTTCATAGACTGTCTATTAGTGTAGCTAGATTGTCTATTAGTGTAGCTACACTGTCTAATAGTGTTCCTAGACTGTCTACTAGTGTAGCTAGATTGTCTATTAGAGTAGCTACACCGTCTAATAGTGTCCCTAGACTGTCTATTATTGTAGCTAGATTGTCTTTCAATATAGCTACACTGTCTATTAGTTTTTATAGACGGTCTGTTAGTGTAGCTAGACTATCTACTAGTGTAGCTACATTGTCTATTGATGTTCCTAGACTGTCCGTTAGTGAAGCTAGATTGTCTATCAATGTAGCTACACTGTCTATTAGTTTTCTGATACTGTCTGTTAGAGTAGCTACACTGTCTATTAGTGTGATCATATACTGTCTGTTAGTGTAGCTAGACCGTCTATCAGTGTAGATACACTGTCTAATAGTGTTCCTAGACTGTCTATTAGTGTAGCTAGGTTGTCTATTAGTGTAGCTACACTGTCTAATAGTGTTCCTAGACTGTCTATTAGTGTAACTAGATTGTCTATCAATATAGCTACACTGTCTATTAGTTTTCCTATACTGTCTGTTATTGTAGCTAGACTGTCTACTAGTGTAGCTACATTGTCTATTAGTGTTCCTAGACTGTCTATTAGTGTAGCTAGACTGTCTATTAGAGTAGCTAGATTGTCTATCAATATAGCTACACTGTCTATTAGTTTTCCTATACTTTGTGTTAGTGTGGCTAGACTGTCTACTAGTGTAGCTACATTGTCTATTGATGTTCCTAGACTGTCAGTTAGTGTAGCTAGATTGTCTATCAATGTAGCTACACTGTCTATAAGTTTTCTTATACTGTCTGTTAGAGTAGCTACACTGTCTATTTGTTTTCATCGACGGTCTATTAGTTAGCTACACAGTCTATTAGAGTTCTTAGACTGTCTGTTAGTGTAGCTAGACTGTCTATTAGTGTAGCTACACTGTCTAATAGTGGTCCTAGACTGTCTATTAGTGTAGCTAGACTGTCTATTAGTGTAGCTACACTGTCTAATAGTGTTCCTAGACTGTCTATTAGTGTAGCTAGATTGTCTATCAATATAGCTACACTGTCTATTAGTTTTCCTATACTGTATGTTAGTGTAGCTAGACTGTCTACTAGTGTAGCTACATTGTCTATTAGTGTTCCTAGACTGTCTATTAGTATAGCTAGACTGTCTATTAGAGTAGCTAGATTGTCTATCAATATAGCTACACTGTCTTATAGTTTTCCTATACTGTATGTTAGTGTAGCTAGACTGTCTACTAGTGTAGCTACATGGTCTATTGATGTTCCTAGACTATCCGTTAGTGTAGCTAGATTGTCTATCAATGTAGCTACACTGTCTATTAGTTTTCTTATTCTGTCTGTTAGAGTAGCTACACTGTCTATTTGTTTTCATCGACGGTCTATTAGTTAGCTACACTGTCTATTAGAGTTCATAGACTGTCTGTTAGTGTAGCTAGCCTGTCTATTAGTGTAGCTACACTGTCTATTAGTGTTCCTAGACTGTCTATTAGTGTAGCTACACTGTCTAATAGTGTTCCTAGACTGTCCGTTAGTGTAGCTAGATTGTGTATCAATGTAGCTACACTGTCTTTTAATTTTCTTATACTGTCTGTTAGTGTAGCTAGACTGTTTATCAGTGTAGCTACACGGTCTTATAGTGTTCCTAGACTGTCTATTAGTGTAGCTAGATTGTCTATTAGTGTAGCTACACTGTCTAATAGTGTTCCTAGACTGTCTATTAGTGTAGCTAGAATGTCTATTAGTGTAGCTACACTGTCTAATAGTGTTCCTAGACTGTCTACTAGTGTAGATAGACTGTCTATTAGTGTAGCTACACTGCCTAATAGTGTTCCTAGACTGTCTATTAGTGTAGCTAGATTTTGTATCAATATAGCTACACTGTCTATAAATTTTCATAGACGGTCTGTTACTGTAGCTAGACTGTCTACTTGTGTAGCTACATTGTCTATTGATGTTCCTAGACTGTCTATTAGTATAGCTAGACTGTCTATTAGAGTAGCTAGATTGTCTATCAATATAGCTACACTGTCTATTAGTTTTCCTATACTGTATGTTAGTGTAGCTAGACTGTCTACTAGTGTAGCTACATGGTCTATTGATGTTCCTAGACTATCCGTTAGTGTAGCTAGATTGTCTATCAATGTAGCTTCACTGTCTATTAGTTTTCTTATACTGTCTGTTAGAGTAGCTACACTGTCTATTTGTTTTCATCGACGGTCTATTAGTTAGCTACACTGTCTATTAGAGTTCATAGACTGTCTGTTAGTGTAGCTAGACAGTCTATTAGTGTAGCTACACTGTCTAATAGTGTTCCTAGACTGTCTATTAGTGCAGCTAGACTGTGTACTAGTGTAGCTACACTGTCTTATAGTGTTTCTAGACTGTCTATTAGTGTAGCTAGACTGTCTATTAGTGTAGCTACACTGTCTAATAGTGTTCCTAGACTGTCTATTAGTGTAGCTAGACTGTCTATTAGAGTAGCTACACTGTCTAATAGTGTTCCTAGACTGTCTATTAGTGTAGCTACACTGTCTAATAGTGTTCCTAGACTGTCTGTTAGCGTAACTAGATTGTTTATCTATTTGTTTTCATAGACGGTCTATTAGAGAAGCTACACTGTCTATAAGTGTTCATAGACTGTCTGTTAGTGTAGCTAGATTGTCTATTAGTGTAGCTACACTGTCTTATAGTGTTCCTAGACTGTCTACTAGTGTAGCTAGACTGTCTATTAGTGTAGCTACACTGTCTATTAGTGTTCATAGACTGTCTGTTAGTGTAGCTAGACTGTCTATTAGTGTAGCTACACTGTCTTATAGTGTTCCTAGACTGTCTATTATTGTAGCTAGATTGTCTATTAGTGTAGCTACACTGTCTAATAGTGTTCCTAGACTGTCTACTAGTGTTGCTAGACTGTCTATTAGAGTAGCTACACCGTCTAATAGTGTCCCTAGACTGTCTATTAGTGTAGCTAGATTGTCTATCAATGTAGCTACACTGCCTTTTAGTTTTCTTATACTGTCTGTTAGAGTAGCTACACTGTCTATTAGTGTTCATATACTGTCTGTTAGTGTAGCTAGACTGTCTATCAGTGTAGCTACACTGTCTAATAGTGTTCCTAGACTGTCTACTAGTGTAGCTAGACTGTCTAATAGTGTAGCTACACTGTCTATTAGTGTTCCTAGACTGTCTATTAGTATAGCTAGATTGTGTATCAATGTAGCTACACTGTCTATTAATTTTCAGAGACGGTCTGTTAGTGTAGCTAGACTGTCTACTAGTGTAGCTACATTGTCTATTTATATTCCTAGACTGTCCGTTAGTGTAGCTAGATTGTCTATCAATGTAGCTACACTGTCTTTTAATTTTCTTATAGTGTCTGTTAGAGTAGCTACACTGTCCATTAGTGTTCATATACTGTCTGTTCGTGTAGCTAGACTGTCTATTAGTGTAGCTACACTGTCTAATAGTGTTCCTAGACTGTCTACTAGTGTAGCTAGACTGTCTATTAGTGTAGCTACACTGTCTATTAGAGTTCATAGACTGTCTGTTAGTGTAGCTACACTGTCTAATAGTGTTCCTAGACTGTCTATTCGTGTAGCTAGACTGTCTACTAGTGTAGCTACACTGTCTTGTAGTGTTCCTAGACTGTCTATTAGTGTAGCTAGACTGTCTATTAGTGTAGCTACACTGTCTAATAGTGTTCCTAGACTGTCTATTAGTGTAGCTACACTGTCTAATAGTGTTCCTAGACTGTCTGTTAGCGTAACCAGATTGTTTATCAATGTAGCTACACTATCTTTTTGTTTTCATAGACGGTCTATTAGAGAAGCTACACTGTCTATTAGTGTTCATAGACTGTCTGTTAGTGTAGCTAGACTGTCTATAAATGTAGCTACACTGTCTTATAGTGTTCCTAGACTGTCTATTAGTGTAGCTAGATTGTCTATTAGTGTAGCTACACTGTCTTATAGTCTTCCTAGACTGTCTATTAGTGTAGCTACACTGTCTATTAGTGTTCATAGACTGTCTGTTAGTGTAGCTAGACTGTCTATTAGTGTAGCTACACTGTCTAATAGTGTTCCTAGACTGTCAATTAGTGTAGCTAGATTGTGTATCAATATAGCTACTCTGTCTATTAGTTTTCATAGACGGTCTGTTAGTGTAGGTAGACTGTCTACTAGTGTAGCTACATTGTCTATTGATGTTCCTAGACTGTCCGTTAGTGAAGCTAGATTGTCTATCAATGTAGCTAAACTGTCTATTAATTTTCTTATACTGTCTGTTAGAGTAGCTACACTGTCTATAAGTGTTCATATACTGTCTGTTAGTGTAGCTAGACTGTCTATCAGTGTAGCTACACTGTCTAATAGTGTTCCTAGACTGTCTTTTAGTGTAGCTAGATTGTCTACTAGTGTAGCTAGACTGTCTATTAGTGTAGCTACACTGTCTAATAGTGTTCCTAGACTGTCTATTAGTGTAGCTAGATTGTGCATAAATATAGCTACACTGTCTATTAGTTTTCATAGACGGTCTGTTAGTGTAGCTAGACTGTCTACTAGTGTAGCTACATTGTCTATTGATGTTCCTAGACTGTCCATTTGTGTAGCTAGATTGTCTATCAATGTAGCTACACTATCTTTAAATTTTCTTATACTGTCTGTTGGAGTAGCTACACTGTCTATTAGTGTTCATATACTGTCTGTTCGTGTAGCTAGACTGTCTATTAGTGTAGCTACACTGTCTAATAGTGTTCCTAGACTGTCTATTAGTGTAGCTAGACTGTCTAATAGTGTAGCTACTCTGTCTAATAGTGTTCCTAGACTGTCTATTAGTGTAGCTAGATTGTGTATCTGTTACGATACAGAATGGCTGGAATAACAGAATCAGCTATGGTTGCGTATACGCACAAATACGCAGTGGTTTAGGAATGCACCTGGTCACCTGTTCGAACCATGATACGGTACTCTTTCTATTGATAGTCCCAATAAAAGGTTGGTTTGTCTGAGATGGAATTCATTGTATCTATATTTATCAACGCTTGCACGTTTTCCTTATTCTTCTTGAATATCTCGGAAATCTTGTGCGTTTTTCAATATATAAAGGATGGAATTTCCCATTCTTGTTAGGGGACATTTTAAACATACCGTTGAAAGGTCCGATATAGAGACGCTATTCATTATTATAAAAGGTACGTGAAGTTATATATATTGTTACTGTATTGATATTGTACATGACAGGGCGGTGGCGATTCCTGTAATTGCATTGAATCGCGATGTCTCTAGCATGTCACATTGTATTGAAATAATAAGTCACTCGTTTTCTATTTTGTCGTCTGTTGAATCGGCCAGCATTCCGTGTATGAGTTCTTTCGGGTGTTATCAATAACGTCCCGTTTTTTCGGTGAAAATAGCGATTGTTACGCACTTGCGTATGAAGTTAAGCACATGCGTATTGCCTAAAAATCTGCTGGGACCATTCTTGCGGCTATAGTAAAAGCTGTCCGGATGGACTCGTCGGGTTATTTCGGACAAAAGTAGCCACAGGCCATGTCGGGCCTGCACCTAAAACTATAATGGCATGCTGAAAGCTTTACCAGGGACCGATAGGTGAAAAACAATTTTAGCAGCTAGATTTTAAATTGTTGTGATTTTGTACGGCGTTGTTGGAAAGACGATTTAACTGCCAGTGATAATCGACTTTCTGTAGCGACCTGTATGTGTCACCTCGAGTTATATCTGACGCATATAAGAATAAGGGATAGGTGCATACACTACAACACACTTACATAAATAAGGTGATAGCTGATATGTATGTTTAGAGATTAGGTAGGTGTAATGTTACACCAAAGTAAATGTAAAATATTTTTTTTTTGTTACACCAAAGTAAATGTAAGATATTTTCGTTACACCAAAGTAAATGTAAAATATTTTTGTGTTACACCAAAATAAATGTAAGAAAGCATTGTACGGTTTTACACACATAAAACAGCAGAATGTAATCTCTCAATATTGATGTATATATTTTTTGCCGAGAGGTCATAATTAGTTGTTTACGACTGATACGTTATACATGTACGAAATTAGTGCGTGGGCAGGGTGATGTCCGACGTAAACGTCCAAACGTTACGTCGGCACCACACTGTTCAACCTTTTTCCTGGAATTTTAAGAGAATTGGTATCAGTATTTGTAAACCTCGAAACTATCTAGATAACGTGACCTTGAAGGGAAAAAGGGCCACAGGATCTTGATGTTTCAGCTGCGATAGCGTCTCAACCAGGGTGACGTTACGACAGTGTATAGAAGAGTTTGTTACGTATGGGTTTGTTCGTTTGGCATAAGAGGTATTGTTTAGCGCTGACATAGGCCAGTCACTAAAGAAATACTTCTCTATTATATAAGTTTAAGTGTGGATATTTAGAAGAGCCGATCCATCCTAACCGCATGGGAGCCGTTAGCCATACACCCACGGGTGTGGGCTAATCGCGCGCTTATAGGGTTAGGCTGTAATTTAAAAGAGTAAGACCACTGAAATTATTTCTATTTTTGTGAACTTCGAACGAACAACCCCATTATCGACGCAAAAGAGTGATTCTGAGATTCTAAATATAGATTGTTTTTTGCAGAATCGTCTCTTGTGTCCCCTCCTACGTTGGAGGCTGAATGTTGGGGAGCCATATGATTTTAACCTGAGGGCACATATTAGCTGTCCCCCTCAGGCCACGACCAGCGTGGATCAAGGCCCAATCGTTACAACGTAGCACAATCAAATGGGAAGCCAACCGGCTTGAATGGTTATATGTGAATCTGACACCCTAACGTGGGGATATGATCAGGAGGACATATATATATTAATGCTGACGTCTTGAGCGACGATCAGCAGTACGCGTAACAGATATTACGATTACGTGAATCCAGTGACGACCAAAGTACAGGTTCGATCACCTCAGCGCCGATGGTCTGAAGTAGACACACGTGCAGCTTAGAAGACATAGTGTTCGCGAGACGCGTATAATCTCGAGATTTCTCGTCAATACGAGAACTGACATATTAAAGGGCCCAATTGTTTTTTTTTATGAGAACTTAAGCTATATGTTAATCATATTCTTTACGTCTCTTATTTCCTACTAGTTGACGTACATCTAGAACAGGACAGTCCAAGATTGGTTCTAATTGAAACGATCTTGGAGTGGCAACTTGCTCTAGTATAGGATGGTCAATTAGCCAGAAATAACAGCGTAGGTGGTGTCATTGTATATTAATGTGTTGTTGATGTTTTCTTAGTACATAAAGTACTGAAAAGTTTTTGCTAGTTGTGTGCATTATTTTTCCCTGGTAGCATCATCATCGCATAAAGGAATTTTCCAATAAGATTTCCCCTCTTCCTTCCTGACCGGCTTTATGTCGTAACAATGGTGTCAGAAGTGGGATTTTTGAGGTTTTATTGGCAAATTTCTCTGCTGTGACGTTGCTACGGGCGCACACTAGTAGTTTTCCTTTACAAGAAAGGTTGTGAGTGTCAACACACAGTACCGATTGCATGCGTTCCCCTGTGATGAAGTGCGACACATGTAAATAAGTCATCACATAACATTCTGAGGGGACCCATATTTTCTTGTTCTGTGGATTGCCATTAGGGTATAAAACCCAAGGAAAATTTGACAGAGTTTAATTATTAGACTTGTCCACCTTTACTTTACCCATATCATTGTGTATTGGCTTATGCCCTGTATTCCTATTAATTAAGGATACTGATGTGGAAAATTTCATATCGTTTGAGGGTACTAATAATTTAAACCACCTCAGTGACGTCATAGTGTGTGACGCCACTCAACTGATTTCTATTATTAGAAGAAGTCCATAGAAAGATTATTTTAGTCAATTATTATGTCTTGCTATGACAAGTGACTGTTGACTTGACTGTAACGCGTTTATATTAATATCGCGTAGGTATACATTTCTTGACATAAATGCGAGAAAATGAATGACGTTTTTTAGTCAAATACGTTCAGTGAAGGCCTATTTAAAGTTGATATATATCCTAGGCACCTTTCCGTGGTGATCTCTTATACGTTGTACTTTACGTTACTCATATGTAACGTCATTTAAATCCCTAATAAAATTATTAGTTTACCAGCGCGAACGTTGGTTAGCCCATACCTATTTTAGAGGGACAAAGCGAACCCTTATTTATTTTCAACAGTATAGTTGACTTATACCATTCCCAACAATAGGCTAAAATGGATAAAATCATTGATTTGGCGAGGGAATTAGGTTATGAGGGCCAAGAATTGAGGGATTTCATTAGTAGTCAGCAAGATAGGGAGTCAGAGAGGTTAAAGTTTGAGGCCATACAAAAGGATAAGGATTTAGAAAAATTAAAGTTTGAGGCCATACAAAAGGATAAGGATTTAGAAAAGTTTAAAATTGAGACCGAAAGGGAGATTGCCATGAAAAAGTTAGAGTTAGAATCATTGTCACATTCGGGAGGTCCCAAGGGTACGGAGTCAAATGCCCGTTTTCCCAAGTTACCATATTTTGATGAAAAAACGGATCAGATGGATAGTTACTTGACCAGGTTCGAGAGCTATGCCACTGCATGTAAATGGGATCCTGCCATGTGGGCTTTGTATTTAAGTGCTTTATTAAAGGGGCGTGCTTTGGAGGTCTTTGTGAGACTTTCCAAAGACGATCAGTCTGATTATGAGCAAATAAGGGAGGCCCTTCTTAATAATTTCAACCTTACAGAAAGGCAGTTTAAGAGAAAGTTTAGGGAGAGTAGGCCTGAAAAATCGGAAACCTTTAGGCAGTTTAGCAGTAGAATGGCGAGTTATTTGGAGAGGTGGTTGGCTATGGCCAAAGTGGAAAAAACTTTTGAAGCAGTTTGCGATTTTTTAGCCCGTGATCAGTTTCTTGAAATTGCTAATCAAGATATGTATGTTTTCCTGAAACCCAAATCATTTAAAACTTTAGGAGATATGGCCAGGGATGCAGATTTATTTGCAGACGCATCAGGGGGTGTGTCCTATTGTCTCGCAAGCGGACAACGTGATTTTAAAAGTTCAGGGCAGACTCGTGTTGAGACCCCATCAGTTAAGAGGCTTAAATTGTCCTGTAATATTTGTGGTAAAGCTCATTCCACGCATGAGTGTTGGTATAATCCGGATCAGAAGGCGACATCGAATGTTGATGTTGCCATCGTTAAGCCCCAGTATAAGGGAGATAATTCAAACAGGCATAGTAAAAGTTGTGAGAATTACGATGGTAAAATTAAGGGTGTACTTAAAGATGTACAATCGAGCAATAATGCGACCGAACATCAGGTCAACTTTTGCAAAATTAAGAATGTACAGTCGGGTAAACACGTAGCCAAAGTTAAGAGGGTTCATTTTGCTGAGGACATTACTTGCAGTAGGGAATATCAAGCTAAGTTAGAATCCCCTCATTCTTCCAAGGAAGAATCACCCCACCAAGATAAAGAGGGCGCTTGTCATTTTCCAAGATCAAGGTTGCCTACAGCGGTAGGTACCGTAAATGGTAAAGAGGTCAGGGTGTTAAGAGATACGGGGTGTACTGGGGTAATTGTTAAGAGAAACTTAGTTTCTGAAAATCAGTTCATAGGTAAGGAGTGTGGTGTAACTCTTATTAATGATTCCCAGCATAAATGTCCAGTAGCCCGTATCAATATTGATTGTCCATTTTTTAAAGGAACAACGGATGCATTGTGCATTGATGATCCAGCACATGACTTAGTCATTGGAAATATTGAGGGGTCCAAATTTCCCGATATGACCCATTTTTCATCAGGGGTAGTTAAGAATAAGCAGTCAAGGAATGACAAGAGAAAGGATAGAAAGGTCAAGGTGGCAGATAAGTTTATAAGGCAGAACAGGCAAGAATTATGTATGAAGCAAGCGTCAGATGCTAAGTTAGTAGATATTAGACGAAGAGTAGAGTCCGGTAGTGTGACTAAAGGTCGCAGTGGTGAAACTAAGTTCATTCGTAGGAATGGCTTAATTTATAGACATTTTAAGAAAAATGCAAATGTTTCACTTCAGTTAGTAGTTCCTTCTAGTTTGACGCATAGCGTTATGAATTTAGCCCATGAATCACGAAAGGTGGTAAATCATAGAGGCAGAAAGGAAACTATAGCTAAGGTCTTAGATGAATTTTATTAGCCCGGTGTTTGTAGAGAGGTAACTCAATTTTGTAGATCTTGTGCCACTTGTCAAAGGACAAATCATAATATAAAGGTCACAATGACTCGTTGTTGTAGTATACCCCAGAGAAACATATCCTCTAAGGAGGCAGTAGTTAGCCGTACAAGACGGACTGACAGCCAGACAGAACGACGACGTTCATATGGTAGTGGTAGACGTTGCCCAATACCATATTATTGGCGCAATATGACTGAGACTGAAAGCAGTAGTCAGTATTAAAGGTGTGCGACAGTGTAATAACCCAATTGTCTTGGATTGTTTGACCTATGATTTAACTATGGTAGCATAGTAATAGTCACAGAGGTGTACTATAGGCGTGAGTAGTCACGGAATTTTATTTTAGTCATGACGTATGACGGTAGACGGTTGACGTGAGCAAAGTCACGATAATAAAATTTTGCAACAGAGGTTGGCTGCATCGTGAAGAGTCACGTTAATTTATTTGAGCAAAGATTGTATTATGGAGGAAGTTATTAATAGGTACACTTGGCATAGGAATGCGTAACATATGGATCTTTGCAAAAGGTAATGGCTATTCAGCCTTATATATTAAATGTCATAAGACATAAAACTTCATGGGAAGTTAAAGGGGTACGACCCCATATATGGAAAAGTTAAAGGGGTACAACCCCATATTTATGTGTTGAGCATTAATGCTTCAATAATACAGGTCTATGATTGTGGCAATCCGAGGACAAGACAATGTGGGGGCAGACTATCTTTCCAGGTAGTCCGCCATTTAAGTCGTACGTGTATATATGTAGTATTATATATTTATTCTGTATTATTCCTTCGTTTCTGCATCGTATATCGTAAGAAAAAGTCATTCCTTTTTCTCCCAAAAGGAAGGGCCTTTGTTACGATACAGAATGGCTGGAATAACAGAATCAGCTATGGTTGCGTATACGCACAAATACGCAGTGGTTTAGGAATGCACCTGGTCACCTGTTCGAACCATGATACGGTACTCTTTCTATTGATAGTCCCAATAAAAGGTCGGTTTGTCTGAGATGGAATTCATTTTATCTATATTTATCAACGCTTGCACGTTTTCCTTATTCTTCTTGAATATCTCGGAAATCTTGTGCGTTTTTCAATATATAAAGGATGGAATTTCCCATTCTTGTTAGGGGACATTTTAAACATACCGTTGAAAGGTCCGATATAGAGACGCTATTCATTATTATAAAAGGTACGTGAAGTTATATATATTGTTACTGTATTGAATTTGTACATGACAGGGCGGTGGCGATTCCTGTAATTGCATTGAATCGCGATGTCTCTAGCATGTCACATTGTATTGAAATAATAAGTCACTCGTTTTCTATTTTGTCGTCTGTTGAATCGGCCAGCATTCCGTGTATGAGTTCTTTCGGGTGTTATCAATAACGTCCCGTTTTTTCGGTGAAAATAGCGATTGTTACGCACTTGCGTATGAAGTTACGCACATGCGTATTGCCTAAAAATCTGCTGGGACCATTCTTGCGGCTATAGTAAAAGCTGTCCGGATGGACTCGTCGGGTTATTTCGGACAAAAGTAGCCACAGGCCATGTCGGGCCTGCACCTAAAACTATAATGGCATGCTGAAAGCTTTACCAGGGACCGATAGGTGAAAAACAATTTTAGCAGCTAGATTTTAAATTGTTGTGATTTTGTACGGCGTTGTTGGAAAGACGATTTAACTGCCAGTGATAATCGACTTTCTGTAGCGACCTGTATGTGTCACCTGAGTTATATCTGACGCATATAAGAATAAGGGTTAGGTGCATACACTACAACACACTTACATAAATAAGGTGATAGCTGATATGTATGTTTAGAGATTAGGTAGGTGTAATGTTACACCAAAGTAAATGTAAAATATTTTTTTTTGTTACACCAAAGTAAATGTAAGATATTTTCGTTACACCAAAGTAAATGTAAAATATTTTTGTGTTACACCAAAATAAATGTAAGAAAGCATTGTACGGTTTTACACACATAAAACAGCAGAATGTAATCTCTCAATATTGATGTATATATTTTTTGCCGAGAGGTCATAATTAGTTGTTTACGACTGATACGTTATACATGTACGAAATTAGTGCGTGGGCAGGGTGATGTCCGACGTAAACGTCCAAACGTTACGTCGGCACCACACTGTTCAACCTTTCTCCTGGAATTTTAAGAGAATTGGTATCAGTATTTGTAAACCTCGAAACTATCTAGATAACGTGACCTTGAAGGGAAAAAGGGCCACAGGATCTTGATGTTTCAGCTGCGATAGCGTCTCAACCAGGGTGACGTTACGACAGTGTATAGAAGAGTTTGTTACGTATGGGTTTGTTCGTTTGGCATAAGAGGTATTGTTTAGCGCTGACATAGGCCAGTCACTAAAGAAATACTTCTCTATTATATAAGTTTAAGTGTGGATATTTAGAAGAGCCGATCCATCCTAACCGCATGGGAGCCGTTAGCCATACACCCACGGGTGTGGGCTAATCGCGCGCTTATAGGGTTAGGCTGTAATTTAAAAGAGTAAGACCACTGAAATTATTTCTATTTTTGTGAACTTCGAACGAACAACCCCATTATCGACGCAAAAGAGTGATTCTGAGATTCTAAATATAGATTGTTTTTTGCAGAATCGTCTCTTGTGTCCCCTCCTACGTTGGAGGCTGAATGTTGGGGAGCCATATGATTTTAACCTGAGGGCACATATTAGCTGTCCCCCTCAGGCCACGACCAGCGTGGATCAAGGCCCAATCGTTACAACGTAGCACAATCAAATGGGAAGCCAACCGGCTTGAATGGTTATATGTGAATCTGACACCCCAACGTGGGGATATGATCAGGAGGACATATATATATTAATGCTGACGTCTTGAGCGACGATCAGCAGTACGCGTAACAGATATTACGATTACGTGAATCCAGTGACGACCAAAGTACAGGTTCGATCACCTCAGCGCCGATGGTCTGAAGTAGACACACGTGCAGCTTAGAAGACATAGTGTTCGCGAGACGCGTATAATCTCGAGATTTCTCGTCAATACGAGAACTGACATATTAAAGGGCCCAATTGTTTTTTTTTATGAGAACTTAAGCTATATGTTAATCATATTCTTTACGTCTCTTATTTCTGACTAGTTGACGTACATCTAGAACAGGACAGTCCAAGATTGGTTCTAATTGAAACGATCTTGGAGTGGCAACTTGCTCTAGTATAGGATGGTCAATTAGCCAGAAATAACAGCGTAGGTGGTGTCATTGTATATTAATGTGTTGTTGATGTTTTCTTAGTACATAAAGTACTGAAAAGTTTTTGCTAGTTGTGGGCATTATTTTTCCCTGGTAGCATCATCATCGCATAAAGGAATTTTCCAATAAGATTTCCCCTCTTCCTTCCTGACCGGCTTTATGTCGTAACAGTATCAATGTAGCTACACTGTCTATTAGTTTTCATAGACAGTCTGTTAGTGTAGCTAGACTGTCTACTAGTGTAGCTACATTGTCTATTTATATTCCTAGACTGTCCGTTAGTGTAGCTAGATTGTCTATCAATGTAGCTACACTGTCTTTTAATTTTCTTATACTGTATGTTAGAGTAGCTACATTGTCTATTAGTGTTCATATACTGTCTGTTCGTGTAGGTAGACTGTCTATTAGTGTAGCTACACTTTCAAATAGTGTTCCTAGACTATCTATTAGTGTAGCTAGACTGTCTATTAGTGTAGCTACACTTTCTAATAGTGTTCCTAGACTGTCTACTAGTGTAGCTAGACTGTCTATTAGTGTAGCTACACTGTCTAATAGTGTTCCTAGACTGTCTTTTAGTGTAGCTAGACTGTCTTTTAGAGTAGCTAGATTGTCTATCAATATAGCTACACTGTCTATTAGTTTTCCTATACTGTATGTTAGTGTAGCTAGACTGTCTACTAGTGTAGCTAAATTGTCTATTGATGTTCTTAGACTGTCCGTTAGTGTAGCTAGATTGTCTAGCAATGTAGCTACACTGTCTATAAGTTTTCTGATACTGTCTGTTAGAGTAGCTACACTGTCTATTAGAGTTCCTAGACTGTCTATTAGTGTAGCTAGACTGTCTACTAGTGTAGCTACACTGTCTTATAGTGTTCCTAGACAGTCTATTAGTGTAGCTAGACTCTCTATTAGTGTAGCTACACTGTCTAATAGTGTTCCTACACTGTCTATTAGTGTAGCTAGACTGTCTAGTAGAGTAGCTACACTGTCTAATAGTGTTCCTAGACTGTCTGTTAGCGTAACTAGATTGTTTATCAATGTAGCTACACTGTCTATTTGTTTTCATAGACGGTCTATTAGAGAAGCTACACTGTCTATTAGTGTTCATAGACTGTCTGTTAGTGTAGCTAGACTGTCTATTAATGTAGCTACACTGTCTTATAGTGTTCCCAGACTGTCTATTAGTGTAGCTAGATTGTCTATTAGTGTAGCTACACTGTCTTATAGTCTTCCTAGACTGTCTATTAGTGTAGCTAGACTGTCTTTTAGTGTAGCTACACTGTCTATTAGTGTTCATAGACTGTCTGTTAGTCTAGCTAGATTGTCTATCAATATAGCTACACTGTCTATTAGTTTATAGACGGTCTGTTAGTGTAGGTAGACTGTCTACTAGTGTAGCTACATTGTCTATTGATGTTCCTAGACTGTCCGTTAGTGAAGCTAGATTGTCTATCAATGTAGCTACACTGTCCATTAATTTTCTTATACTGTCTGTTTGAGTAGCTACACTGTCTATAAGTGTTCATATACTGTCTGTTAGTGTAGCTAGACTGTCTATCAGTGTAGCTACACTGTCTTATAGTGTTCCTAGACTGTCTTTTAGTGTAGCTAGATTGTCTATTAGTGTAGCTACACTGTCTAATAGTGTTCCTAGACTGTCTACTAGTGTAGCTAGACTGTCTATTAGTGTAGCTACACTGTCTAATAGTGTTCCTAGACTGTCTATTAGTGTAGCTAGATTGTGTATCAATATAGCTACACTGTCTATTAGTTTTCATAGACGGTCTGTTAGTGTAGCTAGACTGTCTATTAGTGTAGCTACACTGTCTTATAGTGTTCCTAGACTGTCTATTAGTGTAGCTAGATTGTCTATTAGTGTAGCTATACAGTCTAATAGTGTTCCTAGACTGTCTACTAGTGTAGCTAGACTGTCTATTAGAGTAGCTACACCGTCTCATAGTGTCCCTAGACTGTCTATTAGTGTAGCTAGATTGTTTTTCAATATAGCTACACTGTCTATTAGTTTTATAGACGGTCTGTTAGTGTAGCTAGACTGTCTACTAGTATAGCTACATTGTCTATTGATGTTCCTAGACTGTCCGTTAGTGAAGCTAGATTGTCTATCAATGTAGCTACACTGTCTATTAGTTTTCTTATACTGTCTGTTAGAGTAGCTACACTGTTTATTAGTGTTCATAAACTGTCTGTTAGTGTAGCTTGACTGTCTATCAGTGTAGCTACACTGTCTAATAGTGTTCCTAGACTGTCTACTAGTGTAGCTAGACTGTCTAATAGTGTAGCTACACTGTCTAATAGTGTTCCTAGACTGTCTATTAGTGTAGCTAGATTGTGTATCAATGTAGCTACACTGTCTATTAGTTTTCATAGACGGTCTCTTAGTGTAGCTAGACTGTCTACTAGTGTAGCTACATTGTCTATTTATATTCCTAGACTGTCCGTTAGTGTAGCTAGATTGTCTATCAATGTAGCTACACTGTCATTTAATTTTCTTATACTGTCTGTTAGAGAAGCTACACTGTCTATTAGTGTTCATATACTGTCTGTTCGTGTAGCTAGACTGTCTATTAGTGTAGCTATACTGTCAAATAGTGTTCCTACACTGTCTATTACTGTAGCTAGACTGTCTATTAGTGTAGCTACACTGTCTAATAGTGTTCCTAGACTGTCTACTAGTGTAGCTAGACTGTCTATTAGTGTAGCTACACTGTCTATTAGAGTTCATAGACTGTCTGTTAGTGTAGCTACACTGTCTAATAGTGTTCCTAGACTGTCTATTAGTGTAGCTAGACTGTCTACTAGTGTAGCTACACTGTCTTATAGTGTTCTTGACTGTCTATTAGTGTAGCTAGACTGTCTACTAGTGTAGCTACACTGTCTAATAGTGTTCCTAGACTGTCTTTTAGTGTAGCTAGACTGTTTATTAGAGTAGCTACACTGTCTAATAGTGTTCCTAGACCGTCTATTAGTGTAGCTACACTGTCTTATAGTGTTCCTAGACTGTCTGTTAGCGTAACTAGATTGTTTATCAATGTAGCTACACTATCTTTTTGTTTTCATAGACGGTCTATTAGAGAAGCTACACTGTCTATTAGTGTTCATAGACTGTCTGTTAGTGTAGCTAGACTGTCTATAAATGTAGCTACACTGTCTTATAGTGTTCCTAGACTGTCTATTAGTGTAGCTAGATTGTCTATTAGTGTAGCTACACTGTCTTATAGTCTTCCTAGACTGTCTATTAGTGTAGCTAGACTGTCTATTAGTGTAGCTACACTGTCTATTAGTGTTCATAGACTGTCTGTTAGTGTAGCTAGACTGTCTATTAGTGTAGCTACACTGTCTAATAGTGTTCCTAGACTGTCAATTAGTGTAGCTAGATTGTCTATCAATATAGCTACACTGTCTATTAGTTTTCATAGACGGTCTGTTAGTGTAGGTAGACTGTCTACTAGTGTAGCTACATTGTCTATTGATGTTCCTAGACTGTCCTTTAGTGAAGCTAGATTGTCTATCAATGTAGCTAAACTGTCTATTAGTTTTCTTATACTGTCTGTTAGAGTAGCTACACTGTCTATAAGTGTTCATATACTGTCTGTTAGTGTAGCTAGACTGTCTATCAGTGTAGCTACACTGTCTAATAGTGTTCCTAGACTGTCTTTTAGTGTAGCTAGATTGTCTACTAGTGTAGCTAGACTGTCTATTAGTGTAGCTACACTGTCTAATAGTGTTCTTAGACTGTCTATTAGTGTAGCTAGATTGTGCATCAATATAGCTGCACTGTCTATTAGTTTTCATAGACAGTCTGTTAGTGTAGCTAGACTGTCTACTAGTGTAGCTACATTGTCTATTGATGTTCCTAGACTGTCCGTTTGTGTAGCTAGATTGTCTATCAATGTAGCTACACTGTCTTTAAATTTTCGTATACTGTCTGTTAGAGTAGCTACACTGTCTAATAGTGTTCATATACTGTCTGTTCGTGTAGCTAGACTGTCTATTAGTGTAGCTACACTGTCTAATAGTGTTCCTAGACTGTCTATTAGTGTAGCTAGACTGTCTAATAGTGTAGCTACACTTTCTAATAGTGTTCCTAGACTGTCTATTAGTGTAGCTAGATTGTGTATCAATGTAGCTACACTGTCTATTAGTTTTCATAGACAGTCTGTTAGTGTAGCTAGACTGTCTACTAGTGTAGCTACATTGTCTATTTATATTCCTAGACTGTCCGTTAGTGTAGCTAGATTGTCTATCAATGTACCTACACTGTCTTTTAATTTTCTTATACTGTATGTTAGAGAAGCTACACTGTCTATTAGTGTTCATATACTGTCTGTTCGTGTAGGTAGACTGTCTATTAGTGTAGCTACACTTTCAAATAGTGTTCATAGACTGTCTATTAGTGTAGCTAGACTGTCTATTAGTGTAGCTACACTGTCTAATAGTGTTCCTAGACTGTCTACTAGTGTAGCTAGACTGTCTATTAGTGTAGCTACACTGTCTATTAGTGTTCCTAGACTGTCTTTTAGTGTAGCTAGACTGTCTATTAGAGTAGCTAGATTGTCTATCAATATAGCTACACTGTCTATTAGTTTTCCTATACTGTATGTTAGTGTAGCTAGACTATCTACTAGAGTAGCTACATTGTCTATTGATGTTCCTAGACTGTCCGTTAGTGTAGCTAGATTGTCTAGCAATGTAGCTACACTGTCTATAAGTTTTCTGATACTGTCTGTTAGAGTAGCTACACTGTATATTTGTTTTCATCGACGGTCTATAAGTTAGCTACACTGTCTATTAGAGTTCATAGACTGTCTGTTCGTGTAGCTACACTGTCTAATAGTGTTCCTAGACTGTCTATTAGTGTAGCTAGACTGTCTACTAGTGTAGCTACACTGTCTTATAGTGTTCCTAGACTGTCTATTAGTGTAGCTAGACTGTCTATTTGTGTAGCTACACTGTCTAATAGTGTTCCTACTCTGTCTATTAGTGTAGCTGGACTGTCTATTAGAGTAGCTACACTGTCTAATAGTGTTCCTAGACTGTCTATTAGTGTAGCTGCACTGTCTAATAGTGTTCCTAGACTGTCTTTTAGCGTAACTAGATTGTTTATCAATGTAGCTACACTGTCTATTTGTTTTCATAGACGGTCTATTAGAGAAGCTACACTGTCTATTAGTGTTCATAGCCTGTCTGTTAGTGTAGCTAGACTGTCTATTAATGTAGCTACACTGTCTTATAGTGTTCCTATACTGTCTATTAGTGTAGCTAGATTGTCTATTAGTATAGCTACACTGTCTTATAGTCTTCCTAGACTGTCTATTAGTGTAGCTAGACTGTCTATTAGTGTAGCTACACTGTCTATTAGTGTTCATAGACTGTCTGTTAGTGTAGCTAGATTGTCTATCAATATAGCTACACTGTCTATTAGTTTATAGACGGTCTACTAGTGTAGCTACATTGTCTATTGATGTTCCTAGACTGTCCGTTAGTGAAGCTAGATTGTCTATCAATGTAGCTACACTGTCTATTAGTTTTCTTATACTGTCTGTTTGAGTAGCTACACTGTCTATTAGTGTTCATATACTGTCTGTTAGTGTAGCTAGACTGTCTATCAGTGTAGCTACACTGTCTAATAGTGTTCCTAGACTGTCTTTTAGTGTAGCTAGATTGTCTATTAGTGTAGCTACACTGTCTAATAGAGTTCCTATACTGTCTACTAGTGTAGCTAGACTGTCTATTAGTGTAGCTACACTGTCTAATAGTGTTCCTAGACTGTCTATTAGTGTAGCTAGATCGTGTATTAATATAGCTACACTGTCTATTAGTTTTCATAGACGGTCTGTTAGTGTAGCTAGACTGTCTACTAGTGTAGCTACATTGTCTATTGATGTTCCTAGACTGTCCGTTTGTGTAGCTAGATTGTCTATCAATGTAGCTACACTGTCTTTAAATTTTCTTATACTGTCTGTTAGAGTAGCTACACTGTCTATTAGTGTTCATATACTGTCTGTTCGTGTAGCTAGACTGTCTATTAGTGTAGCTACACTGTCTAATAGTGTTCCTAGACTGTCTATTAGTGTAGCTAGATTGTCAATTAGTGTAGCTACACTGTCTAATAGTGTTCCTAGACTGTCTATTAGTGTAGCTACACTGTCTATTAGTGTAGCTACACTGTCTAATAGTGTTCCTAGACTGTCTACTAGTGTAGATAGACTGTCTATTAGTGTAGCTACACTGTCTAATAGTGTTCCTAGACTGTCTATTAGTGTAGCTAGATTTTGTATCAATATAGCTTCACCTTTTATTAGTTTTCATAGACGGTCTGTTCGTGTAGCTAGACTGTCTACTATTGTAGCTACATTGTCTATTGATGTTCCTAGACTGTCCGTTAGTGTAGCTAGATTGTCTATCAATGTAGCTACACTATCTTTTAATTTTCTTATACTGTCTGTTAGAGTAGCTACACTGTCTATTAGTGTCCATATACTGTCTGTTCGTGTAGCTAGACTGTCTATTAGTGTAGCTACACTGTCTAATAGTGTTCCTAGACTGTCTATTAGTGTCGCTAGATTGTCTATCAATATAGCTACACTGTCTATTAGTTTTCCTATACTGTCTGTTAGTGTAGCTGGACTGTCTACTAGTGTAGCTACATTGTCTATTAGTGTTCCTAGACTGTCTATTAGTATAGCTAGACTGTCTATTAGAGTAGCTAGATTGTCTATCAATATAGCTACACTGTCTATTAGTTTTCCTATACTGTATGTTAGTGTAGCTAGACTGTCTATTAGTGTAGCTACATGGTCTATTGATGTTCCTAGACTATCCGTTAGTGTAGCTAGATTGTCTATCAATGTAGCTACACTGTCTATTAGTTTTCTAATACTGTCTGTTAGAGTAGCTACACTGTCTATTTGTTTTCATCGACGGTCTATTAGTTAGCTACACTGTCTATTGGAGTTCATAGACTGTCTGTTAGTGTAGCTAGACTGTCTATTAGTGTAGCTACATTGTCTAATAGTGTTCCTAGACTGTCTATTAGTGTAGCTAGACTGTCCAGTAGTGTAGCTACACTGTCTTATAGTGTTCCTAGACTGTCTATTAGTGTAGCTAGACTGTCTTTTAGTGTAGCTACACTGTCTAATAGTGTTCCTAGACTGTCTATTAGTGTAGCTAGACTGTCTATTAGAGTAGCTACACTGTCTTATAGTGTTCCTAGACTGTCTATTAGTGTAGCTACACTGTCTAATAGTGTTCCTAGACTGTCTGTTAGCGTAACTAGATTGTTTATCAATGTAGCTACACTGTCTATTTCTTTTCATAGACGGTCTATTAGAGAAGCCTCACTGTCTATAAGTGTTCATAGACTGTCTGTTAGTGTAGCTAGAGAGTCTAATATAGTGTTCCTAGACTGTCTATTAGTGTAGCTAGATTGTTTATTATTGTAGCTACACTGTCTTATAGTGTTCCTAGACTGTCTATTAGTGTAGCTAGACTGTCTATTAGTGTAGCTACACTGTCTATTAGTGTTCATAGACGTTCTATTAGTGTAGCTACACTGTCTTATAGTGTTCCTAGACTGTCTATTAGTGTAGCTAGATTGTCTATTAGTGTAGCTACACTGTCTAATAGTGTTCCTAGACTGTCTACTAGTGTAGCTAGACTGTCTATTAGAGTAGCTACACCGTCTAATAGTGTCCCTAGACAGTCTATTAGTGTAGCTAGATTGTCTATCAATACAGCTACACTGTCTATTAGTTTTTATAGACGGTCTGTTAGTGTAGCTAGACTGTCTACTAGTGTAGCTACATTGTCTATTGATGTTCCTAGACTGTCCGTTAGTGAAGCTAGATTGTCTTTCAATGTAGCTACACTGTCTATTAGTGTTCATATACTGTCTGTTAGTGTAGCTAGACTGTCTATCAGTGTAGCTACACTGTCTACTAGTGTTCCTAGACTGTCTATTAGTGTAGCTAGGTTGTCTATTAGTGTAGCTACACTGTCAAATAGTGTTCCCAGACTGTCTATTAGTGTAGCTACATTGTCTAATAGTGTTCCTAGACTGTCTACTAGTGTAGCTAGACTGTCTTTTAGTGTAGCTAGATTGTGTATCAATATAGATACACTGTCTATTAGTTTTCATAGACGGTCTGTTAGTGTAGCTAGACTGTCTACTAGTGTAGCTACATTGTCTATTGGTGTTCCTGGACTGTCCGTTAGTGTAGCTAGATTGTCTATCAATGTAGCTACACTGTCTTTTAATTTTCTTATACTGTCTGTTAGAGTAGCTACACTGTCTATTAGTGTTCATATACTGTCTGTTCGTGTAGCTAGACTGTCTATTAGTGTAGCTACACTGTCTAATAGTGTTCCTAGACTGTCTATTAGTGTAGCTAGATTGTCTATCAATATAGCTACACTGTCTATTAGTTTTCCTATACTGTCTGTTAGTGTAGCTAGACTGTCTACTAGTGTAGCTACATTGTCTATTGATGTTCCTAGACTGTCCGTTAGTGTAGCTAGATTGTCTATCAATGTAGCTACACTGTCTATAAGTTTTCTTATACTGTCTGTTAGAGTAGCTACACTGTCTATTTGTTTTCATCGACGGTCTATTAGTTAGCTACACTGTCTAATAGAGTTCATAGACTGTCTACTAGTGTAGCTAGACTGTCTATTAGTGTAGCTACACTGTCTATTAGTGTTCCTAGACTGTCTTTTAGTTTAGCTAGACTGTCTATTAGAGTAGCTAGATTGTCTATCAATATAGCTACACTGTCTATTAGTTTTCCTATACTGTATGTTAGTGTAGCTAGACTGTCTACTAGTGTAGCTACATTGTCTATTGATGTTCCTAGACTGTCCGTTAGTGTAGCTAGATTGTCTAGCAATGTAGCTACACTGTCTATAAGTTTTCTGATACTGTGTGTTAGAGTAGCTACACTGTCTATTTGTTTTCATCGACGGTCTATTAGTTAGCTACACTGTCTATTAGAGTTCATAGACTGTCTGTTAGTGTAGCTACACTGTCTAATAGTGTTCCTAGACTGTCTATTAGTGTAGCTAGACTGTCTAATAGTGTAGCTACACTGTCTTATAGTGTTCCTAGACTGTCTATTAGTGTAGCTAGACTGTCTATTAGTGTAGCTACACTGTCTAATAGTGTTCCTACTCTGTCTATTAGTGTAGCTAGACTGTCTATTAGAGTAGCTACACTGTCTTATAGTGTTCCTAGACTGTTTATTAGTGTAGCTAAACTGTCTAATAGTGTTCCTAGACTGTCTGTTAGCGTAACTAGATTGTTTATCAATGTAGCTACACTGTCTATTTGTTTTCATAGACGGTCTATTAGAGAAGCTACACTGTCTATTAGTGTTCATAGCCTGTCTGTTAGTGTAGCTAGACTGTCTATTAATGTAGCTACACTGTCTTATAGTTTTCCTAGACTGTCTATTAGTGTAGCTAGATTGTCTATTAGTGTAGCTACACTGTCTTATAGTATTCCTAGACTGTCTATTAGTTAAGCTAGACTGTCTATTAGTGTAGCTACACTGTCTATTAGTGTTCATAGACTGTCTGTTAGTGTAGCTAGATTGTCTATCAATATAGCTACACTGTCTATTAGTTTATAGACGGTCTGTTAGTGTAGGTAGACTGTCTACTAGTGTAGCTACATTGTCTATTGATGTTCCTAGACTGTCCGTTAGTGAAGCTAGATTGTCTATCAATGTAGCTACACTGTCTATGAGCTTTCTTATACTGTCTGTTTGAGTAGCTACACTGTCTATTAGTGTTCATATACTGTCTGTTAGTGTAGCTAGACTGTCTATCAGTGTAGCTACACTGTCTAATAGTGTTCCTAGACTGTCTATTAGTGTAGCTAGACTGACTACTAGTGTAGCTACACTGTCTTATAGTGTTCCTAGACAGTCTATTAGTGTAGCTAGACTGTCTATTAGTGTAGCTACACTATCTAATAGTGTTCCTAGACTGTCTATTAGTGTAGCTAGGTTGTCTTTTAGTGTAGCTACACTGTCTAATAGTGTTCCTAGACTGTCTATTAGTGTAGCTACATTGTCTAATAGTGTTCCTAGACTGTCTACTAGTGTAGCTAGACTGTCTATTAGTGCAGCTACACTATCTAATAGTGTTCCTAGACTGTCTATTAGTGTAGCTAGATTGTGTATCAATATAGCTACACTGTCTATTAGTTTTCATAGACGGTCTGTTAGTGTAGCTAGACTGTCTACTAGTGTAGCTACATTGTCTATTGATGTTCCTGGACTGTCCGTTAGTGTAGCTAGATTGTCTATCAATGTAGCTACACTGTCTTTTAATGTTCTTATACTGTCTGTTAGAGTAGCTACACTGTCTTTAAGTGTTCATATACTGTCTGTTCGTGTAGCTAGACTGTCTATTAGTGTAGCTACACTGTCTAATAGTGTTCCTAGACTGTCTATAAGTGTAGCTAGATTGTCTATCGATATAGCTACACTGTCTATTAGTTTTCCTATACTGTCTGTTAGTGTAGCTAGACTGTCTACTAGTGTAGCTACATTGTCTATTAGTGTTCCTAGACTGTCTATTAGTGTAGCTAGACTGTCTATTAGAGTAGCTAGATTGTCTATCAATATAGCTACACTGTCTATCGGTTTTCCTATACTGTATGTTAGTGTAGCTAGACTGTCAACTAGTGTAGCTACATTGTCTATTGATGTTCCTAGACTGTCTGTTAGTGTAGCTAGATTGTCTATCAATGTAGCTTCACTGTCTATAAGTTTTCTTATACTGTCTGTTAGAGTAGCTACACTGTCTATTTGTTTTCATCGACGGTCTATTAGTTAGCTACACTGTCTATTAGAGTTCATAGACTGTCTGTTAATGTAGCTAGACTGTCTATTAGTGTAGCTACACTGTCTAATAGTGTTCCTAGACTGTCTACTAGTGTAGCTAGACTGTCTATTAGTGTATCTACACTGTCTATTAGTGTTCCTAGACTGTCTTTTAGTGTAGCTAGACTGTCTATTAGAGTAGCTAGATTGTCTATCAATATAGCTACACTGTCTATTAGTTTTCCTATACTGTATGTTAGTGTAGCTAGACTGTCTACTAGTGTAGCTACATTGTCTATTGATGTTCCTAGACTGTCCGTTAGTGTACCTAGATTGTCTAGCAATGTAGCTACACTGTCTCTAAGTTTTCTGATACTGTCTGTTAGAGTAGCTACACTGTCTATTTGTTTTCATCGACGGTCTATTAGTTAGCTACACTGTCTATTAGAGTTCATAGACTGTCTGTTAGTGTAGCTACACTGTCTAATAGTGTTCCTAGACTGTCTATTAGTGTAGCTAGACTGTCTACTAGTGTAGCTACACTGTCTTATAGTGTTCCTAGACTGTCTTTTAGTGTAGCTAGACTGTCTATTAGTGTAGCTACACTGTCTAATAGTGTTCCTACTCTGTCTATTATTGTAGCTAGACTGTCTATTAGAGAAGCTACACTGTCTAATAGTGTTCCTAGACTGTTTATTAGTGTAGCTACACTGTCTAATAGTGTTCCTAGACTGTCTGTTAGCGTAACTAGATTGTTTATCAATGTAGCTACACTGTCTATTTGTTTTCATAGACGGTCTATTAGAGAAGCTACACTGTCTATTAGTGTTCATAGCCTGTTTGTTAGTGTAGCTACACTGTCTATTAATGTAGCTACACTGTCTTATAGTGTTCCTAGACTGTCTATTAGTGTAGCTAGATTGTCTATTAGTGTAGCTACACTGTCTTATAGTCTTCCTAGACTGTCTATTAGTGTAGCTAGACTGTCTATTAGTGCAGCTACACTGTCTAATAGTGTTCATAGACTGTCTGTTAGTGTAGCTAGATTGTCTATCAATATAGCTACACTGTCTATTAGTTTATAGACGGTCTGTTAGTGTAGGTAGATTGTCTACTAGTGTAGCTACATTGTCTATTGATGTTCCTAGACTGTCCGTTAGTGAAGCTAGATTGTCTATCAATGTAGCTACACTGTCTATTAGTTTTCTTATACTGTCTGTTTGAGTAGCTACACTGTCTATTAGTGTTCATATACTGTCTGTTAGTGTAGCTAGACTGTCTATCAGTGTAGCTACACTGTCTAATAGTGTTCCTAGACTGTCTTTTAGTGTAGCTAGATTGTCTATTAGTGTAGCTACACTGTCTAATAGAGTTCCTAGACTGTCTACTAGTGTAGCTAGACTGTCTATTAGTGTAGCTACACTGTCTAATAGTGTTCCTAGACTGTCTATTAGTGTAGCTAGATTGTGTATCAATATAGCTACACTGTCTATTAGTTTTCATAGACGGTCTGTTAGTGTAGAAAGACTGTCTACTAGTGTAGCTACATTGTCTATTGATGTTCCTAGACTGTCCGTTTGTGTAGCTAGATTGTCTATTAGTGTAGCTACACTGTCTATTAGTGTTCATATAGTGTCTGTTCGTGTAGCTAGACTGTCTATTAGTGTAGCTACACTGTCTAATAGTGTTCCTAGACTGTCTATTAGTGTAGCTGGATTGTCTATTAGTGTAGCTACACTGTCTAATAGTGTTCCTAGACTGTCTATTAGTGTAGCTACACTGTCTATTAGTGTGGCTACACTGTCTAATAGTGTTCCTATACTGTCTACTAGTGTAGATAGACTGTCTATTAGTGTAGCTACACTGTCTAATAGTGTTCCTAGACTGTCTATTAGTGTAGCTAGATTTTGTATCAATATAGCTTCACCTTTTATTAGTTTTAATAGACGGTCTTTTCGTGTAGCTAGACTGTCTACTAGTGTAGCTACATTGTCTATTGATGTTCCTAGACTGTCCGTTAGTGTAGCTAGATTGTCTATCAATGTAGCTACACTGTCTTTTAATTTTCTTATACTGTCTGTTAGAGTAGCTACACTGTCTATTAGTGTCCATATACTGTCTGTTCGTGTAGCTAGACTGTCTATTAGTTTAGCTACACTGTCTAATAGTGTTCCTAGACTGTCTATTAGTGTAGCTAGATTGTCTATCAATATAGCTACACTGTCTATTAGTTTTCCTATACTGTCTTTAAGTGTAGCTAGACTGTCTACTAGTGTAGCTACATTGTCTATTAGTGTTCCTAGACTGTCTATTAGTATAGCTAGACTGTCTATTAGAGTAGCTAGATTGTCTATCAATATAGCTACACTGTCTATTAGTTTTCCTATACTGTATGTTAGTGTAGCTAGACTGTCTACTAGTGTAGCTACCTGGTCTTTTGATGTTCCTAGACTATCCGTTAGTGTAGCTAGATTGTCTATCAATGTATTTACACTGTCTATTAGTTTTCTAATACTGTCTGTTAGAGTAGCTACACTGTCTATTTGTTTTCATCGACGGTCTATTAGTTAGCTACACTGTCTATTGGAGTTCATAGACTGTCTGTTAGTGTAGCTAGACTGTCTATTAGTGTAGCTACACTGTCTAATAGTGTTCCTAGACTGTCTATTAGTGTAGCTAGACTGTCCACTAGTGTAGCTACACTGTCTAATAGTGTTCCTAGACTGTCTATTAGTGTAGCTAGACTGTCTATTAGTGTAGCTACACTGTCTAATAGTGTTCCTAGACTGTCTATTAGTGTAGCTAGACTGTCTATTAGAGTAGCTACACTGTCTAATAGTGTTCCTAGACTGTCTATTAGTGTAGCTACATTGTCTAATAGTGTTCCTAGACTGTCTGTTAGCGTAATAGATTGTTTATCAATGTAGCTACACTGTCTATTTGTTTTCATAGACGGTCTATTAGAGAAGCCTCACTGTCTATAAGTGTTCATAGACTGTCTGTTAGTTTAGCTACACTGTCTAATATAGTGTTCCTAGACTGTCTATTAGTGTAGCTAGATTGTTTATTATTGTAGCTACACTGTCTTATAGTGTTCCTAGACTGTCTATTAGTGTAGCTAGACTGTCTATAAGTGTATCTACACTGTCTATTAGTGTTCATAGACTGTCTATTAGTGTAGCTACACTGTCTTATAGTGTTCCTAGACTGTCCATTAGTGTAGCTAGATTGTCTATTAGTGTAGCTACACTGTCTAATAGTGTTCCTAGACTGTCTACTAGTGTAGCTAGACTGTCTATTAGAGTAGCTACACCGTCTAATAGTGTCCCTAGACAGTCTGTTAGTGTAGCTAGACTGTCTACTAGTGTAGCTACATTGTCTATTGATGTTCCTAGACTGTCCGTTAGTGAAGCTAGATTGTCTTTCAATGTAGCTACACTGTCTATTAGTGTTCATATACTGTCTGTTAGTGTAGCTAGACTGTCTATCAGTGTAGCTACACTGTCTACTAGTGTTCCTAGACTGTCTATTAGTGTAGCTAGGTTGTCTATTAGTGTAGCTACACTGTCAAATAGTGTTCCTAGACTGTCTATTAGTGTAGCTACATTGTCTAATAGTGTTCCTAGACTGTCTACTAGTTTAGCTAGACTGTCTATTAGTGTAGCTACACTATCTAATAGTGTTCCTAGACTGTCTATTAGTGTAGCTAGATTGTGTATCAATATAGCTACACTGTCTATTAGTTTTCATAGACGGTCTGTTAGTGTAGCTAGACTGTCTACTAGTGTAGCTACATTGTCTATTGATGTTCCTGGACTGTCCGTTAGTGTAGCTAGATTGTCTATCAATGGAGCTACACTGTCTTTTAATTTTCTTATACTGTCTGTTAGAGTAGCTACACTGTCTATTAGTGTTCATATACTGTCTGTTCGTGTAGCTAGACTGTCTATTAGTGTAGCTACACTGTCTAATAGTGTTCCTAGACTGTCTATTAGTGTAGCTAGATTGTCTATCAATATAGCTACACTGTCTATTAGTTTTCCTATACTGTCTGTTAGTGTAGCTAGACTGTCTACTAGTGTAGCTACATTGTCTATTAGTGTTCCTAGACTGTCTATTAGTGTAGCTAGACTGTCTATTAGAGTAGCTAGATTGTCTATCAATATAGCTACACTGTCTATTAGTTTTCCTATACTGTATGTTAGTGTAGCTAGACTGTCAACTAGTGTAGCTACATTGTCTATTGATGTTCCTAGACTGTCCGTTAGTGTAGCTAGATTGTCTATCAATGTAGCTACACTGTCTATAAGTTTTCTTATACTGTCTGTTAGAGTAGCTACACTGTCTATTTGTTTTCATCGACGGTCTATTAGTTAGCTACACTGTCTATTAAAGTTCATAGACTGTCTGTTAATGTAGCTAGACTGTCTATTAGTGTAGCTACACTGTCTAATAGTGTTCCAAGACTGTCTACTAGTGTAGCTAGACTGTCTATTAGTGTAGCTACACTGTCTATTAGTGTTCCTAGACTGTCTTTTAGTGTAGCTAGACTGTCTATTAGAGTAGCTAGATTGTCTATCAATATAGCTACACCGTCTATTAGTTTTTCTATACTGTATGTTAGTGTAGCTAGACTGTCTACTAGTGTAGCTACATTGTCTATTGATGTTCCTAGACTGTCCGTTAGTGTAGCTAGATTGTCTAGCAATGTAGCTACACTGTCTATAAGTTTTCTGATACTGTCTGTTAGAGTAGCTACACTGTCTATTTGTTTTCATCGACGGTCTATTAGTTAGCTACACTGTCTAATAGTGTTCCTAGACTGTGTATTAATGTAGCTAGACTGTCTACTAGTGTAGCTACACTGTCTAATAGTGTTCCTAGACTGTCTATTAGTGTAGCTAGACTGTGTATTAGAGTAGCTACACTGTCTAATAGTGTTCCTAGACTGTCTATTAGTGTAGGTACACTGTCTAATAGTGTTCCTAGACTGTCTGTTAGCGTAACTAGATTGTTTATCAATGTAGCTACACTGTCTATTTGTTTTCATAGACGGTCTATTAGAGAAGCTACACTGTCTATTAGTGTTCATAGACTGTCTGTTAGTGTAGCTACACTGTCTATTACTGTAGCTACACTGTCTTATAGTGTTCCTAGACTGTCTATTAGTGTAGCTAGATTGTCTATTAGTGTAGCTACACTGTCTTATAGTGTTCCTAGACTGTCTATTAGTGTAGCTAGACTGTCTATTAGTGTAGCTACACTGTCTATTAGTGTTCATAGACTGTCTGTTAGTGTAGCTACACTGTCTTTTAGTGTAGCTACACTGTCTTATAGTGTTCCTAGACTGTCTATTAGTGTAGCTAGGTTGTCTATTAGTGTAGCTACACTGTCTAATAGTGTTCCTAAACTGTCTACTAGTGTAGCTTGACTATCTATTAGAGTAGCTATACTGTCTTATAGTGTTCCTAGACTGTCTATTAGTGTAGCTAGATTGTCTATCAATATAGCTACACTGTCTATTAGTTTTCATAGACGGTCTGTTAGTGTAGCTAGACTGTCTACTAGTGTAGCTACATTGTCTATTAGTGTTCCCAGACTGTCTACTAGTGTAGCTACATTGTCTATTTATGTTCCTAGACTGTCCGTTAGTGTAGCTACATTGTCTATCAATGTAGCTACACTGTCTATAAGACTTCTTATACTGTCTGTTAGAGTAGCTACACTGTCTATTTGTTTTCATCGACGGTCTATTAGTTAGCTACACTGTCTATTAGAGTTCATAGACTGTCTGTTAGTGTAGCTAGACTGTCTATTAGTGTAGCTACACTGTCTAATAAGGTTCCTAGACTGTCTATTAGTGTAGCTAGACTGTCTACTAGTGTAGCTACACTGTCTTATAGTGTTCCTAGACTGTCTATTAGTGTAGCTAGACTGTCTTTTAGTGTAGCTACCCTGTCTTATAGTGTTCCTAGACTGTCTATTAGTGTAGCTAGACTGTCTATTAGTGTAGCTACACTGTCTAATAGTGTTCCTAGACTGTCTATTAGTGTAGCTAGACTGTCTACTAGTGTAGCTACACTGTCTTATAGTGTTCTTAGACTGTCTATTAGTGTAGCTAGACTGTCTATTAGTGTAGCTAGACTGTCTATTAGAGTAGCTACACTGTCTAATAGTGTTCCTAGACTGTCTATTAGTGTAGCTACACTGTCTAATAGTGTTCCTAGACTGTCTGTTAGCGTAACTAGATTGTTTATCAATGTAGCTACACTGTCTATTTGTTTTCATAGACGGTCTATTAGAGAAGCTACACTGTCTATTAGTGTTCATAGACTGTCTGTTAGTGTAGCTAGACTATCTATTAATGTAGCTACACTGTCTTATAGTGTTCCTAGACTGTCTATTAGTGTAGCTAGATTGTCTATTAGTGTAGCTACACTGTCTTATAGTGTTCCTAGACTGTCTGTTAGTGTAGCTAGAATGTCTATTAGTGTAGCTACACTGTCTTATAGTGTTCATAGACTGTCTATTAGTGTAACTAGATTGTCTATTAGTGTAGCTACACTATCTAATAGTGTTCCTAGACTGTGTACTAGTGTAGCTAGACTGTCTATTAGAGTAGCTACACTGTCTAATAGTGTACCTAGACTGTCTTTTAGTGTAGCTAGATTGTCTATCAATATAGCTAAACTGTCTATTAGTTTTCATAGACGGTCTGTTAGTGTAGCTAGACTGTCTACTAGTGTAGCTACATTGTCTATTGATGTTCCTAGACTGTCCGTTAGTGTAGCTAGATTGTCTATCAATGTAGCTACACTGTCTTTTAATTTTCTTATACTGTCTGTTAGAGTAGCTACACTGTCTATTAGTGTTCATATACTGTATGTTCGTGTAGCCAGACTGTATATTAGTGTAGCTACAATGTCTAATAGTGTTCCTAGACTGTCTATTAGTGTAGCTAGATTGTCTATCAATATAGCTACACTGTCTATTAGTTTTCCTATACTCTCTGTTAGTGTAACTAGACTGTCTACTAGTGTAGCTACGTTGTCTATTAGTGTTCCCAGACTGTCTACTAGTGTAGCTACATTGTCTATTTATGTTCCTAGACTGTCCGTTAGTGTAGCTACATTGTCTATCAATGTAGCTACACTGTCTATAAGACTTCTTATACTGTCTGTTAGAGTAGCTACACTGTCTATTTGTTTTCATCGACGGTCTATTAGTTAGCTACACTGTCTATTAGAGTTCATAGACTGTCTGTTAGTGTAGCTAGACTGTCTATTAGTGTAGCTACACTGTCTAATAAGGTTCCTAGACTGTCTATTAGTGTAGCTAGACTGTCTACTAGTGTAGCTACACTGTCTTATAGTGTTCCTAGACTGTCTATTAGTGTAGCTAGACTGTCTTTTAGTGTAGCTACACTGTCTTATAGTGTTCCTAGACTGTCTATTAGTGTAGCTAGACTGTCTATTAGTGTAGCTACACTGTCTAATAGTGTTCCTAGACTGTCTATTAGTGTAGCTAGACTGTCTACTAGTGTAGCTACACTGTCTTATAGTGTTCTTAGACTGTCTATTAGTGTAGCTAGACTGTCTATTAGTGTAGCTAGACTGTCTATTAGAGTAGCTACACTGTCTAATAGTGTTCCTAGACTGTCTATTAGTGTAGCTACACTGTCTAATAGTGTTCCTAGACTGTCTGTTAGCGTAACTAGATTGTTTATCAATGTAGCTACACTGTCTATTTGTTTTCATAGACGGTCTATTAGAGAAGCTACACTGTCTATTAGTGTTCATAGACTGTCTGTTAGTGTAGCTAGACTATCTATTAATGTAGCTACACTGTCTTATAGTGTTCCTAGACTGTCTATTAGTGTAGCTAGATTGTCTATTAGTGTAGCTACACTGTCTTATAGTGTTCCTAGACTGTCTGTTAGTGTAGCTAGAATGTCTATTAGTGTAGCTACACTGTCTTATAGTGTTCATAGACTGTCTATTAGTGTAACTAGATTGTCTATTAGTGTAGCTACACTATCTAATAGTGTTCCTAGACTGTGTACTAGTGTAGCTAGACTGTCTATTAGAGTAGCTACACTGTCTAATAGTGTACCTAGACTGTCTTTTAGTGTAGCTAGATTGTCTATCAATATAGCTAAACTGTCTATTAGTTTTCATAGACGGTCTGTTAGTGTAGCTTGACTGTCTACTAGTGTAGCTACATTGTCTATTTATGTTCCTAGACTGTCCGTTATCTATCTAAAAGTGTTCCTAGACTGTCTACTAGTGTAGCTACATTGTCTATTAGTGTCCCTAGACTGTCTATTAGTGTAGCTAGATTGTCTATCAATGTAGCTACACTGTCTCTTAGTTTTCTTATACTGTCTATTAGTGTAGCTACACTGTCTATTAGTGTTCATATACTGTCTGTTAGTGTAGCTAGACTGTCTATCAGTGTAGCTACACTGTCTATTAGTTTTTCTATACTGTATGTTAGTGTAGCTAGACTGTCTACTAGTGTAGCTACATGGTCTATTGATGTTCCTAGACTATCCGTTAGTGTAGCTAGATTGTCTATCAATGTAGCTACACTGTCTATTAGTTTTCTTATACTGTCTGTTAGAGTAGCTACACTGTCTATTTGTTTTCATCGACGGTCTATTAGTTAGCTACACTGTCTATTAGAGTTCATAGACTGTCTGTTAGTGTAGCTACACTGTCTAATAGTGTTCCTAGACTGTCTATTAGTGTAGCTAGACTGTCTACTAGTGTAGCTACACTGTCTTATAGTGTTCCTAGACTGTCTTTTAGTGTAGCTAGACTGTCTATTAGTGTAGCTCGACTGTCTATTAGAGTAGCTACACTGTCTAATAGTGTTCCTAGACTGTCTATTAGTGTAGCTACACTGTGTAATAGTGTTCCTAGACTGTCTGTTAGCGTATCTAGATTGTTTATCAATGTAGCTACACTGTCTATTTGTTTTCATAGACGGTCTATTAGAGAAGCTACACTGTCTATAAGTGTTCATAGACTGTCTGTTAGTGTAGCTAGACTGTCTATTAATGTAGCTACACTGTCTTATAGTGTTCCTAGACTGGCTATGAGGGTAGCTAGATTGTCTATTAGTGTAGCTACACTGTCTTATAGTGTTCCTAGACTGTTTGTTAGTCTAGCTAGAGTGTCTATTAGTGTAGCTACACTGTCTATTAGTTTTCATAGACTGTCTGTTAGTGTAGCTACACTGTCTATTTGTTTTCATCGACGGTCTATTAGCTAGCTAAACTGTCTATTAGAGTTCATAGACTGTCTGTTAGTGTAGCTAGACTGTCTATTAGTGTAGCTACACTGTCTAATAGTGTTCCTAGACTGTCTATTAGTGTAGCTAGACTGTCTACTAGTGTAGCTACACTGTCTATAGTGTTCCTAGACTGTCTATTAGTGTAGCTAGACTGTCTATTAGTGTAGCTACACTGTCTAATAGTGTTCCTAGACTGTCTATTAGTGTAGCTACACTGTCTAATAGTGTTCCTAGACTGTCTGTTAGCGTAACTAGATTGTTTATCAATGTAGCTACACTGTCTATTTGTTTTCATAGACGGTCTATTAGAGAAGCTACACTGTCTATAAGTGTTCATAGACTGTCTGTTAGTGTAGCTAGATTGTCTTTTAGTGTAGCTACACTGTCGTATAGTGTTCCTAGACTGTCTATTAGTGTAGCTAGACTGTCTATTAGTGTAGCTACACTGTCTATTAGTGTTCATAGACTGTCTGTTAGTGTAGCTAGACTGTCTATTAGTGTAGCTACACTGTCATATAGTGTTCCTAGACTGTCTATTAGTGTAGCTAGATTGTCTATTAGTGTAGCTACACTGTCTAATAGTGTTCCTAGACTGTCTACTAGTGTAGCTAGACTGTCTATTAGAGTAGCTACACCGTCTAATAGTGTCCCTAGACTGTCTATTAGTGTAGCTAGATTGTCCATCAATATAGCTACACTGTCTATTAGTTTTTATAGACGGTCTGTTAGTGTAGCTAGACTGTCTACTAGTGTAGCTACATTGTCTATTGATGTTCCTAGACTGTCCGTTAGTGAAACTAGATTGTCTATCAATGAAGCTACACTGTCTTTTAGTTTTCTTATACTGTCTGTTAGAGTAGCTACACTGTCTATTAGTGTTCATATACTGTCTGTTAGTGTAGCTAGACTGTCTATCAGTGTAGCTACACTGTCTAATAGTGTTCCTAGACTGTCTACTAGTGTAGCTAGACTGTCTAATAGTGTAGCTACACTGTCTAATAGTGTTCCTAGACTGTCTATTAGTGTAGCTAGATTGTGTATCAATGTAGCTACACTGTCTATTAGTTTTCATAGACGGTCTGTTAGTGTAGCTAGACTGTCTACTAGTGTAGCTACATTGTCTATTTATATTCCTAGACTGTCCGTTAGTGTAGCTACATTGTCTATCAATGTAGCTACACTGTCTTTTAATTTTCTTATACTGTCTGTTAGAGTAGCTACACTGTCTATTTGTGTTCATATACTGTCTGTTCGTGTAGCTAGACTGTATATTAGTGTAGCTACACTGTCAAATAGTGTTCCTACACTGTCTATTACTGTAGCTAGACTGTCTATTAGTGTAGCTACACTGTCTAATAGTGTTCCTAGACTGTCTACTAGTGTAGCTAGACTGTCTATTAGTGTAGCTACACTGTCTATTAGAGTCCATAGACTGTCTGTTAGTGTAGCTACACTGTCTAATAGTGTTCCTAGACTGTCTATTAGTGTAGCTAGACTGTCTATTAGTGTAGCTACACTGTCTAATAGTGTTCCTAGACTGTCTATTAGTGTAGCTAGACTGTCTATTAGAGTAGCTACACTGTCTAATAGTGTTCCTAGACTGTCTATTAGTGTAGCTACACTGTCTAATAGTGTTCCTTGACTGTCTGTTAGCGTAACTAGATTGTTTATCAATGTAGCTACACTGTCTATTTGTTTTCATAGACGGTCTATTAGAGAAGCTACACTGTCTATTAGTGTTCATAGACTGTCTGTTAGTGTAGCTAGACTGTCTATTAATGTAGCTACACTGTCTTATAGTGTCCCTAGACTGTCTATTAGTGTAGCTAGATTGTCTATTAGTGTAGCTACACTGTCTTATAGTCTTCCTAGACTGTCTATTAGTGTAGCTAGACTGTCTATTAGTGTAGCTACACTGTCTATTAGTGTTCATAGACTGTCTGTTAGTGTAGCTAGACTGTCTATAGGTGTAGCTACACTGTCTAATAGTGTTCCTAGACTGTCAATTAGTGTAGCTAGATTGTCTATCAATATAGCTACACTGTCTATTATTTTTCATAGACGGTCTGTTTGTGTAGGTAGACTGTCTACTAGTGTAGCTACATTGTCTATTGATGTTCCTAGACTGTCCGTTAGTGAAGCTAGATTGTCTATCAATGTAGCTACACTGTCTATTAGTTTTCTTATACTGTCTGTTAGAGTTGCTACACTGTCTATTAGTGTTCATATACTGTCTGTTAGTGTAGCTAGACTGTCTATCAGTGTAGCTACACTGTCTTATAGTGTTCCTAGACTGGCTATAAGGGTAGCTAGATTGTCTATTAGTGTAGCTACACTGTCTTATAGTGTTCCTAGACTAACTATTAGTGTAGCTAGACTGTCTATTAGTGTAGTTACACTGTCTATTAGTGTTCATAGACTGTCTGTTAATGTAGCTAGACTGTCTATTAGTGTAGCTAGATTTTCTATCAATATAGCTACACTGTCTATTAGTTTTTATAGACGGTCTGTTAGTGTAGCTAGACTGTCTACTAGTGTAGCTACATTGTCTATTGATGTTCCTAGACTGTCTGTTAGTGAAGCTAGATTGTCTTTCAATGTAGCAACACTGTCTATTAGTGTTCATATACTGTCTGTTAGTGTAGCTAGACTGTCTATCAGTGTAGCTACACTGTCTAATAGTGTTCCTAGACTGTCTATTAGTGTAGATAGATTGTCTATTAGTGTAGCTACACTGTCTAATAGTGTTCCTAGACTGTATATTAGTGTAACTAGACTGTCTATTAGTGTAGCTACACTGTCTAATAGTGTTCCTAGACTGTCTACTAGTGTAGATAGACTGTCTATTAGTGTAGCTACACTGTCTAATAGTGTTCCTAGACTGTCTATTAGTGTAGCTAGATTTTGTATCAATATTGCTACACTGTCTATTAGTTTTCATAGACGGTCTGCTAGTGTAGCTAGACTGTCTACTAGTGTAGCTTCATTGTCTATTGATGTTCCTAGACTGTCCGTTAGTGTAGCTAGATTGTCTATCAATGTAGCTACACTGTCTTTTAATTTTCTTATACTGTCTGTTAGAGTAGCTACACTGTCTATTAGTGTTCATATACTGTCTGTTCGTGTAGCTAGACTGTCTATTAGTGTAGCTACACTGTCTAATAGTGTTCCTAGACTGTCTATTAGTGCAGCTAGATTGTCTATCAATATAGCTACACTGTCTATTAGTTTTCCTATACTGTCTGTTAGTGTAGCTAGACTGTCTACTAGTGTAGCTACATTGTCAATTAGTGTTCCTAGACTATTCAGTGTTCTATTAGTGTTAGTGTAGCTAGACTGTCTATTAATGTAGCTACACTGTCTTATAGTGTCCCTAGACTGTCTATTAGTGTAGCTAGATTGTCTATTAGTGTAGCTACACTGTCTTATAGTCTTCCTAGACTGTCTATTAGTGTAGCTAGACTGTCTATTAGTGTAGCTACACTGTCTATGAGTGTTCATAGACTGTCTGTTAGTGTAGCCAGACTGTCTATAGGTGTAGCTACACTGTCTAATAGTGTTCCTAGACTGTCAATTAGTGTAGCTAGATTGTCTATCAATATAGCTACACTGTCTATTAGTTTTCATAGACGGTCTGTTTGTGTAGGTAGACTGTCTACTAGTGTAGCTACATTGTCTATTGATGTTCCTAGACTGCCCGTTAGTGAAGCTAGATTGTCTATCAATGTAGCTACACTGTCTATTAGTTTTCTTATACTGTCTGTTAGAGTAGCTACACTGTCTATTAGTGTTCATATACTGTCTGTTAGTGTAGCTAGACTGTCTATCAGTGTAGCTACACTGTCTTATAGTGTTCCTAGACTGGCTATAAGGGTAGCTAGATTGTCTATTAGTGTAGCTACACTGTCTTATAGTGTTCCTAGACTGTCTATTAGTGTAGCTAGACTGTCTATTAGTGTAGCTACACTGTCTATTAGTGTTCATAGACTGTCTATTAATGTAGCTACACTGTCTTATAGTGTTCCTAGACTGTCTATTTGTGTAGCTAGATTGTCTATTAGTGTAGCTACACTGTCTGATAGTGTTCCTAGACTGTCAACTAGTGTAGCTAGACTGTCTATTAGTGTAGCTAGACTGTCTATTAGAGTAGCTACACTGTCTAATAGTGTTCCTAGAATGTCTATTAGTGTAGCTACACTGTCTAATAGTGTTCCTTGACTGTCTGTTAGCGTAACTAGATTGTTAATCAATGTAGCTTCACTGTCTATTTGTTTTCATGGACGGTCTATTAGAGAAGCTACACTGTCTATTAGTGTTCATAGACTGTCTGTTAGTGTAGCTACACTGTCTATTAGTGTAGCTACACTGTCTTATAGTGTTCCTAGACTGTCTATTAGTGTAGCTAGATTGTCTATTAGTGTAGCTACACTGTCTAATAGTGTTCCTAGACTGTCTATTAGTACAGCTAGACTGTCTATTAGAGTAGCTAGATTGTCTATCAATATAGCTACACTGTCTATTAGTTTAACTATACTGTATGTTAGTGTAGCTAGACTGTCTACTAGTGTAGCTACATGGTCTATTGATGTTCCTAGTCTATCCGTTAGTGTAGCTAGATTGTCTATCAATGTAGCTACACTGTCTATTTCTTATACTGTCTGTTAGAGTAGCTACACTGTCTATTTGTTTTCATCGACGGTCTAGCGTCACTAGTAGACAGTCTAGCTTCACTAACGGACAGTCTAGGAACATCAATAGACAATGCAGCTACACTAGTAGACAGTCTAGCTACACTAACAGACCGTCTATGAAAACTAATAGACAGTGTAGCTATATTGATAGACAATCTAGCTACACTAAAAGACAGTCTAGGAACACTATTAGACAGTGTAGCTACTCTAATAGACAGTCTAGCTACAATAGTAGACAGTCTAGGAACACTATTAGATAGTGTAGCTACACTAATAGACAATCTAGCTACACTAATAGACAGTCTAAGAACACTATAAGACAGTGTAGCTACACTAATAGACAGTCTAGCTACACTAACATACAGTCTATGAACACTAAAAGACAGTGTAGCTACACTAATAGACAGTCTAGGAACACTATAAGACAGTGTAGCTACACTAATAGACAATCTAGCTACACTAATAGACAGTCTAGGAACACTATAAGACAGTGTAGCTACATTAATAGACAGTGTAGCTACACTAACAGACAGTCTGTGAACAATAATAGACAGTGTAGCTTCTCTAATAGAACGTCTATGAAAACAAATAGACAGTGTAGCTACATTGATAAACAATCTAGTTACGCTAACAGACAGTCTAGGAACACTATTAGACAGTGTAGCTACACTAATAGACAGTCTAGGAACACTATTAGACAGTGTAGCTACTCTAATAGACAGTCTAGCTACACTAATAGACAGTCTAGGTACACTATTAGACAGTGTAGCTACACTAATAGACAGTTTAGCTACACTAATAGACAAGCTAGGAACACTATAAGACAGTGTAGCTTCACTAGTAGACAGTCTAGCTACACTAATAGACAGTCTAGGAACACTATTAGAAAGTGTAGCTACACTAATAGACAGTCTAGCTACACTAACAGACAGTCTATGAACTCTAATAGACAGTGTAGCTAACTAATAGATCGCCGATGAAAACAAATAGACAGTGTAGCTACTCTAACAGACAGTATAAGAAAACTTATAGACAGTGTAGCTACATTGATAGACAATCTTGCTACACTAACGGACAGTCTAGGAACATCAATAGACAATGTAGCTACACAAGTAGACAGTCTGGCTACACTAACAGACCGTCTATGAAAACTAATAGACAGTGTAGCTATATTGATACACAATCTAGCTACACTAATAGACAGTCTACGAACACTATTAGACAGTGTAGCTACACTGATAGACAGTCTAGCTACACTAAAAGACAGTATATGAACACTAATAGACAGTGTAGCTACTCTAACAGACAGTATAAGAAAACTAATAGACAGTGTAGCTACATTGATAGACAATCTAGCTTCACTAACGGACAGTCTAGGAAAATCAATAGACAATGTAGCTACACTAGTAGACAGTCTAGCTACACTAACAGACCGTCTATAAAAACTAAAAGACAGTTTAGCTATATTGATAGACAATCTAGCTACACTAATAGACAGTCTAGGGACACTATTATACAATCTAGTTACGCTAACAGACAGTCTAGGAGCACTAATAGACAGTGTAGCTACTCTAACAGACAGTATAAGAAAACTTATAGACAGTGTAGCTACATTGATAGACAATCTAGCTAGACTAACGGACAGTCTAGGAACATCAATAGACAATGTAGCTACACTAAAAGACAGTCTAGCTACACTAACATACAGTATAGGAAAACTAATAGACAGTGTAGCTATATTGATAGACAATCTAGCTACTCTAATAGACAGTCTAGCTACACTAATAGACAGTCTAGGAACACTAATAGACAATGTAGCTACACTAGTAGACAGTCTAGCTACTCTAACAGACCGTCTATGAAAACTAATAGACAGTGTAGCTATATTGATAGACAATCTAGCTACACTAATAGACAGTCTAGGAACACTATTAGACAGTGTAGCTACACTAATAGACAGTATAGCTACACGAACAGACAGTATATGAACACTAATAGATAGTGTAGCTACTCTAACAGACAGTATAAGAAAATTAAAAGACATTGTAGCTACATTGATAGACAATCTAGCTACACTAACGGACAGTCCAGGAACATCAACAGACAATGTAGCTACACTAGTAGACAGTCTAGCTACACTAACAGACCGTCTATGAAAACTAATAGACAGTGTAGCTATATTGATACACATTCTAGCTACACTAATAGACAGTCTAGGAACACTATTAGACAGTGTAGCTACACTAATAGACAGTCTAGCTACACTAGTAGACAGTCTAGGAACACTATAAGACAATGTAGCTACACTAATAGACAGTCTAGGAACACTATTAGACAGTGTAGCTACACTAATAGACAACCTAGCTACACTAATAGACAGTCTAGGAACACTATTAGACAGTGTAGCTACACTGATACACAGTCTAGCTACACTAACAGACAGTATATGAACACTAATAGACAGTGTAGCTATATTGATAGACAATCTAGCTACACTAATAGACAGTCTAGGAACAGTATTAGACAGTGTAGCTACACTAATAGACAGTCAAGCTACACGAACAGACAGTATATGAACACTAATAGACAGTGTAGCTTCTCTAACAGACAGTATAAGAAAATTAAAAGACAGTGTAGCTACATTGATAGACAATCTAGCTACACTAAAGGACAGTCTAGGAACATTAATAGACAATGTAGCTACACTAGTAGACAGTCTAGCTACACTAACAGACCGTCTATGAAAACTAATAGACAGTGTAGCTATATTGTTACAAAATCTAGCTACACTAATAGACAGTCTAGGAACACTATTAGACAGTGTAGCTACACTAATAGACAGTCTATCTACACTAGTAGACAGTCTAGGAACACTATTAGATAGTGTAGCTACACTAATAGGCAGTCTAGCTACACTAATAGACAGTCTAGGAACACTATTAGACAGTGTAGTTACACTAATAGACAGTCTAGCTACACTAATAGACAGTCTAGGAACACTATTAGACAGTGTAGCTTCACTGATAGACAGTCTAGCTACACTAACAGACAGTATATGAACACTAATAGACAGTGTAGCTACACAAACAGACAGTATAAGAAAACTAAGAGACAGTGTAGCTACATTGATAGACAATCTAGCTTCACTAACGGACAGTCTAGGAACATCAATAGACAATGTAGCTACACTAGTAGACAGTCTAGCTACACTAACAGACCGTCTATGAAAACTAATAGACAGTGTAGCTATATTGATAGACAATCTAGCTTCACTAAAAGACAGTCTAGGAACACTATTAGACAGTGTAGCTACTCTAATAGACAGTCTAGCTACACTAGTAGACAGTCTAGGAACACTATTAGATAGTGTAGCTACACTAATATACAATCTAGCTACACTAATAGACAGTCTATGAACACTATAAGACAGTGTAGCTACACTAATAGACAGTCTAGCTACACTAACAGACAGTCTATGAACACTAAAAGACAGTGTAGCTACACTAAAAGACAGTCTAGTAACACTATAAGACAGTGTAGCCACACTAATAGACAATCTAGCTACACTAATAGACAGTCTAGGAACACTATAAGACAGTGTAGCTACATTAATTGACAGTGTAGCTACACTAACAGACAGTCTGTGAACACTAATAGACAGTGTAGCTTCTCTAATAGACCGTCTATGAAAACAAATAGACAGTGTAGCTACATTGATAAACAATCTAGTTACGCTAACAGACAGTCTAGGAACACTATTAGACAGTGTAGCTACACTAATAGACAGTCTAGGAACACTATTAGACAGTGTAGCTACTGTAATAGACAGTCTAGCTACACTAATAGACAGTCTAGGAACACTATTAGACAGTGTAGCTACACTAATAGACAGTCTAGCTACACTAATAGACAAGCTAGGAACACTATAAGACAGTGTAGCTTCACTAGTAGACAGTCTAGCTACACTAATAGACAGTCTAGGAACACTATTAGACAGTGTAGCTACACTAATAGACAGTCTAGCTACACTAACAGACAGTCTATGAACTCTAATAGACAGTGTAGCTAACTAATAGACCGTCGATGAAAACAAATAGACAGTGTAGCTACTCTAACAGACAGTATAAGAAAACTTATAGACAGTGTAGCTACATTGATAGACAATCTTGCTACACTAACGGACAGTCTAGGAACATCAATAGACAATGTAGCTACACAAGTAGACAGTCTGGCTACACTAACAGACCGTCTATGAAAACTAATAGACAGTGTAGCTATATTGATACACAATCTAGCTATACTAATAGACAGTCTAGGAACACTATTAGACAGTGTAGCTACACTAATAGACAGTCTAGCTACACTAGTAGACAGTCTAGGAAAACTATTAGACAATGTAGCTACGCTAATAGACAGTCTAGGAACACTATTAGACAGTGTAGCTACACTAATAGACAACCTAGCTACACTAATATACAGTCTACGAACACTATTAGACAGTGTAGCTACACTGATAGACAGTCTAGCTACACTAACAGACAGTATATGAACACTAATAGACAGTGTAGCTACTCTAACAGACAGTATAAGAAAACTAACAAGTAGACAGTCTGGCTACACTAACAGACCGTCTATGAAAACTAATAGACAGTGTAGCTACATTGATAGACAATCTAGCTTCACTAGCGGACCGTCTAGGAACATCAATAGACAATGTAGCTACACTAGTAGACAGTCTAGCTACACTAACAGACCGTCTATAAAAACTAATAGACAGTGTAGCTATATTGATAGACAATCTAGCGACACTAATAGACAGTCTAGGGACACTATTATACGGTGTAGCTACTCTAATAGACAGTCTAGGAACACTATTAGACAGTGTAGCTACTCTAATAGACAATCTAGCTACACTAATAGACAGTCTATGAACACTAATAGACAGTGTAGCTACACTAATAGACAGTCTAGCTACACTAATAGACAGTCTAGTAACACTATAAGATAGTGTAGCTACAGTAATAGACAGTGTAGCTACACTAACAGACAGTCTATGAACACTAATAGACAGTGTAGCTTCTCTAATAGACCGTCTATGAAAACAAATAGACAGTTTAGCTACATTGATAAACAATCTAGTTACGCTAACAGACAGTCTAGGAGCACTAATAGACAGTGTAGCTACTCTAACAGACAGTATAAGAAAACTTATAGACAGTGTAGCTACATTGATAGACAATCTAGCTACACTAACGGACAGTCTAGGAACATCAATAGACAATGTAGCTACACTAAAAGACAGTCTAGCTACACTAACATACAGTATAGGAAAACTAATAGACAGTGTAGCTATATTGATAGACAATCTAGCTACTCTAATAGACAGTCTAGCTACACTAAAAGACAGTCTAGGAACACTAATAGACAATGTAGCTACACTAGTAGACAGTCTAGCTACTCTAACAGACAGTATAGGAAAACTAATAGGCAGTGTAGCTATATTGATAGACAATCTAGCTACACTAATAGACAGTCTAGGAACACTATTAGACAGTGTAGCTACACTAATAGACAGTATAGCTTCACTAAGAGACAGTCTATGAACACTAATAGATAGTGTAGCTACTCTAACAGACAGTATAAGAAAATTAAAAGACAGTGTAGCTACATTGAAAGACAATCTAGCTACACTAACGGACAGTCTAGGAACATCAATAGACAATGTAGCTACACTAGTAGACAGTCTAGCTACACTAACAGACCGTCAATGAAAACTAATAGACAGTGTAGCTATATTGATACACATTCTAGCTACACTAATAGACAGTCTAGGAACACTATTAGACAGTGTAGCTTCACTAATAGACAGTCTAGCTACACTAGTAGACAGTCTAGGAACACTATTAGACAGTGTAGCTACACTGATAGACAGTCTAGCTACACTAACAGACAGTCTAGGAACACTATTAGACAGTGTAGCTACACTAATAGACAGTCTAGCTACACTAACAGACAGTCTATGAACACTAATAGACATTGTAGCTACACTAATAGACAGTCTAGCTACACTAATAGACAGTCTAGGAACACTATAAGACAGTGTAGCTACAATAATAGACAATCTATCTACACTAATAGACAGTCTAGGAACACGATAATAGACAGTCTAGCTACACTTACAGACAGTCTATGAACACTTATAGACAGTGAGGCTTCTCTAATAGACCGTCTATGAAAACAAATAGACAGTGTAGCTACATTGATAAACAATCTAATTACGCTAACAGACAGTCTAGGAACACTAATAGACAGTGTAGCTACACTAATAGACAGTCTAGGAACACTATTAGACAGTGTAGCTACTCTAATAGACAGTCTAGCTATACTAATAGACAGTCTAGGAACACTATTAGACAGTGTAGCTACACTAATAGACAGTCTAGCTACACTAATAGACAGTCTAGGAACACTATAAGACAGTGTAGCTACACTAGTAGACAGTCTAGCTACACTTATAGACAGTCTAGGACTGTCTACTAGTGTAGCTAGACTGTCTATTAGTGTAGCTACACTGTCTAATAGTGTTCCTAGACTGTCTATTAGTGTAGCTAGATTGTGTATCAATATAGCTACACTGTCTATTAGTTTTCATAGACTGTCTATTAGTGTAGCTAGACTGTCTAATAGTGTAGCTACACTGTCCAATAGTGTTCCTAGACTGTCTATTAGTGTAGCTAAATTGTGTATCAATGTAGCTACACTGTCTATTAGTTTTCATAGACTGTCTATTAGTGTAGCTAGACTGCCTATTAGTGTAGCTACACTATCTAATAGTGTTCCTAGACTGTCTACTAGTGTAGATAGACTGTCTATTAGTGTAGCTACACTGTCTAATAGTGTTCCTAGACTGTCTATTAGTGTAGCTAGATTTTGTATCAATATAGCTACACTGTCTATTAGTTTTCATAGACGGTCTGTTAGTGTAGCTAGACTGTCTACTAGTGTAGCTACATTGTCTATTAATGTTCCTAGACTGTCCTTTAGTGTAGCTAGATTGTCTATCAATGTAGCTACACTGTCTTTTAATTTTCTTATACTGTCTGTTAGAGTAGCTACACTGTCTATTAGTGTTCATATACTGTCTGTTCGTGTAGCTTGACTGTCTATTAGTGTAGCTACACTGTCTAATAGTGTTCCTAGACTGTCTATTAGTGTAGCTAGATTGTCTATCAATATAGCTACACTGTCTATTAGTGTTCATATACTGTCTGTTAGTGTAGCTAGACTGTCTATCAGTGTAGCTACACTGTCTAATAGTGTTCCTAGACTGTCTATTAGTGTAGCTAGGTTGTCTATTAGTGTAGCTACACTGTCTAATAGTGTTCCTAGACTGTCTATTAGTGTAGCTACATTGTCTTATAGTGTTCCTAGACTGTCTACTAGTGTAGCTAGACTGTCTATTAGTGTAGCTACACTGTCTAATAGTGTTCCTAGACTGTCTATTAGTGTAGCTAGAATGTGTATCAATATAGCTACACTGTCTATTAGTTTTCATAGACGGTCTGTTAGTGTAGCTAGACTGTCTACTAGTGTAGCTACATTGTCTGTTGATGTTCCTGGACTGTCCGTTAGTGTAGCTAGATTGTCTATCAATGTAGCTACACTGTCTTTTAATTTTCTTATACTGTCTGTTAGAGTAGCTACACTGTCTATTAGTGTTCATATACTGTCTGTTCGTGTAGCTAGACTGTCTATTAGTGTAGCTACACTGTCTAATAGTGTTCCTAGACTGTCTATTAGTGTAGCTAGATTGTCTATCAATATAGCTACACTGTCTATTAGTTTTCCTATACTGTCTGTTAGTGTAGCTAGACTGTCTACTAGTGTAGCTACATTGTCTATTAGTGTTCCTAGACTGTCTATTAGTACAGCTAGACTGTCTATTAGAGTAGCTAGATTGTCTATCAATATAGCTACACTGTCTATTAGTTTTCCTATACTGTATGTTAGTGTAGCTAGACTGTCTACTAGTGTAGCTACATGGTCTATTGATGTTCCTAGACTATCCGTTAGTGTAGCTATATTGTCTATCAATGTAACTACACTGTCTATTAGTTTTCTTATATTGTCTGTTAGAGTAGCTACAGTGTCTATTTGTTTTCATCGACGGTCTATTAGTTAGCTACACTGTCTATTAGAGTTCATAGACTGTCTGTTAGTGTAGCTAGACTGTCTATAAGTGTAGCTACACTGTCTAATAGTGTTCCTAGACTGTCTATTAGTGTAGCTAGACTGTCTACAAGTGTAGCTACACCGTCTTACAGTGTTCCTAGACTGTCTATTAGTGTAGCTAGACTGTCTATTAGTGTAGCTACACTGTCTTATAGTGTTCCTAGACTGTCTATTAGTGTAGCTAGACTGTCTATTAGAGTAGCTACACTGTCTAATAGTGTTCCTAGACTGTCTATTAGTGTAGCTACACTGTCTATTAGTGTTCCTAGACTGTCCGTTAGCGTAACTAGATTGTTTATCAATGTAGCTACACTGTCTATTTGTTTTCATAGACGGTCTATTAGAGAAGCTACACTGTCTATAAGTGTTTATTCACTGTCTGTTAGTGTAGCTAGTCTGTCTATTAATGTAGCTACACTGTCTTATAGTGTTCCTAGACTGTCTATTAGTGTAGCTAGATAGTCTATTAGTGTAGCTAGCTACTCTGTCTTATAGTGTTCCTCGACGGTCTATTAGTGTAGCTAGACTGTCTATTAGTGTAGCTACACTGTCTTATAGTGTTCATAGACTGTCTTTTAGTGTAGCTAGATTGTCTATTAGTGTAGCTACACTGTCTAATTGTGTTCCTAGACTGTCTACTAGTGTAGCTTGACTGTCTATTAGAGTAGCTGCACCGTCTAATAGTGTCCCTAGACTGTCTATTAGTGTAGCTAGATTGTCTATCAATATAGCTGCACTGTCTATTAGTTTTTATAGACGGTCTGTTAGTGTAGCTAGACTCTCTACTAAGGTAGCTACATTGTCTTCTGATGTTCCTAGACTGTCTGTTAGTGAAGCTAGATTGTCTATCAATGTAGCTACACTGTCTATTAGTTTTCTTATATTGTCTGTTAGAGTAGCTACACTGTCAATAATTGTTCATATACTGTCTGTTAGTGTAGCTAGACTGTCTATCAGTGTAGCTACACTGTCTAATAGTGTTCCTAGACTGTCTTTTAGTGTAGCCAGGTTGTCTATTAGTGTAGCTACACTGTCTAATAGTGTTCCTAGACAGTCTATTAGTGAAGCTACATTGTCTAATGGTGTTCCTAGACTGTATATTAGTGTAGCTAGATTGTCTATTAGTGTAACTATACTGTCTAATATTGTTCCCAGACTGTCTATTAGTGTAGCTAGACTGTCTATTAGTGTAGCTACACTATCTAATAGTGTTCCTAGACTGTCTACTAGTGTAGATAGACTGTCTATTAGTGTAGCTACACTGTCTAATAGTGTTCCTAGACTGTCTATTAGTGTAGCTAGATTTTGTATCAATATAGCTACACTGTCTATTAGTTTTCATAGACGGTCTGTTAGTGCAGCTAGACTGTCTACTAGTGTAGCTACATTGTCTATTGATGTTCCTAGACTGTCCGTTCGTTTAGCTAGATTGTCTATCAATGTAGCTACACTGTCTTTTAATTTTCTTATACTGTCTGTTAGAGTAGCTACACTGTCTATTAGTGTTCATATACTGTCTGTTCGTGTAGCTAGACTGTCTATTAGTGTAGCTACACTGTCTAATAGTGTTCCTAGACTGTCTATTAGTGTAGCTAGATTGTCTATCAATATAGCTACACTGTCTATTAGTTTTCCTATACTATCTGTTAGTGTAGCTAGAGTGTCTACTAGTGTAGCTACATTGTCTATTAGTGTTCCTAGACTGTCTATTAGTACAGCTAAACTGTCTATTAGAGTAGCTAGATTGTCTATCAATATAGCTACACTGTATATCAGTTTTCCTATACTGTATGTTAGTGCAGCTAGACTGTCTACTAGTGTAGCTACATGGTCAATTGATGTTCCTAGACTATCCGTTAGTGTAGCTAGATTGTCTATCAATGTAACTACACTGTCTATTAGTTTTCTTATATTGTCTGTTAGAGTAGCTACAGTGTCTATTTGTTTTCATCGACGGTCTATAAGTTAGCTACACTGTCTATTAGAGTTCATAGACTGTCTGTAAGTGTAGCTAGACTGTCTATTAGTGTAGCTACACTGTCTAATAGTGTTCCTAGACTGTCTGTTAGTGTAGCTAGACTGTCTATTAGTGTAGCTACACTGTCTAATAGTGTTCCTAGACTGTCTATTAGTGTCGCTAGACTGTCTATTAGTGTAGCTACACTGTCTAATAGTGTTCCTAGACTGTCTATTAGTGTAGCTAGACTGTCTACTAGTGTAGCTACACCGTCTTATAGTGTTCCTAGACTGTCTATTAGTGTAGCTAGACTGTCTATTAGTGTAGCTACACTGTCTTATAGTGTTCCTAGACTGTCTATTAGTGTAGCTAGACTGTCTATTAGAGTAGCTACACTGTCTAATAGTGTTCCTAGACTGTCTATTAGTGTAGCTACACTGTCTATTAGTGTTCCTAGACTGTCCGTTAGCGTAACTAGATTGTTTATCAATGTAGCTACACTGTCTATTTGTTTTCATAGACGGTCTATTAGAGAAGCTACACTGTCTATAAGTGTTTATAGACTGTCTGTTAGTGTAGCTAGACTGTCTATTAATGTAGCTACACTGTCTTATAGTGTTCCTAGACTGTCAATTAGTGTAGCTAGATAGTCTATTAGTGTAGCTAGCTACACTGTCTTATAGTGTTCCTCGACGGTCTATTAGTGTAGCTAGACTGTCTATTAGTGTAGCTACACTGTCTATTAGTGTTCATAGACTGTCTGTTAGTGTAGCTAGACTGTCTATTAGTGTAGCTACACTGTCTTATAGTGTTCCTAGACTGTCTTTTAGTGTAGCTAGATTGTCTATTAGTGTAGCTACACTGTCTAATAGTGTTCCTAGACTGTCTACTAGTGTAGATAGACTGTCTATTAGAGTAGCTGCACCGTCTAATAGTGTCCCTAGACTGTCTATTAGTGTAGCTAGATTGTCTATCAATATAGCTACACTGTCTATTAGTTTTTATAGACCGTCTGTTAGTGTAGCTAGACTCTCTACTAAGGTAGCTACATTGTCTACTGATGTTCCTAGACTGTCTGTTAGTGAAGGTAGATTGTCTATCAATGTAGCTACACTGTCTATTAGTTTTCTTATACTGTCTGTTAGAGTAGCTACACTGTCAATTAGTGTTCATATACTGTCTGTTAGTGTAGCTAGACTGTCTATCAGTGTAGCTACACTGTCTAATAGTGTTCCTAGACTGTCTTTTAGTGTAGCCAGGTTGTCTATTTGTGTAGCTACACTGTCTAATAGTGTTTCTAGACAGTCTATTAGTGAAGCTACATTGTCTAATGGTGTTCCTAGACTGTCCGCTAGTGTAGCTAGACTGTCTATAAGTGTAGCTACACTGTCTAATAGTGTTCCTAGACTGTCTATTAGTGTAGCTAGACTGTCTATTAGTGTAGCTACACTGTCTAAAAGTGTTCCTAGACTGTGTACTAATGTAGATAGACTGTCTATTAGTGTAGCTACACTGTCTTATAGTGTTCCTAGACTGTCTATTAGTGTAGCTAGATTTTGTATCAATATAGATACACTGTCTAGTAGTTTTCATAGACGGTCTGTTAGTGTAGCTAGACTGTCTACTAGTGAAGCTACATTGTCTATTGACGTTCCTAAACTGTCCGTTAGTGTAGCTAGATTGTCTATCAATGTAGCTACACTGTCTTTTAATTTTCTTATACTGTCTGTTAGAGTAGCTACACTGTCTATTAGTGTTCATATACAGTTTGTTCGTGTAGCTAGACTGTCTATTAGTGTAGCTACACTGTCTAATAGTGTTCCTAGACTGTCTATTAGTGTAGCTAGATTGTCTATCAATATAGCTACACTTACAATGTCTATTAGTTTTCCTAAACTGTCTGTTAGTGTAGCTACATTGTCTATTAGTGTTCCTAGACTGTCTATTAGTATAGCTAGACTGTCTATTAGAGTAGCTAGATTGTCTATCAATATAGCTACACTGTCTATTAGTTTTCCTATACTGTATGTTAGTGTAGCTAGACTGTCTACTAGTGTAGCTAATTGGTCTATTGATGTTCCTAGACTATCCGTTAGTGTAGCTAGATTGTCTTATAGTGTTCCTAGACTGTCTATTAGTGTAGCTAGACTGTCTATTAGAGTAGCTACACTGTCTAATAGTGTTCCTAGACTGTCTATTAGTGTAGCTACACTGTCTATTAGTGTTCCTAGACTGTCCGTTAGCGTAACTAGATTGTTTATCAATGTAGCTACACTGTCTATTTGTTTTCATAGACGGTCTATTAGAGAAGCTACACTGTCTATAAGTGTTTATAGACTGTCTGTTAGTGTAGCTAGACTGTCTATTAATGTAGCTACACTGTCTTATAGTGTTCCTAGACTGTCAATTAGTGTAGCTAGATAGTCTATTAGTGTAGCTAGCTACACTGTCTTATAGTGTTCCTCGACGGTCTATTAGTGTAGCTAGACTGTCTATTAGTGTAGCTACACTGTCTATTAGTGTTCATAGACTGTCTGTTAGTGTAGCTAGACTGTCTATTAGTGTAGCTACACTGTCTTATAGTGTTCCTAGACTGTCTTTTAGTGTAGCTAGATTGTCTATTAGTGTAGCTACACTGTCTAATAGTGTTCCTAGACTGTCTACTAGTGTAGATAGACTGTCTATTAGAGTAGCTGCACCGTCTAATAGTGTCCCTAGACTGTCTATTAGTGTAGCTAGATTGTCTATCAATATAGCTACACTGTCTATTAGTTTTTATAGACCGTCTGTTAGTGTAGCTAGACTCTCTACTAAGGTAGCTACATTGTCTACTGATGTTCCTAGACTGTCTGTTAGTGAAGGTAGATTGTCTATCAATGTAGCTACACTGTCTATTAGTTTTCTTATACTGTCTGTTAGAGTAGCTACACTGTCAATTAGTGTTCATATACTGTCTGTTAGTGTAGCTAGACTGTCTATCAGTGTAGCTACACTGTCTAATAGTGTTCCTAGACTGTCTTTTAGTGTAGCCAGGTTGTCTATTTGTGTAGCTACACTGTCTAATAGTGTTTCTAGACAGTCTATTAGTGAAGCTACATTGTCTAATGGTGTTCCTAGACTGTCCGCTAGTGTAGCTAGACTGTCTATAAGTGTAGCTACACTGTCTAATAGTGTTCCTAGACTGTCTATTAGTGTAGCTAGACTGTCTATTAGTGTAGCTACACTGTCTAAAAGTGTTCCTAGACTGTGTACTAATGTAGATAGACTGTCTATTAGTGTAGCTACACTGTCTTATAGTGTTCCTAGACTGTCTATTAGTGTAGCTAGATTTTGTATCAATATAGATACACTGTCTAGTAGTTTTCATAGACGGTCTGTTAGTGTAGCTAGACTGTCTACTAGTGAAGCTACATTGTCTATTGACGTTCCTAAACTGTCCGTTAGTGTAGCTAGATTGTCTATCAATGTAGCTACACTGTCTTTTAATTTTCTTATACTGTCTGTTAGAGTAGCTACACTGTCTATTAGTGTTCATATACAGTTTGTTCGTGTAGCTAGACTGTCTATTAGTGTAGCTACACTGTCTAATAGTGTTCCTAGACTGTCTATTAGTGTAGCTAGATTGTCTATCAATATAGCTACACTTACAATGTCTATTAGTTTTCCTAAACTGTCTGTTAGTGTAGCTACATTGTCTATTAGTGTTCCTAGACTGTCTATTAGTATAGCTAGACTGTCTATTAGAGTAGCTAGATTGTCTATCAATATAGCTACACTGTCTATTAGTTTTCCTATACTGTATGTTAGTGTAGCTAGACTGTCTACTAGTGTAGCTAATTGGTCTATTGATGTTCCTAGACTATCCGTTAGTGTAGCTAGATTGTCTTATAGTGTTCCTAGACTGTCTATTAGTGTAGCTAGACTGTCTATTAGAGTAGCTACACTGTCTAATAGTGTTCCTAGACTGTCTATTAGTGTAGCTACACTGTCTATTAGTGTTCCTAGACTGTCCGTTAGCGTAACTAGATTGTTTATCAATGTAGCTACACTGTCTATTTGTTTTCATAGACGGTCTATTAGAGAAGCTACACTGTCTATAAGTGTTTATAGACTGTCTGTTAGTGTAGCTAGACTGTCTATTAATGTAGCTACACTGTCTTATAGTGTTCCTAGACTGTCAATTAGTGTAGCTAGATAGTCTATTAGTGTAGCTAGCTACACTGTCTTATAGTGTTCCTCGACGGTCTATTAGTGTAGCTAGACTGTCTATTAGTGTAGCTACACTGTCTATTAGTGTTCATAGACTGTCTGTTAGTGTAGCTAGACTGTCTATTAGTGTAGCTACACTGTCTTATAGTGTTCCTAGACTGTCTTTTAGTGTAGCTAGATTGTCTATTAGTGTAGCTACACTGTCTAATAGTGTTCCTAGACTGTCTACTAGTGTAGATAGACTGTCTATTAGAGTAGCTGCACCGTCTAATAGTGTCCCTAGACTGTCTATTAGTGTAGCTAGATTGTCTATCAATATAGCTACACTGTCTATTAGTTTTTATAGACCGTCTGTTAGTGTAGCTAGACTCTCTACTAAGGTAGCTACATTGTCTACTGATGTTCCTAGACTGTCTGTTAGTGAAGGTAGATTGTCTATCAATGTAGCTACACTGTCTATTAGTTTTCTTATACTGTCTGTTAGAGTAGCTACACTGTCAATTAGTGTTCATATACTGTCTGTTAGTGTAGCTAGACTGTCTATCAGTGTAGCTACACTGTCTAATAGTGTTCCTAGACTGTCTTTTAGTGTAGCCAGGTTGTCTATTTGTGTAGCTACACTGTCTAATAGTGTTTCTAGACAGTCTATTAGTGAAGCTACATTGTCTAATGGTGTTCCTAGACTGTCCGCTAGTGTAGCTAGACTGTCTATAAGTGTAGCTACACTGTCTAATAGTGTTCCTAGACTGTCTATTAGTGTAGCTAGACTGTCTATTAGTGTAGCTACACTGTCTAAAAGTGTTCCTAGACTGTGTACTAATGTAGATAGACTGTCTATTAGTGTAGCTACACTGTCTTATAGTGTTCCTAGACTGTCTATTAGTGTAGCTAGATTTTGTATCAATATAGATACACTGTCTAGTAGTTTTCATAGACGGTCTGTTAGTGTAGCTAGACTGTCTACTAGTGAAGCTACATTGTCTATTGACGTTCCTAAACTGTCCGTTAGTGTAGCTAGATTGTCTATCAATGTAGCTACACTGTCTTTTAATTTTCTTATACTGTCTGTTAGAGTAGCTACACTGTCTATTAGTGTTCATATACAGTTTGTTCGTGTAGCTAGACTGTCTATTAGTGTAGCTACACTGTCTAATAGTGTTCCTAGACTGTCTATTAGTGTAGCTAGATTGTCTATCAATATAGCTACACTTACAATGTCTATTAGTTTTCCTAAACTGTCTGTTAGTGTAGCTACATTGTCTATTAGTGTTCCTAGACTGTCTATTAGTATAGCTAGACTGTCTATTAGAGTAGCTAGATTGTCTATCAATATAGCTACACTGTCTATTAGTTTTCCTATACTGTATGTTAGTGTAGCTAGACTGTCTACTAGTGTAGCTAATTGGTCTATTGATGTTCCTAGACTATCCGTTAGTGTAGCTAGATTGTCTATCAATGTAGCTACACTGTCTATTAGTTTTCTTATACTGTCTCTTAGAGTAGCTACACTGTCTATTTGTTTTCATCGACGGTCTATTAGTTAGCTACACTGTCTATTAGAGTTCATAGACTGTCTGTTAGTGTAACTAGACTGTCTATTAGTGTAGCTACACTGTCTAATAGTGTTCCTAGACTGTCTATTAGTGTAGCTAGACTGTCTACTAGTGTAGCTACACTGTCTTATAGTGTTCCTAGACTGTCTATTAGTGTAGCTAGACTGTCTATTAGTGTAGCTACACTGTCTAATAGTGTTCCTAGACTGTCTATTAGTGTAGCTAGACTGTCTATTAGAGTAGCTACACTGTCTAATAGTGTTCCTAGACTGTCTATTAGTGTAGCTACTCTGTCTATTAGTGTTCCTAGACTGTCTGTTAGCGTAATTAGATTGTTTATCAATGTAGCTACACTGTCTATTTGTTTTCATAGACGGTCTATTAGAGAAGCCTCACTGTCTATAAGTGTTCATAGACTGTCTTTAAGTGTAGCTAGACTGTCTATTATCGTGTTCCTAGACTGTCTATTAGTGTAGCTAGATTGTCTATTATTGTAGCTACACTGTCTAATAGTGTTCCTAGACTGTCTATTAGTGTAGCTAGACTGTCTATTAGTGTAGCTACACTGTCTAAAAGTGTTCCTAGACTGTGTACTAATGTAGATAGACTGTCTATTAGTGTAGCTACACTGTCTAATAGTGTTCCTAGACTGTCTATTAGTGTAGCTAGATTTTGTATCAATATAGATTCACTGTCTAGTAGTTTTCATAGACGGTCTGTTAGTGTAGCTAGACTGTCTACTAGTGAAGCTACATTGTCTATTGACGTTCCTAAACTGTCCGTTAGTGTAGCTAGATTGTCTATCAATGTAGCTACACTGTCTTTTAATTTTCTTATACTGTCTGTTAGAGTAGCTACACTCTCTATTAGTGTTCATATACAGTTTGTTCGTGTAGCTAGACTGTCTATTAGTGTAGCTACACTGTCTAATAGTGTTCCTAGACTGTCTATTAGTGTAGCTAGATTGTCTATCAATATAGCTACACTTACAATGTCTATTAGTTTTCCTAAACTGTCTGTTAGTGTAGCTACATTGTCTATTAGTGTTCCTAGACTGTCTATTAGTATAGCTAGACTGTCTATTAGAGTAGCTAGATTGTCTATCAATATAGCTACACTGTCTATTAGTTTTCCTATACTGTATGTTAGTGTAGCTAGACTGTCTACTAGTGTAGCTAATTGGTCTATTGATGTTCCTAGACTATCCGTTAGTGTAGCTAGATTGTCTATCAATGTAGCTACACTGTCTATTAGTTTTCTTATACTGTCTTTTAGAGTAGCTACACTGTCTATTTGTTTTCATCGACGGTCCATTAGTTAGCTACACTGTCTATTAGAGTTCATAGACTGTCTGTTAGTGTAACTAGACTGTCTATTAGTGTAGCTACACTGTCTAATAGTGTTCCTAGACTGTCTATTAGTGTAGCTAGACTGTCTACTAGTGTAGCTACACTGTCTTATAGTGTTCCTAGACTGTCTATTAGTGTAGCTAGACTGTCTATTAGTGTAGCTACACTGTCTAATAGTGTTCCTAGACTGTCTATTAGTGTAGCTAGACTGTCTATTAGAGTAGCTACACTGTCTAATAGTGTTCCTAGACTGTCTATTAGTGTAGCTACACTGTCTATTAGTGTTCCTAGACTGTCTGTTAGCGTAATTAGATTGTTTATCAATGTAGCTACACTGTCTATTTGTTTTCATAGACGGTCTATTAGAGAAGCCTCACTGTCTATAAGTGTTCATAGACTGTCTGTAAGTGTAGCTAGACTGTCTATTATCGTGTTCCTAGACTGTCTATTAGTGTAGCTAGATTGTCTATTATTGTAGCTACACTGTCTTATAGTGTTCCTAGACTGTCTATTAGTGTAGCTAGACTGTCTATTAGTGTAGCTACACTGTCTATTAGTGTTCATAGACTGTCTGTTAGTGTAGCTAGACTGTCTATTAGTGTAGCTACACTGTCTTATAGTGTTCCTAGACTGTCTATTAGTGTAGCTAGATTGTCTATTAGTGTAGCTACACTGTCTAATAGTGTTCCTAGACTGTCTACTAGTGTAGCTAGACTGTCTATTAGAGTAGCTACACTGACTAATAGTGTTCCTAGACTGTCTTTTAGTGTAGCTAGATTGTCTATCAATATAGCTACACTGTCTATTAGTTTTTTTAGACGGTCTGTTAGTGTAGCTAGACTGTCTACTAGTGTAGCTACATTGTCTATTGATGTTCCTAGACTGTCTGTTAGTGAAGCTAGATTGTCTTTCAATGTAGCTACACTGTCTATTAGTGTTCATATACTGTCTGTTAGTGTAGCTAGACTGTCCATCAGTGTAGCTACACTGTCTAATAGTGTTCCTAGACTGTCTATTAGTGTAGCTAGGTTGTCTATTAGTGTAGCTACACTGTCTAATAGTGTTCCTAGACTGTCTATTAGTGTAGCTACATTGTCTTATAGTGTTCCTAGACTGTCTACTAGTGTAGCTAGACTGTCTATTAGTGTAGCTACACTGTCTAATAGTGTTCCTAGACTGTCTATTAGTGTAGCTAGAATGTGTATCAATATAGCTACACTGTCTATTAGTTTTCATAGACGGTCTGTTAGTGTAGCTAGACTGTCTACTAGTGTAGCTACATTGTCTATTGATGTTCCTAGACTGTCCGTTAGTGTAGCTAGATTGTCTATCAATGTAGCTACACTGTCTTTTAATTTTCTTATACTGTCTGTTAGAGTAGCTACACTATCTATTAGTGTTCATATACTGTCTGTTCGTGTAGCTATACTGTCTATTAGTGTAGCTACACTGTCTAATAGTGTTCCTAGACTGTCTATTAGTGTAGCTAGATTGTCTATCAATATAGCTACACTGTCTATTAGTTTTCCTATACTGTCTGTTAGAGTAGCTAGACTGTCTACTAGTGTAGCTACATTGTCTATTAGTGTTCCTAGACTGTCTATTAGTGTAGCTAGACTGTCTATTAGAGTAGCTAGATTGTCTATCAATATAGCTACACTGTCTATTAGTTTTCCTATACTGTATGTTAGTGTAGCTAGACTGTCTTTTAGTGTAGCTACATTGTCTATTGATGTTCCTAGACTGTCCGTTAGTGTAGCTAGATTGTTTATCAATGTAGCTACACTGTGTATAAGTTTTCCTTTACTGTCTGTTAGAGTAGCTACACTGTCTATTAGTGCTCCTAGACTGTCTGTTAGCGTAACTAGATTGTTTATCAATGTAGCTACACTGTCTATTTGTTTTCATAGACGGTCTATTAGAGAAGCTACACTGTCTATTAGTGTTCATAGACTGTCTGTTAGTGTAGCTACACTGTCTATTAATGTAGCTACACCGTCTTATAGTGTTCCTAGACTGTCTATTAGAGTAGCTAGATTGTCTATTAGTGTAGCTACACTGTCTTATAGTGTTCCCAGACTGTCTATTAGTGTAGCTAGACTGTCTATCAGTGTAGCTACACTATCTATTAGTGTTCATAGACTGTCTGTTAGTGTAGCTACACTGTCTATTAGTGTAGCTACACTGTCTTATAGTGTTCCTAGACTGTCTATTAGTGTAGCTAGATTGTCTATTAGAGTAGCTACACTGTCTAATAGTGTTCCTAGACTGTCTATTAGAGTAGCTACACCGTATAATAGTGTCCCTAGACTGTCTATTAGTGTAGCTAGATTGTCTATCAATATAGCTACACTGTCTATTAGTTTTTATAGACGGTCTGTTAGTGTAGCTAGACTGTCTACTAGTGTAGCTACATTGTCTATTGATGTTCCTAGACTGTCCGTTAGTGAAGCTAGATTGTCTATCAATGTAGCTACACTGTCTATTAGTTTTCTTATACTGTCTGTTAGAGTAGCTACACTGTCTATTAGTGTTCATATACTGTCTGTTAGTGTAGCTAGACTGTCTATCAGTGTAGCTACACTGTCTAATAGTGTTCGTAGACTGTATATTAGTGTAGCTAGGTTGTCTATTAGTGTAGCTACACTGTCTAATAGTGTTCCTAGACTGTCTATTAGCGTAGCTACATTGTCTAATAGTGTTCCTAGACTGTCTACTAGTGTAGCTAGACTGTCTATTAGTGTAGCTACACTGTCTAATAGTGTTCCTAGACTGTCTATTAGTGTAGCTAGATTGTGTATCAATATAGCTACACTGTCTATTAGTTTTCATAGACGGTCTGTTAGTGTAGCCAGACTGTCTACTTGTGTAGCTACATTGTCTATTGATGTTCCTAGACTGTCCGTTAGTGTAGCAAGATTGTCTATCAATGTAGCTACACTGTCTATAAGTTTTCTTATAATGTCTGTTAGAGTAACTACACTGTCTATTTGTTTTCATCGACGGTCTATTAGTTAGCTACACTGTCTATTAGAGTTCATAGACTGTCTGTTAGTGTAGCTAGATTGTCTATTAGTGTAGCTACACTGTCTAATAGTGTTCCTAGACTGTCTATTAGTGTAGCTAGACTGTCTATTAGTGTAGCTACACTGTCTAAAAGTGTTCCTAGACTGTCTTTTAGTGTAGCCAGGTTGTCTATTTGTGTAGCTACACTGTCTAATAGTGTTTCTAGACAGTCTATTAGTGAAGCTACATTGTCTAATGGTGTTCCTAGACTGTCCGCTAGTGTAGCTAGACTGTCTATAAGTGTAGCTACACTGTCTAATAGTGTTCCTAGACTGTCTATTAGTGTAGCTAGACTGTCTATTAGTGTAGCTACACTGTCTAAAAGTGTTCCTAGACTGTGTACTAATGTAGATAGACTGTCTATTAGTGTAGCTACACTGTCTTATAGTGTTCCTAGACTGTCTATTAGTGTAGCTAGATTTTGTATCAATATAGATACACTGTCTAGTAGTTTTCATAGACGGTCTGTTAGTGTAGCTAGACTGTCTACTAGTGAAGCTACATTGTCTATTGACGTTCCTAAACTGTCCGTTAGTGTAGCTAGATTGTCTATCAATGTAGCTACACTGTCTTTTAATTTTCTTATACTGTCTGTTAGAGTAGCTACACTGTCTATTAGTGTTCATATACAGTTTGTTCGTGTAGCTAGACTGTCTATTAGTGTAGCTACACTGTCTAATAGTGTTCCTAGACTGTCTATTAGTGTAGCTAGATTGTCTATCAATATAGCTACACTTACAATGTCTATTAGTTTTCCTAAACTGTCTGTTAGTGTAGCTACATTGTCTATTAGTGTTCCTAGACTGTCTATTAGTATAGCTAGACTGTCTATTAGAGTAGCTAGATTGTCTATCAATATAGCTACACTGTCTATTAGTTTTCCTATACTGTATGTTAGTGTAGCTAGACTGTCTACTAGTGTAGCTAATTGGTCTATTGATGTTCCTAGACTATCCGTTAGTGTAGCTAGATTGTCTATCAATGTAGCTACACTGTCTATTAGTTTTCTTATACTGTCTCTTAGAGTAGCTACACTGTCTATTTGTTTTCATCGACGGTCTATTAGTTAGCTACACTGTCTATTAGAGTTCATAGACTGTCTGTTAGTGTAACTAGACTGTCTATTAGTGTAGCTACACTGTCTAATAGTGTTCCTAGACTGTCTATTAGTGTAGCTAGACTGTCTACTAGTGTAGCTACACTGTCTTATAGTGTTCCTAGACTGTCTATTAGTGTAGCTAGACTGTCTATTAGTGTAGCTACACTGTCTAATAGTGTTCCTAGACTGTCTATTAGTGTAGCTAGACTGTCTATTAGAGTAGCTACACTGTCTAATAGTGTTCCTAGACTGTCTATTAGTGTAGCTACACTGTCTATTAGTGTTCCTAGACTGTCTGTTAGCGTAATTAGATTGTTTATCAATGTAGCTACACTGTCTATTTGTTTTCATAGACGGTCTATTAGAGAAGCCTCACTGTCTATAAGTGTTCATAGACTGTCTTTAAGTGTAGCTAGACTGTCTATTATCGTGTTCCTAGACTGTCTATTAGTGTAGCTAGATTGTCTATTATTGTAGCTACACTGTCTAATAGTGTTCCTAGACTGTCTATTAGTGTAGCTAGACTGTCTATTAGTGTAGCTACACTGTCTAAAAGTGTTCCTAGACTGTGTACTAATGTAGATAGACTGTCTATTAGTGTAGCTACACTGTCTAATAGTGTTCCTAGACTGTCTATTAGTGTAGCTAGATTTTGTATCAATATAGATTCACTGTCTAGTAGTTTTCATAGACGGTCTGTTAGTGTAGCTAGACTGTCTACTAGTGAAGCTACATTGTCTATTGACGTTCCTAAACTGTCCGTTAGTGTAGCTAGATTGTCTATCAATGTAGCTACACTGTCTTTTAATTTTCTTATACTGTCTGTTAGAGTAGCTACACTCTCTATTAGTGTTCATATACAGTTTGTTCGTGTAGCTAGACTGTCTATTAGTGTAGCTACACTGTCTAATAGTGTTCCTAGACTGTCTATTAGTGTAGCTAGATTGTCTATCAATATAGCTACACTTACAATGTCTATTAGTTTTCCTAAACTGTCTGTTAGTGTAGCTACATTGTCTATTAGTGTTCCTAGACTGTCTATTAGTATAGCTAGACTGTCTATTAGAGTAGCTAGATTGTCTATCAATATAGCTACACTGTCTATTAGTTTTCCTATACTGTATGTTAGTGTAGCTAGACTGTCTACTAGTGTAGCTAATTGGTCTATTGATGTTCCTAGACTATCCGTTAGTGTAGCTAGATTGTCTATCAATGTAGCTACACTGTCTATTAGTTTTCTTATACTGTCTTTTAGAGTAGCTACACTGTCTATTTGTTTTCATCGACGGTCCATTAGTTAGCTACACTGTCTATTAGAGTTCATAGACTGTCTGTTAGTGTAACTAGACTGTCTATTAGTGTAGCTACACTGTCTAATAGTGTTCCTAGACTGTCTATTAGTGTAGCTAGACTGTCTACTAGTGTAGCTACACTGTCTTATAGTGTTCCTAGACTGTCTATTAGTGTAGCTAGACTGTCTATTAGTGTAGCTACACTGTCTAATAGTGTTCCTAGACTGTCTATTAGTGTAGCTAGACTGTCTATTAGAGTAGCTACACTGTCTAATAGTGTTCCTAGACTGTCTATTAGTGTAGCTACACTGTCTATTAGTGTTCCTAGACTGTCTGTTAGCGTAATTAGATTGTTTATCAATGTAGCTACACTGTCTATTTGTTTTCATAGACGGTCTATTAGAGAAGCCTCACTGTCTATAAGTGTTCATAGACTGTCTGTAAGTGTAGCTAGACTGTCTATTATCGTGTTCCTAGACTGTCTATTAGTGTAGCTAGATTGTCTATTATTGTAGCTACACTGTCTTATAGTGTTCCTAGACTGTCTATTAGTGTAGCTAGACTGTCTATTAGTGTAGCTACACTGTCTATTAGTGTTCATAGACTGTCTGTTAGTGTAGCTAGACTGTCTATTAGTGTAGCTACACTGTCTTATAGTGTTCCTAGACTGTCTATTAGTGTAGCTAGATTGTCTATTAGTGTAGCTACACTGTCTAATAGTGTTCCTAGACTGTCTACTAGTGTAGCTAGACTGTCTATTAGAGTAGCTACACTGACTAATAGTGTTCCTAGACTGTCTTTTAGTGTAGCTAGATTGTCTATCAATATAGCTACACTGTCTATTAGTTTTTTTAGACGGTCTGTTAGTGTAGCTAGACTGTCTACTAGTGTAGCTACATTGTCTATTGATGTTCCTAGACTGTCTGTTAGTGAAGCTAGATTGTCTTTCAATGTAGCTACACTGTCTATTAGTGTTCATATACTGTCTGTTAGTGTAGCTAGACTGTCCATCAGTGTAGCTACACTGTCTAATAGTGTTCCTAGACTGTCTATTAGTGTAGCTAGGTTGTCTATTAGTGTAGCTACACTGTCTAATAGTGTTCCTAGACTGTCTATTAGTGTAGCTACATTGTCTTATAGTGTTCCTAGACTGTCTACTAGTGTAGCTAGACTGTCTATTAGTGTAGCTACACTGTCTAATAGTGTTCCTAGACTGTCTATTAGTGTAGCTAGAATGTGTATCAATATAGCTACACTGTCTATTAGTTTTCATAGACGGTCTGTTAGTGTAGCTAGACTGTCTACTAGTGTAGCTACATTGTCTATTGATGTTCCTAGACTGTCCGTTAGTGTAGCTAGATTGTCTATCAATGTAGCTACACTGTCTTTTAATTTTCTTATACTGTCTGTTAGAGTAGCTACACTATCTATTAGTGTTCATATACTGTCTGTTCGTGTAGCTATACTGTCTATTAGTGTAGCTACACTGTCTAATAGTGTTCCTAGACTGTCTATTAGTGTAGCTAGATTGTCTATCAATATAGCTACACTGTCTATTAGTTTTCCTATACTGTCTGTTAGAGTAGCTAGACTGTCTACTAGTGTAGCTACATTGTCTATTAGTGTTCCTAGACTGTCTATTAGTGTAGCTAGACTGTCTATTAGAGTAGCTAGATTGTCTATCAATATAGCTACACTGTCTATTAGTTTTCCTATACTGTATGTTAGTGTAGCTAGACTGTCTTTTAGTGTAGCTACATTGTCTATTGATGTTCCTAGACTGTCCGTTAGTGTAGCTAGATTGTTTATCAATGTAGCTACACTGTGTATAAGTTTTCCTTTACTGTCTGTTAGAGTAGCTACACTGTCTATTAGTGCTCCTAGACTGTCTGTTAGCGTAACTAGATTGTTTATCAATGTAGCTACACTGTCTATTTGTTTTCATAGACGGTCTATTAGAGAAGCTACACTGTCTATTAGTGTTCATAGACTGTCTGTTAGTGTAGCTACACTGTCTATTAATGTAGCTACACCGTCTTATAGTGTTCCTAGACTGTCTATTAGAGTAGCTAGATTGTCTATTAGTGTAGCTACACTGTCTTATAGTGTTCCCAGACTGTCTATTAGTGTAGCTAGACTGTCTATCAGTGTAGCTACACTATCTATTAGTGTTCATAGACTGTCTGTTAGTGTAGCTACACTGTCTATTAGTGTAGCTACACTGTCTTATAGTGTTCCTAGACTGTCTATTAGTGTAGCTAGATTGTCTATTAGAGTAGCTACACTGTCTAATAGTGTTCCTAGACTGTCTATTAGAGTAGCTACACCGTATAATAGTGTCCCTAGACTGTCTATTAGTGTAGCTAGATTGTCTATCAATATAGCTACACTGTCTATTAGTTTTTATAGACGGTCTGTTAGTGTAGCTAGACTGTCTACTAGTGTAGCTACATTGTCTATTGATGTTCCTAGACTGTCCGTTAGTGAAGCTAGATTGTCTATCAATGTAGCTACACTGTCTATTAGTTTTCTTATACTGTCTGTTAGAGTAGCTACACTGTCTATTAGTGTTCATATACTGTCTGTTAGTGTAGCTAGACTGTCTATCAGTGTAGCTACACTGTCTAATAGTGTTCGTAGACTGTATATTAGTGTAGCTAGGTTGTCTATTAGTGTAGCTACACTGTCTAATAGTGTTCCTAGACTGTCTATTAGCGTAGCTACATTGTCTAATAGTGTTCCTAGACTGTCTACTAGTGTAGCTAGACTGTCTATTAGTGTAGCTACACTGTCTAATAGTGTTCCTAGACTGTCTATTAGTGTAGCTAGATTGTGTATCAATATAGCTACACTGTCTATTAGTTTTCATAGACGGTCTGTTAGTGTAGCCAGACTGTCTACTTGTGTAGCTACATTGTCTATTGATGTTCCTAGACTGTCCGTTAGTGTAGCAAGATTGTCTATCAATGTAGCTACACTGTCTATAAGTTTTCTTATAATGTCTGTTAGAGTAACTACACTGTCTATTTGTTTTCATCGACGGTCTATTAGTTAGCTACACTGTCTATTAGAGTTCATAGACTGTCTGTTAGTGTAGCTAGACTGTCTATTAGTGTAGCTACACTGTCTAATAGTGTTCCTAGACTGTCTATAAGTGTAGCTAGACTGTCTACTAGTAAAGCTACACTGTCTTATAGTGTTCCTAGCTTGTCTTTTAGTGTAGCTAGACTGTCAATTAGTGTAGCTACACTGTCTAATAGTGTTCCTAGACTGTCTATTAGTGTAGCTAGACTGTCTATTAGAGTAGCTACACTGTCTAATAGTGTTCCTAGACTGTCTATTAGTGTAGCTACACTGTCTAATAGTGTTCCTAGACTGTCTGTTAGCGTAACTAGATTGTTTATCAATGTAGCTACACTGTCTATTTGTTTTCATAGACGGTCTATTAGAGAAGCTACACTGTCTATTAGTGTTCACAGACTGTCTGTTAGTGTAGCTTCACTGTCTATTAATGTAGCTACACTGTCTTATAGTGTTCCTAGACTGTCTATTAGTGTAGCTAGATTGTCGATTAGTGTAGCTACACTGTCTTATAGTGTTCCTAGACTGTCTATTAGTGTAGCTACACTGTCTTTTAGTGTTCATAGACTGTCTGTTAGTGTAGCTAGACTGTCTATTAGTGTAGCTACACTGTCTTATAGTGTTCATAGACTGTCTATTAGTGTAGCTAGATTGTCTATTAGTGTAGCTACACTATCTAATAGTGTTCCTAGACTGTCTACTAGTGTAGCTAGACTGTCTATTAGAGTAGCTACACCGTATAATAGTGTTCCTAGACTGTCTTTTAGTGTAGCTAGATTGTCTATCAATATAGCTACACTGTCTATTAGTTTTCATAGACGGTCTGTTAGTGTAGCTAGACTGGCTACTAGTGTAGCTACATTGTCTATTGATGTTCCTAGACTGTCCGTTAGTGAAGCTAGATTGTCTATCAATGTAGCTACACTGTCTCTTAGTTTTCTTATACTGTCTGTTAGTGTAGCTACACTGTCTATTAGTGTTCATATACTGTCTGTTAGTGTAGCTAGACTGTCTATCAGTGTAGCTACACTGTCTAATAGTGTTCCTAGACTGTCTATTAGTGTAGCTAGATTGTCTATTAGTGTAACTACACTGTCTAATAGTGTTCCTAGACTGTCTATTAGTGTAGCTAGATTTTGTATCAATATAGCTACACTGTCTATTAGTTTTTATAGACGGTCTGTTAGTGTAGCTAGACTGTCTACTAGTGTAGCTACATTGTCTATTGATGTTCCTAGACTGTCCGTTAGTGTAGCTAGATTGTCTATCAATGTAGCTACACTGTCTTTTAATTTTCTTATACTGTCTGTTAGAGTAGCTACACTGTCTATTAGTGTTCATTTACTGTCTGTTCGTGTAGCTAGACTGTCTATTAGTGTAGCTACACTGTCTAATAGTGTTCCTAGACTGTCTATTAGTGTAGCTAGATTGTCTATCAATATAGCTACACTGTCTATTAGTTTTCCTATACTATCTGTTAGTGTAGCTAGAGTGTCTACTAGTGTAGCTACATTGTCTATTAGTGTTCCTAGACTGTCTATTAGTACAGCTAAACTGTCTATTAGAGTAGCTAGATTGTCTATCAATATAGCTACACTGTATATCAGTTTTCCTATACTGTATGTTAGTGCAGCTAGACTGTCTACTAGTGTAGCTACATGGTCAATTGATGTTCCTAGACTATCCGTTAGTGTAGCTAGATTGTCTATCAATGTAACTACACTGTCTATTAGTTTTCTTATATTGTCTGTTAGAGTAGCTACAGTGTCTATTTGTTTTCATCGACGGTCTATAAGTTAGCTACACTGTCTATTAGAGTTCATAGACTGTCTGTAAGTGTAGCTAGACTGTCTATTAGTGTAGCTACACTGTCTAATAGTGTTCCTAGACTGTCTATTAGTGTAGCTAGACTGTCTACTAGTGTAGCTACACCGTCTTATAGTGTTCCTAGACTGTCTATTAGTGTAGCTAGACTGTCTATTAGTGTAGCTACACTGTCTTATAGTGTTCCTAGACTGTCTATTAGTGTAGCTAGACTGTCTATTAGAGTAGCTACACTGTCTAATAGTGTTCCTAGACTGTCTATTAGTGTAGCTACACTGTCTATTAGTGTTCCTAGACTGTCCGTTAGCGTAACTAGATTGTTTATCAATGTAGCTACACTGTCTATTTGTTTTCATAGACGGTCTATTAGAGAAGCTACACTGTCTATAAGTGTTTATAGACTGTCTGTTAGTGTAGCTAGACTGTCTATTAATGTAGCTACACTGTCTTATAGTATTCCTAGACTGTCTATTAGTGTAGCTAGATAGTCTATTAGTGTAGCTAGCTACACTGTCTTATAGTGTTCCTCGACGGTCTATTAGTGTAGCTAGACTGTCTATTAGTGTAGCTACACTGTCTATTAGTGTTCATAGACTGTCTGTTAGTGTAGCTAGACTGTCTATTAGTGTAGCTACACTGTCTTATAGTGTTCCTAGACTGTCTTTTAGTGTAGCTAGATTGTCTATTAGTGTAGCTACACTGTCTAATAGTGTTCCTAGACTGTCTACTAGTGTAGCTAGACTGTCTATTAGAGTAGCTGCACCGTCTAATAGTGTCCCTAGACTGTCTATTAGTGTAGCTAGATTGTCTATCAATATAGCTACACTGTCTATTAGTTTTTATAGACCGTCTGTTAGTGTAGCTAGACTCTCTACTAAGGTAGCTACATTGTCTACTGATGTTCCTAGACTGTCTGTTAGTGAAGCTAGATTGTCTATCAATGTAGCTACACTGTCTATTAGTTTTCTTATACTGTCTGTTAGAGTAGCTACACTGTCAATTAGTGTTCATATACTGTCTGTTAGTGTAGCTAGACTGTCTATCAGTGTAGCTACACTGTCTAATAGTGTTCCTAGACTGTCTTTTAGTGTAGCCAGGTTGTCTATTTGTGTAGCTACACTGTCTAATAGTGTTTCTAGACAGTCTATTAGTGAAGCTACATTGTCTAATGGTGTTCCTAGACTGTCCGCTAGTGTAGCTAGACTGTCTATAAGTGTAGCTACACTGTCTAATAGTGTTCCTAGACTGTCTATTAGTGTAGCTAGACTGTCTATTAGTGTAGCTACACTGTCTAAAAGTGTTCCTAGACTGTGTACTAATGTAGATAGACTGTCTATTAGTGTAGCTACACTGTCTTATAGTGTTCCTAGACTGTCTATTAGTGTAGCTAGATTTTGTATCAATATAGATACACTGTCTAGTAGTTTTCATAGACGGTCTGTTAGTGTAGCTAGACTGTCTACTAGTGAAGCTACATTGTCTATTGACGTTCCTAAACTGTCCGTTAGTGTAGCTAGATTGTCTATCAATGTAGCTACACTGTCTTTTAATTTTCTTATACTGTCTGTTAGAGTAGCTACACTGTCTATTAGTGTTCATATACAGTTTGTTCGTGTAGCTAGACTGTCTATTAGTGTAGCTACACTGTCTAATAGTGTTCCTAGACTGTCTATTAGTGTAGCTAGATTGTCTATCAATATAGCTACACTTACAATGTCTATTAGTTTTCCTAAACTGTCTGTTAGTGTAGCTACATTGTCTATTAGTGTTCCTAGACTGTCTATTAGTATAGCTAGACTGTCTATTAGAGTAGCTAGATTGTCTATCAATATAGCTACACTGTCTATTAGTTTTCCTATACTGTATGTTAGTGTAGCTAGACTGTCTACTAGTGTAGCTAATTGGTCTATTGATGTTCCTAGACTATCCGTTAGTGTAGCTAGATTGTCTATCAATGTAGCTACACTGTCTATTAGTTTTCTTATACTGTCTCTTAGAGTAGCTACACTGTCTATTTGTTTTCATCGACGGTCTATTAGTTAGCTACACTGTCTATTAGAGTTCATAGACTGTCTGTTAGTGTAACTAGACTGTCTATTAGTGTAGCTACACTGTCTAATAGTGTTCCTAGACTGTCTATTAGTGTAGCTAGACTGTCTACTAGTGTAGCTACACTGTCTTATAGTGTTCCTAGACTGTCTATTAGTGTAGCTAGACTGTCTATTAGTGTAGCTACACTGTCTAATAGTGTTCCTAGACTGTCTATTAGTGTAGCTAGACTGTCTATTAGTGAAGCTACATTGTCTAATGGTGTTCCTAGACTGTCCGCTAGTGTAGCTAGACTGTCTATAAGTGTAGCTACACTGTCTAATAGTGTTCCTAGACTGTCTATTAGTGTAGCTAGACTGTCTATTAGTGTAGCTACACTGTCTAAAAGTGTTCCTAGACTGTGTACTAATGTAGATAGACTGTCTATTAGTGTAGCTACACTGTCTTATAGTGTTCCTAGACTGTCTATTAGTGTAGCTAGATTTTGTATCAATATAGATACACTGTCTAGTAGTTTTCATAGACGGTCTGTTAGTGTAGCTAGACTGTCTACTAGTGAAGCTACATTGTCTATTGACGTTCCTAAACTGTCCGTTAGTGTAGCTAGATTGTCTATCAATGTAGCTACACTGTCTTTTAATTTTCTTATACTGTCTGTTAGAGTAGCTACACTGTCTATTAGTGTTCATATACAGTTTGTTCGTGTAGCTAGACTGTCTATTAGTGTAGCTACACTGTCTAATAGTGTTCCTAGACTGTCTATTAGTGTAGCTAGATTGTCTATCAATATAGCTACACTTACAATGTCTATTAGTTTTCCTAAACTGTCTGTTAGTGTAGCTACATTGTCTATTAGTGTTCCTAGACTGTCTATTAGTATAGCTAGACTGTCTATTAGAGTAGCTAGATTGTCTATCAATATAGCTACACTGTCTATTAGTTTTCCTATACTGTATGTTAGTGTAGCTAGACTGTCTACTAGTGTAGCTAATTGGTCTATTGATGTTCCTAGACTATCCGTTAGTGTAGCTAGATTGTCTATCAATGTAGCTACACTGTCTATTAGTTTTCTTATACTGTCTCTTAGAGTAGCTACACTGTCTATTTGTTTTCATCGACGGTCTATTAGTTAGCTACACTGTCTATTAGAGTTCATAGACTGTCTGTTAGTGTAACTAGGCTGTCTATTAGTGTAGCTACACTGTCTAATAGTGTTCCTAGACTGTCTATTAGTGTAGCTAGACTGTCTACTAGTGTAGCTACACTGTCTTATAGTGTTCCTAGACTGTCTATTAGTGTAGCTAGACTGTCTATTAGTGTAGCTACACTGTCTAATAGTGTTCCTAGACTGTCTATTAGTGTAGCTAGACTGTCTATTAGAGTAGCTACACTGTCTAATAGTGTTCCTAGACTGTCTATTAGTGTAGCTACACTGTCTATTAGTGTTCCTAGACTGTCTGTTAGCGTAATTAGATTGTTTATCAATGTAGCTACACTGTCTATTTGTTTTCATAGACGGTCTATTAGAGAAGCCTCACTGTCTATAAGTGTTCATAGACTGTCTTTAAGTGTAGCTAGACTGTCTATTATCGTGTTCCTAGACTGTCTATTAGTGTAGCTAGATTGTCTATTATTGTAGCTACACTGTCTAATAGTGTTCCTAGACTGTCTATTAGTGTAGCTAGACTGTCTATTAGTGTAGCTACACTGTCTAAAAGTGTTCCTAGACTGTGTACTAATGTAGATAGACTGTCTATTAGTGTAGCTACACTGTCTAATAGTGTTCCTAGACTGTCTATTAGTGTAGCTAGATTTTGTATCAATATAGATACACTGTCTAGTAGTTTTCATAGACGGTCTGTTAGTGTAGCTAGACTGTCTACTAGTGAAGCTACATTGTCTATTGACGTTCCTAAACTGTCCGTTAGTGTAGCTAGATTGTCTATCAATGTAGCTACACTGTCTTTTAATTTTCTTATACTGTCTGTTAGAGTAGCTACACTCTCTATTAGTGTTCATATACAGTTTGTTCGTGTAGCTAGACTGTCTATTAGTGTAGCTACACTGTCTAATAGTGTTCCTAGACTGTCTATTAGTGTAGCTAGATTGTCTATCAATATAGCTACACTTACAATGTCTATTAGTTTTCCTAAACTGTCTGTTAGTGTAGCTACATTGTCTATTAGTGTTCCTAGACTGTCTATTAGTATAGCTAGACTGTCTATTAGAGTAGCTAGATTGTCTATCAATATAGCTACACTGTCTATCAGTTTTCCTATACTGTATGTTAGTGTAGCTAGACTGTCTACTAGTGTAGCTAATTGGTCTATTGATGTTCCTAGACTATCCGTTAGTGTAGCTAGATTGTCTATCAATGTAGCTACACTGTCTATTAGTTTTCTTATACTGTCTTTTAGAGTAGCTACACTGTATATTTGTTTTCATCGACGGTCCATTAGTTAGCTACACTGTCTATTAGAGTTCATAGACTGTCTGTTAGTGTAACTAGACTGTCTATTAGTGTAGCTACACTGTCTAATAGTGTTCCTAGACTGTCTATTAGTGTAGCTAGACTGTCTACTAGTGTAGCTACACTGTCTTATAGTGTTCCTAGACTGTCTATTAGTGTAGCTAGACTGTCTATTAGTGTAGCTACACTGTCTAATAGTGTTCCTAGACTGTCTATTAGTGTAGCTAGACTGTCTATTAGAGTAGCTACACTGTCTAATAGTGTTCCTAGACTGTCTATTAGTGTAGCTACACTGTCTATTAGTGTTCCTAGACTGTCTGTTAGCGTAATTAGATTGTTTATCAATGTAGCTACACTGTCTATTTGTTTTCATAGACGGTCTATTAGAGAAGCCTCACTGTCTATAAGTGTTCATAGACTGTCTGTAAGTGTAGCTAGACTGTCTATTATCGTGTTCCTAGACTGTCTATTAGTGTAGCTAGATTGTCTATTATTGTAGCTACACTGTCTTATAGTGTTCCTAGACTGTCTATTAGTGTAGCTAGACTGTCTATTAGTGTAGCTACACTGTCTATTAGTGTTCATAGACTGTCTGTTAGTGTAGCTAGACTGTCTATTAGTGTAGCTACACTGTCTTATAGTGTTCCTAGACTGTCTATTAGTGTAGCTAGATTGTCTATTAGTGTAGCTACACTGTCTTATAGTGTTCCTAGACTGTCTACTAGTGTAGCTAGACTGTCTATTAGAGTAGCTACACTGACTAATAGTGTTCCTAGACTGTCTTTTAGTGTAGCTAGATTGTCTATCAATATAGCTACACTGTCTATTAGTTTTTTTAGACGGTCTGTTAGTGTAGCTAGACTGTCTACTAGTGTAGCTACATTGTCTATTGATGTTCCTAGACTGTCTGTTAGTGAAGCTAGATTGTCTTTCAATGTAGCTACACTGTCTATTAGTGTTCATATACTGTCTGTTAGTGTAGCTAGACTGTCCATCAGTGTAGCTACACTGTCTAATAGTGTTCCTAGACTGTCTATTAGTGTAGCTAGGTTGTCTATTAGTGTAGCTACACTGTCTAATAGTGTTCCTAGACTGTCTATTAGTGTAGCTACATTGTCTTATAGTGTTCCTAGACTGTCTACTAGTGTAGCTAGACTGTCTATTAGTGTAGCTACACTGTCTAATAGTGTTCCTAGACTGTCTATTAGTGTAGCTAGAATGTGTATCAATATAGCTACACTGTCTATTAGTTTTCATAGACGGTCTGTTAGTGTAGCTAGACTGTCTACTAGTGTAGCTACATTGTCTATTGATGTTCCTAGACTGTCCGTTAGTGTAGCTAGATTGTCTATCAATGTAGCTACACTGTCTTTTAATTTTCTTATACTGTCTGTTATAGTAGCTACACTATCTATTAGTGTTCATATACTGTCTGTTCGTGTAGCTATACTGTCTATTAGTGTAGCTACACTGTCTAATAGTGTTCCTAGACTGTCTATTAGTGTAGCTAGATTGTCTATCAATATAGCTACACTGTCTATTAGTTTTCCTATACTGTCTGTTAGAGTAGCTAGACTGTCTACTAGTGTAGCTACATTGTCTATTAGTGTTCCTAGACTGTCTATTAGTGTAGCTAGACTGTCTATTAGAGTAGCTAGATTGTCTATCAATATAGCTACACTGTCTATTAGTTTTCCTATACTGTATGTTAGTGTAGCTAGACTGTCTTTTAGTGTAGCTACATTGTTTATTGATGTTCCTAGACTGTCCGTTAGTGTAGCTAGATTGTTTATCAATGTAGCTACACTGTGTATAAGTTTTCCTTTACTGTCTGTTAGAGTAGCTACACTGTCTATTAGTGCTCCTAGACTGTCTGTTAGCGTAACTAGATTGTTTATCAATGTAGCTACACTGTCTATTTGTTTTCATAGACGGTCTATTAGAGAAGCTACACTGTCTATTAGTGTTCATAGACTGTCTGTTAGTGTAGCTACACTGTCTATTAATGTAGCTACACTGTCTTATAGTGTTCCTAGACTGTCTATTAGAGTAGCTAGATTGTCTATTAGTGTAGCTACACTGTCTTATAGTGTTCCCAGACTGTCTATTAGTGTAGCTAGACTGTCTATTAGTGTAGCTACACTATCTATTAGTGTTCATAGACTGTCTGTTAGTGTAGCTACACTGTCTATTAGTGTAGCTACACTGTCTTATAGTGTTCCTAGACTGTCTATTAGTGTAGCTAGATTGTCTATTAGAGTAGCTACACTGTCTAATAGTGTTCCTAGACTGTCTATTAGAGTAGCTACACCGTATAATAGTGTCCCTAGACTGTCTATTAGTGTAGCTAGATTGTCTATCAATATAGCTACACTGTCTATTAGTTTTTATAGACGGTCTGTTAGTGTAGCTAGACTGTCTACTAGTGTAGCTACATTGTCTATTGATGTTCCTAGACTGTCCGTTAGTGAAGCTAGATTGTCTATCAATGTAGCTACACTGTCTATTAGTTTTCTTATACTGTCTGTTAGAGTAGCTACACTGTCTATTAGTGTTCATATACTGTCTGTTAGTGTAGCTAGACTGTCTATCAGTGTAGCTACACTGTCTAATAGTGTTCGTAGACTGTATATTAGTGTAGCTAGGTTGTCTATTAGTGTAGCTACACTGTCTAATAGTGTTCCTAGACTGTCTATTAGCGTAGCTACATTGTCTAATAGTGTTCCTAGACTGTCTACTAGTGTAGCTAGACTGTCTATTAGTGTAGCTACACTGTCTAATAGTGTTCCTAGACTGTCTATTAGTGTAGCTAGATTGTGTATCAATATAGCTACACTGTCTATTAGTTTTCATAGACGGTCTGTTAGTGTAGCCAGACTGTCTACTTGTGTAGCTACATTGTCTATTGATGTTCCTAGACTGTCCGTTAGTGTAGCAAGATTGTCTATCAATGTAGCTACACTGTCTATAAGTTTTCTTATAATGTCTGTTAGAGTAACTACACTGTCTATTTGTTTTCATCGACGGTCTATTAGTTAGCTACACTGTCTATTAGAGTTCATAGACTGTCTGTTAGTGTAGCTAGACTGTCTATTAGTGTAGCTACACTGTCTAATAGTGTTCCTAGACTGTCTATAAGTGTAGCTAGACTTTCTACTAGTAAAGCTACACTGTCTTATAGTGTTCCTAGCTTGTCTTTTAGTGTAGCTAGACTGTCAATTAGTGTAGCTACACTGTCTAATAGTGTTCCTAGACTGTCTATTAGTGTAGCTAGACTGTCTATTAGATAGCTACACTGTCTAATAGTGTTCCTAGACTGTCTATTAGTGTAGCTACACTGTCTAATAGTGTTCCTAGACTGTCTGTTAGCGTAACTAGATTGTTTATCAATGTAGCTACACTGTCTATTTGTTTTCATAGACGGTCTATTAGAGAAGCTACACTGTCTATTAGTGTTCACAGACTGTCTGTTAGTGTAGCTACACTGTCTATTAATGTAGCTACACTGTCTTATAGTGTTCCTAGACTGTCTATTAGTGTAGCTAGATTGTCGATTAGTGTAGCTACACTGTCTTATAGTGTTCCTAGACTGTCTATTAGTGTAGCTACACTGTCTTTTAGTGTTCATAGACTGTCTGTTAGTGTAGCTAGACTGTCTATTAGTGTAGCTACACTGTCTTATAGTGTTCATAGACTGTCTATTAGTGTAGCTAGATTGTCTATTAGTGTAGCTACACTATCTAATAGTGTTCCTAGACTGTCTACTAGTGTAGCTAGACTGTCTATTAGAGTAGCTACACCGTATAATAGTGTTCCTAGACTGTCTTTTAGTGTAGCTAGATTGTCTATCAATATAGCTACACTGTCTATTAGTTTTCATAGACGGTCTGTTAGTGTAGCTAGACTGGCTACTAGTGTAGCTACATTGTCTATTGATGTTCCTAGACTGTCCGTTAGTGAAGCTAGATTGTCCATCAATGTAGCTACACTGTCTCTTAGTTTTCTTATACTGTCTGTTAGTGTAGCTACACTGTCTATTAGTGTTCATATACTGTCTGTTAGTGTAGCTAGACTGTCTATCAGTGTAGCTACACTGTCTAATAGTGTTCCTAGACTGTCTATTAGTGTAGCTAGATTGTCTATTAGTGTAACTACACTGTCTAATAGTGTTCCTAGACTGTCTATTAGTGTAGCTAGATTTTGTATCAATATAGCTACACTGTCTATTAGTTTTTATAGACGGTCTGTTAGTGTAGCTAGACTGTCTACTAGTGTAGCTACATTGTCTATTGATGTTCCTAACCTGTCCGTTAGTGTAGCTAGATTGTCTATCAATGTAGCTACACTGTCTTTTAATTTTCTTATACTGTCTGTTAGAGTAGCTACACTGTCTATTAGTGTTCATATACTGTCTGTTCGTGTAGCTAGACTGTCTATTAGTGTAGCTACACTGTCTAATAGTGTTCCTAGACTGTCTATTAGTGTAGCTAGATTGTCTATCAATATAGCTACACTGTCTATTAGTTTTCCTATACTGTCTGTTAGTGTAGCTAGACTGTATACTAGTGTAGCTACATTGTCTATTAGTGTTCCTAGACTGTCTATTAGTACAGCTAGACTGTCTATTAGAGTAGCTAGATTGTCTATCAATATAGCTACACTGTCTATTAGTTTTCCTATACTGTATGTTAGTGTAGCTAGACTGTCTACTAGTGTAGCTACATGGTCTATTGATGTTCCTAGACTATCCGTTAGTGTAGCTAGATTGTCTATCAATGTAACTACACTGTCTATTAGTTTTCTTATATTGTCTGTTAGAGTAGCTTCAGTGTCTATTTGTTTTCATCGACGGTCTATTAGTTAGCTACACTGTCTATTAGAGTTCATAGACTGTTAGTGTAGCTAGACTGTCTATTAGTGTAGCTACACTGTCTAATAGTGTTCCTAGACTGTCTATTAGTGTAGCTAGACTGTCTACTAGTGTAGCTACACCGTCTAATAGTGTTCCTAGACTGTCTATTAGTGTAGCTGGACTGTCTATTAGTGATGCTACACTGTCTTATAGTGTTCCTAGACTGTCTATTAGTGTAGCTAGACTGTCTATTAGAGTAGCTACACTGTCTAATAGTGTTCCTAGACTGTCTATTAGTGTAGCTACACTGTCTATTAGTGTTCCTAGACTGTCCGTTAGCGTAACTAGATTGTTTATCAATGTAGCTACACTGTCTATTTGTTTTTATAGACGGTCTATTAGAGAAGCTACACTGTCTATAAGTGTTTATAGACTGTCTGTTAGTGTAGCTAGACTGTCTATTAATGTAGCTACACTGTATTATAGTGTTCCTAGACTGTCTATTAGTGCAGCTAGATAGTCTATTAGTGTAGCTAGCTACACTGTCTTATAGTGTTCCTAGACGGTCTATTAGTGTAGCTAGACTGTCTATTAGTGTAGCTACACTGTCTATTAGTGTTCATAGACTGTCTGTTAGTGTAGCTAGACTGTGTATTAGTGTAGTTACACTGTCTTATAGTGTTCCTAGACTGTCTTTTAGTGTAGCTAGATTGTCTATTAGTGTAGCTACACTGTCTAATAGTGTTCCTAGACTGTCTACTTGTGTAGCTAGACTGTCTATTAGAGGAGCTGCACCGTCTTATAGTGTCCCTAGACTGTCTATTAGTGTAGCTAGATTGTCTATCAATATAGCTACACTGTCTATTAGTTTTTATAGACGGTCTGTTAGTGTAGCTAGACTCTCTACTAAGGTAGCTACATTGTCTACTGATGTTCCTAGACTGTCTGTTAGTGAAGCTAGATTGTCTATCAATGTAGCTACACTGTCTATTAGTTTTCTTATACTGTCTGTCAGAGTAGCTACATTGTCAATTAGTGTTCATATACTGTCTGTTAGTGTAGCTAGACTGTCTATCAGTGTAGCTACACTGTCTAATAGTGTTCCTAGACTGTCTTTTAGTGTAGCCAGGTTGTCTATTAGTGTAGCTACACTGTCTAATAGTGTTCCTAGACAGTCTATTAGTGAAGCTACATTGTCTAATGGTGTTCCTAGACTGTCCGCTAGTGTAGCTAGACTGTCTATTAGTGTAGCTACACTGTCTAATAGTGTTCCTAGACTGTCTATTAATGTAGCTAGATTGTGTATCAATATAGCTACACTGTCTAATAGTTTTCATAGACGGTCTGTTAGTGTAGCTAGACTGTCTACTAGTGTAGCTACATTGTCTATTGATGTTCCTAGACTGTCCGTTAGTGTAGCTAGATTGTCTATCAATGTAGCTACACTGTCTTTTAATTTTCTTATACTGTCTGTTAGAGCAGCTACACTGTATATTAGTGTTCATATACTGTCTGTTCGTGTAGCTAGACTGTCTATCAGTGTAGCTACACTGTCTAATAGTGTTCATAGACTGTCTATTAGTATAGCTAGATTGTCTATCAATATAGCTACACTGTCTATTAGTTTTCCTATACTGTCTGTTAGTGTAGCTAGACTGTCTACTAGTGTAGCTACATTGTCTATTAGTGTTCCTAGACTGTCTATTAGTGTAGGTAGACTGTCTATTAGAGTAGCTAGATTGTCTATCAATATAGCTACACTGTCTATGAGTTTTCCTATACTGTATGTTAGTGTAGCTAGACTGTCTACTAGTGTAGCTACATTGTCTATTGATGTTCCTAGACTGTCCGTTAGTGTAGCTAGATTGTCTATCAATGTAGCTACACTGTCTATAAGTTTTCTTATACTGTCTGTTAGAGAAGCTTCACTGTTTATTTGTTTTCATCGACGTTCTATTAGTTAGCTACACTGTCTATTAGAGTTCATACCCTGTCTGTTAGTGTAGCTAGACTGTCTATTAGTGTAGCTACACTGTCTTATAGTGTTCCTAGACTGTCTATTAGTGTAGCTGGACTGTCTATTAGAGTAGCTACACTGTCTAATAGTGTTACTAGACTGTCTATTAGTGTAGCTACACTGTCTATAAGAGTAGCTACACTGTCTAAAAGTGTTCCTAGACTGTCTATTAGTGTAGCTACACTGTCTAATAGTGTTCCTAGACTGTCCGTTAGCGTAACTAGATTGTTTATCAATGTAGCTACACTGTCTATTTGTTTTCATAGACGGTCTATTGGAGAAGCTACACTGTCTATTAGTGTTCATAGACTGTCTGTTAGTGTAGCTACACTGTCTATTAATGTAGCTACACTGTCTTATAGTGTTCCTAGACTGTCTATTAGTGTAGCTAGATTGTCTATTAGTGTAGCTACACTGTCTTATAGTGTTTCTAGACTTTCTATTAGTGTAGCTAGACTGTCTATTAGTGTAGCTACACTGTCTATTAGTTTTCATAGACGGTCTGTTAGTGTAGCTAGACTGTCTACTAGTGTAGCTACAATGTCTATTGATATTCCTGGACTTCCGTTAGTGTAGCTAGATTGTCTATCAATGTAGCTACACTGTCTATAAGTTTTCTTATACTGTCTGTTAGAGTAGCTACACTGTCTATTTGTTTTCATCGACGGTCTAATAGTTAGCTACACTGTCTATTAGAGTTCATAGACTGTCTGTTAGTGTAGCTAGACTGTCTATTAGTGTAGCTACACTGTCTAATAGTGTTCCTAGACTGTCTCTTAGTGTAGCTAGACTGTCTACTAGTGTAGCTACACTGTCTTATAGTGTTCCTAGCTTGTCTATTAGTGTAGCTAGACTGTCTATTAGTGTAGCTACACTGTCTAATAGTGTTCCTAGACTGTCTATTAGTGTAGCTAGACTGTCTATTAGAGTAGCTACACTGTCTAATAGTGTTCCTAGACTGTCTATTAGTGTAGCTACACTGTCTAATAGTGTTCCTAGACTGTCCGTTAGCGTAACTAGATTGTTTATCAATGTAGCTACACTGTGTATTTGTTTTCATAGACGGTCTATTAGAGAAGCTACACTGTCTATTAGTGTTCATAGACTGTCTGTTAGTGTAGCTAGATTGTCTTTTAGTGTAGCTACACTGTCTTATAGTGTTCCTAGACTGTCTAATAGTGTAGTTAGACTGTCTATTAGTGTAGCTACACTGTCTTTTAGTGTTCATAGACTGTCTGTTAGTGTAGCTAGACTGTCTGTTAGTGCATCTACACTGTCTTATAGTGTTCATAGACTGTCTATTAGTGTAGCTAGATTGTATATTAGTGAAGCTAAACTATCTAATAGTGTTCCTAGACTGTATACTAGTGTAGCTAGACTGTCTATTAGAGTAGCTACAGTGTCTAATAGTGTTCCTAGACTGTTTTTTAGTGTAGCTAGATTGTCTCTTAGTTTTCTTGTACTGTCTGTTAGTCTAGCTACACTGTCTATTAGTGTTCATATACTGTCTGTTAGTGTAGCTAGACTGTCTATCAGTGTAGCTACACTGTCTAATAGTGTTCCTAGACTGTCTATTAGTGTAGCTAGATTGTCTTTTAGTGTAGCTACACTGTCTAATAGTGTTCCTAGACTGTCTCTTAGTGTAGATAGACTGTCTTTTAGTGTAGCTACACTGTCTATTAGTGTTCATATACAGTCTGTTCGTGTAGCTAGACTGTCTATTAGTGTAGCTACACTGTCTAATAGTGTTCCTAGACTGTCTATTAGTGTAGCTAGATTGTCTATCAATATAGCTACACTGTCTATTAGTTTTCCTATACTGTCTGTTAGTGTAGCTAGACTGTCTACTAGTGAAGCTACATTGTCTATTAGTGTTCCTAGACTGTCTATTAGTACAGCTAGACTGTCTATTAGAGTAGCTAGAATGTCTATCGATATAGCTACACTGTCTATTAGTTTTCCTATACTGTATGTTAGTGTAGCTAGACTGTCTACTAGTGTAGCTACATGGTCTATTGATGTTCCTAGACTATCCGTTAGTGTAGCTAGATTGTCTATCAATGTAGCTACACTGTCTATAAGTTTTGTTATACTGTCTGTTAGAGTAGCTACACTGTCTATTTGTTTTCATCGACGGTCTATGAGTTAGCTACACTGTCTATTAGAGTTCATAGACTGTCTGTTAGTGTAGCTAGACTGTCTATTAGTGTAGCTACACTGTCTAATAGTGTTCCTAGACTGTCTATTAGTGTAGCTAGACTATCTACTAGCGTAGCTACACTGTCTTATAGTGTTCCTAGACTGTCTATTAGTGTAGCTAGACTGTCTATTAGTGTAGCTACACTGTATTATAGTGTTCCTAGACTGTGTATTAGTGTAGCTACACTGTCTATTAGTGTTCCTAGACTGTCTGTTAGCGTAACTAGATTGTTTATCAATGTAGCTACACTGTCTATTTGTTTTCATAGACGGTCTATTAGAGAAGCTACACTGTCTATAAGTGTTCATAAACTGTCTGTTAGTGTAGCTAGACTGTCTATTAATGTAGCTACACTGTCTTATAGTGTTCCTAGACTGTCTATTAGTGTAGCTAGATTGTCTATTAGTGTAGCTACACTGTCTTATAGTGTTCCTAGACTGTCTATTAGTGTAGCTAGACTGTCTATTAGTGTAGCTACACTGTCTATTAGTGTCCATAGACTGTCTGTTAGTGTAGCTAGACTGTCTATTAGTGTAGCTACACTGTCTTATAGTGTTCCTAGACTGTCTACTAGTGTAGCTAGACTGTCTATTAGAGTAGCTACACCGTCTAATAGTGTCCCTAGACTGTCTATTAGTGTAGCTAGATTGTCTATCAATATAGCTACACTGTCTATTAGTTTTTATAGACGGTCTGTTAGTGTAGCTAGACTCTCTACTAGTGTAGATACATTGTCTATTGATGTTCCTAGACTGTCCGTTAGTGAAGCTAGATTGTCAATCAATGTAGCTACACTGTCTATTAGTTTTCTTATACTGTCTGTTAGAGTAGCTACACTGTCAATTAGTGTTCATATACTGTCTGTTAGTGTAGCTAGACTGTCTATCAGTGTAGCTACACTGTCTAATAGTGTTCCTAGACTGTCTATTAGTGTAGCTAGGTTGTCTATTAGTGTAGCTACACTGTCTAATAGTGTTCCTAGACTGTCTCTTAGTGTAGCTACATTGTCTAATAGTGTTCCTAGACTGTCTACTAGTGTAGACAGATTGTCTATTAGTGTAGCTACACTGTCTAATAGTGTTCCTAGACTGTCTATTAGTGTAGCTAGATTGTGTATCAATATAGCTACACTGTCTATTAGTTTTCATAGACGGTCTGTTAGTGTAGCTAGACTGTCTACTAGTGTACCTACATTGTCTATTGATGTTCATAGACTGTCCGTTAGTTATACTGTCTGTTAGAGTAGCTACACTGTCTAATAGTGTTCCTAGACTGTCTTTGAGTGTAGCTAGATTGTCTATCAATATAGCTACACTATCTAATAGTGTTCCTAGACGGTCTGTTAGTGTAGCTAGACTGTCTACTAGTGTAGCTACATTGTCTATTGATGTTCCTAGACTGTCCGTTAGTGAAGCTTGATTGTCTATCAATGTAGCTACACTGTCTCTTAGTTTTCTTATACTGTCTGTTAGAGTAGCTACACTGTCTATTAGTGTTCATATACTGTCTATTAGTGTAGCTAGATAGTCTATTAGTGTAGCTACACTGTCTAATAGTGTTCCTAGACTGTCTATTAGTGTAGCTAGACTGTCTATTAGTGTAGCTACACTGTCTAATAGTGTTCCTAGACTGTCTACTAGTGTAGATAGACTGTCTATTAGTGTAGCTACACTGTCTAATAGTGTTCCTAGACTGTCTATTAGTGTAGCTAGATTTTGTATCAATATAGCAACACTGTCTATTAGTTTTCATAGACGGTCTGTTAGTGTAGCTAGACTGTCTACTAGTGTAGCTACATTGTCTATTGATGTTCCTAGACTGTCCGTTAGTGTAGCTAGATTGTCTATCAATGTAGCTACACTGTCTTTTAATTTTCTTATACTGTCTGTTAGAGTAGCTACACTGTCTATTAGTTTTCATATACTGTCTGTTCGTGTAGCTAGACTGTCTATTAGTGTAGCTACACTGTCTAATAGTGTTTCTAGATTGTCTATTAGTGTAGCTAGATTGTCTATCAATATAGCTACACTGTCTATTAGTTTTCCTATACTGTCTGTTAGTGTAGCTAGACTGTCTACTAGTGTAGCTACATTGTCTATTAGTGTTCCTAGACTGTCTATTAGTATAGCTAGACTGTCTATTAGAGTAGCTAGATTGTCTATCAATATAGCTACACTGTCTATTAGTTTTACTATACTGTATGTTAGTGCAGCTAGACTGTCTAATAGTGTAGCTACATGGTCTATTGATGTCCCTAGACTATCTGTTAGTGTAGCTAGATTGTCTATCAAAGTAGCTCCACTGTCTATTAGTTTTCTTATACTGTCTGTTAGAGTAGCTACACTGTCTATTTGTTTTCATCGACGGTCTATTAGTTAGCTACACTGTCTATTAGAGTTCATAGACTGTCTGTTAGTGTAGCTAGACTGTCTATTAGTGTTCCTAGACTGTCTATTAGTGTAGCTACACTGTCTAATAGTGTTCCTAGACTGTCTGTTAGCGTAACTAGATTGTTTATCAATGTAGCTACACTGTCTATTTGTTTTCATGGACGGTCTATAAGAGAAGCTACACTGTCTATAAGTGTTCATAGACTGTCTGTTAGTGTAGCTAGACTGTCTATTAATGTAGCTAAACTGTCTTATAATGTTCCTAGACTGTCTATTAGTGTAGCTAGATTGTCTATTAGTGTAGCTACACTGTCTTATAGTGTTCCTAGACTGTCTATTAGTGTAGCTACACTGTCTATTTGTGTTCATAGACTGTCTGTAAGTGTAGCTAGACTGTCTATTAGTGTAGCTACACTGTCTTATAGTGTTCCTAGACTGTCTATTAGTGTAGCTAGATTGTCTCTTAGTGTAGCTACACTGTCTAATAGTGTTCATAGACTGTCTACTAGTGTAGCTAGACTGTCTATTAGAGTAGCTTCACCGTCTAATAGTGTCCCTAGACTGTCTATTAGTGTAGCTAGATTGTCTATCAATATAGCTTCACTGTCTAATAGTTTTATAGACGGTCTGTTAGTGTAGCTAGACTGTCTACTAGTGTAGCTACATTGTCTATTCATGTTCCTAGACTGTCCGTTAGTGAAGCTAGATTGTCTATCAATGTAGCTACACTGTCTATTAGTTTTCTTATACTGTCTGTTAGAGTAGCTACACTGTCTATCAGTGTTCATATACTGTCTGTTAGTGTAGCTAGACTGTCTATCAGTGTAGCTACACTGTCTAATAGTGTTCCTGGACTGTCTAATAGTGTAGCTAGGTTGTCTATAAGTGTAGCTACACTGTCTAATAGTGTTCCTAGACTGTCTATTAGTGTAGCTACATTGTCTAATAGTGTTCCTAGACTGTCTACTAGTGTAGCTAGACTGTCTATTAGTGTAGCTACACTGTCTATTAGTGTTCCTAGACTGTCTATTAGTGTAGCTAGATTGTGTATCAATATAGCTACACTGTCTATTAGTTTTCATAGACGGTCTGTTAGTGTAGTTAGACTGTCTACTAGTGTAGCTACATTGTCTATTGATGTTCCTAGACTGTCCGTTAGTGTAGCTAGATTGTCTTTAATCTAGTTACACTGTCTTTTAATTTTCTTATACTGTCTGTTAGAGTAGCTACACTGTCTATTAGTGTTCATATACTGTCTGTTCGTGTAGCTAGACTGTCTATTAGTGTAGCTATACTGTCTAATAGTGTTCCTAGACTGTCTATTAGTGTAGCTAGATTGTCTATCAATATAGCTACACTGTCTATTAGTATTCCTTTACTGTCTGTTAGTGTAGCTAGACTGTCTACTAGTGTAGCTACATTGTCTATTAGTGTTCCTAGACTGTCTATTAGTGTAGCTAGACTGTCTATTAGTGTAGCTACACTGTCTTATATTGTTCCTAGACTGTCTATTAGTGTAGCTAGATTGTCTATTAGTGTAGCTACACTGTCTAATAGTGTTCCTAGACTGTCTACTAGTGTAGCTAGACTGTCTATTAGTGTTCATATACTGTCTGTTCGTGTAGCTAGACTGTCTATTAGTGTAGATATACTGTCTAATAGTGTTCCTAGACTGTCTATTAGTGTAGCTAGATTGTCTATCAATATAGCTACACTGTCTATTAGTTTTCTTATACTGTCTGTTAGAGTAGCTACACTGTCTATTAGTGTTCATATATTGTCTGTTAGTGTAGCTAGACTGTCTATCAGTGTAGCTACACTGTCTATTAGTGTTCCTAGACTGTCTATTAGTGTAGCTAGGTTGTCTATTAGTGTAGCTACACTGTCTAATAGTGTTCCTAGACTGTCTCTTAGTGTAGCTACATTGTCTAATAGTGTTCCTAGACTGTCTACTAGTGTAGACAGATTGTCTATTAGTGTAGCTACACTGTCTAATAGTGTTCCTAGACTGTCTATTAGTGTAGCTAGATTGTGTATCAATATAGCTACACTGTCTATTAGTTTTCATAGACGGTCTGTTAGTGTAGCTAGACTGTCTACTAGTGTAGCTACATTGTCTATTGATGTTCATAGACTGTCCGTTAGTTATACTGTCTGTTAGAGTAGCTACACTGTCTAATAGTGTTCCTAGACTGTCTTTGAGTGTAGCTAGATTGTCTATCAATATAGCTACACTATCTAATAGTGTTCCTAGACGGTCTGTTAGTGTAGCTAGACTGTCTACTAGTGTAGCTACATTGTCTATTGATGTTCCTAGACTGTCCGTTAGTGAAGCTTGATTGTCTATCAATGTAGCTACACTGTCTCTTAGTTTTCTTATACTGTCTGTTAGAGTAGCTACACTGTCTATTAGTGTTCATATACTGTCTATTAGTGTAGCTAGATAGTCTATTAGTGTAGCTACACTGTCTAATAGTGTTCCTAGACTGTCTATTAGTGTAGCTAGACTGTCTATTAGTGTAGCTACACTGTCTAATAGTGTTCCTAGACTGTCTACTAGTGTAGATAGACTGTCTATTAGTGTAGCTACACTGTCTAATAGTGTTCCTAGACTGTCTATTAGTGTAGCTAGATTTTGTATCAATATAGCAACACTGTCTATTAGTTTTCATAGACGGTCTGTTAGTGTAGCTAGACTGTCTACTAGTGTAGCTACATTGTCTATTGATGTTCCTAGACTGTCCGTTAGTGTAGCTAGATTGTCTATCAATGTAGCTACACTGTCTTTTAATTTTCTTATACTGTCTGTTAGAGTAGCTACACTGTCTATTAGTTTTCATATACTGTCTGTTCGTGTAGCTAGACTGTCTATTAGTGTAGCTACACTGTCTAATAGTGTTTCTAGATTGTCTATTAGTGTAGCTAGATTGTCTATCAATATAGCTACACTGTCTATTAGTTTTCCTATACTGTCTGTTAGTGTAGCTAGACTGTCTACTAGTGTAGCTACATTGTCTATTAGTGTTCCTAGACTGTCTATTAGTATAGCTAGACTGTCTATTAGAGTAGCTAGATTGTCTATCAATATAGCTACACTGTCTATTAGTTTTACTATACTGTATGTTAGTGCAGCTAGACTGTCTAATAGTGTAGCTACATGGTCTATTGATGTCCCTAGACTATCTGTTAGTGTAGCTAGATTGTCTATCAAAGTAGCTCCACTGTCTATTAGTTTTCTTATACTGTCTGTTAGAGTAGCTACACTGTCTATTTGTTTTCATCGACGGTCTATTAGTTAGCTACACTGTCTATTAGAGTTCATAGACTGTCTGTTAGTGTAGCTAGACTGTCTATTAGTGTTCCTAGACTGTCTATTAGTGTAGCTACACTGTCTAATAGTGTTCCTAGACTGTCTGTTAGCGTAACTAGATTGTTTATCAATGTAGCTACACTGTCTATTTGTTTTCATGGACGGTCTATAAGAGAAGCTACACTGTCTATAAGTGTTCATAGACTGTCTGTTAGTGTAGCTAGACTGTCTATTAATGTAGCTAAACTGTCTTATAATGTTCCTAGACTGTCTATTAGTGTAGCTAGATTGTCTATTAGTGTAGCTACACTGTCTTATAGTGTTCCTAGACTGTCTATTAGTGTAGCTACACTGTCTATTTGTGTTCATAGACTGTCTGTAAGTGTAGCTAGACTGTCTATTAGTGTAGCTACACTGTCTTATAGTGTTCCTAGACTGTCTATTAGTGTAGCTAGATTGTCTCTTAGTGTAGCTACACTGTCTAATAGTGTTCATAGACTGTCTACTAGTGTAGCTAGACTGTCTATTAGAGTAGCTTCACCGTCTAATAGTGTCCCTAGACTGTCTATTAGTGTAGCTAGATTGTCTATCAATATAGCTTCACTGTCTAATAGTTTTATAGACGGTCTGTTAGTGTAGCTAGACTGTCTACTAGTGTAGCTACATTGTCTATTCATGTTCCTAGACTGTCCGTTAGTGAAGCTAGATTGTCTATCAATGTAGCTACACTGTCTATTAGTTTTCTTATACTGTCTGTTAGAGTAGCTACACTGTCTATCAGTGTTCATATACTGTCTGTTAGTGTAGCTAGACTGTCTATCAGTGTAGCTACACTGTCTAATAGTGTTCCTGGACTGTCTAATAGTGTAGCTAGGTTGTCTATAAGTGTAGCTACACTGTCTAATAGTGTTCCTAGACTGTCTATTAGTGTAGCTACATTGTCTAATAGTGTTCCTAGACTGTCTACTAGTGTAGCTAGACTGTCTATTAGTGTAGCTACACTGTCTATTAGTGTTCCTAGACTGTCTATTAGTGTAGCTAGATTGTGTATCAATATAGCTACACTGTCTATTAGTTTTCATAGACGGTCTGTTAGTGTAGTTAGACTGTCTACTAGTGTAGCTACATTGTCTATTGATGTTCCTAGACTGTCCGTTAGTGTAGCTAGATTGTCTTTAATCTAGTTACACTGTCTTTTAATTTTCTTATACTGTCTGTTAGAGTAGCTACACTGTCTATTAGTGTTCATATATTGTCTGTTCGTGTAGCTAGACTGTCTACTAGTGTAGCTATACTGTCTAATAGTGTTCCTAGACTGTCTATTAGTGTAGCTAGATTGTCTATCAATATAGCTACACTGTCTATTAGTATTCCTTTACTGTCTGTTAGTGTAGCTAGACTGTCTACTAGTGTAGCTACATTGTCTATTAGTGTTCCTAGACTGTCTATTAGTGTAGCTAGACTGTCTATTAGTGTAGCTACACTGTCTTATATTGTTCCTAGACTGTCTATTAGTGTAGCTAGATTGTCTATTAGTGTAGCTACACTGTCTAATAGTGTTCCTAGACTGTCTACTAGTGTAGCTAGACTGTCTATTAGTGTTCATATACTGTCTGTTCGTGTAGCTAGACTGTCTATTAGTGTAGATATACTGTCTAATAGTGTTCCTAGACTGTCTATTAGTGTAGCTAGATTGTCTATCAATATAGCTACACTGTCTATTAGTTTTCTTATACTGTCTGTTAGAGTAGCTACACTGTCTATTAGTGTTCATATATTGTATGTTAGTGTAGCTAGACTGTCTATCAGTGTAGCTACACTGTCTATTAGTGTTCCTAGACTGTCTATTAGTGTAGCTACATTGTCTAATAGTGTTCCTAGACTGTCTACTAGTGTAGCTAGACTGTCTATTAGTGTAGCTACACTATCTAATAGTGTTCCTAGACTGTCTATAAGTGTAGCTAGATTGTGTATCAATATAGCTACACTGTCTATTAGTTTTCATAGACGGTCTGTTAGTGTAGCTAGACTGTCTACTAGTGTAGCTACATTGTCTATTGATGTTCCTAGACTGTCCGTTAGTGTAGCTAGATTGTCTATCAATGTAGCTACACTGTCTTTTAATTTTCTTATACTGTCTGTTAGAGTAGCTACATTGTCTAATAGTGTTCATATACTGTCTGTTCGTGTAGCTAGACTGTCTATTAGTGTAGCTACACTGTCTAATAGTGTTCCTAGACTGTCTATTAGTGTAGCTAGATTGTCTATTAATATAGCTACACTGTCTATTGGTTTTCCTATACTGTCTGCTAGTGTAGCTAGACTGTCTACTAGTGTAGCTACATTGTCTATTAGTGTTCCTAGACTGTCTATTAGTGTAGCTAGACTGTCTATTAGAGTAGCTAGATTGTCTATCAATATAGCTACACTGTCTATTAGTTTTCCTATACTGTATGTTAGTGTAGCTAGACTGTCTACTAGTGTAGCTACACTGTCTATTGATGTTCCTAGACTGTCCGTTAGTGTAGCTAGATTGTCTAGCAATGTAGCTACACTGTCTATAAGTTTTCTTATACTGTCTGTTAGAGTAGCTACACTGTCTATTTGTTTTCATCGACGGTCTATTAGTTAGCTACACTGTCTATTAGAGTTCATAGACTGTCTGTTAGTGTAGCTAGACTGTCTATTAGTGTAGCTACACTGTCTAATAGTGTTCCTAGACTGTCTATTAGTGTAGCTAGACTGTCTACTAGTGTAGCTACACTGTCTTATAGTGTTCCTAGACTGTCTATTAGCAGACTCCCGGATTTATCCACTAAACTCACTGAGATCTCAGGGAAGCTTTCTTGAGAATGCACCGTTATATAAATGTTAGTGTATGTAAACCAAACCCCAAGAAAGCCATTAGGTAGATCTTATCAACACACAGTTTGTTTTAAGTTTCTCCTGGAATTATTAACACATGTGGTCAGTTGGAGTTTCAGAAATACATAAGAAATCTTTTAATAGTTGTATACAGTTTACTTGGGAACACATATAATATGTAATATTATCAAATAGAAATATGCAATATCACCTTAATAAACAGTAATGATTATCGTTAGTCCGTCGGTCATGACTTTCGTTGTCAGCTTCTCTCAACTGCTTAGCACATATTACAAACAATACAGACCCAGATCAGATCATTTCCTTGATAGCAGGCTGATTATGGTTCATATTGTTTGCTTCAATGAAAAAAGGGTGAAATGCACTTGAATTTATGCAGCAGATGTACAAAGCAGGCAACATTGTCAGGTGCAAATATTTTTCAACATCACTTTTTACAAATATAGTTCTTTCGGGAATACCATCAGAATATCAATAAGTTTGGATCCAGATTATGTCCGACATTCTGTTGGGCCACATCTGGGTCCAAGCTTTAGCAGAAAACAAACTTGCCCTGTAGCCAAAGAGTTAATGTGGCCATTTGGTCAGTTCTCCATAAAAAACATTTTGGTGCTCATTAGAATGCCTCGCCGACTTGCTTCTAATGTGTAACCACAACTTACGTTAAATGGAGAAATAAGTAAAATCATTTGCTATTTATTACAAAATGAATCAGGCCACTGTCATAATAAAGAGCTCCAAGTTTTAATGATGTGGTAAATAAATAATAAAGAGCTCCAAGTTTTAATGATGTGGTAAATTAATAATAAAGAGCTCCAAGTTTTAATGATGTGGTAAATACGACCCCACCCCTGTGCTCTAAAAATAGGAAGCTATGTTCCTTCAGGAGACAAGTCAGGTTTTGATGCATTGCATTAGTTAGAAAGCCTCCATGCGAGCTAAACAATTTGTGTTTTAACAACAACAGAATCTAGGGCAAAGATTAAGCGCTAGTAAAATGCATTAAAGTCCCCTGCCTTGTGGCTTAGACTGCTGGCCGTTCTGAGGCGGTGGTTCTTTTGTTGTTGATCTATTGTTTACTGTACTTGCTTTTGTTCGTGGGAGTTCTGTGTATGTCTTTGTTTTGTTATGCATTAGTTTGTGTCCATTCTAGTTTTGCAATCACATTGAAGAGGAAGAGAAAGCTGGATGCTTTGCTGTTATTGTCTTACAGATATATTGATACTATAAATGCTATGTGACTCTTCCTCACGGTGCCATGGGTTGGTCTACAGTGTGTGAATGTGGTATTTCCTGATCATACTCACTTATTTTTTTGTCCAGTAAAATGTAACCAATCTAATATCACCTAACTGTAAACAATGTGTCATTTATGTCCAGGGAAAGCTCAGGTCTTAGAGGTCTGATCATTCTTCTCCCTTGACACCAAAACAGGCTTTTGTCAGTTGCTATACATAAAATACAATGAGAAAACTGGGGAATCTTGGGGAAGATTTGCCATTAATTGGCCAGTTTATGAACGCCACATTTTTGGTTATGCCAAGGTGCCCCTCAATTAATTATTTAGGAGCCCTACGTTCTGCTTGATAGTTTCAAGACTGTGTTTCACTTGACATAAAACAAAAACAGCCTAAATCATTTGGATTCAAAAAGATACTTTTATACCAAAAACTCGACTCTTACTGGTAAAAAGTGACAACAAATTAAAGCGAGTTCTGTTGGACTACATTGCATGATTCATGCAAAAGATTCATATTCAACTAAGTGCGCTTTATGAGACATTGCAAATTAAATTACCATTGATAAGACATCATGCATATGCATTGGTAACATACAAAGCACTGACATGCAGATTAGGTTTCAGCTGAATTCGTTTCAAATTGTTAAAAGGCAAAACCTAACATTGTATAAATGACAACAATGTTTAGGGCACAGCTTCTGTTTTAACTAATGCATATATATCAAGCGCATCATAACCGAGCTGTGCTTAACGTTCTCTGCTTGGTGTTGAAGTAAGGGGACGTTTTCGTCTTGCACCTCTCTGTGGCGTAGATTCGGGCTGACGTTTATTTTCTTTCTTTGAAGTGGACCTCTTGATTAAGTTATGATCTGGCAGGTCCTTGAAAGTTTTAAAATGAGCATCGGGTCCGAAATTGTACTCAATTTCTCCACTTGAATTCTTTTGCAAGCATGATGTGCTCAAAAAAGCTGGCAGAAAAGCAGAATGATGCCCAGCAGTTTCCAGATATAGCACTTGCAACTGCACTAGGTCACAAAGGCAGCTTAGAGCTGTTTCTGGAGGAAGCCATTTTCTTGGATCGTTCGTTCTGAATCCACTTTGTTGCATTTCATCTTTGTTTTTTGCAATGGTCAAGGCTTGTACATCATTGAATGTATAATTTGATGGATTGTACCTTTTTGGACAATAAAGTTTCTTATAAAAGTCTATAAAACAGGGCTGGCTTATTTTTATCTTCTCATCTTTGAAAATAAATAAGATTTTCCTATACTCGTCTCTGACGAAATGCTTCAAGATGGTATCATGAGATTTTTCATGACAAGATGGTATGAAGTCATTCCCAGCCATGCAGATAGAAATTGCAAGTTTCATTCCAATATCCCGGTCAGCAAATGATTGTTCAAATACTTCAAGCATCTTTGTCACATTGTAGATATCAATCATAGACCTTGGTTTCTGCAAAATGACGAACACTTGATTCTTAAAGCTTCCGTTACTGTTTCTGGGCCAATATTTACTAACCACAAACATGTGAGTGTAAACAGCATCCACATCCCCTGACGTCACAACACTAACTACAGCTTCCCCTTCTTTAATATCATCTTGTGCAGAGATAAGCCAATCTAGCAGAGCCATCTCGGCCTCACCCTTTCTTTGGACAATATGTTCTAAGAGAGTCACATTTGATGTGTTACCCCTAAACTCACATTTTAAAGGTGTGCAAAACTGCTGACAAACACAAGGATCAGTCTTGCATCTTCATGTCAAATGAAGCTCACTGTCCATCACTATATCTATGTTTTTATCAAAACATAATTTGGTTATGTTTTGAGAAAGAAAATTACTTATTAGCTTTTTACCATCCAATGTGTGTGTGATTGCATCTTTGTTGAAGTAATCATCGCTCAGGATCTTGTCACTGGATTTCAAATGTGCAATGAAGTCACTTGCAGCGCCCTGTCTCTGTGCCCTTGTACTAGCTTTAAATTCATCTGGTGTAAAGCTATACTTTTCTTCACAGATAACTATTGTTTGAACCTCTGGCAAAGATCTGATGATGCTGTGGATTGTTGAATTTGCGAACTGTAAATATTCACGACCTGTCTTTACTGCACCAACTTTGTATTTGACACCTGCAAATTCTACAAGGACAAGCTTTACACCCTTACTTACCTGGTGTGGTACAAATGAGACATTTAATTTCATTATGTCATCAAGCTTTATGCCAGAACTTATACCTTGCAATCTGGAATTAAGAAGATTACGAATGGCTCGTTGAATGTTCAGTGACTTCATCACTTTACGCTTTGAGCTATCAGGTTTAACAAGAGCCTGGCATGTGTTATTTTCAGATGAATAGCAATCAGCCAGGTGAATCTGTTTTGATAGAGATTTCTGTCTTCCTTCTTCTTTTATCTGCTTTTCTGTCTTCAGAGTTGTAATTTTCGACTTAACCAGACGTTTGATAGTAATTCCTTTACTTCTTTTAGCTCTAGTTATAAGCTCCATGGGCCCATTCATAATATCTAATGTTTGAAGATCCTTACCAGTCAAGCCAAATAGCTGTTGATGACAAAGATACCTATGGAGTAAATACTTACCAGTTTCATTGCTGTACTCATCTAGGATTGATGATGGTAAACCTACAGGAGACTTAGAGTAAACATTGAAGGGAATGCTGTTCTCTTCCAATGAAATTCCATTTCTGCGAAGAATCAAACCAACGGTTGGAAAAATGTGGTTTTCATCTACCTGTGTTAGCTCCCAACCAAGATTATCGCAATCATCATGTCCTCCTACTCCACGATGAAAGGCTTCATTCAGAGAGTCAATTAGAGACATTCTGATCGTTGCTGTGTTAATGTTAGAGCCTGATCGAAAGCCTTTCACTGCCTCCAAGTGGTCTAACTCTCGTTTTGTGTCACGCTTGCTTTGTTTGATAGGTGTACTGTACAGTGCCTCTTTCATATTTCTGTGGAAGTAACTAGCACTAAAATGCGTATAGAGCAGCTGAACACAATAGGGAGCATATGATGTTGCATTATTCAGAAAAGAAAACACAAGGGACTCTTTAACTGCGTATAAGAGTAAAGAGTAACCATCTGGCCCTCCAAGTCTCTCGGCCATTGAAATGGCAACAACATGATTGCAATGATTTAGCATATCATGGTGTAATGCAAATGTTGCATTGCTCTGCCTGCCCTTTTCTACCAATTTCTCAAACTTTGAGGTCCAGTTTTCAGCAATCTGTAGAGGGCTTAAGGTCTCCATATCATCCAAAAAGCATTCCAATTATTCTTTGCCTAGTGTTTGCGAGAAGACAATAACAAATGCAAGTTGAAATGCTAGTGCAAGACGCTTTACATACCTTGTTGCAACATCTATATGTGTCACGGAAGCTAGTTTGGACCAGTCAGACTTATCATCATCTCTCATGATTCGAAGAAGTTGCACCAGACCTGCATCTTTGTAGGCACTAAACAGTATTGTAATTTTCGACTTTCTAAGGTGGAGTAGGGGAAATTCTGGCAAGAAGGCCCTATACTTCACGCTAGATGCCATCAGCTGAAATAAACACTTACCTATCTTGTTATCTGGACCACAAAGGATTCTTTCGTCTTTCTTGGTAGGGTCAGTAGAAAATGCTAACTTAACTAGAATATCATCCAAGATATCTTTTATCTTAGAAACATCGTCATCCCTGCCAACTGCTGGAGGTGGGTGACGACAGAGAAGGGGTGGTACTATGAATTTAGAGAATCCAAATGATTTAAGCAGGCCTACAAAATCTATTGATTCTGAATCACTTTCATTCAGAAGAGATACATTTCCCATAGATTGTTCTAATTCTGAAAGTCCACCATCATTTGAAAGCTCATTTATGGTCTGTATATTTTCTGTTTGGTAATATTGTTGTTCAGTGTTATTTTGATCTGCTTCAAGAGCATAATCAGAATCATAGTCACTATGTTCAGTTTCTGTTATGTTTGTGTTATGTTCTTCTTCCAACTGTGTCACAACACCAACAATCTTATGAAGATCAATGTCATCTTCTTCACCAAGTTGATCTCCCTCTGTGCTAGCCTGAAATGACATTTGCATGGTGTAGATACGCCTTAAATGTACTGGTTATTAAATATTTTTCATAATTTGCTTAGTTTGATGGTTCCTTGTCATTGCGTATGCTTTATAATTTACGTACAAAATATTCTTACTAAACCATTTCCTGTCAATAATGGTTAAGAACAGTGCTTATTATGATACACAGGATACTGTTGTCACCCAATCATGAATGTAATAATGTGCAATGATGTGTCCCTACTCACAGACACATCATCAAAGACATATCTTATGGTGATTAAGTTTCAGTTTAGTTAGTGCCTGATGATTGTACTTTCTGGTTCCACCATGGCTCAACTGTTTTTTTACTCTGACTGTCTTGTGAGTCAAGAGCATTTTCATTAATTTCATCTTGATATGTTGGTTTGATTTGATTTGATTCTTTCACTGTGATGATGCACTGCAAGAAGAAAACTTGCTGCTTTACTTTAATTGTGCTGTGGCTGTTTATGTTTCCTTCTCATGGTACTATTGGTTGGTCTAGTCTGTGATTGTGGCATTTCACAGTCATATTCTCTTACTTATCCATTGGTGGGGTGGGGCCGTGCCTGGTTTTATCTTTGGCTGGGCCCATCGTGGCTAAACTTGCATGAGGTTTTCTTAAGCTTTAACTGTCTATGCCTTTAGGGCCCATTTCTTTGTTTCATCACAGTACTAACATGTTAATTTGATTTGATTGCTTCCCTTTGGATTAAACACTGCATATATAAGGAAACCTGCACAAAAGCATATTATTGTTTTTCCTTTTTATTTGACCAATAAATATGTTTAAGCCCCTCGGTGGCTTTGACTTTTGTTTGTTCCAAGGTGGTGGTTCTTTAACTCTTCTCATGGTGCCATTGGTTGGTCTATAAAGTGTGTGATTATGGTATTTCCTGATCATTCTCACTTACTATTATGGATACTAACCATCCAGAGACTATTAACTTACATCTTTATCATCATCTTCTGTATCCATACTATCTCCAACTGCATCTTCAACAGGATCTATTCTACACCCTATGTGTGCCGAAATTTCATCTGAAACAAGGTACATACATTTCAAAGAAATGGCGTGAAATTTGGTCAATGCATTATATATATGCTTGTTAACATTTTTATAATATTTTTATTTTTTTTTTATAGTAAACATTTTCTTTAAACATGTGTGCACTGGGTTTATCTCAAATATCTGTATGTATCTTAAAATCATAAAATGATTTTAAAAAGTAAGCAAGTATGATACAGTACATAGTCAGCCGTACAATGTGTCCTTTTTTAGTTTTGCGAATCTCACGGAGGAAGTGCTGGTTGTTTTTACTTTAAAACTGGCCTTCCTGCCATGTGGCTGTTGTAGTTGTGTGTCTCTTCTTTTCAGTGCTGTGGGTTTGTCTGTGGTCTGTAATTGTGGCATTTCCTGTTAAAAGTTACTTATATGAATCGTATATTATTATTTCTGCTCCCCAAAAACATGTGACACAATATAAAATAATTTGTTAAACTTTCTTAAGTGAGTTTATCTAATTTATAAGTAACAAACTGACTCACCTGGCATATTTTTCCATAATTGCGCATATCCCCATGTCACTAGTTGCAAAAACTGACTTTTGGTCTTCTTCTCCTTGTCTGACAGCTGCAGCAAAACTCTGTCAATATCATTTCTTGTCAGTGTTTGATGCTGCTGTTTACACTGACAAGATGTGGTCTGAGAACAGTCGGCCTCATGCCACTTGTCTATTAAACTGACATCTCTTGGAAGACCTTGTACTGTTATTGGCAGAGTACACAGCTGGTTGCCTCTGACTCCAGGATTAGGATCCTTTTTGTCAGTGAAGCGCACAAGGTTGTCAAGCATGAGGATCGGGTGACACTGTCTGAGACTGACATTAGTGGTCACTTCACCTGCAACTGTATTGTATGTTAGTTCGTGTTTTTTTTATAAAAGCATTAAAATACAACAAATCATCCTCTGCTTTGTTTTTCAATTTCCTCTCTGCTGCGTCTAGACTCAGGGTTGTGCCTACTGCTGAAGTTATACGGAAGACAGAGCATATGTTCTTAAACTCAATCATCAGAGCATCTGTGTTTGCCTGCTGAAATATCCCTACAAACATCTTATTCAATGTGTTCATAAGGGCATCAAATAACTTGTAGAGTCTTTCTAACTTCTGACTAAGCAAATATTCAGGGTTTTTAGAGCTCTGCTTATGCTTCTTGAAGCTACAAACTTTTCCAAAAGGAGCTGAGCTTCTGCAGGGATATCTAGAAACCATTCCTGTACAATGTTAAATGATTTTGCTGACAATGGTTTTGAACTTGTCAATGTGAAGCATGCTGAGCATGTATCTTCAGTAGCATCCTCAAATTCAGTTCTGTTTTCTTGACATAGATCAGAGCCATCCCATTCAAATGCAAACGCCTCAAATGTCTGAAGCTCAATGCTGTCACGAAGCACAAATCTGGTTAATTCCCCATCTGTTTTAAAATTTGCCAATTGACCTGAATACACAAAATAAATGTGATCAAGTAAAACTTCATGGCGACGTAGTAAGTGATGAAATGCATGACGACACAGATCTTCCACTGGTAAGTCATTTATTGATGTAGTATCTTGAATTTCAATACATACTTGCAAGGAATTATTTTCCACAGAGGCTGTCCTGTCAAATGAAACCGCCTTGCAAATATTGTCTTCAAACTGATCTTTGAATATTGTTTCAATTTCATTGTCAATGATACTTGGCTTGTGCCTTTTGTTTGCAAATATTTCAATCTGGTTTTTATCACTGGCTGCATCTATTCTAATTGACTTCTGTTTTATATGCTCAGAAACACACATGAACAATTTCTTGCTGCAGTCTTTAAATGATAGTAACGACTGGAACTTGTCATACTTCAGTTTAATTACAGCATCATAACTTAAATCTTGAAATTTAAACTCAACACATTTAGAAAAATGATGTTCAAACCAACATATTTGCAGCCATTCTTTCTCTGTAAACAATGATTTGTGGTCTACAACCAGTGTAAGAATATCATTTTCATCAAGAACACATCTAGAAAATAGAATTTCTGAATTGTGAAATTTGGTTTTTGCTATAAGTTTATATAGGTTGAAGGAAGACAAAACTGAGCCACAGTCATCTTTTACGCGGAGAAGTTGTCTTTCAATGTCCTTTGCTGCTTGCAAACATCCATCAGATGATTCAGAGTACGCAAAAATATATCGAATAACTGAGGTCACAGGTACACAAGCTTGATCACCAACTGTTTTTATACCATCTTTATAGCCCTTTAGAATTTGTCTCATATTGTCTATTCTTCTTGCTTTTTGGTCATTACGTTTAAGAAATCGAAAGAAATCATCAAAAGGAATAAAGCTCTTATTACTGTCATCTGTTATAATAGGAAATAATTTCAGAAATGCCATTTTTCTGTTCCATACGATTATCCTGAAAAAGAAAAGGTGAAAGCGTTTAGGGCTTTTTGTGAACACAATGGGAACATTATATTTTATTTCAAAATGATACAACATTGGTTTCAACATTTCTTATTGTGTTCAGTATAGAATTTATAGAGCAGTTGACTAAAGGCACTGTCACACTATAACGTTTTAGCCAACGTATGCCGACGTATGAAATATATTTCTAGTACCCTGGCATACGCTGAAATCTAATTAAAAATCAGAGGAAGCCTCTTTTCTGAACTTATGCAAAGCCTACGCGAAACGAACAAAGTACGTATGTCTAACGTATTAGTAACTTATTCATAACTTATTCCTGACGTAACATAACTTATACTTGTATCAGCGTATAAAAGCGTATGCCCAGCGTATCACTAGCGTTCTTGACTTATGAGAAACTTATGCACAACGAACGTCTAATGTATGCTGAATTGTACATATAATGTACGTTAACGTATGCATAACTTACATGTAGCGCACATCCAGCTTATGTCAAACGTATAAAACAGTACAAAATTTGGGACCACTTTGTAATATGACAAGGTATACCAACGTATTGTAGCGTGTTCGTAACGTATTGTAAATGTATCTCTAACTTATTCAGCTTACACCAACGTACTTGGTGATTTTTCATACGTCCTCATACGTTGGTGCTAACGTATTTTAACGTACGCATAACTTACCCGTTGCGTACATCTAACTTATGCCTAATGTTTAAGCAATAGGTCGGCATACACTGAAGATTTTTTATGCAAGTACAAAATTTTGGGATCTATTCGCTATATGACAACGTATACCAACGTACAGTAGCGTGTTCTTAACGTGTTTAAAACGTATCTGTAACGTATTCAGCGTACACCAACATACTTGCTTAATTTCTCATACGTCCGCATACGTTGGTACTAACGTACCTTAACGTAGCATAACTTACCTGCTGCGTACATCTAGCGTATGCCTAACGTAAAGAAGCAGTACGTTCGCATATACGCTGTATTTTTTATGGATTCACAAAATGTTGGAGCTCAACGTGTACCAACGTACTATAGCGTATTCGTAATGTGTTTTAAACTTATTCCTAACGTACTCAGCGTATGCCAACATACTTGCTGAATTATTCATACGTTGGTGCTATACATGGTAGTGTGACTGGGCCTTAAAACTTTGTAATGCAATACTCTCTTAACGTGACCGTCTCCTCCACTGCTGACAAGATAATAACAATGTTTTCGCATAAAGTTATTACCATTAGTTCTCCATAAGATCATTTGTTCTGGATACTTTTACGCTACATGTACGTTATGCACAAGTTAACGTTCTTAACATGTACACATTTGAAATAAATTGGACGATCGTTGTCATAAGTTTCTTTTAAGTCAAGAATGCTGAGTGATATGCTGGGCATACGCTGTTATACGCTTTATGTTATGCCAGGAATAAATTATGAATTAGTTACTCATACATTAGACACACGTTCTATGTTCGTTTAGCATACGCTTTGTATAAGTTCAGAGAGAGGCTTTTTTTTCAGTTTGTAATATGCCAGCGTACTGGATAAATTTTTCGTATGTCCGCATACGTTGGCTGAAACGTTATAGTTTGACAGGGCCTAAGATACATGATTACGTTTGGTCTTGTTTGTTATAATTGGTAATGCAGAGAAAGAAACGCAATACATTTTTATATTTACATCTTAATAATAATTCCACAGGTAATTGATTCAAGCACGCAAAAACAAAATCTATACTCTGTTTCAAATTATCGGCCCTGCCCCTTTATCCTTAAAACGCTCCGAGAATGCATCTGAAAATGTTGTCTGGTGAAGTCCTCTGCTGCAAAGACTTGCCTGTCATATCTGCCTTATTGAAGTATAGAAGCGAACAGCTTGAGCCCAGATTGGACTGAAGCAGTCTGATCTTGGTCTACAATGTACGTCATATAGAGGCTTCTAAACATTTCAGCAGACGACAAAAGTAGACTACTTTTGTTGTGATCGGCACTTTTAGGATAAAGTCTTGTTTGGAAGCTGTTCTGTGTTTTATGTTTTTATTTTTTCATTTCAATAAATTTGAATAATAGAAAAAACATAGAACTTACCTTTCTTTTCCAAATGCTAAATAGCCGATACCACTCTCACACTGGCTCAATCTCAAAAAAGTGGCAAAATAGTTAAAGAAAAAAGTTTAAATCAGCAATACACAGTCAGTACTTAGACATGATTCTAGAACTAACATGTTATTAACTTGTTCAGCCAGATAAAATTGTTTTATCTGGGAATTTGCTCATAAACAAATAGCAGCTAGCCGCACTCCTCTTGTTGATATAACAGCTTCATAAATAACCTCCAGCAGAGAGGAGAAACAAGACTATCATTCTATGAACTGGGGAAAAAGTATAGAGTGATAAGTGTAGCTACACTGTCTATTAGTGTAGCTACACTGTCTAATAGTGTTACTAGACTGTATATTTGTGTAGCTAGACTTTCTATTAGAGTAACTACACTGTCTAATAGTGTTCCTAGACTGTCTATTAGTGTAGCTACACTGTCTTATAGTGTTCCTAGACTGTCTGTTAGCGTAACTAGATTGTTTATCAATGTAGCTACACTGTCTATTTGTTTTCATAGACGGTCTATTAGAGAAGCTACACTGTCTAATAGTGTTCATAGACTGTCTGTTAGTGTAGCTACACTGTATATTAATGTAGCTACACTGTCTTATAGTGTTCCTAGACTGTCTATTAGTGTAGCTAGATTGTCTATTAGTGTAGCTTCACTGTCTTATAGTGTTCCTAGACTGTCTATTAGTGTAGCTAGACTGTCTATTAGTGTAGCTACACTGTCTTTTAGTGTTCATAGACTGTCTGTTAGTGTAGCTAGACTGTCTATTAGTGTAGCTACACTGTCTTATAGTGTTCATAGACTGTTTATTAGTATAGCTAGATTGTCTATTAGTGTAGCTACACTATCTAATAGTGTTCCTAGACTGTCTACTAGTGTAGCTTGACTGTCTAGCAGAGTAGCTACACTGTCTAATAGTGTTCCTAGAATGTCTTTTAGTGTAGCTAGATTGTCTATCAAAATAGCTACACTGTCTATTAGTTTTCATAGACGGTCTGTTAGTGTAGCTAGACTGTCTACTAGTGTAGCTACATTGTCTATTGATGTTCCTAGACTGTCCGTTAGTGAAGCTAGATTGTCTATCAATGTAGCTACACTGTCTCTTAGTTTTCTTATACTGTCTGTTAGTGCAGCTACACTGTCTATTAGTGTTCATATACTGTCTGTTAGTGTAGCTAGACTTTCTATCAGTGTAGCTACACTGTCTAATAGTGTTCCTAGACTGTCTATTAGTGTAGCTAGATTGTCTATTAGTGTAGCTACACTGTCTAATAGTGTTCCTAGACTGTCTATTAGTGTAGCTAGACAGTCTATTAGTGTAGCTACACTGTCTAATAGTGTTCCTAGACTGTCTTTTAGTGTAGCTAGATTGTCTATCAATATAGCTACACTGTCTATTAGTTTTCATAGACGGTTTGTTAGTGTAGCTAGACTGTCTACTAGTGTAGCTACATTGTCTATTGATGTTCCTGGACTGTCCGTTAGTGTAGCTAGATTGTCTATCAATGTAGCTACACTGTCTTTTAATTTTCTTATACTGTCAGTTAGAGTAGCTACACTGTCTATTAGTGTTCATATACTGTCTGTTCGTGTAGCTAGACTGTCTATTAGTTTAGCTACACTGTCTAATAGTGTTCCTAGACTGTCTATTAGTGTAGCTAGATTGTCTATCAATATAGCTACACTGGTATTAGTTTTCCTATACTGTCTGTTAGTGTAGCTAGACTGTCTACTAGTGTAGCTACATTGTCTATTAGTGTTCCTAGACTGTCTATTAGTATAGCTAGACAGTCTATTAGAGTAGCTAGATTGTTTATCAATAAAGCTACACTGTCTATTAGTTTTCCTATACTGTATGTTAGTGTAGCTAGACTGTCTACTAGTGTAGCTACATGGTCTATTGATGTTCCTAGACTATCCGTTAGTGTAGCTAGATTGTCTATCAATGAAGCTACACTGTCTATTAGTTTTCTTATACTGTCTGTTAGAGTAGCTACATTGTCTATTTGTTTTCATAGACGGTCTATTAGTTAGCTACACTGTCTATTAGAGTTCATAGACTGTCTGTTAGTGTAGCTAGACTGTCTATTAGTGTAGCTACACTGTCTAATAGTGTTCCTAGACTGTCTATTAGTGTAGCTAGACTGTCTATTAGAGTAGCTACACTGTCTAATAGTGTTCCTAGACTGTCTTTTAGTGTAGCCACACTGTCTTATAGTGTTCCTAGACTGTCTGTTAGCGTAACTAGATTGTTTATCAATGTAGCTACACTGTCTATTTGTTTTCATAGACGGTCTATTAGAGAAGCTACACTGTCTATAAGTGTTCATAGACTGTCTGTTAGTGTAGCAAGACTGTCTATTAATGTAGCTACACTGTCTTATAGTGTTCCTAGACTGTCTATTAGTGTAGCTAGATTGTCTATTAGTGTAGCTACACTGTCTTATAGTGTTCCTAGACTGTCTATTAGTGTAGCTAGACTGTCTATTAGTGTAGCTACACTGTCTATTAGTGTTCATAGACTGTCTGTTAGTGTAGCTAGACTGTCTATTAGTGTAGCTACACTGTCTTATAGTGTTCCTAGGCTGTCTATTAGTGTAGCTAGATTGTCTATTAGTGTAGCTACGCTGTCTAATAGTGTTCCTAGACTGTCTACTAGTGTAGCTAGACTGTCTATTAGAGTAGCTACACCGTCTAATAGTGTCCCTAGACTGTCTATTAGTTTAGCTAGATTGTCTATCAGTATAGCTACGCTGTCTATTAGTTTTTATAGACGGTTTGTTAGTGTAGCTAGACTGTCTACTAGTGTAACTACATTGTCTATTGATGTTCCTAGACTGTCCGTTAGTGAAGCTAGATTGTCTATCAATGTAGCTACACTATATATTAGATTTCTTATACTGTCTGTTAGAGTAGCTACACTGTCTAATAGTGTTCATATACTGTCTGTTAGTGTAGCTAGACTGTCTATCAGTGTAGCTACACTGTCTAATAGTGTTCATAGACTGTCTATTAGTGTAGCTGAATTGTCTAATAGTGTTCCTAGACTGTCTACTAGTGTAGCTAGACTGTCTTTTAGTGTAGCTAGATTGTGTATCAATATAGCTACACTGTCTATTAGTTTTCATAGACGGTCTTTTAGTGTAGCTAGACTGTCTACTAGTGTAGCTACATTGTCTATTGATGTTCCTAGACTGTCCGTTAATGTAGCTAGATTGTCTATCAATGTAGCTACACTGTCTTTTAATTTTCTTATACTGTCTGTTAGAGTAGCTACACTGTCAATTTGTGTTCATATACTGTCTGTTCGTGTAGCTAGACTGTCTATTAGTGTAGCTACACTGTCTGATAGTGTTCCTAGACTGTCTATTAGTGTAGCTAGATTGTCTATCAATATAGCTACACTGTCTATTAGTTTTCTTATACTGTCTGTTAGTGTAGCTAGACTGTCTACTAGTGTAGCTACATTGTCTATTAGTGTTCCTAGACTGTCTATTAGTGTAGCTAGACTGTCTATTAGAGTAGCTAGATTGTCTATCAATTTAGCTACACTGTCTATTAGTTTTCCTATACTGTATGTTAGTGTAGCTAGACTGTCTACTAGTGTAGCTACATTGTCTATTGATGTTCCTAGACTGTCTATTAGTGTAGCTAGATTGTTTATCAATGTATCTACACTGTCTATAAGTTTTCTTATACTGTCTGTTAGAGTAGCTACACTGTCTATTTGTTTTCATCGACGGTCTATTAGTTAGCTACACTGTCTATTAGAGTTCATAGATTGTCTGTTAGTGTAGCTAGACTGTGTATTAGTGTAGCTACACTTTCTAATAGTGTTCCTAGACTGTCTATTAGTGTAGCTAGACTGTCTACTAGTGTAGCTACACTGTCTCATAGTGTTCCTAGACTGTCTATTAGTGTAGCTAGACTGTCTATTAGTGTAGCTACACTGTCTAATAGTGTTCCTAGACTGTCTATTAGTGTAGCTAGACTGTCTATTAGAGTAGCTACACTGTCTAATATTGTTCCTAGACTGTCTATTAGTGTAGCTACACTCTGTAATAGTGTTCCTAGACTGTCTGTTAGCGTAACTAGATTGTTTATCAATGTAGCTACACTGTCTATTTGTTTACATAGACGGTCTATTAGAGAAGCTACACTGTCTATTAGTGTTCATAGACTGTCTGTTAGTGTAGCTACACTGTCTATTAATGTAGCTACACTGTCTTATAGTGTTCCTAGACTGTCCATTAGTGTAGCTAGATTGTCTATTAGTGTAGCTACACTGTCTTATAGTGTTCCTAGACTGTCCATTAGTTTAGCTAGACTGTCTATTAGTGTAGCTACACTGTCTTATAGTGTTCATAGACTGTCTAATAGTGTAGCTAGATTGTCTATTAGTGTAGCTACACTATCTAATAGTGTTCCTAGACTGTCTACTAGTGTAGCTAGACTGTCTATTAGAGAAGCTACACTGTCTAATAGTGTTCTTAGACTGTCTTTTAGTGTAGCTAGATTGTCTTTCAATATAGCTACACTGTCTATTAGTTTTCATAGACGGTCTGTTAGTGTAGCTAGACTGTCTACTAGTGTAGTTACATTGTCTATTGATGTTCCTAGATTGTCCGTTAGTGAAGCTAGATTGTCTATCAATGTAGCTACACTGTCTCTTAGTTTTCTGATACTGTCTGTTAGTGCAGCTACACTGTCTATTAGTGTTCATATACTGTCTGTTAGTGTAGCTAGACTGTCTATCAGTGTAGCTACACTGTCTAATAGTGTTCCTAGACTGTCTATTAGTGTTCCTAGACTGTCTACTAGTGTAGATAGACTGTCTATTAGTGTAGCTACACTGTCTAATAGTGTTCCTAGACTGTCTATTAGTGTAGCTAGATTTTTTATCAATATAGCTACACTGTCTATTAGTTTTCATAGACGGTCTGTTAGTGTAGCTAGACTGTCTACTAGTGTAGCTAAATTGTCTTTTGATGTTCCAGGACTGTCCGTTAGTGTAGCTAGATTGTCTATCAATGTAGCTACACTGTCTTTTAATTTTCTTATACTGTCTGTTAGAGCAGCTACACTGTCCATTAGTGTTCATATACTGTCTGTTCGTGTAGCTAGACTGTCTATTAGTGTAGCTACACTGTCTAATAGTGTTCCTAGACTGTCTATTAGTGTAGCTAGATTGTCTATCAATATAGCTACACTGTCTATTAGTTTTCCTATACTGTCTGTTAGTGTAGCTAGACTGTCTACTAGTGTAGCTACATTTTCTATTAGTGTTCCTAGACTGTCTATTAGTATAGCTAGACTGTCTATTAGAGTAGCTAGATTGTCTATCAATATAGCTACACTGTCTATTAGTTTTCCTATACTGTATGTTAGTGTAGCTAGACTGTCTACTAGTGTAGCTACATGGTCTATTGATGTTCCTAGACTATCCGTTAGTATAGCTAGATTATCTATCAATGTAGCTACACTGTCTATTAGTTTTCTTATACTGTCTGTTAGAGTAGCTACACTGTCTATTTGTTTTCATCGACGGTCTATTAGTTAGCTACACTGTCTATTAGAGTTCATAGACTGTCTGTTAGTGTAGCTACACTGTATATTAATGTAGCTACACTGTCTTATAGTGTTCCTAGACTGTCTATTAGTGTAGCTAGATTGTCTATTAGTGTAGCTTCACTGTCTTATAGTGTTCCTAGACTGTCTATTAGTGTAGCTTGACTGTCTATTAGTGTAGCTACACTGTCTTTTAGTGTTCATAGACTGTCTGTTAGTGTAGCTAGACTGTCTATTAGTGTAGCTACACTGTCTTATAGTGTTCATAGACTGTTTATTAGTATAGCTAGATTGTCTATTAGTGTAGCTACACTATCTAATAGTGTTCCTAGACTGTCTACTAGTGTAGCTTGACTGTCTAGCAGAGTAGCTACACTGTCTAATAGTGTTCCTAGAATGTCTTTTAGTGTAGCTAGATTGTCTATCAAAATAGCTACACTGTCTATTAGTTTTCATAGACGGTTTGTTAGTGTAGCTAGACTGTCTACTAGTGTAGCTACATTGTCTATTGATGTTCCTAGACTGTCCGTTAGTGAAGCTAGATTGTCTATCAATGTAGCTACACTGTCTCTTTGTTTTCTTATACTGTCTGTTAGTGCAGCTACACTGTCTATTAGTGTTCATATACTGTCTGTTAGTGTAGCTAGACTTTCTATCAGTGTAGCTACACTGTCTAATAGTGTTCCTAGACTGTCTATTAGTGTAGCTAGATTGTCTATTAGTGTAGCTACACTGTCTAATAGTGTTCCTAGACTGTCTATTAGTGTAGCTAGACAGTCTATTAGTGTAGCTACACTGTCTAATAGTGTTCCTAGACTGTCTTTTAGTGTAGCTAGATTGTCTATCAATATAGCTACACTGTCTATTAGTTTTCATAGACGGTTTGTTAGTGTAGCTAGACTGTCTACTAGTGTAGCTACATTGTCTATTGATGTTCCTGGACTGTCCGTTAGTGTAGCTAGATTGTCTATCAATGTAGCTACAGGGTCTTTTAATTTTCTTATACTGTCAGTTAGAGTAGCTACACTGTCTATTAGTGTTCATATACTGTCTGTTCGTGTAGCTAGACTGTCTATTAGTTTAGCTACACTGTCTAATAGTGTTCCTAGACTGTCTATTAGTGTAGCTAGATTGTCTATCAATAAAGCTTCTCTGGAATTAGTTTTCCTATACTGTCTGTTAGTGTAGCTAGACTGTCTACTAGTGTAGCTACATTGTCTATTAGTGTTCCTAGACTGTCTATTAGTATAGCTAGACAGTCTATTAGAGTAGCTAGATTGTTTATCAATAAAGCTACACTGTCTATTAGTTTTCCTATACTGTATGTTAGTGTAGCTAGACTGTCTACTAGTGTAGCTACATGGTCTATTGATGTTCCTAGACTATCCGTTAGTGTAGCTAGATTGTCTATCAATGTAGCTACACTGTCTATTAGTTTTCTTATACTGTCTGTTAGAGTAGCTACATTGTCTATTTGTTTTCATAGACGGTCTATTAGTTAGCTACACTGTCTATTAGAGTTCATAGACTGTCTGTTAGTGTAGCTAGACTGTCTATTAGTGTAGCTACACTGTCTAATAGTGTTCCTAGACTGTCTATTAGTGTAGCTAGACTGTCTATTAGAGTAGCTTCACTGTCTAATAGTGTTCCTAGACTGTCTATTAGTGTAGCCACACTGTCTAATAGTGTTCCTAGACTGTCTGTTAGCGTAACTAGATTGTTTATCAATGTAGCTACACTGTCTATTTGTTTTCATAGACGGTCTATTAGAGAAGCTACACTGTCTATAAGTGTTCATAGACTGTCTGTTAGTGTAGCAAGACTGTCTATTAATGTAGCTACACTGTCTTATAGTGTTCCTAGACTGTCTATTAGTGTAGCTAGATTGTCTATTAGTGTAGCTACACTGTCTTATAGTCTTCCTAGACTGTCTATTAGTGTAGCTAGACTGTCTATTAGTGTAGCTACACTGTCTATTAGTGTTCATAGACTGTCTGTTAGTGTAGCTACACTGTCTATTAGTGTAGCTACACTGTCTTATAGTGTTCCTAGACTGTCTATTAGTGTAGCTAGATTGTCTATTAGTGTAGCTACGCTGTCTAATAGTGTTCCTAGACTGTCTACTAGTGTAGCTAGACTGTCTATTAGAGTAGCTACACCGTCTAATAGTGTCCCTAGACTGTCTATTAGTTTAGCTAGATTGTCTATCAGTATAGCTACGCTGTCTATTAGTTTTTATAGACGGTTTGTTAGTGTAGCTAGACTGTCTACTAGTGTAACTACATTGTCTATTGATGATCCTAGACTGTCCGTTAGTGAAGCTAGATTGTCTATCAATGTAGCTACACTGTATATTAGATTTCTTATACTGTCTGTTAGAGTAGCTACACTGTCTAATAGTGTTCATATACTGTCTGTTAGTGTAGCTAGACTGTCTATCAGTGTAGCTACACTGTCTAATAGTGTTCATAGACTGTCTATTAGTGTAGCTGAATTGTCTAATAGTGTTCCTAGACTGTCTACTAGTGTAGCTAGACTGTCTTTTAGTGTAGCTAGATTGTGTATCAATATAGCTACACTGTCTATTAGTTTTCATAGACGGTCTGTTAGTGTAGCTAGACTGTCTACTAGTGTAGCTACATTGTCTATTGATGTTCCTAGACTGTCCGTTAATGTAGCTAGATTGTCTATCAATGTAGCTACACTGTCTTTTAATTTTCTTATACTGTCTGTTAGAGTAGCTACACTGTCAATTTGTGTTCATATACTGTCTGTTCGTGTAGCTAGACTGTCTATTAGTGTAGCTACACTGTCTGATAGTGTTCCTAGACTGTCTATTAGTGTAGCTAGATTGTCTATCAATATAGCTACACTGTCTATTAGTTTTCTTATACTGTCTGTTAGTGTAGCTAGACTGTCTACTAGTGTAGCTGCATTGTCTATTAGTGTTCCTAGACTGTCTATTAGTGTAGCTAGACTGTCTATTAGAGTAGCTAGATTGTCTATCAATTTAGCTACACTGTCTATTAGTTTTCCTATACTGTATGTTAGTGTAGCTAGACTGTCTACTAGTGTAGCTACATTGTCTATTGATGTTCCTAGACTGTCTATTAGTGTAGCTAGATTGTTTATCAATGTATCTACACTGTCTATAAGTTTTCTTATACTGTCTGTTAGAGTAGCTACACTGTCTATTTGTTTTCATCGACGGTCTATTAGTTAGCTACACTGTCTATTAGAGTTCATAGATTGTCTGTTAGTGTAGCTAGACTGTGTATTAGTGTAGCTACACTTTCTAATAGTGTTCCTAGACTGTCTATTAGTATAGCTAGACTGTCTACTAGTGTAGCTACACTGTCTCATAGTGTTCCTAGACTGTCTATTAGTGTAGCTAGACTGTCTATTAGTGTAGCTACACTGTCTAATAGTGTTCCTAGACTGTCTATTAGTGTAGCTAGACTGTCTATTAGAGTAGCTACACTGTCTAATAGTGTTCCTAGACTGTCTATTAGTGTAGCTACACTCTGTAATAGTGTTCCTAGACTGTCTGTTAGCGTAACTAGATTGTTTATCAATGTAGCTACACTGTCTATTTGTTTTCATAGACGGTCTATTAGAGAAGCTACACTGTCTAATAGTGTTCCTAGACTGTCTATTAGTGTAGCTAGATTGTCTATCAATATAGCTACACTGTCTATTAGTTTTCCTATACTGTCTGTTAGTGTAGCTAGACTGTCTACTAGTGTAGCTACATTTTCTATTAGTGTTCCTAGACTGTCTATTAGTATAGCTAGACAGTCTATTAGAGTAGCTAGATTGTCTATCAATATAGCTACACTGTCTATTAGTTTTCCTATACTGTATGTTAGTGTAGCTAGACTGTCTACTAGTGTAGCTACATGGTCTATTGATGTTCCTAGACTATCCGTTAGTATAGCTAGATTGTCTATCAATGTAGCTACACTGTCTATTAGTTTTCTTATACTGTCTGTTAGAGTAGCTACACTGTCTATTTGTTTTCATCGACGGTCTATTAGTTAGCTACACTGTCTATTAGAGTTCATAGAATATCTGTTAGTGTAGCTAGACTGTCTATTAGTGTAGCTACACTGTCTAATAGTGTTCCTAGATTGTCTATTAGTGTAGGTAGACTATCTACTAGTGTAGCTACACTGTCTTATAGTGTTCCTAGTCTGTCTAATAGTGTCCCTAGACTGTCTATTAGTGTAGCTAGATTGTCTATCAATATAGCTACGCTGTCTATTAGTTTTTATAGACTGTCTGTTAGTGTAGCTAGACCGTCTACTAGTGTAGCTACATAGTCTATTGATGTTCCTAGACTGTCCGTTAGTGAAGCTAGATTGTCTATTAATGTAGCTACACTGTCTATTAGTTTTCTTATACTGTCTGTTAGAGAAGCTACACTGTCTATTAGTGTTCATATACTGTCTATCAGTGTAGCAACACTGTCTAATAGTACTCCTAGACTGTCTATTAGTGTAGCTAGGTTGTCTATTAGTGTAGCTACACTGTCTTATAGTGTTCCTAGACTGTCTATTAGTGTAGCTACATTGTCTAATAGTGTTCCTAGACTGTCTACTAGTGTAGCTATACTGTCTAATAGTGTTCCTAGACTGTCTATTAGTGTAGCTAGAATGTGTATCAATATAGCTACACTGTCTATTAGTTTTCATATACGGTCTGTTAGTGTAGCTAGACTGTCTACTAGTGTAGCTACATTGTCTATTGATGTTCCTAGACTGTCCGTTAGTGTAGCTAGATTGTCTCTCAATATAGCTACGCTGTCTATTAGTTTTCCTATACTGTCTGTTAGTGTAGCTAGACTGTCTACTAGTGTAGCTATATTGTCTATTGATGTTCCTAGACTGTCCGTTAGTGTAGCTAGATTGTCTCTCAATGTAGCTACACTGTCTATAAGTTTTCTTAAACTGTCTGTTAGAGTAGATACACTGTCTTTTTGTTTTCATCGACGGTCTATTAGTTAGCTACACTGTCTATTAGAGTTCATAGACTGTCTGTTAGTGTAGCTAGACTGTCTATTAGTGTAGCTAGACTGTCTACTAGTGTAGCTACACTGTCTTATAGTGTTCCTAGACTGTCTATTTGTGCAGCTAGACTGTCTATTAGTGTAGCTACACTGTCTAATAGTGTTCCTAGACAGTCAATTAGTGTAGCTAGACTGTCTATTAGAGTAGCTACACTGTCTTATAGTGTTCCTAGACTGTCTATTAGTGTAGCTACACTGTCTAATAGTGTTCCTAGACTGCCTGTTAGCGTAACTAGATTGTTTTTCAATGTAGCTACACTGTCTATTTGTTTTCATAGACGGTCTTTTAGAGAAGCTACACTGTCTATTAGTGTTCATAGACTGTCTGTTAGTGTAGCTACACTGTCTATTAATGTAGCTACACTGTCTTATAGTGTTCCTAGACTGTCTATTAGTGTAGCTAGATTGTCTATTAGTGTAGCTACACTTTCTTATAGAGTTCCTAGACTGTCTATTAGTGTAGCTAGACTGTCTATTAGTGTAGCTACACTGTCTTTTAGTGTTCTTAGACTGTCTTTTAGTGTAGCTAGATTGTCTATTAGTATAGCTACACTATCTAATAGTGTTCCTAGACTGTCTACTAGTGTAGCTAGACTGTCTATTAGAGTAGCTACACTTTCTAATAGTGTTCCTAGACTGTCTTTTAGTGTAGCTAGATTGTCTATCAATATAGCTACACTGTCTATTAGTTTACATAGACGGTCTGTTAGTGTAGCTGGACTGTCTACTAGTGTAGCTACATTGTCTGTTGATGTTCCTAGACTGTCCGTTAGTGAAGCTAGATTGTCTATCAATGTAGCTACACTGTCTCTTAGTTTTCTTATACTGTCTGTTAGTGTAGCTACACTGTCTATTAGTGTTCATATACTGTCTGTTCGTGTAGCTAGACTGTCTATTAGTGTAGCTACACTGTCTAATAGTGTTCCTAGACTGTCTATTAGTGTAGCTAGATTGTCTATCAATATAGCAACACTGTCTATTAGTGTTCCTAGACTGTCTATTAGTGTAGCTAGACTGTCTATTAGAGTAGCTACACTGTCTAATAGTGTTCCTAGACTGTCTATTAGTGTAGCTACACTGTGTAATAGTGTTCCTAGACTGTCTGTTAGCGTAACTAGATTGTTTATCAATGTAGCTACACTGTCTATTTGTTTTCATAGACGGTCTATTAGAGAAGCCACACTGTCTATTAGTGTTCATAGACTGTCTGTTAGTTTAGCTACACTGTCTATTAATGTAGCTACACTGTCTTATAGTGTTCCTAGACTGTCTATTAGTGTAGTTAGATTGTCTATTAGTGTAGCTACACTGTCTAATAGTGTTCCTAGACTGTCTATTAGTGTAGCTAGACTGTCTATTAGTGTAGCTACACTGTCTTATAGTGTTCATAGACTGTCTATTAGTGTAGCTAGATTGTCTATTAGTGTAGCTACACTATCTAATAGTGTTCCTAGACTGTCTACTAGTGTAGCTAGACTGTCTATTAGAGTAGCTACACTGTCTAATAGTGTTCCTAGACTGTCTTTTAGTGTAGCTAGATTGTCTATCAATATAGCTACACTGTCTATTAGTTTTCATAGACGGTCTGTTAGTGTAGCTAGACTGTCTACTAGTGTAGCTACATTGTCTATTGATGTTCCTAGACTGTCCGTTAGTGAAGCAAGATTGTCTATCAATGTAGCTACACTGTCTCTTAGTTTTCTTATACTGTTTGTTAGTGCAGCTACACTGTCTATTAATGTTCATATACTGTCTGTTAGTGTAGCTAGACTGTCTAACAGTGTAGCTACACTGTCTAATAGTGTTCCTAGACTGTCTATTAGTGTAGCTAGATTGTCTATTAGTGTAGCTACACTGTCTAATAGTGGTCCTAGACTGTCTATTAGTGTAGCTAGACTGTCTATTAGTGTAGCTACACTGTCTTTTAGTGTTCTTAGACTGGCTATTAGTGTAGCTAGATTGTCTATTAGTGTAGCTACACTATCTAATATTGTTCCTAGACTGTCTTCTAGTGTAGCTAGACTGTCTATTAGAGTAGCTACACTGTCTAATAGTGTTCCTAGACTGTCTTTTAGTGTAGCTAGATTGTCTATCAATATAGCTACACTGTCTATTAGTTTACATAGACGGTCTGTTAGTGTAGCTAGACTGTCTACTAGTGTAGCTACATTGTCTGTTGATGTTCCTAGACTGTCCGTTAGTGAAGCTAGATTGTCTATCAATGTAGCTACACTGTCTCTTAGTTTTCTTATACTGTCTGTTAGTGTAGCTACACTGTCTATTAGTGTTCATATACTGTCTGTTCGTGTAGCTAGACTGTCTATTAGTGTAGCTACACTGTCTAATAGTGTTCCTAGACTGTCTATTAGTGTAGCTAGATTGTCTATCAATATAGCAACACTGTCTATTAGTGTTCCCAGACTGTCTATTAGTGTAGCTAAACTGTCTATTAGAGTAACTACACTGTCTAATAGTGTTCCTAGACTGTCTATTAGTGTAGCTACACTGTGTAATAGTGTTCCTAGACTGTCTGTTAGCGTAAATTGATTGTTTATCAATGTAGCTACACTGTCTATTTGTTTTCATAGACGGTCTATTAGAGAAGCTACACTGTCTATTAGTGTTCATAGACTGTCTGTTAGTTTAGCTACACTGTCTATTAATGTAGCTACACTGTCTTATAGTGTTCCTAGACTGTCTATTAGTGTAGCTATATTGTCTATTAGTGTAGCTACACTGTCTTATAGTGTTCCTAGACTGTCTATTAGTGTAGCTAGACTGTCTATTAGTGTAGCTACACTGTCTTATAGTGTTCATAGACTGTCTATTAGTGTAGCTAGATTGTCTATTAGTGTAGCTTCACTATCTAATAGTGTTCCTAGACTGTCTACTAGTGTAGCTAGACTGTCTATTAGAGTAGCTACACTGTCTAATAGTGTTCCTAGACTGTCTTTTAGTGTAGCTAGATTGTCTATCAATATAGCTACACTGTCTATTAGTTTTCATAGACGGTCTGTTAGTGTAGCTAGACTGTCTACTAGTGTAGCTACATTGTCTATTGATGTTCCTAGACTGTCCGTTAGTGAAGCAAGATTGTCTATCAATGTAGCTACACTGTCTCTTAGTTTTCTTATACTGTTTGTTAGTGCAGCTACACTGTCTATTAATGTTCATATACTGTCTGTTAGTGTAGCTAGACTGTCTAACAGTGTAGCTACACTGTCTAATAGTGTTCCTAGACTGTCTATTAGTGTAGCTAGATTGTCTATTAGTGTAGCTACACTGTCTAATAGTGGTCCTAGACTGTCTATTAGTGTAGCTACACTGTCTATTAGTGTAGCTACACTGTCTTTTAGTGTTCTTAGACTGGCTATTAGTGTAGCTAGATTGTCTATTAGTGTAGCTACACTATCTAATATTGTTCCTAGACTGTCTTCTAGTGTAGCTAGACTGTCTATTAGAGTAGCTACACTGTCTAATAGTGTTCCTAGACTGTCTTTTAGTGTAGCTAGATTGTCTATCAATATAGCTACACTGTCTATTAGTTTACATAGACGGTCTGTTAGTGTAGCTAGACTGTCTACTAGTGTAGCTACATTGTCTGTTGATGTTCCTAGACTGTCCGTTAGTGAAGCTAGATTGTCTATCAATGTAGCTACACTGTCTCTTAGTTTTCTTATACTGTCTGTTAGTGTAGCTACACTGTCTATTAGTGTTCATATACTGTCTGTTCGTGTAGCTAGACTGTCTATTAGTGTAGCTACACTGTCTAATAGTGTTCCTAGACTGTCTATTAGTGTAGCTAGATTGTCTATCAATATAGCAACACTGTCTATTAGTGTTCCCAGACTGTCTATTAGTGTAGCTAAACTGTCTATTAGAGTAACTACACTGTCTAATAGTGTTCCTAGACTGTCTATTAGTGTAGCTACACTGTGTAATAGTGTTCCTAGACTGTCTGTTAGCGTAAATTGATTGTTTATCAATGTAGCTACACTGTCTATTTGTTTTCATAGACGGTCTATTAGAGAAGCTACACTGTCTATTAGTGTTCATAGACTGTCTGTTAGTTTAGCTACACTGTCTATTAATGTAGCTACACTGTCTTATAGTGTTCCTAGACTGTCTATTAGTGTAGCTATATTGTCTATTAGTGTAGCTACACTGTCTTATAGTGTTCCTAGACTGTCTATTAGTGTAGCTAGACTGTCTATTAGTGTAGCTACACTGTCTTATAGTGTTCATAGACTGTCTATTAGTGTAGCTAGATTGTCTATTAGTGTAGCTACACTATCTAATGGTGTTCCTAGACTGTCTACTAGTGTAGCTAGACTGTCCATTAGAGTTGCTACACTGTCTAATAGTGTTCCTAGACTGTCTTTTAGTGTAGCTAGATTGTCTATCAATATAGCTACACTGTCTATTAGTTTTCATAGACGGTCTGTTAGTGTAGCTAGACTGTCTACTAGTGTAGCTACATTGTCTATTGATGTTCCTAGACTGTCCGTTAGTGAAGCTAGATTGTCTATCAATGTAGCTACACTGTCTCTTAGTTTTCTTATACTGTCTGTTAGTGCAGCTACACTGTCTATTAGTGTTCATATACTGTCTGTTAGTGTAGCTAGACTGTCTATCAGTGCAGCTACACTGTCTAATAGTGTTCCTAGACTGTCTATAAGTGTAGCTAGATTGTCTATTAGTGTAGCTACACTGTCTAATAGTGGTCCTAGACTGTCTATTAGTGTAGCTAGACTGTCTATTAGTGTAGCTACACTGTCTAATAGCGTTCCTAGACTGTCTACTAGTGTAGATAGACTGTCTATTAGTGTAGCTACACTGTCTAATAGTGTTCCTAGACTGTCTATTAGTGTAGCTAGATTTTGTATCAATATAGCTACACTGTCTATTAGTTTTCATAGACGGTCTGTTAGTGTAGCTAGACTGTCTACTAGTGTAGCTACACTGTCTTATAGTGTTTATAGACTGTCTATTAGTGTAGCTAGATTGTCTATTAGTGTAGCTACACTGTCTAATAGTGTTCCTAGACTGTCTATTAGTGTAGCTACACTGTCTTATAGTGTTCATAGACTGTCTATTAGTGTAGCTAGATTGTCTATTAGTGTAGCTTCACTATCTAATAGTGTTCCTAGACTGTCTAATAGTGTAGCTAGACTGTCTATTAGAGTAGCTACACTGTCTAATAGTGTTCCTAGACTGTCTTTTAGTGTAGCTAGATTGTCTATCAATATAGCTACACTGTCTATTAGTTTTCATAGACGGTCTGTAGTGTAGCTAGACTGTCTACTAGTGTAGCTACATTTTCTTTTGATGTTCCTAGACTGTCCGTTAGTGAAGCAAGATTGTCTATCAATGTAGCTACACTGTCTCTTAGTTTTCTTATACTGTTTGTTAGTGCAGCTACACTGTCTATTAATGTTCATATACTGTCTGTTAGTGTAGCTACACTGTCTAACAGTGTAGCTACACTGTCTAATAGTGTTCCTAGACTGTCTATTAGTGTAGCTAGATTGTCTATTAGTGTAGCTACACTGTCTAATAGTGGTCCTAGACTGTCTATTATTGTAGCTAGACTGTCTATTAGTGTAGCTACACTGTCTAATAGTGTTCCTAGACTGTCTACTAGTGTAGATAGACTGTCTATTAGTGTAGCTACACTGTCTTATAGTGTTCCTAGACTGTCTATTAGTGTAGCTAGATTGTGTATCAATATAGCTACACTGTCTATTAGTTTTCATAGACGGTCTGTTAGTGTAGCTAGAATGTCTACTAGTGTAGCTACATTGTCTATTGATGTTCCTGGACTGTCCGTTAGTGTAGCTAGATTGTCTATCAATGTAGCTACACTGTCTTTTAATTTTCTTATACTGTGCGTTAGAGTAGCTACACTGTCTATTAGTGTTCATATACTGTCTGTTCGTGTAGCTAGACTGTCTATTAGTGTAGCTACACTGTCTAATAGTGTTCCTAGACTGTCTTTTAGTGTAGCTAGATTGTCTATCAATATAGCTATACTGTCTATTAGTTTTCCTATACTGTCTGTTAGTGTAGCTAGATTGTCTACTAGTGTAGCTACATTGTCTATTAGTGTTCCTAGACTGTCTATTAGTATAGCTACACTATCTATTAGAGTAGCTAGATTGTCTATCAATATAGCTACACTGTCTATTAGTTTTCCTATACTGTATGTTAGTGTAGCTAGACTGTCTACTAGTGTAGCTACATTGTCTATTGATGTTCCTAGACTGTCCGTTAGTGTAGCTAGATTGTCTCTCAATGTAGCTACACTGTCTATTAGTTTTCTTATACTGTCTGTTAGAGTAGCTACACTGTCTTTTTGTTTTCATCGACGGTCTATTAGTTAGCAACACTGTCTATTAGAGTTCATAGACTGTCTGTTAGTGTAGCTAGACTGTCTATTAGTGTAGCTACACTGTCTAATAGTGTTCCTAGACTGTCTATTAGTGTAGCTAGACTGTCTACTAGTGTAGCTACACTGTCTTATAGTGTTCCTAGACTGTCTATTAGTGTTCCTAGACTGTCTGTTAGCGTAACTAGATTGTTTTTCAATGTAGCTACACTGTCTATTTGTTTTCATAGACGGTCTAATAGAGAAGCTACACTGTCTATTAGTGTTCATAGACTGTCTGTTAGTGTAGCTAAACTGTCTATTAATGTAGCTACACTGTCTTATAGTGTTCCTAGACTGTCTATTAGTGTAGCTAGATTGTCTATTAGTGTAGCTACACTGTCTTATAGTGTTCCTAGACTGTCTATTAGTGTAGCTAGACTGTCTATTAGTGTAGCTACACTGTCTTTTAGTGTTCTTAGACTGTCTATTAGTGTAGCTAGATTGTCTATTAGTGTAGCTACACTATCTAATAGTGTTCCTAGACTGTCTACTAGTGTAGCTAGACTGTCTATTAGAGTAGCTACACTGTCTAATAGTGTTCCTAGACTGTCTTTTAGTGTAGCTAGATTTCTATCAATATAGCTACACTGTCTATTAGTTTACATAGACGGTCTGTTAGTGTAGCTAGACTGTCTACTAGTGTAGCTACATTGTCTATTGATGTTCCTAGACTATCCGTTAGTGTAGCTAGATTGTCTATCAATGTAGCTACACTGTCTATTAGTTTTCTTATACTGTCTCTTAGAGTAGCTACACTGTCTTTTTGTTTTCATCGACGGTCTATTAGTTAGCTACACTGTCTATTAGAGTTCATAGACTGTCTGTTAGTGTAGCTAGACTGTCTATTAGTGTAGCTACACTGTCTAATAGTGTTCCTAGACTGTCTATTAGTGTAGCTAGACTGTCTACTAGTGTAGCTAAACTGTCTTATAGTGTTTCTAAACTGTCTATTAGTGTAGCTTCACTGTCTATTAGTGTAGCTACACTATCTAATAGCGTTCCTAGACTGTCTATTAGTGTATCTAGATTGTCTATCAATATAGCTACACTGTCTAATAGTTTTCCTATACTGTCTGTTAGTGTAGCTAGACTGTCTACTAGTGTAGCTACATTGTCTATTAGTGTTCCTAGACTGTCTATTAGTATAGCTAGACTGTCTATTAGAGTAGCTAGATTGTCTATCAATATAGCTACACTGTCTATTAGTTTTCCTACACTGTATGTTAGTGTAGCTAGACTGTCTACTAGTGTAGCTACATGGTCTATTGATGTTCCTAGACTATCCGTTAGTGTAGCTAGATTGTCTATCAATGTAGCTACACTGTCTATAATTTTTCTTATACTGTCTGTTAGAGTAGCTACACTGTCTATTTGTTTTCATCGACGGTCTATTAGTTAGCTACACTGTCTATTAGAGTTCATAGACTATCTGTTAGTGTAGCTAGACTGTCTATTAGTGTAGCTACACTGTCTAATAGTGTTCCTAGACTGTCTATTAGTGTAGGTAGACTATCTACTAGTGTAGCTACACTGTCTTATAGTGTTCCTAGTCTGTCTAATAGTGTCCCTAGACTGTCTATTAGTGTAGCTTGATTGTCTATCAATATAGCTACGCTGTCTATTAGTTTTTATAGACTGTCTGTTAGTGTAGCTAGACCGTCTACTAGTGTAGCTACATAGTCTATTGATGTTCCTAGACTGTCCGTTAGTGAAGCTAGATTGTCTATCAATGTAGCTACACTGTCTATTAGTTTTCTTATACTGTCTTTTAGAGAAGCTACACTGTCTATTAGTGTTCATATACTGTCTGTTAGTGTAGCTAGACTGTCTATTAGTGTAGCAACACTGTCTAATAGTACTCCTAGACTGTCTATTAGTGTAGCTACACTGTCTTATAGTGTTCCTAGACTGTCTATTAGTGTAGCTACATTGTCTAATAGTGTTCCTAGACTGTCTACTAGTGTAGCTATACTGTCTATTAGTGTAGCTACACTGTCTAATAGTGTTCCTAGACTGTCTATTAGTGTAGCTAGATTGTGTATCAATATAGCTACACTGTCTATTAGTTTTCATAGACGGTCTGTAAGTGTAGCTAGACTGTCTACTAGTGTAGCTACATTGTCTATTGATGTTCCTAGACTGTCCGTTAGTGTAGCTAGATTGTCTCTCAATATAGCTATGCTGTCTATTAGTTTTCCTATACTGTCTGTTAGTGTAGCTAGACTGTCTACTAGTATAGCTACATTGTCTATTGATGTTCCTAGACTGTCCGTTAGTGTAGCTAGATTGTCTCTCAATGTAGCTACACTGTCTATAAGTTTTCTTATACTGTCTGTTAGAGTAGATACACTGTCTTTTTGTTTTCATCGACGGTCTATTAGTTAGCAACACTGTCTCTTAGAGTTCATAGACTGTCTGTTAGTGTAGCTAGACTGTCTATTAGTGTAGCTACACTGTCTAATAGTGTTCCTAGACTGTCTATTAGTGTAGCTAGACTGTCTACTAGTGTAGCTACACTGTCTTATAGTGTTCCTAGACTGTCTATAAGTGTAGCTAGACTGTCTATTAGTGTAGCTACACTGTCTAATAGTGTTCCTAGACAGTCAATTAGTGTAGCTAGACTGTCTATTAGAGTAGCTACACTGTCTAATAGTGTTCCTAGACTGTCTATTAGTGTAGCTACACTGTCTAATAGTGTTCCTAGACTGTCTGTTAGCGTAACTAGATTGTTTTTCAATGTAGCTACACTGTCTATTTGTTTTCATAGACGGTCTAATAGAGAAGCTACACTGTCTATTAGTGTTCATAGACTGTCTGTTAGTGTAGCTAAACTGTCTATTAATGTAGCTTCACTGTCTTATAGTGTTCCTAGACTGTCTATTAGTGTAGCTAGATTGTCTATTAGTGTAGCTACACTGTCTTATAGTGTTCCTAGACTGTCTATTAGTGTAGCTAGACTGTCTATTAGTGTAGCTACACTGTCTTTTAGTGTTCTTAGACTGTCTATTAGTGTAGCTAGATTGTCTATTCGTGTACCTACACTATCTAATAGTGTTCCTAGACTGTCTACTAGTGTAGCTAGACTGTCTATTAGAGTAGCTACACTGTCTAATAGTGTTCCTAGACTGTCTTTTAGTGTAGCTAGATTGTCTATCAATATAGCTACACTGTCTCTTAGTTTACATAGACGGTCTGTTAGTGTAGCTAGACTGTCTACTAGTGTAGCTACATTGTCTGTTGATGTTCCTAGACTGTCCGTTAGTGAAGCTAGATTGTGTATCAATGTAGCTACACTGTCTCTTAGTTTTCTTATACTGTCTGTTAGTGTAGCTACACTGTCAAATAGTGTTCCTAGACTGTCTATTAGTGTAGCTAGATTGTCTATCAATATAGCAACACTGTCTATTAGTGTTCCTAGACTGTCTATTAGTGTAGCTAGACTGTCTATTAGAGTAGCTACACTGTCTAATAGTGTTCCTAGACTGTCTATTAGTGTAGCTACACTGTGTAATAGTGTTCCTAGACTGTCTGTTAGCGTAACTAGATTGTTTATCAATGTAGCTACACTGTCTATTTGTTTTCATAGACGGTCTATTAGAGAAGCCACACTGTCTATTAGTGTTCATAGACTGTCTGTTAGTTTAGCTACACTGTCTATTAATGTAGCTACACTGTCTTATAGTGTTCCTAGACTGTCTATTAGTGTAGCTAGATTGTCTATTAGTGTAGCTACACTGTCTAATAGTGTTCCTAGACTGTCTATTAGTGTAGCTAGACTGTCTATTAGTGTAGCTTCACTGTCTTATAGTGTTCATAGACTGTCTATTAGTGTAGCTAGATTGTCTATTAGTGTAGCTACACTATCTAATAGTGTTCCTAGACTGTCTACTAGTGTAGCTAGACTGTCTATTAGAGTAGCTACACTGTCTAATAGTGTTCCTAGACTGTCTTTTAGTGTAGCTAGATTGTCTATCAATATAGCTACACTGTCTATTAGTTTTCATAAACGTTCTGTTAGTGTAGCTAGACTGTCTACTAGTGTAGCTACATTGTCTATTGATGTTCCTAGACTGTCCGTTAGTGAAGCTAGATTGTCTATCAATGTAGCTACACTGTCTCTTAGTTTTCTTATACTGTCTGTTAGTGCAGCTACACTGTCTATTAGTGTTCATATACTGTCTGTTAGTGTAGCTAGACTGTCTATCAGTGTAGCTACACTGTCTGATAGTGTTCCTAGACTGTCTATAAGTGTAGCTAGATTGTCTATTAGTGTAGCTACACTGTCTAATAGTGGTCCTAGACTGTCTATTAGTGTAGCTAGACTGTCTATTAGTGTAGCTACACTGTCTAATAGTGTTCCTAGACTGTCTACTAGTGTAGATAGACTGTCTATTAGTGTAGCTACGCTGTCTAATAGTGTTCCTAGACTGTCTATTAGTGTAGCTAGATTTTGTATCAATATAGCTACACTGTCTATTAGTTTTCATAGACGGTCTGTTAGTGTAGCTAGACTGTCTACTAGTGTAGCTACACTGTCTTATAGTGTTCATAGACTGTCTATTAGTGTAGCTAGATTGTCTATTAGTGTAGCTACACTGTCTAATAGTGTTTCTAGACTGTCTATTAGTGTAGCTACACTGTCTTATAGTGTTCATAGACTGTCTATTAGTGTAGCTAGATTGTCTATTAGTGTAGCTTCACTATCTAATAGTGTTCCTAGACTGTCTACTAGTGTAGCTAGACTGTCTATTAGAGTAGCTACACTGTCTAATAGTGTTCCTAGACTCTCTTTTAGTGTAGCTAGATTGTCTATCAATATAGCTACACTGTCTATTAGTTTTCATAGACGGTCTGTTAGTGTAGCTAGACTGTCTACTAGTGTAGCTACATTGTCTATTGATGTTCCTAGACTGTCCGTTAGTGAAGCAAGATTGTCTATCAATGTAGCTACACTGTCTTTTAGTTTTCTTATACTGTTTGTTAGTGCAGCTACACTGTCTATTAATGTTCATATACTGTCTGTTAGTGTAGCTAGACTGTCTAACAGTGTAGCTACACTGTCTAATAGTGTTCCTAGACTGTCTATTAGTGTAGCTAGATTGTCTATTAGTGTAGCTACACTGTCTAATAGTGGTCCTAGACTGTCTATTAGTGTAGCTAGACTGTCTATTAGTGAAGCTACACTGTCTTTTAGTGTTCTTAGACTGGCTATTAGTGTAGCTAGATTGTCTATTAGTGTAGCTACACTATCTAATATTGTTCCTAGACTGTCTTCTAGTGTAGCTAGACTGTCTATTAGAGTAGCTACACTGTCTAATAGTGTTCCTAGACTGTCTTTTAGTGTAGCTAGATTGTCTATCAATATAGCTACACTGTCTATTAGTTTACATAGACGGTCTGTTAGTGTAGCTAGACTGTCTACTAGTGTAGCTACATTGTCTGTTGATGTTCCTAGACTGTCCGTTAGTGAAGCTAGATTGTCTATCAATGTAGCTACACTGTCTCTTAGTTTTCTTATACTGTCTGTTAGTGTAGCTACACTGTCTATTAGTGTTCATATACTGTCTGTTCGTGTAGCTAGACTGTCTATTAGTGTAGCTACACTGTCTAATAGTGTTCCTAGACTGTCTATTAGTGTAGCTAGATTGTCTATCAATATAGCAACACTGTCTATTAGTGTTCCCAGACTGTCTATTAGTGTAGCTAGACTGTCTATTAGAGTAGCTACACTGTCTAATAGTGTTCCTAGACTGTCTATTAGTGTAGCTACACTGTGTAATAGTTTTCCTAGACTGTCTGTTAGCGTAAATTGATTGTTTATCAATGTAGCTACACTGTCTATTTGTTTTCATAGACGGTCTATTAGAGAAGCTACACTGTCTATTAGTGTTCATAGACTGTCTGTTAGTTTAGCTACACTGTCTATTAATGTAGCTACACTGTCTTAGAGTGTTCCTAGACTGTCTATTAGTGTAGCTATATTGTCTATTAGTGTAGCTAAACTGTCTTATAGTGTTCCTAGACTGTCTATAAGTGTAGCTAGACTGTCTATTAGTGTAGCTACACTGTCTTATAGTGTTCATAGACTGTCTATTAGTGTAGCTAGATTGTCTATTAGTGTAGCTACACTATCTAATAGTGTTCCTAGACTGTCTACTAGTGTAGCTAGACTGTCTATTAGAGTAGCTACACTGTCTAATAGTGTTCCTAGACTGTCTTTTAGTGTAGCTTGATTGTCTATCAATATAGCTACACTGTCTATTAGTTTTCATAGACGGTCTGTTAGTGTAGCTAGACTGTCTACTAGTGTAGCTACATTGTCTATTGATGTTCCTAGACTGTTCGTTAGTGAAGCTAGATTGTCTATCAATGTAGCTACACTGTCTCTTAGTTTTCTTATACTGTCTGTTAGTGCAGCTACACTGTCTATTAGTGTTCATATACTGTCTGTTAGTGTAGCTAGACTGTCTATCAGTGCAGCTACACTGTCTAATAGTGTTCCTAGACTGTCTATAAGTGTAGCTAGATTGTCTATTAGTGTAGCTACACTGTCTAATAGTGGTCCTAGACTGTCTATTAGTGTAGCTAGACTGTCTATTAGTGTAACTACACTGTCTAATAGTGTTCCTAGACTGTCTACTAGTGTAGATAGACTGTCTATTAGTGTAGCTACACTGTCTAATAGTGTTCCTAGACTGTCTATTAGTGTAGCTAGATTTTGTATCAATATAGCTACACTGTCTATTAGTTTTCATAGACGGTCTGTTAGTGTAGCTAGACTGTCTACTAGTGTAGCTACACTGTCTTATAGTGTTCATAGACTGTCTATTAGTGTAGCTAGATTGTCTATTAGTGTAGCTACACTGTCTAATAGTGTTCCTAGACTGTCTATTAGTGTAGCTACACTGTCTTATAGTGTTCATAGACTGTCTATTAGTGTAGCTAGATTGTCTATTAGTGTAGCTTCACTATCTAATAGTGTTCCTAGACTGTCTACTAGTGTAGCTAGACTGTCTATTAGAGTAGATACACTGTCTAATAGTGTTCCTAGACTGTCTTTTAGTGTAGCTAGATTGTCTATCAATATAGCTACACTGTCTATTAGTTTTCATAGACGGTCTGTTAGTGTAGCTAGACTGTCTACTAGTGTAGCTACATTTTCTTTTGATGTTCCTAGACTGTCCGTTAGTGAAGCAAGATTGTCTATCAATGTAGCTACACTGTCTCTTAGTTTTCTTATACTGTTTGTTAGTGCAGCTACACTGTCTATTAATGTTCATATACTGTCTGTTAGTGTAGCTACACTGTCTAACAGTGTAGCTACACTGTCTAATAGTGTTCCTAGACTGTCTATTAGTGTAGCTAGATTGTCTATTAGTGTAGCTACACTGTCTAATAGTGGTCCTAGACTGTCTATTATTGTAGCTAGACTGTCTATTAGTGTAGCTACACTGTCTAATAGTGTTCCTAGACTGTCTACTAGTGTAGATAGACTGTTTATTAGTGTAGCTACACTGTCTTATAGTGTTCCTAGACTGTCTATTAGTGTAGCTAGATTGTGTATCAATATAGCTACACTGTCTATTAGTTTTCATAGACGGTCTGTTAGTGTAGCTAGAATGTCTACTAGTGTAGCTACATTGTCCATTGATGTTCCTGGACTGTCCGTTAGTGTAGCTAGATTGTCTATCAATGTAGCTACACTGTCTTTTAATTTTCTTATACTGTGCGTTAGAGTAGCTACACTGTCTATTAGTGTTCATATACTGTCTGTTCGTGTAGCTAGACTGTCTATTAGTGTAGCTACACTGTCTAATAGTGTTCCTAGACTGTCTTTTAGTGTAGCTAGATTGTCTATCAATATAGCTATACTGTCTATTAGTTTTCCTATACTGTCTGTTAGTGTAGCTAGATTGTCTACTAGTGTAGCTACATTGTCTATTAGTGTTCCTAGACTGTCTATTAGTATAGCTACACTATCTATTAGAGTAGCTAGATTGTCTATCAATATAGCTACACTGTCTATTAGTTTTCCTATACTGTATGTTAGTGTAGCTAGACTGTCTACTAGTGTAGCTACATGGTCTATTGATGTTCCTAGACTATCCGTTAGTGTAGCTAGATTGTCTATCAATGTAGCTACACTGTCTATTAGTTTTCTTATACTGTCTCTTAGAGTAGCTACACTGTCTTTTTGTTTTCATCGGCGGTCTATTAGTTAGCTACACTGTCTATTAGAGTTCATAGACTGTCTGTTAGTGTAGCTAGACTGTCTATTAGTGTAGCTACACTTTCTAATAGTGTTCCTAGACTGTCTATTAGTGTAGCTAGACTGTCTACTAGTGTAGCTTCACTGTCTATTAGTGTAGCTACACTGTCTAATAGTGTTCCTAGACTGTCTATTAGTGTATCTAGATTGTCTATCAATATAGCTACACTGTCTATTAGTTTTCCTATACTGTCTGTTAGTGTAGCTAGACTGTCTCTTAGTGTAGCTACACTGTCTAATAGTGTTCCTAGACTGTCTATTAGTGTAGCTAGACTGTCTATTAGTGTAGCTACACTGTCTAATAGTGTTCCTAGACTGTCTGTTAGCGTAACTAGATTGTTCATCAATGTAGCTACACTGTCTATTTGTTTTCATAGACGGTCTATTAGAGAAGCTACACTGTCTATTAGTGTTCATAGACAGTCTGTTAGTTTAGCTACACTGTCTATTAATGTAGCTACACTGTCTTATAGTGTTCCTAGACTGTCTATTAGTGTAGCTAGATTGTCTATTAGTGTAGCTACACTGTCTAATAGTGTTCCTACAATGTCTATTAGTGTAGCTAGACTGTCTATTAGTGTAGCTACACTGTCTTATAGTTTTCATAGACTGTCTATTAAGGATTGTCTATTAGTGTAGCTACACTATCTAATAGTGTTCCTAGACTGTCTACTAGTTTAGCTAGACTGTCTATTAGAGTAGCTACACTGTCTAATAGTGTTCATAGACTGTCTTTTAGTGTAGCTAGATTGTCTATCAATATAGCTACACTGTCTATTAGTTTTCATAGACGGTCTGTTAGTGTAGCTAGACTGTCTACTAGTGTAGCTACATTGTCTATTGATGTTTCTAGACTGCCCGTTAGTGAAGCTAGATTGTCTATCAATGTAGCTACACTGTCTCTTAGTTTTCTTAAACTGTCTGTTAGTGCAGCTACACTGTCTATTAGTGTTCATATACTGTCTGTTAGTGTAGCTAGACTGTCTATCAGTGTAGCTACACTGTCTAATAGTGTTCCTAGACTGTCTATTAGTGTAGCTAGATTGTCTATTAGTGTAGCTACACTGTCTAATAGTGTTCCTAGACTGTCTAATAGTGTAGCTAGACTGTCTATTAGTGTTGCTACACTGTCTAATAGTGTTCCTAGACTGTCTACTAGTGTAGATAGACTGTCTATTAGTGTAGCTACACTGTCTAATAGTGTTCCTAGACTGTCTATTAGTGTAGCTAGATTTTGTATCAATATAGCTACACTGTCTAGTAGTTTTCATAGACGGTCTGTTAGTGTAGCTAGACTGTCTACTAGTGCAGCTACATTGTCTATTGATGTTCCTGGACTGTCCGTTAGTGTAGCTAGATTGTCTATCAATGTAGCTACACTGTCTTTTAATTTTCTTATACTGTGCGTTAGTGTAGCTACACTGTCTATTAGTGGTCATATACTGTCTGTTCGTGTAGCTAGACTGTCTATTAGTGTAGCTACACTGTCTAATAGTGTTCCTAGACTGTCTATTAGAGTAGCTAGATTGTCTATCAATATAGCTACACTGTCTATTAGTTTTCCTATACTGTCTGTTAGTGTAGCTAGACTGTCTACTAGTGGAGCTACATGGTCTATTGATGTTCCTAGATTATCCGTTAGTGTAGCTAGATTATCTATCAATGTAGCTACACTGTCTATTAGTTTTCTTATACTGTCTGTTAGAATAGCTTCACTGTCTTTATGTTTTCATCGACGGTCTATTAGTTAGCTACACTGTCTATAAGAGTTCATAGACTGTCTATTAGTGTAGCTAGATTGTCTATTAGTGTAGCTACACTGTCTAATAGTGTTCCTAGACTGTCTATTAGTGTAGCTAGACTGTCTACTAGTGTAGCTACACTGTCTTATAGTGTTCCTAAACTGTCTATTAGTGTAGCTCGACTGTCTATTAGTGTAGCTATACTGTCTAATAGTGTTCCTAGACTGTCTATTAGTGTAGCTAGACTGTCTGTTAGAGAAGCTACACTGTCTAATAGTGTTCATAGACTGTCTCTTTGTATAGCTACACTGTCTAATAGTGTTCCTAGACTGTCTATTAGTGTAGCTAGATTGTGTATCAATATAGCTACACTGTCTATTTGTTTTCATTGACGGTCTATTAGAGAAGCTACACTGTCTATCAGTGTTCATAGACTGTCTGTTAGTGTAGCTATACTGTCTTATAGTGTTCCTAGACTGTCTATTAGTGTAGCTAGATTGTCTATTAGTGTAGCTACACTGTCTTATAGTGTTCCTAGACTATCTATTAGTGTAGCTAGACTGTCTATTAGTGTAGCTACACTGTCTATTAGTGTTCATAGACTGTCTGTTAGTGTAGCTAGACTGTCTATTAGTGTAGCTACACTGTCTTGTAGTGTTCCTAGACTGTCTATTAGTGTAGCTAGATTGTCTATTAGTGTAGCTACACTGTCTAATAGTGTTCCTAGACTGTCTACTAGTGTAGCTAGACTGTCTATTAGAGTAGCTACACCGTCTAATAGTGTCCCTAGACTGTTTATTAGTGTAGCTAGATTATCTATCAATATAGCTACGCTGTCTATTAGTTTTTATAGACGGTCTGTTAGTGTAGCTAGACTGTCTACTAGTGTAGCTACATTGTCTATTGATGTTCCTAGACTGTCCGTTAGTGAAGCTAGATTGTCTATCAATGTAGCTACACTGTCTATTAGTTTTCTTATACTGTCTGTAAGAGAAGCTACACTGTCTATTAGTGTTCATGTACTGTCTGTTAGTGTAGCTAGACTGTCTATCAGTGTAGCTACACTGTCTAATAGTGATCCTAGACTGTCTATTAGTGTAGCTAGGTTGTCTATTAGTGTAGCTACACTGTCTAATAGTGTTCCTAGACTGTCTACTAGTGTAGCTATACTGTCTATTAGTGTAGCTACACTGTCTAATAGTGTTCCTAGACTGTCTATTAGTGTAGCTAGATTGTGTATCAATATAGCTACACTGTCTATTAGTTTTCATGGACGGTCTGTTAGTGTAGCTAGACTGTCTACTAGTGTAGCTACATTGTCTATTGATGTTCCTAGACTGTCTTTTAGTGTAGCTAGATTGTCTATCAATATAGCTACACTGTCTATTAGTTTTCATAGACGGTCTGTTAGTGTAGCTAGACTGTCTACTAGTGTAGCTACATTGTCTATTGATGTTTCTAGACTGCCCGTTAGTGAAGCTAGATTGTCTATCAATGTAGCTACACTGTCTCTTAGTTTTCTTAAACTGTCTGTTAGTGCAGCTACACTGTCTATTAGTGTTCATATACTGTCTGTTAGTGTAGCTAGACTGTCTATCAGTGTAGCTACACTGTCTAATAGTGTTCCTAGACTGTCTCTTTGTATAGCTACACTGTCTAATAGTGTTCCTAGACTGTCTATTAGTGTAGCTAGATTGTGTATCAATATAGCTACACTGTCTATTTGTTTTCATTGACGGTCTATTAGAGAAGCTACACTGTCTATCAGTGTTCATAGACTGTCTGTTAGTGTAGCTATACTGTCTTATAGTGTTCCTAGACTGTCTATTAGTGTAGCTAGATTGTCTATTAGTGTAGCTACACTGTCTTATAGTGTTCCTAGACTATCTATTAGTGTAGCTAGACTGTCTATTAGTGTAGCTACACTGTCTATTAGTGTTCATAGACTGTCTGTTAGTGTAGCAAGACTGTCTATTAGTGTAGCTACACTGTCTTATAGTGTTCCTAGACTGTCTATTAGTGTAGCTAGATTGTCTATTAGTGTAGCTACACTGTCTAATAGTGTTCCTAGACTGTCTATTAGTGTAGCTAGATTTTGTATCAATATAGCTACACTGTCTATTAGTTTTCATAGACGGTCTGTTAGTGTAGCTAGACTGTCTACTAGTGCAGCTACATTGTCTATTGATGTTCCTGGACTGTCCGTTAGTGTAGCTAGATTGTCTATCAATGTAGCTACACTGTCTTTTAATTTTCTTATACTGTGCGTTAGTGTAGCTACACTGTCTATTAGTGGTCATATACTGTCTGTTCGTGTAGCTAGACTGTCTATTAGTGTAGCTACACTGTCTAATAGTGTTCCTAGACTGTCTATTAGTGTAGCTAGATTGTGTATCAATATAGCTACACTGTCTATTAGTTTTCATAGACGGTCTGTTAGTGTAGTTAGACTGTCTACTAGTGTAGCTACATTGTCTATTGATGTTCCTAGACTGTCCGTTAGTGTAGCTAGATTTTCTATCAATGTAGCTACACTGTCTTTTAATTTTCTTATACTGTCTGTTAGAGTAGCTTAACTGTCTATTAGTGTTCATATACTGTCTGTTCGTGTAGCTAGACTGTCTATTAGTGTAGCTTTACTGTCTAATAGTGTTCCTAGACTGTCTATTAGTGCAGCTAGATTGTCAATCAATATAGCAACACTGTCTATTAGTTTTCCTATACTGTCTGTTAGTGTAGCTAGACTGTCTACTAGTGTAGCTACATTGTCTCTTAGTGTTCCTAGACTGTCTATTAGTGTAGCTAGACTGTCTATTAGAGTAGCTAGATTGTCTATCAATATAGCTACACTGTCTATTAGTTTTCCTATACTGAATATTTGTGTAGCTAGACTGTCTACTAGTGTAGCTACATAGTCTTTTGATGTTCCTAGACTGTCCGTTAGTGTAGCTAGATTGTCTCTCAAGGTAGCTACACTGTCTATAAAGTTTCTTATACTGTCTGTTAGAGTAGCTACACTGTCTATTTGTTTTCATCGACAGTCTATTAGTTAGCTACACTGTCTATTAGAGTTCATAGACTGTCTGTTAGTGTAGCTTGACTGTCTTTAAGTGTAGCTACACTGTCTAATAGTGTTCCTAGACTGTCTATTAGTGTAGTTAGAATGTCTACTAGTGTAGCTACACTGTCTTATAGTGTTCCTAGACTGTCTATTAGTGTAGCTAGACTGTCTATAAGTGTAGCTACACTGTCTAATAGTGTTCCTAGACTGTTTATTAGTGTAGCTAGACTGTCTATTGGAGTAGCTACACTGTCTAATAGTGTTCCTAGACTGTCAATTAGTGTAGCTAGACTGTCTATAAGTGTAGCTACACTGTCTAATAGTGTTCCTAGACTGTATGTTAGCGTAACTAGATTGTTTATCAATGTAGCTACACTGTCTATTTGTTTTCATAGACGGTCTATTAGAGAAGCTACACTGTCTATTAGTGTTCATAGACTGTCTGTTAGTGTAGCTACACTGTCTATTATTGTAGCTACACTGTCTTATAGTGTTCCTAGACTGTCTATTAGTGTAGCTAGCTGTCTATTAGTGTAGCTACACTGTCTTATAGTGTTCCTAGACTGTCTATTAGTGTAGATAGACTGTCTATTAGTGTAGCTACACTGTCTATTAGTGTTCATAGACTGTCTGTTAGTGTAGCTAGACTGTCTATTAGTGTAGCTACACTGTCTTATAGTGTTCATAGACTGTCTATTAGTGTAGCTAGATTGTCTATTATTGTAGCTACACTATCTAATAGTGTTCCTAGACTGTCTACTAGTGTAGCTAGACTGTCTGTGAGAGTAGTTACACTGTCTAATAGTGTTCCTAGACTGTCTTTTAGTGTAGCTAGATTGTCTATCAATATAGCTACACTGTCTATTAGTTTACATAGACGGTCTGTTAGTGTAGCTAGACTGTCTACTAGTGTAGCTACATTGTCTATTGATGTTCCTAGACTGTCCGTTAGTGAAGCTAGATTGTCTATCAATGTAGCTAGACTGTCTCTTAGTTTTCTTATACTGTCTGTTAGTGTAGCTACACTGTCTTTTAGTGTTCATATACTGTCTGTTAGTGTAGCTAGACTGTCTATCAGTGTAGCTACACTATCTAATAGTGTTCCTAGACTGTCTATTAGTGTAGCTAGATTGTCTATTAGTGTAGCTACACTGTCTAATAGTGTTCCTAGACTGTCTATTAGTGTAGCTACACTGTCTAATAGTGTTCCTAGACTGTCTACTAGTGTAGATAGACTGTCTATTAGTGTAGCTACACTGTCTAATAGTGTTCCTAGACTGTCTATTAGTGTAGCTAGATTTTGTATCAATATAGCTACACTGTCTATTAGTTTTCTTAGACGGTCTGTTAGTGTAGCTAGACTGTCTACTAGTGTAGCTACATTGTCTATTGATGTTCCTAGACTGTCCGTTAGTGAAGCTAGATTGTCTATCAATGTAGCTACACTGTCTTTTAATTTTCTTATACTGTCTGTTAGAGTAGCTACATTGTTTATTAGTGTTCATAGACTGTCTGTTAGTGTAGCTACACTGTCTATTAATGTAGCTACACTGTCTTATAGTGTTCCTAGACTGTCTATTAGTGTAGCTAGATTGTCTATTAGTGTAGCTACACTGTCTTATAGTGTTCCTAGACTGTCTATTAGTGTAGATAGACTGTCTATTAGTGTAGCTACACTGTCTTATAGTGTTCATAGACTGTCTATTAGTGTAGCTAGATTGTCTATTAGTGTAGCTACACTATCTAATAGTGTTCCTAGACTGTCTACTAGTGTAGCTAGACTTTCTATTAGAGTAGCTACACTGTCTAATAGTGTTCCTAGACTGTCTTTTAGTGTAGCTAGATTGTCTATCAATATAGCTACACTGTCTATTAGTGTAGCTAGACTGTCTATTAGTGTAGCTACACTGTCTATTAGTGTTCATAGACTGTCTGTTAGTGTAGCTAGACTGTCTATTAGTGTAGCTACACTGTCTTATAGTGTTCCTAGACTGTCTATTAGTGTAGCTAGATTGTCTATTAGTGTAGCTACACTGTCTAATAGTGTTCCTAGACTGTCTACTAGTGTAGCTAGACTGTCTATTAGAGTAGCTACACCGTCTTATAGTGTCCCTAGACTGTTTATTAGTGTAGCTAGATTATCTATCAATATAGCTACGCTGTCTATTAGTTTTTATAGACGGTCTGTTAGTGTAGCTAGACTCTCTACTAGTGTAGCTACATTGTCTATTGATGTTCCTAGACTGTCCGTTAGTGAAGCTAGATTGTCTATCAATGTAGCTACACTGTCTATTAGTTTTCTTATACTGTCTGTTAGAGTAGCTACACTGTCTATTAGTGTACATGTACTGTCTGTTAGTGTAGCTAGACTGTCTATTAGTGTAGCTACACTGTCTAATAGTGTTCCTAGACTGTCTATGAGTGTAGCTACATTGTCTAATAGTGTTCCTAGACTGTCTACTAGTGTAGCTATACTGTCTATTAGTGTAGCTACACTGTCTAATAGTGTTCCTAGACTGTCTATTAGTGTAGCTAGATTGTGTATCAATATAGCTACACTGTCTATTAGTGTTCATAGACGATCTGTTAGTGTAGCTAGACTGTCTATTAGTGTAGCTACATTGTCTATTGATGTTCCTAGACTGTCCGTTATTGTAGCTAGATTGTCTATCAATGTAGCTACACTGTCTTTTAATTTTCTTATACAGTCTGTTAGAGTAGCTACACTGTCTATTAGTGTTCATATACTGTCTGTTCGTGTAGCTAGACTGTCTATTAGTGTAGCTATACTGTCTAATAGTGTTCCTAGACTGTCTATTAGTGTAGCTATATTGTCAATCAATATAGCTACACTGTCTATTAGTTTTCCTATACTGTCTGTTAGTGTAGCTAGACTGTCTACTAGTGTAGCTACATTGTCTATTAGTGTTCCTAGACTGTCTATTAGTGTAGCTAGACTGTCTATTAGAGTAGCTAGATTGTCTATCAATATAGCTACACTGTCTATTAGTTTTCCTATACTGAATGTTTGTGTAGCTAGACTGTCTACTAGTGTAGCTACATTGTCTATTGATGTTCCTAGACTGTCCGTTAGTGTAGCTAGATTGTCTCTCAATGTAGCTACACTGTCTATAAGTTTTCTTATACTTTCTGTTAGAGTAGCTACACTGTCTATTTGTTTTCATCGACAGTCTATTAGTTAGCTACACTGTCTATTAGAGTTCATAGACTGTCTGTTAGTGTAGCTAGACTGTCTTTTAGTGTAGCTACACTGTCTAATAGTGTTCCTAGACTGTCTATTAGTGTAGCTAGACTGTCTACTAGTGTAGCTACACTGTCTTATAGTGTTCCTAGACTGTCTATTAGTGTAGCTAGACTGTCTATAAGTGTAGCTACACTGTCTAATAGTGTTCCTAGACTGTCTATTAGTGTAGCTAGACTGTCTATCAGAGTAGCTACACTGTCTAATAGTGTTCCTAGACTGTCTATTGGTGTAGCTACACTGTCTAATAGTGTTCCTAGAGTGTCTGTTAGCGTAACTAGATTGTTTATCAATGTAGCTACACTGTCTATTTGTTTTCATAGACGGTCTATTAGAGAAGCTACACTGTCTTTTAGTGTTCATAGACTGTCTGTTAGTGTAGCTACACTATCTATTAATGTAGCTGCACTGTCTTATAGTGCTCCTAGACTGTCAATTAGTGTAGCTTGATTGTCTATTAGTGTAGCTACACTGTCTTATAGTGTTCCTAGACTGTCTATTAGTGTAGCTAGACTGTCTATTAGTGTAGCTACACTGTCTTTTAGTGTTCATAGACTGTCTGTTAGTGAAGCTAGACTGTCTATTAGTGTAGCTACACTGTCTTATAGTGTTAATAGACTGTCTATTAGTGTAGCTAGATTGTCTATTAGTGTAGCTACACTATCTAATAGTGTTCCTAGACTGTCTACTAGTGTAGCTAGACTGTCAATTAGAGTAGCTACACTGTCTAATAGTGTTCCTAGACTGTCTTTTAGTGTAGCTAGATTGTCTATCAATATAGCTATACTGTTTATTAGTTTACATAGACGGTCTGTTAGTGTAGCTAGACTGTCTACTAGTGTAGCTACATTGTCTATTGATGTTCCTAGAATGTCCGTTAGTGAAGCTAGATTGTCTATCAATGTAGCTACACTGTCTCTTAGTTTTCTTATACTGTCTGTTAGTGTAGCTACACTGTCTATTAGTGTTCATATACGGTCTGTTAGTGTAGTTAGACTGTCTATCAGTGTAGCTACACTGTCTAATAGTGTTCCTAGACTGTCTATTAGTGTAGCTAGATTGTCTATTAGTGTAGCTACACTGTCTAATAGTGTTCCTAGACTGTCTATTAGTGTAGCTAGACTGTCTATTAGTGTAGCTACACTGTCTAATAGTGTTCCTAGACTGTCTACTAGTGTAGATAGACTGTCTATTAGTGTAGCTACACTGTCTAATAGTGTTCCTAGACTGTCTATTAGTGTAGCTAGATTGTCTATTAGTGTAGCTACACTATCTAATAGTGTTCCTAGACTGTCTACTAGTGTAGCTAGACTGTCTGTTAGAGTAGCTACACTGTCTAATAGTGTTCCTAGACTGTCTTTTAGTGTAGCTAGATTGTCTATCAATATAGCTACACTGTCTATTAGTTTACATAGACGGTCTGTTAGTGTAGCTAGACTGTCTACTAGTGTAGCTACATTGTCTATTGATGTTCCTAGACTGTCCGTTAGTGAAGCTAGATTGTCTATCAATGTAGCTACACTGTCTCTTAGTTTTCTTATACTGTCTGTTAGTGTAGCTACACTGTCGATTAGTGTTCATATACTGTCTGTTAGTGTAGCTAGACTGTCTATCAGTGTAGCTACACTGTCTAATAGTGTTCCTAGACTGTCTATAAGTGTAGCTAGATTGTCTATTAGTGTAGCTACACTGTCTAATAGTGTTCCTAGACTGTCTATTAGTGTAGCTACACTGTCTAATAGTGTTCCTAGACTGTCTACTAGTGTAGATAGACTGTCTATTAGTGTAGCTACACTGTCTAATAGTGTTCCTAGACTGTCTATTAGTGTAGCTAGATTTTGTATCAATATAGCTACACTGTCTATTAGTTTTCTTAGACGGTCTGTTAGTGTAGCTAGACTGTCTACTAGTGTAGCTACATTGTCTATTGATGTTCCTAGACTGTCCGTTAGTGTAGCTAGATTGTCTATCAATGTAGCTACACTGTCTTTTAATTTTCTTATACTGTCTGTTAGAGTAGCTACATTGTTTATTAGTGTTCATAGACTGTCTGTTAGTGTAGCTACACTGTCTATTAATGTAGCTACACTGTCTTATAGTGTTCCTAGACTGTCTATTAGTGTAGCTAGACTGTCTATTAGTGTAGCTACACTGTCTTATAGTGTTCATAGACTGTCTATTAGTGTAGCTAGATTGTCTATTAGTGTAGCTACACTATCTAATAGTGTTCCTAGACTGTCTACTAGTGTAGCTAGACTTTCTATTAGAGTAGCTACACTGTCTAATAGTGTTCCTAGACTGTCTTTTAGTGTAGCTAGATTTTCTATCAATATAGCTACACTGTCAATTAGTGTAGCTAGACTGTCTATTAGTGTAGCTACACTGTCTATTAGTGTTCATAGACTGTCTGTTAGTGTAGCTAGACTGTCTATTAGTGTAGCTACACTGTCTTATAGTGTTCCTAGACTGTCTATTAGTGTAGCTAGATTGTCTATTAGTGAAGCTACACTGTCTAATAGTGTTCCTAGACTGTCTACTAGTGTAGCTAGACTGTCTATTAGAGTAGCTACACCGTCTAATAGTGTCCCTAGACTGTTTAATAGTGTAGCTAGATTATCTATCAATATAGCTACGCTGTCTATTAGTTTTTATAGACGGTCTGTTAGTGTAGCTAGACTCTCTACTAGTGTAGCTACATTGTCTATTGATGTTCCTAGACTGTCCGTTAGTGAAGCTAGATTGTCTATCAATGTAGCTACACTGTCTATTAGTTTTCTTATAATGTCTGTTAGAGTAGCTACACTGTCTATTAGTGTTCATGTACTGTCTGTTAGTGTAGCTAGACTGTCTATCAGTGTAGCTACACTGTCTAATAGTGATGCTAGACTGTCTATTAGTGTAGCTAGGTTGTCTATTAGTGTAGCTACACTGTCTAATAGTGTTCCTAGACTGTCTATGAGTGTAGCTACATTGTCTAATAGTGTTCCTAGACTGTCTACTAGTGTAGCTATACTGTCTATTAGTGTAGCTACACTGTCTAATAGTGTTCCTAGACTGTCTATTAGTGTAGCTAGATTGTGTATCAATATAGCTACACTGTCTATTAGTGTTCATAGACGGTCTGTTAGTGTAGCTAGACTGTCTATTAGTGTAGCTACATTGTCTATTGATGTTCCTAGACTGTCCGTTATTGTAGCTAGATTGTCTATCAATGTAGCTATACTGTCTTTTAATTTTCTTATACTGTCTGTTAGAGTAGCTACACTGTCTATTAGTGTTCATATACTGTCTGTTCGTGTAGCTAGACTGTCTATTAGTGTAGCTATACTGTCTAATAGTGTTCCTAGACTGTCTATTAGTGTAGCTAGATTGTCAATCAATATAGCTACACTGTCTATTAGTTTTCCTATACTGTCTGTTAGTGTAGCTAGACTGTCTACTAGTGTAGCTACATTGTCTATTAGTGTTCCTAGACTGTCTATTAGTGTAGCTAGACTGTCTATTAGAGTAGCTAGATTGTCTATCAATATAGCTACACTGTCTATTAGTTTTCCTATACTGAATGTTTGTGTAGCTAGACTGTGTACTAGTGTAGCTACATTGTCTATTGATGTTCCTAGACTGTCCGTTAGTGTAGCTAGATTGTCTCTCAATGTAGCTACACTGTCTATAAGTTTTCTTATACTGTCTGTTAGAGTAGCTACACTGTCTATTTGTTTTCATCGACAGTCTATTAGTTAGCTACACTGTCTATTAGAGTTCATAGACTGTCTGTTAGTGTAGCTAGACTGTCTTTTAGTGTAGCTACACTGTCTAATAGTGTTCCTAGACTGTCTATTAGTGTAGCTAGACTGTCTACTAGTGTAGCTACACTGTCTTATAGTGTTCCTAGACTGTCTATTAGTGTAGCTAGACTGTCTATAAGTGTAGCTACACTGTCTAATGGTGTTCCTAGACTGTCTATTAGTGTAGCTAGACTGTCTATCAGAGTAGCTACACTGTCTAATAGTGTTCCTAGACTGTCTATTGGTGTAGCTACACTGTCTAATAGTGTTCCTAGACTGTCTGTTAGCGTAACTAGATTGTTTATCAATGTAGCTACACTGTCTTTTTGTTTTCATAGACGGTCTATTAGAGAAGCTACACTGTCTATTAGTGTTCATAGACTGTCTGTTAGTGTAGCTACACTGTCTATTAATGTAGCTGCACTGTCTTATAGTGTTCCTAGACTGTCTATTAGTGTAGCTAGATTGTCTATTAGTGTAGCTACACTGTCTTATAGTGTTCCTAGACTGTCTATTAGTGTAGCTAGACTGTCTATTAGTGTAGCTAGATTGTCTATGAGTATAGCTACACTATCTAATAGTGTTCCTAGACTGTCTATTAGTGTAGCTAGATTGTCTATTAGTGTAGCTACACTATCTAATAGTGTTCCTAGACTGTCTACTAGTGTAGCTAGACTGTCAATAAGAGGAGCTACACTGTCTTATAGTGTTCCTAGACTGTCTTTTAGTGTAGCTAGATTGTCTATCAATATAGCTACACTGTTTATTAGTTTACATAGACGGTCTGTTAGTGTAGCTAGACTGTCTACTAGTGTAGCTACATTGTCTATTGATGTTCCTAGACTGTCCGTTAGTGAAGCTAGATTGTCTATCAATGTAGCTACACTGTCTCTTAGTTTTCTTATACTGTCTGTTAGTGTAGCTACACTGTCTATTAGTGTTCATATACTGTCTGTTAGTGTAGCTAGACTGTCTATCAGTGTAGCTACACTGTCTAATAGTGTTCCTAGACTGTCTACTAGTGTAGATAGACTGTCTATTAGTGTAGCTACACTGTCTAATAGTGTTCCTAGACTGTCTATTAGTGTAGCTAGATTTTGTATCAATATAGCTACACTCTCTATTAGTTTTCTGAGACGGTCTGTTAGTGTAGCTAGACTGTGTACTAGTGTAGCTACATTGTCTATTTATGTTCCTAGACTGTCCGTTAGTGTAGCTAGATTGTCTATCAATGTAGCTACACTGTCTTTTAATTTTCTTATACTGTCTGTTAGAGTAGCTACACTGTCGATTAGTGTTCATAGACTGTCTGTTAGTGTAGCTACACTGTCTGTTAATGTAGCTACACTGTCTTATAGTGTTCCTAGACTGTCTATTAGTGTAGCTAGATTGTCTATTAGTGTAGCTACACTGTCTTATAGTGTTCCTAGACTGTCTATTAGTGTAGCTAGACTGTCTATTAGTGTAGCTACACTGTCTTATAGTGTTCATAGACTTTCTATTAGTGTAGCTTGATTGTCTATTAGTGTAGCTACACTATCTAATAGTGTTCCTAGACTGTCTACTAGTGTAGCTAGACTGTCTATGAATGTAGCTACACTGTCTAATAGTGTTCCTAGACTGTCTTTAAGTGTAGCTAGATTGTCTATCAATATAGCTACACTGTCTATTAGTTTTCATAGACGGTCTGTTAGTGTAGCTAGACTGTCTACTAGTGTAGCTACATTGTCTATTGATGTTCCTAGACTGTCCGTTAGTGAAGCTAGATTGTCTATCAATGTAGCTACACTGTCTCTTAGTTTTCTTATACTGTCTGTTAGTACAGCCACACTGTCTATTAGTGTTCATATACTGTCTGTTACTGTGGCTAGACTGTCTATCAGTGTAGCAACACTGTCTAATAGTGTTCCTAGACTGTCTATTAGTGTATCTAGATTGTCTATTAGTGTAGCTACACTGTCTAATAGTGTTCCTAGACTGTCTGTTCGTGTAGCTGACTGTCTATTAGTGTAGCTTCACTGTCTAATAGTGTTCCTATACTGTCTATTAGTGTAGCTAGATTGTCTCTCAATGTAGCTACACTGTCTATTAGTGTTCATAGACTGTCTGTTAGTGTAGCTAGACTGTCTATTAGTGTAGCTACACTGTCTAATAGTGTTCCTAGACTGTCTATTAGTGTAGCTAGATTGTCTATTAGTGAAGCTACACTGTCTAATAGTGTTCCTAGACTGTCTACTAGTGTAGCTAGACTGTCTATTAGAGTAGCTACACCGTCTAATAGTGTCCCTAGACTGTTTATTAGTGTAGCTAGATTATCTATCAATATAGCTAAGCTGTCTATTAGTTTTTATAGACGGTCTGTTAGTGTAGCTAGACTCTCTACTAGTGTAGCTACATTGTCTATTGATGTTCCTAGACTGTCCATTAGTGAAGCTAGATTGTCTATCAATGTAGCTACACTGTCTATTAGTTTTTTTTATAATGTCTGTTAGAGTAGCTACACTGTCTATTAGTGTTCATGTACTATCTGTTAGTGTAGCTAGACTGTCTATCAGTGTAGCTACACTGTCTAATAGTGATCCTAGACTGTCTATTAGTGTAGCTAGGTTGTCTATTAGTGTAGCTACACTGTCTAATAGTGTTCCTAGACCCTCTATTAGTGTAGCTACATTGTCTAATAGTGTTCCTAGACTGTCTACTAGTGTAGCTATACTGTCTATTAGTGTAGCTACACTGTATAATAGTGTTCCTAGACTGTCTATTAGTGTAGCTAGATTGTGTATCAATATAGCTACACTGTCTATTAGTTTTCATAGACGGTCTGTTAGTGTAGCTAGCCTGTCTACTAGTGTAGCTACATTGTCTATTGATGTTCCTAGACTGTCCGTTATTGTAGCTAGATTGTCTATCAATGTAGCTACACTGTCTTTTAATTTTCTTATACTGTCTGTTAGAGTAGCTACACTGTCTATTAGTGTTCATATACTGTCTGTTCGTGTAGCTAGACTGTCTATTAGTGTAGCTATACTGTCTAATAGTGTTCCTAGACTGTCTATTAGTGTAGCTAGATTGTCTATCAATATAGCTACACTGTCTATTAGTTTTCCTATACTGTCTGTTAGTGTAGCTAGACTGTCTACTAGTGTAGCTACATTGTCTATTAGTGTTCCTAGACTGTCTATTAGTGTAGCTAGACTGTCTATTAGAGTAGCTAGATTGTCTATCAATATAGCTACACTGTCTATTAGTTTTCCTATACTGAATGTTTGTGTAGTTAGACTGTCTACTAGTGTAGCTACATTGTCTATTGATGTTCCTAGACTGTCCATTAGTGTAGCTAGATTGTCTCTCAATGTAGCTACACTGTCTATAAGTTTTCTTATACTGTCTGTTAGAGTAGCTACACTGTCTATTTGTTTTCATCGACAGTCTATTAGTTAGCTACACTGTCTATTAGAGTTCATAGACTGTCTGTTAGTGTAGCTAGACTGTCTTTTAGTGTAGCTACACTGTCTAATAGTATTCCTAGACTGTCTATTAGTGTAGCTAGACTGTCTACTAGTGTAGCTACACTGTCTTATAGTGTTCCTAGACTGTCTATTAGTGTAGCTAGACTGTCTATAAGTGTAGCTACACTGTCTAATAGTGTTCCTAGACTGTCTATTAGTGTAGCTAGACTGTCTATCAGAGTAGCTACACTGTCTAATAGTGTTCCTAGACTGTCTTTTGGTGTAGCTACACTGTCTAATAGTGTTCCTAGACTGTCTGTTAGCGTAACTAGATTGTTTATCAATGTAGCTACACTGTCTATTTGTTTTCATAGACGGTCTATTAGAGAAGCTACACTGTCTTTTAGTGTTCATAGACTGTCTGTTAGTGTAGCTACACTGTCTATTAATGTAGCTGCACTGTCTTACAGTGTTCCTAGACTGTCTATTAGTTTAGCTAGATTGTCTAATAGTGTAGCTACACTGTCTTATAGTGTTCCTAGACTGTCTATTAGTGTAGCTAGACAGTCTATTAGTGTAGCTACACTGTCTTTTAGTGTTCATAGACTGTCTGTTAGTGTAGCTAGACTGTCTATTAGTGTAGCTACACTGTCTTATAGTGTTAATAGACTGTCTATTAGTGTAGCTAGATTGTCAATTAGTGTAGCTACACTATATTATAGTGTTCCTAGACTGTCTTTTAGTGTAGCTAGATTGTCTATCAATATAGCTACACTGTTTATTAGTTTTCATAGACGGTCTGTTAGTGTAGCTAGACTGTCTACTAGTGTAGCTACATTGTCTATTGATGTTCCTAGACTGTCCGTTAGTGAAGCTAGATTGTCTATCAATGTAGCTACACTGTCTCTTAGTTTTCTTATACTGTCTGTTAGTGTAGCTACACTGTCTATTAGTGTTCATAGACTGTCTGTTAGTGTAGCTAGACTGTCTATCAGTGTAGCTACACTGTCTAATAGTGTTCCTAGACTGTCTATTAGTGTAGCTAGATTGTCTATTAATGTAGCTACACTGTCTAATAGTGTTCCTAGACTGTCTATTAGTGTAGCTAGACTGTCTATTAGTGTAGCTACACTGTCTAATAGTGTTCCTAGACTGTCTACTAGTGTAGATAGACTGTCTATTAGTGTAGCTACACTGTCTAATAGTGTTCCTAGACTGTCTATTAGTGTAGCTAGATTTTGTATCAATATAGCTACACTCTCTATTAGTTTTCTTAGACGGTCTGTTAGTGTAGCTAGACTGTCTACTAGTGTAGCTACATTGTCTATTGATGTTCCTAGACTGTCCGTTAGTGTAGCTAGATTGTCTATCAATGTAGCTACACTGTCTTTTAATTTTCTCATACTGTCTGTTAGTGTAGCTACACTGTCGATTAGTGTTCATAGACTGTCTGTTAGTGTAGCTACACTGTCTATTAATGTAGCTACACTGTCTTATAGTGTTCCTAGACTGTCTATTAGTGTAGCTAGATTGTCTATTAGTGTAGCTACACTGTCTTATAGTGTTCCTAGACTGTCTATTAGTGTAGCTACACTGTCTATTAGTGTAGCTACACTGTCTTATAGTGTTCATAGACTTTCTATTAGTGTAGCTAGATTGTCTATTAGTGTAGCTACACTATCTAATAGTGTTCCTAGACTGTCTACTAGTGTAGCTAGACTGTCTATGAGAGTAGCTACACTGTCTAATAGTGTTCCTAGACTGTCTTTTAGTGTAGCTAGATTGTCTATCAATATAGCTTCACTGTCTATTAGTTTTCATAGACGGTCTGTTAGTGTAGCTAGACTGTCTACTAGTGTAGCTACATTGTCTATTGATGTTCCTAGACTGTCCGTTAGTGAAGCTAGATTGTCTATCAATGTAGCTACACTGTTTCTTAGTTTTCTTATACTGTCTGTTAGTACAGCCACACTGTCTATTAGTGTTCATATACTGTCTGTTACTGTGGCTAGACTGTCTATCAGTGTAGCTACACTGTCTAATAGTGTTCCTAGACTGTCTATTAGTGTAGCTAGATTGTCTATTAGTGTAGCTACACTGTCTAATAGTGTTCCTAGACTGTCTGTTCGTGTAGCTGACTGTCTATTAGTGTAGCTTCACTGTCTATTAGAGTTCCTATACTGTCTATGAGTGTAGCTAGATTGTCTCTCAATGTGGCTACACTGTCTATTAGTGTTCATAGACTGTCTGTTAGTGTAGCTAGACTGTCTATAAGTGTAGCTACACTGTCTTATAGTGTTCCTAGACTGTCTATTAGTGTAGCTAGATTGTCTATTAGTGTAGCTACACTGTCTAATAGTGTTCCTAGACTGTCTACTAGTGTAGCTAGACTGTCTATTAGAGTAGCTACATCGTCTAATAGTGTCCCTAGACTGTTTATTAGTGTAGCTAGATTATCTATCAATATAGCTAAGCTGTCTATTAGTTTTTATAGACGGTCTGTTAGTGTAGCTAGACTCTCTACAAGTGTAGCTACATTGTCTATTGATGTTCCTAGACTGTACATTAGTGAAGCTAGATTGTCTATCAATGTAGCTACACTGTCTATTAGTTTTCTTATACTGTCCGTTAGAGTAGCTACACTGTCTATTAGTGTTCATGTACTGTCTGTGAGTGTAGCTAGACTGTCTATCAGTGTAGCTACACTGTCTAATAGTGATCCTAGACTGTCTATTAGTGTAGCTAGGTTGTCTATTAGTGTAGCTACACTGTCTAATAGTGTTCCTAGACTGTCTATTAGTGTAGCTACATTGTCTAATAGTGTTCCTAGACTGTCTACTAGTGTAGCTATACTGTCTATTAGTGTAGCTACACTGTATAATAGTGTTCCTAGACTGTCTATTAGTGTAGCTAGATTGTGTATCAATATAGCTACACTGTCTATTAGTTTTCATAGACGGTCTGTTAGTGTAGCTAGCCTGTCTACTAGTGTAGCTACATTGTCTATTGATGTTCCTAGACTGTCCGTTATTGTAGCTAGATTGTCTATCAATGTAGCTACACTGTCTTTTAATTTTCTTATACTGTCTGTTAGAGTAGCTACACTGTCTATTAGTGTTCATATACTGTCTGTTCGTGTAGCTAAACTGTCTATTAGTGTAGCTATACTGTCTAATAGTGTTCCTAGACTGTCTATTAGTGTAGCTAGATTGTCTATCAATATAGCTACACTGTCTATTAGTTTTCCTATACTGTCTGTTAGTGTAGCTAGACTGTCTACTAGTGTAGCTACATTGTCTATTAGTGTTCCTAGACTGTCTATTAGTGTAGCTAGACTGTATATTAGAGTAGCTAGATTGTCTATCAATATAGCTACACTGTCTATTAGTTTTCCTAAACTGAATGTTTGTGTAGCTTGACTGTCTACTAGTGTAGCTACATTGTCTATTGATGTTCCTAGACTGTCCGTTAGTGTAGCTAGATTGTCTCTCAATGTAGCTACACTGTCTATAAGTTTTCTTATACTGTCTGTTAGAGTAGCTACACTGTCTATTTGTTTTCATCGACAGTCTATTAGTTAGCTACACCGTCTATTAGAGTTCATAGACTGTCTGTTAGTGTAGCTAGACTGTCTTTTAGTGTAGCTAGACTGTCTACTAGTGTAGCTACACTGTCTTATAGTGTTCCTAGACTGTCTATAAGTGTAGCTAGACTGTCTATAAGTGTAGCTACACTGTCTAATAGTGTTCCTAGACTGTCTATTAGTGTAGCTAGACTGTCTATTAGAGTAGCTTCACTGTCTAATAGTGTTCCTAGACTGTCTATTGGTGTAGCTACACTGTCTAATAGTGTTCCTAGACTGTCTGTTAGCGTAACTAGATTGTTTATCAATGTAGCTACACTGTCTATTTGTTTTCATAGACGGTCTATTAGAGAAGCTACACTGTCTATTAGTGTTCATAGACTGTCTGTTAGTGTAGCTCCACTGTCTATTAATGTAGCTACACTGTCTTATAGTGTTCCTAGACTGTCTATTAGTGTAGCTAGATTGTCTATTAGTGTAGCTACACTGTCTTATAGTGTTCCTAGACTGTCTATTAGTGTAGCTAGACTGTCTATTAGTGTAGCTACACTGTCTTTTAGTGTTCATAGACTGTCTGTTAGTGTAGCTAGATTGTCTATTAGTGTAGCTACACTGTCTTATAGTGTTCATAGACTGTCTATTAGTGTAGCTAGATTGTTTATTAGTGTAGCTACACTATCTAATAGTGTTCCTAGACTGTCTACTAGTGTAGCTAGACTGTCTATTAGTGTAGCTTCACTGTCTAATAGTGTTCCTAGACTTTCTATTAGTGTAGCTAGATTATCTATCAAGATAGCTACACTGTCTATTAGTTTACATAGACGGTCTGTTAGTGTAGCTAGACTGTCTACTAGTGTAGCTACATTGTCTATTGATGTTCCTAGACTGTCCGTTATTGAAGCTAGATTGTCTATCAATGTAGCTACACTGTCTCTTAGTTTTCTTATACTGTCTGTTAGTGTAGCTACACTGTCTATTAGTGTTCATATACTGTCTGTTAGTGTAGCTAGACTGTCTATCAGTGTAGCTACACTGTCTTATAGTGTTCCTAGACTGTCTATTAGTGTAGCTAGATTGTCTATTAGTGTAGCTACACTGTCTAATAGTGTTCCTAGACTGTCTATTAGTGTAGCTAGACTGTCTATTAGTGTAGTTACACTGTCTAATAGTGTTCCTAGACTGTCTACTAGTGTAGATAGACTGTCTATTAGTGTTCATATACTGTCTGTTAGTGTAGCTAGACTGTCTATCAGTGTAACTACACTGTCTAACAGTGTTCATAGACTGTCTATTAGTGTAGCTAGATTGTCTATTAGTGTAGCTACACTGTCTAATAGTGTTCCTAGACTGTCTATTAGTGTAGCTAGATTGTCTATTAGTGTAGCTACACTGTCTAATAGTGTTCCTAAACTGTCTACTTGTGTAGCTAGACTGTCTACTAGAGTAGCTACACCGTCTAATAGTGTCCCTAGACTGTTTATTAGTGTAGCTAGATTATCTATCAATATAGTTAAGCTGTCTATTAGTTTTTATAGACGGTCTGTTAGTGTAGCTAGACTCTCTACTAGTGTAGCTACATTGTCTATTGATGTTCCTAGACTGTACGTTAGTGAAGCTAGATTGTCTATCAATGTAGCTACACTGTCTATTAGTTTTCTTATACTGTCTGTTAGAGTAGCTACACTGTCTATTAGTGTTCATGTACTGTCTGTTAGTGTAGCTAGACTGTCTATCAGTGTAGCTACACTGTCTAATAGTGATCCTAGACTGTCTATAAGTGTAGCTAGGTTGTCTATTAGTGTAGCTACACTGTCTAATAGTGTTCCTAGACTGTCTATTAGTGTAGCTACATTGTCTAATAGTGTTCCTAGACTGTCTACTAGTGTAGCTATACTGTCTATTAGTGTAGCTACACTGTATAATAGTGTTCCTAGACTGTCTATTAGTGTAGCTAGATTGTGTATCAATATAGCTACACTGTCTATTAGTTTTCATAGACGGTCTGTTAGTGTAGCTAGCCTGTCTACTAGTGTAGCTACATTGTCTATTGATGTTCCTAGACTGTCCGTTATTGTAGCTAGATTGTCTATCAATGTAGCTACACTGTCTTTTAAATTTCTTATACTGTCCGTTAGAGTAGCTACACTGTCAATTAGTGTTCATATACTGTCTGTTCGTGTAGCTAAACTGTCTATTAGTGTAGCTATACTGTCTAATAGTGTTCCTAGACTGTCTATTAGTGTAGCTAGATTGTCTATCAATATAGCTACACTGTCTATTAGTTTTCCTATACTGTCTGTTAGTGTAGCTAGACTGTCTACTAGTGTAGCTACATTGTCTATTAGTGTTCCTAGACTGTCTATAAGTGTAGCTAGACTGTCTATTAGAGTAGCTAGATTGTCTATCAATATAGCTACACTGTCTATTAGTTTTCCTATACTGAATGTTTGTGTAGCTTGACTGTCTACTAGTGTAGCTACATTGTCTATTGATGTTCCTAGACTGTCCGTTAGTGTAGCTAGATTGTCTCTCAATGTAGCTACACTGTCTATAAGTTTTCTTATACTGTCTGTTAGAGTAGCTACACTGTCTATTTGTTTTCATCGACAGTCTATTAGTTAGCTACACTGTCTATTAGAGTTCATAGACTGTCTGTTAGTGTAGCTAGACTGTCTTTTAGTGTAGCTACACTGTCTAATAGTGTTCCTAGACTGTCTATTAGTGTAGCTAGACTGTCTACTAGTGTAGCTACACTGTCTTAAAGTGTTCCTAGACTGTCTATAAGTGTAGCTAGACTGTCTATAAGTGTAGCTACACTGTCTAATAGTGTTCCTAGACTGTCTATTAGTGTAGCTAGACTGTCTATTGGTGTAGCTACACTGTCTAATAGTGTTCCTAGACTGTCTATTGGTGTAGCTACACTGTCTAATAGTGTTCCTAGACTATCTGTTAGCGTAACTAGATTGTTTATCAATGTAGCTACACTGTCTATTTGTTTTCATAGACTGTCTATTAGTGTAGCTAGACTGTCTATTAGTGTAGTTACACTGTCTAATAGTGTTTCTAGACTGTCTACTAGTGTAGATAGACTGTCTATTAGTGTTCATATACTGTCTGTTAGTGTAGCTAGACTGTCTATCAGTGTAGCTACACTGTCTAATACTGTTCCTAGACTGTCTATAAGTGTAGCTAGATTGTCTATTAGTGTAGCTACACTGTCTAATAGTGTTCCTAGACTGTCTATTAGTGTAGCTAGACTGTCTCTTAGTGTAGTTACACTGTTTAATAGTGTTCCTAGACTGTCTATTAGTGAAGCTAGATTTTGTATCAATATAGCTACACTGTCTATTAGTTTTCTTAGACGGTCTGTTAGTGTAGCTAGACTGTCTACTAGTGTAGCTACATTGTCTATTGATGTTTCTAGACTGTCCGTTAGTGTAGCTAGATTGTCTATCAATGTAGCTACACTGTCTTTTAATTTTCTTATACTTTCTGTTAGAGTAGCTACACTGTCTATTAGTGTTCATAGACTGTCTGTTAGTGTAGCTACACTGTCTATTAATGTAGCTACACTGTCTTATAGTGTTCTTAGCTTGTCTATTAGTGTAGCTAGATTGTCTATTAGTGTAGCTACACTGTCTTATAGTGTTCCTAGACTGTCTATTAGTGTAGCTAGACTGTCTATTAGTGTAGCTACACTGTCTTATAGTGTTCATAGACTGTCTATTAGTGTAGCTAGATTAACTATTAGTGTAGCTACACTATCTAATAGTGTTCCTAGACTGTCTACTAGTGTAGCTAGACTGTCTATTAGAGTAGCTACACTGTCTAATAGTGTTCCTAGACTGTCTTTTAGTGTAGCTAGATTGTCCATCAATATAGCTACACTGTCTATTAGTTTTCATAGACGGTCTGTTAGTGTAGCTAGACTGTCTACTAGTGTAGCTACATTGTCTATTGATGTTCCTAGACTGTCCGTTAGTGAAGCTAGATTGTCTATCAATGTAGCTACACTGTCTCTAAGTTTCCTTATACTGTCTGTTAGTGCAGCCACACTGTCTATTAGTGTTCATATACTGTCTGTTACTGTAGCTAGACTGTCTATCAATGTAGCTACACTGTCTAATAGTGTTCCTAGACTGTCTATTAGTGTAGCTAGATTGTCTATTAGTGTAGCTACACTGTCTAATAGTGTTCCTAGACTGTCTGTTCGTGTAGCTGACTGTCTATTAGTGTAGCTTCACTGTCTAATAGTGTTCCTATACTGTCTATTAGTGTAGCTAGATTGTCTCTCAATGTAGCTACACTGTCAATAAGTTTCCTTATACTGTCTGTTGGAGTAGCTACACTGTCTATTAGTTTTCATAGACGGTCTGTTAGTGTAGCTAGACTGTCTACTAGTGTAGCTACATTGTCTATTGATGTTCCTAGACTGTCCGTTAGTGAAGCTAGATTGTCTATCAATGTAGCTACACTGTCTATTAGTTTTCTTATACTGTCTGTTAGAGAAGCAACTCTGTCTATTAGTGTTCATATACTGTCTGTTAGTGTAGCTAGACTGTCTATCAGTGTAGCTACACTGTCTAATAGTTTTCCTCGACTGTCTATTAGTGTAGTTTGGTTGTCTATTAGTGTAGCTACACTGTCTAATAGTGTGCCTAGACTGTCTATTAGTGTAGCTACATTGTCTAATAGTGTTCCTAGACTGTCTACTAGTGTAGCTATACTGTCTATTAGTGTAGCTACACTGTCTAATAGTGTTCCTAGACTGTCTATTAGTGTAGCTAGATTGTCTATAAGAGAAGCTAGATTGTCTATTAGTGTAGCTACACTATCTAATAGTGTTCCTAGACTGTCTACTAGTGTTGCTAGACTGTCTATTAGTGTAGCTACACTGTCTAATAGTGTTCCTAGACTTTCTATTAGTGTAGCTAGATTATCTATCAAGATAGCTACACTGTCTATTAGTTTACATAGACGGTCTGTTAGTGTAGGTAGACTGTCTACTAGTGTAGCTACATTGTCTATTGATGTTCCTAGACTGTCCGTTAGTGAAGCTAGATTGTCTATCAATGTAGCTACACTGTCTCTTAGTTTCCTTATACTGTCTGTTAGTGCAGCCACACTGTCTATTAGTGTTCATATACTGTCTGTTACTGTAGCTAGACTGTCTATCAATGTAGCTACACTGTCTAATAGTGTTCCTAGACTGTCTATTAGTGTAGCTAGATTGTCTATTAGTGTAGCTACACTGTCTAATAGTGTTCCTAGACTGTCTGTTCGTGTAGCTGACTGTCTATTAGTGTAGCTTCACTGTCTAATAGTGTTCCTATACTGTCTATTAGTGTAGCTAGATTGTCTCTCAATGTAGCTACACTGTCAATAAGTTTCCTTATACTGTCTGTTGGAGTAGCTAGACTGTCTATTAGTTTTCATAGACGGTCTGTTAGTGTCGGTAGACTGTCTACTAGTGTAGCTACATTGTCTATTGATGTTCCTAGACTGTCCGTTAGTGAAGCTAGATTGTCTATCAATGTAGCTACACTGTCTCTTAGTTTTCTTATACTGTCTGTTAGTGTAGCTACACTGTCTATTAGTGTTCATATACTGTCTGTTAGTGTAGATAGACTGTCTATCAGTGTAGCTACACTCTCAAATAGTGTTCCTAGACTGTCTATTAGTGTAGCTAGACTGTCTATTAGTGTAGCTACACTATCTAATAGTGTTCCTAGACTGTCTACTAGTGTTGCTAGACTGTCTATTAGTGTAGCTACACTGTCTAATAGTGTTCCTAGACTTTCTATTAGTGTAGCTAGATTATCTATCAAGATAGCTACACTGTCTATTAGTTTACATAGACGGTCTGTTAGTGTAGGTAGACTGTCTACTAGTGTAGCTACATTGTCTATTGATGTTCCTAGACTGTCCGTTAGTGAAGCTAGATTGTCTATCAATGTAGCTACACTGTCTCTTAGTTTCCTTATACTGTCTGTTAGTGCAGCCACACTGTCTATTAGTGTTCATATACTGTCTGTTACTGTAGCTATACTGTCTATCAATGTAGCTACACTGTCTAATAGTGTTCCTAGACTGTCTATTAGTGTAGCTAGATTGTCTATTAGTGTAGCTACACTGTCTAATAGTGTTCCTAGACTGTCTGTTCGTGTAGCTGACTGTCTATTAGTGTAGCTTCACTGTCTAATAGTGTTCCTATACTGTCTATTAGTGTAGCTAGATTGTCTCTCAATGTAGCTACACTGTCAATAAGTTTCCTTATACTGTCTGTTGGAGTAGCTACACTGTCTATTAGTTTTCATAGACGGTCTGTTAGTGTAGGTAGACTGTCTACTAGTGTAGCTACATTGTCTATTGATGTTCCTAGACTGTCCGTTAGTGAAGCTAGATTGTCTATCAATGTAGCTACACTGTCTCTTAGTTTTCTTATACTGTCTGTTAGTGTAGCTACACTGTCTATTAGTGTTCATATACTGTCTGTTAGTGTAGCTAGACTGTCTATCAGTGTAGCTACACTCTCAAATAGTGTTCCTAGACTGTCTATTAGTGTAGCTAGATTGTCTATTAGTGTAGCTACACTGTCTAATAGTGTTCCTAGACTGTCTATTAGTGTAGCTAGACTGTCTATTAGTGTAGTTACATTGTCTAATAGTGTTCCTAGACTGTCTACTAGTGTAGATAGACTGTCTATTAGTGTTCATATACTGTCTGTTAGTGTAGCTAGACTGTCTATCAGTGTAGCTACACTGTCTAATAGTGTTCCTAGACTGTCTATTAGTGTAGCTAGATTGTCTATTAGTGTAGCTACACTGTCTAATAGTGTTCCTAGACTGTCTATTAGTGTAGCTAGACTATCTATTAGTGTAGTTACACTGTCTAATAGTGTTCCTAGACTGTCTATTAGTGAAGCTAGATTTTGTATCAATATAGCTACACTGTCTATTAGTTTTCATAGACGGTCTGTTAGTGTAGCTAGACTGTCTACTAGTGTAGCTTCATTGTCTATTGATGATCCTAGACTGTCCGTTAGTGTAGCTAGATTGTCTATCAATGTAGCTACACTGTCTTTTAATTTTCTTATACTTTCTGTTAGAGTAGCTACACTGTCTATTAGTGTTCATAACCTGTCTGTTAGTGTAGCTACACTGTCTATTAATGTAGCAACACTGTCTTATAGTGTTCTTAGCTTGTCTATTAGTGTAGCTAGATTGTCTATTAGTGTAGCTACACTGTCTTATAGTGTTCCTAGACTGTCTTTTAGTGTAGCTAGACTGTCTATTAGTGTAGCTACACTGTCTTATAGTGTTCATAGACTGTCTATTAGTGTAGCTAGATTGTCTATTAGTGTAGCTACACTATCTTATAGTGTTCCTAGACTGTCTACTAGTGTAGCTAGACTGTCTATTAGAGTAGCTACACTGTCTAATAGTGTTCCTAGACTGTCTTTTAGTGTAGCTAGATTGTCTATCAATATAGCTACACTGTCTATTAGTTTTCATAGAAAGTCTGTTAGTGTAGCTAGACTGTCTACTAGTGTAGCTACATTGTCTATTGATGTTCCTAGACTGTCCGTTAGTGAAGCTAGATTGTCTATCAATGTAGCTACACTGTCACTTAGTTTTCTTATACTGTCTGTTAGTGCAGCCACACTGTCTATTAGTGTTCATATACTGTCTGTTACTGTAGCTAGACTGTCTATCAATGTAGCTACACTGTCGTATAGTGTTCCTAGACTGTCTATTAGTGTAGCTAGATTGTCTATTAGTGTAGCTACACTGTCTAATAGTGTTCTTAGACTGTCTATTAGTGTAGCTAGATTGTCTATTAGTGTAGCTTCACTGTCTAATAGTGTTCCTATACTGTCTATTAGTGTAGCTAGATTGTCTCTCAATGTAGCTACACTGTCTATAAGTTTTCTTATACTGTCTGTTGGAGTAGCTACACTGTCTATTAGTTTTCATAGACGGTGTGTTAGTGTAGCTAGACTGTCTACTAGTGTAGCTACATTGTCTATTGATGTTCCTACACTGTCCGTTAGTGTAGCTAGATTGTCTCTCAATGTAGCTAGACTGTCTATAAGTTTTCTTATACTGTCTGTTGGAGTAGCTACACTGTCTATTTGTTTTCATCGACGGTCTATTAGTTAGCTACACTGTCTATTAGAGTTCATAGATTGTCTGTTAGTGTAGCTAGACTGTACATAAGTGTAGCTACACTGTCTAATAGTGTTCCTAGACTGTCTATTAGTGTAGCTAGACTGTCTACTAGTGTAGCTACACTGTCTTATAGTGTTCCTAGACTGTCTATTAGTGTAGCTAGACTGTCTATTAGTGTAGCTACACTGTCTAATAGTGTTCCTAGACTGTCTATTAGTGTAGCTAGACTGTCTATTAGAGTAGCTACACTGTCTAATAGTGTTCCTAGACTGTCTATTAGTGTAGCTACACTGTCTATTAGTTTTCTTATACTGTCTGTTAGTGTAGCTAGACTGTCTATCAGTGTAGCTACACTGTCTAATAGTTTTCCAAGACTGTCTATTAGTGTAGCTAGGTTGTCTATTAGTGTAGCTACACTGTCTAATAGTGTTCCTAGACTGTCTATTAGTGTAGCTACATTGTCTAATAGTGTTCCTAGACTGTCTACTAGTGTAGCTGTACTGTCTATTAGTGTAGCTACACTGTCTAATAGTGTTCCTACACTGTCTATTAGTGTAGCTAGATTGTGTATCAATATAGCTACACTGTCTATTAGTTTTCATAGATGGTCTGTTAGTGTAGCTAGACTGTCTACTAGTGTAGCTACATTGTCTATTGATGTTCCTACACTGTCCGTTAGTGTAGCTATATAGTCTATCAATGTAGCTACACTGTCTTTTAATTTTCTTATACTGTCTGTAAGAGTAGCTACACTGTCTATTAGTGTTCATATACTGTCTGTTCGTGTAGCTAGACTGTCTATTAGTGTAGCTAGACTGTCTAATAGTGTTCCTAGACTGTCTATTAGTGTAGCTCGATTGTCTATCAATATAGCTACACTGTCTATTAGTTTTCCTATACTGTCTGTTAGTCTAGCTAGACTGTCTACTAGTGTAGCTACATTGTCTATTAGTGTTCCTAGACTGTCTATTAGTGTAGCTAGACTGTCTATAAGAGAAGCTAGATTGTCTATCAATATAGCTACACTGTCTATTAGTTTTCCTATAGTGTATGTTTGTGTAGCTAGACTGTCTACTAGTGTAGCTACATTGTCTATTGATGTTCCTACACTGTCCGTTAGTGTAGCTAGATTGTCTCTCAATGTAGCTAGACTGTCTATAAGTTTTCTTATACTGTCTGTTGGAGTAGCTACACTGTCTATTTGTTTTCATCGACGGTCTATTAGTTAGCTACACTGTCTATTAGAGTTCATAGATTGTCTGTTAGTGTAGCTAGACTGTACATAAGTGTAGCTACACTGTCTAATAGTGTTCCTAGACTGTCTATTAGTGTAGCTAGACTGTCTACTAGTGTAGCTACACTGTCTTATAGTGTTCCTAGACTGTCTATTAGTGTAGCTAGACTGTCTATTAGTGTAGCTACACTGTCTAATAGTGTTCCTAGACTGTCTATTAGTGTAGCTAGACTGTCTATTAGAGTAGCTACACTGTCTAATAGTGTTCCTAGACTGTCTATTAGTGTAGCTACACTGTCTAATAGTGTTCCTAGACTGTCTGTCCGCGTAACTAGATTGTTTATCAATGTAGCTACACTGTATTTTTGTTTTCATAGACGGTCTATTAGAGAAGCTACACTGTCTATTAGTGTTCATATACTGTATGTTCGTGTAGCTACACTGTCTATTAGTGTAGCTACACTGTCTAATAGTGTTCCTAGACTGTCTACTAGTGTAGCTAGATTGTCTATTAATATAGCTACACTGTCTATTAGTTTTCCTATACTGTCTTTTTGTGTAGCTAGACTGTCTACTAGTGTAGCTACATGGTCTATTGATGTTCCTAGACTATCCGTTAGTGTAGCTAGATTGTCTATCAATGTAGCTACACTGTCTATTAGTTTTCTTATACTGTCTGTTAGAGTAGCTACACAGTCTATTAGTGTTCATATACTGTCTGTTAGTGTAGCTAGACTTTCTATCAGTGTAGCAACACTGTCTAATAGTGTTCCTAGACTGTCTACTAGTGTAGCTAGACTGTCTATTAGTGTAGCTACACTGTCTAATAGTGTTCCTAGACTGTCTATTAGTGTAGCTAGATTGTGTATCAATGTAGCTTCACTGTCTATTAGTTTTCATAGACGGTCTGTTAGTGTAGCTAGACTGTCTACTAGTGTAGCCTCATTGTCTATTTATGTTCCTAGACATCCGTTAGTGTAGCTAGATTGTCTATCAATGTAGCTACACTGTCTTTAAATTTTCTTATACTGTCTGTTAGAGTAGCTACACTGTCTATTAGTGTTCATATACTGCCTGTTCGTGTAGCTAGACTGTCTATTAGTGTAGCTACAATGTCAAATAGTGTTCCTAGACTGTCTATTAGTGTAGCTAGACTGTCTATTAGTGTAGCTACACTGTCTAATAGTGTTCCTAGACTGTCTACTAGTGTAGCTAGACTGTCTATTAGTGTAGCTACACTGTCTATTAGTGTTCCTAGACTGTCTTTTAGTGTAGCTAGACTGTCTATTAGAGTAGCTAGATTGTCTATCAATAAAGCTACACTGTCTATTAGTTTTCCTATACTGTATTTTAGTGTAGCTAGACTGTCTACTAGTGTAGCTACATTGTCTATTGATGTTCCTAGACTGTCCGTTAGTGCAGCTAGATTGTCTATCAATATAGCTACACTGTCTATAAGTTTTCTTATACTGTCTGTTAGAGTAGCTACACTGTCTATTTGTTTTCATCGACGGTCTATCAGTTAGCTACACTGTCTATTAGAGTTCATAGACTGTCAGTTAGTGTAGCTAGACTGTCTATTAGTGTAGCTACACTGTCTAATAGTCTGTTAGCGTAACTAGATTGTTCAACAATGTAGCTACACTGTCTATTTGTTTTCATAGACGGTCTATAAGAGAAGCTACACTGTCTATTAGTGTTCATAGACTGTCTGTTAGTGTAGCTAGACTGTCTATTAATGTAGCTACACTGTCTTATAGTGTTCCTAGACAGTCTATTAGTGTAGCTAAATTGTCTATTAGTGTAGCTACACTGTCTTATAGTCTTCCTAGACTGTCTATTAGTGTAGCTAGACTGTCTATTAGTGTAGCTACACTGTCTATTAGTGTTCATAGACTGTCTGTTAGTGTAGCTAGACTTTCTATTAGTGTAGCTACACTGTCTAATAGTGTTCCTAGACTGTCAATTAGTGTAGCTAGATTGTCTATCAATATAGCTACACTGTCTTTTAGTTTTCATAGACGGTCTGTTAGTGTAGATAGACTGTCTACTAGTGTAGCTACATTGTCTATTGATGTTCCTAGACTGTCCGTTAGTGAAGCTAGATTGTCTATCAATATAGCTTCACTGTCTATTAGTTTTCTTATCCTGTCTGTTAGAGTAGCTACACTGTCTATTAGTGTTCATATACTGTCCGTTAGTGTAGCTAGACTGTCTATCAGTGTAGCTACACTGTCTAATAGTGTTCCTAGACTGTCTACTAGTGTAGCTAGACTGTCTATTAGTGTAGCTACACTGTCTAATAGTGTTCATAGACTGTCTATTAATGTAGCTAGATTGTGTATCAATATAGCTACACTGTCTATTAGTTTTCATAGAAGGTCTGTTAGTGTAGCTAGACTGTCTACTAGTGTAGCTACATTGTCTATTGATGTTCCTAGACTGTCCGTTAGTCTAGCTAGATTGTCTATCAATGTAGCTACACTGTCTTCTAATTTTTTTATACTGTCTGTTAGAGTAGCTAAACTGTCTATTAGTGTTCATATACTGTCTGTTCGTGTAGCTAGACTGTCTATTAGTGTAGCTACACTGTCTAATAGTGTTCCTTGACTGTCTATTAGTGTAGCTAGATTGTCTATCAATATAGCTACATTGTCTATCAATGTAGCTACACTGTCTATTTGTTTTCATCGACGGTTTATTAGTTAGCTACACTGTCTATTAGAGTTCATAGACTGTCTGTTAGTGTATCTAGACTGTCTATTAGTGTAGCTACACTGTCTAATAGTGTTCCTAGACTGTCTATTAGTGTAGCTAGACTGTCTACTAGTGTAGCTACACTCTCTTATAGTGTTCCTAGACTGTCTATTAGTGTAGCTAGACTGTCTATTAGTGTAGCTACACTGTCTAATAGTGTTCCTAGACTGTCTATTAGTGTAGCTAGACTGTCTATTAGAGTAGCTACACTGTCTAATAGTGTTCCTAGACTGTCTATTAGTGTAGCTACACTGTCTAATAGTGTTCCTAGACTGTCTGTTAGCGTAACTAGATTGTTTATCAATGTAGCTACACTGTCTATATGTTTTCATAGACTGTCTATTAGAGAAGCTACACTGTGTATTAGTGTTCATAGACTGTCTGTTAGTGTAGCTACACTGTCTATTAATGTAGCTACACTGTCTTATAGTGTTCCTAGATTGTCTATTAGTGTAGCTAGATTGTCTATTAGTGTAGCTACACTGTCTTATAGTGTTCCTAGACTGTCTATTAGTGTAGCTAGACTGTCTATTAGTGTAGCTACACTGTCATTTAGTGTTCATAGACTATTTGTTAATGTAACTAGACGGTCTATTAGTGTAGCTACACTGTCTTATAGTGTTCATAGACTGTCTATTAGTGTAGCTAGATTGTCTATTAGTGTAGCTACACTATCTAATAGTGTTCCTAGACTGTCTACTAGTGTAGCTAGACTGTCTATTAGAGTAGCTACACTGTCTAATAGTGTTCCTAGACTGTCTTTTAGTGTAGCTAGATTGTCTATAAATATAGCTACACTGTCTATTAGTTTACATAAACGGTCTGTTAGTGTAGCTAGACTGTCTACTAGTGTAGCTACATTGTCTATTGATGTTCCTAGACTGTCCGTTAGTGAAGCTAGATTGTCTATCAATGTAAGTACACTGTGTCTTAGTTTTCTTATACTGTCTATCAGAGAAGCTACACTGTCTAATAGTGTTCCTAGACTGTCTATTAGTGTAGCTAGATTGTCTATTAGTGTAGCTACACTGTCTAATAGTGTCCCTAGACTGTCTATTAGTGTAGCTAGACTGTCTATTAGTGTAGCTACACTGTCTAATAGTGTTCCTAGACTGTCTACTAGTGTAGATAGACTGTCTATTAGTGTAGCTACACTGTCTAATAGTGTTTATAGACTGTCTATTAGTGTAGCTAGATTTTGCATCAATATAGCTACACTGTCTATTACTTTTCTTAGACGGTCTGTTAGTGTAGCTAGACTGTCTACTAGTGTAGCTACATTGTCTATTGATGTTCCTAGACTGTCCGTTAGTGTAGCTAGATTGTCTGTCAATGCAGCTACACTGTCTTTTAATTTTCTTATACTGTCTGTTAGAGTAGCTACACTGTCTTTTAGTGTTCATATACTGTCTGTTCGTGTAGCTAGACTGTCTATTAGTGTAGCTACACTGTCTAATAGTGTTCCTAGACTGTCTATTAGTGTAGCTAGATTGTCTATCAATATAGCTACACTGTCTATTAGTTTTCCTATACTGTCTGTTAGTGTAGCTAGACTGTCTACTAGTGTAGCTACATTGTCTATTAGTGTTCCTAGACTGTCTATTAGTATAGCTAGACTGTCTATTAGAGTAGCTAGATTGTTTATCAATATAGCTACACTGTCTATTAGTTTTCCTATACTGTATGTTCGTGTAGCTAGACTGTCTATTAGTGTAGCTACACTGTCTTATAGTGTTCCTAGACTGTCTATTAGTGTAGCTATACTGTCTATTAGTGTAACTACACTGTCTAATTGTGTTCCTAGACTGTCTATTAGTGTAGCTAGACTGTCTATTAGAGTAGCTACACTGTCTAATTGTGTTCCTAGACTGTCTATTAGTGTAGCTACACTGTCTAATAGTGTTCCTAGACTGTCTGTTAGCGTAACTTGATTGTTTATCAATGTAGCTACACTGTGTATTTGTTTTCATAGACGGTCTATTAGAGAAGCTACACTGTCTATTAGTGTTCATAGACTGTCTGTTAGTGTAGCTAGACTGTCTATTAATGTAGCTACACTGTCTTATAGTGTTCCTAGACTGTCTATTAGTGTAGCTGGATTGTCTATTAGTGTAGCTACACTGTCTTATAGTGTTCCTAGACTGTCTATCAGTGTAGCTAAACTGTCTATTAGTGTAGCTACACTGTCTATTAGTGTTCATATACTGTCTGTTAGTGTAGCTAGACGGTCTATTAGTGTAGCTACACTGTCTTATAGTGTTCCTAGACTGTCTATTAGTGTAGCTAGATTGACTATTAGTGTAGCTACACTGTCTAATAGTGTTCCTAGACTGTCTACTAGTGTAGCTAGACTGTCTATTAGAGTAGCTAATAGTGTTCCTAGACTGTCTGTTAGCGTAACTAGATTGTTTATCAATGTAGCTACACTGTCTATTTGTTTTCATAGACGGTGTATTAGTGTAGCTACACTGTCTATTAGTGTTCATAGACTGTCTGTTAGTGTAGCTAGACTGTCTATTAATGTAGCTACACTGTCTTATAGTGTTCCTAGACTGTCTATTAGTGTAGCTAGACTGTCTATTAGTGTAGCTACACTGTCTATTAGTGTTCATTGACTGTCTGTTAGTGTAGCTAGACTGTCTATTAGTGTAGCTACACTGTCTTTTAGTGTTCCTAGACTGTCTATTAGTGTAGCTAGATTGTCTATTAGTGTAGCTACACTGTCTAATAGTGTTCCTAGACTGTCTACTAGTGTAGCTAGACTGTCTATTAGAGTAGCTACACTGTCTAATAGTGTTCCTAGACTGTCCATTAGTGTAGCTAGATTGTCTATCAATATAGCTACACTGTCTATTAGTTTTCATAGTGTAGCTAGACTGTCTACTAGTGTAGCTACATTGTCTATTGATGTTCCCAGACTTTCCGTTAGTGAAGCTAGATTGTCTATCAATGTAGCTACACTGTCTTTAATTTTATTATACTGTCTGTTAGAGTAGCTACACTGTCTATTAGTGTTCATATACTGTCTGTTCGTGTAGCTAGACTGTCAATTAGTGTAGCTAGACTGTCTAATAGTGTTCCTAGACTGTCTACTAGTGTAGCTAGACTGTCTATTAGTGTAGCTACACTGTCTAATAGTTGCCTACACTGTCTATTAGTGTAGCTAGATTGTGTATCAATATAGCTACACTGTCTATTAGTTTTCATAGACGGTCTGTTAGTGTAGCTAGACTGTCTACTAGTGTAGCTACATTGTCTATTGATGTTCCTAGACTGTCCGTCAGTGTAGCTAGATCGTCTATCAATGTAGCTACACTGTCTTTTAATTTTCTTATATTTTCTGTTAGAGTAGCTACACTGTCTATTAGTGTTCATATACTGTCTGTTCGTGTAGCTAGACTGTCTATTAGTGTAGCTACACTGTCTAATAGTGTTCCTAGACTGTCTATTAGTGTAGCTAGATTGTCTATCAATATAGCTACACTGTCTATTAGTTTTCCTATACTGTCTGTTAGTGTAGCTAGACTGTCTACTAGTGTAGCTACATTGTCTATTAGTGTTCCTAGACTGTCTATTAGTGTAGCTAGACTGTCTATTAGAGTAGCTATATTGTCTATCAATATAGCTACACTATCTATTAGTTTTCCTATACTGTATGTTAGTGTAGCTGAACTGTCTACTAGTGTAGCTACATTGTCTATTGATATTCCTAGACTGTCCGTTAATGTAGCTAGATTGTCTATCAATGTAGCTACACTGTCTATTAGTTTTCTTATACTGTCTGTTAGAGTAGCTACACTGTCTATTTGTTTTCATCGACGGTCTATTAGTTAGCTACACTGTCTATTAGAGTTCATAGACTGTCTGTTAGTGTAGCTAGACTGTCTATTAGTGTAGCTACACTGTCTAATAGTGTTCCTAGACTGTCTATTAGTGTAGCTAGACGGTCTACTAGTGTAGCTACACTGTCTTATAGTGTTCCTAGACTGTCTATTAGTGTAGCTAGACTGTCTATTAGTGTAGCTACACTGTCTAATAGTGTTCCTAGACTGTCTATTAGTGTAGCTAGACTGTCTATTAGAGTAGCTACACTGTCTATTTGTGTTCCTAGACTGTCTATTAGTGTAGCTACACTGTGTTTTAGTGTTCCTAGACTGTCAGTTAGTGTAGCTTGACTGTCTATTAATGTAGCTACACTGTCTTATAGTGTTCCTAGACTGTCTATTAGTGTAGCTAGATTGTCTATTAGTGTAGCTACACTGTCTTATAGTGTTCCTAGACTGTCTATTAATGTAGCTAGACTGTCTATTAGTGTAGCTACACTGTCTATTAGTGTTCATAGACTGTCTGTTAGTGTAGCTAGACTGTCTATTAGTGTAGCTACAGTGTCTTATAGTGTTCCTAGACTGTCTATTAGTGTAGCTAGATTGTCTATTAGTGTAGCTACACTGTCTAATAGTGTTCCTAGACTGTCTACTAGTGTAGCTAGACTGTCTATTAGAGTAGCCACACTGTCTAATAGTGTTCCTAGACTGTCTATAAGTGTAGCTAGATTGTCTATCAATATAGCTAATCTGTCTATTATTTTCATAGACGGTCTGTTAGTGTAGCTAGACTGCCTGCTAGTGTAGCTACATTGTCTATTGATGTTCCAAGACTGTCCGTTAGTGAAGCTAGATTGTCTTTCAATGTAGCTCCAATGTCTATTAGTTTTCCTATACTGTCTGTTAGAGTAGCTACACTGTCTTTTAGCGTTCATACTCTGTCTGTTAGTGTAGCTAGACTGTCTATCAGTGTAGCTACACTGTCTAATAGTGTTCCTACACTGTCTATTAGTGTAGCTAGATTGTCTATTAGTGTAGCTACACTGTCTAATAGTGTTCCTAGACTGTCTATTAGTGTAGCTAGACTGTCTATTAGTGTAGCTACACTGTCTAATAGTGTTCCTAGACTGTCTACTAGTGTAGCTAGACTGTCCATTTGTGTAGCTACACTGTCTTATAGTGTTCCAAGACTTTCTATTAGTGCAGCTAGATTGTGTATCAATATAGCTACACTGCCTATTAGTTTTCATAGACGGTCTGTTAGTGTAGCTAGACTGTCTACTAGTGTAGCTGCATTGTCTATTGATGTTCCTAGACTGTCCGTTAGTGTATCTAGATTGTCTATCAATGTAGCTACACTGTCTTTTAATTTTCTTATACTGTCTGTTAGAGTAGCTTCACTGTCTATCAGTGTTCATATACTGTCTGTTCGTGTAGCTAGACTGTCTATTAGTGTAGCTTCACTGTCTTTTAGTGTTCCTACACTGTCTATTAGTGTAGCTAGATTGTCTATCAATATAGCTACACTGTCTATTAGTTTTCCTATACTGTCTGTTAGTGTAGCTAGACTGTGTACTAGTGTAGCTACATTGTCTATTAGTGATCCTTGACTGTCTTTTAGTGTAGCTAGACTGTCTATTAGAGTAGCTAGATTGTCTATCAATATAGCTACACTGTCTATTAGTTTTCCTATACTGTAAGTTAGTGTAATAAGACTGTCTACTAGTGTTGCTACATTGCCTATTGATGTTCCTAGACTGTCCCTTAGTGTAGCTAGATTGTCTATCAATGAAGCTACACTGTCTTTTAGTTTTCTTATACTGTCTGTTAGAGGAGCTACACTGTCTATTTGTTTTCATCGACGGTCTATTAGTTAGCTACACTGTCTATTAGGGTTCATAGACTGTCTGTTAGTGTAGCTAGACTGTCTATTAGTGTAGCTACACTGTCTAATAGTGTTCCTAGACTGTCCATTAGTGTAGCTACACTGTCTATTAGTGTAGCTACACTGTCTCATAGTGTTCCTAGACTGTCTTTTAGTGTAGCTACACTGTCTATTAGAGTAGCTACACTGTCTAATAGTGTTCCTAGACTGTCTATTAGTGTAGCTACACTGTCTAATAGTGTTCCTAGACTGTCTATTAGTGTAGCTAGACTATCTATTAGAGTAGCTACACTGTCTAATAGTGTTCCAAGACTGTCTATTAGTGTAGCTACACTGTCTAATAGTGTTTCTAGACTGTCTGTTAGCGTAACTAGATTGTTTATCAATGTAGCTACACTGTCTATTTATTTCATAGACGGTCTATTAGAGAAGCTACACTGTCTATTAGTGTTCATAGACTGTCTGTTAGTGTAGCTAGACTGTCTATTTATGTAGCTACACTGTCTTATAGTGTTCCTAGACTGTCTATTAGTGTAGCTAGATTGTCTATTAGTGTATCTACACTGACTTATAGTGTTCCTAGACTGTCTATTAGTGTAGCTAGACTGTCTATTAGTGTAGCTACACTGTCTAATAGTGTTCCTAGAATGTCTTTTAGTGTAGCTAGATTGTCTATTTGTGTAGCTACACTGTCTTATAGTGTTCCTAGACTGTCTATTAGTGTAGCTAGACTGTCTATTAGTGTAGCTACACTGTCTAATAGTGTTCCTAGACTGTCTATTAGTGTAGCTAGATTGTCTATCAATATAGCTACACTGTCTCTTATTTTTCCTATACTGTCTGTTAGTGTAGCTAGACTGTCTACTAGTGTAGCTACATTGTCTATTTGTGTTCCTATACTGTCTGTTCGTGTAGCTAGACTGTCAATTAGTGTAGCTAGACTGTCTAATAGTGTTCCTAGACTGTCTACTAGTGTAGCTAGACTGTCTATTAGTGTAGCTACACTGTCTAATAGTTGCCTTCACTGTCTATTAGTGTAGCTAGATTGTGTATCAATATAGCTACACTGTCTATTAGTTTTCATAGACGGTCTGTTAGTGTAGCTAGACTGTCTACTAGTGTAGCTACATTGTCTATTGATGTTCCTAGACTGTCCGTCAGTGTAGCTAGATCGTCTATCAATGTAGCTACACTGTCTTTTAATTTTCTTATATTTTCTGTTAGAGTAGCTACACTGTCTATTAGTGTTCATATACTGTCTGTTCGTGTAGCTAGACTGTCTATTAGTGTAGCTACACTGTCTAATAGTGTTCCTAGACTGTCTATTAGTGTAGCTAGATTGTCTATCAATATAGCTACACTGTCTATTAGTTTTCCTATACTGTCTGTTAGTGTAGCTAGACTGTCTACTAGTGTAGCTACATTGTCTATTAGTGTTCCTAGACTGTCTATTAGTGTAGCTAGACTGTCTATTAGAGTAGCTATATTGTCTATCAATATAGCTACACTATCTATTAGTTTTCCTATACTGTATGTTAGTGTAGCTGAACTGTCTACTAGTGTAGCTACATTGTCTATTGATATTCCTAGACTGTCCGTTAATGTAGCTAGATTGTCTATCAATGTAGCTACACTGTCTATTAGTTTTCTTATACTGTCTGTTAGAGTAGCTACACTGTCTATTTGTTTTCATCGACGGTCTATTAGTTAGCTACACTGTCTATTAGAGTTCATAGACTGTCTGTTAGTGTAGCTAGACTGTCTATTAGTGTAGCTACACTGTCTTATAGTGTTCCTAGACTGTCTATTAGTGTAGCTAGACTGTCTACTAGTGTAGCTACACTGTCTTATAGTGTTCCTAGACTGTCTATTAGTGTAGCTAGACTGTCTATTAGTGTAGCTACACTGTCTAATAGTGTTCCTAGACTGTCTATTAGTGTAGCTAGACTGTCTATTAGAGTAGCTACACTGTCTAATTGTGTTCCTAGACTGTCTATTAGTGTAGCTACACTGTCTTTTAGTGTTCCTAGACTGTCTGTTAGTGTAGCTTGACTGTCTATTAATGTAGCTACACTGTCTTATAGTGTTCCTAGACTGTCTATTAGTGTAGCTAGATTGTCTATTAGTGTAGCTACACTGTCTTATAGTGTTCCTAGACTGTCTATTAATGTAGCTAGACTGTCTATTAGTGTAGCTACACTGTCTATTAGTGTTCAGAGACTGTCTGTTAGTGTAGCTAGACTGTCTATTAGTGTAGCTACAGTGTCTTATAGTGTTCCTAGACTGTCTATTAGTGTAGCTAGATTGTCTATTAGTTAGTGTTCCTAGACTGTCTATAAGTGTAGCTAGATTGTCTATCAATATAGCTAAACTGTCTATTATTTTCATAGACGGTCTGTTAGTGTAGCTAGACTGCCTGCTAGTGTAGCTACATTGTCTATTGATGTTCCAAGACTGTCCGTTAGTGAAGCTAGATTGTCTTTCAATGTAGCTCCAATGTCTATTAGTTTTCCTATACTGTCTGTTAGAGTAGCTACACTGTCTTTTAGCGTTCATACTCTGTCTGTTAGTGTAGCTAGACTGTCTATCAGTGTAGCTACACTGTCTAATAGTGTTCATACACTGTCTATTAGTGTAGCTAGATTGTCTATTAGTGTAGCTACACTGTCTAATAGTGTTCCTAGACTGTCTATTAGTGTAGCTAGACTGTCTATTAGTGTAGCTACACTGTCTAATAGTGTTCCTAGACTGTCTACTAGTGTAGCTAGACTGTCCATTTGTGTAGCTACACTGTCTAATAGTGTTCCAAGACTTTCTATTAGTGCAGCTAGATTGTGTATCAATATAGCTACACTGCCTATTAGTTTTCATAGACGGTCTGTTAGTGTAGCTAGACTGTCTACTAGTGTAGCTGCATTGTCTATTGATGTTCCTAGACTGTCCGTTAGTGTATCTAGATTGTCTATCAATGTAGCTACACTGTCTTTTAATTTTCTTATAATGTCTGTTAGAGTAGCTTCACTGTCTATTAGTGTTCATATACTGTCTGTTCGTGTAGCTAGACTGTCTATTAGTGTAGCTTCACTGTCTTTTAGTGTTCCTACACTGTCTATTAGTGTAGCTAGATTGTCTATCAATATAGCTACACTGTCTATTAGTTTTCCTATACTGTCTGTTAGTGTAGCTAGACTGTGTACTAGTGTAGCTACATTGTCTATTAGTGATCCTTGACTGTCTTTTAGTGTAGCTAGACTGTCTATTAGAGTAGCTAGATTGTCTATCAATATAGCTACACTGTCTATTAGTTTTCCTATACTGTAAGTTAGTGTAATAAGACTGTCTACTAGTGTTGCTACATTGCCTATTGATGTTCCTAGACTGTCCCTTAGTGTAGCTAGATTGTCTATCAATGTAGCTACACTGTCTTTTAGTTTTCTTATACTGTCTGTTAGAGGAGCTACACTGTCTATTTGTTTTCATCGACGGTCTATTAGTTAGCTACACTGTCTATTAGAGTTCATAGACTGTCTGTTAGTGTAGCTAGACTGTCTATTAGTGTAGCTACACTGTCTAATAGTGTTCCTAGACTGTCTATTAGTGTAGCTACACTGTCTATTAGTGTAGCTACACTGTCTCATAGTGTTCCTAGACTGTCTTTTAGTGTAGCTACACTGTCTATTAGAGTAGCTACACTGTCTAATAGTGTTCCTAGACTGTCTATTAGTGTAGCTACACTGTCTAATAGTGTTCCTAGACTGTCTATTAGTGTAGCTAGACTGTCTATTAGAGTAGCTACACTGTCTAATAGTGTTCCAAGACTGTCTATTAGTGTAGCTACACTGTCTAATAGTGTTTCTAGACTGTCTGTTAGCGTAACTAGATTGTTTATCAATGTAGCTACACTGTCTATTTGTTTTCATAGACGGTCTATTAAAGAAGCTACACTGTCTATTAGTGTTCATAGACTGTCTGTTAGTGTAGCTAGACTGTCTATTTATGTAGCTACACTGTCTTATAGTGTTCCTAGACTGTCTATTAGTGTAGCTAGATTGTCTATTAGTGTATCTACACTGACTTATAGTGTTCCTAGACTGTCTATTAGGGTAGCTAGACTGTCTATTAGTGTAGCTACACTGTCTATTAGTGTTCATAGACTGTTTATTAGTGTAGCTAGACTGTCTATTAGTGTAGCTACACTGTCTAATAGTGTTCCTAGACTGTCTATTAGTGTAGCTAGATTGTCTATTAGTTTAGCTACACTGTCTAATAGTGTTCCTAGACTGTCTACTAGTGTAGCTAGACTGTCTATTAGAGTAGCTACACTGTATAATAGTGTTCCTAGACTGTCTATTAGTGTAGCTATATTGTCTATCAGTATAGCTACACTGTCTATTAGTTTTCATAGACGGTCTGTTAGTGTAGCTACACTGTCTACTAGTGTAGCTACATTGTCTATTGATGTTCCTAGACTGTCCGTTAGTGAAGCTAGATTGTCTATCAATGTGGCTACACTGTCTATTAGTTTTCTTATACTGTCTGTTAGAGTAGCTACACTGTCTATTAGTGTTCATATACTGTCTGTTAGTGTAGCTAGACTGTCTATCAGTGTAGCTACACTGACAAATAGTGTTCCTAGACTGTCTATTAGTGTAGCTAGATTTTCTATTAGTGTAGCTACACTGTCTAATAGTGTTCCTAGACTGTCTTTTAGTGTAGCTACACTGTCTAATAGTGTTCCTAGACTGTCTACTAGTGTAGCTAGACTGTCAATTAGTGTAGCTACACTGTCTAATAGTGTTCCTAGACTGTCTATTAGTGTAGCTAGATTGTGTATCAATATAGCTACAATGTCTATTAGTTTTCCTATACTGTCTGTTAGTGTAGCTGGACTGTCTACTAGTGTAGCTACATTGTCTATTAGTGTTCCTAGACTGTCTATTAGTGTAGCTAGACTGTCTATTAGAGTAGCTAGATTGTCTATCAATATAGCTACACAGTCTATTAGTTTTCCTTTACTGTATGTTAGTGTTATTAGACTGTCTACTGGTGTAGCTACATTGTCTATTGATGTTCCTAGACTGTCCGTTAGTGTAGCTAGATTGTCTATCAATGTAGCTACACTGTCTATTAGTTTTCTTATACTGTCTGTTAGAGTAGCTATACTGTCTATTTGTTTTCATCGACGGTCTATTAGCTAGCTACACTGTCTATTAGAGTTCATAGACTGTCTGTTAGTGTAGCTAGACTGTCTATTAGTGTAGCTACACTGTCTAATAGTGTTCCTAGACTGTCTATTAGTGTAGCTATACTGTCTACTAGTGTAGCTACACTGTCTTATAGTGTTCCTAGACTGTCTATTAGTGTAGCCAGACTGTCTATTAGAGTAGCTACACTGTCTAATAGTGTTCCTAGACTGTCTATTAGTGTAGCTACACTGTCTAATAGTGTTCATAGACTGTCTGTTAGTGTAGCTAGACTGTCTATTAGAGTAGCTACACTGTCTAATAGTGTTTCTAGACTGTCTATTAGTGTAGCTACACTGTCTCATAGTGTTCCTTCACTAGTAGACAGTCTATCTACACTAACAGACCGTCTATGAAAACTAATAGACAGTGTAGCTATATTGATACACAATCTGTCTACACTAATAGAGAGTCTAGGAACACTATTAGTCAGTGTAGCTACACTAATAGACAGTCTAACTACACTAGTAGACAGTCTAGGAACACTATAAGACAATGTAGCTACACTAATAGACAGTCTAGGAACACTATTAGACAGTGTAGCTACACTAATAGACAACCTAGCTACACTAATAGACAGTCTAGGAACACTATTAGAAAGTGTAGCTACACTGATAGACAGTCTAGCTACACTAACAGACCGTCTATGAAAACTAATAGACAGTGTAGCTATATTGATACACAATCTAGCTACACTAATAGACAGTCTAGGAACACTATTAGACAGTGTAGCTACACTAATAGACAGTCTAGCTACACTAGTAGACAGTCTAGGAACACCATTAGACAATGTAGCTACACTAATAGACAGTCTAGGAACACTATTAGACAGTGTAGCTACACTAATAGATAACCTAGCTACACTAATAGACAATCTAGCTACACTAATAGACAGTCTAGGAACACTATAAGACAGTGTAGCTACATTAATAGACAGTAAAGCTACACTAACAGACAGTTTATGAACACTAATAGACAGTGTAGCTTCTCTAATAGACCGTCTATGAAAACAAATAGACAGTGTAGCTACATTGATAAACAATCTAGTTACGCTAACAGACAGTCTAGGAACACTATTAGACAGTGTAGCTACACTAATAGACAGTCTAGGAACACTATTAGACAGTGTAGCTACTCTAATAGACAGTCTAGCTACACTAATAGACAGTCTAGGAACACTATTAGACAGTGTAGCTACACTAAAAGACAGTCTAGCTACACTAATAGACAGTCTAGGAACACTATAAGACAGTCTAGCTACACTAGTAGACAGTCTAGCTACACTGATAGACAGTCTAGGAACACTATAAGACAGTGTAGCTACACTAATAGACAGTCTAGCTACACTAACAGACAGTCTATGAACTCTAATAGACAGTGTAGCTAACTTATAGACCGTCGATGAAAACAAATAGACAGTGAAGCTTCTCTAACAGACAGTATAAGAAAACTTATAGACAGTGTAGCTACATCGATAGACAATCTAGCTACACTAACGGACAGTCTAGGAACATCAATAGACCATGTAGCTACACTAGTAGACAGTCTTGCTTCACTAACATACAGTATAGGAAAACTAATAGACAGTGTAGCTATATTGATAGACAATCTAGCTTCTCTAATAGACAGTCTAGCTACACTAATAGATAGTCTAGGAACACTAATAGACAATGTAGCTACACTAGTAGACAGTCTAGCTACACTAACAGACAGTATAGGAAAACTAATAGACAGTGTAGCTATATTGATAGACAATCTAGCTACACTAATAAATGGTCTAGGAACACTATAAGACAGTGTAGCTTCACTAATAGACAGTCTAGCTACACGAACAGACAGTATATGAACACTAATAGACAGTGTAGCTCCTCTAACAGACAGTATAAGAAAACAAAAGACAGTGTAGCTACATTGATAGACAATCTAGCTACACTAACGGACAGTCTAGGAACATCAATAGACAATGTAGCTACAATAACAGACCGTCTATGAAAACTAATAGACAGTGTAGCTATATTGATACACAATCTAGCTACACTAATAGACAGTCTAGGAACACTATTAGACAGTGTAGCTACACTAATAGACAGTCTTGCTCCACTAGTAGACAGTCTAGGAAGACTATTAGACAATGTAGCTAAACTAATAGACAGTCTAGGAACACTATTAGACAGTGTAGCTACACTAATAGACAACCTAGCTACACTAATAGACAGTCTAGGAACACTACTAGACAGTGTAGCTACACTGATAGACAGTCTAGCTACACTAACAGTCAGTATATGAACACTAATAGACAGTCTAGGAACACTAATAATCAATGTAGCTACACTAGTAGACAGTGTAGCTACTCTAACAGATAGTATAGGAAAACTAATAGACAGTGTAGCTACATTGATAGACAATCCAGCTTCACTAACGGACAGTCTCGGAACATCAATAGACAATGTAGCTACACTAGTAGACAGCCTAGCTACACTAACAGACCGTCTATAAAAACTAATAGACAGTGTAGCTATATTGATAGACAATCTAGCTACACTAATAGACAGTCTAGGGACACTATTAGACGGTGTAGCTACTCTAATAGACGGTCCAGCTACACTATTAGACAGTCTAGGAACACTATTAGACAGTGAAGCTACACTAATAGACATTCTAGCTACACTAAGAGACAGTCTATGAACACTAGTAGACAGTGTAGCTACACTAATAGACAGTCTAGCTACACTAATAGACAGTCTAGGAACACTATAAGAAAATGTAGCTATATTAATAGACAGTGAAGCTACACTAACAGACAGTCTATGAACACTAATAGACAGTGTAGCTTCTCTAATTGACCGTCTATGAAAACAAATAGACAGTGTAGCTACATTTATAAACAATCTAGTTACGCTAACAGACAGTCTAGTAACACTATTAGACAGTATAGCTACACTAATAGACAGTCTAGGAACACTATTAGACAGTGTAGCTACTCTAATAGACAGTCTAGCTACACTAATAGACAGTCTAGGAACACTATTAGACAGTGTAGCTACAATAATAGACAGTCTAGCTACACTAATAGACAGTCTAGGAACACTATAAGACAGTGTAGCTACACTAGTAGACAGTCTAGCTACACTAATAGACAGTCTAGGAACACCATTAGACAGTGTAGCTACACTAATAGACAGTCTAGCTACACTAACAGACAGTCTTTGAACTCTAATAGACAGTGTAGCTAACTTATACACCGTCGATGAAAACAAATAGACAGTGTAGCTACTCTAACAGACAGTATAAGAAAACTAATAGACAGTGTAGCTACATTGATAGACAATCTAGCTACATTAACGGATAGTCTAGGAACATAAATAGACCATGTAGCTACACTATTAGACAGTCTAGCTACACTAACATACAGTATAGGAAAACTAATAGACAGTGTAGCTATATTGATAGACAATCTAGCTACTCTAATAGACAGTCTAGCTATACTAATAGACAGTCTAGGAACACTTATAGACAATGTAGCTACACTAGTAGACAGTCTAGCTACACTAACAGACAGTATAGGAAAACTAATAGACAGTGTAGCTACACTAGTTGACAGACAATCTAGCTACACTAATAGACAGTCTAGGAACACTAATAGACAGAGTAGCTACATTAATAGACAGTTTAGCTACACGAATAGACAGTCTATGAACACTAATAGACAGGGTAGCTACTCTAACAGACAGTATAAGAAAATTGAAAGACAGTGTAGCTACATTGATAGACAATCTAGCTACACTAACGGACAGTCTAGGAACATCAATAGACAATGTAGCTACACCAGTAGACAGTCTAGCTACACTAACAGACCGTCTATGAAAACTTATAGACAGTATAGCTATATTGATACAAAATCTAGCTACACTAATAGACAGTCTAGGAACACTATTAGACAGTGTAGCTACACTAATAGACAGTCTATGTTCACTAGTAGACAGTCTAGGAACACTATTAGACAGTGTAGCTACACTAATAGACAGTCTAGCTACACAAATAGACAGTCTAGGAACACTTTTAGACTGTGTAGCTACACTAATAGACAATCTAGCTACACTAATAGACAGTCTAGGAACACTATTAGACAGTGTAGCTACACTGATAGACAGTCTAGCTACACTAACAGACAGTATATGAACACTAATAGATAGTGTAGCTACACTAACAGACATTATAAAAAAACTAAGAGACAGTGTAGCTACATTGATAGACAATCTTGCTTCACTAACTGACAGTCTAGGAACATCAATAGACAATGTAGCTACACAAGTAGACAGTCTAGCTACACTAACAGACCGTCTATGAAAACTAATAGACAGTGTAGCTATATTGATAGACAATCTAGCTACACTAAAAGACAGTCTAGGAACACTATTAGACAGTGTAGCTACTCTAATAGACAGTCTAGCTACACTAGTAGACAGTCTAGGAACACTTTTAGATAATGTAGCTACACTAATAGACAATCTAGCTAAATTAATAGACAGTCTATGAACACAATAAGACAGTGTAGCTACACTAATAGACAGTCTAGCTACACTAACAGACAGTCTATGAACACTAAAAGACCGTGTAGCTACACTTATAGACAGTCTAGCTACACTAATAGACAGTATAGGGACACTATAAGACAGTGTAGCTACACTAATAGACAATCTAGCTACACTAATAGACAGTCTAGGAACACTATTAGACAGTGTAGCTACATTAATCGACAGTTTAGCTACACTAACAGACAGTATATGAACACTAATAGACAGTGTAGCTTCTCTAATAGACCGTCTATGTAAACAAATAGACAGTGTAGCTACATTGATAAACAATCTAGTTACGCTAACACACAGTCTAGGAACACTATTAGACAGTGTAGCTACACTAATAGCCAGTCTAGGACCACTATTAGACAGTGTAGCTACTCTAATGGACAAGCTGGCTACACTAATATACAGTCTAGGAACACTATTAGACAGTGTAGCTACACTAATAGACAGTCTAGCTACACTAATAGACAGTCTAGGAACACTATAAGACAGTCTAGCTACACTAATAGACAGTCTAGGAACACTAACAGACAATGTAGCTACACTAATAGACAGTTTAGCTACACTAACAGACAGTCTATGAACTCTAAAAGACAGTGTAGCTAACTAATAGACCGTCGATGAAATCAAATAGACAGTGTAGCTACTCTAACAGACAGTATAAGAAAACTTATAGACAGTGTAGCTACATTGAAAGACAATTTAGCTACACTAACGGATAGTCTAGGAACATAAATAGACCATGTAGCTACACTAGTAGACAGTCTAGCTACACTAACATACAGTATAGGAAAACTAATAGACAGTGTAGCTATATTGATAGACAATCTAGCTACTCTAATAGACAGTCTAGCTATACTAATAGACAGTCTAGGAACACTAATAGACAATGTAGCTACACTAGTAGACAGTCTAGCTACACTAACAGACAGTATAGGAAAACTAAAAGACAGTGTAGCTATATTGATAGACAATCTAGCTACACTAATAGACAGTCTAGCTACACGAACAAACAGTATATGAACACTAATAGACAGTGGAGCTACTCTAACAGACAGTATAAGAAAATTAAAAGACAGTGTAGCTACATTGATAGACAATCTAGCTACACTAACGGACAGTCTAGGAACATCAATAGACAATGTAGCTACACTAGTAGACAGTCTAGCTACACTAACAGACCGTCTATGAAAACTAGTAGACAGTGTAGCTATATTGATACAAAATCTAGCTACACTAATAGACAGTCTAGGAACACTATTAGACAGTGTAGCTACACTAATAGTCAGTCTATCTACACTAGTAGACAGTCTAGGAACACTATTAGACAGTGTAGCTACACTAATAGACAGTCTAGGAACACTATTAGACAGTGTAGCTACACTAATATACAATCTAGCTACACTAATAGACAGTCTAGGAACACTATTAGACAGTGTAGCTACACTGATAGACAGTCTAGCTACACTAACAGACAGTATATGCACACTAATAGACAGTGTAGCTACACTAACAGACAGTTTAAGAAAACTAAGAGACAGTTTAGCTACATTGATATACAATCGAGCTTCACTAACGGACAGTCTAGGAACATCAATAGACAATGTAGCTACACTAGTACACAGTCTAGCTACACTAACAGACCGTCTATGAAAACTAATAGACAGTGTAGCTAAATTGATAGACAATCTAGCTACACTAGTAGACAGTCTAGTAACACTATTAGATAGTGTAGCTACACTAGTAGACAATCTAGCTACACTAATAGACAGTCTATGAACACTATAAGACAGTGTAGCTACACTAATAGACAATCTAGCTACACTAACACACAGTCTATGAACACTAAAAGACAGTGTAGCTACACTAATAGACAGTCTAGCTACACTAATAGACAGTCTAGGAACACTATAAGACAGTGTAGCTACACTACTAGACAATCTAGCTTCACTAATAGACAGTCTAGGAACACTATAAGACAGTGTAGCATCATTAATAGACAGAGTAGCTACACTAACAGACAGTCTATGAACACTTATAGACAGTGTAGCTTCTCTAATAGACCGTCTATGAAAACAAATAGACAGTGAAGCTACATTAATAAACAATCTAGTTACGCTAACAGACAGTCTAGGAACACTATTAGACAGTGTAGCTACACTAATAGACAGTCTAGGAACACTATTAGACAGTGTAGCTACTCTAATAGACAGTCTAGCTACACTAATAGACAGTCTAGGAACATTCTTAGACAGTGTAGCTACACTAATAGACAGTCTAGCTACACTAATAGACAGTCTAGGAACACTAATAGACAGTGTAGCTACACTAGTAGACAGTCTAGCTACACTAATAGACAGTCTAGGAACACTATTAGACAGTGTAGCTACACTAATAGACAGTCTAGCTACACTAACAGACAGTCTATGAACTCTAATAGACAGTGTAGCTAACTCATAGACCGTCGATGAAAACAAATAGACAGTGTAGCTACTCTAACAGACAGTATAAGAAAACTAATAGACAGTGTAGCTACATTGATAGACAATCTAGCTACACTAACGGACAGTCTAGGAACATCAATAGACAATGTAGCTACACTAGTAGACAGTCTACCTACACTAACATACAGTATAGGAAAACTAATAGACAGTGTAGCTATATTGATACACAATCTAGCTACACTAATAAACAGTCTAGGAACACTATTAGACAGTGTAGCTACACTAATAGACAGTCTAGCTACACTAATATACAGTCTAGGAACACTTATAGACAGTGTAGCTACACTAATAGACAACCTAGCTACACTAATAGACAGTCTAGGAACACTATTAGACAGTGTAGCTACACTAATAGACAATCTAGCTACTCTAATAGACAGTCTATATAAACTGATAGACAGTCTAGGAACACTAATAGACAATGCAGCTACACTAGTAGACCATCTAGCTACACTAACAGACAGTATAAGAAAACTAAGAGACAGTGTAGCTACATTGATAGAAAATCTAGCTTCACTAACGGACAGTCTAGGAACATCAATAGACAATGTAGCTACACTAGTAGACAATCTAGCTACACTAACAGACCGTCTATGAAAACTAATAGACAGTGTAGCTATATTGATACACAATCTAGCTACACTAATAAACAGTCTAGGAACACTATTAGACAGTGTAGCTACACTAATAGACAGTCTAGCTACACTAATAGACAGTCTAGGAACACTAATAGACAGTGTAGCTACACTAATAGACAACCTAGCTACACTAATAGACAGTCTAGGAACACTATTAGACAGTGTAGCTACACTAATAGACAACCTAGCTACACTAAAACACAGTCTATGGACACTATTAGACAGTGTAGCTACACTGATAGACAGTCTAGCTACACTAACAGACAGTATATGAACACGAATAGACAGTGTAGCTACTCAAACAGACAGTGTAAGAAAACTAATAGACAGTGTAGCTACATTAATAAGACAATCTAGCTTCACTAATGGACAGTCTAGGAACATCGATAGACAATGTAGCTACACTAGTAGACAGTCTAGCTACACTATTAGACCGTCTATAAAAACTAATAGACAGTGTAGCTATATTGATAGACAATCTAGCTAAACTAATAGACAGTCTAGGGACACTATTAGACGGTGTAGCTACTCTAATAGACAGTCTAGCTACACTAGTAGACAGTCTAGGAACACTATTAGACAGTGTAGCTACACTAATAGACAATCTAGCTACACTAATAGACAGTCTAGGAACACTATAAGACAGTGTAGCTACATTATTAGACAGTCTAGCTACACTTACAGACAGTCTATGAACATTTATAGACAGTGTAGCTTCTCTAATAGACCGTCTATGAAAACAAATAGACAGTGTAGCTACATTGATAAACAATCTAGTTACGCTAACAGACAGTCTAGGAACACTATTAGACAGTGTAGCTACACTAATAGACAGTCTAGGAACACTATTAGACAGTGTAGCTACTCTAATAGACAGTGTAGCTACACTAATAGACAGTCTAGGAACACTATTAGACAGTGTAGCTACACTAGTTGACAGTCTAGCTACACTAATAGACAGTCTAGGAACACTATTAGACAGTGTAGCTACACTAATAGACAGTCTAGCTACACTAACAGACAGTCTATGAACTCTAATAGACAGTGTAGCTAACTAATAGACCGTCGATGAAAACAAATAGACAGTGTAGCTACTCTAACAGACAGTATAAGAAAACTAATAGACAGTGTAGCTACATTGATAGACAATCTAGCTACACTAACGGATAGTCTAGGAACATCAATAGACCATGTAGCTACACTAGTAGACAGTCTGGCTAGACTAACATACATTATAGGAAAACTAATAGACAGTGTAGCTATATTGATAGACAATCTAGCTACTCTAATAGACAGTCTAGCTATACTAATAGACAGTCTAGGAACACTAATAGACAATGTAGCTACACTAGTAGACAGTCTAGCAACACTAACAGCCAGTATAGGAAAACTAATAGACAGTGTAGCTATATTGATAGACAATCTAGCTACACTAATAGACAGTATATGAACACTAATAGACAGTGTAGCTACTCTAACAGACAGTATAAGAAAATTAAAAGACAGTGTAGCTACATTGATAGACGATCTAGCTACACTAACGGACAGTCTAGGAACATCAATAGACAATGTAGCTACACTAGTAGACAGTCTAGCTACACTAACAGACCATCTATGAAAACTAATAGAGAGTGTAGCTATATTGATACAAAATCTAGCTACACTAATAGACAGTCTAGGAACACTATTAGACAGTGTAGCTTCACTACTAGACAGTCTAGCTACACTAACAGACAGTCTAGCTACACTAACAGACAGTCTATGAACAATTATAGACAGTGTAGCTTCTCTAATAGACCGTCTATGAAAACAAATAGACAGTGTAGCTACATTGATAAACAATCTAGTTACGCTAACAGACAGTCTAGGAACAATATTAGACAGTGTAGCTACACTAATAGACAGTCTAGGAATACTATAAGACAGTGTAGCTACTCTAATAGACAGTGTAGCTACACTAATAGACAGTCTAGGAACACTATTAGACAGTGTAGCTACACTAATAGACAGTCTAGCTACACTAATAGACAGTCTAGGAACACTATAAGACAGTTTAGCTACACTAGAAGACAGTCTAGCTACACTAATAGACAGTCTAGGAACACTATTTGACAGTGTAACTACACTAATAGACAGTCTACCTACACTAACAGACAGTATAGGAAAACTAATAGACAGTGTAGCTATATTGATAAACAATCTAGCTACACTAATAGACAGTCTAGGAACACTATTAGACAGTGTAGCTACACTAATAGACAGTCTAGCTACACGAACAGACAGTATATGAACACTAATAGACAGTGTAGCTACTCTAACAGACAGTATAAGAAAATTAAAAGACAGTATAGCTACATTGATAGACAATCTAGCTACAAAAACGGAAAGTCTAGGAACATCAATAGACAATGTAGCTACACTAGTAGACAGTCTAGCTACACTAACAGACCGTCTATGAAAACTAATAGACAGTGTATCTATATTGATAAACAATCTAGCTACACTAATAGACAGTCTAGGAACACTATTAGACAGTGTAGCTACACTAATAGACAGTCTAGCTACACTAGTAGACAGTCTAGGAACACTATTAGACCGTGTAGCTACACTAATAGACAGTCTAGCTGCACTTATAGACAGTCTAGGAACACTATTAGACAGTGTAGCTACACTAATAGAAAATCTAGCTACACTAATAGACAGTCTAGGAACACTATTAGACAGTGTAGCTACACTGATAGACAGTCTAGCTACACTAACAGACAGTATATGAACACTAATAGACAGTGTAGCTACTCTAACAGACAGTATAAGAAAACTAAAAGACAGGTAGCTACATAAATAGACAGTCTAGCTACACTAACAGAGAGTCTATGAACACTAATAGACAGTGTAGCTTCTCTAATAGACCGTCTATGAAAACAAATAGACAGTGTAGCTACATTGATAAACAATCTAGTTACGCTAACAAACAGTCTAGGAACACTATTAGACAGTGTAGCTACACTAATAGACCGTCGATGAAAACAAATAGACAGTGTAGCTACTCTAACAGACAGTATAAGAAAACTAATAGACAGTGTAGCTACATTGATAGACAATCTAGCTACACTAACGGATAGTCTAGGAACATCAATAGACCATGTAGCTACACTAGTAGACAGTCTGGCTAGACTAACATACATTATAGGAAAACTAATAGACAGTGTAGCTATATTGATAGACAATCTAGCTACTCTAATAGACAGTCTAGCTATACTAATAGACAGTCTAGGAACACTAATAGACAATGTAGCTACACTAGTAGACAGTCTAGCAACACTAACAGCCAGTATAGGAAAACTAATAGACAGTGTAGCTATATTGATAGACAATCTAGCTACACTAATAGACAGTATATGAACACTAATAGACAGTGTAGCTACTCTAACAGACAGTATAAGAAAATTAAAAGACAGTGTAGCTACATTGATAGACGATCTAGCTACACTAACGGACAGTCTAGGAACATCAATAGACAATGTAGCTACACTAGTAGACAGTCTAGCTACACTAACAGACCATCTATGAAAACTAATAGAGAGTGTAGCTATATTGATACAAAATCTAGCTACACTAATAGACAGTCTAGGAACACTATTAGACAGTGTAGCTACACTACTAGACAGTCTAGCTACACTAACAGACAGTCTAGCTACACTAACAGACAGTCTATGAACAATTATAGACAGTGTAGCTTCTCTAATAGACCGTCTATGAAAACAAATAGACAGTGTAGCTACATTGATAAACAATCTAGTTACGCTAACAGACAGTCTAGGAACAATATTAGACAGTGTAGCTACACTAATAGACAGTCTAGGAATACTATAAGACAGTGTAGCTACTCTAATAGACAGTCTAGCTACACTAATAGACAGTCTAGGAACACTATTAGACAGTGTAGCTACACTAATAGACAGTCTAGCTACACTAATAGACAGTCTAGGAACACTATAAGACAGTTTAGCTACACTAGAAGACAGTCTAGCTACACTAATAGACAGTCTAGGAACACTATTTGACAGTGTAACTACACTAATAGACAGTCTACCTACACTAACAGACAGTATAGGAAAACTAATAGACAGTGTAGCTATATTGATAAACAATCTAGCTACACTAATAGACAGTCTAGGAACACTATTAGACAGTGTAGCTACACTAATAGACAGTCTAGCTACACGAACAGACAGTATATGAACACTAATAGACAGTGTAGCTACTCTAACAGACAGTATAAGAAAATTAAAAGACAGTATAGCTACATTGATAGACAATCTAGCTACAAAAACGGAAAGTCTAGGAACATCAATAGACAATGTAGCTACACTAGTAGACAGTCTAGCTACACTAACAGACCGTCTATGAAAACTAATAGACAGTGTATCTATATTGATAAACAATCTAGCTACACTAATAGACAGTCTAGGAACACTATTAGACAGTGTAGCTACACTAATAGACAGTCTAGCTACACTAGTAGACAGTCTAGGAACACTATTAGACCGTGTAGCTACACTAATAGACAGTCTAGCTGCACTTATAGACAGTCTAGGAACACTATTAGACAGTGTAGCTACACTAATAGAAAATCTAGCTACACTAATAGACAGTCTAGGAACACTATTAGACAGTGTAGCTACACTGATAGACAGTCTAGCTACACTAACAGACAGTATATGAACACTAATAGACAGTGTAGCTACTCTAACAGACAGTATAAGAAAACTAAAAGACAGGTAGCTACATAAATAGACAGTCTAGCTACACTAACAGAGAGTCTATGAACACTAATAGACAGTGTAGCTTCTCTAATAGACCGTCTATGAAAACAAATAGACAGTGTAGCTACATTGATAAACAATCTAGTTACGCTAACAAACAGTCTAGGAACACTATTAGACAGTGTAGCTACACTAATAGACAGTCTAGGAACACTATTAGACAGTGTAGCTACTCTAATAGACAGTCTAGCTACACTAACAGACCGTCTATGAAACTAATAGACAGTGTATCTATATTGATACACAATCTAGCTACACTAATGGACAGTCTAGAAACACTATTAGACAGTGTAGCTACACTAATAGACAGTCTAGCTACACTAGTAGACAGTCTAGGAACACTATTAGACAGTGCAGCTACACTAGTAGACAGTCTAGCTGCACTTATAGACAGTCTAGGAACACTATTAGACATTGTAGCTACACTAATAGAAAATCTAGCTACACTAATAGACAGTCTAGGAACACTATTAGACAGTGTAGCTACATTGATAGACAGTCTAGCTACACTAACAGACAGTATATGAACACTAATAGACAGTGTAGCTACTCTAACAGACAGTATAAAAAAACTAAAAGACAGGTAGCTACATTGATAGACAATCTAGCTTCACTAACGGACAGTTTAGGAACATCAATAGACAATATAGCTACACTAGTAGACAGTCTAGCTACACTAACAGACCGTCTATGTAAACAAATAGACAGTGTAGCTACATTGATAAACAATCTAGTTACGCTAACAGACAGTCTAGGAGCATATTAGACAGTGTAGCTACACTAATAGACAGTCTAGGAACACTATTTGACAGTGTAACTACACTAATAGACAGTCTACCTACACTAACAGACAGTATAGGAAAACTAATAGACAGTGTAGCTATATTGATAAACAATCTAGCTACACTAATAGACAGTCTAGGAACACTATTAGACAGTGTAGCTACACTAATAGACAGTCTAGCTACACGAACAGACAGTATATGAACACTGATAGACAGTGTAGCTACTCTAACAGACAGTATAAGAAAATTAAAAGACAGTATAGCTACATTGATAGACAATCTAGCTACAAAAACGGAAAGTCTAGGAACATCAATAGACAATGTAGCTACACTAGTAGACAGTCTAGCTACACTAACAGACCGTCTATGAAAACTAATAGACAGTGTATCTATATTGATAAACAATCTAGCTACACTAATAGACAGTCTAGGAACACTATTAGACAGTGTAGCTACACTAATAGACAGTCTAGCTACACTAGTAGACAGTCTAGGAACACTATTAGACCGTGTAGCTACACTAATAGACAGTCTAGCTGCACTTATAGACAGTCTAGGAACACTATTAGACAGTGTAGCTACACTAATAGAAAATCTAGCTACACTAATAGACAGTCTAGGAACACTATTAGACAGTGTAGCTACACTGATAGGCAGTCTAGCTACACTAACAGACAGTATATGAACACTAATAGACAGTGTAGCTACTCTAACAGACAGTATAAGAAAACTAAAAGACAGGTAGCTACATAAATAGACAGTCTAGCTACACTAACAGAGAGTCTATGAACACTAATAGACAGTGTAGCTTCTCTAATAGACCGTCTATGAAAACAAATAGACAGTGTAGCTACATTGATAAACAATCTAGTTACGCTAAGAAACAGTCTAGGAACACTATTAGACAGTGTAGCTACACTAATAGACAGTCTAGGAACACTATTAGACAGTGTAGCTACTCTAATAGACAGTCTAGCTACACTAACAGACCGTCTATGAAACTAATAGACAGTGTATCTATATTGATACACAATCTAGCTACACTAATGGACAGTCTAGAAACATTATTAGACAGTGTAGCTACACTAATAGACAGTCTAGCTACACTAGTAGACAGTCTAGGAACACTATTAGACAGTGCAGCTACACTAATAGACAGTCTAGCTGCACTTATAGACAGTCTAGGAACACTATTAGACATTGTAGCTACACTAATAGAAAATCTAGCTACACTAATAGACAGTCTAGGAACACTATTAGACAGTGTAGCTACATTGATAGACAGTCTAGCTACACTAACAGACAGTATATGAACACTAATAGACAGTGTAGCTACTCTAACAGACAGTATAAAAAAACTAAAAGACAGGTAGCTACACTGATAGACAATCTAGCTTCACTAACGGACAGTTTAGGAACATCAATAGACAATATAGCTACACTAGTAGACAGTCTAGCTACACTAACAGACCGTCTATGTAAACAAATAGACAGTGTAGCTACATTGATAAACAATCTAGTTACGCTAACAGACAGTCTAGGAACACTATTAGACAGTGTAGCTACACTAATAGACAGTCTAGAAACACTATTAGACAGTGTAGCTACTCTAATAGACAGTCTAGCTACACAAATAGACAGTCTAGGAACACTATTAGACAGTGTAGCTACACTAATAGACAGTCTAGGAACACTATTAGACAGTGTAGCTACTCTAATAGACAGTGTAGCTACACTAATAGACATTCTAGGAACACTTATAGACAATGTAGGAACACTATTAGACAGTGTAGCTACACTAATAGACAGTCTAGCTACACTAATAGACGGTCTATGAACTCTAATAGACAGTGTAGCTAACTAATAGACCGTCGATGAAAACAAATAGACAGTGTAGCTACTCTAACAGACAGTATAAGAAAACTAATAGACAGTGTAGCTACATTGATAGACAATCTAGCTACACTAACGGACAGTCTAGGAACATCAATAGACAATGTAGCTACACTAGTAGACAGTCTAATTACACTAACATACAGTATAGGAAAAGTAATAGACAGTGTAGCTATATTGATAGACAACTTAGCTACTCTAATAGACAGTCTAGCTACACTAATAGACAGTATAGGAACACTAATAGACAATTTAGCTACACTAGTAGAATGTCTAGCTACACGAACAGACAGTATAGGAAACATAATAGACAGTGTAGCTATATTGATACACAATCTAGCTACACTAATAGACAGTCTAGGAACACTATTAGACAGTGTAGCTACACTAATTGACAGTCTAGCTACACTAGTAGACAGTCTAGGAACACTATTAGACAGTGTAGCTACACTAATAGACAATCTAGCTACACTAATAGACAGTCTAGGAACACTATTAGACAGTGTAGCTACACTAATAGAAAATCTAGCTACACTAATAGACAGTCTAGGAACACTATTAGACAGTGTAGCTACACTGATAGACAGTCTAGCTACACTAACAGACAGTATATGAACACTAATAGACAGTGTAGCTACTCTACCAGACAGTATAAGAAAACAAATAGACAGTGTAGCTACATTGATAGAAAATCTAGCTCCACTTACGGACAGTCTAGGAACATCAATAGACAATGTAGCTACACTAGTAGACAGTCTAGCTACACTAACAGACCGTCTTTGAAAACAAATAGACAGTGTAGCTATACTGATAGACAATCTAGCTACACTAATAGACAGTCTAGGAACACTATTGGACAGTGTAGGTACTCTAATAGACAGTCTAGCTACAGTAGACAGTCTAGGAACACTATTAGACAGTGTAGCTACACTAATAGACAATCTAGCTACACTAATAGACAGTCTAGGAACACTATAAGACAGTGTAGCTACACTAATAGACAGTCTAGCTACACTAACAGACAGTCTATGAACACTAATAGACAGTGTAGCTACACTAATAGACAGTCTAGCTACACTAATAGACAGTCTAGGAACACTATAAGACAGTGTAGCTACACTAATAATCAATCTAGCTACACTAATAGACAGTCTAGGAACACTATAAGACAGTGTAGCTACATAAATAGACAGTCTAGCTACACTAACAGACAGTCTATGAACACTAATAGACAGTGTAGCTTCTCTAATAGACCGTCTATGAAAACAAATAGACAGTGTAGCTACATTGATAAACAATCTAGTTACGCTAACAGACAGTCTAGGAACAATATTAGACAGTGTAGCTACACTAATAGACAGTCTAGGAATATTATTAGACAGTGTAGCTACTCTAATAGACAGTCTAGCTACACTAAAAAACAATCTAGCTACACTAATAGACAGTCTAGGAACACTATAAGACAGTGTAGCTACACTAGTAGACAGTCTAGCTACACTAAAAGACAGTCTAGGAACACTATTTGACAGTGTAACTACACTAATAGACAGTCTACCTACACTAACAGACAGTAAAGGAAAACTAATAGACAGTGTAGCTATATTGATAGACAATCCAGCTACACTAATAGACAGTCTAGGAACACTATTAGACAGTGTAGCTACACTAATAGACAGTCTAGCTACACGAACAGACAGTATATGAACACTAATAGACAGTGTAGCTACTCTAACAGACAGTATAAGAAAATTAAAAGACAGTATAGCTACATTGATAGACAATCTAGCTACAAAAACGGAAAGTCTAGGAACATCAATAGACAATGTAGCTACACTAGTAGACAGTCTAGCTACACTAACAGACCGTCTATGAAAACTAATAGACAGTGTATCTATATTGATAAACAATCTAGCTACACTAATAGACAGTCTAGGAACACTATTAGACAGTGTAGCTACACTAATAGACAGTCTAGCTACACTAGTAGACAGTCTAGGAACACTATTAGACCGTGTAGCTACACTAATAGACAGTCTAGCTGCACTTATAGACAGTCTAGGAACACTATTAGACAGTGTAGCTACACTAATAGAAAATCTAGCTACACTAATTGACAGTCTAGGAACACTATTAGACAGTGTAGCTACACTGATAGACAGTCTAGCTACACTAACAGACAGTATATGAACACTAATAGACAGTGTAGCTACTCTAACAGACAGTATAAGAAAACTAAAAGACAGGAAGCTACATAAATAGACAGTCTAGCTACACTAACAGAGAGTCTATGAACACTAATAGACAGTGTAGCTTCTCTAATAGACCGTCTATGAAAACAAATAGACAGTGTAGCTACATTGATAAACAATCTAGTTACGCTAACAAACAGTCTAGGAACACTATTAGACAGTGTAGCTACACTAATAGTCAGTCTAGGAACACTATTAGACAGTGTAGCTACTCTAATAGACAGTCTAGCTACACTAATAGACAGTCTAGGAACACTGTTAGACAGTGTAGCTACACTAATATACAGTCTAGGAACACTATTAGACAGTGTAGCTACTCCAATAGACAGTCTAGCTACACTAACAGACCGTCTATGAAACTAATAGACAGTGTATCTATATTGATACACAATCTAGCTACAGTAATGGACAGTCTAGGAACACTTTTAGACAGTGTAGCTACACTAATAGACAGTCTAGCTACACTAGTAGACAGTCTAGGAACACTATTAGACAGTGCAGCTACACTAATAGACAGTCCAGTCTAGCTGCACTTATAGACAGTCTAGGAACACTATTAGACATTGTAGCTACACTAATAGAAAATCTAGCTACACTAATAGACAGTCTAGGAACACTAATAGACAGTGTAGCTACACTGATAGACAGTCTAGCTACACTAACAGACAGTATATGAACACTAATAGACAGTGTAGCTACTCTAACAGACAGTATAAAAAAACTAAAAGACAGGTAGCTACATTGATAGACAATCTAGCTTCACTAACGGACAGTTTAGGAACATCAATAGACAATATAGCTACACTAGTAGACAGTCTAGCTAGATTGTGTATCAATATAGCTACACTGTCTATTATGTTTCCTATACTGTCTGTTAGTGTAGCTAGACTTTCTACTAGTGTAGCTACATTGTCTATTAGACAGTGTAGCTACACTAATAGACAGTCTAAAAACACCATTAGACAGTGTAGCTACTCTAATAGACAGTCTAGCTACACTAATAGACAGTCTAGGAACACTATTAGACAGTGTAGCTACACTAATAGACAGTCTAGGAACACTATTAGACAGTGTAGCTACTCTAATAGACAGTGTAGCTACACTTATAGACAGTCTAGGAACACTTATAGACAGTCTAGGAACACTATTAGACAGTGTAGCTACACTAATAGACAGTCTAGCTACACTAATAGACGGTCTATGAACTATAATAGGCAGTGTAGCTAACTAATAGACTGTCGATGAAAACAAATAGACAGTGTAGCTACTCTAACAGACAGTATAAGAAAACTAATAGACAGTGTAGCTACATTGATAGACAATCTAGCTACACTAACGGACAGTCTAGGAACATCAATAGACAATGTAGCTACACTAGTAGACAGTCTAATTACACTAACATACAGTATAGGAAAAGTAATAGACAGTGTAGCTATATTGATAGACAACTTAGCTACTCTAATAGACAGTCTAGCTACACTAAAAGACAGTCTAGGAACACTAATAGACAATGTAGCAACACTAGTAGAAAGTCTAGCTACACTAACAGACAGTATAGGAAACATAATAGACAGTGTAGCTATATTGATACACAATCTAGCTACACTAATAGACAGTCTAGGAACACTATTAGACAGTGTAGCTACACTAATTTGAAGTCTAGCTACACTAGTAGACAGTCTAGGAACACTATTAGACAGTGTAGCTACACTAATAGACAGTCTAGCTACACTAATAGACAGTCTAGGAACACTATTAGACAGTGTAGCTACACTAATAGAAAATCTAGCTACACTAATAGACAGTCTAGGAACACTATTAGACAGTGTAGCTACACTGATAGACAGTCTAGCTACACTAACAGACAGTATATGAACACTAATAGACAGTGTAGCTACTCTAACAGACAGTATAAGAAAACTAATAGACAGTGTAGCTACATTGATAGACAATCTAGCTTCACTAACGGACAGTCTAGGAACATCAATAGACAATGTAGCAACACTAGTAGACAGTCTAGCTACACTAACAGACCGTCTTTGAAAACTAATAGACAGTGTAGCTATACTGATAGACAATCTAGCTACACTTATAGACAGTCTAGGAACACTATTGGACAGTGTAGGTACTCTAATAGACAGTCTAGCTACACTAGTAGACAGTCTAGGAACACTATTAGACAGTGTAGCTACACTAATAGACAATCTAGCTACACTAATAGACAGTCTAGGAACACTATAAGACAGTGTAGCTACACTAATAGACAGTCTAGCTACACTAACATACAGTCTATGAACACTAATAGACAGTGTAGCTACACTAATAGACAGTCTAGCTACACTAATAGACAGTCTAGGAACACTATAAGACAGTGTAGCTACACAAATAGACAATCTAGCTACACTAATAGACAGTCTAGGAACACTATAAGACAGTGTAGCTACATAAATAGACAGTCTAGCTACACTAACAGACAGTCTATGAACACTAATAGACAGTGTAGCTTCTCTAATAGACCGTCTATGAAAACAAATAGACAGTGTAGCTACATTGATAAACAATCTAGTTACGCTAACAAACAGTCTAGGAACACTATTAGACAGTGTAGCTACTGTTACGACATAAAGCCGGTCAGGAAGGAAGAGGGGAAATCTTATTGGAAAATTCCTATATGCGATGACGATGCTACCAGGGAAAAATAATTCACACAACTAGCAAAAACTTTTCAGTACTTTATGTACTAAGAAAACATCAACAACACATTAATATACAATGACACCACCTACGCTCTTATTTCTGGCTAATTGACCATCCTATACTAGAGCAAGTTGCCACTCCAAGATCATTTTCAATTAGAACCAATCTTGGACTGTCCTGTTCTAGATGTACGTCAACTAGTCAGTGAGGTGATCGAGCCTGTACTTTGGTCGTCACTGCATTCACGTAATATTTGTTACGCGTACTGCTGATCGTCGTTCAAGACGTCAGAATTAATATAAATAGGACTTCCTGATCATATCCTCACGTTGGGATGTCAGATTCACATATAACCATTCAAGCTGGTTGGCTTCCCATTAGATTGTGCTACGTGGTAACGATTGGGCCTTGATCCACGCTGGTCGTGGCCTGAGGGGGACAGCTAATATGTGCCCTCAGGTGATAATCAACGGCTCACCAACATTCAGCCTCCAACGTAGGAGGGGACACAAGAGACGATTCTGCAAAAAACAATCTATATTTAGAATCTCAGAATCACTCTTTTGCGTCAATAATGGGGTTGTTCGTTCGAAGTTCACAAAAATAGAAATAATTTCAGTGGTCTTACTCTTTTAAATTACATCCTAACCCTATAAGCGCGCGATTAGCCCTCACCTGTGGGTGTATGGCCAACGGCTCCCATGCGGTTAGGATGGATCGGCTCTTCTAAATATCCACACTTAAAATTATATAATAGAGAAGTATTTTTTAGTGACTGGCCTATGTCAGCGCTAAACAATACCTCTTATGCCAACGAACAAACCCATACGTAACAAACTCTTCTATACACTGTCGTAACGTCACCCTGGTTGAGACGCTATCGCAGCCGAAACATCAAGATCCCGTGGCCCTTTTTCCCTTCAAGGTCACGTTATCTAGATAGTTTCGAGGTTTACAAATACTGATACCAATTCTCTTAAAATTCCAGGAAAAAGGTTGAACAGTGTGGTGCCGACGTAACGTTTGGACGTTTACGTCGGACATCACCCTGCCCACGCACTAATTTTGTACATGTATAGCGTATCAGTTGTTAACAACTAATTATGACCTCTCGGCAAAAATATTTACATCAATATTGAGAGATTACATTCTGCTGTTTTATGTGTGTAAAACCGTACAATGCTTTCTTACATCTATTTTGGTGTAACACAAAATATTTTACATTTACTTTGGTGTAACGAAAATATCTTACATTTACTTTGGTGTAACAAAAATATTTTACACCTACCTAATCTCTAAACATACATGTCAGCTATCACCTTATTTATGTAAGTGTGTTGTAGTGTATGCACCTAACCCTTATCCTTATATGCGTCAGATATAACTCGAGATGACACATACAGGTCGCTACAGAAAGTCGATTATCACTGGCAGTTAAATCGTCTTTCCAACAACGCCGTACAAAATCACAACAATTTAAAATCTAGCTGCTAAAATTGTTTTCCACCTATCGGTCCCTGGTAAATCTTTCAGCATGCCATTATAGTTTTAGGTGCAGGCCCGACATGGCCTGTGACTACTTTTGTCCAAAATAACCCGACGAGTCCATCCGGACAGCTTTTACTATAGCCGCAAGAATGGTCCCAGCAGATTTTTAGGCGAAACGCATGTGCGTAACTTCATACGCAAGTGCGTAACAATCGCTATTTTCACCGAAAAAACGGGACGTTATTGATAACACCCGAAAGAACTCATACACAGAATGCTGGCCGATTCAACAGACGACAAAATAGAAAACGAGTGACTTATTATTTCAATACAATGTGACATGCTAGAGACATCGCGATTCAATGCAATTACACGAATCGCCATCGCCCTGTCATGTACAAAATCAACACAGTAACAATATATATAACTTCACGTACCTTTTATAATATTGAAAAGCGTCTCTATATTGAACCTTTCAACGGTATGTTTAAAATGTCCCCTAACAAGAATGGGAAATTCCATCCTTTATATATTGAAAAACGCACAAGATTTCCGAGATATTCAAGAAGAGTAAGGAAATCGTGCAAGCGTTGATAAATATAGACACAATGAATTCCATCTCAGACAAACCGACCTTTTATTGGGACTATCAATAGAAAGAGTACCGTATCATGGTTCGAATAGGTGACCAGGTGCATACCTAAACCTCTGGGTATTTGTGCGTATACGCAACCATCGCTGATTCTGTTATTCCAGCCATTCTGTATCGTAACAAAGGCCCTTCCTTTTGGGAGAAAAAGGAATGACTTTTTCTTACGATACACGATGCAGAAAAGAAGGAATAATACAGAATAAATATATAATACAACATATATACACGTACGACTTAAATGGCGGACTACCTGGAAAGATAGTGTGCCCCCACATTGTCTTGTCCTCGGATTGCCACAATCCTAAATCTGTATGGTTGGAGCTTTAATGCCCAACGCATAATTCTGGGATTCAATGCCTTAGCAGTCTGCATGAATGATAGGGGTTTGTGATCACATTCCAGGATAAATTCTTCTCCAAAGAGATATTTCCTGAACTTTTCAATTGCCCAAATAATTGCTAAGCATTCTTTCTCAATTACAGAATAATTTCTTTCCCGGGGTAACAACTTCTTACTAGCGTAGGCAATTGGTAATTTACCTTCCCCCTCAAATTCTTGCAGCAGTACAGCTCCGATTCCTATATCGGACGCGTCTGATCTAAGTATGAATGGTTTCCCTTCATTAAAGACAGGCAATCTCAGAATAGGGGAGGATGTAAGACGACTTTTCAACGTTTGAAAAGCCCTTTCGTGATGATTTAGCCAGTCCTTAATTCGGTTTGGGCGATCTTTCTTCGTTAGATCGGTTAAAGGTGCTGCAATTTCAGAGAAATTGGGGATGAATTTCCGATAGAACCCAGCTAAACCCAAAAAACCTCGAACTTGTTTCTTAGTGACGGGCCTTTGTGCATCTTTAACAGCCTGTATCTTGTCATCTTTAGGCCTTAATGTTTGGTCTTGAATATTATGGCCTAGGCATTCAATTTCACTGTACCCTATTTTACACTTAGAGGGTTTTGCGGTAAGTTTAGCTGCTCGCAATCTATCTAAGGTGGCTTTTATGGATTTTAAATGTTTTTCCCAAGTTTCCGTGAAAATCCACATGTCATCTACGAAGCTATCGACATTTCTCAGACCTTGCAATACTATGCGTATGAGACGACAAAAAGAGGCCTCCGCATTAACTAAACCGAAAGGCATGGTTTTAAACTGGAATAATCCCCTAGGTGTTTCAAAGGCTGTATATGGCCTTGACCTTTTGCTGAGGCCTAATTGCCAGTAACCTTTACATAAATCCATTTGCGAATAGAACCTATGCCCTGACATTCTATTAATAACTTCCTCCATATTTGGCATAGGTTCCGCATCGAATTCCGTAACCTTATTAAGCTTGCGGAAGTCAATACAGAATCTAACCGACCCATCTTTTTTTGGAACTAACACAATGGGCGAAGAGTAAGGAGAGATCGAAGGTTCGATCACGCCTAGCTCAATCATCTCATCTATTTCAGATTCCATTATCTCTCTGGTTTTATATGGTAAAGGGTAACCCTTAGACCTAACAGGTTCTGCAGTTGATAATTTGATATCATGCTCCAATAATTCGGTCTTGCCTGGTATACTGGTCAGTACATCTGGGTATTTGGCCAGTAATTCTTTGACCTCTTTTTTCTGTTCATCTGTAAGTTCGTCCGAGATACTAACATCTCGATATGTCTCAATTTCCTTATTAGAAGGAAATGTACAGTCCTCAAGTGAATACTCATCACTTTCGTCGTCATCATCTTCGCTTAACGGCATACTCGCTTCGGCGGATAATAAGCAGTGAGATGCTTCAGTTTTCCGTTCAACATAGAGCCTCAAAATATTGGCGTGATATGTATGGATGTAACCGTTTACGTTTACACGGTAGTCAACACGGTTCAACACTTCTACTATCTCGAACGGTCCCCGCCATTGTAGTAATAGCTTATTACTATCGGTGGGGAGTAATAATAGAACTTTATCTCCCACTTTGAAAGAACGAGGTTTCGCTCGTCGATCATAATACACCTTTTGTTTTCCTTGCACTTTTTGTAAATTTTTCATTGCCAACTCGCAAGTATGCTCGAGACGTTTTCGTAAATTTATCACGTAATCATAGGTTGAGCGAACCTCTTCATCTTCCACGTCGTCTGTCCATAATTCTCTTAAAATTGCCATCGGACCGCGTACGTTTCGTCCATACAATAATTCAAACGGCGAAAATCCTAAAGACTCCTGAGGTACTTCCCTTACTGCAAATAAGAGTGCAGGAAGATACCTATCCCAATCCTTAGGGCGTTCAGCGCACATTCTTCGCAACATTTGTTTGAGCGTCGCGTGTGATCGCTCTACTAAACCATTACATTGAGCATGAAATGCTGACGTAGTCAGCTGCTGTAATGATAGCAATCTTGCTACTTCCTTCATAATTTCAGACGTGAATTGTGATCCACAGTCCGTTAACATTTCATCGGGTACGCCAACCCTACTAAACATCTCAACTAATGCTTCTGCTACGCGCTCGGTCTCGATACTAGGTAATGCAATGGCCTCAGGATAACCCGTCGCGTAATCCATCATTGTTAAAATGTATCTTGATCGGTTGTTCGATCGGGGCTCAATTGGTCCTACAATATCTACTGCTACACGCTTAAAAGGAGTATTGATTAATGGTAGCCGACCTAAAGGCACCTTTGCTACCCTGCCCTTTTGAACGGTCCTTTGACATATGTCGCAGGTTTTGCAGAAACGTGTCACGTCACCGCAAACACCTGGCCAAAAAAATTCTGCCACTACCTGATCGATCGTCTTTCGAATGCCTAAATGGCCTGCCATGAGCGATTCATGGGCCAAAGTCATAACCCTATCAGTCAGACTCGAAGGTACAACCAGCTGCGAAGTAGTTTTACCACGCAAAGTAAACTGCCGATAGATTAACCCCTTCTTCATTATGAACTTTGTCTCTCCGCGGTGTATGCCCCGACTCACGGTCACGTTGCCTAACTCTACTCGCTTCCGTATATTCGAGAGCTTTGGATCCGAAGCCTGATCCAACTCGATTGCATTCCATTCACTATTGATAATCTGATCTGGGACTTTAAGTTTTTTATATGTACGCTCGTCTTTTTTCGCTTGTGACCTAGTTACTACGCTCGCTGCGAAATGTGACATATCTGGCAATTTCGATCCGTCGATGTTCCCTATAACTAGATCATACAAAGTATCCTCCATGCATAAGGCTTCTGTAGCGCCATTAAAAAATGGACACTCCACGCTAATACGCGCCACTGGGTATTTCAGTTTGGACTCATTAATAAGAGTAACATCTAACTTTTTCCCTAACATTTGCTCATTGGATACTAAGTCCCTTCTAACCACTACACCGGTACAACCCGTATCTCTCAAAACTCTGACCTCCTTTCCATTTACGGTACCTACCGCCGTCGGTAGTCTAGATCTTAAAAAATAGCAAGTACCCTTGCTATCCTTATGGGGATTCTCCTTATAATTATCAATTGGGTCGTGCATTTTAGCATGATACACGCTATGCACTCCCTTATCTGTACTTTGTTCTCCCTTTACTTTACAAAAGTTGACGTGATGGTCGACTTTATCATTATTATAGTTCCTATTGGAATTCCTACCGGGAGCTGACTGATTCCGACGGTAATTATTACGGCCTCGATTCCAATTGCGACCCCTATTTTGCCATTTTCCCCCTTGATTTGGAGAATTAAATTCAGCACTTGATGCTATTTCCGTACCAGCCGACACCCTCTTGCTCTTGTTGTGCCAACAATTATGTGTTTGATGGGCTTTACCACAAATCTTACAAGAAATATTTGATTTCCGATCAACCTGATTTCCATAAACTAATAGACAGAGTTGCTATATTGAAAGACAATCTAGCTACACTAATAGACAGTCTAGGAACACTATTAGACAGTGTAGCTACACTAATAGACAGTCTAGCTACACGAACAGACAGTATATGAACACTAATAGACAGTGTAGCTTCTCTAACAGACAGTATAAGAAAATTAAAAGACAGTGTAGCTACATTGATAGACAATCTAGCTACACTAACGGACAGTCTAGGAACATCAATAGACAATGTAGCTACACTAGTAGACAGTCTAGCTACACTAACAGACCGTCTATGAAAACTAATAGACAGTGTAGCTATATTGATACACAATCTAGCTACACTAATAGACAGTCTAGGAACACTATTAGACAGTGTAGCTACACTAATAGACAGTCTAGCTACACTAGTAGACAGTCTAGGAACACTATCAGACAGTGTAGCTACACTAATAGACAATCTAGCTACACTAAAAGACAGTTTAGGAACACTATTAGACAGTGTAGCTACACTGATAGACAGTCTAGCTACACTAACAGACAGTATATGAAAACTAATATACAGTGTAGCTACTCTAACAGACAATATAAGAAAACAAATAGACAGTGTAGCTACATTGATAGACAATCTAGCTTTACTAACGGACAGTCTAGGAACATCAATAGACAATGTAGCTACACTAGTAGACAGTCTACCTACACTAACAGACCGTCTATGAAAACTAATAGACAGTGTAGCTATATTGATAGACAATCTAGCTACACTAATTAACAGTCTAGGAAAACTATTAGACAGTGTAGCTACACTAATAGACAGTCTAGCTACACTAACAGACAGTCTATGAACACTAATAGACAGTGTAGCTACACTAATAGACAGTCTAGCTACACTAAAAGACAGTCTAGGAAGACTATAAGACAGTGTAGCTACACTAATAGACAATCTAGCTTCACTAATAGACAGTCTAGGAACACTATAAGACAGTGTAGCTACATTAAAGACAGTCTAGCTACACTAACAGACAGTCTATGAAAACTAATAGACAGTGTAGCTTCTCTAGTAGACCGTCTATGAAAACAAATAGACAGTGTAGCTACATTGATAAACAATCTATTTACGCTATCAGACAGTCTAGGAACACTATTAGTAATGTGTAGCTACACTAATAGACAGTCTGGGAACACTATTAGACAGTGTAGCTACTCTAATAGACAGTCTAGCTACACTAATAGACAGTCTAGGAACACTATTAGAGAGGGTAGCTACACTAAAAGACAGTCTAGCTACACTAATAGACAGTCTAGGAACACTATTAGACAGTGTAGCTACACTAATAGACAGTCTAGCTACACTAACAGACAGTCTATGAACTCTAATAGACAGTGTAGCTAACTAATAGACGGTCGATGAAAACAAATAGACAGTGTAGCTACTCTAACAAACAGTATAAGAAAACTTATAGACAGTGTAGCTACATTGATAGACAGTCTAGCTACACTAATAGACAGCCTAGGAACACTATTTGACAGTGTAGCTACACTAATAGACAGTCTAGCTACACGAACAGACAGTATATGAACACTAATAGACAGTGTAGCTACTCTAACAGACAGTATAAGAAAATTAAAAGACAGTGTAGCTACATTGATAGACAATCTAGCTACACGAACAGACAGTATAGGAAAACTAATAGACAGTGTAGCTACTCTAACAGACAGTATAAGAAAACTAATAGACAGAGTGGCTACATTTATAGACAATGTAGCTACACTAACGGACAGTCTAGGACCATCAATAGACAATGTAGCTACACTAGTAGACAGTCTAGCTTCACTAACATACAGTATAGGAAAACTAATAGATAGTGTAGCTATATTGATAGACAATCTAGCTACTCTAATAGACAGTCTAGCTACACTAATAGACAGTCTAGGAACACTAATAGACAATGTAGCTACACTAGTAGACAGTCTAGCTATACTAACAGACAGTATAGTAAAACTAATAGACAGTGTAGCTATATTGATAGACAATCTAGCTACACTAATAGACAGTCTAGGAACACTATTAGACAGTGTAGCTACCCTAATAGACAGTCTAGCTACACGAACAGACAGTATATGAATACTAATAGACAGTGTAGCTACTCTAACAGACAGTATAAGAAAACTAAAAGACAGTGTATCTACATTGATAGACAATCTAGCTACACTAACGGACAGTCTAGGAACATCAATAGACAATGTAGCTACACTAGTAGACAGTCTAGCTACACTAACAGACCGTCTATGAAAACTAATAGACAGTGTAGCTATATTGATACACAATCTAGCTACACTAATAGACAGTCTTGGAACACTATTAGACAGTGTAGCTACACTAATAGACAGTCTAGCTACACTAGTAGACAGTCTAGGAACACTATCAGACAGTGTAGCTACACTAATAGACAATCTAGCTACACTAAAAGACAGTTTAGGAACACTATTAGACAGTGTAGCTACACTGATAGACAGTCTAGCTACACTAACAGACAGTATATGAATACTAATAGACAGTGTAGCTACTCTAACAGACAGTATAAGAAAACTAATAGACAGTGTAGCTACATTGATAGACAATCTAGCTTTACTAACGGACAGTCTAGGAACATCAATAGACAATGTAGCTACACTAGTAGACAGTCTACCTACACTAACAGACCGTCTATGAAAACTAATAGACAGTGTAGCTATATTGATAGACAATCTAGCTACACTAATTAACAGTCTAGGAAAACTATTAGACAGTGTAGCTACACTAATAGACAGTCTAGCTACACTAACAGACAGTCTATGAACACTAATAGACAGTGTAGCTACACTAATAGACAGTCTAGCTACACTAAAAGACAGTCTAGGAAGACTATAAGACAGTGTAGCTACACTAATAGACAATCTAGCTTCACTAATAGACAGTCTAGGAACACTATAAGACAGTGTTGCTACATTAAAGACAGTCTAGCTACACTAACAGACAGTCTATGAAAACTAATAGACAGTGTAGCTTCTCTAGTAGACCGTCTATGAAAACAAATAGACAGTGTAGCTACATTGATAAACAATCTATTTACGCTATCAGACAGTCTAGGAACACTATTAGTAAGTGTAGCTACACTAATAGACAGTCTGGGAACACTATTAGACAGTGTAGCTACTCTAATAGACAGTCTAGCTACACTAATAGACAGTCTAGGAACACTATTAGAGAGGGTAGCTACACTAATAGACAGTCTAGCTACACTAATAGACAGTCTAGGAACACTATTAGACAGTGTAGCTACACTAATAGACAGTCTAGCTACACTAACAGACAGTCTATGAACTCTAATAGACAGTGTAGCTAACTAATAGACGGTCGATGAAAACAAATAGACAGTGTAGCTACTCTAACAAACAGTATAAGAAAACTTATAGACAGTGTAGCTACATTGATAGACAGTCTAGCTACACTAATAGACAGCCTAGGAACACTATTTGACAGTGTAGCTACACTAATAGACAGTCTAGCTACACGAACAGACAGTATATGAACACTAATAGACAGTGTAGCTTCTCTAACAGACAGTATAAGAAAATTAAAAGACAGTGTAGCTACATTGATAGACAATCTAGCTACACGAACAGACAGTATAGGAAAACTAATAGACAGTGTAGCTACTCTAACAGACAGTATAAGAAAACTAATAGACAGTGTGGCTACATCAATAGACAATGTAGCTACACTAGTAGACAGTCTAGCTTCACTAACATACAGTATAGGAAAACTAATAGATAGTGTAGCTATATTGATAGACAATCTAGCTACTCTAATAGACAGTCTAGCTACACTAATAGACAGTCTAGGAACACTAATAGACAATGTAGCTACACTAGTAGACAGTCTAGCTATACTAACAGACAGTATAGTAAAACTAATAGACAGTGTAGCTATATTGATAGACAATCTAGCTACACTAATAGACAGTCTAGGAACACTATTAGACAGTGTAGCTACCCTAATAGACAGTCTAGCTACACGAACAGACAGTATATGAATACTAATAGACAGTGTAGCTACTCTAACAGACAGTATAAGAAAACTAAAAGACAGTGTATCTACATTGATAGACAATCTAGCTACACTAACGGACAGTCTAGGAACATCAATAGACAATGTAGCTACACTAGTAGACAGTCTAGCTAAACTAACAGACCGTCTATGAAAACTAATAGACAGTGTAGCTATATTGATACACAATCTAGCTACACTAATAGACAGTCTTGGAACACTATTAGACAGTGTAGCTACACTAATAGACAGTCTAGCTACACTAGTAGACAGTCTAGGAACACTATTAGACAGTGTAGCTACACTAATAGACAATCTAGCTACACTAAAAGACAGTTTAGGAACACTATTAGACAGTGTAGCTACACTGATAGACAGTCTAGCTACACTAACAGACAGTATATGAATACTAATAGACAGTGTAGCTACTCTAACAGACAGTATAAGAAAACTAATAGACAGTGTAGCTACATTGATAGACAAGCTAGCTTCACTAACGGACAGTCTAGGAACATCAATAGACAATGTAGCTACACTAGTAGACAGTCTACGTACACTAACAGACCATCTATGAAAACTAATAGACAGTGTAGCTATATTGATAGACAATCTAGCTACACAAATTGATAGTCTAGGAAATCTATTAGACAGTGTAGCTACACTAATAGACAGTCTAGCTACACTAACAGACAGTCTATGAACACTAATAGACAGTGTAGCTACACTAATAGACAGTCTAGCTACACTAATAGACAGTCAAGGAAGACTATAAGACAGTGTAGCTACACTAATAGACAATCTAGCTACACTAATAGACAGTCTAGGAACACTATAAGACAGTGTAGCTACACTAAAAGACAATCTAGCTACTCTAATAGACTGTCTAGGAACACTATAAGACAGTGTAGCTACATTAATAGACAGTCTAGCTACACTAACAGACAGTCTATGAACACTAATAGACAGTGTAGCTTCTCTAATAGACCGTCTATGAAAACAAATAGACAGTGTAGCAACATTGATAAACAGTCTAGGAACACTATTAGACAGTGTAGCTACACTAATAGACAGTATAGGAACACTATTAGACAGTGTAGCTACTCTAATAGACAGTCTAGCTACACTAATAGACAGTCTAGGAACACTATTAGACAGTGTAGCTACACTAATAGACAGTCTAGCTACACTAATAGACAGTCTAGGAACACTATAAGACAGTGTAGCTACACTAGTAGACAGTCTAGCTACACTAATAGACAGTCTAGGACCACTATTAGACAGTGTAGCTACACTAATAGACAGTCTAGCTACACTAACAGACAGTCTATGAACTCTAATAGACAGTGTAGCTAACTAATAGACCGTCGGTGAAAACAAATAGACAGTGTAGCTACTCTAAAAGACAGTATAAGAAAACTTATAGACAATCTAGCTACACTAACGGACAGTCTAGGAACATCAATAGACAATGTAGCTACACTAGTAGACAGTCTAGCTACACTAACATACAGTATAGGAAAACTAATAGACAGTGTAGCTATATTGAAAGACAATCTAGCTACTCTAATAGACAGTCTAGCTACACTAAAAGACAATCTAGGAACACTAATAGACAGTGTAGTTACACTAATAGACAGTCTAGCTACACTAGTAGACAGTTTAGGAACACTATTAGACAGTGTAGCTACACTAATAGACAGTCTAGTTACACTAATAGACAGTCTAGGAACACTATTTGACTGTGTAGCTACACTAATAGACAGTCTAGCTACACGAACAGACAGTATATGAACACTAATAGACAGTGTAGCTACTCTAACAGACAGTATAAGAAAATTAAAAGACAGTGTAGCTACATTGATAGACAATCTAGCTACACTAACGGACAGTCTAGGAACAAAAATAGACAGTGTAGCTACTCTAACAGACAGTATAAGAAAACTAATAGACAGTGTAGCTACATTGATAGACAATCTAGCTACACTAACGGATAGTCAAGGACATCAATACACCATGTAGCTACACTAGTAGACAGTCTAGCTACACTAATAGACAGTCTAGGAACACTAATAGACAATGTAGCTACACTAGTAGACAGTCTAGCTACACTAACAGACAGTATAGGAAAACTAATAGACAGTGTAGCTATATTGATAGACAATCTAGCTACACTAATAGACAGTCAAGGAACACTATTAGACAGTGTAGCTACACTAATAGACAGTCTAGCTACACTAGTAGACAGTATATGAACACTAATAGACAGTGTAGCTACTCTAAAAGACAGTATAAGAAAATTAAAAGACAGTGTAGCTACATTTATAGACAATCTAGCTACACTAACGGACAGTCCAGGAACATCAATAGACAATGTAGCTACACTAGTAGACAGTCTAGCTACACTAACATACAGTATAGGAAAACTAATAGACAGTGTAGTTATATTGATAGACAATCTAGCTACTCTAATAGACAGTCTAGCTACACTAATAGACAGTCTAGGAACACTAATAGACAATGTAGCTACACTAGTAGACAGTCTAGCTACACTAACAGACAGTATAGGAAAACTAATAGACAGTGTAGCTATATTGATAGACAATCTAGCTACACTAATAGACAGTCTAGGAACACTATTAGACAGTGTAGCTGCACTAATAGACAGTCTAGCTACACTAATAGACAGTCTAGGAACACTATAAGACAGTGTAGCTACACGAATAGACAATCTAGCTACACTAAAAGACAGTCTAGGAACACTATTATACAGTGTAGCTACACTAATAGACAGTCTAGCTACACTAATAGACAGTCTAGGAACACTATAAGACAGTGTAGCTACACTAGTAGACAGTCTAGCTACACTAATAGACAGTCTAGGAACACTATTAGACAGTGTAGCTACACTAATAGACAGTCTAGCTACACTAACAAACAGTCTATGAACTCTAATAGACAGTGTAGCTAACTAAGAGACCGTCGATGAAAACAAATAGACAGTGTAGCTACTCTAACAGACAGTATAAGAAAACTTATAGACAGTGTAGCTACATTGATAGACAATCTAGCTACACTAACGGATAGTCTAGGACATCAATAGACCATGTAGCTACACTAGTAGACAGTCTAGCTACACTAACAGACCGTCTATGAAAACTAATAGACAGTGTAGCTAACTAATAGACCGTCGATGAAAACAAATAGACAGTGTAGCTACTCTAAAAGACAGTATAAGAAAATTAAAAGACAGTGTAGCTACATTTATAGACAATCTAGCTACACTAACGGACAGTCCAGGAACATCAATAGACAATGTAGCTACACTAGTAAACAGTCTAGCTACACTAACAGACCGTCTATGAAAACTAATAGACAGTGTAACTATATTGATACAAAATCTAGCTACACTAATAGACAGTCTAACACTATTAGACAGTGTAGCTACACTAATAGACAGTCTATCTACATTAGTAGACAGTCTAGGAACACTATTAGACAGTGAAGCTACACTAATAGACAGTCTAGCTACACTAATAGACAGTCTAGGAATACTATTAGACAGTGCAGCTACACTAATAGACAATCTAGCTACACTAATAGACAGTCTAGGAACACTATTAGACAGTGTAGCTTCACAGTCTAGCTACACTAATAGACAATCTAGCTACACTAATAGACAGTCTAGGAACACTATTAGACAGTGTAGCTACACTGATAGACAGTGTAGCTACACTAACAGACAGTATAGTATATGAACACTAATATAAAAATAAATAGACAGTTTAGCTATATTGATAGACAATCTAGCTACACTAAAAGACAGTCTAGGAACACTATTAGACAGTGTAGCTACTCTAATAGACAGTCTAGCTACACTAGTAGACAGTCTAGGAACACTATTAGATAGTGTAGCTACACTAATAGACAATCTAGCTACACTAATAGACAGTCTATGAACACTATAAGACAGTGTAGCTACACTAATAGACAGTCTAGCTACACTAACAGACAGTCTATGAACACTAAAAGACTGTGTAGCACACTAATAGACAGTCTAGCTACACTAATAGACAGTCAAGGAACACTATAAGACAGTGTAGCTACACTAATAGACAATCTAGCTACACTAATAGACAGTCTAGGAACACTATAAGACAGTGTAGCTACATTAATAGACAGTGTAGCTACACTAACAGACAGTCTATGAACTCTTATAGACAGTGTAGCTTCTCTAATAGACCGTCTATGAAAACAAATAGACAGTGTAGCTACATTGATAAACAATCTAGTTACGCTAACAGACAGTCTAGGAACACCATTAGAGAGTGTAGCTACACTAATAGACAGTCTATGAACACTATTAGACAGTGTAGCTACTCTAATAGACAGTCTAGCTACACTAATAGACAGTCTAGGAACACTATTAGACAGTGTAGCTACACTAATAGACAGTCTAGCTACACTAATAGACAGTCTAGGAACACTAATAGACAATGTAGCTACACTAGTAGACAGTCTAGCTACACTAACAGACAGTATAGGAAAACTAATAGACAGTGTAGCTATATTGATAGACAATCTAGCTACACTAATAGACAGTCTAGGAACACTATTAGACAGTGTAGCTACACTAATAGACAGTCTAGGAACACTATAAGACAGTCTAGGAGCACTATAAGACAGTGTAGCTACACAAATAGACAATCTAGCTACACTAAAAGACAGTCTAGGAACACTATTAGACAGTGTAGCTACACTAATAGACAGTCTAGCTACACTAATAGACAGTCTAGGAACACTATAAGACAGTGTAGCTACACTAGTAGACAGTCTAGCTACACTAACAGACAGTCTAGGAACACTATTAGACAGTGTAGCTACACTAATAGACAGTCTAGCTACACTAACAGACAGTCTATGAACTCTAATAGACAGTGTAGCTAACTAATAGACCGTCGATGAAAACAAGTAGACAGTGTAGCTACTCTAACAGACAGTATAAGAAAACTTATAGACAGTGTAGCTACATTGATAGACAATCTAGCTACACTAACGGATAGTCTAGGACATCAATAGACCATGTAGCTACACTAGTAGACAGTCTAGCTACACTAACATACAGTATAGGAAAACTAATAGACAGTGTAGCTATATTGATAGACAATCTAGCTACTCTAATAGACAGTCTAGCTATACTAATCGACAGTCTAGGAACACTAATAGACAATGTAGCTACACTAGTAGACAGTCTAGCTTCACTAACAGACAGTATAGGAAAACTAATAGACAGTGTAGCTATATTGATAGACAATCTAGCTACACTAATAGACAGTCAATGAACACTATTAGACAGTGTAGCTACACTAATAGACAGTCTAGCTACACAAACAGACAGTATATGAACACTAATAGACAGTGTAGCTACTCTAACAGACAGTATAAGAAAATTAAAAGACAGTGTAGCTACATTTATAGACAATCTAGCTACACTAACGGACAGTCCAGGAACATCAATAGACAATGTAGCTACACTAGTAGACGGTCTAGCTACACTAACAGACCGTCTATGAAAACTAATAGACAGTGTAGCTATATTGATACAAAATCTAGCTACACTAATAGACAGTCTAACACTATTAGACAGTGTAGCTACACTAATAGACAGTCTATCTACATTAGTAGACAGTCTAGGAACACTATTAGACAGTGAAGCTACACTAATAGACAGTCTAGCTACACTAATAGACAGTCTAGGAACACTATTAGACAGTGCAGCTACACTAATAGACAATCTAGCTACACTAATAGACAGTCTAGGAACACTATTAGACAGTGTAGCTACACAGTCTAGCTACACTTATAGACAATCTAGCTACACTAATAGACAGTCTAGGAACACTATTAGACAGTGTAGCTACATTGATAGACAGTGTAGCTACACTAACAGACAGTATAGTATATGAACACTAATATAAAAATAAATAGACAGTTTAGCTATATTGATAGACAATCTAGCTACTCTAATAGACAGTCTAGCTATACTAATCGACAGTCTAGGAACACTAATAGACAATGTAGCTACACTAGTAGACAGTCTAGCTACACTAACAGACAGTATAGGAAAACTAATAGACAGTGTAGCTATATTGATAGACAATCTAGCTACACTAATAGACAGTCAAGGAACAGTATTAGACAGTGTAGCTACTCTAATAGACAGTCTAGCTACACTAGTAGACAGTCTAGGAACACTATTAGATAGTGTAGCTACACTAATAGACAATCTAGCTACACTAATAGACAGTCTATGAACACTATAAGACAGTGTAGCTACACTAATAGACAGTCTAGCTACACTAACAGACAGTCTATGAACACTAAAAGACTGTGTAGCACACTAATAGACAGTCTAGCTACACTAATAGACAGTCAAGGAACACTATAAGACAATGTAGCTACACTAATAGACAATCTAGCTACACTAATAGACAGTCTAGGAACACTATAAGACAGTGTAGCTACATTAATAGACAGTGTAGCTACACTAACAGACAGTCTATGAACTCTAATAGACAGTGTAGCTTCTCTAATCGACCGTCTATGAAAACAAATAGACAGTGTAGCTACATTGATAAACAATCTAGTTACGCTAACAGACAGTCTAGGAACACCATTAGAGAGTGTAGCTACACTAATAGACAGTCTAGGAACACTATTAGACAGTGTAGCTACTCAAATAGACAGTCTAGCTTCACTAATAGACAGTCTAGGAACACTATTAGACAGTGTAGCTACACTAATAGACAGTCTAGCTACACTAATAGACAGTCTAGGAACACTATAAGACAGTGTAGCTACACTAGTAGACAGTCTAGCTAAACTAATAGACAGTCTAGGAACACTATTAGACAGTGTAGCTACACTAATAGACAGTCTAGCTACACTAACAGACAGTCTATGAACTCTAATAGACAGTGTAGCTAACTAATAGACCGTCCATGAAAACAAATAGACAGTGTAGCTACTCTAACAGACAGTATAAGAAAATTTATAGACAGTGTAGCTACATTGATAGACAATCTAGCTACACTAACGGACAGTCTAGGAACACAAATAGACAATGTAGCTACACTAGTAGACAGTCTAGCTACACTAACAGACAGTATAGGAAAACTAATAGACAGTGTAGCTATATTGATACACAATCTAGCTACACTAATAGACAGTCTAGGAACACTATTAGACAGTGTAGCTACACTAATAGACAGTCTAGCTACACTAATAGACAGTCTAGGAACACTATAAGACAGTGTAGCTACACAAATAGACAATCTAGCTACACTAAAAGACAGTCTAGGAACACTATTAGACAGTGTAGCTACACTAATAGACAGTCTAGCTACACTAATAGACAGTCTAGGAACACTATAAGACAGTGTAGCTACACTAGTAGACAGTCTAGCTACACTAATAGACAGTCTAGGAACACTATTAGACAGTGTAGCTACACTAATAGACAGTCTAGCTACACTAACAGACAGTCTATGAACTCTAATAGACAGTGTAGCTAACTAATAGACCGTCGATGAAAACAAATAGACAGTGTAGCTACTCTAACAGACAGTATAAGAAAACTTATAGACAGTGTAGCTATATTGATAGACAATCTAGCTACTCTAATAGACAGTGTAGCTACACTAAAAGACAGTCTAGGAACACTAATAGACAGTGTAGTTACACTAATAGACAGTCTAGCTACACTAGTAGACAGTCAAGGAACACTATTAGACAGTGTAGCTACACTTATAGACAGTCTAGCTACACTAATAGACAGTCTAGGAACACTATTTGACAGTGTAGCTACACTAATAGACAGTCTAGCTACACGAACAGACAGTATAAGAACACTAATAGACAGTGAAGCTACTCTAACAGACAGTATAAGAAAATTAAAAGACAGTGTAGCTACATTGATAGACAATCTAGCTACACTAACGGACAGTCTAGGAACATAAATAGACAATGTAGCTACACTTGTAGACAGTCTAGCTACACTAACAGACCGTCTATGAAAACTAATAGACAGTGTAACTACATTGATACACAATCTAGCTAAACTAATAGACAGTCTAGGAACACTATTAGACAGTGTAGCTACACTAATAGACAGTCTAGCTACACTAGTAGACAGTCTAGGAACACTATTAGACAGTGAACCTACACCGATAGACAGTCTAGCTACACTAACAGACAGTATATGAACACTAATAGACAGTGTAGCTACTCTAACAGACAGTATAAGAAAACTAATAGACAGTGTAGCTACATTGATAGACAATCTAGCTTCACTAACGGACAGTCTAGGAACATCAATAGACAATCTAGCTACACTAATAGAGAGTCTAGGGACACTATTAGACGGCGTAGCTACTCTAATAGACAGTCTAGCTACACTAGTGGACAGTCTAGGAACACTATCAGACAGTGTAGCTACACTAATAGACAATCTAGCTACACTAATAGACAGTCTAGGAACACTATAAGACAGTGTAGCTACACTAATAGACAGTCTAGCTACACTAACAGACAGTCTATGATCTCTAATAGACAGTGTAGCTACACTAATAGACAGTCTAGCTACACTAATAGACAGTCTAGGAACACTATAAGACAGTGTAGCTACACTAATAGACAATCTAGCTACACTAATAGACAGTCAAGGAACACTATAAGACAATGTAGCTACATTAATAGACAGTCTAGCTACACTAACAGCTAGTCTATGAACACTTATAGACATTGTGGCTTCTCTAATAGACCGTCTATGAAAATAAATAGACAGTGTAGCTACATTGATAAACAATCTAGTTACGCTAACAGATAGTCTAGGAACACTATTAGACAGTGTAGCTAACTAATAGACAGTCTAGCTACACGAACAGACAGTATATGAACACTAATAGACAGTGAAGCTACTCTAACAGACAGTATAAGAAAATTAAAAGACAGTGTAGCTACATTGATAGACAATCTAGCTACACTAACGGACAGTCTAGGAACATCAATAGACAATGTAGCTACACTAGTAGACAGTCTAGCTACACTAACAGACCGTCTATGAAAACTAATACACAGTGTAGCTATATTGATACACAATCTAGCTACACTAATAGACAGTCTAGGAACACTATAAGACAGTGTAGCTACACTAATAGACAGTCTAGCTACACTAGTAGACAGTCTAGGAACACTATTAGACAGTGTTGCTACACTAATAGACAGTCTAGCTACACTAATAGACAGTCTAGGAACACTATTAGACAGTGTAGCAACACTAATAGACAATCTAGCTACACTGATAGACAGTCTAGCTACACTAACAGACAATATATGATCACTAATAAACAGTGTAGCTACTCTAACAGACAGTATAAGAAAACAAATAGACAGTGTAGCTACATTGATAGACAATCTAGCTTCACTAACGGACAGACTAGGAACATCAATAGACAATGTAGCTACACTAGAAGACAGTCTAGCTATACTAACAGACCGTCTATGAAAACTAATATACAGTGTAGCTATATTGATATACAATCTAGCTACACTAACAGACAGTCTAGGAACACTATTAGACAGTGTTGCTACTCTAATAGACAGTCTAGCTACACTAGTAGACAGTCTAGGAACACTATTAGACAGTGTAGCTACACTTATAGACAATCTAGCTACACTAATAGACAGTCTAGGAACACTATTAGACAGTGTAGCTACACTAATAGACAGTCTAGCTACACTAACGGACAGTCTATGAACACTAATAGACAGTCTAGCTACACTAATAGACAGTCTAGCTACACTAATAAACAGTCAAGGAACACTATAAGACAGTGTAGCTACACTGATAGACAATTTAGCTACACTAATAGACAGTCTAGGAACACTATAAGACAGTGTAGCTACATTAATAGACAGTTTAGCTACACTAACAGACAGTCTAGGAACATCAAAAGACAATGTAGCTACACTAGTAGACAGTCTAGCTACACTAACATACGGTATAGGAAAACTAATAGATAGTGTAGCTATATTGATAGACAATCTAGCTACTCTAATAGACAGTCTAGCTACACTAATAGACAGTCTAGGAACTCTAATAGACAATGTAGCTACACTAGTAGACAGTCTAGCTACACTAACAGACAGTATAGGAAAACTAATAGACAGTGTAGCTATATTGATAGACAGTCTAGGAACACTATTAGACAGTGTAGCTACTCAAATAGACAGTCTAGCTTCACTGATAGACAGTCTAGGAACACTATAAGACAGTGTAGCTACACAAATAGACAATCTAGCTACACTAAAAGACAGTCTAGGACCTATAAGACAGTGTAGCTACACTAATAGACAGTCTAGCTACACTAATAGACAGTCTAGGAACACTATAAGACAGTGTAGCTACACTAGTAGACAGTCTAGCTACACTAACAGACCGTCTATGAAAACTAATACACAGTGTAGCTATATTGATAGACATTCTAGCTACTCTAATAGACAGTCTAGCTACACTAAAAGACAGTCTAGGAACACTAACAGACAGTGTAGCTACACTAGTAGACAGTCTAGGAACACTATTAGACAGTGTAGCTACACCAATAGACAGTCTGGCTACACTAATAGACAGTCTAGGAACATAAATAGACAATGTAGCTTCACTAGTTGACAGTCTAGCTACACTAACAGACAGTCTATGAAAACTAATAGACAGTGTAGCTATATTGATACACAATCTAGCTACACTAATAGACAGTCTAGGAACACTTTTAGACAGTGTAGCTACACTAATAGACAGTCTAGCAACACTAGTAGACAGTCTAGGAACACTATTAGACAGTGTAGCTACACTAATAGACAATGTAGCTACACTAATAGACAGTCTATGAACACTATTAGACAGTGTAGCTACACTAATAGACAACCTAGCTACACTAATAGACAGTCTAGGAACACTATTAGACAGTGTATCTACACTGATAGACAGTGTAGCTACACTAACAGACAGTATATGAACACTAATAGACAGTGTAGCTACTCTAACAGACAGTATAGGAAAACTAATAGACAGTGTAGCTACATTGATAGACAATCTAGCTTCACTAACGGACAGTCTAGGAACATCAATAGACAACGTAGCTACACTAGAATACAGTCTAGCTACACTAACAGACCGTCTATGAAAACTAATAGACAGTGTAGCTACATTGATAGACAATCTAGCTACACTAATAAACAGTCTAGGAACACTATTAGACAGTGTAGCTACACTAATAGACAGTCTAGCTACACTAATAGACAGTCTAGGAACACTATAAGACAGTGTAGCTACACAAATAGACAGTCTAGCTACACTAGCAGACAGGCAATGAACACTAATAGACAGTGTAGTTACTCTAATAGACAGTCTAGCTACACTATTAGACAGTCAAGGAACACTATTAGACAGTGTAGCTACACTAATAGACAATCTAGCTACACTAATAGACAGTCTAGGAACACTATAAGACAGTGTAGCTACACAAATAGACAGTCTAGCTACACTAACAGACAGTCAATGAACACTAATAGACAGTGTAGCTACACTAATAGACAGTCTAGCTACACTAATAGACAGTCTAGGAACACTATAAGACAGTGTAGCTACATTAATAGACAGTCTAGCTACACTAACAGACAGTCTATGAACACTAATAGACAGTGTAGCTTCTCTAATAGACAGTCTATGAAAACAAATACACAGTGTAGCTACATTGATAAACAATCTAGTTACGCTAACAGACAGTCTATGAACACTATTAGACAGTGTAGCTACACTAATAAACAATCTAGCTACACTAACAGACAGTCTATGAACACTATTAGACAGTGTAGCTACACTAATAGACAATCTAACTACACTAATAGACAGTCTAGGAACACTATAAGACAGTGTAGCTACACTAATAGACAGTCTAGCTACACTAACAGAAGTCTATGAACACTAATAGACAGAGTAGCTTCACTAATAGACAGTCTAGCTACACTAATAGACAGTCTAGGAACACTATAAGACAGTGTAGCTACACTAATAGACAATCCAGCTACACTAATAGACAGTCTAGGAACACTATAAGACAGTGTAGCTACATTAAAAGACAGTCTAGCTACACTAACAGACAGTCTATGAACACTATTAGACAGTGTAGCTTCTGTAATAGACCGTCTACGAAAACAAATACACAGTGTAGCTACATTGATAAACAATCTAGTTACGCTAACAGACAGTCTAGGAACACTATTAGACAGTGTAGCTACACTAATAGACAGTCTAGGAACACTATTAGACAGTGTAGCTACTCTAATAGACAGTCTAGCTACACTAATAGACAGTCTAGGAACACTATTAGACAGTGTAGCTACACTAATAGACAGTCTAGCTACACTAATAGACAGTCTAGGAACACTATAAGACAGTGTAGCTACACTAGTAGACAGTCTAGCGACACTAATAGACAGTCTAGGAACACTATTAGACAGTGTAGCTACACTAATAGACAGTCTAGCTACACTAACAGACAGTCTATGAACTCTAATAGACAGTGTAGCTAACTAATAGACCGTCGATGAAAACAAATAGACAGTGTAGCTACTCTAACAGACAGTATAAGAAAACTAATAGACAGTGTAGCTATATTGATAGACAATCTAGCTACACTAACGGACAGTCTAGGAACATCAATAGACAATGTAGCTACACTAGTATACAGTCTAGCTACACTAACATACAGTATAGGAAAACTAATAGATAATGTAGCTATATTGATAGACAATCTAGCTACTCTAATAGACAGTTTAGCTACACTAATAGACAGTCTAGGAACACTAATAGACAATGTAGCTACACTAGTAGACAGTCTAGCTACACTAACAGACATTATAGGAAAACTAATAGACAGTGTAGCTATATTGATAGACAATCTAGCTACACTAATAGACAGTCTAGGAACACTATTAGACAGTGTAGCTACACTAATAGACAGTCTAGCTACACGAACAGACAGTATATGAACACTTATAGACAGTGTAGCTACTCTAACAGACAGTATAAGAAAATTAAAAGACAGTGTAGCTACATTAATAGACAATCTAGTTACACTAACGGACAGTCTAGGAACATCAATAGACAATGTAGCTACACTAGTAGACAGTCTAGCTACACTAACAGACCGTCTATGAAAACTAATAGACAGTGTAGCTATATTGATACACAATCTAGCTACACTAATAGACAGTCTAGGAACACTATTAGACAGTGTAGCTACACCAATAGACAGTCTAGCTACACTAATAGACAGTCTAGGAACACGAACAGACAGTATATGAACACTAATAGACAGTGTAGCTACTCTAACAGACAGTATAAGAAAATTAAAAGACAGTGTAGCTACATTGATAGACAATCTAGCTACACTAACGGACAGTCTAGGAACATAAATAGACAATGTAGCTTCACTAGTAGACAGTCTAGCTACACTAACAGACAGTCTATGAAAACTAATAGACAGTGTAGCTATATTGATGCACAATCTAGCTACACTAATAGACAGTCTATGAACACTTTTAGACAGTGTAGCTACACTAATAGACAGTCTAGCTACACTAGTAGACAGTCTAGGAACACTATTAGACAGTGTAGCTACACTAATAGACAATGTAGCTACACTAATAGACAGTCTATGAACACTATTAGACAGTGTAGCTACACTAATAGACAACCTAGCTACACTAATAGACAGTCTAGGAACACTATTAGACAGTGTATCTACACTGATAGACAGTGTAGCTACACTAACAGACAGTATATGAACACTAATAGACAGTGTAGCTACTCTAACAGACAGTATAGGAAAACCTAATAGACAGTGTAGCTACATTGATAGACAATCTAGCTTCACTAACGGACAGTCTAGGAACATCAATAGACAATGTAGCTACACTAGTAGACAGTCTAGCTACACTAACAGACCGTCTATGAAAACTAATAGACAGTGTAGCTATATTGATATACAATCTAGCTACACTAATAAACAGTCTAGGAACACTATTAGACAGTGTAGCTACACTAATAGACAGTCTAGCTACACTAGTAGACAGTCTAGGAACACTATAAGACAGTGTAGCTACACAAATAGACAGTCTAGCTACACTAGCAGACAGTCAATGAACACTAATAGACAGTGTAGTTACTCTAATAGACAGTCTAGCTACACTATTAGACAGTCAAGGAACACTATTAGACAGTGTAGCTACACTAATAGACAATCTAGCTACACTAATAGACAGTCTAGGAACACTATAAGACAGTGTAGCTACACAAATAGACAGTCTAGCTACACTAACAGACAGTCAATGAACACTAATAGACAGTGTAGCTACACTAATAGACAGTCTAGCTACACTAATAGACAGTCTAGGAACACTATAAGACAGTGTAGCTACATTAATAGACAGTCTAGCTACACTAACAGACTAAGAACACTAATAGACAGTGTAGCTTCTCTAATAGACAGTCTATGAAAACAAATACACAGTGTAGCTACATTGATAAACAATCTAGTTACGCTAACAGACAGTCTATGAACACTATTAGACAGTGTAGCTACACTAATAAACAATCTAGCTACACTAACAGACAGTCTATGAACACTATTAGACAGTGTAGCTACACTAATAGACAATCTAACTACACTAATAGACAGTCTAGGAACACTATAAGACAGTGTAGCTACACTAATAGACAGTCTAGCTACACTAACAGAAGTCTATGAACACTAATAGACAGTGTAGCTACACTAATAGACAGTCTAGCTACACTAATAGACAGTCTAGGAACACTATAAGACAGTGTAGCTACACTAATAGACAATCCAGCTACACTAATAGACAGTCTAGGAACACTATAAGACAGTGTAGCTACATTAATAGACAGTCTAGCTACACTAACAGACAGTCTATGAACACTATTAGACAGTTTAGCTTCTGTAATAGACCGTCTATGAAAACAAATACACAGTGTAGCTACATTGATAAACAATCTAGTTACGCTAACAGACAGTATATGAACACTTAAAGACAGTGTAGCTACTCTAACAGACAGTATAAGAAAATTAAAAGACAGTGTAGCTACATTAATACACAATCTTGTTACACTAACGGACAGTCTAGGAACATCAATAGACCTATGTAGCTACACTAGTAGACAGTCTAGCTACACTAACAGACCGTCTATGAAAACTAATAGACAGTGTAGCTATATTGAAACACAATCTAGCTACACTAATAGACAGTCTAGGAACACTATTAGACAGTGTAGCTACACTAATAGACAGTCTAGCTACACTAGTAGACAGTCTAGGAACACTATTAGACAGTGTAGATACACTAATAGACAATCTAGCTACACTAAAAGACAGTCTAGGAACACTATTAGACAGTGTAGCTACACTGATAGACAGTCTAGCTACACGAACAGACAGTATATGAACACTAATAGACAGTGTAGCTACTCTAACAGACATTATAAGAAAATTAAAAGACAGTGTAGCTACATTGATAGACAATCTAGCTACACTAACGGACAGTCTAGGAACATCAATAGACAATGTAGCTACACTAGTAGACAGTCTAGCTACACTAACGGACCTTCTATGAAAACTAATAGACAGTGTAGTTATATTGATAGACAATCTAGCTACACTAATTGACAGTCTAGGAACACTATTAGACAGTGTAGCTACACTAATAGACAGTCTAGCTACACTAACAGACAGTCTATGAACACTAATAGACAGTGTAGCTACACTAATTGACAGTCTAGCTACACAAATACACAGTCTAGGAACACTATAAGACAGTGTAGCTACACTAATAGACAATCTAGCTACACTAATAGACAGTCTAGGAAAACTATAAGACAGTGTAGCTACATTAAAAGACAGTCTAGCTACACTAACAGACAGTCTATGAACACTTATAGACAGTGTAGCTTCTCTAATAGACCGTCTATGAAAACAAATAGACAGTGTAGCTACATTGATAAACAATCTAGTTACGCTAACAGACAGTCTAGGAACACTATTAGACAGTGTAGCTACACTAATAGACAGTCTAGGAACACTATTAGACAGTGTAGCTACACTAATAGACACTCTAGCTACACTAAAAGACAGTCTAAGAACACTATAAGACAGTGTAGCTACACTAGTAGACAGTCTAGCTACACTAATAGACAGTCTAGGAACACTATTAGACAGTGTAGCTACACTAATAGACAGTCTAGCTACACTAATAGACAGTCTAGGAACACTATAAGACAGTGTAGCTACACTAGTAGACAGTCTAGCTACACTAATAGACAGTCTAGGAACACTATTAGACAGTGTAGCTACACTAATAGACAGTCTAGCTACACTAACAGACAGTCTATGAACTCTAATAGACAGTGTAGCTAACTAATAGACCGTCGATGAAAACAAATAGACAGTGTAGCTACTCTAACAGACAGTATAAGAAAACTTATAGACAGTGTAGCTACATTGATACACAATCTAGCTACACTAACGGACAGTCTAGGAACATCAATAGACAATGTAGCTACACAAGTAGACAGTCTAGCTACACTAACATACAGTATAGGAAAACTAATAGACAGTGTGGCTATATTGATAGACAATCTAGCTACTCTAATAGACAGTCTAGCTACACTAAAAGTCAGTCTAGGAACACTAATAGACAGTGTAGCTACACTAATAGACAGTCTAGCTACACAAGTAGACAGTCTAGGAACACTATTAGACAGTGTAGCTACACTAATAGACAGCCTAGCTAAACTAATAGATAGTCTAGGAACACTATTTGACAGTGTAGCTACACTAATAGACAGTCTAGCTACACGAACAGACAGTATATGAACACTAATAGACAGTGTAGCTACTCTAACAGACAGTATATGAAAATTAAAAGACAGTGTAGCTACATTGATAGACAATCTAGCTACACTAACGGACAGTCTAGGAACATAAATAGACAATGTAGCTACACTAGTAGACAGTCTAGCTACACTAACAGACAGTCTAGGAACACTATAAGACAGTGTAGCTACACTAATAGACAATCCAGCTACACTAATAGACAGTCTAGGAACACTATAAGACAGTGTAGCTACATTAATAGACAGTCTAGCTACACTAACAGACAGTCTATGAACACTATTAGACAGTTTAGCTTCTGTAATAGACCGTCTATGAAAACAAATACACAGTGTAGCTACATTGATAAACAATCTAGTTACGCTAACAGACAGTCTAGGAACACTATTAGACAGTGTAGCTACACTAATAGACAGTCTAGGAACACTATTAGACAGTGTAGCTACTCTAATAGACAGTCTAGCTACACTAATAGACAGTCTAGGAACACTATTAGACAGTGTAGCTACACTAATAGACAGTCTAGCTACACTAATAGACAGTCTAGGAACACTATTAGACAGTGTAGCTACACTAGTAGACAGTCTAGCGACACTAATAGACAGTCTAGGAACACTATTAGACAGTGTAGCTACACTAATAGACAGTCTAGCTACACTAACAGACAGTCTATGAACTCTAATAGACAGTGTAGCTAACTAATAGACCGTCGATGAAAACAAATAGACAGTGTAGCTACTCTAACAGACAGTATAAGAAAACTAATAGACAGTGTAGCTATATTGATAGACAATCTAGCTACACTAACGGACAGTCTAGGAACATCAATAGACATTGTAGCTACACTAGTAGACAGTCTAGCTACACTAACATACAGTATAGGAAAACTAATAGATAATGTAGCTATATTGATAGACAATCTAGCTACTCTAATAGACAGTTTAGCTACACTAATAGACAGTCTAGGAACACTAATAGACAATGTAGCTACACTAGTAGACAGTCTAGCTACACTAACAGACATTATAGGAAAACTAATAGACAGTGTAGCTATATTGATAGACAATCTAGCTACACTAATAGACAGTCTAGGAACACTATTAGACAGTGTAGCTACACTAATAGACAGTCTAGCTACACGAACAGACAGTATATGAACACTTAAAGACAGTGTAGCTACTCTAACAGACAGTATAAGAAAATTAAAAGACAGTGTAGCTACATTAATAGACAATCTAGTTACACTAACGGACAGTCTAGGAACATCAATAGACCTATGTAGCTACACTAGTAGACAGTCTAGCTACACTAACAGACCGTCTATGAAAACTAATAGACAGTGTAGCTATATTGAAACACAATCTAGCTACACTAATAGACAGTCTAGGAACACTATTAGACAGTGTAGCTACACTAATAGACAGTCTAGCTACACTAGTAGACAGTCTAGGAACACTATTAGACAGTGTAGATACACTAATAGACAATCTAGCTACACTAAAAGACAGTCTAGGAACACTATCAGACAGTGTAGCTACACTGATAGACAGTCTAGCTACACGAACAGACAGTATATGAACACTAATAGACAGTGTAGCTACTCTAACAGACATTATAAGAAAATTAAAAGACAGTGTAGCTACATTGATAGAAAATCTAGCTACACTAACGGACAGTCTAGGAACATCAATAGACAATGTAGCTACACTAGTAGACAGTCTAGCTACACTAACGGACCTTCTATGAAAACTAATAGACAGTGTAGTTATATTGATAGACAATCTAGCTACACTAATTGACAGTCTAGGAACACTATTAGACAGTGTAGCTACACTAAAAGACAGTCTAGCTACACTAACAGACAGTCTATGAACACTAATAGACAGTGTAGCTACACTAATTGACAGTCTAGCTACACAAATAGACAGTCTAGGAACACTATAAGACAGTGTAGCTACACTAATAGACAATCTAGCTACACTAATAGACAGTCTAGGAACACTATAAGACAGTGTAGCTACATTAAAAGACAGTCTAGCTACACTAACAGACAGTCTATGAACACTTATAGACAGTGTAGCTTCTCTAATAGACCGTCTATGAAAACAAATAGACAGTGTAGCTACATTGATAAACAATCTAGTTACGCTAACAGACAGTCTAGGAACACTATTAGACAGTGTAGCTACACTAATAGACAGTCTAGGAACACTATTAGACAGTGTAGCTACACTAATAGACACTCTAGCTACACTAAAAGACAGTCTAAGAACACTATAAGACAGTGTAGCTACACTAGTAGACAGTCTAGCTACACTAATATACAGTCTAGGAACACTATTATACAGTGTAGCTACACTAATAGACAGTCTAGGAACACTATTAGACAGTGTAGCTACACTAATAGACAGTCTAGCTACACTAATAGACAGTCTAGGAACACTATAAGACAGTGTAGCTACACTAGTAGACAGTCTAGCTACACTAATAGACAGTCTAGGAACACTATTAGACAGTGTAGCTACACTAATAGACAGTCTAGCTACACTAACAGACAGTCTATGAACTCTAATAGACAGTGTAGCTAACTAATAGACCGTCGATGAAAACAAATAGACAGTGTAGCTACTCTAACAGACAGTATAAGAAAACTTATAGACAGTGTAGCTACATTGATACACAATCTAGCTACACTTACGGAGAGTCTAGGAACATCAATAGACAATGTAGCTACACTAGTAGACAGTCTAGCTACACTAACATACAGTATAGGAAAACTAATAGACAGTGTAGCTATATTGATAGACAATCTAGCTACTCTAATAGACAGTCTAGCTACACTAAAAGTCAGTCTAGGAACACTAATAGACAGTGTAGCTACACTAATAGACAGTCTAGCTACACAAGTAGACAGTCTAGGAACACTATTAGACAGTGTAGCTACACTAATAGACAGCCTAGCTAAACTAATAGAAAGTCTAGGAACACTATTTGACAGTGTAGCTACACTAATAGACAGTCTAGCTACACGAACAGACAGTATATGAACACTAATAGACAGTGTAGCTACTCTAACAGACAGTATATGAAAATTAAAAGACAGTGTAGCTACATTGATAGACAATCTAGCTACACTAACGGACAGTCTAGGAACATAAATAGACAATGTAGCTACACTAGTAGACAGTCTAGCTACACTAACAGACCGTCTATGAAATCTAATAGACAGTGTAGCTATATTGATACACAATCTAGCTACACTAATAGACAGTCTAGGAACACTTTTAGACAGTGTAGCTACACTAATAGACAGTCTAGCTACACTAGTAGACAGTCTAGGAACACTATTAGACAGTGTAGCTACACTAATAGACAATGTAGCTACACTAATAGACAGTCTAGGAACACTATTAGACAGTGTAGCTACACTAATAGACAACCTAGCTACACTTATAGACAGTCTAGGAACACAATTAGACAGTGTAACTACACTGATAGACAGTGTAGCTACACTAACAAACAATATATGAACACTAATAGAAAGTGTAGCTACTCTAACAGACAGTATAAGAAAACTAATAGACAGTGTAGCTACATTGATAGACAATCTAGCTTCACTAACGGACAGTCTAGGAACATCAATAGACAATGTAGCTACACTAGTAGACAGTCTAGCTACACTAACAGACCGTCAATGAAAACTAAAAGACAGTGTAGCTATATTGATAGACAATCTAGCTACACTAATAGACAGTCTAGGAACACTATTAGACAGTGTAGTTACTCTAATAGACAGTCTAGCTACACTAGTAGACAGTCTAGGAACACTATTAGACAGTGTAGCTACACTACTAGACAATCTAGCTACACTAATAGACAGTCTAGGAACACTATAAGACAGTGTAGCTACACTAATAGACAGTCTAGCTACACTAGCAGACAGTCAATGAACACTAAAAGACAGTGTAGCTACACTAATAGACAGTCTAGCTACACTAATAGACAGTCTAGGAACACTATAAGACAGTGTAGCTACACTAATATACAATCTAGCTACACTAATAGACAGTCTAGGAACACTATAAGACAGTGTAGCTACATTAATAGACAGTCTAGCTACAATAACAGACAGTCTATGAACACTAATAGACAGTGTAGCTTCTCTAATAGACCGTCTATGAAAACAAATAGACAGTGTAGCTACATTGATAAACAATCTAGTTACGCTAACAGACAGTCTAGGAACACTATTAGACTGTGTAGCTACACTAATAGACAGTCTAGGAACACTATTAGACAGTGTAGCTACTCTAACAGACAGTCTAGCTACACCAGTAGACAGTCTAGGAACACTATTAGACAGTGTAGCTACACTAATAGACAATCTAGCTACACTAATAGACAGTCTAGGAACACTATAAGACAGTAATGCTACACTAATAGACAGTCTAGCTACACTAACAGACAGTCTATGAACACTAATAGACAGTGTAGCTACACTAATAGACAGTCTAGCTACACTAATAGACAGTCTAGGAACACTATAAGACAGTGTAGCTACACTAATAGACAATCCAACTACACTAATAGACAATCTAGGAACACTATAAGACAGTGTAGCTACATTAATAGACAGTCTAGCTACACTAACAGACAGTCTATGAACACTAATAGACAGTGTAGCTTCTCTAATAGACCGTCTATGAAAACAAATACACAGTGTAGCTACATTGATAAACAATCTAGTTACGCTAACAGACAGTCTAGGAACACTATTAGACAGTGTAGCTAAACTAATAGACAGTCTAGGAACACTATTAAACAGTGTAGCTACTCTAATAGACAGTCTAGCTACACTAACAGACAGTCTAGGAACACTATTAGACATTGTAGCTACACTAATAGACAGTCTAGCTACACTAATAGACAGTCTAGGAACACTATAAGACAGTGTAGCTACACTAGTAGACAGTCTAGCGACACTAATAGACAGTCTAGGAACACTATTAGACAGTGTAGCTACACTAATACACAGTCTAGCTACACTAACAGACAGTCTATGAACTCTAATAGACAGTGTAGCTAACTAATAGACCGTCGATGAAAACAAATAGACAGTGTAGCTACTCTAACAGACAGTATAAGAAAACTAATAGACAGTGTAGCTACATTGATAGACAATCTAGCTACACAAACGGACAGTCTAGGAACATCAATAGACAATGTAGCTACACTAGTAGACAGTCTAGCTACACTAACATACAGTATAGGAAAACTAATAGATAGTGTAGCTATATTGATAGACAATCCAGCTACTCTAATAGACAGTCTAGCTACACTAATAGACAGTCTAGGAACACTAATAGACAATGTAGCTACACTAGTAGACAGTCTAGCTACACAAACAGACAGTATAGGAAAACTAATAGACAGTGTAGCTATATTGATAGACAATCTAGCTACACTAATAGACAGTCTAGGAACACTATTAGACAGTGTAGCTACACTAATAGACAGTCTAGCTACACGAACAGACAGTATATGAACACTAATAGACAGTGTAGCTACTCTAACAGACAGTATAAGAAAATTAAAAGACAGTGTAGCTTCATTGATAGACAATCTAGCTACACTAACGGACAGTCTAGGAACATCAATAGACAATGTAGCTACACTAGTAGACAGTTTAGCTACACTAACAGAACGTCTATGAAAACTAATAGACAGTGTAGCTATATTGATACACAATCTAGCTACACTAATAGACAGTCTAGGAACACAATTAGACAGTGTAGCTACACTAATAGACAGTCTAGCTACACTAGTAGACAGTCTAGGAACACTATAAGACAGTGTAGCTACACTAATGGACAATATAGCTACACTAAAAGACAGTCTAGGAACACTATTAGACAGTGTAGCTACACTGATAGACAGTCTAGCTAGACTAACAGACAGTATATGAACACTAATAGACAGTGTAGCTACTCTAACAGACAGAATAAGAAAACTAATAGACAGTGTAGCTACATTGATATACAATCTAACTTCACTAACGGACAGTCTAGGAACATCAATAGACAATGTAGCTACACTAGTAGACAGTCTACCTACACTAACAGACCGTCTATGAAAACTAATAGAACGTGTATCTATATTGATACACAATCTAACTACACTAATTGACAGTCTAGGAACACTATTAGACATTGTAGCTACACTAATAGACAGTCCAGCTACACTAACAGACAGTCTAGGAAGACTAAAAGACAGTGTAGCTACACTAATAGACAATCTAGCTACACTAATAGACAGTCTAGGAACACTATAAGACAGTGTAGCTACATTAATAGACAGACTAGCTACACTAACAGACAGTCTATGAACACTAATAGACAGTCTAGCTTCTCTAATAGACCGTCTATGAAAACAAATAAACAGTGTAGCTACATTGATAAACAATATAGTTACGCTAAAGGACAGTCTAGGAACACTATTAGACAGTGTAGCTACACTAATAGACAGTCTAGGAACACAATTAGACAGTGTAACTACACTGATAGACAGTGTAGCTACACTAACAAACAATATATGAACACTAATAGAAAGTGTAGCTACTCTAACAGACAGTATAAGAAAATTAATAGACAGTGTAGCTACATTGATAGACAATCTAGCTTCACTAACGGACAGTCTAGGAACATCAATAGACAATGTAGCTACACTAGTAGACAGTCTAGCTACACTAACAGACCGTCAATGAAAACTAAAAGACAGTGTAGCTATATTGATAGACAATCTAGCTACACTAATAGACAGTCTAGGAACACTATTAGACAGTGTAGTTACTCTAATAGACAGTCTAGCTACACTAGTAGACAGTCTAGGAACACTATTAGACAGTGTAGCTACACTACTAGACAATCTAGCTACACTAATAGACAGTCTAGGAACACTATAAGACAGTGTAGCTACACTAATAGACAGTCTAGCTACACTAGCAGACAGTCAATGAACACTAATAGACAGTGTAGCTACACTAATAGACAGTCTAGCTACACTAATAGACAGTCTAGGAACACTATAAGACAGTGTAGCTACACTAATATACAATCTAGCTACACTAATAGACAGTCTAGGAACACTATAAGACAGTGTAGCTACATTAATAGACAGTCTAGCTACACTAACAGACAGTCTATGAACACTAATAGACAGTGTAGCTTCTCTAATAGACCGTCTATGAAAACAAATAGACAGTGTAGCTACATTGATAAACAATCTAGTTATGCTAACAGACAGTCTAGGAACACTATTAGACTGTGTAGCTACACTAATAGACAGTCTAGGAACACTATTAGACAGTGTAGCTACTCTAACAGACAGTCTAGCTACACCAGTAGACAGTCTAGGAACACTATTAGACAGTGTAGCTACACTAATAGACAATCTAGCTACACTAATAGACAGTCTAGGAACACTATAAGACAGTAATGCTACACTAATAGACAGTCTAGCTACACTAACAGACAGTCTATGAACACTAATAGACAGTGTAGCTACACTAATAGACAGTCTAGCTACACTAATAGACAGTCTAGGAACACTATAAGACAGTGTAGCTACACTAATAGACAATCCAACTACACTAATAGACAATCTAGGAACACTATAAGACAGTGTAGCTACATTAATAGACAGTCTAGCTACACTAACAGACAGTCTATGAACACTAATAGACAGTGTAGCTTCTCTAATAGACCGTCTATGAAAACAAATACACAGTGTAGCTACATTGATAAACAATCTAGTTACGCTAACAGACAGTCTAGGAACACTATTAGACAGTGTAGCTAAACTAATAGACAGTCTAGAAACACTATTAAACAGTGTAGCTACTCTAATAGACAGTCTAGCTACACTAACAGACAGTCTAGGAACACTATAAGACATTGTGTAGCTACACTAATAGACAGTCTAGCTACACTAATAGACAGTCTAGGAACACTATAAGACAGTGTAGCTACACTAGTAGACAGTCTAGCGACACTAATAGACAGTCTAGGAACACTATTAGACAGTGTAGCTACACTAATACACAGTCTAGCTACACTAACAGACAGTCTATGAACTCTAATAGACAGTGTAGCTAACTAATAGACCGTCGATGAAAACAAATAGACAGTGTAGCTACTCTAACAGACAGTATAAGAAAACTAATAGACAGTGTAGCTACATTGATAGACAATCTAGCTACACAAACGGACAGTCTAGGAACATCAATAGACAATGTAGCTACACTAGTAGACAGTCTAGCTACACTAACATACAGTATAGGAAAACTAATAGATAGTGTAGCTATATTGATAGACAATCCAGCTACTCTAATAGACAGTCTAGCTACACTAATAGACAGTCTAGGAACACTAATAGACAATGTAGCTACACTAGTAGACAGTCTAGCTACACAAACAGACAGTATAGGAAAACTAATAGACAGTGTAGCTATATTGATAGACAATCTAGCTACACTAATAGACAGTCTAGGAACACTATTAGACAGTGTAGCTACACTAATAGACAGTCTAGCTACACGAACAGACAGTATATGAACACTAATAGACAGTGTAGCTACTCTAACAGACAGTATAAGAAAATTAAAAGACAGTGTAGCTTCATTGATAGACAATCTAGCTACACTAACGGACAGTCTAGGAACATCAATAGACAATGTAGCTACACTAGTAGACAGTTTAGCTACACTAACAGAACGTCTATGAAAACTAATAGACAGTGTAGCTATATTGATACACAATCTAGCTACACTAATAGACAGTCTAGGAACACAATTAGACAGTGTAGCTACACTAATAGACAGTCTAGCTACACTAGTAGACAGTCTAGGAACACTATTAGACAGTGTAGCTACACTAATGGACAATATAGCTACACTAAAAGACAGTCTAGGAACACTATTAGACAGTGTAGCTACACTGATAGACAGTCTAGCTAGACTAACAGACAGTATATGAACACTAATAGACAGTGTAGCTACTCTAACAGACAGAATAAGAAAACTAATAGACAGTGTAGCTACATTGATATACAATCTAACTTCACTAACGGACAGTCTAGGAACATCAATAGACAATGTAGCTACACTAGTAGACAGTCTACCTACACTAACAGACCGTCTATGAAAACTAATAGAACGTGTATCTATATTGATACACAATCTAACTACACTAATTGACAGTCTAGGAACACTATTAGACATTGTAGCTACACTAATAGACAGTCCAGCTACACTAACAGACAGTCTAGGAAGACTAAAAGACAGTGTAGCTACACTAATAGACAATCTAGCTACACTAATAGACAGTCTAGGAACACTATAAGACAGTGTAGCTACATTAATAGACAGACTAGCTACACTAACAGACAGTCTATGAACACTAATAGACAGTCTAGCTTCTCTAATAGACCGTCTATGAAAACAAATAAACAGTGTAGCTACATTGATAAACAATATAGTTACGCTAAAGGACAGTCTAGGAACACTATTAGACAGTGTAGCTACACTAATAGACAGTCTAGGAACACTATTAGACAGTGTAGCTACTCTAATAGACAGTCTAGCTACACTAATAGACAGTCTAGGAACACTATTAGACAGTGTAGCTACACTGATAGAGAGTCCAGCTACACTAATAGACAGTCTAGGAACACTATAAGACAGTGTAGCTACACTAGTAGACAGTCTAGCTACACTAATAGACAGTCTAGGAACACTATTAGACAGTGTAGCTACACTAATAGACAGTCTAGCTACACTAACAGACAGTCTATGAACTCTAATAGACAGTGTAGCTACACTAGTAGACAGTCTAGCTACACTAACAGACAGTATAGGAAATCTAATAGACAGTGTAGCTATATTGATACACAATCTAGCTACACTAATAGACAGTCTAGGAACACTATTAGACAGTGTAGCTACACTAATTGACAGTCTACATCACTAGTAGACAGTCTAGGAACGCTATTAGACAGTGTAGCTACACTAATAGACAGTATAGCTACACTAAAAGACAGTCTAGGAACACTATTAGACAGTGTAGCTACACTAATAGAAAATCTAGCTACACTAGTAGACAGTCAAGGAACACTATTAGACAGTGTAGCTACACTAATAGACAGTCTAGCTACACTAATAGACAGTCTAAGTACACTAACAGACCGTCTATGAAAACTAATAGACAGTGTAGCTACATTGATAAACAATCTAGCTACACTAATAGACAGTCTAGGAACACTATTAGACAGTGTAGCTACACTAATAGACTGTCTAGCTACACTAGTAGACAGTCTAGGAACACTATTAGACAGTGTACCTACACCGATAGACAGTCTAGCTACACTAACAGACAGTATATGAACACTAATAGACATTGTAGCTACTCTAACAGACAGTATAAGAAAACTAATAGACAGTGTAGCTACATTGATAGACAATCTAGCTTCAATAACGGACAGTCTAGGAACATCAATAGACAATCTAGCTACACTAATAGACAGTCTAGCTACACTAATAGACAGTCTAGGAACACTATAAGACAGTGTAGCTACACTAATAGACAATCTAGCTACACTAATAGACAGTCAAGGTACACTATAAGACAGTGTAGCTACATTAATAGACAGTCTATATACACTAACAGCTAGTCTATGAACACTTATAGACATTGTAGCTTCTCTAATAGACCGTCTATGAAAATAAATAGACAGTGTAGCTACATTGATAAACAATCTAGTTACGCTAACAGATAGTCTAGAAACACTATTAGACAGTGTAGCTACACTAATAGACAGTCTAGGAACACTATTAGACAGTGTAGCTACTCTAAAAGACAGTCTAGCTACACTAATAGACAGTCTAGGAACACTATTAGACAGTGTACCTACACTAATAGACAGTCTAGGAACACTATAAGACAGTGTAGCTACACTAGTAGACAGTCTAGCTACACTAATAGAGAGTCTAGGAACACTATTAGACAGTGTAGCTACACTAATAGCTAGTCTAGCTACACTAACAGACAGTCTATGAACTCTAATAGACAGTGCAGCTAACTAATAGACCGTCGATGAAAACAAATAGACAGTGTAGCTACTCTAACAGACAGTATAAGAAAACTAATAGACAGTGTAGCTACATAGATAGAAAATCTAGCTTCACTAATGGACAGTTTAGGAACATCAATAGACAATGTAGCCACACTAGTAGACAGTCTAGCTACACTAACAGACAGTCTATGAACACTAATAGACAGTGTAGCTTCTCTAATAGACTGTCTATGAAAACAAATAGACAGTGTAGCTACATTGATAAACAATCTAGTTACGCTAACAGACAGTTTAGGAACACTATTAGACAGTGTAGCTACACTAATAGACAGTCTAGAAACACTATTAGACAGTGTAGCTACTCTAATAGACAGTCTAGCTACACTAATAGACAGTCTAGGAACACTATTAGACAGTGTAGCTACACTAATAGACAGACAGTCTAGCTACACTAATAGACAGTCTAGTAACACTAAAAGACAGTGTAGCTACACTAGTAGACAGTCTAGCTACACTAATAGATAGTCTACGAACATTATTAGACAGTGAAGCAACACTAATAGACAGTCTATCTACACTAACAGACAGTCTATGAACTCTAATAGACAGTGTAGCTAACTAATAGACCGTCGATATAAACAAATAGACAGTGTAGCTACTCTAACAGACAGTATAAGAAAACTAATAGACAGTGTAGCTACATTAATAGACAATCTAGCTACACTAAGGGACAGTCTAGGAACATCAATAGACAATGTAGCTACACAAGTAGACAGTCTAATTACACTAACTAACAGTATAGGAAAACTAATAGACAGTGTAGCTATATTGATAGACAATCTAGCTACTCTAATAGACAGTCTAGCTACACTAATAGACAGTCTAGGAACACTAATAGACAATGTAGCTACACTAGTAGACAGTCTAGCTACACTAACAGACAGTATAGGAAAACTAATAGACAGTGTAGCTATATTGATAGACAATCTAGCTACACTAATAGACAGTGTAGGAACACTATAAGACAGTGTAGCTACACTAGTAGACAGTCTAGCTACACTAATAGATAGTCTAGGAACACTATAAGACAGTGTAGCTACACTAATAGACAGTCCAGCTACACTAACAGACAGTCTATGAACTCTAATAGACAGTGCAGCTAACTAAAAGACCGTCGATGAAAACAAATAGACAGTGTAGCTACTCTAACAGACAGTATAAGAAAACTAATAGACAGTGTAGCTAAATTGATAGACAATCTAGCTACACTAACGAATAGTCTAGGAACATCAATAGACCATGTAGCTACACTAGTAGACAGTCTAGCTACACTAACATACAGTATAGGAAAACTAATAGACAGTGTAGCTATATTGATAGACAATCTAGCTACTCTAATAGACAGTCTAGCTATACTAATAGACAGTCTAGGAAAACTAATAGACAATGTAGCTACACTAGTAGACAGTCTAGCTACACTAACAGACAGTATAGGAAAACTAATAGACAGTGTAGCTACACTAATAGACACTATAGCTACACGAACAGACAGTATATGAACACTAATAGACAGTGTAGCTACTCTAACAGACAGTATAAGAAAATTAAAAGACAGTGTAGCTACATTGATAGACAATCTAGCTACACTAACGGACAGTCTAGGAACATCAATAGAAAATGTAGCTACACTAGTAGACAGTCTAGCTACACTAACAGACCGTCTATGAAAATTAATAGACAGTGTAGCTATATTGATACAAAATCAAGCTACACTAATAGACAGTCTAGGAACACTAATAGACAGTCTAGCTACACTAACAGACAGTATATGAACACTAATAGACAGTGTAGCTACATTGATAGACAATCTAGCTACAATAACGGACAGTCTAGGAACATCAATAGTCAATGTAGCTACACTAGTAGACAGTCTAGCTACACTAACAGACCAACTATGAAAACTAATAGACAGTGTATCTATATTGATGCACAATCTAGCTACACTAATAGACAGTCTAGGAACACTATTAGACAATGTAGCTACACTAATAGACAGTCTAGCTACACTAGTACACAGTCTAGGAACACTATTAGACAGTGTAGCTACACTAATAGACAGTCTAGCTACACTAATAGACAGTCTAGGAACACTATTAGACAGTGTAGCTACACTAATAGAAAATCTAGCTACACTAATAGACAGTCTAGGAACACTATTAGACAGTGTAGCTACTCTGATATACAGTCTAGCTACACTAACAGACAGTATATGAACACTAATAGACAGTGTAGCTACTCTAACAGACAGTATAAGAAAACTAATAGACAGTGTAGCTACATTGATAGACAATCTAGCTTCACTAACGGACTGTTTAGGAACATCAATAGTCAATGTAGCTACACTAGTAGACAGTCTAGCTACACTAACAGACAGTCTATGAACACTAATAGACAGTGTAGCTTCTCTAATAGACCGTCTATGAAAAGAAATAAACAGTGTAGCTACATTGATAATCAATCTAGTTACGCTAACAGACAGTCTAGGAACACTATTAGACAGTGTAGCTACACTAATAGACAGTCTAGAAACACTATTAGACAGTGTAGCTACTCAAATAGAAAGTCTAGCTACACTAATAGACAGTCTAGGAACACTATAAGACAGTGTAGCTTCACTAATAGACAGTCTAGGAACACTATTAGACAGTGTAGCTACTCTAATAGACAGTCTAGCTACACTAATAGACAGTGTAGGAACACTATAAGACAGTGTAGCTACACTGATAGACAGTCTAGCTACACTAATAGACAGTCTAGGAACACTATTAGACAGTGTAGCTACACTAATAGACAATCTAGCTACACTAACAGAAGTATATGAACTCTAATAGACAGTATAGCTAACTAATAGACCGTCGATGAAAACAAATAGACAGTGTAGCTACTCTAACAGACAGTATAAGAAAACTAATAGACAGTGTAGCTACATTGATAGACAATCTAGCTACACTAACGGTCAGTCTAGGAACATCAATAGACAATGTAGCTACACTAGTAGAGTCTCATTACACTAACATACAGTATAGGAAAACTAATAGACAGTGTAGCTATATTGATAGACAATCTAGCTACTCTAATAGACAGTGTAGCTACACTAATAGACAGTCTAGGAACACTAATAGACAATAAAACTACACTAGTAGACAGTCTAGCTACACTAACAGACATTATAGGAAAACTAATAGACAGTATAGGTATATTGATACACAATCTAGCTACACTAATAGACAGTCTAGGAACACTATTAGAGAGTGTAACTACACTAATTGACAGTCTAGCTACACTAGTAGACAGTCTAGGAACACTATTAGACAGTGTAGCTACACTAATAGACAGTCTAGCTACACTAAAAGACAGTCTAGGAACACTATTAGACAGTGTAGCTACACTAATAGAAAATCTAGCTACACTAATAGACAGTCTAGGAACACTATTAGTCAGTGTAGCTACACTGATAGACAGTCTAGCTACACGAACAGACAGTATATGAACACTAATAGACAGTGTAGCTACTCTAACAGACAGTATAAGAAAACTAATAGACAGTGTAGCTACATTGATAGACAATCTAGCTACACTAACGGACAGTTTAGGAACATCAAAAGACAATGTAGCTACACTAGTAGACAGTCTACCTACACTAACAGACCGTCTATGAAAACTAATAGACAGTGTATCTATATTGATACACAATCTAACTACACTAATTGAAAGTCTAGGAACACTATTAGACATTGTAGCTACACTAATAGACAGTCTAGCTAAACTAACAGACAGTCTAGGAAGACTAAAAGACAGTGTAGCTACACTAATAGACAATATAGCTACACTAATAGACAGTCTAGGAACACTATAAGACAGTGTAGCTACATTAATAGACAGACTAGCTACACTAACAGACAGTCTATGAACACTAATAGACAGTGTAGCTTCTCTAATAGACCGTCTATGAAAACAAATAAACAGTGTGGCTACATTGATAAACAATATAGTTACGCTAAAAGACAGTCTAGGAACACTATTAGACAGTGTAGCTACACTAATAGACAGTCTAGGAACACTATTAGACAGTGTAGCTACTCTAATAGACAGTGTAGCTACACTAATAGACAGTCTAGGAACACTATTAGACAGTGTAGCTACACTGATAGAGAGTCCAGCTACACTAATAGACAGTCTAGGAACACTATAAGACAGTGTAGCTACACTAGTAGACAGTCTAGCTACACTAATAGACAGTCTAGGAACACTATTAGACAGTGTAGCTACACTAATAGACAGTCTAGCTACACTAACAGACAGTCTATGAACTCTAATAGACAGTGTAGCTACACTAGTAGACAGTCTAGCTACACTAACAGACAGTATAGGAAATCTAATAGACAGTGTAGCTATATTGATACACAATCTAGCTACACTAATAGACAGTCTAAGAACACTATTAGACAGTGTAGCTACACTAATTGACAGTCTACATCACTAGTAGACAGTCTAGGAACACTATTAGACAGTGTAGCTACACTAATAGACAGTCTAGCTACACTAAAAGACAGTCTAGGAACACTATTAGACAGTGTAGCTACACTAATAGAAAATCTAGCTACACTAGTAGACAGTCAAGGAACACTATTAGACAGTGTTGCTACACTAACATACAATATAGGAAAACTAATAGACAGTGTAGCTATATTGATAGACAATCTAGCTACTCTAATAGACAGTCTAGCTACACTAAAAGACAGTCTAGGAACACTAATAGACAGTGTAGTTATACTAATAGACAGTCTAGCTACACTAGTAGACAGTCAAGGAACACTATTAGACAGTGTAGCTACACTAATAGACAGTCTAGCTACACTAATAGACAGTCTAGGAACACTATTTGACAGTGTAGCTACACTAATAGACAGTCTAGCTACACGAACAGACAGTATATGAACACTAATAGACAGTGAAGCTACTCTAACAAACAGTATAAGAAAATTAAAAGACAGTTTAGCTACATTGATAGACAATCTAGCTACACTAACGGACAGTCTAGGAACATAAATAGACAATGTAGCTACACTAGTAGACAGTCTAGGTACACTAACAGACCGTCTATGAAAACTAATAGACAGTGAAGCTACATTGATAGACAATCTAGCTACACTAATAGACAGTCTAGGAACACTATTAGACAGTGTAGCTACACTAATAGACAGTCTAGCTACACTAGTAGACAGTCTAGGAACACTATTAGACAGTGTACCTATACCGATAGACAGTCTAGCTACACTAACAGACAGTATATGAACACTAATAGACATTGTAGCTACTCTAACAGACAGTATAAGAAAACTAATAGACAGTGTAGCTACATTGATAGACAATCTAGCTTCACTAACGGACAGTCTAGGAACATCAATAGACAATCTAGCTACACTAATAGAGAGTCTAGGGACACTATTAGACGGTGTAGCTACTCTAATAGACAGTCTAGCTACACTAGTAGACAGTCTAGGAACACTATCAGACAGTGTAGCTACACTAATAGACAATCTAGCTACACTAATAGAGAGTCTAGGGACACTATTAGACGGTGTAGCTACTCTAATAGACAGTCTAGCTACACTAGTAGACAGTCTAGGAACACTATTAGACAGTGTACCTATACCGATAGACAGTCTAGCTACACTAACAGACAGTATATGAACACTAATAGACAGTGTAGCTACTCTAACAGACAGTATAAGAAAACTAATAGACAGTGTAGCTACATTGATAGACAATCTAGCTTCACTAACGGACAGTCTAGGAACATCAATAGACAATCTAGCTACACTAATAGAGAGTCTAGGGACACTATTAGACGGTGTAGCTACTCTAATAGACAGTCTAGCTACACTAGTAGACAGTCTAGGAACACTATCAGACAGTGTAGCTTCACTAATAGACAATCTAGCTACACTAATAGAGAGTCTAGGAACACTATTAGACAGTGTAGCTACACTAATAGACAGTCTAGCTACACTAACAGACAGTCTATGAACTCTAATAGACAGTGTAGCTACACTAATAGACAGTCTAGCTACACTAACAGCTAGTCTATGAACACTTATAGACATTGTAGCTTCTCTAATAGACCGTCTATGAAAATAAATAGACAGTGTAGCTACATTGATAAACAATCTAGTTACGCTAACAGATAGTCTAGGAACACTATTAGACAGTGTAGCTACACTAATAGACAGTCTAGGAACACTATTAGACAGTGTAGCTACTCTAAAAGACAGTCTAGCTACAATAATAGACAGTCTAGGAACACTATTAGACAGTGTACCTACACTAATAGACAGTTTTGCTACACTAATAGACAGTCTAGGAACACTATAAGACAGAGTAGCTACACTAGTAGACAGTCTAGCTACACTAATAGAGAGTCTAGGAACACTATTAGACAGTGTAGCTACACTAATAGCTAGTCTAGCTACACTAACAGACAGTCTATGAACTCTAATAGACAGTGAAGCTAACTAATAGACCGTCGATGAAAACAAATAGACAGTGTAGCTACTCTAACAGACAGTATAAGAAAACTAATAGACAGTGTAGCTACATTGATAGACAATCTAGCTTCACTAATGGACAGTTTAGGAACATCAATAGACAATGTAGCCACACTAGTAGACAGTGTAGCTACACTAACAGACAGTCTATGAACACTAATAGACAGTGTAGCTTCTCTAATAGAATGTCTATGAAAACAAATAGACAGTGTAGCTACATTGATAAACAATCTAGTTACGCTAACAGACAGTTTAGGAACACTATTAGACAGTGTAGCTACACTAATAGACAGTCTAGAAACACTATTAGACAGTGTAGCTACTCTAATAGACAGTCTAGCTACACTAATAGACAGTCTAGGAACACTATTAGACAGTGTAGCTACACTAATAGACAGACAGTCTAGCTACACTAATAGATAGTCTAGTAACACTAAAAGACAGTGTAGCTACACTAGTAGACAGTCTAGCTACACTAATAGATAGTCTACGAACATTATTAGACAGTGAAGCTACACTAATAGACAGTCTATCTACACTAACAGACAGTCTATGAACTCTAATAGACAGTGTAGCTAACTAATAGACCGTCGATATAAACAAATAGACAGTGTAGCTACTCTAACAGACAGTATAAGAAAACTAATAGACAGTGTAGCTACATTGATAGACAATCTAGCTACACTAAGGGACAGTCTAGGAACATCAATAGACAATGTAGCTACACAAGTAGACAGTCTAATTACACTAACTAACAGTATAGGAAAACTAATAGACAGTGTAGCTATATTGATAGACAATCTAGCTACTGTAATAGACAGTCTAGCTACACTAATAGACAGTCTAGGAACACTAATAGACAATGTAGCTACACTAGTAGACAGTCTAGCTACACTAACAGACAGTATAGGAAAAGTAATAGACAGTTCAGCTATATTGATAGACAATCTAGCTACACTAATAGACAGTGTAGGAACATTATTAGAAAGTGTAGCTACACTAGTAGACAGTCTAGCTACACTAATAGATAGTCTAGGAACACTATAAGACAGTGTAGCTACACTAATAGACAGTCCAGCTACACTAACAGACAGTCTATGAACTCTAATAGACAGTGCAGCTAACTAATAGACCGTCGATGAAAACAAATAGACAGTGTAGCTACTCTAACAGACAGTATAAGAAAACTAATAGACAGTGTAGCTAAATTGATAGACAATCTAGCTACACTAACGAATAGTCTAGGAACATCAATAGACCATGTAGCTACACTAGTAGACAGTGTAGCTACACTAACATACAGTATAGGAAAACTAATAGACAGTGTAGCTATATTGATAGACAATCTAGCTACTCTAATAGACAGTCTAGCTATACTAATAGACAGTCTAAGAACACTAATAGACAATGTAGCTACAATAGTAGACAGTCTAGCTACACTAACAGACAGTATAGGAAAACTAATAGACAGTGTCGCTACACTAATAGACAGTATAGCTACACGAACAGACAGTATATGAACACTAATAGACAGTGTAGCTACTCTAACAGACAGTATAAGAAAATTAAAAGACAGTGTAGCTACATTGATAGACAATCTAGCTACACTAACGGACAGTCTAGGAACATCAATAGAAAATGTAGCTACACTAGTAGACAGTCTAGCTACACTAACAGACCGTCTATGAAAATTAATAGACAGTGTAGCTATATTGATACAAAATCAAGCTACACTAATAGACAGTCTAGGAACACTATTAGACAGTATAGCTACACTAACAGACAGTATATGAACACTGATAAACAGTGATGCTTCACTAACAGACAGTATAAGAAAATTAAAAGACAGTGTAGCTACATTGATAGACAATCTAGCTACAATAACGGACAGTCTAGGAACATCAATAGTCAATGTAGCTACACTAGTAGACAGTCTAGCTACACTAACAGACCGTCTATGAAAACTAATAGACAGTGTATCTATATTGATGCACAATCTAGCTACACTAATAGACAGTCTAGGAACACTATTAGACAATGTAGCTACACTAATAGACAGTCTAGCTACACTAGTACAAAGTCTAGGAACACTATTAGACAGTGTAGCTACACTAATAGACAGTCTAGCTTCACTAATAGACAGTCTAGGAACACTATTAGACAGTGTAGCTACACTAATAGAAAATCTAGCTACACTAATAGACAGTCTAGGAACACTATTAGACAGTGTAGCTACTCTGATATACAGTCTAGCTACACTAACAGACAGTATATGAACACTAATAGACAGTGTAGCTACTCTAACAGACAGTATAAGAAAACTAATAGACAGTGTAGCTACATTGATAGACAATCTAGCTTCACTAACGGACTGTTTAGGAACATCAATAGTCAATGTAGCTACACTAGTAGACAGTCTAGCTACACTAACAGACAGTCTATGAACACTAATAGACAGTGAAGCTTCTCTAATAGACCGTCTATGAAAAGAAATAAACAGTGTAGCTACATTGATAATCAATCTAGTTACGCTAACAGACAGTCTAGGAACACTATTAGACAGTGTAGCTACACTAATAGACAGTCTAGAAACACTATTAGACAGTGTAGCTACTCTAATAGAAAGTCTAGCTACACTAATAGACAGTCTAGGAACACTATAAGACAGTGTAGCTTCACTAATAGACAGTCTAGGAACACTATTAGACAGTGTAGCTACTCTAATAGACAGTCTAGCTACACTAATAGACAGTGTAGGAACACTATAAGACAGTGTAGCTACACTGATAGACAGTCTAGCTACACTAATAGACAGTCTAGGAACACTATAAGACAGTGTAGCTACACTAATAGACAGTCTAGCTACACTAACAGAAGTATATGAACTCTAATAGACAGTATAGCTAACTAATAGACCGTCGATGAAAACAAATAGACAGTGTAGCTACTCTAACAGACAGTATAAGAAAACTAATAGACAGTGTAGCTACATTGATAGACAATCTAGCTACACTAACGGTCAGTCTAGGAACATCAATAGACAATGTAGCTACACTAGTAGAGTCTCATTACACTAACATACAGTATAGGAAAACTAATAGACAGTGTAGCTATATTGATAGACAATCTAGCTACTCTAATAGACAGGGTAGCTACACTAATAGACAGTCTAGGAACACTAATAGACAATGAAACTACACTAGTAGACAGTCTAGCTATACTAACAGACATTATAGGAAAACTAATAGACAGTATAGGTATATTGATACACAATCTAGCTACACTAATAGACAGTCTAGGAACACTATAAGAGAGTGTAACTACACTAATTGACAGTCTAGCCACACTAGTAGACAGTCTAGGAACACTATTAGACAGTGTAGCTACACTAATAGACAGTCTAGCTACACTAAAAGACAGTCTAGGAACACTATAAGACAGTGTAGCTACACTAACAGAAAATCTAGCTACACTAATAGACAGTCTAGAAACACTATTAGTCAGTGTAGCTACACTGATAGACAGTCTAGCTACACGAACAGACAGTATATGAACACTAATAGACAGTGTAGCTACTCTAACAGACAGTATAAGAAAACTAATAGACAGTGTAGCTACATTGATAGACAATCTAGCTTCACTAACGGACAGTCTAGGAACATCAATAGACAATGTAGCTACACTAGTAGACAGTCTAGCTACACTAACAGACCGTCTATGAAAACTAATAGACAGTATAGCTATACTGATAGACAATCTAGCTACACTAATAGACAGTCTAGGAACACTATTAGACAGTGTAGCTACTCTATTAGACAGTCTAGCTACACTAGTAGACAGTCTAGGAACACTATTAGACAGTGTAGCTACACTAATAGACAATCTAGCTACACTAATAGACAGTCTAGGAACACTATAAGACAGTGTAGCTACACTAATAGACAGTCTAGCTACACTAACAGACAGTCTATGAACACTAATAGACAGTGTAGCTACACTAATAGACAGTCTAGCTACACTAATAGACAGTCTAGGAACACTATAAGATAGTGTAGCTACACTAATAGACAATCTAGCTACACTAATAGACAGTCTAGGAACACTCTAAGACAGTGTAGCTACATAAATAGACAGTCTAGCTACACTAACAGACAGTCTATGAACACTAATAGACAGTGTAGCTTCTCTAATAGACCGTCTATGAAAACAAATAGACAGTGTAGCTACATTGATAAACAATCTAGTTACGCTAACAGACAGTCTAGGAACACTATTAGACAGTGTAGCTACACTAAAAGACAGTCTAGGAACACTATTAGACTGTGTAGCTACTCTTATAGACAGTCTAGCTACACTAATAGACAGTCTAGGAACACTATAAGACAGTGTAGCTACACTAATAGACAGACAGTCTAGCTAGACTAATAGACAGTCTAGGAACACTAAACGACAGTGGAGCTACACTAGTAGACAGTCTAGCTACACTAATAGACAGTCTACGAACACTATTAGACAGTGTAGCTACACTAATAGACAGTCTAGCTACACTAACAGACAGTCTATGAACTCTAATAGACAGTGTAGCTAACTAATAGACCGTCGATGTAAACAAACAAACAGTGTAGCTACTCTAACAGACAGTATAAGAAAACTAATAGACAGTGTAGCTACATTGCTAGACAATCTAGCTACACTAAGGGACAGTCTAGGAACATCAATAGACAATGTAGCTACACAAGTAGACAGTCTAATTACACTAACTAACAGTATAGGAAAACTAATAGACAGTGTAGCTATATTGATAGACAATCTAGCTACTCTAATAGACAGTCTAGCTACACTAATAGACAGTCTAGGAACACTAATAGACAATGTAGCTACACTAGTAGACAGTCTAGCTACACTAACAGACAGTATAGGAAAACTAATAGACAGTGTAGCTATATTGATAGACAATCTAGCTACACTAATAGACAGTCTAGGAACACTATTAGACAGTGAAGCTACACTAATAGACAGTCTAGCTACACGAACAGACAGTATATGAACACTAATAGACAGTCTAGCTACACTAACAGACCGTCTATGAAAACTAATAGACAGTGTAGCTATATTGATACACAATCTAGCTGCACTAATAGAAAGTCTAGGAAAACTATTAGACAGTGTAGCTACACAAATGGACAGTCTATCTACACTAGTAGACAGTCTAGGAACACTATTAGACAGTGTAGCTACACTAATAGACAGTCTAGCTACACTAATAGACAGTCTAGGAACACTATTAGACAGTGTAGCTACACTAATAGACAATCTAGCTACACTAATAGACAGTGTAGGAACATTATTAGACAGTGTAGCTACAGTGATAGACAGTCTAGCTACACTAACAGACAGTATATGAACGCTAAAAGACAGTGTAGCTACTCTAACAGACAGTATAAGAAAACTAATAGACAGTGTAGCTACATTGATAGACAATCTAGCTTCACTAACGGACAGTCTTGGTACATTAATAGACAATGTAGCTACACTAGTAGACAGTCTAGCTACAATAACAGACCGTCAATGAAAATAATAGATAGTTTAGCTATATTGATAGACAATCTAGCTACACTAATAGACAGTCTAGATACACTATTAGACAGTGTAGCTACTCTAATAGACAGTCTAGCTACACTAGTAGACAGTCTAGGAACACTATAAGACAGTGTAGCTACACTAATAGAGAATCTAGCTACACTAATAGACAGTCTAGGAACACTATAAGACATTGTAGCTACACTAATAGACAGTCTAGCTACACTAACAGACAGTCTATGAACACCAATAGACAGTGTAGCTAAACTTATAGACAGTCTAGCTACACTAATAGACAGTCTAGGAACACTATAAGACAGTGTAGCTACACTAATAGACAATCTAGCTACACTAATAGACAGTCTAGGAACACTATAAGACAGTGTGGCTACATTAATATACAGTCTAGCTACACTAACAGACAGTCTATGAACACTAATAGACAGTGTAGCTTCTCTAATAGACCATCTATAAAAACAAATAGACAGTGTAGCTACATTGATAAACAATCTAGTTACGCAAACAAACAGTCTAGGAAAACTGTTAGACAGTGTAGCTACACTACTAGACAGTCTAGGAACACTATTAGACAGTGTAGCTACTCTAATAGACTGTCTAGCTACACTAATAGACAGTCTAGGAACACTATTAGACAGTGTAGCTACACTAATAGACAGTCTAGCTACACTAATAGACAGCCTAGGAACACTATAAGACAGTGTAGCTACACTAGTAAACAGTCTAGCTTCAATTATAGACAGTCTAGGAACACTATTAGACAGTGTAGCTACACTAATAGACAGTCTAGCTACACTAACAGACAGTCTTTGAACTCTAATAGACAGTGTAGCTAAATGATAGACCGTCGATGAAAACACATAGACAGTGTAGCTACTCTAACAGACAATATAAGAAAACTAATAGACAGTGTAGCTACATTGATAGACAATCTAGCTACACTACCGGACAGTCTAGAAACATCAATAGACAATGTAGCTACACTAGTAGACAGTCTTGCTATTCTAACATACAGTATAGGAAAACTAATAGACAGTGTAGCTATATTGATAGACATTCTAGCTACTCTAATAGACAGTCTAGCTACACTAATAGACAGTCTAGGAACACTAATAGACAATGTAGCTACACTAGTAGACAGTCTAGCTACACTAGTAGACAGTATAGGAAAACTAATAGACAGTGGAGCTATATTGATAGACAATCTATCTACACTTATAGACAGTCTAGGAACAATATTAGACAGTGTAGCAACACTAATAGACAATCTAGCTACACTGATAGACAGTCTAGCTACACTAACAGACAATATATGATCACTAATAAACAGTGTAGCTACTCTAACAGACAGTATAAGAAAGCAAATAGACAGTGTAGCTATATTGATAGACAATCTAGCTTCACTAACGGACAATCTAGGAACATCAATAGACAATGTAGCTACACTAGAAGACAGTCTAGCTACACTAACAGACCGTCTATGAAAACTAATATACAGTGTAGCTATATTGATATACAATCTAGCTACACTTATAGACAGTCTAGGAACACTATTAGACAGTGTAGCTACTCTAATAGACAGTCTAGCTACACTAGTAGACAGTCTAGGAACACTATTAGACAGTGTAGCTACACTAATAGACAATCTAGCTACACTAATAGACAGTCTAGGAACACTTTGAGACAGTGTAGCTACACTAATAGACAGTCTAGCTACACTAACGGACGGTCTATGAACACTAATAGACAGTGTAGCTACACTAATAGACAGTCTAGCTACACTAATAGACAGTCAAGGAACACTATAAGACAGTGTAGCTACACTAATAGACCGTCGATGAAAACAAATAGACAGTGTAGCTACTCTAACAGACAGTATAAGAAAACTAATAGACAGTGTAGCTACATTGATAGACAATCTAGCTACACTAACGGACAGTCTAGGAACATCAAAAGACAATGTAGCTACACTAGTAGACAGTCTAGCTACACTAACATACGGTATAGGAAAACTAATAGATAGTGTAGCTATATTGATAGACAATCTAGCTACTCTAATAGACAGTCTAGCTACACTAATAGACAGTCTAGGAACTCTAATAGACAACGTAGCTACACTAGTAGACAGTCTAGCTACACTAACAGACAGTATTGGAAAACTAATAGACAGTGTAGCTATATTGATAGACAATCTAGCTACACTAATAGACAGTCTAGGAACACTATTAGACAGTGTAGCTACACTAATAGACAGTCTAGCTACACGAACAGACAGTATATGAACACTAATAGACAGTGTAGCTACTCTAACAGACAGTATAAGAAAATTAAAAGACAGTGTAGCTACATTGATAGACAATCTAGCTACACTAACGGACAGTCTAGGAACATCAATAGACAATGTAGCTACACTAGTAGACAGTCTAGCTACACTAACAGAATGAAAACTAATATACAGTGTAGCTATATTGATAGACAATCTAGCTACACTAATTGACAGTCTAGGAACACTATTACACAGTGTAGCTACACTAATAGACAGTCTAGCTACACTAACAGACAGTCTATGAACACTAATAGACAGTGTAGCTACACTAATGACAGTCTAGCTACACTAATAGACAGTCTAGGAACACTATAAGACAGTGTCGCTACACTAATAGACAATCTAGCTACACTAATAGACAGTCTAGGAACACTATAAGACAGTGTAGCTACATTAATAGACAGTCTAGCTACACTAACAGACAGTCTATGAACACTTATAGACAGTGTAGCTTCTCTAATAGACCGTCTATGAAAACAAATAGACAGTGAAGCTACATTGATAAACAATCTAGTTACGCTAACAGACAGTTTGGAACGCTATTAGACAGTGTAGCTACACTAATAGACAGTCTAGGAACACAATAAGACAGTGTAGCTACTCTAATAGACAGTCTAGCTACACTAATAGACAGTCTAGGAACACTATAAGACAGTGTAGCTACACTTGTAGACAGTCTAGCTACACTAATAGACAGTCTAGGAACACTATTAGACAGTGTAGCTACACTAATAGACAGTCTAGCTACACTAACAGACAGTCTATGAACTCTAATAGACAGTGTAGCTAACTAATAGACCGTCGATGAAAACAAATAGACAGTGTAGCTACTCTAACAGACAGTATAAGAAAACTTATAGACAGTGCAGCTACATTGATAGACAATCTAGCTACACTTACGGACAGTCTAGGAACATCAATAGACAATGTAGCTACACTAGTAGACAGTCTAGCTACACTAACATACAGTATAGGAAAACTAATAGACAGTGTAGCTATATTGATAGACAATCTAGCTACTCTAATAGACAGTCTAGCTACACTAAAAGACAGTCTAGGAACACTAATAGACAGTGTAGCTACACTAGTACACAGTCTAGGAACACTATTAGACAGTGTAGCTACACCGATAGACAGTCTAGCTACACTAATAGACAGTCTAGCTACACTAGTAGACAGTCTAGGAACACTATTAGACAGTGTAGCTACACTAATAGACAATGTAGCTACACTAATAGACAGTCTAGGAACAATATTAGACAGTGTAGCTACACTAATAGACAACCCAGCTACACTAATAGACAGTCTAGGAACACTATTAGACAGTGTATCTACACTAGTAGACAGTGTAGCTACACTAACAGACAGTATATGAACACTAATAGACAGTGTAGCTACTCTAACAGACAGTATAAGAAATCTAATAGACAGTGTAGCTACATTGATAGACAATCTAGCTTCACTAACGGACAGTCTAGGAACATCAATAGACAATGTAGCTACACTAGAAGACAGTCTAGCTACACTAACAGACCGTCTATGAAAACTAATAGACAGTGTAGCTATATTGATAGACAATCTAGCTACACTAATAAACAGTCTAGGAACACTATTAGACAGTGTAGTTACTCTAATAGACAGTCTAGCTACACTATTAGACAGTCTAGGAACACTATTAGACAGTGTAGCTACACTAATAGACAATCTAGCTACACTGATAGACAGTCTAGGAACACTATAAGACAGTGTAGCTACACAAATAGACAGTCTAGCTACACTAACAGACAGTCAATGAACACTAATAGACAGTGTAGCTACACTAGAAGACAGTCTAGCTACACTAACAGACCGTCTATGAAAACTAATAGACAGTGTAGCTATATTGATAGACAATCTAGCTACACTAATAAACAGTCTAGGAACACTATTAGACAGTGTAGTTACTCTAATAGACAGTCTAGCTACACTATTAGACAGTCTAGGAACACTATAAGACAGTGTAGCTACACTTATAGACAATCTAGCTACACTGATAGACAGTCTAGGAACACTATAAGACAGTGTAGCTACATTAATAGACAGTCTAGCTACACTAACAGACAGTCTATGAACACTAATAGACAGTGTAGCTTCTCTAATAGACAGTCTATGAAAACAAATACACAGTGTAGCTACATTGATAAACAATCTAGTTACGCTAACAGACAGTCTATGAACACTATTAGACAGTGTAGCTACACTAATAAACAATCTAGCTACACTAACAGACAGTCTATGAACACTATTAGACAGTGTAGCTACACTAATAGACAGTCTAGGAACACTATTAGACAGTGTAGCTACTTTAGTAGACAGTCTAGCTACACTAATAGACAGTCTAGGAACACTATTAGACAGTGTAGCTACACTAATAGACAGTCTAGCTACACCAATAGACAGTCTAGGAACACTATAAGACAGTGTAGCTACACTAATAGACAATCCAGCTACACTAATAGACAGTCTAGGAACACTATAAGACAGTGTAGCTACATTAATAGACAGTCTAGCTACACTAACAGACAGTCTATGAACACTAATAGACAGTGTAGCTTCTGTAATAGACCGTCTATGAAAACAAATACACAGTGTAGCTACATTGATAAACAATCTAGTTACGCTAACAGACAGTCTAGGAACACTATTAGACAGTGTAGCTACACTAATAGACAGTCTAGGAACACTATTAGACAGTGTAGCTACTCTAATAGACAGTCTAGCTACACTTATAGACAGTCTAGGAACACTATTAGACAGTGTAGCTACACTAATAGACAGTCTAGCTACACTAATAGACTGTCTATGAACACTATAAGACAGTGTAGCTACACTAGTAGACAGTCTAGCGACACTAATAGACAGTCTAGGAACACTATTAGACATTGTAGCTACAATAATAGACAGTCTAGCTACACTAACAGACAGTCTATGAACTCTAATAGACAGTGTAGCTAACTAATAGACCGTCGATGAAAACAAATAGACAGTGTAGCTACTCTAACAGACAGTATAAGAAAACTAATAGACAGTGTAGCTATATTGATAGACAATCTAGCTACACTAACGGACAGTCTAGGAACATCAATAAACAATGTAGCTACACTAGTAGACAGTCTAGCTACACTAACATACAGTATAGGAAAACTAATAGATAGTGTAGCTATATTGATAGACAATCTAGCTACTCTAATAGACAGTCTAGCTACACTAATAGACAGTCTAGGAACACTAATAGACAATGTAGCTACACTAGTAGACAGTCTAGCTACACTAACAGACAGTATAGGAAAACTAATAGACAGTGTAGCTATATTGATAGACAATCTAGCTACACTAATAGACAGTCTAGGAACACTTTTAGACAGTGTAGCTACACTAATAGGCAGTCTAGCTAAACGAACAGACAGTATATGAACACTTATAGACAGTGTAGCTACTCTAACAGACAGTATAAGAAAATTAAAAGACAGTGTAGCTACATTGATAGACAATCTAGTTACACTAACGGACAGTCTAGGAACATCAATAGACAATGTAGCTACACTAGTAGACAGTCTAGCTACACTAACAGACCGTCTTTGAAAACTAATAGACAGTGTAGCTATATTGATACACAATCTAGCTACACTAATAGACAGTCTAGGAACACTATTAGACAGTGTAGCTACACTAATAAACAGTCTAGCTACACTAGTAGACAGTCTAGGAACACTATTAGACAGTGTAGCTACACTAATTGACAGTATAGCAACACAAATAGACAGTCTAGGAACACTATAAGACAGTGTAGCTACACTAATAGACAGTCTAGCTACACTAACAGACAGTCTATGAACACTTAAAGACAGTGTAGCTCCTCTAATAGACCGTCTATGAAAACAAATAGACAGTGTAGCTACATTGATAAACAATCTAGTTACGCTAACAGACAGTCTATGAACACTATTAGACAGTGTAGCTACACTAATAGACAGTCTAGGAACACTATTATACAGTGTAGCTACTCCAATAGACAGTCTAGCTACACTAATAGACAGTCTAGGAACACTATTAGACAGTGTAGCTACACTAATAGACACTCTAGCTACACTAATAGACAGTCTAAGAACACTATAAGACAGTGTAGCTACACTAGTAGACAGTCTAGCTACACTAATAGACAGTCTAGGAACACTATTAGACAGTGTAGCTACACTTATAGACAGTCTAGCTACACTAATAGACAGTCTAGGAACACTATAAGACAGTGTAGCTACACTAGTAGACAGTCTAGCTACACTAATAGACAGTCTAGGAACACTATTAGACAGTGTAGCTACACTAATAGACAGTCTATGAACTCTAATAGACAGTGTAGCTAACTAATTGACCGTCGATGAAAACAAATAGACAGTGTAGCTACTCTAACAGACAGTATAAGAAAACTTATAGATAGTGTAGCTACATTGATACACAATCTAGCTACACTAACGGACAGTCTAGGAACATCAATAGACAATGTAGCTACACTAGTAGACAGTCTAGCTACACTAACATACATTATAGGAAAACTAATAGACAGTGTAGCTATATTGATAGACAATCTAGCTACTCTAATAGACAGTCTAGCTACACTAAAAGACAGTCTAGGAACACTAATTGACAGTGAAGCTACACTAATAGACAGTCTAGCTACACAAGTAGACAGTCTAGGAACACTATTAGACAGTGTAGCTACACTAATAGACAGTCTAGCTAAACTAATAGATAGTCTAGGAACACTATTTGACAGTGTAGCTACACTAATAGACAGTCTAGCTACACGAACAGACAGTATATGAACAATAATAGACAGTGTAGCTACTCTAACAGACAGTATATGAAAATTAAAAGACAGTGTAGCTACATTGATAGACAATCTAGCTACACTAACGGACAGTCTAGGAACATAAATAGACAATGTAGCTACACTAGTAGACAGTCTAGCTACACTAACAGACCGTCTATGAAATCTAATAGACAGTTTTGCTATATTGATACACAATCTAGCTACACTAATAGACAGTCTAGGAACACTTTTAGACAGTGTATCTACACTAATAGACAGTCTAGCTACACTAGTAGACAGTCTAGGAACACTATTAGACAGTGTAGCTACACTAATAGACAATGTAGCTACACTAATAGACAGTCTAGGAACACTATTAGACAGTGTAGCTACACTAATAGACAACCTAGCTACACTTATAGACAGTCTAGGAACACAATTAGACAGTGTAACTACACTGATAGACAGTGTAGCTACACTAACAAACAATATATGAACACTAATAGACAGTGTAGCTACTCTAACAGACAGTACAAGAAAACTAATAGACAGTGTAGCTACATTGATAGACAATCTAGCTTCACTAACGGACAGTCTAGGAACATCAATAGACAATGTAGCTACACTAGTAGACAGTCTAGCAACACTAACAGACCGTCTATGAAAACTAATAGACAGTGTAGCTATATTGATAGACAATCTAGCTACACTAATAGACAGTCTAGGAACACTATTAGACGGTGTAGTTATTCTAATAGACAGTCTAGCTACACTAGTAGACAGTCTAGGAACACTATTAGACAGTGTAGCTACACTAATAGACAATCTAGCTACACTAATAGACAGTCTAGAAACACTATAAGACAGTGTAGCTACACTAATAGACAGTCTAGCTACACTAGCAGACAGTAAATGAACACTAATAGACAGTGTAGCTACACTAATAGACAGTCTAGCTACACTAATAGACAGTCTTGGAACACTATAAGACAGTGAAGCTACACTAATATACAATCTAGCTACACTAATAGACAGTCTAGGAACACTATAAGACAGTGTAGCTACATTAATAGACAGTCTAGCTACACTAAGAGACAGTCTATGAACACTAATATACAGTGTAGCTTCTCTAATAGACCGTCTATGAAAACAAGTAGACAGTGATAGCTACATTGATAAACAATCTAGTTACGCTAAAAGACAGTCTAGGAACACTATTAGACTGTGTAGCTACACTAATAGACAGTCTAGGAACACTATTAGACAGTGTAGTTACTCTAACAGACAGTCTAGCTACACTAGTAGACAGTCTAGGAACACTATTAGACAGTGTAGCTACACTAATAGACAATCTAGCTACACTAATAGACAGTCTAGGAACACTATAAGACAGTGATGCTACACTAATAGACAGTCTAGCTACACTAACAGACAGTCTATGAACACTAATAGACAGTGTAGCTACACTAATAGACAGTCTAGCTACACTAATAGACAGTCTAGGAACACTATAAGACAGTGTAGCTACACTAATAGACAATGCAACTACACTAATAGACAATCTAGGAACACTATTAGACAGTGTAGCTACACTAATAGACAATCTAGCTTCACTAATAGACAGTCTAGGAACACTATAAGACAGTGATGCTACACTAATAGACAGTCTAGCTACACTAACAGACAGTCTATGAACACTAATAGACAGTGTAGCTACACTAATAGACAGTCTAGCTACACTAATAGACAGTCTAGAAACACTATAAGACAGTGTAGCTACACTAATAGACAATGCAACTACACTAATAGACAATCTAAGAACACTATAAGACAGTGTAGCTACATTAATAGACAGTCTAGCTACACTAACAAACAGTCTATGAACACTAATAGACAGTGTAGCTTCTCTAATAGACCGTCTATGAAAACAAATACACAGTGTAGCTACATTGATAAACAATCTAGTTACGCTTACAGACAGTCTAGGAACACTATTAGACAGTGTAGCTAAACTAATAGACAGTCTAGGAACACTATTAGACAGTGTAGCTACTCTAATAGACAGTCTAGCTACACTAATAGACAGTCTAGGAACACTATTAGACATTGTAGCTACACTAATAGACAGTCTAGCTACACTAATAGACAGTCTAGGAACACTATAAGACAGTGTAGCTATACTAGTAGACAGTCTAGCGACACTAATAGACAGTCTAGGAACACTATTAGACAGTGTAGCTACACTAATAGACAGTCTAGCTACACTAACAGACAGTCTATGAACTCTAATAGACAGTGAAGCTATCTAATAGATCGTCGATGAAAACAAATAGACAGTGTAGCTACTCTAACAGACAGTATAAGAAAACTAATAGACAGTGTAGCTATATTGATACACAATCTAGCTACACTAATAGACAGTCTAGGAACACTATTAGACAGTGTAGCTACACTAATAGACAGTCTAGCTACACTAATAGACAGTCTAGGAACACTATAAGACAGTATAGCTACACTAGTAGACAGTCTAGCTACACTAATAGACAGCTTAGGAACACTATTAGACAGTGTAGCTACACTAATAGACAGTCTAGCTACACTAACAGACAGTCTATGAACTCTAATAGACAGTGTAGCTAACTAATAGACCGTCGATGAAAACAAATAGACAGTGTAGCTACTCTAACAGACAGTATAAGAAAACTTATAGACAGTGTAGCTACATTGATACACAATCTAGCTACACTAACGGACAGTCTAGGAACATCAATAGACAATGTAGCTACACTAGTAGACAGTCTAGCTACACTAACATACAGTATAGGAAAACTAATAGATAGTGTAGCTATATTGATAGACAATCTAGCTACTCTAATAGACAGTCTAGCTACACTAATAGACAGTCTAGGAACACTAATAGACAATGTAGCTACACTAGTAGACAGTCTAGCTACACTAACAGACAGTATAGGAAAACTAATAGACAGTGTAGCTATATTGATAGACAATCTAGCTACACTAATAGACAGTCTAGGAACACTATTAGACAGTGTAGCCACACTAATAGTCAGTCTAGCTACACGAACAGACAGTCTTTGAACACTAATAGACAGTGTAGCTACTCTAACAGACAGTATAAGAAAATTAAAAGACAGTGTAGCTACATTGATAGACAATCTAGGTTCAATACCGGACAGTCTAGGAACATCAATAGACAATGTAGCTACACTATTAGACAGTCTAGCTACACTAACAGGCCGTCTATGAAAACTAATAGACAGTGTAGCTATATTGATACACAATCTAGCTACACTAATAGACAGTCTAGGAACACTATTAGACAGTGTAGCTACACTAATAGACAGTCTAGCTACACTAATAGACAGTCTAGGAACACTATAAGACAGTATAGCTACACTAGTAGACAGTCTAGCTACACTAATAGACAGCTTAGGAACACTATTAGACAGTGTAGCTACACTAATAGACAGTCTAGCTACACTAACAGACAGTCTATGAACTCTAATAGACAGTGTAGCTAACTAATAGACCGTCGATGAAAACAAATAGACAGTGTAGCTACTCTAACAGACAGTATAAGAAAACTTATAGACAGTGTAGCTACATTGATACACAATCTAGCTACACTAACGGACAGTCTAGGAACATCAATAGACAATGTAGCTACACTAGTAGACAGTCTAGCTACACTAACATACAGTATAGGAAAACTAATAGATAGTGTAGCTATATTGATAGACAATCTAGCTACTCTAATAGACAGTCTAGCTACACTAATAGACAGTCAAGGAACACTAATAGACAATGTAGCTACACTAGTAGACAGTCTAGCTACACTAACAGACAGTATAGGAAAACTAATAGACAGTGTAGCTATATTGATAGACAATCTAGCTACACTAATAGACAGTCTAGGAACACTATTAGACAGTGTAGCCACACTAATAGTCAGTCTAGCTACACGAACAGACAGTCTTTGAACACTAATAGACAGTGTAGCTACTCTAACAGACAGTATAAGAAAATTAAAAGACAGTGTAGCTACATTGATAGACAATCTAGCTTCAATACCGGACAGTCTAGGAACATCAATAGACAATGTAGCTACACTAGTAGACAGTCTAGCTACACTAACAGGCCGTCTATGAAAACTAATAGACAGTGTAGCTATATTGATACACAATCTAGCTACACTAATAGACAGTCTAGGAACACTATTAGACAGTGTAGCTACACTAATAGACAGTCTAGCTACACTAATAGACAGTCTAGGAACACTATAAGACAGTATAGCTACACTAGTAGACAGTCTAGCTACACTAATAGACAGCTTAGGAACACTATTAGACAGTGTAGCTACACTAATAGACAGTCTAGCTACACTAACAGACAGTCTATGAACTCTAATAGACAGTGTAGCTAACTAATAGACCGTCGATGAAAACAAATAGACAGTGTAGCTACTCTAACAGACAGTATAAGAAAACTTATAGACAGTGTAGCTACATTGATACACAATCTAGCTACACTAACGGACAGTCTAGGAACATCAATAGACAATGTAACTACACTAGTAGACAGTCTAGCTACACTAACATACAGTATAGGAAAACTAATAGACAGTGTAGCTATATTGATAGACAATCTAGCTACTCTAATAGACAGTCTAGCTACACTAAAAGACAGTCTAGGAACACTAATAGACAGTGTAGCTACACTAATAGACAGTCTAGCTACACAAGTAGACAGTCTATGAACACTATTAGACAGTGTAGCTACACTTATAGACAGTCTAGCTAAACTAATAGATAGTCTAGGAACACTATTTGACAGTGTAGCTACACTAATAGACAGTCTAGCTACACGAACAGACAGTATATGAACACTAATAGACAGTGTAGCTACTCTAACAGACAGTATATGAAAATTAAAAGACAGTGTAGCTACATTGATAGACAATCTAGCTACACTAACGGACAGTCTAGGAACATAAATAGACAATGTAGCTACACTATTAGACAGTGTATCTACACTAATAGACAATGTAGCTACACTAATAGACAGTCTAGGAACACTATTAGACAGTGTAGCTACACTAATAAACAACCTAGCTACACTTATAGACAGTCTAGGAACACAATTAGACAGTGTAAGTACACTGATAGACAGTGTAGCTACACTAACAAACAATATATGAACACTAATAGACAGTGTAGCTACTCTAACAGACAGTACAAGAAAACTAATAGACAGTGTAGCTACATTGATAGACAATCTAGCTACACTAATAGACAGTCTAGGAACACTATTAGACAGTGTAGTTACTCTAATAGACAGTCTAGCTACACTAGTAGACAGTCTAGGAACACTATTAGACAGTGTAGCTACACTTATAGACAATCTAGCTACACTAATAGACAGTCTAGGAACACTATAAGACAGTGTAACTACACTAATAGACAGTCTAGCTACACTAGCAGACAGTCAATGAACACTAATAGACAGTGTAGCTACACTAATAGACAGTCTAGCTACACTAATAGACAGTCTAGGAACACTATAAGACAGTGTAGCTACACTAATATACAATCTAGCTACACTAATAGACAGTCTAGGAACACTATAAGACAGTGTAGCTACATTAATAGACAGTCTAGCTACACTAACAGACAGTCTATAAACACTAATAGACAGTGTAGCTTCTCTAATAGACCGTCTATGAAAACAAGTAGACAGTGTAGCTACATTGATAAACAATCTAGTTACGCTAACAGACAGTCTAGGAACACTATTAGACTGTGTAGCTACACTAATAGACAGTCTAGGAACACTATTAGACAGTGTAGCTACTCTAACAGACAGTCTAGCTACACTAGTAGACAGTCTAGGAACACTATTAGACAGTGTAGCTACACTAATAGACAATCTAGCTACACTAATAGACAGTCTAGGAACACTATAAGACAGTGATGCTACACTAAAAGACAGTCTAGCTACACTAACAGACAGTCTATGAACACTAATAGACAGTGTAGCTACACTAATAGACAATGCAACTACACTAATAGACAATCTAGGAACACTATAAGACAGTGTAGCTTCATTAATAGACAGTCTAGCTACACTAACAAACAGTCTATGAACACTAATAGACAGTGTAGCTTCTCTAATAGACCGTCTATGAAAAGAAATACACAGTGTAGCTACATTGATAAACAATCTAGTTACGCTTACAGACAGTCTAGGAACACTATTAGACAGTGTAGCTAAACTAATAGACAGTCTAGGAACACTATTAGACAGTGTAGCTACTCTAATAGACAGTCTAGCTACACTAATAGACAGTCTAGGAACACTATTAGACATTGTAGCTACACTAACAGACAGTCTAGCTACATTAATAGACAGTCTAGTAACACTATAAGACAGTGTAGCTATACTAGTATACAGTCTAGCGACACTCATAGACAGTCTAGGAACACTATTAGACAGTGTAGCTACACTAATAGACAGTCTAGCTACACTAACAGACAGTCTATGAACTCTAATAGACAGTGAAGCTAACTAATTTACCGTCGATGAAAACAAATAGACAGTGTAGCTACTCTAACAGACAGTAAAAGAAAACTAATGGACAGTGTAGCTACATTGATAGACAATCTAGCTACACAAACGGACAGTCTAGGAACATCAATAGACAATGTAGCTACACTAGTAGACAGTCTAGCTACACTAACATACAGTATAGGAAAACTAATAGATAGTGTAGCTATATTGATAGACAATCTAGCTACTCTAATAGACAGTCTAGCTTCACTAATAGACAGTCTAGGAACACTAATAGACAATGTAGCTACACTAGTAGACAGTCTGGCTACACTAACAGACAGTATAGGAAAACTAATAGACAGTGTAGCTATATTGATAGACAATCTAGCTACACTAATAGACAGTCTAGGAACACTATTAGACAGTGTAGCTACACTAATAGACAGACTAGCTACACGAACAGACAGTATATGAACACTTATAGACAGTGTAGCTACTCTAACAGACAGTATAAGAAAATTAAAAGACAGTGTAGCTTCATTGATAGACAATCTAGCTACACTAACGGACAGTCTATGAACATCAATAGACAATGTAGCTACACTAGTAGACAGTCTAGCTACACTAACAGAACGTCTATGAAAACTAATAGACAGTGTAGCTATATTGATACACGATCTAGCTACACTAATAGACAGTCTAGGAACACTATTAGACAGTGTAGCTACACTAATAGACAGTCTAGCTACACTAGTAGACAGTCTAGGAACACTATTAGACAGTGTAGCTACACTAATAGACAGTCTAGCTACACTAAAAAACAGTCTAGGAACACTATTAGTCAGTGCAGCTACACTGATAGACAGTCTAGCTACACTAACAGACAGTATATGAACACTAATAGACAGTGTAGCTACTCTAACAGACAGTATAAGAAAACTAATAGACAGTGTAGCTACATTGATATACAATCTAGCTTCACTAACGGACAGTCTAGGAACATCAATAGACAATGTAGCTACACTAGTAGACAGTCTACCTACACTAACAGACCGTCTATGAAAACTAATAGACAGTGTAGCTATATTGATACACAATCTAGCTACACTAATTGACAGTCTAGGAAAACTATAAGACAGTGTAGCTACATTAATAGACAGACTAGCTACACTAACAGACAGTCTATGAACATTAATAGACAGTGTAGCTTCTCTAATAGACCGTCTATGACAACAAATAAACAGTGTAGCTACATTGATAAACAATCTAGTTACGCTAAAAGACAGTCTAGGAACACTATTAGACAGTGTAGCTACACTAATAGACAGTCTAGGAACACTATTAGACAGTGTAGCTACTCTAATAGACAGTCTAGCTACACTAATAGACAGTCTAGGAACACTATTAGACAGTGTAGCTACACTGATAGAGAGTCCAGCTACACTAATAGACAGTCTAGGAACACTATAAGACAGTGTAGCTACACTAGTAGACAGTCTAGCTACACTAATAGACAGTCTAGGAACACTATTAGACAGTGTAGCTACACTAATAGACAGTCTAGCTACACTAACAGACAGTCTATAAACTCTAATAGACAGTGTAGCTACACTAGTAGACAGTCTAGCTACACTAACAGACAGTATAGGAAATCTAATAGACAGTGTAGCTATATTGATAGACAATCTAGCTACACTAATAGACAGTCTAGGAACACTATTAGACAGTGTAGCTACACTAATAGACAGTATAGCTACACGAACAGACAGTATATGAACACTAATAGACAGTGTAGCTACTCTAACAGACAGTATAAGAAAATTAAAAGACAGTGTAGCTACATTGATAGACAATCTAGCTACACTAACGGACAGTCTAGGAACATCAATAGAAAATGTAGCTACACTAGTAGACAGTCTAGCTACACTAACAGACCGTCTATGAAAATTAATAGACAGTGTAGCTATATTGATACAAAATCTAGCTACACTAATAGACAGTCTAGGAACACTATTAGACAGTCTAGCTACACTAACAGACAGTATATGAACACTAATAGACAGTGTTGCTTCACTAACAGACAGTATAAGAAAATTAAAAGACAGTGTAGCTACATTGATAGACAATCTAGCTACAATAACGGACAGTCTAGGAACATCAATAGTCAATGTAGCTACACTAGAAGACAGTCTAGCTACACTAACAGACCGTCTATGAAAACTAATAGACAGTGTATCTATATTGATGCACAATCTAGCTACACTAATAGACAGTCTAGCTACACTAATAGACAGTCTAGGAACACTATTAGACAGTGTAGCTACACTAATAGAAAATCTAGCTACACTAATAGACAGTCTAGGAACACTATTAGACAGTGTAGCTACTCTGATAGACAGTCTAGCTACACTAACAGACAGTATATGAACAATAATAGACAGTGTAGCTACTCTAACAGACAGTATAAGAAAACAAATAGACAGTGTAGCTACATTGATAGACAATCTAGCTTCACTAACGGACTGTTTAGGAACATCAATAGTCAATGTAGCTACACTAGTAGACAGTCTAGCTAAAATAACAGAAAGTCTATGAACACTAATAGACAGTGTAGCTTCTCTAATAGACCGTCTATGAAAACAAATAGACAGTGTAGCTACATTGATAATCAATCTAGTTACGCTAACAGACAGTCTAGGAACACTATTAGACAGTGTGGCTACACTAATAGACAGTCTAGAAACACTATTAGACAGTGTAGCTACTCTAATAGAAAGTCTAGCTACACTAATAGACAGTCTAGGAACACTATTAGAAAGTGTAGCTTCACTAATAGACAGTCTAGGAACACTATTAGACAGTGTAGCTACTCTAATAGACAGTCTAGCTACACTAATAGACGGTGTAGGAACACTATAAGACAGTGTAGCTACACTGATAGACAGTCTAGCTACACTAATAGACAGTCTATGAACACTATTAGACAGTGTAGCTACACTAATAGACAGTCTAGCTACAATAACAGAAGTCTATGAACTCTAATAGACAGTATAGCTAACTAATAGACCGTCGATGAAAACAAATAGACAGTGTAGCTACTCTAACAGACAGTATAAGAAAACTAATAGACAGTGTAGCTACATTGATAGACAATCTAGCTACACTAACGGTCAGTCTAGGAACATCAATACACAATGTAGCTACACTAGTAGACAGTCTCATTACACTAACATACAGTATAGGAAATCTAAAAGACAGTGTAGCTATATTGATAGACAATCTAGCTACTCTAATAGACAGTGTAGCTACACTAATAGACAGTCTAGGAACACTAATAGACAATGTAGCTACACTAGTAGACAGTCTAGCTACACTAACAGACATTATAGGAAAACTAATAGACAGTATAGGTATATTGATACACAATCTAGCTACACTAATAGACAGTCTAGGAACACTATTAGACAGTGTAACTACACTAATTGACAGTCTAGCTACACTAGTAGACAGTCTAGGAACACTATTAGACAGTGTAGCTACACTAATAGACAGTCTAGGTACACTAAAAGACAGTCTAGGAACACTATTAGACAGTGTAGCTATACTGATAGACAGTCTAGCTACACTAACAGACAGTATATGAACACTAATAGACAGAGTAGCTACTCTAACAGACAGTATGAGAAAACTAATAGACAGTGTAGCTACATTGATAGACAATCTAGCTTCACTAACGGACAGTCTAGGAACATCAATAGACAATGTAGCTACACTAGTAGACAGTCTAGCTACACTAACAGACCGTCTATGAAAACTAATAGACAGTATAGCTATACTGATAGACAATCTAGCTACACTAATAGACAGTCTAGGAACACTATTAGACAGTGTAGCTACTCTAATAGACAGTCTAGCTACACTAGTAGACAGTCTAGGAACACTATTAGACAGTGTAGCTACACTAATAGACAATCTAGCTACATTAATAGACAGTCTAGGAACACTATAAGACAGTGTAGCTGCACTAATAGACAGTCTAGCTACACTAACAGACAGTCTGTGAACACTAATAGACATTGTAGCTACACTAATAGACAGTCTAGCTACACTAATAGACAGTCTAGGAACACTATAAGATAGTGTAGCTACACTAATAGACAATCTAGCTACACTAATAGACAGTCTATGAACACTCTAAGACAGTGTAGCTACATAAATAGACAGTCTAGCTGCACTAACAGACAGTCTATGAAAACAAATAGACAGTGTAGCTACATTGATAAACAATCTAGTTACGCTAACAGACAGTCTAGGAACACTATTAGACAATGTAGCTACACTAATAGACAGTCTAGGAACACTATTAGACAGTGTAGCTACTCTAATAGACAGTCTAGCTACACTAATAGACAGTCTAGGAACACTATTAGACAGTGTAGCTTCACTAATAGACAGACAGTCTAGCTACACTAATAGACAGTCTAGGAACACTAAAATACAGTGTAGCCACACTAGTAGACAGTCTAGCTACACTAATAGATAGTCTACGAACACTATTAGACAGTGTAGCTACACTAATAGACAGTCTAGCTACACTAACAGACAGTCTATGAACTCTAATAGACAGTGTAGCTAACTAATAGACCGTCGATGTAAACAAATAGACAGTGTAGCTACTCTAACAGACAGTAAAAGAAAACTAATATACAGTGTAGCTACATTGATAGACAATCTAGCTACACTAAGGGACAGTCTAGGAACATCAATAGACAATGTAGCTACACAAGTAGACAGTCTAATTACACTAACTAACAGTATAGGAAAACTAATAGACAGTGTAGCTTTATTGATAGACAATCTAGCTACTCTAATAGACAGTCTAGCTACACTAATAGACAGTCTAGGAACACTAATAGACAATGTAGCTACACTAGTAGACAGTCTAGCTACACTAACAGACAGTATAGGAAAACTAATAGACAGTGTAGCTATATTGATAGACAATCTAGCTACACTAATAGACAATGTAGGAACACTATTAGACAGTGAAGCTACACTAATAGACAGTCTAGCTACACGAACAGACAGTATATGAACACTAATAGACAGTGTAGCAACTCTAACAGACAGTATAAGAAAATTAAAAGATAGTGTAGCTACATTGATAGACAATCTAGCTACACTAACGGACAGTCTAGGAACATAATAGACAATGCAGCTACACTAGTAGACAGTCTAGCTACACTAACAGACCATCTATGAAAACTAATAGACAGTGTAGCTATATTGATACACAATCTAGCTGCACTAATAGAAAGTCTAGGAACACGGTTAGACAGTGTAGCTACACAAATGGACAGTCTAGCTACACTAGTAGACAGTCTAGGAACACTATTAGACAGTGTAGCTACACTAATAGACAGTCTAGCTACACTAATAGACAGTCTAGGAACACTATTAGACAGTGTAGCTACACTAATAGACAATCTAGCTACACTAATAGACAGTGTAGGAACATTATTAGACAGTGTAGCTACAGTGATAGACAGTCTAGCTACACTATCAGACAGTTTATGAACGCTAAAAGACAGTGTAGCTACTCTAACAGATAGTATAAGAAAACTGATAGACAGTGTAGCTACATTGATAGACAATCTAGCTTCACTAACGGACAGTCTTGGTACATTAATAGACAATGTAGCTACACTAGTAGACAGTCTAGCTACACTAACAGAACGTCAATGAAAATAATAGACAGTTTAGCTATATTGATAGACAATCTAGCTACACTAATAGACAGTCTAGGAACACTATTAGACAGTGTAGCTACTCTAATAGACAGTCTAGCTACACTAGTAGACAGTCTAGGAACACTATTAGACAGTGTAGCTACACTAATAGACAATCTAGCTACACTAATAGACAGTCTAGGAACACTATGAGACAGTGTAGCTACACTAATAGACAGTCTAGCTACACTAACGGACAGTCTATGAACACTAATAGACAGTCTAGCTACACTAATAGACAGTCTAGCTACACTAATAGACAGTCAAGGAACACTATAAGACAGTGTAGCTACACTAATAGACAATCTAGCTACACTAATAGACAGTCTAGGAACACTATAAGAAAGTGAAGCTACATTAATAGAAAGTCTAGCTACACTAACAGACAGTCTAGGAACGCTATTAGACAGTGTAGCTACACTAACAGACAGTCTAGGAACACTATAAGACAGTGTAGCTACTTTAGTAGACAGTCTAGCTACACTAATAGACAGTCTAGGAACACTATTAGACAGTGTAGCTACACTAATAGACAGTCTAGCTACACTAACAGACAGTCTAGGAACACTATAAGACAGTGTAGCTACACTAGTAGACAGTCTAGCTACACTAATAGACAGTCTAGGAACACTATAAGACAGTGTAGCTACACTAATAGACAGTCTAGCTACACTAACAGACAGTCTATGAACTCTAATAGACAGTGTAGCTAACTAATAGACCGTCGATGAAAACAAATAGACAGTGTAGCTACATTGATAAACAATCTAGTTACGCTAACAGACAGTTTGGAACGCTATTAGACAGTGTAGCTACACTAATAGACAGTCTAGTAACACTATTAGACAGTGTAGCTACTCTAATAGACAGTCTAGCTACACTAATAGACAGTCTAGGAACACTATTAGACAGTGTAGCTACACTAAAAGACAGACAGTCTAGCTACACTAATAGACAATCTAGGAACACTATTAGACAGTGTAGCTACACTAGTAGACAGTCTAGCTACACTAATAGACAGTCTAGGAACACTATTAGACAGTGTAGCTACACTAATAGACAGTCTAGCTACACTAACAGACAGTCTATGAACTCTAATAGACAGTGTAGCTAACTAATAGACCGTCGATGAAAACAAATAGACAGTGTAGCTACTCTAACAGACAGTATAAAAAAAACTTATAGACAGTGTAGCTACATTGATAGACAATCTAGCTACACTAACGGACAGTGTAGGAACATCAATAGACAATGTAGCTACACTAGTAGACAATCTAGCTAAACTAACAGACAGTATAAGAAAACTAATAGACAGTGTAGCTACATTGATAGACAATCTAGCTACACTATCGGACAGTCTAGGAACATCAAAAGACAATGTAGCTACACTAGTAGACAGTCTAGCTACACTAACATACTGTATAGGAAAACTCATAGATAGAGTAGCTATATTGATAGACAATCTAGCTACTCTAATAGACAGTCTAGCTACACTAATAGACAGTCTAGGAACACTAATAGACAATGTAGCTACACTAGTAGACAGTCTAGCTACACTAACAGACAGTATTGGAAAACTAACAGACAGTGTAGCTATATTGATAGACAATCTAGCTACACTAATAGACAGTCTAGGAACACTATTAGACAGTGTGGCTACACTAATAGACAGTCTAGCTACACGAACAGACAGTATATGAACACTAATAGACAGTGTAGCTACTCTAACAGACAGTATAAGAAAATAAAAAGACAGTGTAGCTACATTGATAGACAATCTAGCTACACTAACGGACAGTCTAGGAACATCAATAGACAATGTAGCTACACTAGTAGACAGTCTAGCTACACTAACAGACCGTCTATGAAAACTAATAGACAGTGTAGCTATATTGATAGACAATCTAGCTACACTAATTGACAGTCTAGGAACACTATTAGACAGTGTAGCTACACTAATAGACAGTCTAGCTACACTAACAGACAGTCTATGAACACTAATAGACAGTGTAGCTACACTAATGACAGTCTAGCTACACTAATAGACAGTCTAGGAACACTATAAGACAGTGTAGCTACATTAATAGACAGTCTAGCTACACTAACAGACAGTCTATGAACACTTATAGACAGTGTAGCTAACTAATAGACCGTCGATGAAAACAAATAGACAGTGTAGCTACATTGATAAACAATCTAGTTACGCTAACAGACAGTTTGGAACGCTATTAGACAGTGTAGCTACACTAATAGACAGTCTAGTAACACTATTAGACAGTGTAGCTACTCTAATAGACAGTCTAGCTACACTAATAGACAGTCTAGGAACACTATTAGACAGTGTAGCTACACTAAAAGACAGACAGTCTAGCTACACTAATAGACAATCTAGGAACACTATTAGACAGTGTAGCTACACTAGTAGACAGTCTAGCTACACTAATAGACAGTCTAGGAACACTATTAGACAGTGTAGCTACACTAATAGACAGTCTAGCTACACTAACAGACAGTCTATGAACTCTAATAGACAGTGTAGCTAACTAATAGACCGTCGATGAAAACAAATAGACAGTGTAGCTACTCTAACAGACAGTATAAGAAAACTTATAGACAGTGTAGCTACATTGATAGACAATCTAGCTACACTAACGGACAGTGTAGGAACATCAATAGACAATGTAGCTACACTAGTAGACAATCTAGCTAAACTAACATACAGTATAGGAAAACTAATAGACAGTGTAGCTATATTGATAGACAATCTAGCTACACTAATGGATAGTCTAGGAACACTATAAGACAGTGATGCTACACTAATACACAGTCTAGCTACACTAACAGACAGTCTAGGAACACTATAAGACAGTGTAGCTACACTAATAGACAATCCAACTACACTAATAGACAATCTAGGAACACTATAAGACAGTGTAGCTACATTAATAGACAGTCTAGCTACACAAACAGACAGTCTATGAACACTATTAGACAGTGTAGCTACACTAGTAGACAGTCTAGGAACACTATTAGACAGTGTAGCTACACTAATAGACAGTCTAGGAACACTATTTGACAGTGTAGCTACACTAATAGACAGTATATGAACACTAATAGACAGTGTAGCTACTCCAACAGACAGTATAAGAAAATTAAAAGACAGTGTAGCTACATTGATAGACAATCTAGCTACACTAACGGACAGTCTAGGAACATAAATAGACAATGTAGCTACACTAGTAGACAGTCTAGCTACACTAACAGACAGTCTATGAAAACTAATAGACAGTGTAGCTATATTGATACACAATCTAGCTACACTAATAGACAGTCTAGGAACACTTTTAGACAGTGTAGCTACACTAATAGAGAGTCTAGCTACACTAGTAGACAGTCTAGGAACACTATTAGACAGTGTAGCTACACTAATAGACAATGTAGCTACACTAATAGACAGTCTAGGAACACTATTAGACAGTGTAGCTACACTATTAGACAACCTAGCTACACTAATAGACAGTCTAGGAACACTATTAGACAGTGAATCTACACTGATAGACAGTGTAGCTACACTAACAGACAGTATATGAACACTAATAGACAGTGTAGCTACTCTAACAGACAGTATAAGAAAACTAATAGACAGTGTAGCTACATTGATAGACAATCTAGCTTCACTAACGGACAGTCTAGGAACATCAATAGGCAATGTAACTACACTAGTAGACAGTCTAGCTTCACTAACAGACCGTCTTTGAAAACTAATAGACAGTGTAGCTATATTGATAGACAATCTAGATACACTAATAAACAGTCTAGGAACACTATTAGACAGTGTAGTTACTCTAATAGACAGTCTAGCTACACTAACAGACTGTCAATGAACACTAATAGACAGTGTAGCTACACTAATAGACAGTCTAGCTACACTAATAGACAGTCTATGAACACTATAAGACAGTGTAGCTACACTAATAGACAATCTAGCTACACTAATAGACAGTCTAGGAACACTATAAGACAGTGTAGCTACATTAATAGACAGTCTAGCTACACTAACAGACAGTCTATGAACACTAATAGACAGTGTAGCTACACTAATAGACAGTCTAGCTACACTAATAGACAGTCTATGAACACTATAAGACAGTGTAGCTACACTAATAGACAATCTAGCTACACTAATAGACAGTCTAGGAACACTATAAGACAGTGTAGCTACATTAATAGACAGTCTAGCTACACTAACAGACAGTCTATGAACACTAATAGACAGTGTAGCTACACTAATAGACAGTCTAGCTACACTAACAGACAGTCTTTGAACACTAATAAACAGTGTAGCTTCTCTAATAGACCGTCTATGAAAACAAATAGACATTGTAGCTACATTGATAAACAATCTAGTTACGCTAACAGACAGTCTAGGAACACTATTAGACTGTGTAGCTACACTAATAGACAGTCTAGGAACACTATTAGACAGTGTAGCTACTCTAACAGACAGTCTAGCTACACTAGTAGACAGTCTAGGAACACTATTATACAGTGTAGATACACTAATAGACAGTCTAGCTACACTAATAGACAGTATAGGAACACTATAAGACAGTGTAGCTACGTTAAAAGACAGTCTAGCTACACTAACAGACAGTCTATGAACACTTATAGACGGTGTAGCTTCTCTAATAGACCGTCTATGAAAACAAATACACAGTGTAGCTACATTGATAAACAATCTAGTTACGCTAACAGACAGTCTATGAACACTATTAGATAGTGTAGCTACACTAATAAACAATCTAGCTACACTAACAGACAGTCTATGAACACTATTAGACAGTGTAGCTACACTAATAGACAATCTAGCTACACTAATAGACAGTCTAGGAACACTATAAGACAGTGTAGCTACACTAATAGACAGTCTAGCTACACTAACAGAAGTCTATGAACACTAATAGACAGTGTAGCTACACTAATAGACAGTCTAGCTACACTAATAGACAGTCTAGGAACACTATAAGACAGTGTAGCTACACTAATAGACAATCCAGCTACACTAATAGACAGTCTAGGAACACTATAAGACAGTGTAGCTACATTAATAGACAGTCTAGCTACACTAACAGACAGTTTATGAATACTAATAGACAGTGTAGCTTCTGTAATAGACTGTCTATGATAACAAATACACAGTGTAGCTACATTGATAAACAATCTAGTTACGCTAACAGACAGTCTAGGAACACTATTAGACAGTGTAGCTACACTAATAGACAGTCTAGGAACACTATTAGACAGTGTAGCTACTCTAATAGACAGTCTAGCTACACTAATAGACAGTCTAGGAACACTATTAGACAGTATAGCTACACTAATAGACAGTCTAGCTACACTAATAGACAGTCTAGGAACACTATAAGACAGTGTAGCTACACTAGTAGACAGTCTAGCGACACTAATAGACAATCTAGGAACACTATTAGACAGTGTAGCTACACTAATAGACAGTCTAGCTACACTAATAGACAGTCTATGAACTCTAATAGACAGTGTAGCTAACTAATAGACCGTCGATGAAAACAAATAGACAGTGTAGCTACTCTAACAGACAGTATAAGAAAACTAATAGACAGTGTAGCTACATTGATACACAATCTAGCTACACTAACGGACAGTCTAGGAACATCAAAAGACAATGTAGCTACACTAGTAGACAGTCTAGCTACACTAACATACAGTATAGGAAAACTAATAGATAGTGTAGCTATATTGATAGACAATCTAGCTACTCTAATAGACAGTCTAGCTACACTAAAAGACAGTCTAGGAACACTTATAGACAATGTAGCTACACTAGTAGACAGTCTAGCTACACTAACAGACAGTATAGGAAAACTAATAGACAGTGTAGCTATATTGATAGACAATCTAGCTACACTAATAGACAGTCTAGGAACACTATTAAACAGTGTAGCTACACTAATAGACAGTCTAGCTACACGAACAGACAGTATATGAACACTTATAGACAGTGAAGCTACTCTAACAGACAGTATAAGAAAATTAAAAGACAGTGTAGCTACATTGATAGACAATCTAGTTACACTAACGGACAGTCTAGGAACATCAATAGACAATGTAGCTACACTAGTAGACAGTCTAGCTACACTAACAGACCGTCTATGAAAACTAATAGACAGTGTAGCTATATTGATACACAATCTAGCTACACAAATAGACAGTCTAGGAACACTATTAGACAGTGTAGCTACACTAATAGACAGTCTAGCTACACTAGTAGACAGTCTAGGAACACTATTAGACAGTGTAGCTGCACTAATAGACAATCTAGCTACACTAAAAGACAGTCTAGGAACACTATTAGACAGTGTAGCTACACTGATAGACAGTCTAGCTACACGAACAGACAGTATATGAACACTAATAGACAGTGTAGCTACTCTAACAGACATTATAAGAAAATTAAAAGACAGTGTAGCTACATTGATAGACAATCTAGCTACACTAACGGACAGTCTAGGAACATCAATAGACAATGTAGCTACACTAGTAGACAGTCTAGCTACACTAACAGACCGTCTACGAAAACTAATAGACAGTGTAGCTATATTGATAGACAATCTAGCTACACTAATTGACAGTCTAGGAACACTATTAGACAGTGTAGCTACACTAATAGACAGTCTAGCTACACTAACAGACAGTCTATGAACACTAATAGACAGTGTAGCTACACTAATTGACAGTCTAGCTACACTAATAGACAGTCTAGGAACACTATGAGACAGTGTATCTACACTAATAGACAATCTAGCTACACTAATAGACAGTCTAGGAACACAATAAGACAGTGTAGCTACATTAATAGACAGTCTAGCTACACTAACAGACAGTCTATGAACACTTATAGACAGTGTAGCTTCTCTAATAGACCGTCTATGAAAACAAATAGACAGTGTAGCTACATTGATAAACAATCTAGTTACGCTAACAGACAGTCTAGGAACACTATTAGACTGTGTAGCTACACTTATAGACAGTCTAGGAACACTATTATACAGTGTAGCTACTCTAATAGACAGTCTAGCTACACTAATAGACAGTCTAGGAACACTATTAGACAGTGTAGCTACACTAATAGACACTCTAGCTACACTAATAGACAGTCTAAGAACACTATAAGACAGTGTAGCTACACTAGTAGACAGTCTAGCTACACTAATAGACAGTCTAGGAACACTATAAGACAGTGTAGCTACACTAATAGACAGTCTAGCTACACTATTAGACAGTCTAGGAACATTATAAGACAGTGCAGCTACACTAGTAGACAGTCTAGCTACACTAATAGACAGTCTAGGAACACTATTAGACAGTGTAGCTACACTAATAGACAGTCTAGCTACACTAACAGACAGTCTATGAACTCTAATAGACAGTGTAGCTAACTAATAGACCGTCGATGAAAACAAATAGACAGTGTAGCTACTCTAACAGACAGTATAAGAAAACTTATAGACAGTGTAGCTACATTGATACACAATCTAGCTACACTAACGGACAGTCTAGGAACATCAAAAGACAATGTAGCTACACTAGTAGACAGTCTAGCTACACTAACATACAGTATAGGAAAACTAATAGACAGTGTAGCTATATTGATAGACAATCTAGCTACTCTAATAGACAGTCTAGGTACACTAAAAGACAGTCTGGGAACACTAATAGACAGTGTAGCTACACCAATAGACAGTCTAGCTACACAAGTAGACAGTCTAGGAACACTATTAGACAGTGTAGCTACACTAATAGACAGTCTAGCTAAACTAATAGACAGTCTAGGAACACTATTTGACAGTGTAGCTACACTAATAGACAGTCTAGCTACACGAACAGACAGTATATGAACACTAATAGACAGTGTAGCTACTCTAACAGACAGTATAAGAAAATTAAAAGACAGTGTTGCTACATTAATAGACAATCTAGCTACACTAACGGAAAGTCTAGGAACATAAATAGACAATGTAGCTACACCAGTAGACAGTCTAGCTACACTAACAGACCGTCTATGAAATCTAATAGACAGTGTAGCTATATTGATACACAATCTAGCTACGCTAATAGACAGTCTAGGAACACTTTTAGACAGTGTAGCTACACTAATAGACAGTCTAGCTACACTAGTAGACAGTCTAGGAACACTATTAGACAGTGTAGCTACACTAATAGACAATGTAGCTACACTAATAGACAGTCTAGGAACACTATTAGACAGTGTAGTTACTCTAATAGACAGTCTAGCTACACTAACAGACTGTCAATGAACACTAATAGACAGTGTAGCTACACTAATAGACAGTCTAGCTACACTAATAGACAGTCTATGAACACTATAAGACAGTGTAGCTACACTAATAGACAATCTAGCTACACTAATAGACAGTCTAGGAACACTATAAGACAGTGTAGCTACATTAATAGACAGTCTAGCTACACTAACAGACAGTCTATGAACACTAATAGACAGTGTAGCTACACTAATAGACAGTCTAGCTACACTAATAGACAGTCTATGAACACTATAAGACAGTGTAGCTACACTAATAGACAATCTAGCTACACTAATAGACAGTCTAGGAACACTATAAGACAGTGTAGCTACATTAATAGACAGTCTAGCTACACTAACAGACAGTCTATGAACACTAATAGACAGTGTAGCTACACTAATAGACAGTCTAGCTACACTAACAGACAGTCTTTGAACACTAATAAACAGTGTAGCTTCTCTAATAGACCGTCTATGAAAACAAATAGACATTGTAGCTACATTGATAAACAATCTAGTTACGCTAACAGACAGTCTAGGAACACTATTAGACTGTGTAGCTACACTAATAGACAGTCTAGGAACACTATTAGACAGTGTAGCTACTCTAACAGACAGTCTAGCTACACTAGTAGACAGTCTAGGAACACTATTATACAGTGTAGATACACTAATAGACAGTCTAGCTACACTAATAGACAGTATAGGAACACTATAAGACAGTGTAGCTACGTTAAAAGACAGTCTAGCTACACTAACAGACAGTCTATGAACACTTATAGACGGTGTAGCTTCTCTAATAGACCGTCTATGAAAACAAATACACAGTGTAGCTACATTGATAAACAATCTAGTTACGCTAACAGACAGTCTATGAACACTATTAGATAGTGTAGCTACACTAATAAACAATCTAGCTACACTAACAGACAGTCTATGAACACTATTAGACAGTGTAGCTACACTAATAGACAATCTAGCTACACTAATAGACAGTCTAGGAACACTATAAGACAGTGTAGCTACACTAATAGACAGTCTAGCTACACTAACAGAAGTCTATGAACACTAATAGACAGTGTAGCTACACTAATAGACAGTCTAGCTACACTAATAGACAGTCTAGGAACACTATAAGACAGTGTAGCTACACTAATAGACAATCCAGCTACACTAATAGACAGTCTAGGAACACTATAAGACAGTGTAGCTACATTAATAGACAGTCTAGCTACACTAACAGACAGTCTATGAATACTAATAGACAGTGTAGCTTCTGTAATAGACTGTCTATGATAACAAATACACAGTGTAGCTACATTGATAAACAATCTAGTTACGCTAACAGACAGTCTAGGAACACTATTAGACAGTGTAGCTACACTAATAGACAGTCTAGGAACACTATTAGACAGTGTAGCTACTCTAATAGACAGTCTAGCTACACTAATAGACAGTCTAGGAACACTATTAGACAGTATAGCTACACTAATAGACAGTCTAGCTACACTAATAGACAGTCTAGGAACACTATAAGACAGTGTAGCTACACTAGTAGACAGTCTAGCGACACTAATAGACAATCTAGGAACACTATTAGACAGTGTAGCTACACTAATAGACAGTCTAGCTACACTAATAGACAGTCTATGAACTCTAATAGACAGTGTAGCTAACTAATAGACCGTCGATGAAAACAAATAGACAGTGTAGCTACTCTAACAGACAGTATAAGAAAACTTATAGACAGTGTAGCTACATTGATACACAATCTAGCTACACTAACGGACAGTCTAGGAACATCAAAAGACAATGTAGCTACACTAGTAGACAGTCTAGCTACACTAACATACAGTATAGGAAAACTAATAGACAGTGTAGCTATATTGATAGACAATCTAGCTACTCTAATAGACAGTCTAGGTACACTAAAAGACAGTCTGGGAACACTAATAGACAGTGTAGCTACACCAATAGACAGTCTAGCTACACAAGTAGACAGTCTAGGAACACTATTAGACAGTGTAGCTACACTAATAGACAGTCTAGCTAAACTAATAGACAGTCTAGGAACACTATTTGACAGTGTAGCTACACTAATAGACAGTCTAGCTACACGAACAGACAGTATATGAACACTAATAGACAGTGTAGCTACTCTAACAGACAGTATAAGAAAATTAAAAGACAGTGTTGCTACATTAATAGACAATCTAGCTACACTAACGGAAAGTCTAGGAACATAAATAGACAATGTAGCTACACCAGTAGACAGTCTAGCTACACTAACAGACCGTCTATGAAATCTAATAGACAGTGTAGCTATATTGATACACAATCTAGCTACGCTAATAGACAGTCTAGGAACACTTTTAGACAGTGTAGCTACACTAATAGACAGTCTAGCTACACTAGTAGACAGTCTAGGAACACTATTAGACAGTGTAGCTACACTAATAGACAATGTAGCTACACTAATAGACAGTCTAGGAACACTATTAGACAGTGTAGCTACACTAATAGACAACCTAGCTACACTAATAGACAGTCTAGGAACACAATTAGACAGTGTAACTACACTGATAGACAGTGTAGCTACACTAACAGACAATATATGAACACTAATAGACAGTGTAGCTACACTAGTAGACAGTCTAGGAACACTATTAGACAGTGTAGCTACACCAATAGACAGTCTAGCTACACTAATAGACAGTCTAGGAACACTATTTGACAGTATAGCTACACTAATAGACAGTCTAGCTACACGAACAGACAGTATATGAACACTAATAGACAGTGTAGCTACTCTAACAGACAGTATAAGAAAATTAAAAGACAGTGTAGCTACATTGATAGACAATCTAGCTACACTAACGGACAGTCTAGGAACATAAATAGACAATGTAGCTACACTAGTAGACAGTCTAGCTACACTAACAGACAGTCTATGAAAACTAATAGACAGTGTAGCTATATTGATACACAATCTAGCTACACTAATAGACAGTCTAGGAACACTTTTAGACAGTGTAGCTACACTAATAGAGAGTCTAGCTACACTAGTAGACAGTCTAGGAACACTATTAGACAGTGTAGCTACACTAATAGACAATGTAGCTACACTAATAGACAGTCTAGGAACACTATTAGACAGTGTAGCTACACTAATAGACAACCTAGCTACACTAATAGACAGTCTAGGAACACTATTAGACAGTGTATCTACACTGATAGACAGTGTAGCTACACTAACAGACAGTATATGAACACTAATAGACAGTGTAGCTACTCTAACAGACAGTATAAGAAAACTAATAGACAGTGTAGCTACATTGATAGACAATCTAGCTTCACTAACGGACAGTCTAGGAACATCAATAGACAATGTAACTACACTAGTAGACAGTCTAGCTACACTAACAGACCGTCTTTGAAAACTAATAGACAGTGTAGCTATATTGATAGACAATCTAGCTACACTAATAAACAGTCTAGGAACACTATTAGACAGTGTAGTTACTCTAATAGACAGTCTAGCTACACTATAAGACAGTCTAGGAACACTATTAGACAGTGTAGCTACACTAATAGACAATCTAGCTACACTAATAGACAGTCTAATAACACTATAAAACAGTGAAGCTACACAAATAGACAGTCTAGCTACACTAACAGACAGTCAATGAACACTAATAGACAGTGTAGCTACACTAATAGACAGTCTAGCTACACTAATACACAGTCTATGAACACTATAAGACAGTGTAGCTACACTAATAGACAATCTAGCTACACTAATAGACAGTCTAGGAACACTATAAGACAGTGTAGCTACATTAATAGACAGTCTAGCTACACTAACAGACAGTCTATGAACACTAATAAACAGTGTAGCTTCTCTAATAGACCGTCTATGAAAACAAATAGACATTGTAGCTACATTGATAAACAATCTAGTTACGCAAACAGACAGTCTAGGAACACTATTAGACTGTGTAGCTACACTAATAGACAGTCTAGGAACACTATTAGACAGTGTAGCTACTCTAACAGACCGTCTAGCTACACTAGTAGACAGTCTAGGAACACTATTAGACAGTGTAGCTACACTAATAGACAGTCTAGCTACACTAATAGACAGTATAGGAACACTATAAGACAGTGTAGCTACATTAATAGACAGTCTAGCTACACTAACAGACAGTCTATGAACACTAATAGACGGTGTAGCTTCTCTAATAGACCGTCTATGAAAACAAATACACAGTGTAGCTACATTGATAAACAATCTAGATACGCTAACAGACAGTCTATGAACACTATTAGACAGTGTAGCTACACTAATAAACAATCTAGCTACACTAACAGACAGTCTATGAACACTATTAGACAGTGTAGCTACACTAATAGACAATCTAGCTACACTAATAGACAGTCTAGGAACACTATAAGACAGTGTAGCTACACTAATAGACAGTCTAGCTACACTAACAGAAGTCTATGAACACTAATAGACAGTGTAGCTACACTAATAGACAGTCTAGCTACACTAATAGACAGTCTAGGAACACTATAAGACAGTGTAGCTACACTAATAGACAATCCAGCTACACTAATAGACAGTCTAGGAACACTATAAGACAGTGTAGCTACATTAATAGACAGTCTAGCTACACTAACAGACAGTCTATGAACACTAATAGACAGTGTAGCTTCTGTAATAGACCGTCTATGATAACAAATACACAGTGTAGCTACATTGATAAACAATCTAGTTACGCTAACAGACAGTCTAGGAACACTATTAGACAGTGTAGCTACACTAATAGACAGTCTAGGAACACTATTAGACAGTGTAGTTACTCTAATAGACAGTCTAGCTACACTAATAGACAGTCTAGGAACACTATTAGACAGTGTAGCTACACTAATAGACAGTCTAGCTACACTAATAGACAGTCTAGGAACACTATAAGACAGTGTAGCTACACTAGTAGACAGTCTAGCGACACTAATAGACAGTCTAGGAACACTATTAGACAGTGTAGCTACACTAATAGACAGTCTAGCTACACTAACAGACAGTCTATGAACTCTAATAGACAGTGTAGCTAACTAATAGACCGTCGATGAAAACAAATAGACAGTGTAGCTACTCTAACAGACAGTATAAGACAACTAATAGACAGTGTAGCTATATTGATAGACAATCTAGCTACACTAACGGACAGTCTAGGAACATCAATAGACAATGTAGCTACACTAGTAGACAGTCTAGCTACACTAACATACAGTATAGGAAAACTAATAGATAGTGTAGCTATATTGATAGACAATCTAGCTACTCTAATAGACAGTCTATCTACACTAAAAGACAGTCTAGGAACACTAATAGACAATGTAGCTACACTAGTAGACAGTCTAGCTACACTAACAGACAGTATAGGAAAACTAATAGACAGTGTAGCTATATTGATAGACAATCTAGCTACACTAATAGACAGTCTAGGAACACTATTAAACAGTGTAGCTACACTAATAGACAGTCTAGCTACACGAACAGACAGTATATGAACACTTATAGACAGTGTAGCTACTCTAACAGACAGTATAAGAAAATTAAAAGACAGTGTAGCTACATTGATAGACAATCTAGTTACACTAACGGACAGTCTAGGAACATCAATAGACAATGTAGCTACACTAGTAGACAGTCTAGCTACACTAACAGACCGTCTATGAAAACTAATAGACAGTGTAGCTATATTGATACACAATCTAGCTACACAAATAGACAGTCTAGGAACACTATTAGACAGTGTAGCTACACTAATAGACAGTCTAGCTACACTAGTAGACAGTCTAGGAACACTATTAGACAGTGTAGCTGCACTAATAGACAATCTAGCTACACTAAAAGACAGTCTAGGAACACTATTAGACAGTGTAGCTACACTGATAGACAGTCTAGCTACACGAACAGACAGTATATGAACACTAATAGACAGTGTAGCTACTCTAACAGACATTATAAGAAAATTAGTAGACAGTGTAGCTACATTGATAGACAATCTAGCTACACTAACGGACAGTCTAGGAACATCAATAGACAATGTAGCTACACTAGTAGACAGTCTAGCTACACTAACAGACCGTCTATGAAAACTAATAGACAGTGTAGCTATATTGATAGACAATCTAGCTACACTAATTGATAGTCTAGGAACACTATTAGACAGTGTAGCTACACTAATAGACAGTCTAGCTACACTAACAGACATTCTATGAACACTAATAGACAGTGTAGCTACACTAATTGACAGTCTAGCTACACTAATAGACAGTCTAGGAACACTATAAGACAGTGTATCTACACTAATAGACAATCTAGCTACACTAATAGACAGTCTAGGAACACTATAAGACAGTGTAGCTACATTAATAGACAGTCTAGCTACACTAACAGACAGTCTATGGACACTTATAGACAGTGTAGCTTTTCTAATAGACCGTCTATGAAAACAAATAGACAGTGTAGCTACATTGATAAACAATCTAGTTACGCTAACAGACAGTCTAGGAACACTATTAGACAGTGTAGCTACACTTATAGACAGTCTAGGAACACTATTATACAGTGTAGCTACTCTAATAGACAGTCTAGCTACACTAATAGACAGTCTAGGAACACTATTAGACAGTGTAGCTACACTAATAGACACTCTAGCTACACTAATAGACAGTCTAGGAACACTATAAGACAGTGTAGCTACACTAGTAGACAGTCTAGCTACACTAATAGACAGTCTAGGAACACTATTAGACAGTGTAGCTACACTAATAGACAATGTAGCTACACTAATAGACAGTCTAGGAACACTATTAGACAGTGTAGCTACACTAATAGACAACCTAGCTACACTAATAGACAATCTAGGAACACAATTAGACAGTGTAACTACACTGATAGACAGTGTAGCTACACTAACAGACAATATATGAACACTAATAGACAGTGTAGCTACACTAGTAGACAGTCTAGGAACACTATTAGACAGTGTAGCTACACTTATAGACAGTCTAGCTAAACTAATAGACAGTCTAGGAACACTATTTGACAGTGTAGCTACACTAATAGACAGTCTAGCTACACGAACAGACAGTATATGAACACTAATAGACAGTGTAGCTACTCTAACAGACAGTATAAGAAAATTAAAAGACAGTGTAGCTACATTGATAGACAATCTAGCTACACTAACGGACAGTCTAGGAACATCAATAGACAATGTAGCTACACTAGTAGACAGTCTAGCTACACTAACAGACCGTCTATGAAAACTAATAGACAGTGTAGCTATATTGATAGACAATCTTGCTTCACTAATAGACAGTCTAGGAACACTATAAGACAGTGTATCTACACTAATAGACAATCTAGCTACACTAATAGACAGTCTAGGAACACTATAAGACAGTGTAGCTACATTAATAGACAGTCTAGCTACACTAACAGACAGTCTATGAACACTTATAGACAGTGTAGCTTCTCTAATAGACCGTCTATGAAAACAAATAGACAGTGTAGCTACATTGATAAACAATCTAGTTACGCTAACAGACAGTCTAGGAACACTATTAGACAGTGTAGCTACACTTATAGACAGTCTAGGAACACTATTATACAGTGTAGCTACTCTAATAGACAGTCTAGCTACACTAATAGACAGTCTAGGAACACTATTAGACAGTGTAGCTACACTAATAGACAGTCTAAGAACACTATAAGACAGTGTAGCTACACTAGTAGACAGTCTAGCAACACTAATAGACAGTCTAGGAACACTATTAGACAGTGTAGCTACACTAATAGACAGTCTAGCTACACTAATAGACAGTCGAGAAACACTATAAGACAGTGCAGCTACACTAGTAGACAGTCTAGCTACACTAATAGACAGTCTAGGAACACTATAAGACAGTGTAGCTACACTAATAGACAGTCTAGCTACACGAACAGACAGTATATGAACACTAATAGACAGTGTAGCTACTCTAACAGACATTATAAGAAAATTAAAAGACAGTGTAGCTACATTGATAGACAATCTAGCTACACTAACGGACAGTCTAGGAACATCAATAGACAATGTAGCTACACTAGTAGACAGTCTAGCTACACTAACAGACCGTCTATGAAAACTAATAGACAGTGTAGCTATATTGATAGACAATCTAGCTACACTAATAGACAGTCTAGGAACACTATTAGACAGTGTAGTTACTCTAATAGACAGTCTAGCTACACTAGTAGACAGTCTAGGAACACTATTAGACAGTGTAGCTACACTAATAGACAATCTAGCTACACTAATAGACAGTCTAGGAACACTATAAGACAGTGTAGCTACATTAATAGACAGTCTAGCTACACTAACAGACAGTCTATGAACACTAATAGACAGCGTAGCTTATCTAATAGACCGTCTATGAAAACAAATAGACAGTGTAGCTACATTGTAGTTACGCTAACAGACAGTCTAGGAACACTATTAGACTGTGTAGCTACACTAATAGACAGTCTAGGAACACTATTAGACAGTGTAGCTACACTAACAGACAGTCTAGCTACACTAGTAGACAGTCTAGGAACACTATTAGACAGTGTAGCTACACTAATAGACAATCTAGCTACACTAATAGACAGTCTAGGAACACTTTAAGACAGTGATGTTACACTAATAGACAGTCTAGCTACACTAATAGACAGTCTAGCTACACTAACAGACAGTCTATGAACACTAATAGACAGTGTAGCTACACTAATAGACAGTCTAGCTACACTAATAGACAGACTAGGAACACTAAAAGACAGTGTAGCTACACTAATAGACAATCCAACTACACTAATAGACAGTCTAGGAACACTATAAGACAGTGTAGCTACATTAATAGACAGTCTAGCTACACTAACAGACAGTCTATGAACACTTATAGACAGTGTAGCTTCTCTAATAGACCGTTTATGAGAACAAATACACAGTGTAGCTACATTGATAAACAATCTAGTTACGCTAACAGACAGTCTAGGAACACTATTAGACAGTGTAGCTACATTAATAGACAGTCTAGGAACACTATTAGACAGTGTAGCTACTCTAATAGACAGTCTAGCTACACTAATAGACAGTCTAGGAACACTATTAGACAGTTTAGCTACACTAATAGACAGTCTAGCTACACTAATAGACAGTCTAGGAACACTATAAGACAGTGTAGCTACACTAGTAGACAGTCTAGCGACACTAATAGACAGTCTAGGAACATTATTAGACAGTGTAGCTACACTATTAGACAGTCTAGCTACACTAACAGACAGTCTATAACTCTAATAGACAGTGTAGCTAACTTATAGACCGTCGATGAAAACAAATAGACAGTGTAGCTACTCTAACAGACGGTATAAGAAAACTAATAGACAGTGTAGCTACATTGATAGACGATCTAGCTACACTAACGGACAGTCTAGGAACATCAATAGACAATGTAGCTACACTAGAAGACAGTGTAGCTACACTAACATACAGTATAGGAAAACTAATAGATAGAGTAGCTATATTGATAGACAATCTAGCTACTCTAATAGACAGTCTAGCTACACTAATAGACAGTCTAGGAACACTAATAGACAATGTAGCTACACTAGTAGACAGTCTAGCTACACTAACACACAGTATAGGAAAACTAAAAGACAGTGTAGCTATATTGATAGACAATCTAGCTACACTAATAGACAGTCTAGGAACACTATTAGACAGTGTAGCTACACTAATAGACAGTCTAGCTACACGAACAGACAGTATATGAACACTAATAGACAGTGTAGCTATTCTAACAGACAGTATAAGAAAATTAAAAGACAGTGTAGCTACATTGATAGACAATCTAGCTACACTAACGGACAGTCTAGGAACATCAAAAGACAATGTAGCTACACTAGTAGACAGTCTAGCTACACTAACAGACCTTCTATGAAAACTTATAGACAGTGTAGCTATATTGATACACAATCTAGCTACACTAATCGACAGTCTTGGAACACTATTAGACAGTGTAGCTACACTAATAGACAGTCTAGCTACACTAGTAGACAGTCTAGGAACACTATTAGACAGTGTAGCTACACTAATAGACAATCTAGCTACACTAAAAGACAGTCTAGGAACAGTATTAGACAGTGTAGCTACACTGATAGACAGTCTAGCTACACTAACAGACAGTATATGAACACTAATAGACAGTGTAGCTACTCTAACAGACAGTATAAGAAGCTAATAGACAGTGTAGCTAAATTGATATACAATCTAGCTTCACTAACGGACAGTCTAGGAACATCAATAGACAATGTAGCTACACTAGTAGACAGTCTACCTACACTAACAGACCGTCTATGAAAACTAATAGACAGTGTAGCTACATTAATAAACAGTCTAGGAAGACTATAAGACAGTGTAGCTACACTAATAGACAATCTAGCTACACTAATAGACAGTATAGGAACACTATAAGACAGTGTAGCTACATTAATAGACAGTCTAGCTACACTAACAGACAGTCTATGAACACTAATAGACAGTGTAGCTTCTCTAATAGACTGTCTATGAAAACAAATAAACAGTGTAGCTACATTGATAAACAATCTAGTTACGCCAAAAGACAGTCTAGGAACACTATTAGACAGTGTAGCTACACTAATAGACAGTCTAGGAACACTATTAGACAGTGTAGCTACTCTAATAGACAGTCTAGCTACACTTATAGACAGTCTAGGAACACTATTAGACAGTGTAGCTACACTAAGAGACAGTCTAGCTACACTAATAGACAGTCTAGGAACACTATTGACAGTGTAGCTACACTAGTAGACAGTCTAGCTACACTAATAGACAGTCTAGGAACACTATTAGACAGTGTAACTACACTAATAGACAGTCTAGCTACACTAATAGACAGTCTAGGAACACTATAAGACAGTGTAGCTACACTAGTAGACAGTCTTGCTACACTAAAAGACAGTCTAGGAACACTATTAGACAGTATAGCTACACTAATAGACAGTCTAGCTACACCAATAGACAGTCTAGGAACACTATAAGACAGTGTAGCTACACTAGTAGACAGTCTAGCTACACTAATAGACAATCTAGGAACACTATTAGACAGTGTAGCTACACTAATAGACAGTCTAGCTACACAAACAGACAGTCTATGAACTCTAATAGACAGTGTAGCTAACTAATAGACCGTCGATGAAAACAAATAGACAGTGTAGCTACTCTAACAGACAGTATAAGAAAACTTATAGACAGTGTAGCTACATTGATACACAATCTAGCTACACTAACGGACAGTCTAGGAACACTTTTAGACAGTGTAGCTACACTAATAGACAGTCTAGCTACACTAGTAGACAGTCTAGGAACACTATTAGACAGTGTAGCTACACTAATAGACAATGTAGCTACACTAATAGACAGTCTAGGAACACTATTAGACAGTGTAGCTACACTAATAGACAACCTAGCTACACTAATAGACAGTCTTGGAACACAATTAGACATTGTAACTACACTGATAGACAGTGGAGCTACACTAACAGACAATATATGAACACTATTAGACAGTGTAGCTACTCTAACAGACAATATAAGAAACTAATAGACAGTGTAGCTACATTGATAGACAATCTGGCTTCACTAACGGACAGTCTAGGAACATCAATAGACAATGTAGCTACACTAGTAGACAGTCTAGCTACACTAACAGACCGTCTATGAAAACTAATAGACAGTGTAGCTATATTGATAGACAATCTAGCTACACTAATAGACAGTCTAGGAACACTATTAGACAGTGTAGTTACTCTTATAGACAGTCTAGCTACACTAATAGACAGTCTAGAAACACTATTAGACAGTGTAGCTACACTAATAGACAATCTAGCTACACTAATAGACAGTCTAGGAACACTATTAGACAGTGTAGCTACATTAATAGACAGTCTAGCTACACTAACAGACAGTCTATGAACACTAATAGACAGTGTAGCTTCTCTAATAGACCGTCTATGAAAACAAATAGACAGTGTAGCTACATTGATAAACAATCTAGTTACGCTAACAGACAGTCTAGGAACACTATTAAACTGTGTAGCTACACTAATAGACAGTCTAGGAACACTATTAGACAGTGTAGCTACTCTAACAGACAGTCTTGCTACTCTAGTAGACAGTCTAGGAACACTATTAGACAGTGTAACTACACTAATAGACAATCTAGCTACACTAATAGACAGTCTAGGAACACTATAAGACAGTGATGCTACACTAATAGACAGTCTAGCTACACTAACAGACAGTCTATGAACACTAATAGACAGTGTAGCTACACTAATAGACAGTCTAGCTACACTAATAGACTGTCTAGGAACACTATAAGACAGTGTAGCTACAATAATAGAAAATCCAACTACACTAATAGACAGTCTAGGAACACTATAGGACAGTGTAGCTACATTAATATACAGTCTAGCTACACTAACAGACAGTCTATGAACACTAATAGACAGTGTAGCTTCTCTAATAGACCGTCTATGAAAACAAATACACAGTGTAGCTACATTGATAAACAATCTAGTTACGCTAACAGACAGTCTAGGAACACTATTAGACAGTGTAGCTACATTAATAGACAGTCTAGGAACACTATTAGACAGTGTAGCTAATCTAATAGACAGTCTAGCTACACTAATAAACAGTCTAGGAACACTATTAGACAGTGTAGCTACACTAATAGACAGTCTAGCTACACTAATAGACAGTCTAGGAACACTATAAGACAGTGTAGCTACACTAGTAGACAGTCTAGCGACACTAATAGACAGTCTAGGAACACTATTAGAAAGTCTAGCTATACTAACAGACAGTCTATGAACTCTAATAGACAGTGTAGCTAACTAATAGACCGTCGATGAAAACAAATAGACAGTGTAGCTACTCTAACAGACAGTATAAGAAAACTAATAGACAGTGTAGCTACATTGATAGACGATCTAGCTACACTAACGGACAGTCTAGGAACATCAATAGACAATGTAGCTACACTAGTAGACAGTCTAGCTACACTAACAGACAGTCTATGAACTCTAATAGACAGTGTAGCTAACTAATAGAACTCTAATAGACAGTGTAGCTAACTAATAGACCGTCGATGAAAACAAATAGACAGTGTAGCTACTCTAACAGACATTATAAGAAAACTTATAGACAGTGTAGCTATATTGATACACAATCTAGCTACACTAACGGACAGTCTAGGAACATCAATAGACAATGTAGCTACACTAGTAGACAGTCTAGCTACACTAACATACAGTATAGGAAAACTAATAGACAGTGTAGCTATATTGATAGACAATATAGCTACTCTAATAGACAGTCTAGCTACACTAAAAGACAGTCTAGGAACACTAATAGACAGTGTAGCTACACTAATAGACAGTCTAGCTACACTAGTAGACAGTCTAGGAAAACTATTAGACAGTGTAGCTACACTAATAGACAGTCTAGCTAAACTAATAGACAGTCTGGGAACACTATTTGACAGTGTAGCTACACTAATAGACAGTCTAGCTACACGAACAGACAGTATATGAACACTAATAGACAGTGTAGCTACTCTAACAGACAGTATAAGAAAATTAAAAGACAGTGTAGCTACATTGATAGACAATCTAGCTACACTAACGGAAAGTCTAGGAACATAAATAGACAATGTAGCTACACTAGTAGACAGTCTAGCTACACTAACAGACCGTCTATGAAATCTAATAGACAGTGTAGCTATATTGATACACAATCTAGCTACACTAATAGACAGTCTAGGAACACTTTTAGACAGTGTAGCTACACTAATAGACAGTCTAGCTACACTAGTAGACAGTCTAGGAACACTATTAGACAGTGTAGCTACACTAATAGACAATGTAGCTACACTAATATACAGTCTAGGAACACTATTAGACAGTGTAGCTACACAAATAGACAACCTAGCTACACTAATAGACAGTCTAGAAACACAATTAGACAGAGTAACTACACTGATAGACAGTGTAGCTACACTAACAGACAATATATGAACACTAATAGACAGTGTAGCTACTCTAACAGACAGTATAAGAAAACTAATAGACAGTGTAGCTACATTGATAGACAATCTGGCTTCACTAACGGACAGTCTAGGAACATCAATAGACAATGTAGCTACACTAGTAGACAGTCTAGCTACACTAACAGAACGTCTATGAAAACTAAGAGACAGTGTAGCTATATTGATAGACAATCTAGCTACACTAATAGACAGTCTAGGAACACTATTAGACAGTGTAGTTACTCTAATAGACAATCTAGCTACACTAATATACAGTCTAGGAACACTATAAGACAGTGTAGCTACATTAATAGACAGTCTAGCTACACTAACAGAAGTCTATGAACACTAATAGACAGTGTAGCTTCTCTAATAGACCGTCTATGAAAACAAATAGACAGTGTAGCTACATTGATAAACAATCTAGTTACGCTAACAGACAGTCTAGGAACACTATTAGACTGTGTAGCTACACTAATAGACAGTCTAGGAACACTATTAGACAGTGTAGCTAGTCTAACAGACAGTCTAGCTACACTAGTAGACAGTCTAGGAACACTATTAGACAGTGTAGCTACACTAATAGACAATCTAGCTACACTAATAGACAGTCTAGTAACACTATAAGACAGTAATGCTACACTAATAGACAGTCTAGCTACACTAACAGACAGTCTATGAACACTAATAGACAGTGTAGCTACACTAATAGACAGTCTAGCTACACTAATAGACTGTCTAGGAACACTATAAGACAGTGTAGCTACAATAATAGACAATCCAACTACACTAATAGACAGTCTAGGAACACTATAAGACAGTGTAGCTACATTAATAGACAGTCTAGCTACACTAACAGACAGTCTATGAACACTAATAGACAGTGTAGCTTCTCTAATAGACCGTCTATGAAAACAAATACACAGTGTAGCTACATTGATAAACAATCTAGTTACGCTAACAGACAGACTAGGAACACTATTAGACAGTGTAGCTACATTAATAGACAGTCTAGGAACACTATTAGACAGTGTAGCTACTCTAATAGACAGTCTACCTACACTAATAGACAGTCTAGGAACACTATAAGACAGTGTAGCTACACTAATAGACAGTCTAGCTACACTAACAGACAGTATAGGAACACTATAAGACAGTGTAGCTACACTAGTAGACAGTCTAGCGACACTAATAGACAGTCTAGGAACACTATTAGACAGTCTAGCTACACTAACAGACAGTCTATGAACTCTCATAGACAGGGTAGCTAACTAATAGAAAGTCGATGAAAACAAATAGACAGTGTAGCTACTCTAACAGACAGTATAAGAAAACTAATAGACAGTGTAGCTACATTGATAGACGATCTAGCTACACTAACGGACAGTCTAGGAACATCGATAGACAATGTAGCTACACTAGTAGACAGTCTAGCTACACTAACATACAGTATAGGAAAACTAATAAATAGTGTAGCTATATTGATAGACAATCTAGCGACACTAATAGACAGTCTTGGAACACTATTAGACAGTGTAGCTACACTAATAGACAGTCTAGCTACACTAGTAGACAGTCTAGGAACACTATTAGACAGTGTAGCTACACTAATAGACAATCTAGCTACACTAAAAGACAGTCTAGGAACAGTATTAGACAGTGTAGCTACACTGATAGACAGTCTATCTACACTAACAGACAGTATATGAACACTAATAGACAGTGTAGCTACTCTAACAGACAGTATAAGAAAACTAATAGACAGTGTAGCTAAATTGATATACAATCTAGCTTCACTAACGGACAGTCTAGGAACATCAATAGACAATGTAGCTACACTAGTAGACAGTCTACCTACACTAACAGACCGTCTATGAAAACTAATAGACAGTGTAGCTATATTGATACACAATCTAGCTACACTAATTGACAGTCTAGGAACACTATTAGACATTGTAGCTACACTAATAGACAGTCTAGCTACACTAACAGACAGTCTATGAACACTAATAGACAGTGTAGCTACACTAATAGACAGTCTAGGAAGACTATAAGACAGTGTAGCTAAACTAATAGACAATCTAGCTACACTAATAGACAGTATAGGAACACTATAAGACAGTGTAGCTACATTAATAGACAGTCTAGCTACACTAACAGACAGTCTATGAACACTAATAGACAGTGTAGCTTCTCTAATAGACTGTCTATGAAAACAAATAAACAGTGTAGCTACATTGATAAACAATCTAGTTACGCTAAAAGACAGTCTAGGAACACTATTAGACAGTGTAGCTACACTAATAGACAGTCTAGGAACACTATTAGACAGTGTAGCTACTCTAATAGACAGTCTAGCTACACTAATAGACAGTCTAGGAACACTATTAGACAGTGTAGCTACACTAAAAGACAGTCTAGCTACACTAATAGACAGTCTAGGAACACTATTAGACAGTGTAGCTACACTAGTAGACAGTCTAGCTACACTAATAGACAGTCTAGGAACACTATTAGACAGTGTAGCTTCACTAATAGACAGTCTAGCTACACTAACAGACAGTCTATGAACTCTAATAGACAGTGTATCTACACTAGTAGACAGTCTAGCTACACTAACAGACAGTATAGGAAAACTAACAGACAGTGTAGCTATATTGATACACAATCTAGCTACACTAATAGACAGTCTAGGAACACTATTAGACAGTGTAGCTACACTAATTGACAGTCTACATCACTAGTAGACAGTCTAGAAACACTATAAGACAGTGTAGCTACACTAATAGACAGTCTAGCTTCACTAAAAGACAGTCTAGGAACACTATTAGACAGTGCAGCTACACTAATAGAAAATCTAGCTACACTAATAGACAGTCTAGGAACATTATTAGTCAGTGTAGCTACACTGATAGACAGTCTAGCTACACTAACAGACAGTATATGAACACTAATAGACAGTGTAGCTACTCTAACAGACAGTATAGGAAAACTAATAGACAGTGTAGCTATATTGATAGACAATCTAGCTACACTAATAGAGAGTCTAGGAGCACTATTAGACAGTGTAGCTACACTAATAGACAGTCTAGCTACACGAAGAGACAGTATATGAACACTAATAGACAGTGTAGCTACTCTAACAGACAGTATAAGAAAATTAAAAGACAGTGTAGCTACATTGATAGACAATCTAGCTACACTAACGGACAGTCTAGGAACATCAATAGACAATGTAGCTACACTAGTAGACAGTCTAGCTACACTAACAGACCGTCTTTGAAAACTAGTACACAGTGTAGTTATATTGATACACAATCTAGCTGCACTAATAGACAGTCTAGGAACACTATTAGACAGTGTAGCTACAATAATAGACAGTCTAGCTACACTAGTAGACAGTCTAGGAACACTATTAGACAATGTAGCTACACTAATTGATAGTCTAGCTACACTAATAGACAGTCTAGGACCACTATTAGACAGTGTAGCTACACTAATAGACAATCTAGCTACACTAATAGACAGTGTAGCTACTCTAACAGACAGTATAAGAAAACTAATAGACAGTGTAGCTACATTGATAGACAATATAGCTTCACTTACAGACAGTCTAGGAACATCAATAGACAATGTAGCTACACTAGAAGACATTCTAGCTACACTAACAGACCGTCTATGAAAACTAATAGACAGTGTAGCTACACTAATAGACAGTCTAGCTACCCTAATATACATTCTAGGAACACTATAAGACAGTGTAGCTACACTAATAGACAATCTAGCTACACTAATAGACAGTCTAGGAACACTATAAGACAGTGTAGCTACACTAATAGACAGTCTAGGAACACTATAAGACAGTGTAGCTACACTAAAAGACAATCTAGCTACACTAATAGACAGTCTAGGAACACTATAAAACAGTGTAGGTACATTAATAGACAGTCTAGCTACACTAACAGACAGTCTAGGAACACTATTAGACAGTGTAGCTACACTAATAGACAGTCTAGGAATACAATTAGACAGTGTAGCTACTCTAATAAAAAGTCTAGCTACACTAATAGACAGTCTAGGAACACTATTAGACAGTGTAGCTACACTAATAGACAGTCTAGCTACACTAATAGACAGTCTAGGAACACTATAAGACAGTGTAGCTACACTAGTAGACAGTCTAGCTACACTTATAGACAGTCTAGGAACACTATTAGACAATCTAGCTACACTAATAGACAGTCTAGCTACACTAACAGACAGTCTATGAACTCTAATAGACAGTGTAGCTAACTAATAGACCGTCGATGAAAACAAATAGACAGTGTAGCTACTTTAACAGACAGTATAAGAAAACTAATAGACAGTGTAGCTACATTGATAGACAATCTAGCTACACTTACGGACAGTCTAGGAACATCAATAGACAATGAAGCTACACTAGTAGACAGTCTAGCTACACTAACATACAGTATAGGAAAACTAATAGATAGTGTAGCTATATTGATAGACAATCTAGCTACTCTAATAGACAGTCTAGCTACACTAATAGACACTCTAGGAACACTAATAGACAATGTAGCTACACTAGTAGACAGTCTAGCTACAATAACAGACAGTATAGGAAAACTAATAGACAGTGTAGCTATAATGATAGACAATCTAGCTACACTAATAGACAGTCTAGGAACACTATTAGACAGTGTAGCCACACTAATAGTCAGTCTAGCTAAACCAACAGACAGTCTTTGAACACTAATAGACAGTGTAGCTACTCTAACAGACAGTATAAGAAAATTAAAAGACAGTGTAGCTACATTGATAGACAATCTAGCTTCACTAACGGACAGTCTAGGAACATCAATAGACAATGTAGCTACACTAGTAGACAGTCTAGCTACACTAACAGGCCGTCTATGAAAACTAATAGACAGTGTAGCTATATTGATACACAATCTAGCTACACTAATAGACAGTCTAGAAACACTATTAAACAGTGTAGCTACACTAATAGAGAGTCTAGCTACACTAGTAGACAGTCTAGGAAAACTATTAGACAGTGTAGCTACACTAATAGAAAATCTAGCTACACTAAAAGACAGTCTAGGAACACTATTAGACAGTGTAGCTACACTGATAGACAGTCTAGCTACACTAACAGACAGTGTATGAACACTAATAGACAGTGTAGCTACTCTAACAGACAGTATAAGAAAACTAATAGACAGTGTAGCTACATTGATAGACAATCTAGCTTCACTAACGGACAGTCTAGGAACATCAATAGACAATGTAGCTACACTAGTAGACAGTCTACCTACACTAACAGACCGTCTATGAAAACTAATAGACAGTGTAGCTACACTAATAGACAGTCTAGGAACACTATAAGACAGTGTAGCGACACTAATAGACAATCTAGCTACACTAATAGACAGTCTAGGAACACTATAAAACAGTGTAGGTACATTAATAGACAGTCTAGCTACACTAACAGACAGTCTAGGAACACTATTAGACAGTGTAGCTACACTAATAGACAGTCTAGGAATACAATTAGACAGTGTAGCTACTCTAATAGACAGTCTAGCTACACTAATAGACAGTCTAGGAACACTATTAGACAGTGTAGCTACACTAATAGACAGTCTAGCTACACTAATAGACAGTCTAGGAACACTATAAGACAGTGTAGCTACACTAGTAGACAGTCTAGCTACACTTATAGACAGTCTAGGAACACTATTAGACAGTTTAGCTACACTAATAGACAGTCTAGCTACACTAACATACAGACTATGAACTCTAATTGACAGTGTAGCTAACTAATAGACCGTCGATGAAAACAAAAAGACAGTGTATCTACTTTAACAGACAGTATAAGAAAACTAATAGACAGTGTAGCTACATTGATAGACAATCTAGCTACACTTACGGACAGTCTAGGAACATCAATAGACAATGTAACTACACTAGTAGACAGTCTAGCTACATTAACATACAGTATAGGAAAACTATTAGATAGTGTAGCTATATTGATAGACAATCTAGCTACTCTAATAGACAGTATAGCTACACCTATAGACAGTCTAGGAACACTAATAGACAATGTAGCTACACTAGTAGACAGTCTAGCTACACTAACAGACTGTATAGGAAAACTAATAGACAGTGTTGCTATATTGATAGACAATCTAGCTACACTAATAGACAGTCTAGGAACACTATTAGACAGTGTAGCTACACTAATAGTCAGTCTAGCTACACGAACAGACAGTATATGAACACTAATAGACAGTGTAACTACTCTAACAGACAGTATAAGAAAATTAAAAGACAGTGTAGCTACATTGATAGACAATCTAGCTTCACCTACGGACAGTCTAGGAACATCAATAGACAATGTAGCTACACTAGTAGACAGTCTAGCTACACTAACAGACCGTCTATGAAAACTAATAGACAGTGAAGCTATATTGATACACAATCTAGCTACACTAATAGACAGTCTAGGAACAATATTAGACAGTGTAGCTACACTAATAGACAGTCTAGCTACACTAGTAGACAGTCTAGGAACACTATTAGACAGTGTAGCTACACTAATAGAAAATCTAGCTACACTAAAAGACAGTCTAGGAACACTATTAGACAGTGTAGCTACACTGATAGACAGTCTAGCTACCTAACAGACAGTATATGAACACTAATAGACAGTGTAGCTACTCTAACAGACAGTATAAGAAAACTAATAGACAGTGTAGCTACATTGATAGACAATCTAGCTTCACTACAGGACAGTCTAGGAACATCAATAGACAATGTAGCTACACTAGTAGACAGTCTACCTACACTAACAGACCGTCTATGAAAACTAATAGACAGTGTAGCTATATTGATAGACAATCTAGCTACACTAATTGACAGTCTAGGAACACTATTAGACAGTGTAGCTACACTAATAGACAGTCTACCTACACTAACAGACCGTCTATGAAAACTAATAGACAGTGTAGCTATATTGATACACAATCTAGCTACACTAATTGACAGTCTAGGATTACTATTAGACAGTGTAGCTACACTAATAGACAGTCTAGGAAGACTATAAGACAGTGTAGCTACACTAATAGACAATCTAGCTACACTTATAGACAGTATAGGAACACTATAAGACAGTGTAGCTACTTTAATAGACAGTCTAGCTACACTAACAGACAGTCTATGAACACTATTAGTCAGTATAGCTTCTCTAATAGACCGTCTATGAAAACAAATAGTCAGTGTAGCTACATTGATAAACAATCTAGTTACGCTAACAGACAGTCTAGGAACACTATTAGACAGTGTAGCTACACTAATAGACAGTCTAGCTACACTAATAGACAGTCTAGGAACACTATAAGACAGTGAAGCTACACTAGTAGACAGTCTAGCTACACTAATAGACAGTCTAGGAACACTTTTAGACAGTGTAGCTACACTAATAGACAGTCTAGCTACACTAACAGACAGTCTATGAACTCTAATAGACAGTGTAGCTACATTAGTAGACGGTCTAGCTACACTAACAGACAGTATAGGAAAACTAATAGACAGTGTAGCTATATTGATACACAATCTAGCTACACTAATAGACAGTCTAGGAACACTATTAGACAGTGTAGCTACACTTACAGACAGTCTAGCTACACTAATAGACATTCTATGAACTCTAATCGACAGTGTAGCTACACTAGTAGAAGGTCTAGCTACACTAACAGACAGTATAGGAAAACTAATAGACAGTGTAGCTATATTGATACACAATCTAGCTACACTAATAGACAGTCTAGGAACACTATTAGTCAGTATAGCTTCTCTAATAGACCGTCTATGAAAACAAATAGACAGTGTAGCTACATTGATAAACAATCTAGTTACGCTAACAGACAGTCTAGGAACACTATTAGACAGTGTAGCTACACTAATAGACAGTCTAGCTACACTAATAGACAGTCTAGGAACACTATAAGACAGAGTAGCTACACTAGTAGACAGTCTAGCTACACTAATAGACAGTCTAGGAAAACTAATAGACAGTGTAGCTATATTGATACACAATCTAGCTACACTAATATACAGTCTAGGAACACTATTAGACAGTGTAGCTACACTAACAGACAGTCTAGCTACACTAACAGACATTCTATGAACTCTAATAGACAGCGTAGCTACACTAGTAGAAGGTCTAGCTACACTAACAGACAGTATAGGAAAACTAATAGACAGTGTAGCTATATTGATACACAATCTAGCTACACTAATAGACAGTCTAGGAACACTATTAGACAGTGTAGCTACACTAATTGACAGTCTATCTACACTAGTAGACAGTCTAGGAACACTATTAGACAGTGTAGCTACACTAATAGACAGTCTAGCTACACTATTAGACAGTCCAGGAACACTATTAGACAGTGTAGCTACACTAATAGACAATCTAGCTACACTAATAGACAGTCTAGGAACACTATTAGTCAGTGTAGCTACACTGATAGACAGTCTAGCTACACTAACAGACAGTATATGAACACTAATAGACAGTGTAGCTACTCTAACAGACAGTATAAGAAAACTAATAGACAGTGTAGCTACATTGATAGACAATCTAGCTTCACTAACGGACAGTCTAGGAACATCAATAGACAATGCAGCTACACTAGTAGACAGTCTAGCTACACTAACAGACCGTCTATGAAAACTAATAGACAGTGTAGCCATACTGATAGACAATCTAGCTACACTAATAGACAGTCTAGGAACACTAATAGACAGTGTAGCTACTCTAATAGACAGTCTAGCTACACTAGTAGACAGTCTAGGAACACTATTAGACAGTGTAGCTACACTAATAAACAATCTAGCTACACTAATAGACAGTCTAGGAACACTCTAAGACAGTGTAGCTACACTAAAAGACAGTCTAGCTACACTAAAAGACAGTCTTTGAACACTAATAGACAGTGTAGCTACACTAATAGACAGTCTTTGAACACTAATAGACAGTGTAGCTACACTAAAAGACAGTCTTTGAACACTAATAGACAGTCTAGCTACACTAATAGACAGTCTAGGAACACTATAAGACAGTGTAGCTACATAAATAGACAGTCTAGCTACACTAACAGCCAGTCTATGAACACTAATAGACAGTCTAGCTTCTCTAATAGACCGTCTATGAAAACAAATAGACAGTGTAGCTACATTGATAAACAATCTAGTTACACTAACAGACAGTCTAGGAACACTATTAGACAGTGTAGCTACACTAATAGACAGTCTAGGAACACTATTAGACAGTGTAGCTACTCTAATAGACAGTCTAGCTACACTAATAGACAGTCTAGGAACACTATTAGACAGTGTAGCTACACTAATAGACAGTCTAGGAACAATCTTAGACAGTGTAGCTACTCTAATAGACAGTCTAGCTACACTAATAGACAGTCTAGGAACACTATAAGACAGTGTAGCTACACTAATAGACAGTCTAGCTACAATAACAGACAGTCTATGAACTCTAATAGACAGTGTAGCTCTTCTAACAGACAGTATAAGAAAACTAATAGACAGTGTAGCTACATTGATAGACAATCTAGCTACACTAAGGGACAGTCTAGGAACATCAATAGACAATGTAGCTACACTAGTAGACAGTTTTATTACACTAACTTACAGTATAGGAAAACTAATAGACAGTGTAGCTATATTGATAGACAATCTAGCTACTCTAATAGACAGTCTAGCTACACTAATAGACAGTCTAGGAACACTAATAGACAATGTAGCTACACTAGTAGACAGTCTAGCTACTCTAACAGACAGTATAAGAAAATTAAAAGACAGTGTAGCTACATTAATAGTTAATCTAACTACTCTAACGGACAGTCTAGGAACATCAATAGACAATGCAGCTACACTAGTAGACAGTCTAGCTACACTAACAATCCGTCTATGAAAACTAATAGACAGTGTAGCTATATTATTACGCAATCTAGCTGCACTAATAGAAAGTCTAGGAACACTATTAGACAGTGTAGCTACACATATGGACAGTCTAGCTACACTAGTAGACAGTCTAGGAACACTATTAGACAGTGTAGCTACACTAATATACAGTCTAGCTACACTAATAGACAGTCTAGGAACACTATTAGACAGTGTAGCTACACTAATAGACAATCTAGCTACACTAATAGACAGTGTAGGAACACTTTCAGACAGTGTAGCTAAACTGAAAGACAGTCTAGCTACACTAACAGACAGTATATGAACGCTAAAAGACAGTGTAGCTACTCTAACAGACAGTATAAGAAATTTAATAGACAGTGTAGCTACATTGATAGACAATCTAGCTTCACTAACGGACAGTCTTGGAACATCAATAGACAATGTAGCTACACTAGTAGACAGTCTAGCTACACTAACAGACCGTCTATGAAAATAATAGACAGTTAAGCTATATTGATAGACAATCTAGCTACACTAATAGACAGTCTAGGAACACTATTAGACAGTGTAGCTACTCTAATAGACAGTCTAGCTACACTAGTATACAGTCTAGGAACACTATAAGACAGTGTAGCTACACTAAAAGACAATCTAGCTACACTAATAGACAGTCTAGGAACACTATAAGACAGTGTAGCTACACTAATAGACAGTCTAGTTACACTAACAGACAGTCTATGAACACCAATAGACAGTGTAACTACACTTATAGACAGTCTAGCTACACTAATAGACAATCTAGGAACACTATAAGACAGTGTAGCTACACTAATAGACAATCTAGCTACACTATTAGACAGTCTAGGAACACTATAAGACAGTGTAGCTACATTAATAGACAGTCTAGCTACACTAACAGACAGTCTATGAACACTAATAAACAGTGAAGCTTCTCTATCAGACCGTCTATGAAAACAAATAGACAGTGTAGCTACATTGATAAACAATCTAGTTACGCAAACAAACAGTCTAGGAAAACTATTAGACAGTGTAGCTACACTAATAGACAGTCTAGGAACACTATTAGACAGTGTAGCTACTCTAATAGACAGTCTAGCTACACTAATAGACAGTCTAGGAACACTATTAGACAGTGTAGCAAACTTAACAGACAGTCTAGCTACACTAATAGACAGTCTAGGAACACTATAAGACAGTGTAGCTACACTAGTAGACAGTCTTGCTACTCTAACATACAGTATAGGAAAACTAATAGACAGTGTAGCTATATTGATAGACAATCTAGCTTCTCTAATAGACAGTCTTGCTGAACTAATAGCAGTCTAGGAACACTAATAGACAATGTAGCTACACTAGTAGACAGTCTAGCTACACTAGTAGACAGTATTGGAAAACTAATAGACAGTGTAGCTATATTGATAGACAATCTAGCTACTCTAATAGACAGTCTAGGAGCACTATTAGACAGTGTAGCTACACTAATAGACAGTCTAGCTACACGAACAGACAGTATATGAACACTAATAGACAGTGTAGCTACTCTAACAGACAGTATAAGAAAATTAAAAGACAGTGTAGCTACATTGATAGACAATCTAGCTACACTAACGGACAGTCTAGGAACATCAATAGACAATGTAGCTACACTGGTAGACAGTCTAGCTACACTAACAGACCGTCTATGAAAACAAATACACAGTGTAGCTATATTGACACACAATCTAGCTACACTAATAGACAGTCTAGGAACACTATTGGACAGTTTAGCTACACTAATAGACAGTCTAGCTACACTAGTAGACAGTCTAGGAACACTATTAGACAGTGTAGCTACACTAATAGATAGTCTAGCTACACTAATAGACAGTCTAGGAACACTAATAGACAGTTTAGCTGCACTAATAGACAATCTAGCTACACTGATAGACAGTCTAGCTACACTAACAGACAATATATGAACACTAATAGACAGTGTAGCTACTCTAACAGACAGTATAAGAAAACTAATAGACAGTGTAGCTTCATTGATAGACAATCTAGCTTCACTTACGGACAGTCTAGGAACATCAATAGACAATGTAGCTACACTAGAAGACAGTCTAGCTACACTAACAGACCGTCTATGAAAACTAATAGACAGTGTAGCTATATTGATAGACAATTTAGCTACACTAATAGACAGTCTAGGAACACTATTAGACAGTGTAGCTACTCTAATAGACAGTCTAGCTACACTAATAGACAGGTTAGGAACACTATTAGACAGTGTAGCTACACTAATAGACAATCTAGCTACACTAATAGACAGTCTTGGAACACTATAAGACAGTGTAGCTACACTAATAGACAGTCTAGCTACACTAACAGACAGTCTTTGAACACTAATAGACAGTGTAGCTACACTAATAGACAGTCTAGCTACACTAATAGACAGTCTAGGAACACTATAAGACAGTGTAGCTACACTAATAGACAATCTAGCTACACTAATAGACAGTCTAGGAACTCTATAAGACAGTGTAGCTACATTAATAGACAGTCTAGCTACACTAACAGACAGTCTAGGAACCCAATTAGACAGTGTAGCTACACTTATAGACAGTCTAGGAACACTATAAGACAGTGTAGCTACTCTAATAGACAGTGTAGCTACACTAATAGACAGTGTAGCTACATTGATAAACAATCTAGTTACGCTAACAGACAGTCTAGGAACACTGTTAGACTGTGTAGCTACACTAATAGACAGTCTAGGAACACTATTAGACAGTGTAGCTACTCTAATAGACAGTCTAGCTACACTAGTAGACAGTCTAGGAACACTATTAGACAGTGTAGCTACACTAATAGACATTCTAGCTACACTAATAGACAGTCTGGGAACACTATTAGACAGTGTAGCTACACTAATAGACAGTCTAGCTACACTAACAGACAGTCTATGAACACTAATAGACAGTGTAGCTACACTAATAGACAGTCTAGCTACACTAATAGACAGTCTAGGAACACTATAATACAGTGTAGCTACACTAATAGACAATCCAGCTACACTAATAGACAGTCTAGGAACACTATAAGACAGTGTAGCTACATTAATAGACAGTGTAGCTACACTAACAGACAGTTTATGAACACTAATAGGCAGTGTAGCTACTCTAATAGACCGTCTATGAAAACAAATACACAGTGTAGCTACATTGATAAACAATCTAGTTACGCTAACATACAGTCTAGGAACAATATTAGACAGTGTAGCTACACTAATAGACAGTCTAGCTACACTAACAGACAGTCTATGAACACTAATAGACAGTGTAGCTAACTAATAGACCGTCGATGAAAACAAATAGACAGTGTAGCTACTCTAACAGACAGTATAAGAAAACTAATAGACAGTGTAGCTACATTGATAGACAATCTAGCTACACTAACGGACAGTCTAGGAACATCAATCGACAATGTAGCTACACTAGTAGACAGTCTAGCTACACTAACATACAGTATAGGAAAACTAATAGACAGTGTAGCTATATTGATAGACAATCTAGCTACTCTAATAGACAGTCTAGCTACACTAATAGACAGTCTAGGAACACTAATAGACAATGTAGCTACACTAGTAGACAGTCTAGCTACACTAACAGACAGTATAGGAAAACTAATAGACAGTGTAGCTATACTGATAGACAATCTAGCAACATTATTGGACAGTCTAGGAACACTATTAGACAGTGTAGCTACACTAATAGACAGTCTAGCTACACGAACAGACAGTATATGAACACTAATAGACAGTGTAGCTACTCTAACAGACAGTATAAGAAAATTAAAAGACAGTGTAGCTACATTGATAGACAATCTAGCTACACTAACGGACAGTCTAGGAACACTATTAGACAGTGTAGCTACACTAATAGACAGTCTAGCTACACTAGTAGACAGTATAGGAACACTATTAGACAGTGTAGCTACACTAATAGACAATCTAGGTATACTTAAAGACAGTCTAGGATCACTATTAGACAGTGTAGCTACACTAATAGAAAATCTAGCTACACTAATAGACAGTCTAGGAACACTATAAGACAGTGTAGCTACTCTGATAGACAGTCTAGCTACACTAACAGACAGTATGTGAACACTAATAGACAGTGTAGCTACTCTAGCAGACAGTATAAGAAAACTAATAGACAGTGTAGCTACATTGATAGACAATCTAGCTTCACTAACGTTCAGTCTAGGAACATCAATAGACAATGTAGCTACACTAGTAGACAGTCTAGCTACACTAACAGACAATATATGAACACTAATAGACAGTGTAGCTACTCTAACAGACAGTATAAGAAAACTAATAGACATTGTAGCTTCATTGATAGACAATCTAGCTTCACTTACGGACAGTCTAGGAACATCAATAGACAATGTAGCTACACTAGAAGACAGTCTAGCTACACTAACAGACCGTCTATGAAAACTAATAGACAGTGTAGCTATATTGATAGACAATCTAGCTACACTAATAGACAGTCTAGGAACACTATTAGACAGTGTAGCTACTCTAATAGACAGTCTAGCTACACTAGTAACCAGGTTAGGAACACTATTAGACAGTGTAGCTACACTAATAGACAATCTAGTTACACTAATAGACAGTCTAGGAACACTATAGGACAGTGTAGCTACACTAATAGACAGTCTAGCTACACTAACAGACAGTCTATGAACACTAATAGACAGTGTAGCTACACTAATAGACAGTCTAGCTACACTAATAGACAGTCTAGGAACACTATAAGACAGTGTAGCTACACTAATAGACAATCCAGCTACAATAATAGACAGTCTAGGAACACTATAAGACAGTGTAGCTACATTAATAGACAGTCTAGCTACACTAACAGACAGTCTAGGAACACTATTAGACAGTGTAGCTACACTATTAGACAGTGTAGCTACTCTAATAGACAGTGTAGCTACACTAATAGACAGTCTAGGAACACTATTAGACAGTGTAGCTACACTAATAGACAGTCTAGCTACACAAATAGACAGTCTAGCTACACTAATAGACAGTCTAGGAACACTATAAGACAGTGTAACTACACTAGTAGACAGTCTAGCTACACTAATAGACAGTCTAGGAACACTATTAGACAGTGTAGCTACACTAATAGACAGTCTAGCTACACTAACAGACAGTCTATGAACTCTAATAGACAGTGTAGCTAACTAATAGACCGTCGATGAAAACAAATAGACAGTGTAGCTACTCTAACAGACAGTATGAGAAAACTAATAGACAGTGTAGCTACATTGATAGACACTCTAGCTACACTAACGGACAGTCTAGGAACATCAATAGACAATGTAGCTACACTAGTAGACAGTCTAGCTACACTAACGTACAGTATAGGAAAACTAATAGATAGTGTAGCTATATTGATAGACAATCTAGCTACTCTAATAGACAGTCTAGCTACACTAATAGACAGTCAATGAACACTAATAGACAATGTAGCTACACTAGTAGACAGTCTAGCTACACTAACAGACAGTATAGGAAAACTAATAGACAGTGTAGCTATATTGATAGACAATCTAGCTACATAATAGACAGTCTAGGAACATTATTAGACAGTCTAGCTACACTAATAGACAGTCTAGCTACACGAACAGACAGTATATGAACACTAATAGACAGTGTAGCTACTCTAACAGACAGTATAAGAAAATTAAAAGACAGTGTAGCTACATTGATAGACAATCTAGCTACACTAACGGACAGTCTAGGAACATCAATATACAAAGTAGCTACACTAGTAGACAGTCAAGCTACACTAACAGGCCGTCTATGAAAACTAATAGACAGTGTAGCTATATAGATACACAATCTAGCTACACTAATAGACAGTCTAGGAACACTATTAGACAGTGTAGCTACACTAATAGACAGTCTAGGAACACTATTAGACAGTTTAGCTACACTAATAGAAAATCTAGCTACACTAAAAGACAGTCGTCTAGAAACACTATAAGACAGTGTAGCCACACTGATAGACAGTCTAGCTACACTAACAGACAGTATATGAACACTAATAGACAGTGTAGCTACTCTAACAGACAGTATAAGAAAACTAATAGACAGTGTAGCTACATTGATAGACAATCTAGCTTCACTAATGGACAGTCTAGGAACATCAATAGACAATGTCGCTACACTAGTAGACAGTCTACCTACACTAACAGACCGTCTATGAAAACTAATAGACAGTGTAGCTATATTGATAGACAATCTAGCTACACTAATTGACAGTCTAGGAACACTATTAGACAGTGTAGCTACAATAATAGACAGTCTAGCTACACTAACAGACAGTCTATGAGCACTAATAGACAGTGTAGCTACACTAATAGACAGTCTAGCTACACTAATAGACAGTCTAGGAACACTATAAGACAGTGTAGCTACACTAATAGACAATCTAGATACACTAATAGACAGTCTAGGAACACTATAAGACAGTGTAGCTACATTAATAGACAGTCTAGCTACACTAACAGACAGTCTATGACACTTATAGACAGTGTAGCTTCTCTAATAGACCTTCTATGAAAACAAATAGACAGTGTAGCTACATTGATAAACAATCTAGTTACGCTAACAGACAGTCTAGGAACAATATTAGACAGTGTAGCTACACTAATAGACAGTCTAGGAACACTTTTAGACAGTGTAGCTACTTTAATAGACAGTCTAGCTACACTAATAGACAGTCTAGGAACACTATTAGACAGTGTAGCTACACTAATAGACAGTCAAGCTACACTAATAGACAGTCTAGGAACACTATTAGACAGTGTAGCTACACTAATAGACAGTCTAGCTACACTAACAGACAGTCTATGAACTCTAATAGACAGTGTAGCTAACTAATAGACCGTCGATGAAAACAAATAGACAGTGTAGCTACTCTAACAGACAGTATAAGAAAACTTATCGACAGTGTAGCTACATTGATAGACAATCTAGCTACACTAACGGACAGTCTAGGAACATCAATAGACAATGTAGCTACACTAGTAGACAGTCTAGCTACACTAACATACAGTATAGGAAAACTAATAGACAGTGTAGCTATATTGATAGACAATCTAGCTACTCTAATAGTCAGTCTAGATACACTTGAAGACAGTCTAGGAACACTAATAGACAGTGAAGCTACACTAATACACAGTCTAGCTACACTAGTAGACAGTCTAGGAACACTATTAGACAGTGTAGCTACACTAATAGACAGTCTAGCTACAGTAATAGACAGTCTAGGAACACTATTTGACAGTGTAGCTACACTAATAGACAGTGTAGCTACACGAACAGACAGTATATGAACACTAATAGACAGTGTAGCTACTCTAACAGACAGTATAAGAAAATTAAAAGACAATGTAGCTACATTGATAGACAATCTAGCTACACTATTGGACAGTCTAGGAACATAAATGGACAATGTAGCTACACTAGTAGACAGTCTAGCTAGACTAACAGACCGTCTATGAAAACTAATAGACAGTGTAGCTATATTGATACACAATCTAGCTACACTAATTGACAGTCTAGGAACAATATTAGACAGTGTAGCTACACTAATAGATAGTCTAGCTACACTAGTAGACAGTCTAGGAACACTATTAGACAGTGTAGCTACACTAATAGACAATGTAGCTAAACTAATAGACAGTCTAGGAACACTATTAGACAGTGTAGCTACACTAATAGACAACCTAGCTACACTAATAGACAGTCTAGGAACACTATTAGACAGTGTAACTACACTGATAGACAGTGTAGCTACTCTAACAGACAGTATAAGAAAACTAATAGACAGTGTAGCTACATTGATAGACAATCTAGCTTCACTAACGGACAGTCTAGCTACATTGATAGACAATGTAGCTACACTAGTAGACAGTCTATCTACACTAACAAACCGTCTATGAAAACTAATAGACAGTGTAGCTATATTGATAGACAATCTAGCTACACTAATAGACAGTCTAGGAACACTATAGGACAGTATAGTTACTCTAATAGACAGTCTAGCTACACTAGTAGACAGTCTAGGAACACTATTAGACAGTGTAGCTACACTAATAGACAATCTAGCTACACTAATAGACAGTCTAGGAACACTATAAGACAGTGTAGCTACACTAATAGACAGTCTAGCTACACTAACAGACAGTCAATGAATACTAATAGACAGTGTAGCTACACTAATAGACAGTCTAGCTACACTAAAAGACAGTCTAGGAACATTATAAGACAGTGTAGCTACACTAATAGACAATCTAGCTACACTAATAGACAGTCTAGGAACACTATAAGACAGTGTAACTACATTAATAGACAGTCTAGCTACACTAACAGACAGTCTATGAACACTAATAGACAGTGTAGCTTCTCTAATAGACCGTCTATGAAAACAAATAGATAGTGTAGCTACATTGATAAACAATCTAGTTACGCTAACAGACAGTCTAGGAACACTGTTAGACTGTGTAGCTACACTAATAGACAGTCTAGGAACACTATTAGACAGTGTAGCTACTCTGACAGACAGTCTATCTACACTAGTAGACAGTCTAGGAACACTATTAGACAGTGTAGCTACACTAATAGACATTCTAGCTACACTAATAGACAGTCTGGGAACACTATAAGACAGTGTAGCTACACTAATAGACAGTCTAGCTACACTAATAGACAGTCTAGGAACACTATAAGACAGTGTAGCTACATTAAAATACAGTCTAGCTACACTAACAGACAGTCTATGAACACTAATAGACAGTGTAGCTACTCTAATAGACCGTCTATGAAAACAAATACACAGTGTAGCTACATTGATAAACAATCTAGTTACGCTAACATACAGTCTAGGAACACTATTAGACAGTGTAGCTACTCTAATAGACAGTATAGCTACACTAATAGACAGTCTAGGAACACTATTAGACAGTGTAGCTACACTGATAGACAGTCTAGCTACACTAATAGACAGTCTAGGAACACTATAGGACAGTGTAGCTACACTAGTAGACAGTCTAGCTACACTAATAGACAGTCTAGGAACACTATTAGACAGTGTAGCTACACTAATAGACAGTCTAGCTACACTAACAGACAGTCTATGAACTCTAATAGACAGTGTAGCTAACTAATAGACCGTCGATGAAAACAAATAGACAGTGCAGCTACTCTAACAGACAGTATAAGAAAACTAATAGACAGTGTAGCTACATTGATAGACAATCTAGCTACACTAACGGACAGTCTAGGAACGTCAATAGACAATGTAGCTACACTAGTAGACAGTCTAGCTACACTAACATACAGTATAGGAACACTATTAGACAGTGTAACTACACTGATAGACAGTGTAGCTACTCTAACAGACAGTATAAGAAGACTAATAGACAGTGTAGCTACATTGATAGACAATCTAGCTTCACTAACGGACAGTCTAGGAACATCAATAGACAATGTAGCTACACTAGTAGACAGTCTAGCTACACTAACAGACCGTCTATGAAAACTAATAGATAGTGTAGCTATATTGATAGACAATCTAGCTACTCTAATAGACAGTCTAGCTACACTAATAGACAGTCTAGGAACACTAATAGACAATGTAGCTACACTAGTAGACAGTCTAGCTACACTAACAGACAGTATAGGAAAACTAATAGACAGTGTAGCTATACTGATAGACAATCTAGCAAAATTAATGGACAGTCTAGGAACACTATTAGACAGCGTAGCTACACTAATAGACAGTCTAGCTACACGAACAGAGAGTATATGAACACTAATAGACAGTGTAGCTACTCTAACAGACAGTATAAAAAAAAATTAAAAGACAGTGTAGCTACATTGATAGACAATCTAGCTACACTAACGGACAGTCTAGGAACACTATTAGACAGTGTAGCTACACTAATAGACAGTCTAGCTACACTAGTAGACAGTATAGGAACACTATTAGACAGTGTAGCTACACTAATAGACAATCTAGCTACACTTAAAGACAGTCTAGGAACACTATTAGACAGTGTAGCTACACTAATAGAAAATCTAGCTACACTAAAAGACAGTCTAGAAACACTATAAGACAGTGTAGCTACACTGATAGACAGTCTAGCTACACTAACAGACAGTATATGAACACTAATAGACAGTGTAGCTACTCTAACAGACAGTATAAGAAAACTAATAGACAGTGTAGCTACATTGATAGACAATCTAGCTTCACTAACGGACAGTCTAGGAACATCAATAGACAATGTAGCTACACTAGTAGACAGTCTACCTACACTAACAGACCGTCTATGAAAACTAATAGACAGTGTAGCTATATTGATTGACAATCTAGCTACACTAATTGATAGTCTAGGAACATTATTAGACAGTGTAGCTACACTAATAGACAGTCTAGCTACACTAACAGACAGTCTATGAACACTAATAGACAGTGTAGCTACACTAATAGACAGTCTAGCTACACTAATAGACAGTCTAGGAACACTATAAGACAGTGTAGCTACACTAAAAGACAATCTAGCTACACTAATAGACAGTCTAGGAACACTATAAGACAGTGTAGCTACATTAATAGACAGTCTAGCTACACTAACAGACAGTCTATGAACACTTATAGACAGTGTAGCTTCTCTAATAGACCTTCTATGAAAACAAATAGACAGTGTAGCTACATTGATAAACAATCTAGTTACGCTAACAGACAGTCTAGGAACAATATTAGACAGTGTAGCTACACTAATAGACAGTCTAGGAACACTATTAGACAGTATAGCTACTCTAATAGACAGTCTAGCTACACTAATTGACAGTCTAGGAACACTATTAGACAGTGTAGCTACACTAATAGACAGTCTAGCTACACTAATAGACAGTCTAGGAACACTATAAGACAGTGTAGCTACACTAGTAGACAGTCTAGCTACACTAATAGACAGTCTAGGAACACTATTAGACAGTGTAGCTACACTAATAGACAGTCTAGCTTCACTAACAGACAGTCTATGAACTCTAATAGACAGTGTAGCTAACTAATAGACCGTCGATGAAAATAAATAGACAGTGTAGCTACTCTAACAGACAGTATAAGAAAAGTTATAGACAGTGTAACTACATTGATCGATAATCTAGCTACACTAACGGACAGTCTAGGAACATCAATAGACAATGTAGCTACACTAGTAGACAGCCTAGCTACACTAACATACAGTATAGGAAAACTAATAGACAGTGTAGCTATATTGATAGACAATCTAGCTACTCTAATAGACAGTCTAGTTACACTAAAAGACAGTCTAGGAACACTAATAGACAGTGTAGCTACACTAATTAACAGTCTAGCTACACTAGTAGACAGTCTAGGAACACTAAGAGACAGTGTAACTACACTAATAGACAGTCTAGCTACACTAATAGACAGTCTAGGAACACTATTTGACAGTATAGCTACACTAATAGACAGTGTAGCTACACGAACAGACAGTATATGAACACTAATAGACAGTGTAGCTACTCTAACAGACAGAATAAGAAAGTTAAAAGACAGTGTAGCTACATTGATAGACAATCTAGCTACACTAACGGACAGTCTAGGAACATAAATAGACAATGTAGCTACACTAGTAGACAGTCTACCTACACTAACAGACCGTCTATGAAAACTAATAGACAGTGTAGCTATATTGATACACAATCTAGCTACACTAATAGACAGTCTAGGAACACTTTTAGACAGTGTAGCTACACTAATAGACAATGTAGCTACACTAATAGACAGTCTAGGAACACTATTAGACAGTGTAGCTACACTAATAGACAACCTAGCTACACTAATGGACAGTCTAGGAACACTATTAGACAGTGTAAATACACTGATAGGCACAGTAGCTACTCTAACAGACAGTATAAGAAAACTAATAGACAGTGTAGCTACATTGATAGACAATCTAGCTTCACTAACGGACAGTCTAGGAACATCAATAGACAATGTAGCTACACTAGTAGACAGTCTAGCTACACTAACAGACCGTCTATGAAAACTAATAGACAGTGTAGCTATATTGATAGACAATCTAGCTACACTAACGGACAGTCTAGGAACATCAATAGACAGTATAGTTACTCTAATAGACAGTCTAGCTACACTAGTAGACAGTCTAGGAACACTATTAGACAGTGTAGCTACATTAATAGACAATCTAGCTACACTAATAGACAGTCTAGGAACACTATAAGACAGTGTAGCTACACTAATAGACAGTCTAGCTACACTAACAGACAGTCAATGAACACTAATAGACAGTGTAGCTACACTAATAGACAGTCTAGCTACACTAAAGACAGTCTAGGAACACTATAAGACAGTGTAGCTACACTAATAGACAATCTACCTACACTAATAGACAGTCTAGGAACACTATAAGACAGTGTAGCTACATTAATAGACAGTCTAGCTACACTAGTAGACAGTCTAGGAACACTAATAGACAGTGTAGCTTCTCTAATAGACCGTCCATGAAAACAAATAGACAGTGAAGCTACATTGATAAACAATCTAGTTACGCTAACAGACAGTCTAGGAACACTGTTAGACTGTGTAGCTACACTAATAGACATTCTAGCTACACTAATAGACAGTCTGGGAACACTATAAGACAGTGTAGCTACACTAATAGACAGTCTAGCTACACTAACAGACAGTCTATGAACACTAATAGACAGTGTAGCTACATTAATAGACAGTCTAGCTACACTAATAGACAGTCTAGGAACACTATAAGACAGTGTAGCTACACTAATAGACAATCCAGCTACACTAATAGACAGTCTAGGAACACTATAAGACAGTCTAGCTACACTAACAGACAGTCTATGAACACTAATAGATAGTGTAGCTACTCTAATAGACCGTCTATGAAAACAAATACACAGTGTAGCTACATTGATAAACAATCTAGTTACGCTAACATACAGTCTTGGAACAATATTAGACAGTGTAGCTACACTAATAGACAGTATAGCTACACTAATAGACAGTCTAGGAACACTATTAGACAGTGTAGCTACACTAATAGACAGTCTAGCTACACTAATAGACAGTCTAGGAACTCTATAAGACATTGTAGCTACACTAGTAGACAGTCTAGCTACTCTAATAGACAGTCTAGGAACACTATTCGACAGTGTAGCTACACTAATAGACAGTCTAGCTACACTAACAGACAGTCTATGAACTCTAATAGACAGTGTAGCTAAGTAATAGACCGTCGATGAAAACAAATAGACAGTGTAGCTACTCTAACAGACAGTATAAGAAAACTAATAGACAGTGTAGCTACATTGATAGACAATCTAGCTACACTAACGGACAGTCTAGGAACATCAATAGACAATGTAGCTACACTAGAAGACAGTCTTGCTACACTAACATACAGTATAGGAAAACTAATAGATAGTGTAGCTATATTGATAGACAATCTAGCTACTCTAATAGACAGTCTAGCTACACTAATAGACAGTATAGGAAAACTAATAGACAGTGTAGCTATACTGATAGACAATCTAGCTACACTAATGGACAGTCTAGGAACACTATTAGACAGTGTAGCTACACTAATAGACAGTCTAGCTACACGAACAGACAGTTTATGAACACTAATAGACAGTGTAGCTACTCTAACAGACAGTATAAGAAAATTAAAAGACAGTGTAGCTACATTGATAGACAATCTAGCTACACTAACGGACAGTCTATGAACACTATTAGACAGTGTTGCTACACTAAAAGACAGTCTAGCTACACTAGTAGACAATATAGGAACACTATTAGACAGTGTAGCTACACTAATAGACAATCTAGCTACACTTAAAGACAGTCTAGGAACACTATTAGACAGTGTAGCTACACTGATAGACAGTCTAGCTACACTAACAGACAGTATATGAACACTAATAAACAGTGTAGCTACTCTAACAGACAGTATAAGAAAACTAATAGACAGTGTAGCTACATTGATACACAATCTAGCTTCACTAACTGACAGTCTAGGAACATCAATAGACAATGTAGCTACACTAGTAGACAGTCTACCTACACTAACAGACCGTCTATGAAAACTCATAGACAGTGTAGCTATATTGATAGACAATCTAGCTACACTAATTGACAGTCTAGGAACACTATTAGACAGTGTAGCTACACTAATAGACAGTCTAGCTACATTAACAGACAGTCTATGAACACTAATAGACAGTGTAACTACACTAATAGACAGTCTAGCTACACTAATAGACAGTCTAGAAAGACTACAAGACAGTGTAGCTACACTAATAGACAGTCTAGCTATACTAACAGACAGTCTATGAACACTAATAGACAGTGTAGCTTCTCTAATAGACCGTCTATGAAAACAAATAGACAGTGTAGCTACATTGATAAACAATCTAGTTACGCTAACAGACAGTCTAGGAACACTATTAGACAGTGTAGCTACACTAATAGACAGTCTAGGAACACTATTAGACAGTGTAGCTACTCTAATAAACAGTCTAGCTACACTAATAGACAGTCTAGGAACACTATTAGACAGTGTAGCTACACTAATAGACAGTCTAGCTACAATAGAAGACGGTCTAGGAACACTATTAGACAGTGTAGCTACACTAATAGACAGTCTAGCTACACTAATAGACAGTCTAGGAACACTATTTGACAGTGTAGCTACACTAATAGACAGTCTAGCTACACGAACAGACAGTATATGAACAATAATAGACAGTGTAGCTACTCTAACAGACAGTATAAGAAAATTAAAAGACAGTGTAGCTACATTGATATACAATCTAGCTACACTAACGGACAGTCTAGGAACATAAATAGACAATGTAGCTACACTAGTAGACAGTCTAGCTACACTAACAGACCGTCTATGAAAACTAATAGATAGTGTAGCTACATTGATACACAATCTAGCTACACTAATAGACAGTCTAGGAACACTATTAGACAGTGTAGCTACACTAATAGACAGTCTAGCTACACTAGTAGACAGTCTAGGAACACTATAAGACAGTGTAGCTACACTGATAGACAGTCTAGCTACACTAACAGACAGAATATGAACAATAATAGACAGTGTAGCTACTCTAACAGACAGTATAAGAAAACTAATAGACAGTGTAGCTACATTGATAGACAATCTAGCTTCACTAACGGACAGTCTAGGAACATCAATAGACAATGTAGCTACACTAGTAGACAGTCTAGTTACACTAACAGAACGTCTATAAAAACTAATAGACAGTGTAGCTATATTGATAGACAATCTAGCTACACTAATAGACAGTCTAGGGACACTATTAGACGGTGTAGCTACTCTAATAGACAGTCTAGCTACACTAGTAGACAGTCTAGGAACACTATTAGACAGTGTAGCTACACTAATAGACAATCTAGCTACACTAATAGACAGTCTAGGAGCACTATAAAACAGTGTAGCTACACTAATAGACAGTCTAGCTACACAAACAGACAGTCTATGAACACTAATAGACAGTGTAGCTACACTAATAGACAGTCTAGCTACACTAATAGACAGTCTAGGAACACTATAAGACAGTGTAGCTACACTAATAGACAGTCTAGCTACACTAACAGACAGTCAATGAACACTAATAGACAGTGTAGCTACACTAATAGACAGTCTAGCTACACTAATTAACAGTCTAGGAACACTATAAGGCAGTGTAGCTACACTAATAGACAATCTAGCTGCACTAATAGACAGTCTAGGAACACTATAAGACAGTGTAGCTACATTAATAGACAGTCTAGCTACACTAACAGACAGTCTATGAACACTTATGGACAGTGTAGCTTCTCTAATAGACCGTCTATGAAAACAAATTGACAGTGTAGCTACATTGGTAAACAATCTAGTTACGCTAACAGACAGTCTAGGAACACTATTAGACTGTGTAGCTACACTAATAGACAGTCTAGGAACACTATAAGACAGTGAAGCTACTCTAATAGACAGTCTAGCTACACTAGTAGACAGTCTAGGAACACTATTAGACAGTGTAGCTACACTAAAAGACAATCTAGCTACACTAATAGACAGTCTATGAACACTTATAGACAGTGTAGCTACACTAATAGACAGTCTAGCTACACTAATAGACAGTCTAGGACCACTATAAGACAGTGTAGCTACACTAATAGACAATCAAGCTACACTAATAGACAGTCTAGGAACACTTTAAGACAGTGTAGCTACATTAATAGACAGTCTAGCTACACTTACATACAGTCTATGAACACTAATAGACAGTGTAGCTTCTCTAATAGACCGTCTATGAAAACAAATACACAGTGTAGCTACATTGATAAACAATCTAGTTACGCTAACATACAGTCTAGGAACACTATTAGACAGTGTAGCGACACAAATAGACAGTCTAGGAACACTATTAGACAGTGTAGCTACTCTAATAGACAGTCTAGCTACACTAATAGACAGTCTAGGAACACTATTAGACAGTGTAGCTACACTAATAGACAGTCTAGCTACACTAATAGACAGTCTAGGAACACTATTAGACAGTGTAGCTACACTAGTAGACAGTCTAGCTACACTAATAGACAGTCTAGGAACACTATTAGACAGTGTAGCTACACTAATAGACAGTCTAGCTACACTAACAGACAGTCTATGAACTCTAATAGACAGTGTAGCTAACTAATAGACCGTCGATGAAAGCAAATAGACAGTGTAGCTACTCTAACAGACAGTATAAGAAAACTAATAGACAGTGTAGCTACATTGATAGACAATCTAGCTACACTAACGGACAGTATAGGAACATCAATAGACAATGTAGCTAAACTAGTAGACAGTCTAGCTACACTACCTTACAGTATAGGAAACCTAATAGATAGTGTAGCTATATTGATAGACAATCTAGCTACTCTAATAGACAGTCTAGGAACACTAATAGACAGTCTAGGAACACTAATAGACAATGTAGCTACATTAGTAGACAGTCTAGCTACACTAACAGACAGTATAGAAAAACTAATAGACAGTGTAGCTACACTAATAGACAATCTAGCTACACTAATAGACAGTCTAGGAACACTATAAGACAGTGTAGCTACACTAATAGACAGTCTAGCTACACTAACAGACAGTCAATGAACACTAATAGACAATGTAGCTAAACTAATAGACAGTCTAGTTACACTAATAGACAGTCTAGGAACACTATACGACAGTGTAGCTACACTAATAGACAATCTAGCCACACTAATAGAAAGACCAGGAACACTATAAGACAGTGTAGCTACATTAATAGACAGTCTAGTTACACTAACATACAGTCTATGAACACTTATAGACAGTGTAGCTTCTCTAATAGACCGTCTATGAAAACAAATAGACAGTGTAGCTACATTGATAAACAATCTAGTTACGCTAACAGACAGTCTAGGAACACTATTAGACAGTGTAGCTACACTAATAGACAGTCTAGGAACACTTTTAGACAGTGTAGCTACTCTAATAGACAGTCTAGCTACACTAATAGACAGTCTAGGAACACTATTAGACAGTGTACCTACACTAATAGACAGTCTAGCTACACTAATAGACAGTCTAGGAACACTATAAGAGAGTGTAGCTACACTAGTAGACAGTCTAGCTACACTAATAGACAGTCTAGGAACCTTATTAGACAGTCTAGCTACACTAACAGACAGTCTATGATCTTTAATAGACAGTGCAGCTAACTAATAGACCGTCGATGAAAACAAATAGACAGTGTAGCTACTCTAACAGACAGTATAAGAAAACTTATAGACAGTGAAGCTACATTGAGAGACAATCTAGCTACACTAACGGATAGTCTAGGAACATCAATAGACAATGTAGCTACACTAGTAGACAGTCTAGCTACACTAACATACAGTATAGGAAAACTAATAGACAGTGTAGCTATATTGATAGACAATCTAGCTACTCTAATAGACAGTCTAGCTACACTAATAGACAGTCTAGGAACACTAATAGACAATGTAGCTACACTAGTAGACAGTCTAGCTACACTAACAGACAGTATAGGAAAACTAATAGACAGTGTAGCTATATTGATAGATAATCTAGCTACACTGATAGACAGTCTAGGAACACTATTAGACAGTGTATCTACACTAATAGACAGTCTAGCTACACGAACAGACAGTATATGAACACTAATAGACAGTGTAGCTTCTCTAACAGACAGTATAAGAAAATTAAAAGACATTGTAGCTGAATTGATGGACAATCTAGCTACACTAACGGACAGTCTAGGAACATCTAAGACAATGTAGCTACACTAGTAGACAGTCTAGCTACACTAACAGACCGTCTATGAAAACTAATAGACAGTGTAGCTATATTGATACACAATCTAGCTACACTATCTAGCTATATTGATACACAATCTAGCTACACTAATAGACAGTCTAGCTACACTAGTAGACAGTCTAGGAACACTATTACACAATGTAGCTACACTAAAAGACAGTCTAGGAACACTATTAGACAGTGTAGATACACTAATAGACAACCTAGCTACACTAATAGACAGTCTAGGAATACTATTAGACAGTGTAGCTACACTGATAGACAGTCTAGCTACAACAACAGACAGTATATGAACACTAAAAGACAGTGTAGCTACTCTAACAGACAGTATAAGAAAACTAATAGACATTGTAGCTATATTTATAGACAATCTAGCTTCACTAACGGACAGTCTAGGAACATCAATAGACAATGTAGCTACACTAGTAGACAGTCTAGCTACACTAACAGACCGTCTATAAAAACTAATAGACAGCGTAGCTATATTGATAGACAATCTAGCTACACTAATAGACAGTCTAGGGACACTATTAGACGGTGTAGCTACTCTAATAGACAGTCTAGCTACACTAGTAGACAGTCTAGGAACACTATTAGACAGTGTAGCTACACTAATAGACAATCTAGCTACACTAATAGACAGTCTAGGAACACTATAAGACAGTGTAGCTACACTAATAGACAGTCTAGCTACACTAACAGACAGTCTATGAACACTAATAGACAGTGTAGCTACACTAATAGACAGTCTAGCTACACTAATAGACAGTCTAGGAACACTATAAGACAGTGTAGCTACACTAATAGACAATCTAGCTACACTAATAGAAAGTCCAGGAACACTATAAGACAGTGTAGCTACATTAATAGACAGTCTAGCTACAGTAACAGACAGTCTATGAACACTTATAGACAGTGTAGCTTCTCTAATAGACCGTCTATGAAATCAAATAGACAGTGTAGCTACATTGATAAACAATCTAGTTACGCTAACAGACAGTCTAGGAACACTATTAGACAGTGTAGCTACACTAATAGACAGTCTAGAAACACTATTAGACAGTGTAGCTACACTAATAGACACTCTAGGAACACTAAAAGACAGTGTAGCCACACTAGTAGACAGTCTAGCTACACTAATAGTCAGTCTAGGAACACTATTAGACAGTGTAGCTACACTAATAGACAGTCTAGCTACACTAACAGACAGTCTATGAACTCTAATAGACAGTGTAGCTAACTAATAGACCGTCGATGAAAACAAATAGACAGTGTAGCTTCACTAACGGATAGTCTAGTAACATCAATAGACCATTTAGCTACACTAGTAGACAGTCTAGCTACACTAACATACAGTATAGGAAAACTAATAGACAGTGTAGCTGTATTGATAGACAATCTAGCTACTCTAATAGACAGTCTAGCTATACTAATAGACAGTCTAGGAACACTAATAGACAATGTAGCTGCACTAGTAGACAGTCTAGCTACACTAACAGACAGTATAGGAAAACTAATAGACAGTGTAGCTATATTGATAGACAATCTAGCTACTCTAATTGACAGTCTAGGAACACTATTAGACAGTGAAGCTACACTAATAGACAGTCTAGCTACACGAACAGACAGTATATGAACACTAATAGACAGTGTAGCTGATCTAACAGACAGTTTAAGAAAATTAAAAGACAGTGTAGCTACATTGATAGACAATCTAGCTACACTAACGGACAGTCTATGAACATCAATAGACACTGTAGCTAAACTAGTAGACAGTCTAGCTACACTAACAGACCGTCTATGAAAACTAATAGACAGTGTAGCTATATTGATACAAAATCTAGCTACACTAAAAGACAGTCTAGGAACATTATTAGACAGTGTAGCTACTCTAATAGCCAGTCTAGCTACACTAGTAGACAGTCTAGGAACACTATTAGATAGTGTAGCTACACTAATAGACAATCTAGCTACACTAATAGACAGTCTATGAACACTATAAGACAGTGTAGCTACACTAATAGACAGTCTAGCTACACTAACAGACAGTCTATGAACACTAAAAGACAGTGTAGCTAAACTAATAGACAGTCTAGCTACACTAATAGACAGTCTAGGAACACTATAAGACAGTGTAGCCATACTAATAGACAATCTAGCTACACTAATAGACAGTCTAGGAACACTATAAGACAGTGTAGCTACATTAATAGACAGTGTAGCTACACTAACAGACAGTCTATGAACACTAATAGACAGTGTAGCTTCTCTAATAGACCGTCTATGAAAACAAATAGACAGTGTAGCTACATTGATAAACAATCTAGTTACGCTAACAGACAGTCTAGGAACACTATTAGACAGTGTAGCTACACTAATAGACAGTCTAGGAACACTATTAGACAGTGTAGCTACACTAGTAGACAGTCCAGCTACACTAAAAGACAGTCTAGGAACACTATTAGACAGTGTAGCTACACTAATAGACAGTCTAGCTACACTAACAGACAGTCTTTGAACTCTAATAGACAGTGTAGCCAACTAATAGACCGTCGATGAAAACAAATAGACAGTGTAGCTACTCTAACAGACAGTATAAGAAAACTGATAGACAGTGTAGCTACATTGATAGACAATCTAGCTACACTAGTAGACAGTCTAGCTACACTAACAGACCGTCTATAAAAAACTAATAGACAGCGTAGCTATATTGATAGACAATCTAGCTACACTAATAGACAGTCTAGGGACACTATTAGACGGTGTAGCTACTCTAATAGACAGTCTAGCTACACTAGTAGACAGTCTAGGAACATCAATAGACAATGTAGCTACACTAGTTGACAGTCTAGCTACACTAACATACAGTATAGGAAAACTAATAGACAGTGTAGCTATATTGATAGACAATCTAGCTACTCTATAAGACAGTCTAGCTACACTAATAGACAGTCTAGGAACACTAATAGACAATGTAGCTACACTAGTAGACAGTCTAGCTACACTAACAGACAGTATAGGAAAACTAATAGACACTGTAGCTATATTAATAGACAATATAGCTACACTAATAGACAGTCTAGGAACACTATTAGACAGTGTAGCTACACTAATAGACAGTCTAGCTACACGAACAGACAGTATATGAACACTAATCGACAGTATAGCTACTCTAACAGACAGTATAAGAAAATTATAAGACAGTGTAGCTACATTGATAGACAATCTAGCTACACTAACGGACAGTCTAGGAACATCAATAGACAATGAAGCTACACTAGCAGACAGTCTAGCTACACTAACAGACCGTCTATGAAAACTAATAGACAGTGTAGCTATATCGATACACAATCTAGCTACACTAATAAACAGTCTAGGAACACTATTAGACAGTGTAGCTACACTAATAGACAGTCTAGGAACACTATTAGACAGTGTAGCTACACTGATAGACAGTCTAGCTACACTAATTGACAGTATATGAATACTAATAGACAGTGTAGCTACTCTAACAGACAGTATAAGAAAACTAATAGACAGTGTAGCTACATTGATAGACAATCTAGCTTCACTAACGGACAGTCTAGGAACATCAATAGACAATGTAGCTACACTAGTAGACAGTCTAGCTACACTAACAGAACGTCTATAAAAACTAATAGACAGTGTAGCTATATTGATAGACAATCTAGCTACACTAATAGACAGTCTAGGGACACTATAAGACGGTGTAGCTACTCCAATAGACAGTCTAGCTACACTAGTAGACAGTCTAGGAACACTATTAGACAGTGTAGCTACACTAACAGACAGTCTATGAACACTATTAGACAGTGTAGCTACACTAATAGACAGTATAGCTACACGAACAGACAGTATATGAACACTAATAGACAATGTAGCTACTCTAACAGACAGTATAAGAAAATTAAAAGACAGTGTAGCTACATTGATAGACAATCTAGCTACACTAACAGACAGTCTATTAACACTAATAGACAGTGTAGCTACACTAATAGACAGTCTAGCTACACTAAAAGACAGTCTAGGAACACTATAAGACAGTGTAGCTACACTAATAGACAATCTAGCTACACTAATAGACAGTCTAGGAACATTATAAGACAGTTTAGCTACATTAATAGACAGTCTAGCTACACTAACAGACAGTCTATGAACACTTATAGACAGTCTAGCTTCTCTAATAGACCGTCTATGAAAACAAATAGACAGTGTAGCTACATTGATAAACAATCTACTTACGCTAACACATAGTCTATGAACACTATTAGACAGTGTAGCTACACTAATAGACAGTCTAGGAACACTATAAGACAGTGTAGCTACACTAGTAGACAGTCTAGCTACACTAATAGACAGTCTAGGAACACTATAAGACAGTGTAGCTACACTAGTAGACAGTCTAGCTACACTAATAGACAGTCTAGGAACACTATTAGACAGTGTAGCTACACTAATAGACAGTCTAGCTACACTAACAGACAGTCTATGAACTCTAATAGACAGTGTAGCTAACTAATAGACCGTCGATGAAAACAAATAGACAGTGTAGCTACTCTAACAGACAGTATAAGAAAACTTATAGACAGTGTAGCTACATTGATAGACAATCTAGCTTCACTAACGGATAGTCTAGGAACATCAATACACCATGTAGCTACACTAGTAGACAGTCTAGCTACACTAACATACAGTATAGGAAAACTAATAGACAGTGTAGCTATATTGATAGACAATCTAGCTACTCTAATAGACAGTCTAGCTATACTAATAGACAGTCTAGGAACACTAATAGACAATGTAGCTACACTAGTAGACAGTCTAGCTACACTAACAGACAGTATAGGAAAACTAATAGACAGTGTAGCTATATTGATAGACAATCTAGCTACACTAATAGACAGTCTAGGAACACTGTTAGACAGTGTAGCTACACTAATAGACAGTCTAGCTACACGAACAGACAGTATATGAACACTAATAGACAGTGTAGCTACTCTAACACACAGTATAAGAAAATTAAAAGACAGTGTAGCTACATTGATAGACAATCTATCTACACTATCGGACAGTCTAGGAACATCAATAGACAATGTAGCTACACTAGCAGACAGTCTAAATACACTAAAAGACCGTCTATGAAAACTAATAGACAGTGTAGCTATATTGATACACAATCTAGCTACACTAATAGACAGTCTAGGAACACTATTAGACAGTCTAGGAACACTATTAGACAATGTAGATACACTAAGAGACAGTCTAGGAACACTATTAGACAGTGTAGCTACACTAATAGACAACCTAGCTACACTGATAGACAGTCTAGCTACACTAACAGACAGTATATGAATACTAATAGACAGTGTAGCTACTCTAACAGACAGTATAAGAAAACTAATAGACAGTGTAGCTACATTGAAAGACAATCTAGCTTCACTAACGGACAGTCTAGGAACATCAATAGACAATGTAGCTACACTAGTAGACAGTCTAGCTACACTAACAGACCGTGTATAAAAACTAATAGACAGTGTAGCTATATTGAAAGACAATCTAGCTACACTAATAGACAGTCTAGGGGCACTATTAGACGGTGTGGCTACTCTAATAGACAGTCTAGCTACACTAGTAGACAGTCTAGGAACACTATTAGACAGTGTAGCTACACTAGTAGACAATCTAGCTGCACTAATAGACAGTCTAGGAACACTATAAGACAGTGTAGCTACACTAACAGACAGACTATGAACACTATTAGACAGTGTAGCTACACTAACGGACAGTCTAGGAACATCAATAGACAATGTAGCTACACTAGTAGACAGTCTAGCTACACTAACAGACCGTCTATGAAAACTAATAGACAGTGTAGCTATATTGATAGACAATCTAGCTACACTAAAAGACAGTCTAAGAACACTATTAGACAGTGTAGCTGCACTAATAGACAGTCTAGATACACTAACAGACAGTCTATGAACACTTATAGACAGTGTAGCTTCTCTAATAGACCGTCTATGAAAACAAATAGACAGTGTAGCTACATTGATAAACAATCTAGTTACGCTAACACACAGTCTAGGAACACTATTAGACAGTGTAGCTACACTAATACACAGTCTAGGAACACTATTAGACAGTCTAGCTACTCTAATAGACAGTCTAGCTACACTAATAGACAGTCTAGGAACACTATTAGACAGTGAAGCTACACTAATAGACAGTCTAGCTACACTAAAAGACAGTCTAGGATCACTATAAGACAGTGTAGCTACACTAGTAGACAGTCTAGCTACACTAATAGACAGTCTAGGAACACTATTAGACAGTGTAGCTACACTAATAGACAGTCTAGCTACACTAACAGACAGTCTATGAACTCTAATAGACAGTGTAGCTAACTAATAGACCGTCGATGAAATCAAATAGACAGTGTAGCTACTCTAACAGACAGTATAAGAAAACTAATAGACAGTGTAGCTACATTGATAGACAATCTAGCTACACTAACGGATAGTCTAGGATCATCAATAGACCATGTAGCTACACTAGTAGACAGTCTAGCTACACTAACATACAGTATAGGAAAACTAATAGACAGTGTAGCTATATTGATAGACAATCTAGCTACTCTAATAGACAGTCTAGCTATACTAATAGACAGTCTAGGAACACTAATAGACAATGTTGCTACACTAGTAGACAATGTAGCTACACTAACAGACAGTATAGGAAAACTAATAGACAGTGTAGCTATATTGATAGACAATCTAGCTACACTAATAGACAGTCTAGGAACACTGTTAGACAGTGTAGCTACACTAATAGACAGTCTAGTTACACGAACAGACAGTATATGAACACTAATAGACAGTGTAGCTACTCTAACACACAGTATAAGAAAATTAAAAGACAGTGTAGCTACATTGATAGACAATCTATCTACACTAACGGACAGTCTAGGAACATCAATAGACAATGTAGCTACACTAGTAGACAGTCTAGCTACACTAACAGACCGTCTATGAAAACTAATAGACAGTGTAGCTATATTGATACAAAATCTAGCTACACTAATAGACAGTCTAGGAACACTATTAGACAGTGTAGCTACAATAATAGACAGTCTATCTACACGAACAGACAGTATATGAACACTAATAAACAGTGTAGCTACTCTAACAGACAGTATAAGAAAATTAAAAGATAGTGTAGCTACATTGATAGACAATCTAGCTACACTAACGAACAGTCTAGGAACATAAATAGACAATGTAGCTTCACTAGTAGACAGTCTAGCTACACTAACAGACAGTCTATGAACTCTTATAGACAGTGTAGCTAACTAATAGACCGTCGATGAAAACAAATAGACAGTGTAGCTACTCTAACAGTCAGTATAAGAAAACTTATAGACAGTGTAGCTACATTGATAGACAATCTAGCTACACTAACGGACATTTAAGGAACATCAATAGACAATGTAGCTACACTAGTAGACAGTCTAGCTACACTAACATACAGTATAGGAAAACTAATAGACAGTGTAGCTATATTGATAGACAATCTAGCTACACTAATAGAGAGTCTAGGAACACTATTAGACAGTGTAGCTACACTAATGGACAGTCTAGCTACACGAACAGACAGTACATGAACATTAATACACAGTGTAGCTACTCTAACAGACAGTATAAGAAAATTAAAAGACAGGGTAGCTACATTGATAGACAATCTAGCTACACTAACGGACAGTCTAGGAACATCAATAGACAATGTAGTTACACTAGTAGACAGTCTAGCTACACTAACAGATCGTCTATGAAAACTAATAGACAGTGTAGCTATATTGATACACAATCTAGCTACACTAATAGACAGTCTAGGAACAATATTAGACAGTGTAGCTACACTAATAGACAGTCTAGCTACACTAATAGACAGTCTAGGAACACTATTAGACAGTGTAGCTACACTAATAGACAATCTAGCTACACTAATAGACAGTCTAGGAACACTATTAGACAGTGTAGCTACACTGATAGACAGTCTAGCTACACTAACAGACAGTATATGAACACTAATAGACAGTGTAGCTACACTAACAGACAGTGTAAGAAAACTAAGAGACAGTGTAGCTACATTGATAGACATTCTAGCTTCACTAACGGACAGTCTAGGAACATCAATAGACAATGTAGCTACACTAGTAGACAGTCTAGCTACACTAACAGACCGTCTATGAAAACTAATAGACAGTGTAGCTATATTGATAGACAATCTAGCTACACTAAAAGACAGTCTAGGAACACTATTAGACAGTGTAGCTGCACTAATAGACAGTCTAGCTACACTAGTAGACAGTCTAGGAACACTATTAGATAGTGTAGCTACACTAATAGACAATCTAGCTACACTAATAGACAGTCTATGAACACTATAAGACAGTGTAGCTACACTAATAGACAGTCTAGCTACACTAACAGACAGTCTATGAACACTAAAAGACAGTGTAGCTACACTAATAGACAGTCTAGCTTAATAGACAGTCTAGGAACACTATAAGACAGTGTAGCTACACTAATAGACAATCTAGCTACACTAAAAGACAGTCTAGGAACACTATAAGACAGTGTAGCTACAATAATAGACAGTGTAGCTACATTGATAAACAATCTAGTTACGCTAACAGACAGTCTAGGAACACTATTAGACAGTGTAGCTACACTAATAGACAGTCTAGGAACACTATTAGACAGTGTAGCTACTCTAATAGACAGTCTAGCTACACTTATAGACAGTCTAGGAACACTATTAGACAGTGTAGCTACACTAATAGACAGTCTAGCTACACTAATAGACAGTCTGGGAACACTATAAGACAGTGTAGCTACACTACTAGACAGTCTAGCTACACTAATATACAGTCTAGGAACACTATTAGACAGTGTAGCTACACTAATAGACAGTCTAGCTACACTAACAGACAGTCTATAAACTCTAATAGACAGTGTAGCTAACTAATAGACCGTCGATGAAAACAAATAGACAGTGTAGCTACTCTAACAGACAGTATAAGAAAATTAAAAGACAGTGTAGCTACATTGATAGACAATCTAGCTACACTAACGGACAGTCTAGGAACATCAATAGACAATGTAGCTACACTAGTAGACAGTCTAGCTATACTAACAGACCGTCTATGAAAACTAATAGACAGTGTAGCTATATTTATACACAATCTAGCTACACTAATAGACAGTCTAGGAACACTATTAGACAGTGTAGCTACACTAATAGACAGTCTAGCTACACTAGTAGACAGTCTAGGAACACTATTAGACAATGTAGCTACACTAATAGACAGTCTAGGAACACTATTAGACAGTATAGCTACACTAATAGACAACCTAGCTTCACTAGTAGACAGTCTAGGAACACTATTAGACAGTGTAGCTACACTGATAGACAGTCTAGCTACACTAACAGACAGTATAAGAAAACTTATAGACAGTGTAGCTACATTGAAAGACAATCTAATCTAGCTTCACTAACGGACAGTCTAGGAACATCAATAGACAATGTAGCTACACTAGTAGACAGTCTAGCTACACTAACAGACCGTGTATAAAAACTAATAGACAGTGTAGCTATATTGATAGACAATCTAGCTACACTAAAAGACAGTCTAGGGACACTATTAGACGGTGTAGTTACTCTAATAGACAGTCTAGCTACACTAATAGACAGTCTAGGAACACTATAAGACAGTGTAGCTACACTAATAGACAATCTAGCTACACTAATAGACAGTCTATTAACACTATAAGACAGTATAGCTACATTAATAGACAGTCTAGGAACACTATTAGACAGTGTAGCTACACTGATAGACAGTCTAGCTACACTAACAGACAGTATATGAATACTAATAGACAGTGTAGCTACTCTAACAGACAGTATAAGAAAACTAATAGACAGTGTAGCTACATTGAAAGACAATCTAGCTTCACTAACGGACAGTCTAGGAACATCAATAGACAATGTAGCTACACTAGTAGACAGTCTAACTACACTAACAGACCGTGTATAAAAACTAATAGACAGTGTAGCTATATTGATAGACAATCTAGCTACACTAATAGACAGTCTAGGGACACTATTAGACGGTGTAGCTACTCTAATAGACAGTCTAGCTACACTAGTAGACAGTCTAGGAACACTATTAGACAGTGTAGCTACACTAGTAGACAATCTAGCTGCACTAATAGACAGTCTAGGAACACTATAAGACAGTGTAGCTACACTAACAGACAGACTATGAACACTATTAGACAGTGTAGCTACACTAATAGACAGTATAGCTACACGAACAGACAGTATATGAACACTAATAGACAGTGTAGCTACTCTAACAGACAGTATAAGAAAATTAAAAGACAGTTTAGCTACATTGATAGACAATCTAGCTACACTAACAGACATTCTATGAAAACTAATAGACAGTGTAGCTACACTAATAGACAGTCTAGCTACACTAATAGACAGTCTAGGAACACTAAAAGATAGTGCAGCTACACTAATAGACAATCTAGCTACACTAATAGACAGTCTAGGAACATTAAAAGACAGTTTAGCTACATTAATAGACAGTCTAGATACACTAACAGACAGTCTATGAAAACAAATAGACAGTGTAGCTACATTGATAAACAATCTAGTTACGCTAACACACAGTCTAGGAACACTATTAGACAGTGTAGCTACACTAATACACAGTCTAGGAACACTATTAGACAGTCTAGCTACTCTAAAAGACAGTCTAGCTACACTAATAGACAGTCTAGGAACACTATTAGACAGTGAAGCTACACTAATAGACAGTCTAGCTACACTAAAAGACAGTCTAGGAACACTATAAGACAGTGTAGCTAACTAATAGACCGTCGATGAAAACAAATAGACAGTGTAGCTACTCTAACAGACAGTATAAGAAAACTTATAGACAGTGTAGCTACATTGATAGACAATCTAGCTACACTAACGGATAGTCTAGGAACATCAATAGACCATGTAGCTACACTAGTAGACAGTCTAGCTACACTTACATACAGTATAGGAAAACTAATAGACAGTGTAGCTATATTGATAGACAATCTAGCTACTCTAATAGACAGTCTAGCTATACTAATAGACAGTCTAGGAACACTAATAGACAATGTTGCTACACTAGTAGACAATGTAGCTACACTAACAGACAGTATAGGAAAACTAATAGACAGTGTAGCTATATTGATAGACAATCTAGCTACACTAATAGACAGTCTAGGAACACTGTTAGACAGTGTAGCTACACTAATAGACAGTCTAGCTACACGAACAGACAGTATATGAACACTAATAGACAGTGTAGCTACTCTAACACACAGTATAAGAAAATTAAAAGACAGTGTAGCTACATTGATAGACAATCTATCTACACTAACGGACAGTCTAGGAACATCAATAGACAATGTAGCTACACTAGTAGACAGTCTAGCTACACTAACAGACCGTCTATGAAAACTAATAGACAGTGTAGCTATATTGATACAAAATCTAGCTACACTAATAGACAGTCTAGGAACACTATTAGACAGTGTAGCTACACTAATAGACAGTCTATCTACACGAACAGACAGTATATGAACACTAATAAACAGTGTAGCTACTCTAACAGACAGTATAAGAAAATTAAAAGATAGTGTAGCTACATTGATAGACAATCTAGCTACACTAACGAACAGTCTATGAACTCTTATAGACAGTGTAGCTAACTAATAGACCGTCGATGAAAACAAATAGACAGTGTAGCTACTCTAACAGTCAGTATAAGAAAACATATAGACAGTGTAGCTACATTGATAGACAATCTAGCTACACTAACGGACATTTTAGGAACATCGATAGACAATGTAGCTACACTAGTAGACAGTCTAGCTACACTAACAGACAGTCTATGAACTCTTATAGACAGTGTAGCTAACTAATAGACCGTCGATGAAAACAAATAGACAGTGTAGCTACTCTAACAGTCAGTATAAGAAAACATATAGACAGTGTAGCTACATTGATAGACAATCTAGCTACACTAACGGACATTTTAGGAACATCAATAGACAATGTAGCTACACTAGTAGACAGTCTAGCTACACTAACATACAGTATAGGAAAACTAATAGACAAGGTAGCTATATTGATAGACAATCTAGCTACACTAATAGAGAGTCTAGGAACACTATTAGACAGTGTAGCTACACTAATGGACAGTCTAGCTACACGAACAGACAGTACATGAACATTAATACACAGTGTAGCTACTCTAACAGACAGTATAAGAAAACTAATAGACAGTGTAGCTACATTGATAGACAATCTAGCTACACTAACGGACAGTCTAGGAACATCAATAGACAATGTAGTTACACTAGTAGACAGTCTAGCTACACTAACAGATCGTCTATGAAAACTAATAGACAGTGTACCTATATTGATACACAATTTAGCTACACTAATAGACAGTCTAGGAACACTATTAGACACTGTAGCTACACTAATAGACAACCTAGCTACACTAATAGACAGTCTAGGAACACTATTAGACAGTGTAGCTACACTGAAAGACAGTATAGCTACACTAACAGACAGTATATGAACACTATATGTAGCTACTCTAACAGACAGTATAAGAAAACTAATAGACAGTGTAGCTAGATTGATAGACAATCTAGCTTCACTAACGGACAGTCTAGGAACATCAATAGACAATGTTGCTACACTAGTAGACAGTCTAGCTACACTAACAGACCGTCTATAAAAACTAATAGACAGTGTAGCTATATTGATAGACAATCTAGCTACACTAATGGACAGTCTAGGGACACTATTAGACGGTGTAGCTACTCTAATAGACAGTCTAGCTAAACTAGTAGACAGTCTAGGAACACTAATAGACAGTGTAGCTACACTAATAGACAATCTAGCTACACAAATAGACAGTCTACACTAGTAGACAGTCTAGGAACACTAATAGACAATGTAGCTGCACTAGTAGACAGTCTAGCTACACTAACAGACAGTATAGGAAAACTAATAGACAGTGTAGCTATATTGATAGACAATCTAGCTACACTAATAGACAGTCTAGGAACACTATTAGACAGTTTAATTACACTAATAGACAGTCTAGCTACACGAACAGACAGTATATGAACACTAATAGACAGTGTAGCTACTCTAACAGACAGTATAAGAAAATTAAAAGACAGTGTAGCTACATTGATAGACAATCTAGCTGCACTAACGGACAGTCTAGGAATATCAATAGACAATGTAGCTACACTAGTAGACAGTCTAGCTACACTCACAGACCGTCTATGAAAACTAAGAGACAGTGTAGCTATATTGATACACAATCTAGCTACACTAATAGACCGTTTAGGAACACTATTATACAGTGTAGCTACACTAATTGACCGTCTATGAAAACTTATAGACAGTGTAGCTATATTGATAGACAATCTACCTACACTAAAAGACAGTCTAGGAACACTATTAGACAGTGTAGCTACTCTAATAGACAGTCTAGCTACACTAGTAGACAGTCTAGAAACACTATTAGATAGTGTAGCTACACTAATAGACAATCTAACTACACTAATAGACAGTATATTAACACTAATAGACAGTGAAGCTATTCTAACAGACAGTATAAGAAAATTAAAAGACAGTGTAGCTACATTGATAGACAATCTAGCTACACTAACGGACAGTCTAGGAACATCAATAGACAATGTCGCTACACTAGTAGACAGTCTAGCTAAACTAACAGACCGTCTATGAAAACTTATAGACAGTGTAGCTATATTGATACACAATCTAGCTACACTAAAAGACAGTCTAGGAACACTATTAGACAGTGTAGCTGCACTAATAGACAGTCTAGCTACACTAGAAGACAGTCTAGGAACACTATTAGACAATGTAGCTACACTAATAGACAGTCTAGGAACACTATTAGACACTGTAGCTACACTAATAGACAACCTAGCTACACTAATAGACAGTCTAGGAACACTATTAGACAGTGTAACTACACTGATAGACAGTATAGCTACACTAACAGACAGTATGTGAACACTATATGTAGCTACTCTAACATACAGTATAAGAAAACTAATAGACAGTGTAGCTACATTGATAGACAATCTAGCTTCACTAACGGACAGTCTAGGAACATCAATAGACAATGTTGCTACACTAGTAGACAGTCTAGCTACACTAACAGACCGTCTATAAAAACTAATAGACAGTGTAGCTATATTGATAGACAATCTAGCTACACTAATGGACAGTCTAGGGACACTATTAGACGGTGTAGCTACTCTAATAGACAGTCTAGCTAAACTAGTAGACAGTCTAGGAACACTAATAGACAGTGTAGCTACACTAATAGACAATCTAGCTACACTAATAGACAGTCTAGGAACACTATAAGACAGTGTAGCTACACTAATAGACAGTCTAGCTACACTAACAGACAGTCTATGAACACTAATAGACAGTGTAGCTACACTAATAGACAGTCTAGGAACACTATAAGACAGTGTAGCTACACTAATAGACAGTGTAGCTACACTAATAGACAGTCTAGCTACACGAACAGACAGTATATGAACACTAATAGACAGTGTAGCTACTCTAACAGACAGTATAAGAAAATTAAAAGACAGTGTAGCTACATTGATAGCCAATCTAGCTACACTAACGGACAGTCTAGGAACATCAATAGACAATGTAGCTACACTAGTAGACAGTGTAGCTACTCTAACAGACCGTCTATGAAAACTAATAGACAGTGTAGCTATATTTTGTTTGTTTGTTTGATTTGAATTTTTTCGTCCCATCAACAATCTTTCAGTTATATAGGGACGGTTCTTCCTGGGTTGAATCAGTACTAAGCTAGTATAAATGTGTCTTGCTCGAGGACCACAACGCAGTGACTCCGGTTAGGCTCGAACCCGCGGCCCTTACGTCTCGAGTCAAGCACTCTACCACTGAGCCACTGCGCTCCCTAATGTAGCTATATTGAAACACAATCTAGCTGCACTAATAGACAGTCTGGGAAAACTATTAGACAGTGTAGCTACACTAATAGACAGTCTAGCTACACTAGTAGACAGTCTAGGAAAACTATTAGACAATCTAGCTACTCTAATAGATAGTCTAGCTACACTAGTAGACAGTCTAGGAACACTAATAGACAATGTAGCTACACTAGTAGACAGTCTAGCTACACTAACAGACAGTATAGGAAAACTAATAGACAGTGTAGCTATATTGATAGACAATCTAGCTACACTAATAGACAGTCTAGGAACACTATTAGACAGTGAAGCTACACTAATAGACAGTCTAGCTACACGAAAAGACAGTATATGAACACTAATAGACAGTGTAGCTACTCTAACAGACAGTATAAGAAAATTAAAAGACAGTGTAGCTACATTTATGACAATCTAGCTGCACTAACGGACAGTCTAGGAACATCAATAGACAATGTAGCTACACTAGTAGACAGTCTAGCTACACTCACAGACCGTCTATGAAAACTAAGAGACAGTGTAGCTATATCGATACACAATCTAGCTACACTAATAGACCGTTTAGGAACACTATTAAACAGTGTAGCTACACTAATAGACAGTCTAGCTACACTAGTAGACAGTCTAGGAACACTATAAGACAGTGTAGCTACACTAATAGACAGTCTAGCTACACTAATAGACAGTCTAGGAACACTATTAGACAGTGTAGCTACACTAATAGACAATCTAGCTACACTAATAGACAGTCTAGGAACACTATTAGACAGAGTAGCTACACTGATAGACAGTCTAGCTACACTATTAGACAGTCTAGGAACACTATAAGACAGTGTAGCTACACTAGTAGACAGTCTAGCTACACTAATAGACAGTCTAGGAACACTATTAGACAGTGTAGCTACACTAATAGACAGTCAAGCTACACTAACAGACAATCTATGAACTCTAATAGACAGTGTAGTTAACTAATAGACCGTCGATGAAAACAAATAGACAGTGTAGCTACATTGATAGACAATCTAGCTACACTAACGGACAATCTAGGAACATCAATAGACAATGTAGCTACACTAGTAGACAGTCTTGCAACACTAACAGACCGTCTATGAAAACTAATACACAGTGTAGCTATATTGATACTACACTAATAGACAGTCTAGCTACACTAGTAGACAGTCTAGGAACACTATAAGACAGTGTAGCTGCACTAATAGACAGTCTAGCTACACTAATAGACAGTCTAGGAACACTATTAGACAGTGTATCTACTCTAATAGACAGTCTAGCTACACTAATAGACAGTCTAGGAACACTATTAGACAGTGTAGCTACACTAATAGACAGTCTAGCTACAATAGTAGACAGTCTAGGAACACTATTAGACAGTGTAGCTACACTAATAGACAGTCTAGCTACACGAACAGACAGTATATGAACACTAATAGACAGTGTAGCTACTCTAACAGACAGTATAAGAAAATTAAAAGACAGTGTAGCTACATTGATATACAATCTAGCTACACTAACGGACAGTCTAGGAACATAAATAGATAATGTAGCTACACTAGTAGACAGTCTAGCTACACTAACAGACCGTCTATGAAAACTAATAGATAGTGTAGCTACATTGATACACAATCTAGCTACACTAATAGACAGTCTAGGAACACTATTAGACAGTGTAGCTACACTAATAGACAGTCTAGCTACACTAGTAGACAGTCTAGGAACACTATAAGACAGTGTAGCTACACTGATAGACAGTCTAGCTACACTAACAGACAGAATATGAACACTAATAGACAGTGTAGCTACTCTAACAGGCAGTATAAGAAAACTAATAGACAGTGTAGCTACATTGATAGACAATCTAGCTTCACAAACGGACAGTCTAGGAACATCAATAGACAATGTAGCTACACTAGTAGACAGTCTAGTTACACTAACAGACCGTCTATAAAAACTAATAGACAGTGTAGCTATATTGATAGACAATCTAGCTACACTAATAGACAGTCTAGGAACACTATTAGACTGTGTAGCTACACTAATAGACAGTCTAGGAACACTATTAGACAGTGAAGCTACTCTAATAGACAGTCTAGCTACACTAGTAGACAGTCTAGGAACACTATTAGACAGTCTATGAACACTTATAGACAGTGTAGCTACACTAATGGACAGTGTAGCTTCTCTAATAGACCGTCTATGAAAACAAATTGACAGTGTAGCTAAATTGGTAAACAATCTAGTTACGCTAACAGACAGTCTAGGAACACTATTAGATTGTGTAGCTACACTAATAGACAGTCTAGGAACACTATTAGACAGTGAAGCTACTCTAATAGACAGTCTAGCTACACTAGTAGACAGTCTAGGAACACTATTAGACAGTGTAGCTACACTAAAAGACAATCTAGCTACACTAATAGACAGTCTATGAACACTTATAGACAGTGTAGCTACACTAATAGACAGTCTAGCTACACTAATAGACAGTCTAGGACCACTATAAGACAGTGTAGCTACACTAATAGACAATCAAGCTACACTAATAGACAGTCTAGGAACACTTTAAGACAGTGTAGCTACATTAATAGACAGTCTAGCTACACTAACATACAGTCTATGAACACTAATAGACAGTGTAGCTTCTCTAATAGACCGTCTATGAAAACAAATACACAGTGTAGCTACATTGATAAACAATCTAGTTACGCTAACATACAGTCTAGGAACACTATCAGACAGTGTAGCGACACAAATAGACAGTCTAGGAACACTATTAGACAGTGTAGCTACTCTAATAGACAGTCTAGCTACACTAATAGACAGTCTAGGAACACTATTAGACAGTGTAGCTACACTAATAGACAGTCTAGCTACACTAATAGACAGTCTAGGAACACTATAAGACAGTGTAGCTACACTAGTAGACAGTCTAGCTACACTAATAAACAGTCTAGGAACACTATTAGACAGTGTAGCTACACTAATAGACAGTCTAGCTACACTAACAGACAGTCTATGAACTCTAATAGACAGTGTAGCTAACTAATAGACCGTCGATGAAAACAAATAGACAGTGTAGCTACTCTAACAGACAGTATAAGAAAACTAATAGACAGTGTAGCTACATTGATAGACAATCTAGCTACACTAACGGACAGTATAGGAACATCAATAGACAATGTAGCTACACTAGTAGACAGTCTAGCTACACTAACTTACAGTATAGGAAACCTAATAGATAGTGTAGCTATATTGATAGACAATCTAGCTACTCTAATAGAAAGTCTAGCTACACTAATAGACAGTCTAGGAACACTAATAGACAATGTAGCTACACTAGTAGACAGTCTAGCTACACTAACAGACAGTATAGGAAAACTAATAGACAGTGTAGCTACACTAATAGACAATCTAGCTACACTAATAGACAGTCTAGGAACACTATAAGACAGTGTAGCAACACTAATAGACAGTCTAGCTACACTAACAGACAGTCAATGAACACTAATAGACAGTGTAGCTAAACTAATAGACAGTCTAGTTACACTAATAGACAGTCTAGGAACACTATAAGACAGTGTAACTACACTAATAGACAATCTAGCTACACTAATAGAAAGACCAGGAACACTATAAGACAGTGTAGCTACATTAATAGACAGTCTAGCTACACTAACGGACAGTCTAGGAACATAAATAGATAATGTAGCTACACTAGTAGACAGTCTAGCTACACTAACAGACCGTCTATGAAAACTAATAGATAGTGTAGCTACATTGATACACAATCTAGCTACACTAATAGACAGTCTAGGAACACTATTAGACAGTGTAGCTACACTAATAGACAGTCTAGCTACACTAGTAGACAGTCTAGGAACACTATAAGACAGTGTAGCTACACTGATAGACAGTCTAGCTACACTAACACACAGAATATGAACACTAATAGACAGTGTAGCTACTCTAACAGACAGTATAAGAAAACTAATAGACAGTGTAGCTACATTGATAGACAATCTAGCTTCACAAACGGACAGTCTAGGAACATCAATAGACAATGTAGCTACACTAGTAGACAGTCTAGTTACACTAACAGACCGTCTATAAAAACTAATAGACAGTGTAGCTATATTGATAGACAATCTAGCTACACTAATAGACAGTCTAGGAACACTATTAGACTGTGTAGCTACACTAATAGACAGTCTAGGAACACTATTAGACAGTGAAGCTACTCTAATAGACAGTCTAGCTACACTAGTAGACAGTCTAGGAACACTATTAGACAGTCTATGAACACTTATAGACAGTGTAGCTACACTAATGGACAGTGTAGCTTCTCTAATAGACCGTCTATGAAAACAAATTGACAGTGTAGCTAAATTGGTAAACAATCTAGTTACGCTAACAGACAGTCTAGGAACACTATTAGATTGTGTAGCTACACTAATAGACAGTCTAGGAACACTATTAGACAGTGAAGCTACTCTAATAGACAGTCTAGCTACACTAGTAGACAGTCTAGGAACACTATTAGACAGTGTAGCTACACTAAAAGACAATCTAGCTACACTAATAGACAGTCTATGAACACTTATAGACAGTGTAGCTACACTAATAGACAGTCTAGCTACACTAATAGACAGTCTAGGACCACTATAAGACAGTGTAGCTACACTAATAGACAATCAAGCTACACTAATAGACAGTCTAGGAACACTTTAAGACAGTGTAGCTACATTAATAGACAGTCTAGCTACACTAACATACAGTCTATGAACACTAATAGACAGTGTAGCTTCTCTAATAGACCGTCTATGAAAACAAATACACAGTGTAGCTACATTGATAAACAATCTAGTTACGCTAACATACAGTCTAGGAACACTATCAGACAGTGTAGCGACACAAATAGACAGTCTAGGAACACTATTAGACAGTGTAGCTACTCTAATAGACAGTCTAGCTACACTAATAGACAGTCTAGGAACACTATTAGACAGTGTAGCTACACTAATAGACAGTCTAGCTACACTAATAGACAGTCTAGGAACACTATAAGACAGTGTAGCTACACTAGTAGACAGTCTAGCTACACTAATAAACAGTCTAGGAACACTATTAGACAGTGTAGCTACACTAATAGACAGTCTAGCTACACTAACAGACAGTCTATGAACTCTAATAGACAGTGTAGCTAACTAATAGACCGTCGATGAAAACAAATAGACAGTGTAGCTACTCTAACAGACAGTATAAGAAAACTAATAGACAGTGTAGCTACATTGATAGACAATCTAGCTACACTAACGGACAGTATAGGAACATCAATAGACAATGTAGCTACACTAGTAGACAGTCTAGCTACACTAACTTACAGTATAGGAAACCTAATAGATAGTGTAGCTATATTGATAGACAATCTAGCTACTCTAATAGAAAGTCTAGCTACACTAATAGACAGTCTAGGAACACTAATAGACAATGTAGCTACACTAGTAGACAGTCTAGCTACACTAACAGACAGTATAGGAAAACTAATAGACAGTGTAGCTACACTAATAGACAATCTAGCTACACTAATAGACAGTCTAGGAACACTATAAGACAGTGTAGCAACACTAATAGACAGTCTAGCTACACTAACAGACAGTCAATGAACACTAATAGACAGTGTAGCTAAACTAATAGACAGTCTAGTTACACTAATAGACAGTCTAGGAACACTATAAGACAGTGTAACTACACTAATAGACAATCTAGCTACACTAATAGAAAGACCAGGAACACTATAAGACAGTGTAGCTACATTAATAGACAGTCTAGCTACACTAACAGACAGTCTATGAACACTTATAGACAGTGTAGCTTCTCTAATAGACCGTCAATGAAAACAAATAGACAGTGTAGCTACATTGATAAACAATCTAGTTACGCTAACAGTCAGTCTAGGAACACTATTAGACAGTGTAGCTACACTAATAGACAGTCTAGGAACACTTTTAGACAGTGTAGCTACTCTAATAGACAGTCTAGCTACACTAATAGACAGTCTAGGAACACTATTAGACAGTGTACCTACACTAATAGACAGTCTAGCTACACTAATAGACAGTCTAGGAACACTATAAGACAGTGTAGCTACACTAGTAGACAGTCTAGCTATACTAATAGACAGTCTAGGAACCTTATTAGACAGTCTAGCTACACTAACAGACAGTCTATGAACTCTAATAGACAGTGCAGCTAACTAATAGACCGTCGATGAAAACAAATAGACAGTGTAGCTACTCTAACAGACAGTATAAGAAAACTTATAGACAGTGTAGCTACATTGAGAGACAATCTAGCTACACTAACGGATAGTCTAGGAACATCAATAGACAATGTAGCTACACTAGTAGACAGTCTAGCTACACTAACATACAGTATATGAAAACTAATAGACAGTGTAGCTATATTGATAGACAATCTAGCTACTCTAATAGACAGTCTAGCTACACTAATAGACAGTCTAGGAACACTAATAGACAATGTAGCTACACTAGTAGACAGTCTAGCTACACTAACAGACAGTATAGGAAAACTAATAGACAGTGTAACTATATTGATAGACAATCTAGCTACACTAATAGACAGTCTAGGAACACTATTAGACAGTGTAGCTACACTAATAGACAGTCTAGCTACACGAACAGACAGTATATGAACACTAATAGACAGTGTAGCTACTCTAACAGACAGTATAAGAAAATTAAAAGACATTGTAGCTGAATTGATAGACAATCTAGCTACACTAACGGACAGTCTAGGAACATCAATAGACAATGTAGCTACACTAGTACACAGTCTAGCTACACTAACAGACCGTCTATGAAAACTAATAGACAGTGTAGCTATATTGATACACAATCTAGCTACACTAATAGACAGTCTAGGAACACTATTAGACAGTGTAGCTACACTAATAGACAGTCTAGCTACACTAGTAGACAGTCTAGGAACACTAACACAATGTAGCTACACAAAAAGACAGTCTAGGAACACTATTAGACAGTGTAGCTACACTAATAGACAACCTAGCTACACTAATAGACAGTCTAGGAACACTATTAGACAGTGTAGCTACACTGATAGACAGTCTAGCTACAACAACAGACAGTATATGAACACTAATAGACAGTGTAGCTACTCTAACAGACAGTATAAGAAAACTAATAGACATTGTAGCTATATTCATAGACAATCTAGCTTCACTAACGGACAGTCTAGGAACATCAATAGACAATGTAGCTACACTAGTAGACAGTCTAGCTACACTAACAGACCGTCTATAAAAACTAATAGACAGCGTAGCTATATTGATAGACAATCTAGCTACACTAATAGACAGTCTAGGGACACTATTAGACGGTGTAGCTACTCTAATAGACAGTCTAGCTACACTAGTAGACGGTCTAGGAACACTATTAGACAGTGTAGCTACACTAATAGACAATCTAGCTACACTAATAGACAGTCTAGGAACACTATAAGACAGTGTAGCTACACTAATAGACAGTCTAGCCAGTAACATACAGTCTATGAACACTAATAGACAGTGTAGCTACACTAATAGACAGTCTAGCTACACTAATAGACAGTCTAGGAACACTATAAGACAGTGTAGCTACACTAATAGACAATCTAGCTACACTAATAGAAAGTCCAGGAACACTATAAGACAGTGTAGCTACATTAATAGACATTCTAACTACAGTAACAGACAGTCTATGAACACTTATAGACAGTGTAGCTTCTCTAATAGACCGTCTATGAAAACAAATAGACAGTGTAGCTACATTGATAAACAATCTAGTTACGCTAACAGACAGTCTAGGAACACTATTAGACAGTGTAGCTACACTAATAGACAGTCTAGAAACACTATTAGACAGTGTAGCTACTCTAATAGACAGTCTAGCTACACTAATAGACACTGTAGGAACACTAAAAGACAGTGTAGCCACACTAGTAGACAGTCTAGCTACACTAATAGACAGTCTAGGAACACTATTAGACAGTGTAGCTACACTAATAGACAGTCTAGCTACACTAACAGACACTGTAGGAACACTAAAAGACAGTGTAGCCACACTAGTAGACAGTCTAGCTACACTAATAGACAGTCTATGAACTCTAATAGACAGTGTAGCTAACTAATAGACCGTCGATGAAAACAAATAGACAGTGTAGCTTCACTAACGGATAGTCTAGTAACATCAATAGACCATGTAGCTACACTAGTAGACAGTCTAGCTACACTAACATACAGTATATGAAAACTAATAGACAGTGTAGCTGTATTGATAGACAATCTAGCTACTCTAATAGACAGTCTAGCTATACTAATATACAGTCTAGGAACACTAATAGACAATGTAGCTACACTAGTAGACAGTCTAGCTACACTAACAGACAGTATAGGAAAACTAATAGACAGAGTAGCTATATTGATAGACAATCTAGCTACTCTAATAGACAGTCTAGGAACACTATTAGACAGTGTAGCTACACTAATAGACAGTCTAGCTACACGAACAGACAGTATATGAACACTAATAGACAGTGTAGCTGATCTAACAGACAGTTTAAGAAAATTAAAAGACAATGTAGCTACATTGATAGACAATCTAGCTACACTAACGGACAGTCTATGAACATCAATAGACACTGTAGCTAAACTAGTAGACAGTCTAGCTACACTAACAGACCGTCTATGAAAACTAATAGACAGTGTAGCTATATTGATACACAATCTAGCTACACTAATAGACAGTCTAGGAACACTATTAGACAGTGTAGCTACACTAACAGACAGTCTATGAACTCTAATAGACAGTGTAGCTACACTAGTAGACAGTCTAGGAACACTATTAGACAATGTAGCTACACTAACAGACAGTCTATGAACTCTAATAGACAGTGTAGCTAACTAATAGACCGTCGATGAAAACAAATAGACAGTGTAGATACTCAAACAGACAGTATAAGAAAACTTATAGACAGTGTAGCTACATTGATAGACAATCTAGCTACACTAACGGATAGTCTAGGAACATCAATAGACCATGTAGCTACACTAGTAGACAGTCTAGCTACACTAACATACAGTATAGGAAAACTAATAGACAGTGTAGCTATATTGATAGACAATCTAGCTACTCTAAAAGACAGTCTAGCTATACTAATAGACAGTCTAGGAACACTCATAGACAATGTTGCTACACTAGTAGACAGTCTAGCTACACTAACAGACAGTATAGGAAAACTAATAGACAGTGTAGCTATATTGATAGACAATCTAGCTACACTAATAGACAGTCTAGGAACACTGTTAGACAGTGTAGCTACACTAATAGACAGTCTATCTACACGAACAGACAGTATATGAACACTAATAAACAGTGTAGCTACTCTAACAGACAGTATAAGAAAATTAAAAGATAGTGTAGCTACATTGATAGACAATCTAGCTACACTAACGAACAGTCTAGGAAAATCAATAGACAATGTAGCTACACTAGTAGACAGTCTAGCTACACTAACAGACAGTCTATGAACTCTAATAGACAGTGTAGCTAACTAATAGACCGTCGATGAAAACAAATAGACAGTGTAGCTACTCTAACAGTCAGTATAAGAAAACTTATAGACAGTTTAGCTACATTGATAGACAATCTAGCTACACTAACGGACATTTTAGGAACATCAATAGACAATGTAGCTACACTAGTAGACAGTCTAGCTACACTAACATACAGTATAGGAAAACTAATAGACAGTGTAGCTATATTGATAGACAATAGAGAGTCTAGGAACACTATTAGACAGTGTAGCTACACTAATGGACAGTCTAGCTACACGAACAGACAGTACATGAACATTAATACACAGTGTAGCTACTCTAACAGACAGTATAAGAAAATTAAAAGACAGGGTAGCTACATTGATAGACAATCTAGCTACACTAACGGACAGTCTAGGAACAACAATAGACAATGTAGTTACACTAGTAGACAGTCTAGCTACACTAACAGACCGTCTATGAAAACTAATAGACAGTGTAGCTATATTGATACACAATCTAGCTACACTAATAGACAGTCTAGGAACACTATTAGACAGTCTAGCTACACTAATAGACAGTCTAGGAACACTATTAGACAGTGTAGCTACACTAATAGACAATCTAGCTACACTAATAGACAGTCTAGGAACACTATTAGACAGTGTAGCTACACTGATAGACAGTCTAGCTACACTAACAGACAGTATATGAACACTAATAGACAGTGTAGCTACACTAACATACAGTATAAGAAAACTAAGAGACAGTGTAGCTACATTGATAGACATTCTAGCTTCACTAACGGACAGTCTAGGAACATCAATAGACAATGTAGCTACACTAGTAGACAGTCTAGCTACACTAACAGACCGTCTATGAAAACTAATAGACAGTGTAGCTATATTGATAGACAATCTAGCTACACTAAAAGACAGTCTAGGAACACTATTAGACAGTGTAGCTGCACTAATAGACAGTCTAGCTACACTAATAGACAGTCTATGAACACTATAAGACAGTGTAGCTACACTAATAGACAGTCTAGCTACACTAACAGACAGTCTATGAACACTAAAAGACAGTGTAGCTACACTAATAGACAATCTAGCTACACTAAAAGACAGTCTAGGAACACTATAAGACAGTGTAGCTACAATAATAGACAGTGTAGCTACACTTACAGACAGTCTATGAACACTAATAGACAGTGTAGCTTCTCTAATAGACCGTCTCTGAAAACAAATAGACAGTGTAGCTACATTGATAAACAATCTAGTTACGCTAACAGACAGTCTAGGAACACTATTAGACAGTGTAGCTACACTAATAGACAGTCTAGGAACACTATTAGACAGTGTAGCTACTCTAATAGACAGTCTAGCTACACTAATAGACAGTCTAGGAACACTATTAGACAGTGTAGCTACACTAATAGACAGTCTAGCTACACTAATAGACAGTCTGGGAACACTATAAGACAGTGTAGCTACACTAGTAGACAGTCTAGCTACACTAATAGACAGTCTAGGAACACTATTAGACAGTGTAGCTACACTAATAGAAAGTCTAGCTACACTAACAGACAGTCTATAAACTCTAATAGACAGTGCAGCTAACTAATAGACCGTCGATGAAAACAAATAGACAGTGTAGCTACTCTAACAGACAGTATATGAAAACTTATAGACAGTATAGCTACATTGATAGACAATCTTGCTACACTAACGGACATTTTAGGAACATCAATAGACAATGTAGCTACACTAGTAGACAGTCTAGCTACACTAACATACAGTATAGGAAAACTAATAGACAGTGTAGCTATATTGATAGACAATCTAGCTACTCTAATAGACAGTCTAGCTACACTAATAGACAGTCTAGGAACACTAATAGACAATGTAGCTACACTAGTAGACAGTCTAGCTACACTAACAGACAGTATAGGAAAACTAATAGACAGTGTAGCTATATTGATAGACAATCTAGCTACACTAATAGACAGTCTAAGACACTATTAGACAGTGTAGCTACACTAATAGGCAGTATAGCTACACGAACAGACAGTATATGAACATTAATAGACAGTGTAGCTACTCTAACAGACAGTATAAGAAAATTAAAAGACAGTGTAGCTACATTGATAGACAATCTAGCTACACTAACGGACAGTCTAGGAACATCAATAGACAATGTAGCTACACTAGTAGACAGTCTAGCTACACTAACAGACCGTCTAGGAACACTATTAGACAGTGTATCTACACTAATAGACAGTCTAGCTACACTAGTAGACAGTCTAGGAACACTATTAGACAATGTAGCTACACTAATAGACAGTCTAGGAACACTATTAGACAGTGTAGCTACACTAATAGACAACCTAGCTTCACTAGTAGACAGTCTAGGAACACTATTAGACAGTGTAGCTACACTGATAGACAGTGTAGCTACACTAACAGACAGTATAAGAAAACTTATAGACAGTGTAGCTACATTGAAAGACAATCTACCTTCACTAACGGACAGTCTAGGAACATCAATAGACAATGTAGCTACACAAGTAGACAGTCTAGCTACACTAACAGACCGTGTATAAAAGCTAATAGACAGTGTAGCTATATTGATAGACAATCTAGCTACACTAATAGACAGTCTAGGGACACTATTAGACAGTGTATCTACACTAATAGACAGTCTAGCTACACTAGTAGACAGTCTAGGAACACTATTAGACAATGTAGCTACACTAATAGACAGTCTAGGAACACTATTAGACAGTGTAGCTACACTAATAGACAACCTAGCTTCACTAGTAGACAGTCTAGGAACACTATTAGACAGTGTAGCTACACTGATAGACAGTCTAGCTACACTAACAGACAGTATAAGAAAACTTATAGACAGTGTAGCTACATTGAAAGACAATCTACCTTCACTAACGGACAGTCTAGGAACACTATTAGACAGTGTATCTACACTAATAGACAGTCTAGCTACACTAGTAGACAGTCCAGGAACACTATTAGACAATGTAGCTACACTAATAGACAGTCTAGGAACACTATTAGACAGTGTAGCTACACTAATAGACAACCTAGCTTCACTAGTAGACAGTCTAGAAACACTATTAGACAGTGTAGCTACACTGATAGACAGTCTAGCTACACTAACAGACAGTATAAGAAAACTTATAGACAGTGTAGCTACATTGAAAGACAATCTACCTTCACTAATAGACAGTCTAGGAACACTATTAGACAGTGTATCTACACTAATAGACAGTCTAGCTACACTAGTAGACAGTCTAGGAACACTATTAGACAATGTAGCTACACTAATAGACAGTCTAGGAACACTATTAGACAGTGTAGCTACACTAATAGACAACCTAGCTTCACTAGTAGACAGTCTAGAAACACTATTAGACAGTGTAGCTACACTAATAGACAATCTAACTACACTAATAGACAGTATATTAACACTAATAGACAGTGTAGCTACTCTAACAGACAGTATAAGAAAATTAAAAGACAGTGTAGCTACATTGATAGACAATCTAGCTACACTAACGGACAGTCTAGGAACATCAATAGACAATGTCGCTACACTAGTAAACAGTCTAGCTACACTAACAGACCGTCTATGAAAACTTATAGACAGTGTAGCTATATTGATACACAATCTAGCTACACTAATAGACAGTCTAGGAACACTATTAGACAGTGTAGCTGCACTAATAGACAGTCTAGGGACACTATTAGACGGTGTAGCTACTCTGATAGACAGTCTAGCTAAACTAGTAGACAGTCTAGGAACACTAATAGACAGTGTAGCTACACTAATAGACAATCTAGCTACACTAATAGACAGTCTACACTAGTAGACAGTCTAGGAACACTAATAGACAATGTAGCTACACTAGTAGACAGTCTAGCTACACTAACAGACAGTCTAGGAACATCAATAGACAATGTCGCTACACTAGTAGACAGTCTAGCTACACTAACAGACCGTCTATGAAAACTTATAGACAGTGTAGCTATATTGATACACAATCTAGCTACACTAATAGACAGTCTAGGAACACTATTAGACAGTGTAGCTGCACTAATAGACAGTCTAGCTACACTAGAAGACAGTCTAGGAACACTATTAGACAATGTAGCTACACTAATAGACAGTCTAGGAACACTATTAGACACTGTAGCTACACTAATAGACAACCTAGCTACACTAATAGACAGTCTAGGAACACTATTAGACAGTGTAACTACACTGATAGACAGTATAGCTACACTAACAGACAGTATATGAACACTATATGTAGCTACTCTAACAGACAGTATAAGAAAACTAATAGACAGTGTAGCTACATTGATAGACAATCTAGCTTCACTAACGGACAGTCTAGGAACATCAATAGACAATGTTGCTACACTCGTAGACAGTCTAGCTACACTAACAGACCGTCTATAAAAACTAATAGACAGTGTAGCTATATTGATAGACAATCTAGCTACACTAATGGACAGTCTAGGGACACTATTAGACGGTGTAGCTACTCTAATAGACAGTCTAGCTAAACTAGTAGACAGTCTAGGAACACTAATAGACAGTGTAGCTACACTAATAGACAATCTAGCTACACTAATAGACAGTCTAGGAACACTATAAGACAGTGTAGCTACACTAATAGACAGTCTAGCTACACTAACAGACAGTCTATGAACACTAATAGACAGTGTAGCTACACTAATAGACAACCTAGCTTCACTAGTAGACAGTCTAGGAACACTATTAGACAGTGTAGCTACACTGATAGACAGTCTAGCTACACTAACAGACAGTATAAGAAAACTTATAGACAGTGTAGCTACATTGAAAGACAATCTACCTTCACTAACGGACAGTCTAGGAACATCAATAGACAATGTAGCTACACTAGTAGACAGTCTAGCTACACTAACAGACCGTGTATAAAAGCTAATAGACAGTGTAGCTATATTGATAGACAATCTAGCTACACTAATAGACAGTCTAGGGACACTATTAGACGGTGTAGCTACTCTAATAGACAGTCTAGCTACACTAATAGACAGTCTAGGAACACAATAAGACAGTGTAGCTACATTAATAGACAATCTAGCTACACTAATAGACAGTCTATTAACACTATAAGACAGTGTAGCTACATTAATAGACAGTCTAGGAACACTAATAGACAATGTAGCTATATTGATACACAATCTAGCTACACTAATAGACAGTGTAGGAACACTATTAGACAGTGTAGCTGCACTAAAAGACAGTCTAGCTACACTAGAAGACAGTCTAGGAACACTGTAGACAATGTAGCTACACTAATAGACAGTCTAGGAACACTATTAGACACTGTAGCTACACTAATAGACAACCTAGCTACACTAAAAGACAGTCTAGGAACACTATTAGACAGTGTAGCTACACTGATAGACAGTATAGCTACACTAACAGACAGTATATGAACACTATATGTAGCTACTCTAACAGACAGTATAAGAAAACTAATAGACAGTGTAGCTACATTGATAGACAATCTAGCTTCACTAACGGACAGTCTAGGAACATCAATAGACAATGTTGCTACACTAGTAGACAGTCTAGCTACACTAACAGACCGTCTATAAAAACTAATAGACAGTGTAGCTATATTGATAGACAATCTAGCTACACTAATGGACAGTCTAGGGACACTATTAGACGGTGTAGCTACTCTGATAGACAGTCTAGCTAAACTAGTAGACAGTCTAGGAACACTAATAGACAGTGTAGCTACACTAATAGACAATCTAGCTACACTAATAGACAGTCTACACTAGTAGACAGTCTAGGAACACTAATAGACAATGTAGCTACACTAGTAGACAGTGTAGCTACACTAACAGACAGTATAGGAAAACTAATAGACAGTGTAGCTATATTGATAGACAATCTAGCTACACTAATGGACAGTCTAGGAACACTATTAGACAGTTTAGCTACACTAATAGACAGTCTAGCTACACGAACAGACAGTATATGAACACTAATAGACAGTGTAGCTACTCTAACAGACAGTATAAGAAAATTAAAAGACAGTGTAGCTACATTGATAGACAATCTAGCTGCACTAACGGACAGTCTAGGAACATCAATAGACAATGTAGCTACACTAGTAGACAGTCTAGCTACACTCACAGACCGTCTATGAAAACTAAGAGACAGTGTAGCTATATTGATACACAATCTAGCTACACTAATAGACCGTTTAGGAACACTATTATACAGTGTAGCTACACTAATTGACCGTCTATGAAAACTTATAGACAGTGTAGCTATATTGATAGACAATCTACCTACACTAAAAGACAGTCTATGAACACTATTAGACAGTGTAGCTACTCTAATAGACAGTCTAGCTACACTAGTAGACAGTCTAGAAACACTATTAGATAGTGTAGCTACACTAATAGACAATCTAACTACACTAATAGACAGTATATTAACACTAATAGACAGTGTAGCTACTCTAACAGACAGTATAAGAAAATTAAAAGACAGTGTAGCTACATTGATAGACAATCTAGCTACACTAACGGACAGTCTAGGAACATCAATAGACAATGTCGCTACACTAGTAGACAGTCTAGCTACACTAACAGACCTTCTATGAAAACTTATAGACAGTGTAGCTATATTGATACACAATCTAGCTACACTAATAGACAGTCTAGGAACACTATTAGACAGTGTAGCTGCACTAATAGACAGTCTAGCTACACTAGAAGACAGTCTAGGAACACTATTAGACAATGTAGCTACACTAATAGACAGTCTAGGAACACTATTAGACACTGTAGCTACACTAATAGACAACCTAGCTACACTAATAGACAGTCTAGGAACACTATTAGACAGTGTAACTACACTGATAGACAGTATAGCTACACTAACAGACAGTATATGAACACTATATGTAGCTACTCTAACAGACAGTATAAGAAAACTAATAGACAGTGTAGCTACATTGATAGACAATCTAGCTTCACTAACGGACAGTCTAGGAACATCAATATACATTGTTGCTACACTAGTAGACAGTCTAGCTACACTAACAGACCGTCTATAAAAACTGATAGACAGTGTAGCTATATTGATAGACAATCTAGCTACACTAATGGACAGTCTAGGGACACTATTAGACGGTGTAGCTACTCTAATAGACAGTCTAGCTAAACTAGTAGACAGTCTAGGAACACTAATAGACAGTGTAGCTACACTAATAGACAATCTAGCTACACTAATAGACAGTCTAGGAACACTATAAGACAGTGTAGCTACACTAATAGACAGTCTAGCTACACTAACAGACAGTCTATGAACACTAATAGACAGTGTAGCTACACTAATAGACAGTCTAGGAACACTATAAGACAGTGTAGCTACACTAATAGACAGTGTAGCTACACTTATAGACAGTCTAGCTACACGAACAGACAGTATATGAACACTAATAGACAGTGTAGCTACTCTAACAGACAGTATAAGAAAATTAAAAGACAGTGTAGCTACATTGATAGCCAATCTAGTTACACTAACGGACAGTCTAGGAACATCAATAGACAATGTAGCTACACTAGTAGACAGTGTAGCTACTCTAACAGACCGTCTATGAAAACTAATAGACAGTGTAGCTATATTTTGTTTGTTTGTTTGATTTGAATTTTTTCGTCCCATCAACAATCTTTCAGTTATATAGGGACGGTTCTTCCTGGGTTGAATCAGTACTAAGCTAGTATAAATGTGTCTTGCTCAAGGACCACAACGCAGTGACTCCGGTTAGGCTCGAACCCGCTGCCCTTACGTCTCGAGTCAAGCACTCTACCACTGAGCCACTGCGCTCCCTAATGTAGCTATATTGAAACACAATCTAGCTGCACTAATAGACAGTCTGGGAAAACTATTAGACAGTGTAGCTACACTAACAGACAGTCTAGCTACACTAGTAGACAGTCTAGGAACACTATTAGACAATCTAGCTACTCTAATAGACAGTCTAGCTACACTAGTAACCAGTCTAGGAACACTAATAGACAATGTAGCTACACTAGTAGACAGTCTAGCTACACTCACAGACAGTATAGGAAAACTAATAGACAGTGTAGCTATATTGATAGACAATCTAGCTACACTAATAGACAGTCTAGGAACACTATTAGACAGTGTAGCTACACTAATAGACAGTCTAGCTACACGAAAAGACAGTATATGAACACTAATAGACAGTGTAGCTACTCTAACAGACAGTATAAGAAAATTAAAAGACAGTGTAGCTACATTTATGACAATCTAGCTGCACTAACGGACAGTCTAGGAACATCAATAGACAATGTAGCTACACTAGTAGACAGTCTAGCTACACTCACAGACCGTCTATGAAAACTAAGAGACAGTGTAGCTATATTGATACACAATCTAGCTACACTAATAGACCGCTTAGGAACACTATTATACAGTGTAGCTACACTAATAGACAGTCTAGCTACACTAGTAGACAGTCTAGGAACACTATAAGACAGTGTAGCTACACTAATAGACAGTCTAGCTACACTAATAGACAGTCTAGGAACACTATTAGACAGTGTAGCTACACTAATAGACAATCTAGCTACACTGAAAGACAGTCTAGGAACACTATTAGACAGAGTAGCTACACTGATAGACAGTCTAGCTACACTAATAGACAGTCTAGGAACACTATAAATCAGTGTAGCTACACTAGTAGACAGTCTAGCTACACTAATAGACAGTCTAGGAACACTATTAGACAGTGTAGCTACACTAATAGACAGTCAAGCTACACTAACAGACAATCTATGAACTCTAATAGACAGTGTAGTTAACTAATAGACCGTCGATGAAAACAAATAGACAGTGTAGCTACATTGATAGACAATCTAGCTACACTAACGGACAATCTAGGAACATCAATAGACAATGTAGCTACACTAGTAGACAGTCTTGCTACACTAACAGACCGTCTATGAAAACTAATACACAGTGTAGCTATATTGATACTACAAAATAGACAGTCTAGGAACACTATTAGACAGTGTAGCTACACTAATAGACAGTCTAGCTACACTAATAGACAGTCTAGGAACACTATTAGACAGTGTAGCTACACTAATAGACAGTCTAGCTACACTAACAAACAGTCTATGAACTCTAATAGACAGTGTAGCTAACTTATAGACTGTCGATGAAAACAAATATACAGTGTAGCTACTCTAACAGACAGTATAAGAAAACTAATAGACAGTGTAGCTACATTGATAGACAATCTAGCTACACTAACGGACAGTCTAGGAACATCGATAGACAATGTAGCTACACCAGTAGACAGTCCAGCTACACTAAAATACAGTATAGGAAAGCTTTTAGACCGTGTAGCTATATTGATAGACAATCTAGCTACTCTAATAGACAGTCTAGCTACACTAATAGACAATGTAGCTTCACTAGTAGAGAGTCTAGCTACGCTAACAGACAGTATAGGAAAACTTATTGACAGTGTAGCTATATTGATAGACAATCTGGCTACACTAATAGACAGTATATGAACACTAATAGACAGTGTAGCTACTCTAACAGACAGTATAAGAAAAATAATAGACAGTGATGCTACATTGATAGACAATCTAGCTTCACTAACGGACAGTCTAGGAACATCAATAGACAATGTAGCTACACTAGTAGACAGTCTAGCTACACTAACAGACCGTCTATGAAAACTACTAGACAGTGTAGCTATATTGATAGACAATCTAGCTACACTAATAGACAGTCTAGGAACACTACTAGACAGTGTAGCTACTCTAATAGACAGTCTAGCTACACTAGTAGACAGTCTAGGAACACTATAAGACAGTGTAGCTACACCAATAGACAATCTAGCTACACTAATAGACAATCTAGCTACATTAATAGACAGTCTAGGAACACTATAAGACAGTGTAACTACACTAATAGACAATCTAGCTACACTAATAGACGGTGTAGGAACACTATTAGACAGTATATGAACACTAATAGACAGTGTAGCTACTCTAACAGACAGTATAAGAAAACTAATAGACAGTGTAGCTACATTGATAGACAATCTAGCTTAACTAACGGACAGTCTATGAACATCAATAGACAATGTAGCTATACTTGTAGACAGTCTAGCTACACTAACAGACCGTCTATGAAAACTACTAGACAGTGTAGCTATATTGATAGACAATCTAGCTACACTAATAGACAGTCTAGGAACACTATTAGACAGTGTAGCTACTCTAATAGACAGTCTAGCTACACTAGTAGACAGTCTAGGAACACTATAAGACAGTGTAGCTACACTAAAAGACAATCTAGCTACACTAATAGACAGTCTAGGAACACTATAAGACAGTGTAGCTACACTAATAGACAGTCTAGCTACACTAACAGACAGTTTTTGAACACTAATAGACAGTGTAGCTTTACTTATAGACAGTCTAGCTACACTAATAGACAGTCTAGGAACACTATAAGACAGTGTAGCCACACTAATAGACAATCTAGCTACACTAATAGACAGTCTAGGAACACTTTAAGACAGTTTAGCTACATTGATAGACAGTCTAGCTACACTAAAAGACAGTCTATGAACACTAATAGACAGTGTAGCTTCTCTAATAGACCGTCTATGAAAACAAAGGGACAGTGTAGCTACATTGATAATCAATCTAGTTACGCTAACAAACAGTCTAGGAACACTATTAGACAGTGTAGCTACACTAATAGACATTCTAGGAAAACTATTAGACAGTGTAGCTACTCTAATAGACAGTCTAGCTACACTAATAGACAGTCTAGGAACACTATTAGACAGTGTAGCTACACTAATAGACAGTCTAGCTACACTAATAGACAGTCTAGGAACACTATAAGACAGTGAAGCTACACTAATAGACAGTCTAGGAAAACTATTAGACAGTGTAGCTACTCTAATAGACAGTCTAGCTACACTAATAGACAGTCTAGGAACACTATTAGACAGTGTAGCTACACTAACAGACAGTCTATGAACTCTATTAGACAGTGTAGCTAACTAATAGACCGTCGATGAAAATAAATAGACAGTGTAGCTACTCTAACAGACAGTATAAGAAAACTAATAGACAGTGTAGCTAAATTGATAGACAATCTAGCTACACTAACGAGCAGTCTAGGAACATCAATAGACAATGTAGCTACACTAGTAGACAGTCTAGCTACTCTAACCTAGAGTATAGGAAAACTAATAGACAGTGTAGCTATATTGATAGACAATCTAGCTACTCTAAAATACAGACTAGCTACACTAATAGACAGTCTAGGAACACTAATAGACAATGTAGATACACTAGTAGACAGTCTAGCTACACTAACAGACAGTATAGGAAACTAATAGACAGTGTAGCTATATTGATAGACAATCTAGCTACACTAATAGACAGTCTAGGAACACTATTAGACATTGTAGCTACACTAATAGACAGTCTAGCTACACGAACAGACAGTCTAGGAACACTATAAGACAGTGTAGCTACACTAAAAGACAATCTGACAATCCCTGACAGTCTAGGAACACTAATAGACAATGTAGATACACTAGTAGACAGTCTAGCTACACTAACAGACAGTATAGGAAACTACTAGACAGTGTAGCTATATTGATAGACAATCTAGCTACACTAATAGACAGTCTAGGAACACTAATAGACAGTGTAGCTACTCTAATAGACAGTCTAGCTACACTAGTAGACAGTCTAGGAACACTATAAGACAGTGTAGCTACACTAATAGACAATCTAGCTACACTAATAGACAATCTAGCTACATTAATAGACAGTCTAGGAACACTATAAGACAGTGTATCTACACTAATAGACAATCTAGCTACACTAATAGACGGTGTAGGAACACTATTAGACAGTATATGAACACTAATAGACATTCTATCTACACTACACTAATAGACAGTCTAGCTACACTAACAGACAGTCTATAAACTCTAATAGACAGTGTAGCTAACTAATAGACCGTCGATGAAAACAAATAGACAGTGTAGCTACTCTAACAGACAGTATAAGAAAACTTATAGACAGTATAGCTACATTGATAGACAATCTAGCTACACTAACGGACATTTTAGGAACATCAATAGACAATGTAGCTACACTAATAGACAGTCTAGCTACACTTACATACAGTATAGTGTAGCTACATTGATAGACAATCTAGCTACACTAACGGACAGTCTAGGAACATCAATAGACAATGTAGCTACACTAGTAGACAGTCTAGCTACACTAACAGACCGTCTATGAAAACTAATAGACAGTGTAGCTATATTTATACACAATCTAGCTACACTAATAGACAGTCTAGGAACACTATTAGACAGTGTAGCTACACTAATAGACAGTCTAGCTACACTAGTAGACAGTCTAGGAACACTATTAGACAATGTAGCTACACTAATATACAGTCTAGGAACACTATTAGACAGTGTAGCTACACTAATAGACAACCTAGCTTCACTAGTAGACAGTCTAGGAACACTATTAGACAGTGTAGCTACACTGATAGACAGTCTAGCTACACTAACAGACAGTATAAGAAAACTTATAGACAGTGTAGCTACATTGAAAGACAATCTACCTTCACTAACGGACAGTCTAGGAACATCAATAGACAATGTAGCTACACAAGTAGACAGTCTAGCTACACTAACAGACCGTGTATAAAAGCTAATAGACAGTGTAGCTATATTGATAGACAATCTAGCTACACTAATAGACAGTCTAGGGACACTATTAGACGGTGTAGCTACTCTAATAGACAGTCTAGCTACACTAATAGACAGTCTAGGAACACTATAAGACAGTGTAGCTACATTAATAGACAATCTAGCTACACTAATAGACAGTCTATTAACACTATAAGACAGTGTAGCTACATTAATAGACAGTCTAGGAACACTAATAGACAATGTAGCTATATTGATACACAATCTAGCTACACTAATAGACAGTCTAGGAACACTATTAGACAGTGTAGCTGCACTAAAAGACAGTCTAGCTACACTAGAAGACAGTCTAGGAACACTGTAGACAATGTAGCTACACTAATAGACAGTCTAGGAACACTATTAGACACTGTAGCTACACTAATAGACAACCTAGCTACACTAAAAGACAGTCTAGGAACACTCTTAGACAGTGTAGCTACACTGATAGACAGTATAGCTACACTAACAGACAGTATATGAACACTATATGTAGCTACTCTAACAGACAGTATAAGAAAACTAATAGACAGTGTAGCTACATTGATAGACAATCTAGCTTCACTAACGGACAGTCTAGGAACATCAATAGACAATGTTGCTACACTAGAAGACAGTCTAGCTACACTAACAGACCGTCTATAAAAACTAATAGACAGTGTAGCTATATTGATAGACAATCTAGCTACACTAATGGACAGTCTAGGGACACTATTAGACGGTGTAGCTACTCTGATAGACAGTCTAGCTAAACTAGTAGACAGTCTAGGAACACTAATAGACAGTGTAGCTACACTAATAGACAATCTAGCTACACTATTAGACAGTCTACACTAGTAGACAGTCTAGGAACACTAATAGACAATGTAGCTACACTAGTAGACAGTCTAGCTACACTAACAGACAGTATAGGAAAACTAATAGACAGTGTAGCTATATTGATAGACAATCTAGCTACACTAATTGACAGTCTAGGAACACTATTAGACAGTTTAGCTACACTAATAGACAGTCTAGCTACACGAACAGACAGTATATGAACACTAAATGACAGTGTAGCTACTCTAACAGACAGTATAAGAAAATTAAAAGACAGTGTAGCTACATTGATAGACAATCTAGCTGCACTAACGGACAGTCTAGGAACATCAATAGACAATGTAGCTACACTAGTAGACAGTCTAGCTACACTCACAGACCGTCTATGAAAACTAAGAGACAGTGTAGCTATATTGATACACAATCTAGCTACACTAATAGACCGTTTAGGAGCACTATTATACAGTGTAGCTACACTAATTGACCGTCTATGAAAACTTATAGACAGTGTAGCTATATTGATAGACAATCTACCTACACTAAAAGACAGTCTAGGAACACTATTAGACAGTGTAGCTACTCTAATAGACAGTCTAGCTACACTAGTAGACAGTCTAGAAACACTATTAGATAGTGTAGCTACACTAATAGACAATCTAACTACACTAATAGACAGTATAAGAAAATTAAAAGACAGTGTAGCTACATTGATAGACAATCTAGCTACACTAACGGACAGTCTAGGAACATCAATAGACAATGTCGCTACACTAGTAGACAGTCTAGCTACACTAACAGACCGTCTATGAAAACTTATAGACAGTGTAGCTATATTGATACACAATCTAGCTACACTAATAGACAGTCTAGGAACACTATTAGACAGTGTAGCTGCACTAATAGACAGTCTAACTACACTAGAAGACAGTCTAGGAACACTATTAGACAATGTAGCTACACTAATAGACAGTCTAGGAACACTATTAGACACTGTAGCTACACTAATAGACAACCTAAGTACACTAAAAGACAGTCTAGGAACACTATTAGACAGTGTAACTACACTGATAGACAGTATAGCTACACTAACAGACAGTATATGAACACTATATGTAGCTACTCTAACAGACAGTATAAGAAAACTTATAGACAGTGTAGCTACATTGATAGACAATCTAGCTTCACTAACGGACAGTCTAGGAACATCAATAGACAATGTTGCTACACTAGTAGACAGTCTAGCTACACTAACAGACCGTCTATAAAAACTAATAGACAGTGTAGCTATATTGATAGACAATCTAGCTACATTAATGGACAGTCTAGGGACACTATTAGACGGTGTAGCTACTCTAATAGACAGTCTAGCTAAACTAGTAGACAGTCTAGGAACACTAATAGACAGTGTAGCTACACTAATAGACAATCTAGCTACACTAATAGACAGTCTAGGAACACTATAAGACAGTGTAGCTACACTAATAGACAGTCTAGCTACACTAACAGACAGTCTATGAACACTAATAGACAGTGTAGCTACACTAATAGACAGTCTAGGAACACTATAAGACAGTGTAGCTACACTAATAGACAGTGTAGCTACACTAATAGACAGTCTAGCTACACGAACAGACAGTATATGAACACTAATAGACAGTGTAGCTACTCTAACAGACAGTATAAGAAAATTAAAAGACAGTGTAGCTACATTGATAGCCAATCTAGTTACACTAACGGACAGTCTAGGAACATCAATAGACAATGTAGCTACACTAGTAGACAGTGTAGCTACTCTAACAGACCGTCTATGAAAACTAATAGACAGTGTAGCTATATTTTGTTTGTTTGTTTGATTTGAATTTTTTCGTCCCATCAACAATCTTTCAGTTATATAGGGACGGTTCTTCCTGGGTTGAATCAGTACTAAGCTAGTATAAATGTGTCTTGCTCAAGGACCACAACGCAGTGACTCCGGTTAGGCTCGAACCCGCGGCCCTTACGTCTCGAGTCAAGCACTCTACCACTGAGCCACTGCGCTCCCTAATGTAGCTATATTGAAACACAATCTAGCTGCACTAATAGACAGTCTGGGAAAACTATTAGACAGTGTAGCTACACTAATAGACAGTGTAGCTGCACTAGTAGACAGTCTAGGAACACTATTAGACAATCTAGCTACTCTAATAGACAGTCTAGCTACACTAGTAGACAGTCTAGGAACACTAATAGACAATGTAGCTACACTAGTAGACAGTCTAGCTACACTAACAGACAGTATAGGAAAACTAATAGACAGTGTAGCTATATTGATAGACAATCTAGCTACACTAATAGACAGTCTAGGAACACTATTAGACAGTGTAGCTACACTAATAGACAGTCTAGCTACACGAAAAGACAGTATATGAACACTAATAGACAGTGTAGCTACTCTAACAGACAGTATAAGAAAATTAAAAGACAGTGTAGCTACATGTATGACAATCTAGCTGCACTAACGGACAGTCTAGGAACATCAATAGACAATGTAGCTACACTAGTAGACAGTCTAGCTACACTCACAGACCGTCTATGAAAACTAAGAGACAGTGTAGCTATATTGATACACAATCTAGCTACACTAATAGACCGCTTAGGAACACTATTATACAGTGTAGCTACACTAATAGACAGTCTAGCTACACTAGTAGACAGTCTAGGAACACTATAAGACAGTGTAGCTACACTAATAGACAGTCTAGCTACACTAATAGACAGTCTAGGAACACTATTAGACAGTGTAGCTACACTAATAGACAATCTAGCTACACTAATAGACAGTCTAGGAACACTATTAGACAGAGTAGCTACACTGATAGACAGCCTAGCTACACTAATAGACAGTCTAGGAACACTATAAGACAGTGTAGCTACACTAGTAGACAGTCTAGCTACACTAATAGACAGTCTAGGAACACTATTAGACAGTGTAGCTACACTAATAGACAGTCAAGCTACACTAACAGACAATCTATGAACTCTAATAGACAGTGTAGTTAACTAACAGACCGTCTATGAAAACTAATACACAGTGTAGCTATATTGATACTACACTAATAGACAGTCTAGGAACACTATTATACAGTGTAGCTACACTAATAGACAGTCTAGCTACACTAATAGACAGTCTAGGAACACTATTAGACAGTGTAGCTACACTAATAGACAGTCTAGCTACACTAACAGACAGTCTATGAACTCTAATAGACAGTGTAGCTAACTTATAGACTGTCGATGAAAACAAATATACAGTGTAGCTACTCTAACAGACAGTATAAGAAAACTAATAGACAGTGTAGCTACATTGATAGACAATCTAGCTACACTAACGGACAGTCTAGGAACATCAATAGACAATGTAGCTACACCAGTAGACAGTCTAGCTACACTAAAATACAGTATAGGAAAGCTTATAGACCGTGTAGCTATATTGATAGACAATCTAGCTACTCTAATAGACAGTCTAGCTACACTAATAGACAATGTAGCTACACTAGTAGAGAGTCTAGCTACGCTAACAGACAGTATAGGAAAACTAATTGACAGTGTAGCTATATTGATAGACAATCTGGCTACACTAATAGACAGTATATGAACACTAATAGACAGTGTAGCTACTCTAACAGACAGTATAAAAAAAAATAATAGACAGTGATGCTACATTGATAGACAATCTAGCTTCACTAACGGACAGTCTAGAAACATCAATAGACAATGTAGCTACACAAGTAGACAGTCTAGCTACACTAACAGACCGTCTATGAAAACTACTAGACAGTGTAGCTATATTGATAGACAATCTAGCTACACTAATAGACAGTCTAGGAACACTACTAGACAGTGTAGCTACTCTAATAGATAGTCTAGCTACACTAGTAGACAGTCTAGGAACACTATAAGACAGTGTAGCTACACTAATAGACAATCTAGCTACACTAATAGACAATCTAGCTACATTAATAGTCAGTCTAGGAACACTATAAGACAGTGTAACTACACTAATAGACAATCTAGCTACACTAATAGACGGTGTAGGAACACTATTAGACAGTATATGAACACTAATAGACAGTGTAGCTACTCTAACAGACAGTATAAGAAAACTAATAGACAGTGTAGCTACATTGATAGACAATCTAGCTTAACTAACGGACAGTCTATGAACATCAATAGACAATGTAGCTATACTAGTAGACAGTCTAGCTACACTAACAGACCGTCTATGAAAACTACTAGACAGTGTAGCTATATTGATAGACAATCTAGCTACACTAATAGACAGTCTAGGAACACTATTAGACAGTGTAGCTACTCTAATAGACAGTCTAGCTACACTAGTAGACAGTCTAGGAACACTATAAGACAGTGTAGCTACACTAAAAGACAATCTAGCTACACTAATAGACAGTCTAGGAACACTATAAGACAGTGTAGCTACACTAATAGACAGTCTAGCTACACTAACATACAGTCTTTGAACACTAATAGACAGTGTAGCTTCACTTATAGACATTCTAGCTACACTAATAGACAGTCTAGGAACACTATAAGACAGTGTAGCCACACTAATAGACAATCTAGCTACACTAATAGACAGTCTAGGAACACTATAAGACAGTTTAGCTACATTGATAGACAGTCTAGCTACACTAAAAGACAGTCTATGAAAACAAATAGACAGTGTAGCTACATTGATAATCAATCTAGTTACGCTAACAAACAGTCTAGGAACACTATTAGACAGTGTAGTTACACTAATAGACAGTCTAGGAAAACTATTAGACAGTGTAGCTACTCTAATAGACAGTCTAGCTACACTAATAGACAGTCTAGGAACACTATTAGACAGTGTAGCTACACTAATAGACAGTCTAGCTACACTAATAGACAGTCTAGGAACACTATAAGACAGTGAAGCTTCACTAGTGAACAGTCTAGCTACACTAATAGGCAGTCTAGGAACACTATTAGACAGTGTAGCTACACTAACAGACAGTCTATGAACTCTATTAGACAGTGTAGCTAACTAATAGACCGTCGATGAAAACAAATAGACAGTGTAGCTACTCTAACAGACAGTATAAGAAAACTAATAGACAGTGTAGCTAAATTGATAGACAATCTAGCTACACTAACGATCAGTCTAGGAACATCAATAGACAATGTAGCTACACTAGTAGACAGTCTAGCTACTCTAACCTAGAGTATAGGAAAACTAATAGACAGTGTAGCTATATTGATAGACAATCTAGCTTCTCTAAAATACAGTCTAGCTACACTAATAGACAGTCTAGGAACACTAATAGACAATGTAGATACACTAGTAGACAGTCTAGCTACACTAACAGACAGTATAGGAAACTAATAGACAGTGTAGCTATATTGATAGACAATCTAGCTACACTAATAGACAGTCTAGGAACACTATTAGACATTGTAGCTACACTAATAGACAGTCTAGCTACACGAACAGACAGTATATGAACACTAATAGACAGTGTAGCTACTCTAACAGACAGTATAAGAAAATTAAAAGACAGTGTAGCTACATTGATAGACAATCTAGCTACAAAAACGGACAGTCTAGGAACATCAATAGACAATGTAGCTACACTAGTAGACAGTCTAGCTACACTAACAGACCGTCTATGAAAACTAATAGACAGTGTTTCTATATTGATACACAATCTAGCTACACTAATAGACAGTCTAGGAACACTATTAGACAGTGTAGCTACACTAATAGACAGTCTAGCTACACTAGTAGACAGTCTAGGAACACTATTAGACAGTGTATCTACACTAATAGAAAATCTAGCTACACTAATAGACAGTCTAGGAACACTATTAGACAGTGTAGCTACACTGATAGACAGTTTAGCTACACTAACAGACAGTATATGAACACTAATAGACAGTGTAGCTACTCTAACAGACAGTATAAGAAAACTAATAGACAGTGTAGCTACATTGTTAGACAATCTAGCTTCACTAACAGACAGTCTATGAACACTAATTGACAGTGTAGCTTCTCTAATAGACCGTCTATGAAAACAAATAGAGAGTGTAGCTACAATGATAAACAATCTAGTTACGCTAACAGACAGCCTAGGAACACTATTAGACAGCGTAGCTACACTAATAGACAGTCTAGAAACACTATAAGACAGTGTAGCTACTCTAATAGACAGTCTAGGAACACTATTAGACAGTGTAGCTACTCTAATAGACAGTCTAGCTACACTAATAGACAGTCTAGGAACACTATTAGACAGTGTAGCTACACTAATAGACAGTCTAGCTACACTAGAAGACAGTCTAGGAACACTATAAGACAGTGTAGCTACACTAGTAGACAGTCTAGCTACACTAATAGACAGTCTAGGAACACTATTAGACAGTGTAGCTACACTAATAGACAGTCTGCTACAGTAACAGACAGTCTATGAACTCTAATAGACAGTCTAGCTAACTAATAGTCGTCGATGAAAACAAATAGACAGTGTAGCTACTCTAACAGACAGTATAAGAAAACTAAAAGACAGCGTAGCTACATTGATAGACAATCTAGCTACACTAACGGACAGTCTATGAACATCAATAGACAATGTAGCTACACTAGTAGACAGTCTAATTACACTAACATACAGTATAGGAAAACTAATAGACAGTGTAGCTATATTGATAGACAATCTAGCTACACTAATAGACAGTCTAGGAACACTATTAGACAGTGTAGCTACTCTAATAGACATTCTAGCTACACTAGTAGACAGTCTAGGAACACTATTGGACAGTGTAGCTACACTAATAGACAATCTAGCTACACTAATAGACAGTCTAGCTACACTAACAGATCGTCTATGAAAACTAATAGACAGTGTAGCTATATTGATAGACAATCTAGCTACACTAATTGACAGTCTAGGAACACTATTTGACAGTGTAGCTACTCTAATAGACAGTCTAGCTACACTAGTAGACAGTCTAGGAACACTATAAGACAGTGTAGCTACACTAATAGACAATCTAGCTACACTAATAGACAGTCTAGAAACACTATAAGACAGTGTAGCTACACTAATAGACAGTCTAGCTACACTAAGACACAGTCTACGCACACTTATAGACAGTGTAGCTACACTAATAAACAGTCTAGCTACACTAATAGACAGTCTAGGAACACTATAAGACAGTGAAGCTAGACTAATAGACAATATAGCTACACTAATAGACAGTCTAGGAACACTATAAGACAGTGTAGCGACATTAATAGAAAGTCTAGCTACACTAACAGACAGTCTATGAACACTAATAAACAGTGTAGCTTCTCTAATAGACCGTCTATGAAAACAAATAGACAGTGTAGCTACAATGAACAATCTGGTTACGCTAACACACAGTCTAGGAACACTATTAGACCGTGTAGCTACACTAATAGACAGTCTAGGAACACTATAAGACAGTGTAGCTACACTAGAAGACAGTCTAGCTACACTAATTGACAGTCTAGGAACACTATGAGACAGTGTAGTTACACTAATAGACAGTCTAGCTACACTAACAGACAATCTATGAACTCTAATAGAGAGTGTAGCTAACTAATAGACCATCGATGAAAACAAATAGACAGTGTAGCTACTCTAACAGATAGTATAAGAAAACTTATAGACAGTATAGCTACATTGATAGACAATCTAGCTACACTAACGGACAGTCTAGGAACATCAATAGACAATGTAGCTACACTAGTAGACAGTCTAGCTACACTAACATACAGTATAGGAAAACTAATAGACAGTGTAGCTATATTGATAGACAATCTAGCTACTCTAATAGACAGTCTTGTTACACTAATAGACAGTCTAGGAACACTAATAGACAATGTAGCTACACTAGTAGACAGTCTAGCTACACTAACAGACAGTATAGGAAAACTAATAGACAGTGTAGCTATATTGATAGACAATCTAGCTACACTAATAGACAGTCTAGGAACACTATTAGACAGTGTAGCTACACTAAAAGACAGTCTAGCTACACGAACAGACAGTATATGAACACTAATAGACAGTGTAGCTACTCTAACAGACAGTAAAAGAAAATTAAAAGACAGTGTAGCTACATTGATAGACAATCTAGCTACACTAACGGACAGTCTAGGAACATCAATAGACAATGTAGCTACACTAGTAGACAGTCTAGCTACACTAACAGACCGTCTATTAAAACTAATAGACAGTGTAGCTATATTGATACACAATCTAGCTACACTAATAGACAGTATCGGCCACTATTAGACAGTGTAGCTACACTAATAGACAGTCTAGCTACACTAGTAGACAGTCTAGGAACACTATTAGACAATGTAGCTACACTAATAGACAGTCTAGGAACACTATTAGACAGTGTAGCTACACTAATAGACAACCTAGCTACACTAATAGACAGTCTATGAAAACTAATAGACAGTGTTTCTATATTGATACACAATCTAGCTACACTAATAGACAGTCTAGGAACACTATTAGACAGTGTAGCTACACTAAAAGACAGTCTAGCTACACTAATAGACAGTCTAGGAACACTATTAGACAGTGTAGCTACACTGATAGACAGTTTAGCTACACTAACAGACAGTATATGAACACTAATAGACAGTGTAGCTACTCTAACAGACAGTATAAGAAAACTAATAGACAGTGTAGCTACATTGATAGACAATCTAGCTTCACTAACGGACAGTCTAGGAACATCAATAGACAATGTAGCTACACTAGTAGACAGTCTAGCTACACGTACAGACCGTCTATAAAAACTAATAGATAGTGTAGCTATATTGATAGACAATATAGCTACACTAATAGACAGTCTAGGAACACTATTAGACAGTGTAGCTACACTAATAGACAATCTAGCTACACTAATAGACAGTCTAGGAACACTATAAGACAGTGTAGCTACACTAATAGACAGTCTAGCTACACTAACAGACAGTCTATGAACACTAATAGACAGTGTAGCTACACTAATAGACAGTCTAGCTACACTAATAGACAGTCTAGGAACACTATAAGACAGTGTAGCTACACTAATAGACAATCTAGCTACACTAATAGACAGTCTAGGAACACTATAAGACAGTGTAGCTACATTAATAGACAGTCTAGCTACTCTAACGGACAGTCTATGAACGCTAATAGACAGTGTAGCTTCTCTAATAGACCGTCTTTGAAAACAAATAGACAGTGTAGCTACATTGATAAACAATCTAGTTACGCTAAAAGACAGTCTAGAAACACTATTAGACAGTGTAGCTACACTAATAGACAGTCTAGGAACACTATTAGACAGTGTAGCTACACTAATAGACAGTCTAGGAGGAACACTATAAGACAGTGTAGCTACACTAGTAAACAGTCTAGCTAAACTAATAGACAGTCTAGGAACACTATTAGACAGTGTAGCTACACTAATACACAGTCTAGCTACACTAACAGACAGTCTATGAACTCTAATAGACATTGTAGCTAACTAATAGACCGTCGATGAAAACAAATAGCCAGTGTAGCTACTCTAACAGACAGTATAAGAAACTAATAGACAGTGTAGATACATTGATAGACAATCTAGCTACACTAACGGTCAGTCTAGGAACATCAATAGACAATGTAGCTACACTAGTAGACAGTCTAGCTACACTAACATACAGTATAGGAAAACTAATAGACAGTGTAGCTATATTGATAGACAATCTAGCTACTCTAATAGACAGTCCAGGTACACTAATAGGCAGTCTAGGAACACTAAAAGACAATGTAGCTACACTAGTAGACAATCTAGCTACACTAACAGACAGTATAGGAAAATTAATAGACAGTGTAGTTATATTGATAGACAATCTAGCTACACTACTAGACAGTCTATGAACACTATTAGACAGTGTAGCTACACTAATAGACAGTTTAGCTACAAGAACAGACAGTATATGAACACTAATAGACAGTGTAGCTACTCTAACAGACAGTATAAGAAAATTAAAAGACAGTGTAGCTACATTGATAGACAATCTAGCTACACTAACGGACAGTCAAGGAACATCAATAGACAATGTAGCTACACTAGTAGACAGTCTAGCTACACTCACAGACCGTCTATGAAAACTAAGAGACAGTGTAGCTATATTGATACACAATCTAGCTACACTAATAGACCGTTTAGGAACACTATTATACAGTGTAGCTACATTGATAGACAATCTAGCTACACTAACGGACAGTCTAGGAACATCAATAGACAATGTAGCTACAATCTAGGAACAGTAATAGACAATGTAGCTACACTATTAGACAATGTAGCTACACTAATAGACAGTCTAGGAACACTATTAGACAGTGTAGCTACACTAATAGACAACCTAGCTACACTAATAGAGAGTCTAGGATCACTATTAGACAGTGTAGCTACACTGATAGACAGTCTAGCTACACTAACAGACAGTATATAACACTAATAGACAGTTTAGCTAACTAATAGACCATCGATGAAAACAAATAGACAGTGTAGCTACTCTAACAGATAGTATAAGAAAACTTATAGACAGTATAGCTACATTGATAGACAATCTAGCTACACTAACGGACAGTCTAGGAACATCAATAGACAATGTAGCTACACTAGTAGACAGTCTAGCTACACTAACATACAGTATAGGAAAACTAATAGACAGTGTAGCTATATTGATAGACAATCTAGCTACTCTAATATACAGTCTTGTTACACTAATAGACAGTCTAGGAACACTAATAGACAATGTAGCTACACTAGTAGACAGTCTAGCTACACTAACAGACAGTATAGGAAAACTAATAGACAGTGTAGCTATATTAATAGACAATCTAGCTACACTAAAATACAGTCTAGGAACACTATTAGACAGTGTAGCTACACTAAAAGACAGTCTAGCTACACGAACAGACAGTATATGAACACTAATAGACAGTGTAGCTACTCTAACAGACAGTAAAAGAAAATTAAAAGACATTGTAGCTACATTGATAGACAATCTAGCTACACTAACGGACAGTCTAGGAACATCAATAGACAATGTAGCTACACTAGTAGACAGTCTAGCTACACTAACAGACCGTCTATTAAAACTAATAGACAGTGTAGCTATATTAATACACAATCTAGCTACACTAATAGACAGTATCGGCCACTATTAGACAGTGTAGCTACACTAATAGACAGTCTAGCTACACTAGTAGACAGTCTAGGAACACTATTAGACAATGTAGCTACACTAATAGACAGTCTAGGAACACTATTAGACAGTGTAGCTACACTAATAGACAACCTAGCTACACTAATAGACAGTCTATGAAAACTAATAGACAGTGTTTCTATATTGATACACAATCTAGCTACACTAATAGACAGTCTAGGAACACTATTAGACAGTGTAGCTACACTAAAAGACAGTCTAGCTACACTAATAGACAGTCTAGGAACACTATTAGACAGTGTAGCTACACTGATAGACAGTTTAGCTACACTAACAGACAGTATATGAACACTAATAGACAGTGTAGCTACTCTAACAGACAGTATAAGAAAACTAATAGACAGTGTAGCTACATTGATAGACAATCTAGCTTCACTAACGGACAGTCTAGGAACATCAATAGACAATGTAGCTACACTAGTAGACAGTCTAGCTACACTAACAGACCGTCTATAAAAACTAATAGATAGTGTAGCTATATTGATAGACAATATAGCTACACTAATAGACAGTCTAGGAACACTATTAGACAGTGTAGCTACACTAATAGACAATCTAGCTACACTAATAGACAGTCTAGGAACACTATAAGACAGTGTAGCTACACTAATAGACAGTCTAGCTACACTAACAGACAGTCTATGAACACTAATAGACAGTGTAGCTACACTAATAGACAGTCTAGCTACACTAATAGACAGTCTAGGAACACTATAAGACAGTGTAGCTACACTAATAGACAATCTAGCTACACTAATAGACAGTCTAGGAACACTATAAGACAGTGTAGCTACATTAATAGACAGTCTAGCTACTCTAACAGACAGTCTATGAACGCTAATAGACAGTGTAGCTTCTCTAATAGACCGTCTATGAAAACAATTAGACAGTGTAGCTACATTGATAGACAATCTAGTTACGCTAAAAGACAGTCTAGGAACACTATTAGACAGTGTAGCTACACTAATAGACAGTCTAGGAACACTATTAGACAGTGTAGCTACACTAATAGACAGTCTAGGAGGAACACTATTAGACAGTGTAGATACTCTAATAGACAGTCTAGCTACACTAATAGACAGTCTAGCAACACTATCAGACAGTGAAGCTACACTAATAGACAGTCTAGCTACACTAATAGACAGTCTAGGAACACTATAAGACAGTGTAGCTACACTAGTAAACAGTCTAGCTAAACTAATAGACAGTCTAGGAACACTATTAGACAGTGTAGCTACACTAATACACAGTCTAGCTACACTAACAGACAGTCTATGAACTCTAATAGACAGTGTAGCTAACTAATAGACCGTCGATAAAAACAAATAGCCAGTGTAGCTACTCTAACAGACAGTATAAGAAACTAATAGACAGTGTAGCTACATTGATAGACAATCTAGCTACACTAACGGACAGTCTAGGAACATCAATAGACAATGTAGCTACACTAGTAGACAGTCTAGCTACACTAACATACAGTATAGGAAAACTAATAGACAGTGTAGCTATATTGATAGACAATATAGCTACTCTAATAGACAGTCCAGGTACACTAATAGGCAGTCTAGGAACACTAAAAGACAATGTAGCTACACTAGTAGACAGTCTAGCTACACTAACAGACAGTATAGGAAAATTAATAGACCGTGTAGTTATATTGATAGACAATCTAGCTACACTACTAGACAGTCTATGAACACTATTAGACAGTGTAGCTACACTAATAGACAGTTTAGCTACAAGAACAGACAGTATATGAACACTAATAGACAGTGTAGCTACTCTAACAGACAGTATAAGAAAATTAAAAGACAGTGTAGCTACATTGATAGACAATCTAGCTACACTAACGGACAGTCTAGGAACATCAATAGACAAGGTAGCTACACTAGTAGACAGTCTAGCTACACTCACAGACCGTCTATGAAAACTAAGAGACAGTGTAGCTATATTGATACACAATCTAGCTACACTAATAGACCGTTTAGGAACACTATTATACAGTGTAGCTACACTAATAGACAGTGTAGCTACACTAATAGACAGTCTAGCTACACTATAAGACAGTGTAGCTACACTAATAGACAGTCTAGGAACACTATTAGACAGTGTAGCTACACTAATAGACAATCTAGCTACACTAATAGACAGTTTAGGAACACTATCAGACAGTGTAGCTACACTGATAGACAGTCTAGCTACACTAATAGACAGTCTAGGAACAGTATAAGACAGTGTAGCTACACTAGTAGACAGTCTAGCTACTCTAATAGACAGTCTAGGAACACTATTAGACAGTGTAGCTACACTAATAGACAGTCTAGATACACTAACAGACAATCTATGAACTCTAATAGACAGTGTAGCTAACTATTAGACCGTCGATGAAAACAAATAGACAGTATAGCTACTCTAACGGACAGTATAAGAAAACTTTAAGACAGTGTAGCTACATTGATAGACAATCTAGCTACACTAACGGACAGTCTAGGAACATCAATAGACAATGTAGCTACAATCTAGGAACAGTAATAGACAATGTAGCTACACTATTAGACAATGTAGCTACACTAATAGACAGTCTAGGAACACTATTAGACAGTGTAGCTACACTAATAGACAACCTAGCTACACTAATAGAGAGTCTAGGATCACTATTAGACAGTGTAGCTACACTGATAGACAGTCTAGCTACACTAACAGACAGTATATAACACTAATAGACAGTGTAGCTACTCTAACAGACAGTATAAGAAAACTAATTGACAGTGTAGCTACATTGATAGACAATCTAGCTTCACTAACGGACAGTCTAGGAACATCAATAGACAATGTAGCTACACTAGTAGACAGTCTAGCTACACTAACAGACCGTCCATAAATACTAATAGACAGTGTATCTATATTGATAAACAATCTAGCTACACTACGAGACAGTCTATGAACACTATTAGACAGTCTAGCTACACTAATAGACAGTCTAGGAACTCTATAAGACAGTGTGGCTACACTAGTAGACAGTCTAGCTACACTAATAGACATTCTAGGAACACTGTTAGACAGTGTAGCTACACTAACAGACAATCTAGCTACACTATTAGACAGTCTAGGAACACTATTAGACAGTGTAGCTACTCTAATAGACAGTCTAGCTACACTAGTAGACAGTCTAGGAACACTATTAGACAGTGTAGCTACTCTAATAGACAGTCTAGCTACACTAGTTGACAGTCTAGGAACACTGTTAGACAGTGTAGCTACACTAATAGACAATCTAGCTTCACTAATAGACAGTCTAGGAACACTATTAGACAGTGTAGCTAAACTAATAGACAATCTAGCTACACTAATAGACAGTGTAGGAACACTATTAGACAGTGTAACTACACTGATAGACAGTCTAGCTAAGCTAACAGTCAGTATATGAACACTAACAGACAGTGTAGCTACTCTAACAGACAGTATAAGAAAACTAATAGACAGTGATGCTACATTGATAGACAATCTAGCTTCACTAACGGACAGTCTAGGAACATCAATAGACAATATAGCTACACTAGTAGACAGTCTAGCTACACTAACAGACCGTCTATGAAAACTAATATACAGTGTAGCTACACTAACAGACAATATAGGAAAACTAATAAACAGTGTAGCTTTATTGATAGACAATCTAGCTACACTAATTGACAGTCTAGGAACACTATTAGACAGTGTAGCTACACTATTAGACAATATAGCTACACTAATAGACAGTCTTGGAACACTATTAGACAGTGTAGCTAGACTAATAGACAGTCTAGCTACACTAACAGACAGTATATGAACACTAATAGACAGTCCAGCTACTCTAATAGACAGTCTAGGAACACTATTAGACAGTGTAGCTACACTAATAGACAGTTTAGCTACACTTATAGACAGTCTAGGAACACCAATAGACAGTGTAGCTACACTAATAGACAGTCTAGCTGCACTAATAGACAGTCTAGAAACACTATTAGACAGTGTAGCTACACTAATAGACAATCTAGCTACACTTATAGACAGTCTAGGAACACTATTAGACAGTGTAGCTACACTGATAGACAGTCTAGCTACACAAGAAGACAGTCTAGGAACACTATTAAACAGTGTTGCTACACTAATAGACAATCTAGCTACACTAATAGACAGTCTAGGAACACTATTAGACAGTGTAGCTACACTAATAGACAGTCTAGCTACACTAAGAGACAGTCTATGAACACTAATAGACAGTGTAGATACACTAATAGACAGTCTAGCTACATTAATAGACAGTCTAGGAACACTATAAGACAGTGTAGCTACACTAATAGACAATCTAGCTAAACTAATAGACAGTCTAGGAACACTATAAGACAGTGTAGCTACATTAATAAACAGTCTAGCTACACTAACAGACAGTCTATGAACACTAATAGACAGTGTAGCTTCTCTAATAGACCGTCTATAAAAAAACAAATAGACAGTGTAGCTACATTGATAAACAATCTAGTTACGCTAACAGACAGTCTAGGAACACTATTAGACAGTGTAGCTACACTAATAGACAGTCTAGGAACACTATTAGACAGTGTAGCTTCTCTAATAGACAGTCTAGCTACACTTATAGACAGTCTAGGAACACTATAAGACAGTGTAGCTACACTAGTAGACAGACAAACTACACTAATAGACAGTCTAGGAACACTATTAGACAGTGTAGCTACACTAATAGACAGTCTAGCTACACTTACAGACAGTCTATGAACTCTAATAGACAGTGTAGCTAACTAATAGACTGTCGATGAAAACAAATATACAGTGTAGCTACTCTAACAGACAGTATAAGAAAACTAATAGACAGTGTAGCTACACAGATAGACAATCTAGCTACACTAACGGACAGTCTAGGAACATCAATGACAATGTAGCTACACCAGTAGACAGTCTAGCTACACTAAAATACAGTATAGGAAAACTAATAGACCTTGTAGCTATATTGATAGACAATCTAGCTACTCTAATAGACAGTCTAGCTACACTAATAGACAGTCTAGGAACACTAATAGACAATGTAGCTACACTAGTAGACATTCTAACTACACTAACAGACCGTCTATGAAAACTAATAGACAGTGTAGCTACTCTAATAGACAGTCTAGCTACACTAGTTGACAGTCTAGGAACACTATTAGACAGTGTAGCTACACTAATAGACAATCTAGCTACACTAATAGACAGTCTAGGAACACTATAAGACAGTGTAGCTACACTAATAGACAATCTAGCTACACTAATAGACAGTGTAGGAACACTACTAGACAGTGTAACTACACTGATAGACAGTCTAGCTACACTAACAGACAGTATATGAACACTAATAGACAGTGTAGCTACTCTAACAGACAGTATAAGAAAACTAATAGACAGTTTAGCTACATTGATAGACAATCTAGCTTCACTAACGGACAGTCTAGGAACATCAATAGACAATATAGCTACACTAGTAGACAGTCTAGATACACTAACAGACCGTCTATGAAAACTAATAGACAGTGTAGCTATATTGATAGACAATCTAGCTACACTAACAGACAGTCTATGAACACTAATAGACAGTGTAGCTACACTTATAGACAGTCTAGCTACACTAATAGACAGTTTAGGAACACTATAAGACAGTGTAGCTACACTAATAGACAATCTAGCTACAATAATAGACAGTCTAGGAACACTATAAGACAGTGTAGCTACATTAATAGACAGTCTAGCTACACTAACAGACAGTCTATGAATACTAATAGACAGTGTAGCTTCTCTAATAGACCGTCTATGAAAACAAATAGACAGTGTAGCTACATTGATAAACAATCTAGTTACGCTAACAAACAGTCTAGGAACACTAGTAGACAGTGTAGCTACACTAACATACAGTATTGGAAAACTAATAGATAGTGTAGCTATATTGATAGACAATCTAGCTACTCTAATAGACAGTCTAGCTACACTAGTAGACAGTCTAGGAACACTAATAGACAATGTAGCTACACTAGTAGACAGTCTAGCTACACTAAAAGACAGTATAGGAAAACTAATAGACAGTGTAGCTATATTGATAGACAATCTAGCTACACTAATAGACAGTCTAGGAATACTATTAGACATTGTAGCTACACTAATAGACAGTCTAGCTACACGAACAGACAGTATATGAACACTAATAGACAGTGTAGCTACTCTAACAGACGGTATAAGAAAATTAAAAGACAGTGTAGCTACATTGATAGACAATCTAGGTACACTAACGGACAGTCTAGGAACATCAATAGACAATGTAGCTACACTAGTAGACAGTCTAGCTACACTAACAGACCGTCTATGAAAACTAATAGACAGTGTAGCTATATTGATAGACAATCTAGCTACACTAATAGACAGTCTAAGAAAACTAATAGACAGTGTAGCTATATTGATACACAATCTAGCTACAATAATAGTCTAGGAACACTATTAGACAGTGTAGCTACACTAATAGACAGTCTAGGAACACTATAAGACAGTGTAGCTACACTAATAGACAACCTAGCTACACTATGACAGTCTAGGAACACTATTAGACAGTGTAGCTACACTAATAGACAGTCTAGCTACACTAACAGACAGTCTATGAACACTAATAGACAGTATACGAACACTAATAGACAGTGTAGCTACTCTAACAAACAGTATAAGAAAACTAATAGACAGTGTAGCTACATTGATAAACAATCTAGCTTCACTAACAGACAGTCTAGGAACATCAATAGAAAATGTAGCTACACTAGTAGACAGTCTAGCTACACTAATAGACCGTCTATGAAAACTAATAGACAGTGTAGCTATATTGATAGACAATCTAGCTACACTAATAGACAGTCTAGGAACACTATTAGACAGTGTAGCTACTCTAATAGACGTTGTAGCTACACTAATAGACAGTCTAGGAACTCAATTAGACAGTGTAGCTACTCTAATAGACAGTCTAGCTACACTAATAGACAGTCTAGGAACACTATTAGACTGTGTAGCTACACTAATAGACAGTCTAGCTACACTTATAGACAGTCTAGGAACACTATAAGACAATGTAGCTACACAACTACACAGTGTAGCTACTCTAACAGACAGTATAAGAAAATTAAAAGACAGATTAGCTACATTGATAGACAATCTAGCTACACTAACGGACAGTCTAGGAACATCAATAGACAATGTAGCTACACTAGTAGACAGTCTAGCTACACTAATAGACAGTCTAGGAACACTATAAGACAGTGTAGCTACACTAATAAACAATCTAGCGACACTAATAGACAGTCTAGGAACACTATAAAACAGTGTAGCTACATTAATAGACAGTCTAGCTACACTAACAGACAGTCTATGAACACTAATAGACAGTGTAGCTTCTCTAATAGACCGTCTATGAAAACAAATAGACAGTGTAGCTACATTGATAAACAATCTAGTTACGCTAACAGACAGTCTAGGAACACTATTAGACAGTGTAGCTACACTAAAAGACAGTCTAAAACACTATTTGACAGTGTAGCTACTCTAATAGACAGTCTAGCTACACTAATAGACAGTCTATGAATACTATTAGACAGTGTAGGTACACTAATGGACAGTCTAGCTTCACTAATAGACAGTCTAGGAACACTATAAGACAGTGTAGCTACACTAGTAGACAGTCTAGCTACACTAATAGACAGTCTAGGAACACTATTTGACAGTGTAGCTACACTAATAGACAGCCTAGCTACACTAACAGACAGTCTATGAACTCTAATAGACAGTGTAGCTAACTAATAGACCGTCGATGAAAACAAATAGAGAGTGTTGCTACTCTAACAGACAGTATCAGAAAACTAATAGACAGTGTAGCTATATTGATAGACAATCTAGCTACACTAACGGACAGTCTAAGAACATCAATAGACAATGTAGCTACACTAGTAGACAGTCTAGCTACACTAACATACAGTATAGGAAAACTAATAGACAGTGTAGCTATATTCATAGACAATCTAGCTACTCTAATAGACAGTCTAGCTACACTAATAGACAGTCTAGGAACACTAATAGACAATGTAGCTACACAAGTAAACAGTCTAGCTACACTAACAGACAGTAAAGGAAAACTAATAGACAGTGTAGCTATATTAATAGACAATCTAGCTACACTAATAGACAGTCTAGGAACACTATTAGACAGTGTAGCTACATTAATAGACAGTCTAGCTACACGAACAGACAGTATATGCACACTTATAGACAGTGAAACTACTCTAACAGACAGTATAAGAAAATTAAAAGACAGTGTAGCTACATTGATAGACAATCTAGCTACACTAACGGACAGTCTAGTAACATCAATAGACAATGTAGCTACACTAGAAGACTGTCTAGCTACACTAACAGACCGTCTATGAAAACTAATAGACAGTGTAGCTATATTGATAGACAATCTAGCTACACTAATTGACAGTCTAGGAACACTATGAGACAGTGTAGCTACTCTAATAGACAGTCAAGCTACACTAGTAGACAGTCTAGGAACACTATTAGACAGTGTAGCTATATTGATAGACAATCTAGCTACACTAATAGACAGTCTAGGAACACTATAAGACAGTGTAGCTACACTAGTAGACAGTCTAGCTACACTAATAGACAGTCTAGGAACACTATTAGACAGTGTAGCTACACTAATAGACAGTCTAGTTACACTAACAGACAGTCTATGAACTCTAATAGACAGTGTAGCTAACTAATAGACCGTCGATGAAAACAAATAGACAGTGTAGCTACTCTAACAGACAGTATAAGAAAACTAATAGACAGTGAAGCTACATTGATAGACAATCTAGCTACACTAACGGACAGTCTAGGAACATCAATAGTCAATGTAGCTACACAAGTAGACAGTCTAGCTACACTAACATACAGTATAGGAAAACTAATAGACAGTGTAGCTATATTGATAGACAATCTTGCTACTCTAATAGACAGTCTAGCTACACTAATAGACAGTCTAGGAACACTAATAGACAATGTAGCTACACTAGTAGACAGTCTAGCTACACTAACAGACAGTATAGGAAAACTAATATACAGTGTAGCTATATTGATAGACAATCTAGCTACACTAATAGACAGTCTAGGAACACTATTAGACAGTGTAGCTACACTAATAGACAGTCTAGTTACACGAACAGACAGTATATGAACACTAATAGACAGTGTAGCTACTCTAACAGACAGTATAAGAAAATTAAAAAACAGTGTAGCTACATTGATAGGCAATCTAGCTACACTAACGGACAGTCTAGGAACATCAATAGACAGTCTAGCTACACTAACAGACCGTCTATAAAAACTAAAAGATAGTGTAGCTATATTGATACACAATCTAGCTACACTTATTGACAGTCTAGGAACACTATTAGACAGTGTAGCTACTCTAATAGACAGTCTAGCTACACTAGTATACAGTCTAGGAACACTATTAGACAGTGTAGCTACACTAATAGACAATCTAGCTACACTAATAGACAGTCTAGGAACACTATAAGACAGTGTAGCTACACTAATAGACAATCTAGCTACACTAATAGACAGTCTAGGAACACTATAAGACAGTTTAGCTACATTAATAGACAGTCTAGCTACACTAACAGACATTCTATGAACACTAATAGACAGTGTAGCTTTTCTAATAGACGGTCTGTGAAAACAAATAGACAGTGTAGCTACATTGATAAACAATCTAGTTACGCTAACAGACAGTCTAGGAACACTATAAGACAGTGTAGCTACACTAATAGACAGTCTAGAAACACTATTAGACAGTGTAGCTACTCTAATAGAAAGTCTAGCTACACTAATAGACAGTCTAGGAACACTATAAGACAGTGTAGCTACACTAGTAGACAGTCTAGCTACACTAATAGACAGTCTAGGAACACTATAAGACAGTGTAGCTACACTAGTAGACAGTCAAACTACACTAATAGACAGTCTAGGAACACTTAAAGACAGTGTAGCTACACTAATAGACAGACCGTCGATGAAAACAAATAGACAGTGTAGCTACACTAACAGACAGAATAGGAAAACTAATAGACGGTGAAGCTATATTGATAGATAATCTAGCTACACTTATAGACAGTCTAGGAACACTATTAGACAGTGTAGCTACACTAATAGACAGTCTAGCTACACGAACAGACAGTATATGAACACTAATAGACAGTGTAGCTACATTGATAGACAATCTAGCTACACTAACGGACAGTCTACGAACATCAATAGACAATGTAGCTACACTAGTAGACAGTCTAGCTACACTAACATACAGTATAGGAAAACTAATAGACAGAGTAGCTATATTGATAGACAATCTAGCTACTCTGATAGACAGTCTAGCTACACTAACGGACAGTCTAGGAACACTAATAGACAATGTAGCTACACCAGTAGACACTCTAGCTACACTAACAGACAGTATATGAACACTAATAGACAGTGTAGCTACTCTAATAGACAGTATAAGAAAAATAATAGACAGTGTAGCTACATTGATAGACAATCTAGCTACACTAACGGACAGTCTAGGAACATCAATAGACAATGTAGCTACACTAGTAGACAGTCTAGCTACACTAACAGACCGTCTATGAAAACAAATAGACAGTCTAGGAACACTATAAGACAGTGTAGCTACACTAATAGACAATCTAGCTACACTAATAGACAGTCTAGGAACACTATAAGACAGTGTAGCTACATTTATAGACAGTCTAGCTACACTAATAGACAGTCTATGAACACTAATAGACAGTGTAGCTTCTCTAATAGACCGTCTATGAAAACAAATAGACAGTGTAGCTACATTGATAAACAATCTAGTGACGCTAACAGACAGTCTAGGAACACTATTAGACAGTGTAGCTACACTAATAGACAGTCTAGGAACACTATTAGACAGTGTAGATACTCTAATAGACAGTCTAGCTACACTAATAGACAGTCTAGGAACACTATTAGACAATGTAGCTAAACTAATAGACAGTCTAGCTACACTAATAGACAGTCTAGGAACACTAAAAGACAGTGTAGCTACACTAAAAGACAGTCTAGCTACACTAGTAGACAGTCTAGAAACACTATTAGACAGTGTAGCTACACTAATAGACAATGTAGCTACACTAATAGACAGTCTAGGAACACTATAAGACAGTGTAGCTACACTAATAGACAACCTAGCTACACTAATAGACAGTCTAGGAACACTATTAGACAGTGTATCTACACTAATAGACAGTCTAGCTACACGAGCAGACAGTATATGAACACTAATAGACAGTGTAGCTACTCTAACAGACAGTATAAGAAAATTAAAAGACAGTGTAGCTACATTGATAGACAATCTAGCTACACTAACGGACAGTCTAGGAACATCAATAGACAATGTAGCTACACTAGTAGACAGTCTAGCTACACTAACAGACAGTCTCTGAAAACTAATAGACAGTGTAGCTATATTGATACACAATCTAGCTACACTAATAGAGAGTCTAGGAACAATATTAGACAGTGTAGCTACACTAATAGACAGTCTAGCTACACTAATAGACAGTCTAGGAACACTATTAGACAGTGTAGCTACACTAATAGACAATCTAGCTACACTAATAGACAGTCTAGGAACACTATTAGACAGTGTAGCTACACTGATAGACAGTCTAGTTACACTAACAGACAGTATATGAACACTAATAGACACAGTAGCTACTCTAAAAGACAGTATAAGAAAACTAATAGACAGTGTAGCTACATTGATAGACAATCTAGCTTCACTAATGGACAGTCTAGGAACATCAATAGACAATGTAGCTACACTAGTAGACAGTCTAGCTACACTAACAGACCGTCTATGAAAACTAATAGACAGTGTAGCTATATTGATAAACATTCTAGCTACACTAATAGACAGTCTAGGAACACTATTAAACAGTGTAGCTACTCTAATAGGCAGTCTAGCTACACTAGTAGACAGTCTAGGAACACTATTAAACAGTGTAGCTACACTAATAGACAATCTAGCTACACTAATTGACAGTCTAGGAACACTATAAGACAGTGTAGCTACACTAATAGACAGTCTAGCTTCACTAACAGACAGTCTATGAACACTAATAGACAGTGTAGCTACACTAATAGACAGTCTAGCTACACTAATAGACAGTCTAGGAACACTTTAAGACAGTGTAGCTACACTAATAGACAATCTAGCTACACTAATAGACAATCTAGGAACACTACAAGACAGTGTAGCTACATTAATAGACAGTCTAGCTACACTAAAAGACAGTCTATGAACACTAATAGACAGTGTAGCTTCTCTAATAGACCGTCTATGAAAACAAATAGACAGTGTAGCTACATTGATAAACAATCTAGTTAAGCGAACAGACAGTGTAGGAACACTATTAGACAGTGTAGCTACACTCATAGACAGTCTAGCTAAACTAGTAGACAGTGTAGCTACTCTAATAGACAGTCTAGCTACCCTAATAGACAGTCTAGCAACACTATTAGACAGTGTAGCTACACTAATAGACAGTCTAGCTACACCAATAGACAGTATAGGGACACTATAAGACAGTGTAGCTACACTATTTGACAGTCTAGCTACACTAATAGACAGTCTAGGAACACTATTAGACAGTGTAGCTACACCAATAGACAGTCTAGCTACACTAACAGACAGTCTATGAACTATAATAGACAGTGTAGCTAACTAATAGACCGTCGATGAAAACAAATAGACAGTGTAGCTCCTCTAACAGACAGTATAAGAAAACTAATAGACAGTGTAGCTACATTGATAGACAATCTAGCTACACTAACGGGCAGTCTAGGAACATCAATAGACAATGTAGCTACACTAGTAGACAGCCTAGCTACATTAACATACAGTATAGGAAAACTAATAGACAGTGTAGCTATATTGATAGACAATCTAGCTACTCTAATAGACAGTCTAGCTACACTAATTGACAGTCTAGGAACACTAATAGACAATGTAGCTACACTAGTAGACAGTCTTGCTACACTAAATTACAGTATATGAAAACTAATAGACAGTGTAGCTATATTGATAGACAATCTAGCTACACTAATAGAGAGTCTAGGAACACTATTAGACAGTCTAGCTACACGAACAGACAGTATATGAACACTAATAGACAGTGTAGCTACTCTAACAGACAGTATAAGAAAATTAAAAGACAGTGTAGCTACATTGATAGACAATCTAGCTTCACTAACGGACAGTCTAGGAACATCAATAGACAATGTAGCTACACTAGTAGACAGTTTAGCTACACTAACAGACCGTCTATGAAAACTAATAGACAGTGTAGCTATATTGATAGACAATCTAGCTACACTAATAGACAGTCTAGGAACACAATAATACAGTGTAGCTACTCTAATAGACAGTCTAGCTACACTAACAGACAGTCTATGAACACTAATAGACAGTGTAGCTATACTAATTGACAGTCTAGCTACACTAATAGACAGACTAGGACCACTATAAGACAGTGTAGCTACACTTATAGACAATCTAGCTACACTAATAGACAGTCTAGGAACACTATAAGACAGTGTAGCTACATAAATAGACAGTCTAGCTACACTAACAGACAGTCTATGAACACTAATAGACAGAGTAGCTTCTCTAATAGACCGTCTATGAAAACAAATAGACAGTGTAGCTACATTGATAAACAATCTAATTACGCTAACAGACAGTCTATGAACACTATTATACAGTGTAGCTACACTAATAGACAGTCTAGGAACACTATTAGACAGTGTAGCTACACTAACAGACATTATAGGAAAACTAAAAGACAGTGTAGCTATATTGATAGACAATCTAGCTACACTAATAGACAGTCTAGGAACACTATTAGACAGTGTAGCTACACTAATAGACAGTCTAGCTACACGAACAGACAGTATATGAACACTAATAGACAGTGTAGCTACTCTAACAGACAGCATAAGAAAATTAAAAGACAGTGTAGCTACATTGATAGACAATCTAGCTACACTAACGGACAGTCTAGGAACATCAATAGACAGTGTAGCTACACTAACAGACCGTCTATGAAAACTAATAGACAGTGTAGCTATATTGATACACAGTGTAGCTACACTAATAGACAGTCTAGCTACACTACCAGACAGTATATGAACACTAATAGACAGTGCAGCTACTCTAATAGACAGTCTAGGAACACTTTTAGACAGTGTAGCTACACTAATAGACAGTCTAGCTACACTAATAGACAGTCTAGGAACACTATTATACAGTGTAGCTACACTAATAGACAGTCTAGCTACACTAATAGACAGTCTAGGAACACTATTAGACAGTGTAGCTGCACTAATAGACAATCTAGCTACACTAATAGACAGTCTAGGAACACTATTAGACAGTGTAGCTACACTGATAGACAGTCTAGCTACACTAGAAGACAGTCGAGGAACACTATTAAACAGTGTAGCTACACTAAAAGACAATCTAGCTACACTAATAGACAGTCTAGGAACACTATAAGACAGTGTAGCTACACTAATTGACAGTCTAGCTACACTAACAGACAGTCTATGAACACTAATAGACAGTGTAGCTACACTAATAGACAGTCTAGCTACACTAATAGACAGTCTAGGAACACTATAAGACAGTGTGGCTACACAAATAGACAATCTAGCTACACTAATAGACAGTCTATGAACACTAATAAACAGTGTAGCTACACTTATATACAGTCTAGCTACACTAATAGACAGTCTAGGAACACTATTAGATAGTGTTGCTACATTAATAGACAGTCTAGCTACACGAACAGACAGTCTATGAACACTAATAAACAGTGTAGCTTCTCTAATAGACCGTCTATGAAAACAAATAGACAGTGTAGCTACATCGATATACAATCTAGTTACGCTAACAGACAGTCTAGGAACACTATTAGACAGTGTAGCTACACTAATAGAAAGTCTAGGAACACTCTTAGACAGTGTAGCTACTCTAATAGACAGTCTAGCTACACTAATAGACAGTCTAGGAACACTATAAGACAGTGTAGCTACACTAGTAGACAGTCAAGCTACACTAATAGACAGTCAAGGAACACTATTAGACAGTGTAGCTACACTAATAGACAGTCTAGCTACACTAACAGACAGTCTATGAACTCTAATAGACAGTGTAGCTAACTAATAGACCGTCGATGAAAACAAGTAGACAGTGTAGCTACTCTAACAGACAGTATAAGAAAACTAATAGACAGTGTAGCTTCATTGATAGACAATCTAGCTACACTAACGGACAGTCTAGGAACATCAAAAGACAATGTAGCTACACTAGTAGACAGTCTAGCTACTCTAACATACAGTATAGGAAAACTAATAGACAGTGTAGCTATATTGATAGACAATCTAGCTACCCTAATAGACAGTCTAGCTACACTAATAGACAGTCTAGGAACACTAACAGACAATGTAGCTACACTAGTAGACAGTCTAGCTAAACTAACAGACAGTATAGGAAAACTAATAGACAATGTAGCTATATTGATAGACAATCTAGCTACACTAAAAGACAGTCTAGGAACACTATTAGACAGTGTAGCTACACTAATAGACAGTCTAGCTACACGAACAGACAGTATATGAACACTAATAGACAGTGTAGCTACTCTAACAGACAGTATAAGAAAATTAAAAGACAGTGTAGCTACATTGATAGACAATCTAGCTACACTAGCGGACAGTCTAGGAACATCAATAGACAATGTAGCTACACTAGTAGACAGTATAGCTACACTAACAGACCGTCTATGAAAACTAATACACAGTGTAGCTTTATTGATACACAATCTAGCTACACTAATTGACAGTCTAGGAACACTATTAGACAGTGTAGCTACACTAATAGACAGTCAAGCTACACTACAAGACAGTCTAAGAACACTATTAGACAGTGTAGCTACACTAATAGACAGTCTAGCTACACTAACAGACAGTCTATGAACTCTAATAGACAGTGTAGCTACCTAATAGACCGTCGATGAAAACTAATAGACAGTGTAGCTACTCTAGCAGACAGTATAAGAAAACTAATAGACAGTGTAGCTACATTGATAGACAATCTAGCTACACTAACGGACAGTCTAGGAACATCAAAAGACAATGGAGCTACACTAGTAGACAGTCTAGCTACACTAACATACAGTATATGAAAACTAACAGACCGTGTAGCTATATTGATAGACAATCTAGCTACTCTAATAGACAGTCTAGCTACACTATTAGACAGTCTAGGAACACTAATAAAAAATGTATCTACACTAGTAGACAGTCTAGCTACACTAACAGACAGTATAGGAAAACTAATAGACAGTGTAGCTATATTGATATACAATCTAGCTACACTAATAGACAGTCTAGGAACACTATTAGACAGTGTAGCTACACTAATAGACAGTCTAGCTACACGAACAGACAGTATATGAACACTAATAGACAGTGTAGCTACTCTAACAGACAATATAAGAAAATTAAAAAGACAGTGTAGCTACATTGATAGACAATCTAACTTCACCAACGGACATTCTAGGAACATCAAAAGACAATCTAGCTACACTAGTAGACAGTCTATTTACACTAACAGACCGTCTATGAAAACTAATAGACAGTGTAGCTACTCTAACAGACAGTATAAGAAAACTAATAGACAGTGTAGCTACATTGATAGACATTCTAGCTACACTCATAGACAGTCTAGGAACACTATTAGACAGTGTAGCTACACTGATGGACAGTCTAGCTACACTAACAGACAGTATATGAACACTAATAGACAGTGTAGCTACATTGATAGACAATCTAGCTTAACTAACAGACAGTCTAGGAACATCAATAGACAATGTAGCTATACTAGTAGACACTCTAGCTACACTAACAGACCGTCTATGAAAACTAATAGACATTGTAGCTATATTGATAGACAATCTAGCTACACTAATAGACAGTCTAGAAACACTATTAGACAGTGTAGCTACACTAATAGACAGTCTAGCTACACTACCAGACAGTATATGAACACTAATAGACAGTGCAGCTACTCTAATAGACAGTCTAGGAACACTTTTAGACAGTGTAGCTACATTGATAGACAATCTAGCTACACTAACGGACAGTCTAGGAACATCAATAGACAGTGTAGCTACACTAGTAGACAGTCTAGCAACACTAACAGACCGTCTATGAAAACTAATAGACAGTGTAGCTATATTGAAACACAGTCTAGCTACATTAATAGACAGTCTAGAAACACTATTAGACAGTGAAGCTACACTAATAGACAGTCTAGCTACACTACCAGACAGTATATGAACACTAATAGACAGTGCAGCTACTCTAATAGACAGTCTAGGAACACTTTTAGACAGTGTAGCTACACTAATAGACAGTCTAGCTACACTACCAGACAGTATATGAACACTAATAGACAGTGCAGCTACTCTAATAGACAGTCTAGGAACACTATAAGACAGTGTAGCTACACTAATAGACAATCTAGCTACACTAATAGACAGTCTAGGAACACTATAAGCCAGTGTAGCTACACTGATAGACAGTCTAGCTACACTAGAAGACAGTCGAGGAACACTATTAAACAGTGTAGCTACACTAAAAGACAATCTAGCTACACTAATAGACAGTCTAGGAACACTATAAGACAGTGTAGCTACACTAATTGACAGTCTAGCTACACTAACAGACAGTCTATGAACACTAATAAACAGTGTAGCTACACTAATAGACAGTCTAGGAACACTATTAGACAGTGTAGCTATATTGATACACAGTGTAGCTACACTAATAGACAGTCTAGCTACACTACCAGACAGTATATGAACACTAATAGACAGTGCAGCTACTCTAATAGACAGTCTAGGAACACTTTTAGACAGTGTAGCTACACTAATAGACAGTCTAGCTACACTAATAGACAGTCTAGGAACACTATTATACAGTGTAGCTACACTAATAGACAGTCTAGCTACACTAATAGACAGTCTAGGAACACTATTAGACAGTGTAGCTACACTAATAGACAATCTAGCTACACTAATAGACAGTCTAGGAACACTATTAGACAGTGTAGCTACACTGATAGACAGTCTAGCTACACTAATAGACAGTCTAGGAACACTATAAGACAGTGTAGCTACACTAATTGACAGTCTAGCTACACTAACAGACAGTCTATGAACACTAATAGACAGTGTAGCTACACTAATAGACAGTCTAGCTACACTAATAGACAGTCTAGGAACACTATAAGACAGTGTAGCTACACAAATAGACAATCTAGCTACACTAATAGACAGTCTATGAACACTAATAAACAGTGTAGCTACACTTATATACAGTCTAGCTACACTAATAGACAGTCTAGGAACACTATTAGACAGTGTAGCTACATTAATAGACAGTCTAGCTACACGAACAGACAGTCTATGAACACTAATAAACAGTGTAGCTTCTCTAATAGACCGTCTATGAAAACAAATAGACAGTGTAGCTACATCGATATACAATCTAGTTACGCTAACAGACAGTCTAGGAACACTATTAGACAGTGTAGCTACACTAATAGAAAGTCTAGGAACACTCTTAGACAGTGTAGCTACTCTAATAGACAGTCTAGCTACACTAATAGACAGTCTAGGAACCCTATTAGACAGTGTAGCTACACTAGTAGACAGTCAAGCTACACTAATAGACAGTCAAGGAACACTATTAGACAGTGTAGCTACACTAATAGACAGTCTAGCTACACTAACAGACAGTCTATGAACTCTAATAGACAGTGTAGCTAACTAATAGACCGTCGATGAAAACAAGTAGACAGTGTAGCTACTCTAACAATCAGTATAAGAAAACTAATAGACAGTGTAGCTTCATTGATAGACAATCTAGCTACACTAACGGACAGTCTAGGAACATCAAAAGACAATGTAGCTACACTAGTAGACAGTCTAGCTACTCTAACATACAGTATAGGAAAACTAATAGACAGTGTAGCTATATTGATAGACAATCTAGCTACCCTAATAGACAGTCTAGCTACACTAATAGACAGTCTAGGAACACTAACAGACAATATAGCTACACTAGTAGACAGTCTAGCTAAACTAACAGACAGTATAGGAAAACTAATAGACAATGTAGCTATATTGATAGACAATCTAGCTACACTAATAGACAGTCTAGGAACACTAATAGACAATGTAGCTACACTAGTAGACAGTCTAGCTACACTAACAAACAGTATAGGAAAACTAATAGACAGTGTAGCTATATTGATAGACAATCTAGCTACACTAAAAGACAGTCTAGGAACACTATTCGACAGTGTAGCTACACTAATAGACAGTCTAGCTACACGAACAGACAGTATATGAACACTAATAGACAGTGTAGCTACTCTAACAGACAGTATAAGAAAATTAAAAGACAGTGTAGCTACATTGATAGACAATCTAGCTACACTAGCGGACAGTCTAGGAACATCAATAGACAATGTAGCTACACTAGTAGACAGTATAGCTACACTAACAGACCGTCTATGAAAACTAATACACAGTGTAGCTTTATTGATACACAATCTAGCTACACTAATAGACAGTCTAGGAACACTATTAGACAGTGTAGCTACACTAATAGACAGTCAAGCTACACTACAAGACAGTCTAAGAACACTATTAGACAGTGTAGCTACACTAATAGACAGTCTAGCTACACTAACAGACAGTCTATGAACTCTAATAGACAGTGTAGCTACCTAATAGACCGTCGATGAAAACTAATAGACAGTGTAGCTACTCTAGCAGACAGTATAAGAAAACTAATAGACAGTGTAGCTACATTGATAGACAATCTAGCTACACTAACGGACAGTCTAGGAACATCAAAAGACAATGGAGCTACACTAGTAGACAGTCTAGCTACACTAACATACAGTATATGAAAACTAATAGACCGTGTAGCTATATTGATAGACAATCTAGCTACTCTAATAGACAGTCTAGCTACACTATTAGACAGTCTAGGAACACTAATAAAAAATGTATCTACACTAGTAGACAGTCTAGCTACACTAACAGACAGTATAGGAAAACTAATAGACAGTGTAGCTATATTGATAGACAATCTAGCTACACTAATAGACAGTCTAGGAACACTATTAGACAGTGTAGCTACACTAATAGACAGTCTAGCTACACGAACAGACAGTATATGAACACTAATAGACAGTGTAGCTACTCTAACAGACAATATAAGAAAATTAAAAAGACAGTGTAGCTACATTGATAGACAATCTAACTTCACCAACGGACATTCTAGGAACATCAAAAGACAATCTAGCTACACTAGTAGACAGTCTATTTACACTAACAGACCGTCTATGAAAACTAATAGACAGTGTAGCTACTCTAACAGACAGTATAAGAAAACTAATAGACAGTGTAGCTACATTGATAGACATTCTAGCTACACTCATAGACAGTCTAGGAACACTATTAGACAGTGTAGCTACACTGATGGACAGTCTAGCTACACTAACAGACAGTATATGAACACTAATAGACAGTGTAGCTACATTGATAGACAATCTAGCTTAACTAACGGACAGTCTAGGAACATCAATAGACAATGTAGCTATACTAGTAGACACTCTAGCTACACTAACAGACCGTCTATGAAAACTAATAGACAGTGTAGCTATATTGATAGACAATCTAGCTACACTAATAGACAGTCTAGAAACACTATTAGACAGTGTAGCTACACTAATAGACAGTCTAGCTACACTACCAGACAGTATATGAACACTAATAGACAGTGCAGCTACTCTAATAGACAGTCTAGGAACACTTTTAGACAGTGTAGCTACATTGATAGACAATCTAGCTACACTAACGGACAGTCTAGGAACATCAATAGACAGTGTAGCTACACTAGTAGACAGTCTAGCAACACTAACAGACCGTCTATGAAAACTAATAGACAGTGTAGCTATATTGATACACAGTCTAGCTACATTAATAGACAGTCTAGAAACACTATTAGACAGTGTAGCTACACTAATAGACAGTCTAGCTACACTACCAGACAGTATATGAACACTAATAGACAGTGCAGCTACTCTAATAGACAGTCTAGGAACACTTTTAGACAGTGTAGCTACACTAATAGACAGTCTAGCTACACTACCAGACAGTATATGAACACTAATAGACAGTGCAGCTACTCTAATAGACAGTCTAGGAACACTATTAGACAGTGTAGCTACACTAATAGACAATCTAGCTACACTAATAGACAGTCTAGGAACACTATTAGACAGTGTAGCTACACTGATAGACAGTCTAGCTACACTAGAAGACAGTCGAGGAACACTATTAAACAGTGTAGCTACACTAAAAGACAATCTAGCTACACTAATAGACAGTCTAGGAACACTATAAGACAGTGTAGCTACACTAATTGACAGTCTAGCTACACTAACAGACAGTCTATGAACACTAATAAACAGTGTAGCTACACTAATAGACAGTCTAGCTACACTAATAGACAGTCTAGGAACACTATAAGACAGTGTAGCTACACAAATAGACAATCTAGCTACACTAATAGACAGTCTATGAACACTAATAAACAGTGTAGCTACACTTATAGACAGTCTAGCTACACTAATAGACAGTCTAGGAACACTATTAGACAGTGTAGCTACATTAATAGACAGTCTAGCTACAAGAACAGACAGTCTATGAACACTAATAGACAGTGTAGCTTCTCTAATAGACCGTCTATGAAAACAAATAGACAATGTAGCTACATCGATATACAATCTAGTTACGCTAACAGACAGTCTAGGAACACTATTAGACAGTGTAGCTACACTAATAGAAAGTCTAGGAACACTCTTAGACAGTGTAGCTACTCTAATAGACAGTCTAGCTACACTAATAGACAGTCTAGGAACACTATAAGACAGTGTAGCTACACTAGTAGACAGTCAAGCTATACTAATAGACAGTCAAGGAACACTATAAGACAGTGTAGCTACACTAACAGACAGTCTAGCTACACTAACAGACAGTCTATGAACTCTAATAGACAGTGTAGCTAACTAATAGACCGTCGACGAAAACAAATAGACAGTGTAGCTACTCTAACAGACAGTATAAGAAAACTAATAGACAGTGTAGCTTCATTGATAGACAATCTAGCTACACTAACGGACAGTCTAGGAACATCAAAAGACAATGTAGCTACACTAGTAGACAGTCTAGCTACTCTAACATACAGTATAGGAAAACTAATAGACAGTGTAGCTATATTGATAGACAATCTAGCTACCCTAATAGACAGTCTAGCTAAACTAATAGACAGTCAAGGAACACTAATAAAAAATGTATCTACACTAGTAGACAGTCTAGCTACACTAACAGACACTATAGGACTAATAGACAGTGTAGCTACATTGATAGACATTCTAGCTACACTAATAGACAGTCTAGGAACACTATTAGACAGTGTAGCTACACGAATAGACAGTCTAGCTACACTAACAGACCGTCTATGAAAACTAATAGACAGTGTAGCTATATTGATAGACAATCTAGCTACACTAATAGACAGTCTAGGAACACTATTAGACAGTGTAGCTACTCTAATAGACAGTCTAGCTACACTAGTAGACAGTCTTGTATCACTATTAGACAGTGAAGCTACACTAACAGACAATCTAGCTACACTAATAGACAGTCTAGGAACACTATAAGACAGTGTAGCTACAATAATAGACAGTCTAGTTACACTAACAGACAGTCTATGAACACCAATAGGCAGTGTAGCTACACTAATAGACAGTCTAGCAACACTAATAGACAGTCTAGGAACACTATAAGACAGTGTAGCTACATTAATAGACAATCTAGCTACACTAATAGACAGTCTAGGAACACTATAAGACAGTGTAGCTACATTAATAGACAGTCTAGCTACACTAACAGACAGTCTATGAACACTAATAGACAGTGTAGCTTCTCTAATAGACCGTCTATGAAAACAAATAGACAGTGTAGCTACATTGATAAACAATCTAGTTACGCTAACAGACAGTCTTGGAACACTATTAGACAGTGTAGCTACTCTAATAGACAGTCTAACTACACTAATAGACAGTCTAGGAACACTATTAGACAGTGTAGCTACACTAATAGACAGTCTAGCTTCACTAATATACAGTCTAGCTACACTAACAGACAGTCTATGAGCTCTAATAGACAGTGTAGCTAACTAATAGACCGTCGATGAAAACAAATAGACAGTGTTGCTACTCTAACAGACAGTATAAGAAAACTAATAGACAGTGTAGCTACATTGATAGACAATCTAGCTACACTAACGGATAGTCTAGAAACATCAATAGACCATGTAGCTACACTAGTAGAAAGTCTAGCTACACTTACATACAGTATAGGAAAACTAATAGACAGGGTAGCTATATTGATAGACAATCTAGCTACTCTAATAGACAGTCTAGGTACACTAATAGACAGTCTAGGTACACTAATAGACAATGTAGCTACACTAGTAGACAATCTAGTTACACTAACAGACAGTATAGGAAAACTAATAGACAGTGTAGCTATATTGATAGACAATCTAGCTACACTAATAGACAGTCTAGGAACACTATTAGACAGTGTAGCTACACTAATAGACAGTCTAGCTACACAAACAGACAGTATATGAACACTAATAGACAGTGTAGCAACTCTAATAGACAGTATAAGAAAATTAAAAGACAGTGTAGCTACATTGATAGACAATCTAGCTACACTAACGGACAGTCTAGGAACATCAATAGACAGTGTAGCTACACTAGTAGACAGTCTAGCTACACTAACAGACCGTTTATGAAAACTAATAGACAGTGTAGCTATATTGATACACAATCTAGCTACACTAATAGACAGTCTAGGAACCCTATTAGACAGTGTAGCTTCACTAATAGACAGTCTAGCTACACTAGTAAAAAGTCTAGGAACACTATTAGACAGTGTAACTACACTAATAGACAGTCTACTTACACTAATAGACAGTCTAGGAACACTAATAGACAGTGTAGCTACACTAATAGACAATCTAGCTACACTAAAAGACAGTCTAGGAACACTATAAGACAGTGTAACTACATTGATAGACAGTCTAGCTACACTAACAGACAGTATATGAACACTAATTGACAGTCTAGCTACACGAACAGACAGTATATGAACACTAATAGACAGTGTAGCTACTCTTATAGACAGTATAAGGAAAATTAAAAGACAGTGTAGCTACATTGATAGACAATCTAGCTTCACTAACGGACAGCCTAGGAACATCAATAGACAATGTAGCTACACTAGTAGACAGTCTAGCTACACTAACAGACCGTCTATGAAAACTAATAGACAGTGTAGCTATATTGAAAGACAATCTAGCTACACTAATAGACAGTCTAGGAACACTATTAGACAGTGTAGCTACTCTAGTAGACAGTCTAGCTACACTAATAGACAGTCTAGGAACACTATTAGACAGTGTAGCTACACTAATAGACAATCTAGCTACACTAATAGACAGTCTATGAACACAAAAATACAGTGTAGCTACACTAATAGACAGTCTAGCTACACTAATAGACAGTCTAGGAACACTATAAGACAGTGTAGCTACACTAATAGACAGTCTAGCTACAATAACAGACAGTCTAGGAACACTATAAGACAGTGTAGCTTCACTAATAGACAATCTAGCTACACTAATAGACAGTCTAGGAACACTATTAGACAGTGAAGCTACACTGATAGACAGTCTAGCTACACTAACAGACAGTATATGAACACTAATAGACAGTGTAGCTACTCTAACAGACAGTCTAGCTACACTAATAGACAGTCTAGGAACATTATAAGACAGTGTAGCTACACTAATAGACAGTCTAGCTACACTAACAGACAGTCTATGAACACTAATAGACAGTGTAGCTACATTGATAGACAATCTAGCTTCACTAATGGACAGTCTAGGAACATCAATAGACAATGTAGCTACACTAGTAAACAGTCTAGCTACACTAACAGACCGTCTATGAAAACTAATAGACAGTGTAGCTACATAAATAGACAGTCTAGGAACACTATTAGACAGTGTAGCTACTCTAATAGACAGTCTAGCTACACTAGTAGACGGTCTAGGAACACTATTAGACAGTGTAGCTACACTAATAGACAATCTAGCTACCCTAATAGACAGTCTATGAACACTATAAGACAGTGTAGCTACACTAATAGACAGTCTAGCTACACTTATAGACAGTCTAGGAACACTATAAGACAGTGTAGCTACACTAATACACAGTCTAGCTACACTAACAGACAGTCTATGAACACTAATAGACAGTGTAGCTACACTAATAGACAGTCTAGCTACACTAATAGACAGTCTAGGAACACTATAAGACAGTCTGGCTACACCAATAGACAGTCTAGGAACACTATAAGACAGTGTAGCTACATTAATAGACAGTCTAGCTACACTAACAGACAGTCTATGAACACTTATAGACAGTAACTTCTCTAATAGACCGTCTATGAAAACAAATTGACAGTGTAGCTACATTGATAAACAATCTAATTACGCTAACAGACAGTCTAGCTACATTATTAGACAGTGTAGCTACACTAATAGACAGTCTAGGAACACTATTAGACAGTTAACTACTCTAATAGACAGTCTAGGAACACTAATAGGCAGTCTAGGAACACTATAAGACAGTGTAGCTACACTAGAAGACAGTCAAGCTACACTAATAGACAGTCTAGAAACACTATTAGACAGTGTAGCTACACTTATAGACAGTCTAGCTACACTAACAGACAGTCTAACAGACAGTGTAGCTAACTAATAGACCGTCGATGAAAACAAATAGACAGTGTAGCTACTCTAACAGACAGTATAAGAAAACTAATAGACAGTGTAGCTACATTGATAGACAGTCTAGCTACACTAACAGACAGTCTATGAACACTAATAGACAGTGTAGCTTCTCTAATAGACCGTCTATTAAAACAAATAGACAGTGTAGCTACATTGATAAACAATCTAATTACGCTAACAGACAGTCTAGGAACATTATTAGACAGTGTAGCTACACTAATAGACAGTCTAGGAACACTATAAGATAGTGTAGCTACAAACAGACAGTCTATGAGCTTCACTAGTTAACAGTCTAGCTACACTAATAGACAGTCTAGGAACTCTATTTGACAGTGTAGCTACACTAACAGACAGTCTATGAACTCTAATAGACAGTGTAGCTAACTAATAGACCGTAGATGAAAACAAATAGACAGTGTAGCTACTCTAACAGACAGTATAAGAAAACTAATAGACAGTGTAGCTACATTGATAGACAATCTAGCTACACTAACAGACAGTCTAGGAACATCAATAGACAATGTAGCTACACTAATAGACAGTCTAGCTACTCTAACATACAGTATAGGAAAACTAATAGACAGTGTAGCTATATTGATAGACAATCTAGCTACTCTAAAAGACAGTGTAGCTACACTAATAGACAGTCAAGGAACACTAATAGACAATGTAGCTACACTAGTAGACAGTCTAGCTACTCTAACAGACAGTATAAGAAAATTAAAAGACAGTGTAGCTACATTGATAGACAATCTAGCTACACTAACGGACAGTCTAGGAACATCAATAGACAATGTAGCTACACTAGTAGACAGTCTAGCTACACTAACAGACCGTCTATGAAAACTAATACACAGTGTAGCTATATTGATACACAATCTAGCTACACTAATAGACAGTCTAGGAACACTATTAGACAGTGTAGCTACACTAATAGACAGTCTAGCTACACTAATAGACAGTTTAGGAACATGTAGCACTTTCATTGCTTGCATTACGGTACCTTATGAAAGTATATGTGGACCAATTTTAACGGTTATGAAACATCTAAGTGACACTTTTAATTAAAGTTTGTATATCAGGAAGAACCACTCCAAACATCACGATACTTGGACATATATGGATTAGTTTCATCTATTGACCTTATAATGTCCTGATACCAGCACTTAATATGGAAACCTGGAGATTTAATTAATATAATGACCAACGGGTGGTCGTCTTGATAAAACCTTGCAAGGCCGAACAATATTTCTAGACACTGCGGATTCAGATCAGCTGGCTTCTAGTGAGGTCGTCTGATCAGGTCTGCACTGTTTATATTTCAATTGGAAGCTTATACTGTTTTTTGGTTTTAAAAGAACTACAATTGGGTAGAATTTGAAATTAGTTGAGGTTATTCGGCATGGCAATGGTTAAAATATGTTTGGGAGATTTTCATGCCTTTGTTGTCTGAGTGACCGGAAGGAACAGACATCACTTGGACCAATGGAATGATTCCTTTTGCCTGATTTCACAACCCGAACCAAATGGATTGGTTGAAATTACTTATCAGCAATATTGCATGCTGGGAAGGCGAGAACTTTAAAACTGAAGATCTCGCCTCTCTTGGGCAGATTTCAGCTTGACTTAGAGAGTGAATTTGGCAAAGGGTTTCGGCATCGGGTTTTAAAAATTATTATTAAATTAAATAAATTATCGCTCCAGTTTAGGACTTGTAAAATAAATTGTCAAAATTGTGGTTTTTATTTTATTGACTTGAAAAAAAAGAAGAACACAACGCGAAGGAACAGTATTACACTAGTTATTTTGGTACCGTGCCACAGCATATTGACAGATATTGACAGTGGTACATAAGTAATTTTGGTCTGCATGACCAGGACAGAACTTGATCAGTGAACACCGTGGTGCTACATCAGTTATTTTGGTGTCCGTGCACAGTATCGAACTTTGGGAACCATACAGACATCGCTAGAAGTTGCATTGGTAAGTCTTTTTGACTTTACTTATCTGGGCTCTCTTATGCATTGAATAAAATTAAAATATTTGAGTTATCATATCAGTTGTCATATATAGGTTTAATCTGCTACTTGAAAAATAGTACCGTATCAAATTATTTTTTTTTCTGTTATTTACAAGGTGTTAAGAAATAGATTGGTGTTAATTTTTGTGTTTTTTATCTAAAATAATAATTTATAATTAAAAGGTAATTTTTTTATTACACATTATTGTTCTCAATTAATTTAATTCAATATGGCCGAATTTCAAGAATTAGCTAAAGCAATCAATGACAATTCTCAATGCTTGGTGCAGACTGCGCAAGGCATGAGTGAGCACAATCGAACAATGATTGAATGTACTAAACAAATTGTAGCAGAGGTTGGTAGTTTAGACCTAGGGAAAACGGAAAACAAAGAAAAAAGTATTGGCTTTGGGCAATTAAAGGTTTTTGATGGGAATCCAAAATTGTACGAAAACTGGATCAAAGATATAGAGAAAGCGGCTTTTCTCAATCATGCAAACGACCGCAAGAAGCAACTTCTTGCTTATCAATTTAGTACAGGACTTGTTTCAGACTATATAAAAAGATACTTAGAATCGGAGGAACACAAGGGCTGGGACCACTTAAAGGCGAGTTTGGCAAGTAGATTTTCTCCGGTTTTAGACGGACCGAAGGCATTTGAGCTTTTGGTTAGCCTTAAGCAAAATAAAGATGAAGATATCCAGTTTTTTGCTGAAAGATTGCTAGGTGCTGCGCAGCGAGCGTACCCACAACAAAATGATCATATACGACCCATTATAGAGTCTCAGTTACTGAGTATTTTCTTAGCAGGGATATGGGATAAAAACATTAGGGCGCAAGTAGAAAGAAGTGGGCCTAGAACTTTCGACAAGGCATATGCTATAGCCTTAAGGGAACAACAAATTTTCCAAAGGTGTACAGCCCAGAAGAGACAAGACGGGCCTGCACATAATAATGTTAGGGGTCATGAATCGATGGAGATTGACCATAATAGGAATAGCTTTTATAATGACCGTAGGAGAAGGTTAGAAAGACATGACAGGAATCCTAGACATGACAATAGGGACAGACATATGGACAGACGTTTCAATAACCGACCTAATGAGAGAGGGGGTATTAATCAGACAAGTCGCATAAGTTGTTGGGAATTCCATGAAGAGGGTCATAAAAGGGCCGAATGTCCAAAACGTTTAAACTAAATAGACCCAAGTATGTTGAAGCCGATACGCGGGTCAATAAACCAGTATCAAATGAGAAATATTTAGTTAATTTGACGGGAAATCCAAATAGTTGTTTAATTAAAATTGAGAAACAGAGAGTTAGGTGTCTTATAGATTCAGGGGCAACAACCTCCCTTATAAGTTGGAAATTTTATAATAATTTAATATTTAAACCTGGTTTACAAAGGTCTTCAGCACATCTAGAATCGGTTGATGGAACAGCCTTATCTTTAAAAGGAAAAGTTGAATTAAAATTTGAAATGAAGAGTTTAAAATTGGCTCATACTTTCTTTGTAGTAGATGGAATAAACAGAAACATTTTATTAGGGGATGATTGGTTAACCTCAAATGGAGTAAGAATGTATTTTGACCTAGGTTGTATTCGTGTTAAGGGTGTTTATGTGCCATTAGTAGCAGACAAACATATAAACTCAATTTGTCGGCTAAATCGTTCATTGACAGTAGCTCCTAATACATCATATGTATGTTGTGCTAGGAACAAGGGGAGTTTTGAGGCTGAAGGTGGTAGTGAGTTGCTAGTGCAGTCTTTTGATGATCACATGATATGTAATCAGCCTGGTGTAGAATTAGATGAGTCAGTGGTAAAATTAGATAGGACAGGAAAATTCCCGGTTAGTATTTCAAATTATACTAACAGGTATATTAGGCTTAAGAAGGGTTGTGTGATAGGCAGAGCAGTAGTTATGTCTAATGTATGTGAAGAACATTCAATAAGTCACATCAACAGGTCTAGTAGGCAGGAAACATCCACTTTGAATATGCCTAGTCAGGACGAAATTAAATCCCAAATACACACTGAGGAGAACCATAGGAAGTTAGTTGAGGAATTAGTCTTTAAGAACTTAGATGTATTTGCATTTAAGGACTCACAAGTGCTTGCTAGTGACTTGGTGAAAATGAAAATTGACCTTACTGATAAGACACCTTTCAAAATAAAGCCATATAGGTTGTCCTTAAATGACAAGAAGGTAGTAGATAAAGCGGTCAGAGAATGGGAAGAGTCAGGTATTATTTGTCGATCTAGAGGTCCTTACAGTTCAAGTACTGTGGTGGTAGATAAGAAGGACGGTTCAAAAAGGGTATGTATAGATTTCCGCCGTTTGAATAAAATTACAAAACCATATGTTTACCCTTTACCTACAATAGATCAGATCATTGGTAAGTTAGGTGGAGCACAATACATTAGTACATTTGAATTAAAATCTGGCTTTTTTGCTGTAGGAATCGAGCCTAGTAGTAGGGACTATACGGCATTTACATGTGCTAGGGGACAATTTCACTTCTGTCGGGCCCCTTTTGGCCTGAGAAATAGCCCTGCATGGTTCTGTGAACTTATGACCTTGGCCTTAGATGGTTTGGATGATTTTTGTTCATTTTATATGGACGATATTGTTGTCTGGTCGAAATCTTTAGATGAGCATATTCGGCATATTAACCAGCTATTTGAGAGAATAAGGAAGCATAAACTTAAGTTGTCACTTAAGAAAAGTCAGTTCATGAAAGCAGAATCTAACCACTTGGGTTTTATTGTGTCACCCGAAGGCGTACGTCCAGACCCCTTGAAAGTGGAGAGTATTCGTACTCTTGCCCCACCTACAAATGTTAAGGAATGTAGGAGTTTTGTTGCAATGTGCTCATACTACCGTAGGTTTGTTCCAAATTTTGCTAAGATAAGTGAACCTATAGTTGCGCTAACAAAGAAACATGCTAGGTTCAAATAGACGGAACAATGTCAGGAGGCATTCGATTTAATGAAAGAAAGTCTCACTGTCATTCCCTTACTTTCCTATCCAGACCCCAATAAAAGATTCATTCTTTACACTGATGCTTCAGACACTTGCATCGGTGCAGTTCTCTGTCAGGAATATACTGAGGGGGAAGAAACTTTTGAAAAGCCTGTGTATTTTATTTCACACAAATTAAACAAAAGTCAGATCAATTATAGCACTGTTGAAAAGGAGTGTTTCGCGATAATGTACTCGTTAGAACGCTTACATCACTGGGTGAGCTGTTCTCAAATCATATGTAAAACTGACCATATGCCCTTGAAGTACTTGTTAAGTAGTCACTTCAAAAATAGGAAAATAGCATCTTGGCAAATGAACAATGCCGAGTATAATATTGACATAGAGGATCTGCCCGGAAAACAGAACTTAATCGCGGATCTTATGAGTCGCCGACCCAATAATCATGAACCTGATGAAGGGGAGGTTCCGCAGCAAGTAACTTCTCATAAGGTAAATGTCATAGATTCTTCAAAATTTGACCCTATTAAGTATGTGAATGCAGAGTTACCTCTCTTGGATCTGGATGACAAGCCCAAATTAATTGACCTTGACACATATGATGAGCAGCAGAAAGATGATAGCATAGTTCAGCTGATAAAAAATCTAGATACCGGCAAGCTCTCAAAATCCTTGGAAAAGTCACTTATTGTGATTGACAATGTCTTATATTTTGTATCAGATGTTGATGGAACTCCACGTTTGCGGTTGTATTTACCTGATCATCTTACTAATGTAATGATCAAGGGGTATCATGATTTTGGCCACATGGGATTGGATAAGACGTATGATAATCTCAAGGTACGCTATTACTTTCCAAACATGTATAAGAGAATCAATGAATATGTTTCGAAGTGTGTCACTTGTCAAGAACGTAACATGAAACCAGTCAAACCACCAATGGGTGAAATGGATATTCCGGCATTTGCGGGTTGCAAATGGGCCGCTGATATTTCTGGTCCCTATAACGAAACTTTGTCAGGTAACACATATATCCTGACATTCATTTGTCTTTATTCATCATACATAGTGTGTTTTGCTATACCTGATAAGTGTAGTGATACCATTTGTTCTATATTGATCGAGAAAATTTTTCCTACATTTGGCTCCATGGTATCTTTGCTCACTGATAATGGTAAGGAATTTGTATCTGGGAAAATGGCCGACACCTTAGCAGCTCTTAATATCAAGCATATAACGACTTCTATTTATTCACCAATGTCTAACGGGGCCTGCGAAAGATCTCATCGAACATTACTGGATGTATTTTCAAAAAAACTTCAGGGTAATCCAGAGCCCTGGGACTTGTATCTGTCACAAGCCTGCGCGGCTATTAACTTTTCGGTCAATGAATCCAGTAAATTGTCTCCATTTTTTCTAATGTTCAATCGTGACCCAATCTTACCTGTTACCAATATTTTAAAGTGTAGACAGAGATATGCAGTAGAAGATGCATGTAAGTTAGCATTAGAGAAACAGCATGAAACATTTATGTTAGTACACAAAAACTTGAGACAAGCGAAAAAGCGCAATGCCAGGTATGCAAATGAGAATGCCAAGTATGTTAAACTAGAGGTAGGAGATTCTGTCTATTTGAAACAGCATGTCAGGAAGTCCAAGCTTGACAGGAAATGGCAGCCATTCTACAGAATAGTGAGTCAGAAGTCGCCGTATACCTTTGTCATCCGTAATCAGTTAGATGGTTCAATTAAGGAATCTCACGTCAGACATTTGCGATTGGCTAACATTAATGACTGGGAGATAACCAGGGAAGACAAGGAACGTCAAATGCAGAAGGCCAGAATGGTAGCCTCCCCTGATAACAGTGATTCTGAACCCGATGCAGAACCACCATTAGCCAAGCTGACTAAGATGAAGAGAAGACACAGATCAGGCAGTTCCAGTAAAGACGACATACCATTGCTAGAGCTTCAAAACCGGATCAAGGCCAGGAATAGGCAGCTGAAGCGTGAGTATGCAAATAGGGATGTCTCATCAAGCACAGACAGTTCTAGTGAATCAGACCTGAAGACTAGACATTCAGTCCACAATGATGACTCATCATTGGAGGGTAAGGATAACCAAGATCAAACACCCATGCACTATGACTCGGAGACGGATGAATACTACACTGATGTAGGTTCCACCGTTCCCAAACAGGAAAGTATGGAAGTAGATCAAGTAAATAGTGTAGATAACAATCAGAAGGAGCAGGTTAAGCAGCTTTTGAGCGCAGTGATAGGGCTTCTGAAATAGTTATCTTGTAGATAGTAGTTAATCAGTGAATTATGTAACATTCATTTTGTTATGTTTACATAGCTTTGTGGAAGCAGTTTATATTTTAGCACTCAGTAGTGCGTTGTTGCAACAGGTGTATTTATTGACTTAGTAGTCGGATATTTTCCGGTGCTAATGTTTTGGCATTTTGGCAATTTTTTATTGGTCAAGCTACTTGAATAGGTCAATGGGGTTATTGAGAAAGAGACTTGTAAGTTGTTAAAGAACAAGCATAATGACATATTTTGTGTTAGACGGTAGTTGACGTCTACTTACTGTAAGGTCTCGCGTAAGGACATGGGTTTTGCATAAAAGTAAAGGTTGATGTTAGCGACCACGCATTTGGGTCCTAATGAGTTATATTATATATTGTATTGCAGGTTGAGCAGGATGTTAAGGACTAACATTTTGATGCTCTTCTTATTGACAAGTGCAGGCGCATTAATGCACGAAAATGTATTCTTTCATAAGATTGAGGGTTTCTCAATGTCAAGATCAAAATGGCTTATTTCCTTTGTAATAGACCATAGTACATATGAGCGTTTCCTGGAGCGTTTAACAGGTGACATAAATAAGGTAGCCATTATGACTGATAAGGTGTTGAATGCTGCAGATACACCTGAGCATTCAAGGCTGAGAAATGAATATAAGGCCGTCCTTGAGGGTATGTGGGGAGAGATTTCTGTCATTAAGGGAGTTCACGCTGACATTGTAGAAAGTTACAATGACTATAGACTATTATAAGAGACGGACGGACAGGGCAGACACAAGCGTAAAGTGTTTGGCTGGCTGGGTGACCTAATGAGTGACGTGTTTGATCTTGCTACGAATGCTGAAATTTCTAGCATTCAAAGGAACGTGTATAAATTGGCAGCTAATCAAGACACTTTGATGCATGTTGTGGAAGAGTCGCTATCTATACTTAATGTATCCAGAATGGAAACAAAGGAAAACAGGCAAAGAATTAATGACTTGTTAATGCTAATTGGGTCAGTTGAGGATAAGGTTATTAATATGTCTAATCATTTAGAGCAAGAAATAAGAGAAGCCAGGACAATCGTGGTATTGTTTTCAAGGCTTAATACGTTAATAGGGGAACTAAAACTTGCCTTATCAAAATCAATGTACTTCTATGTACATTTCCAAATACAAATACAAGCAGTAGCTATGCAGAAACTGTCACCAACGACAATTCCTGCGGAGCGATTACGCAATATGTTACTCAAAATTAAGGACAAGTTGCCGCAGACAGTTGGTTTGCCACGTGATCCAGGTGCTCATTTATTTGATTACTATAAACTTTTATCGTGTATACCTATTTTTGATGGTAAACACATTATTATTTCAATAAGGGTTCCCTTGGTGGAATATTCACAACAATTTGATATTTTCCGTGCTTATTCTTTACCTGTGCCATTGTTAGGCAGGACAAGGGTTGATAAGGATGATAAAAAACTTTTAGCATACTCTAAACTAGAATCTAATTATTTGGCAATCAACTCAGATAGATCACAATATATTTTATTAATGGAAACTCAAGTTAAAGATTGTGTTCAATCAGGCTTGCAAATCTGTAATGTAAAAAGTCCTATAAGAAATGCTAATGTTGGGCTTAATTGTCTTTTAAGTAACTTCAATCAGGATAAGGTTCATGTCAAGAAATTTTGCAATGTCTGGATACATCAAACCACTTTACCAACTGTGTTTTATTTGTCTAATGATGTTTATTGGTTATTTTGCATAAGCCAACAGTATTTCACTTGTCATGTAAGAAAGAAGAAAGTGGAAGACAGCAAGTTGATCCACCATTTGGTTTTTTGACATTACATAAGTCGTGTCAGGCTACGTCAAATCATTTTTTCATTGTTAGGGTATTTTGAGGGTCATTCAACAGAGAACATCGAAAGCTTTGCAAGTAATATGTTGAAGGACTATAATATTTCAAACTTAAGGGTTTGGGATGACATAAATCGAATTGTTCCTTTTAGCAATGATACTATTAAAATTCCACCTAAATTGGATAATTTAGAAGATTTTCCATTGGGTAATTTGGTTGAAGACTTATGAAATAAATGGCAGATTGAGCCTATGGCAACAGAACATTTCCCACTATGGGGTTACTTAATAATTGTTATGTCTGTTATCATTATTCTTTGTGTTTTGGCCACATGCTTACTGAAATGTAAGTTCAAATTCTAAAAAAAAACATGCCCTGCCTTGTCATGAGAAAGCCCAAAATAAGGGAAGGTCATAAGACGAAATCAAGCGTGATGGAAGGTGATGACAACATGGTAGAAGTTGCCACCTCGCTACTGACAGACAAGGAACGAACGACTACATCCAACCAATTCATCAAGGAAAAGTTTGTGGTGCTGGACAAAAAAATAGACGACAACATTTTTATAATTATTGAATAGACCTCCACTTCGTTTCAGATAATGGAGAGTGACAATGGATACGTCCTCTGCAAGGACAGTTTGTATAACCTGTTGGAACTAGAAGATGAAGAGTCAGAGCATGAATGTTGGCTGAGGATGAACATTCCAAATTTTGTAGACAATCATTATCAACCCCTAATGAGTGTCACAGAACGGGTGGTTGTGGATATAGCAATAGACAAGATTACGTCGGGACACAATAAAGAAAGTGAAAACTGTAATGTAGAAACCCTACTCAAAATGTGTTTTGAGGCCAGAGATTTAGTTATACAATGTACGCCTTTCTTGAAGACCCAAAGAACCTACCCAGGGCATGTCTACATGTTGATATGCTATCATTTAGGAATACAATTGTATTCAGATGTGGAATACAGATACCTTTCCTATATAGACCTGAAATATATTGAGACTCATGTTAGGTGGTCTATGGCATTCCAAGCTATTTATGGGAACCATTAAGCATCTCAATTCTATGGACAACCTATGATGCTGAACAATGACTATATTTCTTTCAGAAGCCATGTCTCAAGGGATAGCCAGCCCAAGCGTACCCACTGATCCTTCACGGGTGAAAGAACTCCTGGAGGAAATGTACAAGCTCTATGACATCAATTTGTTACCACTTCAGAAGTGTATCCTTGGTGTTCACCTTATTGCAGAATTCACAGAACAAACAATGCTTCGAGATGAGAGGGAACTTAATTTAATCTCCTCTCTTTGTTTATGGAAGACAAGGACAAACCCAGAGACGAACCATATATCAATGAACTCTTTATCTATGGATGACCAGCAGTGTGACGAAGATAAGGACTAGAGGAACTCCTAATATAAACTTATATTGAAAGATGTGTATAATCAAGACTTTTTTATGTTACATGCCTTCCTATGTTATGCATTCATAGACAATCACATGAGGCTTAAATCTTATGCCTCATGGCGATTGTCTGGCATCATCGGGAGGAATGTAGCACTTTCATTGGGTGCATTACGGTACCTTATGAAAGTATATGTGGACCAATTTTAACGGTTATGAAACATTTAAGTGACACTTTTAATTAAAGTTCGTATATCAGGAAGAACCACTCCAAACATCACGATACTTGGACATATATGGATTAGTTTCATCTATTGACCTTATAATGTCCTGATACCAGCACTTAATATGGAAACCTGGAGATTTAATTAATATAATGACACGGGGTTGTGGTCTTGATAAAACCTTGCAAGGCCGAACAATATTTCTAGACACTGCGGATTCAGATCAGCTGGCTTCTAGTGAGGTCGTCTGATCAGGTCTGCACTGTTTATATTTCAATTCGAAGCTTATACTGTTTTTTGGTTTTAAAAGAACTACAATTGGGTAGAATTTGAAATTAGTTGAGGTTATTCAGCATGGCAATGGTTAAAATATGCTTGGGAGATGTTCATGCCTTTGTTGTCTGAGCGACCGGAAGGAACAGACATCACTTGGACCAATGGAATGATTCCTTTTGCCTGATTTCACAACCCGAACCAAATGGATTGGTTGAAATTACATATCAGCAATATTGCATGCTGGGAAGGCGAGAACTTTAAAACTGAAGATCTCGCCTCTCTTGGGCAGATTTCGGCTTGACTTAGAGAGTGAATTTGGCAAAGGGTTTCGGCATTGGGTTTTAAAAATTATTATTAAATTAAATAAATTATCGCTCCAGTTTAGGACTTGTAAAATAAATTGTCAAAATTGCGGTTTTTATTTTATTGACTTGAAAAAAAAGACGAACACAGCGCGAAGGAACAGTATTACACTAGTTATTTTGGTACCGTGCCACAGCATATTGACAGATATTGACAGTGGTACATAAGTAATTTTGTTCCGCATGACCAGGACAGTACTTGATCAGAGAACACCGTGGTGCTACAAACACTATTAGACAGTGTAGCTACACTAATAGACAGTCTAGCTACACTAACAGACAGTCTATGAACTCTAATAGACAGTGTAGCTACCTAATAGACCGTCGATGAAAACAAATATACAGTGTAGCTACTCTAACAGACAGTATAAGAAAACTAATAGACAGTATAGCTACATTGATAGACAATCTAGCTACACTAACGGACAGTCTAGGAACATCAATAGACAATGTAGCTACACTAATAGACAGTCTAGCTACACTAACATACAGTATAGGAAAACTAATAGACCGTGTAGCTATATTGATAGACAATCTAGCTACTCTAATAGACAGTCTAGCTACACTAATAGACAGTCTAGGAACACTAATAGACAATGTAGCTACACTAGTAGACAGTCTAGCTACACTAACAGACAGTATAGGAAAACTAATAGACAGTGTAGCTATATTGATAGACAATCTAGCTACACTAATAGACAGTCTAGGAACACTATTAGACAGTGTAGCTACACTAATAGACAGTCTAGCTACACGAACAGACAGTATATGAACACTAATAGACAGTGTAGCTACTCTAACAGACAGTATAAGAAAATTAAAAGACAGTGTAGCTACATTGATACACAATCTAGCTACACTAACGGACAGTCTAGGAACATCAAAAGACAATGTAGCTACACTAGTAGACAGTCTAGCTACACTAACAGACCGTCTATGAAAACTAATAGACAGTGTAGCTATATTAATAGACAATCTAGCTACACTAATAGACAGTCTAGGAACACTATTAGACAGTGTAGCTACTCTAATAGACAGACTAGCTACACTAGAAGACAGTCTAGGAACACTATTAGACAGTGTAGCTACACTTATAGACAATCTAGCTACACTAATAGACAGTCTAGGAACACTATTAGACAGTGTAGCTACACTGATAGACAGTCTAGCTACACTAACAGACAGTATATGAACACTAATAGACAGTGTAGCTACTCTAACAGACAGTATAAGAAAACTAATAGACAGTGTAGCTACATTGATAGACAACCTAGCTTCACTAACGGACAGTGTAGGAACATCAATAGACAATGTAGCTACACTAGTAGACAGTCTAGCTACACTAACATACAATATAGGAAAACTAATAGACCGTGTAGCTATATTGATTGTCTAGCTAATAGACAGTGTAGCTACTCTAACAGACAGTATAAGAAAATTAAAAGACAGTGTAGCTACATTGATAGACAATCTAGCTTCACTAACGGAGAGTCTAGGAACATCAATAGACAATGTAGCTACTCTAGTAGACAGTCTAGCTACACTAACAGTCCGTATATGAAAACTAATAGACAGTGTAGCTATATTGATAGACAATCTAGCTACACTAATAGACAGTCTAGGAACACTATTAGACAGTGTAGCTACTCTCATAGACAGTCTAGCTACACTAGTAGACAGTCTAGGAACACTATTAGACAGTGTAGCTACACTAATAGACAGTCTAGCTACACTAACAGACAGTCTATGAACACTTATAGACAGTGTAGCTACACTAATAGACAGTCTAGCTACACTAATAGACAGTCTAACTAATAGACCGTCGATGAAAACAAATAGACAGTGTAGCTACTCTAACAGACAGTATAAGAAAACTAATAGTAGCTTCATTGATAGACAATCTAGCTACACTAACGGACAGTCTAGGAACATCAATAGACAATGTAGCTACACTAGAAGACAGTCTAGCTACACTAACATACTGTATAGGAAAACTAATAGACAGTGTAGCTATATTGATAGACAATCTAGCTTCTCTAATAGACAGTCTAGGAACACTATAAGACAGTGTAGCTACATTAATAGACAGTCTAGCTACACGAACAGACAGTATATGAGACAGTATAGGAAACTAATAGACAGTGTAGCTATATTGATAGACAATCTAGCTACACTAACGGATAGTTTGGAACATCAATAGTCCATGTAGCTACACTAGTAGACAGTCTATCTACATTAACATACTGTATATTAAAACTAATAGACAGTGTAGCTATATTGATAGACAATCTAGCTTCTCTAATAGACAGTCTAGCTATACTATTAGACAGTCTAGGAACACTAATAGACAATGTAGCTACACTAGTAGACAGTCTAGCTACACTGACAGATAGTATAGGAAAACTAATAGACAGTGTAGCTATATTGACAGACAATCTAGCTACACTAATAGACAGTCTAGGAACACTATAAGACAGTGTAGCTACATTAGTAGACAGTCTAGCTACACGAACAGACAGTATATGAACACTAATAGACAGTGTAGCTACTCTAACAGACAGTATAAGAAAATTAAAAAACAGTGTAGCTACATTGATAGACAATCTAGCTACACTAACGGACAGTGTAGGAACATCAATAGACAATGTAGCTACACTAGTAGACAGTCTAGCTACACTAACAGACCATCTATGAAAACTAATAGACAGTGTAGCTATATTGATACACAATCTAGCTACACTAAAAGACAGTCTAAGAAAACTATTAGACAGTTTAGCTACTCTAAAAGACAGTCTAGCTACACTAGTAGACAGTCTAGGAACACTATTAGACAGTGTAGCTACACTAATAGACAATCTTGCTACACCAATGGACAGTCTATGAACACTATAAGACAGTGTAGCTACACTAATAGACAGTCTAGCTACACTAACAGACAGTCTATGAACACTAATAGACAGTGTAGCTACACTAATAGACAGTCTAGGAACACTATTAGACAGTGTAGCTACACTAATAGACAGTCTAGGAACACTATTAGACAGTGTAGCTACTCTAATAGACAATCTAGCTACACTAATAGACAGTCTAGGAACACTATTAGACAGTGTAGCTACACTAATAGACAGTCTAGCTACACTAATAGACAGTCTAGGAACACTATTAGACAGTGTAGCTACACTAATAGACAGTCTAGCTACACTAATAGACAGTCTAGGAACACTATTAGACAGTGTAGCTACACTAATAGACAATCTTGCTACACTAATAGACAGTCTAGAAACTCTATTAGACAGTGTAGCTACACTGATAGACAGTCTAACTACACTAGTAAACAGTCTAGGAACACTATTAAACAGTGTAGCTACACTAATGGACAATCTAGCTACACTAATAGAGAGTCTAGGAACACTATAAGACAGTGTAGCTACACTAATAGACAGTCTAGCTACACTAACAGACAGTCTATGAACACTAATAGACAGTGTAGCTACACTAATAGACAGTCTAGCTACACTAATAGACAGTCTAGGAACACTATAAGACAGTGTAGCTACACTAATAGTAAATCTAGCTACACTAATAGACAGAGTAGGAACACTATAAAACAGTGTAGCTACATTAATAGACAGTCATGCTACACTAACAGACAGTCTATGAACACTAATAGACAGTGTAGCTTCTCTAATAGACCGTCTATGAAAACAAATAGACAGTGTAGCTACATTGATAAACAATCTAGTTACGCTAACAGACAGTGTAGGAAAACTATTAGACAGTGTAGCTACTATAATAGACAGTCTAGCTACACTAATAGACAGTCTAGGAACATTATAAGACAGTGTAGCTACACTAGTATACAGTCAAGCTACACTAATAGACAGTCTAGCTACACTAACAGGCAGTCTAGCTCACTAATAGACAGTGTAGCTAACTAATAGACCGTCGATGAAAGCAAATAGACAGTGTAGCTACTCTAACATACAGTATAAGAAAACTAATAGACAATGTAGCTACATTAAAAGACAATCTAGCTACACTAACGGACAGTCTAGGACCATCAATAGACAATGTAGCTACACTAGTAGACAGTCTAGCTACTCTAACATACAGTATAGGAAAACTAATAGACAGTGTAGCTATATTGATAGACAATCTAGCTACTCTAATAGACAGTCTAGCTACACTAATAGACAGTCTAGGAACACTAATAGACAATGTAGCTACACTAGTAGACAGTCTAGCTACACTAACAGACAGTAAAGGAAAACTAATAGACAGTGTAGCTATATTGATAGACAATCTAGCTACACAAATAGACAGTCTAGGAACACTATTAGACAGTGCAGCTACACTAATAGACAGTCTAGCTACACGAACAGACAGTATATGAACACTAATAGACAGTGTAGCTACTCTAACAGACAGTATAAGAAAATTAAAAGACAGTGTAGCTACATTGAAAGACAATCTAGCTGCACTAACGGACAGTCTAGGAACATCAATAGACAATGTAGCTACACTAGTAGACTGTCTAGCTACACTAACAGACCGTCTATGAGAAGTAAATACACAGTGTAGCTATATTGATACACAATCTAGCTACACTAATAGACAGTCTAGGAACACTATTAGACAGTGTAGCTACACTAATAGACAGTCTAACTACACTAGTAGACAGTCTAGTAACACTATAAGACAGTGTAGCTACACTAATAGACAGTCTAGCTCACTAATAGACAGTCTAGGAACACTATTAGACAGTTTAGCTACACTAATAGACAATCTTGCTACACTAATAGACAGTCTAGGAACACTATTAGACAGTGTAGCTACACTGATAGACAGTCTAGCTACACTAACAGACAGTATATGAACAATAATAGACAGTTTAGCTACTCTAACAGACAGTATAAGAAAACTAATAGACAGTGATGCTACATTGATAGACAATCTAGCTTCACTAACGGACAGTCTAGGAACATCAATAGACAATGTAGCTACACTAGTAGACAGTCTAGCTACACTAACAGACCGTCTATGAAAACTAATAGACAGTGTAGCTATATTGATACACAATCTAGCTACACTTATAGACAGTCTAGAAACACTATTAGACAGTGTAGTTACACTAATAGACGGTCTAGCTACACTAGTAGACAGTCTAGGAACACTATAAGACAGTGTAGCTACACTAATAGACAGTCTAGCTCACTAATAGACAGTCTAGGAACACTATTAGACAGTGTAGCTACACTAATAGACAATCTTGCAACATTAATAGATAGTCTAGGAACACTATTAGACAGTTTAGCTACACTGATAGACAGTCTAGCTACACTAACAGACAGCATATGAACAATAATAGACAGTGTAGCTACTCTAACAGACAGTATAAGAAAACTTATAGACAGTGATGCTACATTGATAGACAATCTAGCTTCACTAATGGACAGTCTAGGAACATCAATAGACAATGTAGCTACATTAGTAGACAGTCTAGCTACACTCATAGACCGTCTTTGAAAACTGATAGACAGTGTAGCTACATTGATAGACAACCTAGCTACACTAACGGACAGTCTAGGAACATCAATAGACAATGTAGCTACACGAGTAGACAGTCTAGCTACACTAACAGACCGTCTATGAAAACTAATATACAGTGTAGCTATATTGATACACAATTTAGCTACACTAATAGACAGTCTAGAAACACTATTAGACAGTGTAGCTACACTAATAGACAATCTAGCTACACTAATAGACAGTCTAGGAACACAATAAGACAGTGTAGCTACACTAATAGACAGTCTAGCTACACTAACAGACATTCTATGAACACTAATAGACAGTGTAGCTACACTAATAGACAGTCTAGCTACACTAATAGACAGTCTAGGAACACTATTAGACAGTGTAGCTACACAAATAGACAATCTTGCTACACTAATAGACAGTCTAGAAACACTATTAGACAGTGTAGCTACACTGATAGACAGTCGAGCTACACTAGTAGACAGTCTAGGAACACTATTAAACAGTGTAGCTACACTAATAGACAATCTAGCTACACTAATAGACAGTCAAGGAACACTATAAGACAGTGTAGCTACACTAATAGACAGTCTAGCTACACTAATAGACAGTCTAGGAACACTATAAGACAGTGTAGCTACACTAATAGACAATCTAGCTACTTTAATAGACAGTCTATGAACACTATAAGACAGTGTAACTACATAAATAAACAGTCTAGCTACACTAACAGACAGTCTATGAACACTAATAGACAGTGTAGCTTCTCTAATAGACCGTCTATGAAAACAAATTGACAGTGTAGCTACATTGATACACAAGCTAGTTACGCTAACAGACAGTCTAGGAACACTATTAGACAGTGTAGCTACACTTATAGACAGTCTAGGAAAATTATTAGACAGTGTAGCTACTATAATAAACAGTCTAGCTACACTAATAGACAGTCTAGGAACACTATAAGACAGTGTAGCTACACTAGTATACAGTCAAGCTACACTAATAGACAGTCTATGAACACTATTAGACAGTGTAGCTACACTAATAGACAGTCTAGCTGCACTAACAGACAGTCTATGAACTCTAATAGTCAGTGTAGCTAACTAATAGACCGTCGATGAAAACAAATAGACATTGTAGCTACTCTAACAGACAGTATAAGAAAACTAATAGACAGTGTAGCTACATTGATAGACAATCTAGCTACACTAACGGACAGTCAAGGAACATCAATAGACAATGTAGCTACACTAGTAGACAGTCTAGCTACACTAACATACAGTATAGGAAAACTAATAGACAGTGTAGCTACACTAATAGACAGTCTAGCTACACTAGTTGACAGTCTAGGAACACTATAAGACAGTGTAGCTACACAAATAGACAGTCTAGCTCACTAATAGACAGTCTAGGAACACTATTAGACAGTGAAGCTACACTAATAGACAATCTAGCTACACTAATAGACAGTCTAGGAACACAATAAGACAGTGTAGCTACGCTAATAGACAGTCTAGCTACACTAAAAGACAGTCTAGGAACACTATTAGACAGTGTAGCTACACTAATAGACAATCTAGCTACACTAATAGACAGTCTAGGAACACTATTAGACAGTGTATATGAACAATAATAGACAGTGTAGCTACTCTAACAGACAGTATAAGAAAACTAATAGACAGTGATGCTACATTGATAGAAAATCTAGCTTCACTAACGGACAGTCTAGGAACATCACTAACAGACCGTCTTTGAAAACTAATAGACAGTGTAGCTACATTGATAGACAATCTAGCTACACTAACGGACAGTCTAGGAACATCAATAGACAATGTAGCTACACTAGTAGACAGTCCAGCTACACTAACAGACCGTCTATGAATACTAATAGACAGTGTAGCTATATTGATACACAATCTAGCTACACTAATAGACAGTCTAGAAACACTATTAGACAGTGTAGCTACACTAATAGACATTCTAGCTACACTAGTAGACAGTCTAGGAACACTATAAGACAGTGTAGCTACGCTAATAGACAGTCTAGCTACACTAAAAGACAGTCTAGGAACACTATTAGACAGTGTAGCTACACTAATAGACAATCTAGCTACACTAATAGACAGTCTGGGAACACTATTAGACAGTGCAGCTACACTAATAGACAGTCTAGCTACACGAACAGACAGTATATGAACACTAATAGACCGTGTAGCTTCTCTAACAGACAGTATAAGAAAATTAAAAGACAGTGTAGCTACATTGAAAGACAATCTAGCTACACTAACGGACAGTCTAGGAACATCAATAGACAATGTAGCTACACTAGTAGACTGTCTAGCTACACTAACAGACCGTCTATGAGAAGTAAATACACAGTGTAGCTATATTTATACACAATCTAGCTACACTAATAGACAGTCTAGGAACACTTTTAGACAGTGTCGCTACACTAATAGACAGTCTAACTACACTAGTAGACAGTCTAGTAACACTATCAGACAGTGTAGCTACACTAATAGACAGTCTAGCTCACTAATAGACAGTCTAGGAACACTATTAGACAGTGTAGCTACACTAATAGACAATCTTGCTACACTAATAGACAGTCTAGGAACACTATTAGACAGTGTAGCTACACTGATAGACAGTCTAGCTACACTAACAGACAGTATATGAACAATAATAGACAGTTTAGCTACTCTAACAGACAGTATAAGAAAACTAATAGACAGTGATGCTACATTGATAGACAATCTAGCTTCACTAACGGACAGTCTAGGAACATCAATAGACAATGTAGCTACACTAGTAGACAGTCTAGCTTTACTAACAGACCGTCTATGAAAACTAATAGACAGTGTAGCTATATTGATACACAATCTAGCTACACTAATAGACAGTCTAGAAACACTATTAGACAGTGTAGCTACACTAATAGACAGTCTAGCTACACTAGTAGACAGTCTAGGAACACTATAAGACTTTGTAGCTACACTAATAGACAGTCTAGCTCACTAATAGACAGTCTAGGAACACTATTAGACAGTGTAGCTACACTAATAGACAATCTTGCAACATTAAAAGATAGTCTAGGAACACTATAAGACAGTGTAGCTACACTGATAGACAGTCTAGCTACACTAACAGACAGTATATGAACAATAATAGACAGTGTAGCTACTCTAACAGACAGTATAAGAAAACTAATAGACAGTGATGCTACATTGATAGACAATCTAGCTTCACTAACGGACAGTCTAGGAACATCAATAGACAATGTAGCTACATTAGTAGACAGTCTAGCTACACTAACAGACCGTCTTTGAAAACTAATAGACAGTGTAGCTACATTGATAGACAACCTAGCTACACTAACGGACAGTCTAGGAACATCAATAGACAATGAAGCTACACGAGTAGACAGTCTAGCTACACTAACAGACCGTCTATGAAAACTAATAGACAGTGTAGCTATATTGATACACAATCTAGCTACACTAATAGACAGTCTAGAAACACTATTAGACAGTGTAGCTACACTAATAGACAATCTAGCTACACTAATAGACAGTCTAGGAACACAATAAGACAGTGTAGCTCCACTAATAGACAGTCTAGCTACACTAACAGACATTCTATGAACACTAATAGACAGTGTAGCTACACTAATAGACAGTCTAGCTACACTAATAGACAGTCTAGGAACACTATTAGACAGTGTAGCTACACTAATAGACAATCTTGCTACACTAATAGACAGTCTAGAAACACTATTAGACAGTGTAGCTACACTGATAGACAGTCGAGCTACACTAGTAGACAGTCTAGGAACACTATTAAACAGTGTAGCTACACTAATAGACAATCTAGCTACACTAATAGACAGTCAAGGAACACTATAAGACAGTGTAGCTACACTAATAGACAGTCTATCTACGCTAATAGACTGTGTAGCTACACTAATAGACAATCTAGCTACACTAATAGACAGTCTAGGAACACTATAAGACAGTGTAACTACATTAATAGACAGTCTAGCTACACTAACAGACAGTCTATGAACACTAATAGACAGTGTAGCTTCTCTAATAGACCGTGTATGAAAACAAATAGACAGTGTAGCTACATTGATACACAATCTAGTTACGCTAACAGACAGTCTAGGAACACTATTAGACAGTGTAGCTTCACTAATAGACAGTCTAGGAAAACTATTAGACAGTGTAGCTACTATAATAGACAGTCTAGCTACACTAATAGACAGTCTAGGAACACTATAAGACAGTGTAGCTACACTAGTATACAGTCAAGCTACACTTATAGACAGTCTAGGAACACTATTAGACAGTGTAGCTACACTAATAGACAGTCTAGCTACACTAACAGACAGTCTATGAACTCTAATAGACAGTGTAGCTAACTAATAGACCGTCGATGAAAACAAATAGACAGTGTAGCTACTCTAACAGACAGTATAAGAAAACTAATAGACAGTGTAGCTACATTGATAGACAATCTAGCTACACTAACGGACAGTCAAGGAACATCAATAGACAATGTAGCTACACTAGTAGACAGTCTATCTACACTAATAGACCGTCTATGAAAACTAATAGACAGTGTAGCTATATTGATAGACAATCTAGCTACACTAATAGACAGTCTAGTAACACTATTAGACGGTGTAGCTACTCTAATAGACAGTTTAGCTACACTAGTAGACAGTCTAGGAACACTATTAGACAGTGTAGCTACACTAAAAGACAATCTAGCTACACTAATACCAGTCTAGGAACACAATAAGACAGTGTAGCTACACTAATAGACAGTCTAGCTACACTAACAGACAGTCTATGAACTCTAATAGACAGTGTAGCTAACTAATAGACCGTCGATGAAAACAAATAGACAGTGTCGCTACTCTTACAGACATTATAAGAAAACTAATAGACAGTGATGCTACATTTATAGACAATCTAGCTTCACTAACGGACAGTCTAGGAACATCACTAACAGACCGTCTTTGAAAACTAATAGACAGTGTAGCTACATTGATAGACAATCTAGCTACACTAACGGACAGTCTAGGAACATCAATAGAAAATGTAGCTACACTAGTAGACAGTCTAGCTACACTAACAGACCGTCTATGAATACTAATAGACAGTGTAGCTACACTAAAAGACAGTCTAGGAACACTATTAGACAGTGTAGCTACACTAATAGACAATCTAGCTACACTAATAGACAGTCTAGGAACACTATTAGACAGTGTAGCTACACTGATAGACAATCTAGCTACACTAACAGACAGTATATGAACACTAATAGACAGTGTAGCTACTCTAACAGACAGTATAAGAAAATTAAAAGACAGTGTAGCTACATTGATAGACAATCTAGCTTCACTAACTGACAGTCTAGGAACATCAATAGACAATGTAGCTACACTAGTAGACAGTCTAGCTACACTAATAGACCGTCTATGAAAACTAATAGACAGTGTAGCTTCTCTAATAGACCGTCTATGAAAACAAATAGACAGTGTAGCTACATTGATAAACAATCTAGTTACGCTAACAAACAGTCTAGGAACACTATTAGACAGTGTAGCTACACTAATAGACAGTCTAGGAACACTATTAGACAGTGTAGCTACTCTAATAGACAGTCTAGCTACATTAATAGACAGTCTAGGAACACTATTAGACAGTGTAGCTACACTAATAGACAGTCTAGCTACACTAATAGACAGTCTAGGAACACTATAAGACAGTGTAGCTACACTAGTAAACAGTCTAGCTACACTAATAGACAGTCTAGGAACACTATTAGACAGTGTAGCTACACTAATAGACAGTCTAGCTACACTAAGAGACAGTCTATGAACTCTAAAAGACAGTGTAGCTAACTAATAGACCGTCGATGAAAACAAATAGACAGTGTAGCTACATTGATAGACAATCTAGCTACACTAACGGACAGTCTAGGAACATCAATAGACAATGTAGCTAAACTAGTAGACAGTCTAGCTACACTAACATACAGTATAGGATAATTAATAGACCGTGTAGCTATATTGATAGACAATCTAGCTTCTCTAATAGACAGTCTAGCTACACTAATAGACAGTCTATGAACACTTAAAGACAATGTAGCTACACTAGTAGACCGTCTAGCTACACTAACAGACAGTATAGGAAAACTAATAGACAGTGAAGCTATATTGATGGACAATCTAGCTACACTAATAGACAGTCTAGGAACACTATTAGACAGTGTAGCTACACTAATAGACAGTCTAGCTACACGAACAGACAGTATATGAACACTAATAGACAGTGTAGCTACTCTAACAGACAGTATATGAAAATTAAAAGACAGTGTAGCTACATTGATAGACAATCTAGCTACACTAACGGACAGTCTAGGAACATCAATAGACAATGTAGCTACACTAGTAGACAGTCTATTTACACTAACAGACCGTCTATGAAAACTAATAGACAGTGTAGCTATATTGATACACAATCTAGCTACACTAATAGACAGTCTAGGAACACTATTAGACAGTATAGCTACTCTAATAGACAGTCTAGCTACTCTAACAGACAGTATACGAAAATTAAAAGACAGTGTAGCTACATTGATAGACAATCTAGCTACACTAACGGACAGTCTAGGAACATCAATTGACAATGTAGCTACACTAATAGACAGTCTAGCTACACTAATAGACAGTCTAGGAACACTATAAGACAGTGTAGCTACACTAGTAAACAGTCTAGCTACACTAATAGACAGTCTAGGAACACTATTAGACAGTGTAGCTACACTAACAGACAGTCTATGAACTCTAATAGGCAGTGTAGCTAACTAATAGACCGTCGATGAAAACAAATAGACAGTGTAGCTACTCTAACATACAGTATAAGAAAACTAATAGACAGTGTAGCTACATTGATAGACAATCTAGCTACACTAACGGACAGTCTAGGACCATCAATAGACAATGTAGCTACACTAGTAGACAGTCTAGCTACTCTAACATACAGTATAGGAAAACTAATAGACAGTGTAGCTATATTGATAGACAATCTAGCTACTCTAATAGACAGTCTAGCTACACTAATAGACAGTCTAGGAACACTAATAGACAATGTAGCTACACTAGTAGACAGTCTAGCTACACTAACAGACAGTATAGGAAAACTATTAGACAGTGTAGCTATATTGATAGACAATCTAGCCACACTAATAGACAGTCTAGGAACACTATTAGACAGTGTAGCTACACTAATAGACATTCTAGCTACACTAACAGACCGTCTATGAATACTAATAGACAGTGTAGCTATATTGATACACAATCTAGCTACACTAGTAGACAGTCTAGGAACACTATTAGACAGAGTAGCTACACTAATAGACAATCTAGCTACACTAATAGACAGTCTAGGAACACTATTAGACAGTGTAGCTACACTAATAGACAATCTAGCTACACTAATAGACAGTCTTGGAACACTATAATACAGCGTAGCTACACTGATAGACAGTCTAGCTACACTAACAGACAGTCTATGAACTCTAATAGACAGTGTAGCTAACTAATAGACCGTCGATGAAAACGAATAGACAGTATAGCTACTCTAACAGACAGTATAAGAAAACTAATAGACAGTGTAGCTACATTGATAGACAATCTAGCTACACTAATAGACAGTCTAGGAACACTATTAGACAGTGAAGCTACACTGATAGACAGTCTAGCTACACGAACAGACAGTATATGAACACTAATAGACAGTGTAGCTACTCTAACAGACAGTATGAGAAAACTTATAGACAGTGTAGCTACATTGATAGACAATCTAGCTTCACTAACGGACAGTCTAGGAACATCAATAGACAATGTAGCTATACTAGTAGACAGTCTAGCTTCCCAAAAAGACCGTCTATGAAAACTAATAGACAGTGTAGCTATATTGATAGACAATCTAGCTACACTAAAAGACAGTCTAGGAACACTATTAGACAGTATAGCTACTCTAATAGACAGTCTAGCTACACTAGTAGACAGTCTAGGAACACTATTAGACAGTGTAGCCACACTAATAGACAATCTAGCTACACTAATAGACAGTCTAGGAACACTATTAGACAGTCTAGCTACACTAGTAGACAGTCTAGCTACACTAACAGACCGTCTATGAAAACTAATAGACAGTGTAGCTATATTGATAGACAATCTAGCTACACTAAATGACAGTCTAAGAAAACTATAAGACAGTGTAGCTACACTAATAGACAGTCTAGCTACACTAGTAGACAGTCTAGGAACACTATTAGACAGTGTAGCTACACTAATAGACAATCTAGCTACACTAATAGACAGTCTAGGAACACAATAAGACAGTGTAGCTACACTAATAGACAGTCTAGCTACACTAACAGACAGTCTAGGAACACTAATAGACAGTGTAGCTACACTAATAGACAGTCTAGCTACACTAATAGACTGTCTAGGAACACTATAAGACAGTGTAGCTACACTAGTAAACAGTCTAGCTACACTAATAGACAGTCTAGGAACACTATTAGACAGTGTAGCTACACTAATAGACAGTCTAGCTACACTAACAGACAGTCTATGAACTCTAATAGACAGTGTAGCTAACTAATAGACCGTCGATGAAAACAAATAGACAGTGTAGCTATATTGATAGACAATATAGCTACACTAATAGACAGTCTAGGAACACTATTAGACAGTGTAGCTACTCTAATAGACAGTCTAGCTACACTTGTAGACAGTCTAGGAACACTATTAGACAGTGTAGCTACACTAATAGACAGTCTAGCTACACTAGTAGACAGTCTAGGAACACTATTAGACAGTGTAGCCTCACTAATAGACAATCTAGCTACACTAATAGACAATCTAGGAACACTATAAGACAGTGTAGCTACACTAGTAAACAGTCTAGCTACACTAACAGACCGTCTATATAAATTAATAGACAGTGTAGCTATATTGATAGACAATCTAGCTACACTAAATGACAGTCTAAGAAAACTATTAGACAGTGTAGCTACTCTAATAGACAGTCTAGCTACACTAGTAGACAGTCTAGGAACACTATTAGACAGTGTAGCTACACTAATAGACAATCTAGCTACACTAACAGACAGTCTATGAACACTAATAGACAGTATAGCTACACTAATAAACTGTCTAGGAACACTATAAGACAGTGTAGCTACACTAACAGACAGTCTAGCTACACTAATAGACAGTCTAGGAACACTATAAGACAGTGTAGCTACACTAGTAGACAGTCTAGCTACACTAATAGACAGTGTAGGAACACTATTAGACAGTGTAGCTACACTAATAGACAGTCTAGTTACACTAACAGACAGTCTATGAACTCTTATAGACAGTGTAGCTAACTAATAGACCGTCGATGAAAACAAATAGACAGTGTAGCTACTCTAACAGACAGTATAAGAAAACTTATAGACAGTGTAGCTACATTGATAGACAATCTAGCTACACTATCGGACAATCTAGGAACATCAATATACAATGTAGCTACACTAGTAGACAGTCTAGCTACACTAACATACAGTATAGGAAAACTAATAGACAGTGTAGCTACACTAATAGACAATGTAGCTGCTCTAATAGACAGTCTAGCCACACTAATAGACAGTCTAGGAACACTAATAGACAATGTAGCTACACTAGTAGACAGTCTAGCTACACTAACAGACAGTATAGGAAAACTAATAGACAGTGTAGCTATATTGATATACAATCTAGCTACACTAATAGACAGTCTAGAAACATTATTAGACAGTGTAGCTACACTAATAGACAGTCTAGCTACACGAACAGACAGTATATGAACACTAATAGACAGTGTAGCTACTCTAACAGACAGTATAAGAAAATTAAAAGACAGTGTAGCTAAATTGATAGACAATCTAGCTCTACTAACGGAGAGTCTAGGAACATCAATAGACAATGTAGCTACACTAGTAGACAGTCTAGCTAAACTTACAGACCGTCTATGAAAACTAATAGACAGTGTAGCTATATTGATACACAATCTAGCTACACTAATAGACAGTCTATGAACACTATTAGACAGTGTAGCTACACTAATTGACAGTCTAGCTACACTAGTAGACAGTCTAGGAACACTATTAGACAGTGTAGCTACACTAATAGACAGTCTAGCTACACTATTAGACAGTGTAGCTACACTAATAGACAGTCTAGCTACACTAATAGACAGTCTAGGAACACTATTAGACAGTGTAGCTACACTAATAGACAATCTAGCTACACTAATAGACAGTCTAGGAACACTACTAGACATTCTAGGAACACTATTAGACAGTGTAGCTACACTAATCGACAGTCTAGCTACACTAATAGACAGTCTAGGAACACTATAAGACAGTGTAGCTACACTAATAGACAATCTAGCTTCACTAATAGACAGTCTAGGAACACTATAAGACAGTGTAGCTACATTCATATACAGTCTAGCTACACTAACAGACAGTCTATGAACACTAATATACAGTGTAGCTTCTCTAATAGACCGTCTATGAAAACAAATAGACAGTGTAGCTACATTGATAAACAATCTAGTTACGCTAACAGACAGTCTAGGAACACTATTAGACAGTGTAGCTACACTAATAGACAGTCTAGGAACACTATTAGACAGTGTAGCTACTCTAATAGACAGTCTAGCTACACTAATAGACAGTCTAGGAACACAATTAGACAGTGTAGCTACACTAATAGACAGTCTAGCTACACTAATAGACAGTCTAGGAACACTATAAGACAATGTAGATACACTAGTAGACAGTCTAGCTACAATAATAGACAGTCTAGGAACACTATAAGACAGTGTAGCTTCACTTATAGACAGTCTAGCTACACTAACAGACAGTCTATGAACTCTAATAGACAGTGTAGCTAAATAATAGACCGTCGATGAAATTAAATAGACAGTGTAGCTACTCTAACAGACAGTATAAGAAAACTAATAGACAGTGTAGCTACATTGATAGACAATCTAGCTACACTAACGGATAGTCTAGGAACATCAATAAACCATGTAGCTACACTAGTAGACAGTCTAGCTACACTAACATACAGTATAGGAAAACTAATAGACAGTGTAGCTATATTGATAGACAATCTAGCTACTCTAATAGACAGTAAAGCTACACTAATAGACAGTAAAGGAACACTTATAGACAATCTAGCTACACTAGTAGACAGTCTAGCTACACTAGTAGACAGTAAAGGAAAACTAATAGACAGTGTAGCTATATTGAAAGACAATCTAGCTTCACTAATAGACAGTCTAGGAACACTATTAGACAGTGTAGCTACACTAATACTCTGTCTAGCTACACGAACAGACAGTATATGAACACTAATAGACAGTGTAGCTACTCTAACAGACAGTATAAGAAAATTAAACTTTCATAGGCGGTCTGTTAGTGTAGCTAGACTGTCTACTAGTGTAGCTACATTGTCTATTGATGTTCTTAGACTGTCCGTTAGTGTAGCTAGATTGTCTATCAATGTAGCTACACTGTCTTTTAATTTTCTTATACTGTCTGTTAGGGTAGCTACACTGTCTATTAGTGTTCATATACTGTCTGTTCGTGTAGCTAGACTGTCTATTAGTGTAAACAATATTTTATTCAAATATAAAGTACATCGAGATACAACAGAAACATCATATATACAATACAATACATTTGAAAGGGATACAGAAATAAGTCTAAGACTTGTTTGAATCTGCTACACTAATAGACAGTGTAGCTACACTAACAGACAGTCTATGAACACTAATAGACAGTGTAGCTACACTAATAGACAGTCTAGCTACACTAGTAGACATTCTAGGAACACTATAAGACAGTGTAGCTACATTAATAGACAATCTAGCTATACTAATACACAGTGTAGGAACACTATTAGACAGTGTAGCTACACTAATAGACAGTCTAGCTACACTAGTAGACAGTCTAAGAACACTATATGACAGTGTAGCTACATTAATAGACAGTCTAGCTACACTAACAGACAGTCTATGAACACTAATAGACAGTGTAGCTTCTCTAATAGACCGTCTATGAAAACAAATAGACAGTGTAGCTACATTGATAAACAATCTAGTTACACTAACAAACAGTCTAGGAACACTATTAGACAGTGTAGCTACATTAACAGACAGTCTAGGAACACTATTAGACATTGTAACTACTCTTATAGACAGTCTAGCTACACTAATAGACAGTCTAGGAACACTATTACACAGTGTAGCTACACTAATAGACAGTCTAGCTACACTAACAGACAGTCTATGAACACTAATAGACAGTGTAGCTTCTCTATTAGACCGTCTATGAAAACAAATAGACAGTGTAGCTACATTGATAAACAATCTAGTTACGCTAACAAACAGTCTAGGAACACTATTAGACAGTGTAGCTACACTAGTAGACAGTCTAGGAACACTATTAGACATTGTTACTACTCTTATAGACAGTCTAGCTACACTAATAGACAGTCTGGGAACACTATTACACAGTGTAGCTACACTAATAGACAGTCTAGCTACACTAATAGACAGTCTAGGAACACTATAAGACAGTGTAGCTACACTAGTTAACAGTCTAGCTACACTAATACACAGTCTAGGAACACTATTAGACAGTGTAGCTACACTAACAGACAGTCTATGAACTCTAATAGACAGTGTAGCTAACTAATAGACCGTCGATGAAAACAAATAGACAGTGTAGCTACTCTAACAGACAGTATAAGAAAACTAATAGACAGTGTAGCTACATTGATAGACAATCTAGCTACACTAACGGACAGTCTAGGAACATCAATAGACAATGTAGCTACACGAGTAGACAGTGTAGCTACTCTAACATACAGTATAGGAAAACTAATAGACAGTGAAGCTATATTGATAGACAATCTAGCTACTCTAATAGACAGTCTAGCTACACTAATAGACAGTCTAGGAACACTAATAGACAATGTAGCTACACTAGTAGACAGTCTAGCTACACTAACAGACAGTATAAAAAACTAATAGACAGTGTACCTATATTGATAGACAATCTAGCTTCACTAATAGACAGTCTAGGAACACTATTAGACAGTGTAGCTACACTAATAGACAGTCTAGCTACACGAACAGACAGTATATGAACACTAATAGACAGTGTAGCTACTCTAACAGACAGTATAAGAAAATTAAAAGACAGTGTAGCTACATAGATAGACAATCTAGCTACACTAACGGACAGTCTAAGAACATCAATAGACAATGTAGCTACACTAGTAGACAGTCTAGCTACACTAACAGACCGCCTATGAAAACTAATACACAGTGTAGCTATATTGATACACAATCTAGCTACACTAATAGACAGTCTAGGAACACTATTAGACAGTGTAGCTACACTAATAGACAGTCTAGCTACACTAGTAGACAGTCTAGGAACACTATTAGACAGTTTAGCTACACTAATAGACAGTCTAGCTACATTAATAGACAGTCTAATAACACTATTAGACAGTGTAGCTACACTAATAGACAATCTAGCTACACTACTAGACAGTCTATGAACACTTTTAGACAGTGTAGCTACACTGATAGACAGTCTAGCTACACTAACAGACAGTATATGAACACTAATAGACAGTGTAGCTACTCTAACAGACAGCATAAGAAAACTAATAGACAGTGTAGCTTCATTGATAGACAATCTAGCTTCACTAACGGACAGTCTAGGAACATCAATAGACAATGTAGCTACACTAGTAGACAGTCTAGCTACACTTACAGACCGTCTATGAAAACTAATAGACAGTGTAGCTATATTGATATACAATCTAGCTACACTTATTGACAGTCTAGGAACACTATTAGACAGTGTAGCTACTCTAATAGACAGTCTAGCTACACTAGTAGACAGTCTAGGAACACTATTAGACAGTGTAGCTACACTAATAGACAATCTAGCTACACTAATAGACAGTCTAGGAACACTATAAGACAGTGTAGCTACACTAATAGACAGTGTACCTACACTAACAGACAGTCTATGGACACTAATAGACAGTGTAGCTACACTAATAGACAGTCTAGCTACACTAATAGACAGTCTAGGAACACTATAAGACAGTGTAGCTACACTAATAGACAATCTAGCTACACTAATAGACAGTCTGTGAACACTATAAGACAGTTTAGCCACATTTATAGACAGTCTAGCTACACTAACAGACAGTCTATGAACACTAATAGACAGTGTAGCTTCTCTAACAGACCGTCTATGAAAACAAATAGACAGTGTAGCTACATTGATAAACAATCTAGTTACGCTAACAGACAGTCTAGGAACACTATTAGACAGTGTAGCTACACTAATAGACAGTCTAGGAACTATATTAGACAGTGTAGCTACACTAATAGACAGTCTAGCTACACTAGTAGACAGTCCAGGAACACTATTAAACAGTGTAGCTACACTAATAGACAGTCTAGCTACACTAATGGAAAGTCTAGGAACACTATTAGACAGTGTAGCTACACTAACATACAGTATAGGAAAACTAATAGACAGTGAAGCTATATTGATAGACAATCCAGCTACACTAATAGACAGTCTAGGAACACTATTAGACAGTGTAGCTACACTAATAGACAGTATAGCTACACGAACAGACAGTATATGAACACTAATAGACAGTGTAGCTTCTCTAACAGACCGTCTATGAAAACAAATAGACAGTGTAGCTACATTGATAAACAATCAAGTTACGCTAACAGACAGTCTAGGAACACTATTAGACAGTGTAGCTACACTAATAGACAGTCTAGGAACACTATAAGACAGTGTAGCTACACTAATAGACAGTCTAGCTACACGAACAGACAGTATATGAACACTAATAGACAGTGTAGCTACTCTAACATACAGTATAAGAAAATTAAAAGACAGTGTAGCTACATTGATAGACAATCTAGCTACACTAACGGACAGTCTAGGAACATTAATAGACAATATAGCTACATTAGTAGACAGTCTAGCTACACTAACAGACCGTCTATGAAAACTAATACACAGTGTAGCTATATTTATACACAATCTAGCTACACTAATAGACAGTCTAGGAACACTATTAAACAGTGTAGCTACACTAATAGACAGTCTAGCTACACTAGTAGACAGTCCAGGAACACTATTAAACAGTGTAGCTACACTAATAGACAGTCTAGATACACGAACAGACAGTATATGAACACTAATAGACAGTGTAGCTACACTAACATACAGTATAGGAAAACTAATAGACAGTGTAGCTATATTGATAGACAATCCAGCTACACTAATAGACAGTCTAGGAACACTATTAGACAGTGTAGCTACACTAATAGACAGTCTAGCTACACGAACAGACAGTATATGAACACTAATAGACAGTGTAGCTACTCTAACAGACATTATAAGAAAATTAAAAGACAGTGTAGCTACATTGATAGACAATCTAGCTACACTAACGGACAGTCTAGGAACATCAATAGACAATGTAGCTACACTAGTAGACAGTCTATTTATACTAACAGACCGTCTATGAAAACTAATAGACAGTGTAGCTATATTGATACACAATCTAGCTACTCTAATAGACAGTCTAGGAACACTATTAGACAGTGTAGCTACACTTATAGACAGTCTAGCTACACTAGTAGACAGTCTAGGAACACTATTAGACAGAGTAGCTACACTAATAGACAGTCTAGCTACACTAATAGACAGTCTAGGAACACTATTAGACAGTGTAGCTACACTAATAGACAATGTAGCTACACTAATAGACAGTCTAGGAACACTATAATACAGTGTAGCTACACTGATAGACAGTCTAGCTACACTAACAGACAGTCTATGAACTCTAATAGACAGTGTAGCTAAGTAATAGACCGTTGATGAAAACAAATAGACAGTGTAGCTACTCTAACAGACAGTATAAGAAAACTAATAGACAGTGTAGCTACATTGATAGACAATCTAGCTACACTAATAGACAGTCTAGGAACACTATTAGACAGTGTAGCTACACTGATAGACAGTCTAGCTACGCTAACAGACAGTATATGAACACTAATAGACAGTGTAGCTACTCTAACAGACAGTATAAGATAACTAATAGACAGTGTAGCTACATTGATAGACAATCTAGCTTCACTAACGGACAGTCTATGAACATCAATAGACAATGTAGATATACTAGTAGACAGTCTAGCTACACTAACAGACCGTTTATGAGAACAAATAGACAGTTTTGCTATATTGAAAGACAATCAAGCTACACTAATAGACAGTCTAGGAACACTATTAGACAGTGTAGCTACTCTAATAGACAGTCTAGCTACACTAGTAGACAGTCTAGGAACACTATTAGACAGTGTAGCTACACTAATAGACAGTCTAGCTACACTTACAGACAGTCTATGAACTCTAATAGACAGTGTAGCTAACTAATAGACCGTCGATGAAAACAAATAGACAGTGTAGCTACTCTAACAGACAGTATAAGAAAACTAATAGACAGTGTAGCTACATTGATAGACAATCTAGCTTCACTAACGGACAGTCTAGGAACATCAATAGACAGTGTAGCTATACTTATAGACAGTCTAGCTACACGAACAGACAGTATATGAACACTAATAGACAGTGTAGCTACTCTAACAGACAGTATAAGAAAATTAAAAGACAGTGTAGCTACATTGATAGACAATCTAGCTACACTAACGGACAGTCTAGGAGCATCAATAGACAATGTAGCTACACGAGTAGACAGTCTAGCTACACTAACAGACCGTCTATGAAAACTAATGGACAGTGTAGCTATATTGATACACAATCTAGCACCACTAATAGACAGTCTAGGAACACTATTAGACAGTGTAGCTACACTAATAGACAATGTAGCTACACAAATAGACAGTCTAGGAACACTATAAGACAGTGTAGCTACACTAATAGACAACCTAGCTACACTAATAGACAATCTAGGAACACTATTAGACAGTGTAGCTACACTGATAGACAGTCTAGCTACACTAACAGACAGTATATGAACACTGATAGGCAGTCTAGCTACACTAACAGACAGTATATGAACACTAATAGACAGTGTAGCTACTCTAACAGACAGTATAAGACAACTAATAGTCAGGGTAGCTACATTGATAGACAATCTAGCTTCACTAACAGACAGTCTAGGAACATCAATAGACAATGTAGCTACACTAGTATACAGTCTAGCTACACTAACAGACCGTCTATGACAACTAATAGACAGTGTAGCTATATTGATAGACAATCTAGCTACACTAATAGACAGTCTAGGAACACTATTAGACAGTGTAGCTACACTAATAGACAATCTAGCTACACTAATAGACAGTCTAGGAACACTATAAGACAGTGTAGCTACACTAATAGACTGTCTATTAGTGTTCATAGACTGTCTGTTAGTGTAGCTACACTAATAGACAGTCTAGCTACGCCAATAGACAGTCTAGGAACACTATAAGACAGTGCAGCTACACTAATAGACAATCAAGCTAAACTAATAGACAGTCTAGGAACACTATAAGACAGTGTAGCTACATTAATAGACAGTCTAGCTACACTAACAGACAATCTATGAACACTAATAGACAGTGTAGCTTCTCTAATAGACCGTCTTTGAAAACAAATAGTCAGTGTAGCTACATTGAAAACCAATCTAGTTACGCTAACAGACAGTCTAGGAACACTATTAGACAGTGTAGCTACACTAATAGACAGTCTAGGAACACTATTAGACAGTGTAGCTACTCTAATAGACAGTCTAGCTACACTAGTAGACAGTCTAGGAACACTATTAGACAGTGTAGCTACACTAATAGACAATCTAGCTACACTAATAGACAGTCTAGGAACACTATAAGACAGTGAAGCTACACTAATAGACAGTCTAGATACACTAACAGACAGTCTATGAACACTAATAGGCAGTTTAGCTGCACTAATAGACAGTCTAACTACACTTATAGACAGTCTAGGAACACTATAAGACAGTGTTGCTACACTAATAGACAATCTAGCTACACTAATAGACAGTCTAGGAACACTATAAGACAGTGTAGCTACATTAATAGACAGTCTAGCTACACTAACAGACAGTCTATGAACACTAATAGACAGTGAAACTTCTCTAATAGACCGTCTATGAAAACAAATAGACAGTGTAGCTACATTGATAAACAATCTAGTTACGCTTACAGACAGTCTAGGAACACTATTAGACAGTGTAGCTACACTAATAGACAGTCTAGGAACACTATTAGACAGTGTAGCTACACTAATAGACTGTCTATTAGTGTTCATAGACTGTCTGTTAGTGTAGCTACACTAATAGACAGTCTAGCTACGCTAATAGACAGTCTAGGAACACTATAAGACAGTGCAGCTACACTAATAGACAATCAAGCTAAACTAATAGACAGTCTAGGAACACTATAAGACAGTGTAGCTACATTAATAGACAGTCTAGCTACACTAACAGACAATCTATGAACACTAATAGACAGTGTAGCTTCTCTAATAGACCGTCTTTGAAAACAAATAGTCAGTGTAGCTACATTGAAAAACAATCTAGTTACGCTAACAGACAGTCTAGGAACACTATTAGACAGTGTAGCTACACTAATAGACAGTCTAGGAACACTATTAGACAGTGTAGCTACTCTAATAGACAGTCTAGCTACACTAGTAGACAGTCTAGGAACACTATTAGACAGTGTAGCTACACTAATAGACAATCTAGCTACACTAATAGACAGTCTAGGAACACTATAAGACAGTGAAGCTACACTAATAGACAGTCTAGATACACTAACAGACAGTCTATGAACACTAATAGGCAGTGTAGCTGCACTAATAGACAGTCTAACTACACTTATAGACAGTCTAGGAACACTATAAGACAGTGTTGCTACACTAATAGACAATCTAGCTACACTAATAGACAGTCTAGGAACACTATAAGACAGTGTAGCTACATTAATAGACAGTCTAGCTACACTAACAGACAGTCTATGAACACTAATAGACAGTGAAACTTCTCTAATAGACCGTCTATGAAAACAAATAGACAGTGTAGCTACATTGATAAACAATCTAGTTACGCTAACAGACAGTCTAGGAACACTATTAGACAGTGTAGCTACACTAATAGACAGTCTAGGAACACTATTAGACAGTGTAGCTACTCTAATAGACAGTCTAGCTACACTAGTAGACAGTCTATGAAAACTATTAGACAGTGTAGCTACACTAATAAACAATCTAGCTACACTAATAGACAGTCTAGGAACACTATAAGACAGTGTAGCTACACTAATAGACTGTCTATTAGTGTTCATAGACTGTCTGTTAGTGTAGCTACACTAATAGACAGTCTAGCTACACTAATAGACAGTCTAGGAACACTATAAGACAGTGTAGCTACACTAATAGACAATCTAGCTAAACAAATAGACAGTCTAGGAACACTATAAGACAGTGTAGCTACATTAATAGACAGTCTAGCTACACTAACAGACAATCTATGAACACTAATAGACAGTGTAGCTTCTCTAATAGACCGTTTATGAAAACAAATAGACAGTGTAGCTACATTGATAAACAATCTAGTTACGCTAACAGACAGTCAAGGAACACTATTAGACAGTGTAGCTACACTAGTAGACAGTCTAGGAACACTATTAGACAGTGTAGCTACTCTAATAGACAGTCTAGCTACACTAGTAGACAGTCTAGGAACACTACTAGACAGTGTAGCTACACTAATAGACAATCTAGCTACACTAATAGACAGTCTAGGAACACTAATAGGCAGTGTAGCTACACTAATAGACAGTCTAGCTACACTAATAGACAGTCTAGGAACACTATAAGACAGTGTAGCTACACTAATAGACAATCTAGCTACACTAATAGACAGTCTAGGAACACTATAAGACAGTGTAGCTACATTAATAGACAGTCTAGCTACACTAACAGACAGTCTATGAACACTAATAGACAGTGTAGCTTCTCTAATAGACCGTCTATGAAAACATATAGACAGTGTAGCTACATTGATAAACAATCTAGTTACGCTAACAGACAGTCTAGGAACACTATTAGACAGTGTAGCTACACTAATAGACAGTCTAGGAACACTATTAGACAGTGTAGCTACTCTAATAGACAGTCTAGCTACACTAATAGACAGTCTAGGAACACTATTAGACAGTGTAGCTACATTAATAGACAGTCTAGCTACACTAATATACGGTCTAGGACACTATAAGACAGTGTAGCTACACTAGTAGACAGTCTAGCTACACTAATAGACAGTCTAGGAACACTATTAGACAGTGTAGCTACACTAATAGACAGTCTAGCTACACTAACAGACAGTCTATGAACTCTAATAGACAGTGTAGCTAACTAATAGACCGTCGATGAAAACAAATAGAGAGTGTAGCTACTCTAACAGACAGTATAAGAAAACTAATAGACAGTGTAGCTACATTGATATACAATCTAGCTACACTAACGGACAGTCTAGGAACATCAATAGACAATGTAGCTACACTAGTAGACAGTCTAGCTACACTAACATACAGTATAGGAAAACTAATAGACAGTGTAGCTATATTGATAGACAATCTAGCTACTCTAATAGACAGTCTAGCTACACTAATAGACAGTCTAGGAACACTAATACACAATATAGCTACACTAGTAGACAGTCTAGCTACACTAACAGACCGTCTATGAAAACTAATAGACAGTGTAACTATATTTATAAACAATCTAGCTACACTAATAGACAGTCTAGGAACACTATTAGACAGTGTAGCTACTCTAATAGACAGTCTAGCTACACTAGTAGACAGTCTAGAAACACTATTAGACAGACTGAGTGTAGCTACACTAATAGACAATCTAGCTACACTAATAGACAGTCTAGGAACACTATAAGACAGTGTAGCTACACTAATAGACAGTCTAGCTACACTAACAGACAGTCTATGAACTCTAAAAGACAGTGTATCTAACTAATAAACCGTCGATGAAAACAAATAGACAGTGTAGCTACATTGATAAACAATCTAGTTACGCTAATCAGACATTCTAGGAACACTATTAGACAGAGTAGCTACACTAATAGTCAGTCTAGGAACACTATTAGACAGTGTAGCTACTCTAATAGACAGTCTAGCTACACTAATAGACAGTCTAGGAACACTATTAGACAGTGTAGCTACACTAATAGACAGTCTAGCTACACTAATAGACAGTCTAGGAACACTATAAGACAGTGTAGCTACACAAATAGACAGTCTAGCTACACTAACAGACAGTCTAGGAACACTATTAAACAGTGTAGCTACACAAATAGACATTCTAGCTACACTAACAGACAGTCTATGAACTCTAATAAACAGTGTAGCTACAATAAAAGACAATCTAGCTACACTAATAGACAGTCTAGGAACACTATAAGACAGTGTAGCTACACTAATAGACAGTCTATGAACTCTAATAGACAGTGAAGCTAACTAATAGACCGTCGATGAAAACACATAGACAGTGTAGCTATTCTAACAGACAGTATAAGAAAACTAATAGACAGTGTAGCTACATTGATAGACAATCTAGCTACACTAATAGACAGTCTAGGAACACTATTAGACAGTTTAGCTACACTGATAGACAGTCTAGCTACACTAACAGACAGTATAAGAAAACTAATGGACAGTTAACATTGATTGTTTGCCGTCAGCGTCACGTTCTATAACGTCAGCGTCACATTACCATCCGTGTTATCAAAGAAATTCCTTGATGTACATCCGTGGTCTGATTCCACCAAATTTTAGCGGAATTGGCTGAGCCAGTTCCAATTGACATATTGATATGTAAGCCCATCAAATGTCAGATCAGTCTAGCTGGATTGATGCGCAGGCTGGTTTGGATCTTCGCTGTACGTACATGCCGTAAATAGCTAATGTTGGATATTTGGTTAAGCTGGAAAGCTCTGTTTTCTAGATCGTTTCATCAGTCATTTGTTGTTAAGTAATTTTGTGTTTACCTTAATAACTTTTGTATATAATAAATTTTGGACAAGTGCATTGATAGACAAAAGTTGTATCCCAATTCTTAGGTTTTGTTATCCATCTATTGGTAAGATAATCCACTGTGTTTGCATATTTGATTTTTGGACACATGAGCTGCAACATGAGACTTCCAACATTTTGGTATGTGCGACCAACAATGGTTTAGACCAGCCTGTGCATACGCGCATTCTGATTAAAGCCTTTGCTAGTCATTTGAATATTCCAAGAATATTAAGCTACTGACCAACATCAAACTTAAAAGGAAGCTGCACTGGCTCATCCGAGTCTTTACAAAATGCCACACTGGTGGAGATCACATGTCACAGTTCAAATACATGTACGCAATTTTCCTCAAGTGAATGCTATTGAATAGGTGTATTTCAGTATTTTTCTTAGAGGGGAGAGCAGCATCGAAAGCAAGTTATTCCAAAATTCAACCCTTTATATAGCAGATTTAATTTGGTGCAAATTATAAAGGTAACAGCTGTGTCTATTATCCAATTAAAGCGGCAATTTTTATATATTTTCAAAGTGTTATTTATGCTCTTTTGTACGTCATCTTGATGGGGAAGAGAGAGCTGGTTGTTTTGCTTAATTTTTCTTCCTGGTGTCTCATGTTGGTTGAGCGGCTCTTCCTCGCGATGCCACGGGTTTGTCTGCGGTTTGTGATTGTGGTATTTCCTGATCATACTTATTTACTATTTTTATCTACCTCCTCGCCTCGCCTGAGTTCTCTATAAAGCTACAAACAATGGAGTCCGGATTGTACATTGTATATATTGAGGGTCACAAGTAGTTATTTCCAGAATAATATTGTAAATATTTTTCTTTGAAAACCGAACACAGACCTAGATGAAAGTAAGAAAGACGGCAAAGATCAGGAAACGATACAATCGAGCAAAGCCACATATAATGTTGATCTTTACTAATTATCAAAGTACACGTATAGGGGTTTTCAAACACCAAATGGGTTAATATATAAAAGCAACAATGGCTCTAATCAGACTGCACTTATGCACAGGCTCCTTTGTACCTTCCGTGGAAGCATTAATTGCCAAAATCTTAAATTATGGCATGATTTGGTTTTACGCTGTTCAGAAAACAAAAACAATATCGTTATGTTGTGATTATTTATTTCATACATTCAAAAATAGCGCAAATAAAATGTCATAAAGCATAAAGAAAAATGCAAAGGATGGTAATCAGTGGAACTAGCTACAAAAAGAGTCAATTGATTTTTGATCCATCGACACATCCGGGAATCCGTGATCCGTGACAGCAAAACACATGCCTCGAGGTTATAAAACTTGAGTACAGTCTCAGACTCAAAATAAAGCAGAATGATTGGCTGCTTGTGGGCACGTGTACGCAAGCAGCCAAGCATGTGCTTTACTTTGAGTCTGAGTAAACAAAGAAAGGTCTTGCAGAAGTGTATCCATTTTTATTTCTTTATTAGCGATCCTAGGAAACATCTACTGATGCTATTGTATGTAGAATTGATTCTACTTTATTCCCTGTTTGGAGTTCTTCACATAAATGTGCAGTGTTTAATTCAACTTGTGGCAAATGTTTGAAACACTGAATAAAAATCCACCAATAAGCAAAAAAGTGTGGGTGGAGAAAACGAACCTTGACAATATTGACCAAATTTCTACCTGTGCTAGAGCGCTTGACATGGAGCAAGTGCGTTCAACAAGGAGCTAGTGCGCTACTCCGTACTTTTTTTATCTCGTGATGAACCATACTGCATGCTTGAATTTGAATCAACCCTAAAATTATAAGTAGGGCTTTCGCTTTCTCTTGTGCCATCGATTGGTTACGCGTGTGTAAAAAACCTAAATACATGAAACTCCTATCTTTTTTTTGTACAAATTCTTGCTCTTTTCAGCTCATACGTTATATCCATAAACGCAGATTCAACCATTCCGTCTGAAACACAGATTTTCTTGGGTCCCTCCACCTCTATTGGTGAATTTTCCGTGCCCCCATTACACATACTGCTGAATAAAGTAGGACAATTGTTGGTGGTTATGGAAAGAGTACAGGTGGTAAGTACTGGTTATAGCTTGTGGAGGAAAAAATATGAAGGGATTCACCATCTATTTTACCAACAAGCCAACTGAAAAGCCTAAAGCACAGTAGGTTTGTGGTCATTTTCTGTCATTTTACATATTTGTTGTCCTTTGTTGTTGATACTTGATATAGTGCATGAAACGGGAGATTTTATGTTACCTCTTCCTCCTTTACTGCTCCTGAATGTGGAAAAAGGCCTATCATGGCATTCTATTGCATTCCTATGGAGTTCTCGCGGCGATTTTCTGTGTTCTTACGATGCTTTCACAGCGCTTTAATGGTGATTGCAATGCGTGCGCTGCACTTTCACGACGTTTGCACTGCGCTGAGGGCGTGTTGAAGACGTAGTATAGTGATTTTTACACCTTTCAGAAGTTTAGGCTAGGATCCTGTTGAATTGGGGAACAACATATTCGTGCAATCAAAATTTAGATATACTTATTATGCCTAATGAACAGATCTCCGTTCCAAATAATAAATTATCAGTTTAAAGCTAAACGTGTCCCATTACATATACTCTGAATATTTGCATCAAGATGTGAATTAAACATCTGTAACTTTCCTATTTTGGCCTGATTTTCACAGATTTCTCACCAGAATGGAAATTAGAAATATAATTCATCATTTTTGGAAGTTTTTGCTCAACTTTCAATTGGAAAAGGGTCAATATTTAGCCCCAAATGGACATAGAAAAATCCTTCAGGGACATCTCCTTGCAAATGCCACGTATGTTAACGGCGTTTGCAATACGACCTTTGTACACGCCCGCAGAGGTATTACTGTGATGTAGAAGACCTTACTGCGCGTCCATGACGACCATACATCAGCCCCACTACGCTCTTATAGAGCGGCGTTGCCACAGCGTTTGTTTTGAGCATGCTCATAGTGTGCGCAGTCCGTCAGCGTTATATGCCATCCCACAGCGTCCACTGGCGATGCCACTGTGTTGCTGCGGAGATGCTAGCAATCGTACTGCGCGCACCTCTACGATAAACAGTTTTCTTGGACACCGCGGGATCACCGTGAGACTGCTGTTCTGGTGTGACAGGAGTTAATTAGACTCGAAATAATAGGATAACATCCATGTACCAAAAGAGTATTACCAAAATCGCCAAAATCAGTCATGAGTACTATACTAATTCGAAGGGGTTATCGGCATATATTAAGTCATCTCTTAGTGGTTTCAAAATGGGTACAGAGTAAAAACAAACAAAAATGGCAAGAACATCATCTATCGCCAATAGATCAACACCTTTGCCTTATCTTAGGTGTGGAGAAGCGCACTAGCTCCTTGTTGAACACACTAGCTCCATGTTGAGTGCTCTAGCACAGGTAGCAATTTTGTCAATATTGTCAAGGTTCGTTTTCTCCACCTACACGTTTTTACTTGTTTGTGACTTTTCATGCTTGAATTTACCAGGGATGGTGCTTCAGGGGGTCCAAAGGCTATAGTTTGGACGGAAAATGAAAAAAATATTGCGTACTCAAATCTCCATGTTGACAAAAATTGGTGGATCTTCAGTTTGGTGTTTCAAATATTTGCCTCTGTTAGATCAAGCCCTGCACATTTCTGTGGTGAGCTCCTATGGGGAATGAAGTCCATCAATTCTACACACAATAGCATTGTCAGGTGTTTACTAGGACCGTTAATAAAAAAATAAAAATCTATAAAATTCTAAAAGACCTACCTTTGTTTACTGTTTTGCTGTCGAGAGCAATATACCACCTGTGAAATGTAAAGCACTAAGAAGCTGTTGGTTGCCACTGTATTGGTCGAAGTAAACGAACACATACGAAAAATCATCAAAAATAATACATGTAGTACTAAATAGAATGGTAAAGCAAAACCAAATCCTAGACAACAGTAGTTTTCACATGAAATGCTAACAGGTCCTACATGCGCGATCATGACAATTTTGTCAGAGGGGTCTAAATTTGACATTATTTTCAATTTTTAGTTGACAAGGGGAAAGAAGATCCAAATAATGAGTACTGAAATTTCACAATCGGCTGTTTTACTTGCAAGACATCACAATAGCGACCAAAGAAAATGTTACAAGCGATTTTCGTGTTAATTTTCGTAATAAAATTGTTGACGCAAATATGACCCTGTGTAATGAACGCTAGAGAATATGGCATCAATGAGGATTTTAACCAAAATATCCGCCTCATTATTTCCTATAAAATAAACCAATATCAAAAAGTTTTGCAGTTATTAATCACCAATATACCAATATTCATCACACGAAGAAAATAGCTAAAATTTTCTTTAGCTCGTTTAGCTTTCTGTTTAACAACACTGTTTCACTTCATATCGCAGTGTATTTCAGTACCCTACCGTGAAAGCCACTTGTGTCATTTAGGAAAGGAGCTGGACAAATTGCAATTTTACATTTGCACTGATGGGAAGTGGATCTTTTTATGAAAGTAATTACAATGCGTGCAAATATAAAACTTTCAGATATAATGAACTGTATCTACTTTACTGCATATTGCATGTCCCTCGTACTTAGTAACACTGTCTCTGATTTGTAGATCAGGCATATCAAACTAAACAGATGCAGCACAAATCTATCAGCCTGGCTCATGCATCAGTAGTTGACATTATATCGTCGCTTCAGTGCTAAAGTGTTCTAAGTGACATTTTGGTCAAAAATGAGTTTTGCATACCGTTGGAAAGGGGATCAAATGTTCTATCTACTAGTGAAGGTTTCATTTGCCTATCTCCACCCAGTAAGCTTAAAATCGCTGTGCTTTTCTGTTCTATCTACAAAAAGACAATTTCGTTCAGTGCTATAGTGTTCTAAGTGATTTTCGTCCAATTGCCAATCATGGTTATGTCACGTGACTGTGTAAGTTCAGTGTCATACTGTTCTATCTACTGAAAGTCACTTCCCATGGAGAAATTGCTAAAAATTGTAGTTACCTCCCTTACATAAATTTAAATTTCCTAAATTGAAGCGGTTTGTTGGTCTTATGACGAACTAATGGCTATATTGGCTACTTTTAGGCCCAAATAATCGACTCAGTCAAAAATGTAATGCAAATTGATCCATGAACAGAATAATAAGCTGTAGAAACAAATTACCTCCCTTACGCTTATTTAAACTGCTTTAATTTAAGTAATTTGTCAATGTAATTACAAATCAATGTTTAAATCTGCTACTTTTAGGTCCAAATAATCAGTTCAGTCTAAAATATTACACAAATTGACCCAATTGTCAGAAAAATCAACTGTAGGAACAGATTGCCTCCCTTGCATAAATTTTAATGGCATAACCTGTGTGGTTTCATACTGTTATGCCAAATAAATGACTAAATCTGCTGCTTTTAGGTACAAATAATCATTCTATTCAGACTAATATATAAATTCGCTCCATAAACAGCATAATAAGCTTTAGGAACATATAGAACACTATAGCACTGAACGCAGAAGGCGATTTTTAAGGCATAATGTTCTATCTGCAAACCTTAAAATGCCCGTAAATTTTATATTTCTGTTAAAATTTCTTCAAACCAAGGTGTTTTACACTTTATGTATATATTTAAACCCTCTGGTATGATTCAAAGGTCTGTGCTAAATAATGCATCAAAAATCAGGATACTAAAATTTTCAAACTCATTTTTCTCAAAACTTATGCAATGGTAGATAGAACACTATAGCACTGAAGGGACGATATGCAAAAAGTAACATTTGATAATTAAAGGTGCACACATAACTTCATGAGCTTAACTGAGCAACAGGAACCTCAGCCTAATGCATCAAAGAAGAAAATAAACTACCCACTGCAAACACTATCATCTTGCACATGGCTACAGATAGGCACCAAATTGGTTACTTTAAAAAATACAAATAAAATTAAAAGCAAACGCCAAGCATATCAAACAAAACAGATGTAGCATAAAACTATTGGCTCCTGCATCAGTAGTTGACATTCTATACAAAAAGTAACATTTGATGATTAAAGGTGCACATATAAAGCTCCATGGGCTCAACTGAAACACCGGAACCTCAGCCTAATGCATCAAAGAAGTAAACAAAACTACCCACTGCAAGCACTCTCATCTTGCACATGTCAACAAAAAGGCATCGAAATAGCTACTTTAAAAATATAATACAATTAAAAGCAAGTACCAAGCATATCAAACAAAACAGATGCAGCACAAAACTATTGTCCTGGCTCATGTATCAGTTGTTGACATTCTTTACAAAAAGTAACATTTGATAATTAAAGGTGCACATATACAGCTTTATGAGCTCAACTGAAACACAGGAAAAGTCAGCCTAATGCATCATAGAAGAAAAAAAACTACCCACTGCAAACACTCTTATCTTACACATGGCTACAAATAGGTACCAAAATAGCTACTTTAAAAATATAAATAAAATTAAAAGCAAACACCAAGCATTACAAACAAAACAGATGCAGGATAAAACTATTGGCCTAATTCATGCATCAGTGGCTGACATTATATACCAAAAATAACTTTTGATATCAAAGGTACACATATAAAGCTTCATGAGTTCAACTACAACACATGAACCTCAGCCTAATGCATCATAGAAGGAAGAAAACACTACCCGCTGCAAACACTCTCATCTTGCACATGGCTACAAATAGGCACTAAAATAGCTACTTTAAATAATACAAATACAAATAAAAGCAAACAAAAGTAACCTCTCAAAAACGTCTTGAAATTCATTTACTAGTGATTATATTAACGATACAGTTTAGTCATGGAAACTCATATCATTATTGCTGTAATTATGGCAAGTAAAAATGGTCTAAGACCAGAGAAGCCTACATATTTCTGAACTGTTGCCTATTAATACATCTCAAAAATGAAACAAAAATTAAACGCTGCTGCTGTTGAGTGATGAAATAAATTAAGAGAATTCTTCATTCAACATAAATCTTCACATAATACAAAACATATATTTCAAATATATGCAAAAATAAAATTGAAAAAAAAACCTGCTCATCATAAAAATGAAATTTGCTATTTTTGTTCAAGATAAAGACACGTTTTCATTTATTCGTCTTTTGAATAAAAGTCATTAAGAAAACACAAAAACATGTATTATCCAATGGGTAATAAACGGATACCTATATTTGTATCTACCAGAATGCTTTATAAAAACATTGTTTATTTGATATTTTGAGTCATCTGGTAGCTGCTAATTTCTGTTGACCTGTGCTTTAAAGATTCCATTCAAAAATGCCTAATTGGTTGATTTGTGGTTGAAAGTGGCCGGATTTAAGCCTTTAGTTTTATCACCATGGGATACACTTCTATTTTGTCCTACGTTGTTGTCACTTACATCTTCAGAATCTTCATCATCACTTCGTATATCACGAGTCTAGAAGATAAAAAAGAAACAATCTCTAAGAGTTTGGTCTCGATGAGGACAAACGTGTCTTAGTAGCTCAGCTATAGAGACTAGCTTGTAAATTTTTCGACTTATGCCACAAATTGAATATTAATTTGAAAAACGTAGCGTATATTTTTGTATTCCATGTAAGAAAAAGGGCAGAGATCAGACATAGATACACAATCAAACACCACACCTGACACACATGTCATACTAAAATCTCTCGTGGGCCAGGGACTTTCAAAACTAGAGTTTTATGGCAACTAAGTGTATAAATTAATGAAAACTTATGACACTGGTTATTTTTCAGCGCAGTTTATTGAAATACTTTCTCATTATGAAAAAGATAGGTTTAAACATTAATCTATTGCAAAAATGCATGCTTGGTGTTCAACCCAGTCATGGTTGGTAGTTTTTCTTTCCTCTTTAATGGCACACCAGAGTGTCAGGCATCAGAGTGCTTGATGGTTCCAACTTAAAGACCTCTTTGATTGCACGCCTGTGGATTGGACTTAATATTCTATGACGAGTCTGACTTAAAGACTATCTATAGATGAGATGGTTGGGACCTCCTGCTTTAGCTGTTCTCAGAACAACCAAAATAACCTGTTGGATTTTTATTTGCTCAGTATTCAGTTTCACGTACTATTGGGTTCTTATCGTAGCTTTATCTCCTTTTTATATCTTGATTATATGTTCCTGGAGATAATTTATGGAATAAAACAAAACATCTAGGTGTCTTAATCCACATCTTAACTAAGGGTGAGGTTATAGCTGTGAAACTAGTTTAAGCCCTCCAGTAAAAGCCTTTTTACTGACCGTTCCAAGAAGGTGCTTCTTTTTTGGGTTATTTCTGTTATTTCTGTTTTGTGTTTTCTTGTCTGTACATTGAATCCTTGTGGTCACCTGCTGGGAAAGGGCTGACCTCTTGGCTCTCTTGTATATGATTTGTATTGTGCTTTTGTTACTTTCCTATGTGGTGTCCTTGGTCAGGATGTGGTGCTTAGTTGTATCCATTCCTGATATTTGCCTTCTTTCTTACTTTCGTCTATAGATGTGAGGTTTGGGCCTGATGCTACCTCTGTTGTTGGGTCCAACGAGGTTTAACTGTTGGATTTCATTTGCTCCAGTATGCAGTTGTATGTACTGTTGATTCCTTATCTTTGTTTATCTCATTTGTGTATCTTGATATATATATATGTACTCAGAGATGGATATTTAAGGATCTTTCATGCAAACCAAACATCTATTAGTCTTCATCCACATCAGAATTAAGGTTGAGGTTGGTACCGTGAAACTGGTTTGATCATAGCAAGCCCCCTACGTTATACTGGTTACCAAAACTTCATAAAAGACCCTCTCTGTCACGTGTATTGCTAATTTTAGCTCATTTACTACTACTGATTTGTCGTTAATTTTGACTTCTTTTCTTACTGCGATTAAAAACCATGTTACAAAATATTTTTGGTCTGTAAAAACAGAGAGGGTTCACTTTATTTGGCTTGCAATGAGAAACGCGCATTTTAACTTTTGAACAACCTAAAAGATTTAAATTGTGGTCATGTCAGAAAGTTTGTGACGCTCTCCATTACCTTTTGAACAATATATTTATAACATTTGGCTCAAAATTGTATATATTTCTATAGGTACTAATTGTGCTTCTCTTGCTGCAGATTTGTTTTTATTTTGTTATGAGGGGGCCTTCATGTTGTCTCTTTCTGACAATAATGCCTAATTTTAGTGATCAATTTAAAAAAGATTATTAAACGTTATAAAAGAGTGGGATAAAACAAGGATATCATGCGGCAGTCTACATGCCTGGTTGTGAACCAATCATGGTTGATAGTAGTGACCCAGTACACTGTATTGGACAACATGAAGTCTCTCTCATAACAAAATAAAACAAATCTGCAACAAGAGGAGCACAATTAGTATCATAAGAATACCTACAATTTGTCTAAACAAAGTTGAGTCAATCTTAATTTTTTTTTTGCCAAAAGATAATTGAATGCGTCATAAACTTTCTGACATGACCACAGTTTACATATTCTCATTACAAGCCACATAAAGTGGGCCCTCTCTTTTTAAAGTTTGTACAACTAACTCGTTTATGTTTTGATAAGAATATGAGATTATCAACTCATGTTACTGTTTATTCCAATATTTTTAAACCTTGCGAACTTTTATATTATGGAATTGGTAATTTCGTTTTGCTGATCGTTCTCAGGCAGTGGTTCTTTTGTGGATCCTTTTTGTGATTTGCGTTTTGTGTAGTTATACTGTCTTGTCTGTTCCTTGGAACCTTGAGATCACCTGATGAGAAAGAGTTGGTCTTTTAGCTCTCTTGTGTATGCTTTTTTTTGCGTTTTGTAACTTTCCCATATGGTGTGCCAGGTAAGTTTTGGTATGTGATTGTATCGATTCCTGGTTTTTCATTCTTCCTTGTTATGAATATGTGCATGTGATTTGGAAATTATCTTTTAATATTTATTTTGTCATTTTATACTTTATGACACTATTATATTTTTGGAATCTCAGATGAAATGAATGGCCACCTCATGAGCACATCGCCTTATTTAATCAATCATAAAATCGTACCCTTTTATTCATTCATTTCCGCCCAAGGTTTTTTTCTGCTTAATTTGATGCTGCTGGACCTTTTCTTCTACACCCTGTCTGATTGACTGATGACAGCATGCAAAAATACACTTCATTTATTCAGATAATTTACAGTATATTCGCACGAACCACTCTAAATGCTCATGTGAAATAAACATCCTTCTGTTTTGAACTTCTTTCTAAGAAATTACTGATCAGATGAGGGTCTACCCTGTTAGCTTTCGGAAAAAGGAATATATATGATCCTACACTAGTTGACCTGACAAGTAATTTCTTTTCTTTTTTTGTACGAAAATGACATTTAATTTATATAATCATTCATATTGGGCGGAGCTTAGCAGGAGTATTCATAAAGGAAATGGTTAAAAAATGAACATGGCCCAGAAATGCCACTATCACAGACTAACCCATGACACCACTAGGAAGTAGAACAGAACATAGACATTGACACGACAGCCAGAACACTTTTAAAGTAAAGCAACCGCCTCACACGCACACGCACGCACACACAGAGCCAAATGGATTGTAAAACTAAAAGAACACATAGAACAGAACATAGACATTGACACAACAGCCAAAACACATTTAAAGTAAAGCAACCGTCTCTCTCTTTCACACACACACACACACACACACACACACACACACACACACACACACACACACACACACACACACACACACACACACACAATTTAAAAAGGATTGTAAAAGTAAGAAAAAAGGCAAATATAAGGAATCGATAGAATCAAGCAACACAGGATACCAATGGGAAAGTGACAGTTTCACAATTAGACATCACAAGTGAGAGCCAAGAGGTCAGCCCTTTCCCAGCAGGCGATTACAAGGCATCAATAAACAGACACGCTAATAAGCGTAACAAAAACAAGACATAAATAACATTTATGATCCAAAAAAGAAGCGCCACCATTGAACGGTCAGTAAAATTATTTTACTGGAGGGCTTTAACCAGTTTCACAGCGCGCCAACCTCATCCTTAGTTCAGATGTGGATCAAGGCACATAGATATTTGGTTTGCATGAAAGACCCCTAACTTATCAATGCTTTATCTCCTAGAACATATAAATCAAGATATAAAAAGGAGATAAAGCAAAGATAAGGACTCAAAACGAAAACTAAAACAACACATAGAAGTACAACACAAAACACCATTAAAGTGGACGCAGTAGCAATGAATCAATCAACAACAGAATAGTCAAAGTAAGAAAGATGGCAATCAAGTACTACATCTGATGCTTCATTTCGACATCAGCCAAGGCCACCGTAAATGGCATAGCCAGAACGCTGAAAAAGTTACACACATCAAAGAGAGGCTACTGTATCTAGCAATGATTCTCTATAATTGCGTCCCTTTTCTAAAAGGGAACTTCTTTTTTTAAGGAAAGAATTTGCTCCCAGAGGGAGCGAATTCTTTCCATTAACAGCAGTTTTTCAAGTTATGGAAAATCACTTTTACCACATAAGGTAAACTCTCTTGAGTGTTACTTTTTATTATGCACGTGCGTAAAATGCGAAATGGGAGCTACGCCAATGATGTTATACCACGCAAAGATATGTTCATCTCGCATAAAGTCGTAATTTATGTTATGTATAATCTGATTATAAAACTGATTCAACTCGAATATTATAAGCATGTAAATCTCATGTGAGGATCCATTGAAAACTCTTTGCTCGCAAAGGGTGCTAAGCCAACTTCGTTCCTTACACCTAGGAACGAAGTGGACCTAGTGTCTTTAGCGACGCATAAGGAACGCATGGGACATCGTGCCCTTGGCCTGTGAAGATGACATTGAAAGTACTTACATGTCCTTGTGTAAATTTCACGACAATTATATGGAATATCATGTAGGACCAGAGAATGTGTAGGACCTGTAGAGTGTAAAGAAGAACGTTGAACATGAAATGGCTTCCACACACCTCATCATATATAATACTGTAAGCTTCAACCGTGGTGCTGTATAAGACCCTGTAAGAGAAATGATAAGATTATAAAAACCTCTTGTGAGTGTAAGGGTTGGATAGAAAAATCCGTCACGAAGATCACTGTTTGGCATCACGAGTCTTGCCAATTATTGACAAACAGTGATCCCAAGTGACATATTTTTCTATTCTACCCTCAGAATAGCAATAGATTCTTTTTCCTACCTACACATTAAATACCCCATTTACTATTTAAGATTGCTCGCAGAAGTTCCTTTATACACTGAGATGCAAGATGGTAGGATTAGGTCACATTAAAGTAAGAATGGCATCACATAACGACCATGTACGTGAGTTCCAATACAACCAACGTAAACTCCTCATGTGACAGCCTGGGTAAGGGTTGACCTTTTGGCTGTCATACTCGTTGTGTTTTTTGTGTTTTGTCGCTAAACAAAACATGTCTTGGTCCACATAATAATTAAGCTGGTTTGGAAAAAAAATTCCGGTGGCAGTTCTTCTCAGTCTGTTTCTATTATTTCTATTTTCTAGCCTAAAGTTCAAGGGGCTCCAATTTTTCTCTAACATTTTACCCCTTTTTGCTTTTTGCTCTGAAATACCTTTCAGGCAATAGGCTTCAATCAAATATTTTCCTTGTTCGCTTCGCTCGCTTATAGTTATTTATTAGCCATGTATTTGTTTTGTTCTGTTTGTTATCCTTCTTAGCTTCTTACTATAAAATACCTTACACAAAAACCTTGCTCGCAGCACTCGCTCGTACTCAAATTATATATTTGGTTTCTTAAAAATGGAGAGCCATTCCTTTGATTTTACTAATGCATGAGTTTTAATGTATACAGATGCAAAATAGCTTTTAGGGAATATACTAAAATAACACTTTCCTCTGTATGTTTGCATATGCATGTGTATGTATGCCTACTTGTATGTGTGCACGCATGCATAAGTGTATGAACATTTAGCAGCGTGTACATGCATGTGTATTCATGCATACATATGAATGTGCACATGATTTCTATACCAAAAACACTATCTGAGTATATGCATTCTACTTGTAATTGTACAGTAGACTCTAAGGCCGGGACACTCCCTAAATTGCAACAGACAATGGAAACGAAGATGAAATGTCACACGCACCATTTTATAACAGTCTCAAAGAGTTCAGGGGAACAAAATACGATAAAATAAGACATAAAAGTGAATACATTTATGTGTAGAATTTAAGCTAGTGACAGGAACATGCACCGTGCCATTGCACAATATGTAATAATAGGCAAGAAAAAAATCAATACGTAATGTTTGAGGGATGAAGCTCATGCGCGGATCCAGAAAGTTTGTTCAGAGGGGATCCAACTTCTTTATACCTTTTTTGCCTTTTTTTGTTTGTTTTTTAGTTGATTAATGGGAGATAGGATCAAAATACCACTTTAAGCGTGTCAATGAAGGCCCAACACTAAATGCTGGCTTGTAAGCTTTGTGGTTTTACAGGGATCCGGACCAATATTGCTAAGAAACCCTATATTTTGTGATTTTTTCAGGGGGAAGCGGACCTCCTTTCCCCCTCTGACTCCCGCACATGTCTGCGCTTATATTACCTTGATCCAAGGTCATATTTATTCATACTCAACTCAAGTGAGCACGGAATTTATCATGATCATAAATATAAAAATGCCAACATTGGTTGGCATGTGAACATTAATTAGAAAACTGAGATTTGAAAAGCAAGAACATTCTATATACTTTCTCAGAATATTATTTATATGAGCTGTCGAAATTCATGCTCAGTTCAGTTGAGCATGAAGCAGTTTTATAACCTCAGGACCTGGACATTGGAGAGAACTAATATCTGGAGTTTCTTATGGATTTCTAAAACTCTATGCATGGTTGGTCCATGCATATGTCAAAATAAAATACCTGTAAATTTCTTTTATGGAAGCAGTTTTTTGATCAGGTATTTCCGGCTGTTGCTCGGGAATTAATGCATAACCTCCACCTAATACGAGGGGTGATCAGAAAGTTCGCGGAAATTAGTTGCCATTTCTAAATCGTTTGATCAATAGAGCTGGAATTACATCACATAATACTGCAACACATATGCAGTTGATCGGTTACAACCTGTTTGGTGATAGTCCTCTACCGGCGTTACAGCTGTCGTCAATGCAACGCGATATAGCGCAAACCGGCCCATGTTACGTTGTATTTTGACGTTTAACTACACAACCAATTTAACTTCAACGTTTTGTAAAATTTTGTAAAGCTGTGACAGTCCATATTGCGTTCCAAGCATATTTAACGACATATTTACTCCTCTTCTGTGCAAATTTCAAAGATTTATATCTAACGGATTGTATTCTAAATCGAAACGAATAACAATACTGTCAAAAAAGTAAAGCATTCAACTTCTTAGAACCCATTGCCTGTTTTGGAGTGTCAATTATTTAAATTAAACTATTTGCACACTTTGAAAATCACCCCTTTTCAGGACAGTCGATCTAAAGTTGATAGTTAAGTGCGATATTATAATTATTGTGATGAACACTGACAAGAAAATAAGTTTTTTATTTAAAATTTACAAAATCTCGAAATATTGACGCATTTAAGGCCTGTCCTTCGGACTGAAACCTATTAATTTGAATACAAAGCGCATCAGAATGACATAAAACCTCATATTATGTTCAAAGAATGACGGAACATTACTTTCCATTAATAATACCAATCAATTTAAACACAACTACGAGTTTTAGCCCCGAGAAGTAACCCAGGGGTACAGATGGGCCGGTTCCAGCAAAGTGACGTCACAGCGGCACCTCGTGCTCATAAATCTGACGTCACATTTTCTAAATTTCAATTTCAGTCAACTTGTTATAAATGGTAGTTTATATCTATGAAATTTCATTGCAATCGATTAAAGCAATGCGATGTAATAGCACTTTTCCGCGAACTTTCTGATCACCCCTCGTATTTACTGCCATCATATGTGCTGTTCTGAGCATGGCATGGGAATACATATTTATTTATATTCTGTATTTGTTTTGAGAGATCCTCTTTGCTACACAGAAAAGATAAGTGCAGTTCCATACAGGACATGCGTTCCGAAATTATTTATTCTATTTTAAGTGTTTCTATAAGATATACATATGATGATAATGACATAGTTTTTCTCAACTTATTCGTATTTCTGTTTTAGCTCACCTGAGCTAAGGGAACATGGTGAGCTATTGTGATTGACCTTTGCATGTTGTGCGTCAATTTTCCATTTTTCCCCTTTGAACAACATCTTTTGAACTTAGGTGAACCACCCAGGAGAGCAATGCCTACTGCGAAAGGTCTAACCTTTTGGCTATCTTATATGTGGTGTTTATTCTGTTTTGTCACTTTATCGTGTGGTTTCCTGGGTCCGGTGTGTTACTTGATTGTATCGATCTCTAATCTTTGCCTCCTTACTTACTTTTGAAATAACTACAAATGAAACCTTAAATGCTGAAATGAATCCTCCTCCTGAAGACAGGTTCTCTGGCACAGAGGCCCAAATATGTCTTGCATATCATATTGACTCAATTATAATGTGGGCATCCCCTTAAAAGTATAATATCTACTAGAATATGCCGAAAGTAATGGAATATTACTTACACGTATGGATAAAGTATTAATCTCGATAGTATCCACACAACTATGAAAATGCCAAAGAATGTAGTTGTCGCAGGTTCGTTCTCTAAATAGTTTGATAGCTTCGATAACTGAAATATAAAATACACGCATGCCAAGCTGAACATTTTTAAAAGAATGCAACTACATTGCTGCATAAGTCAATATAGATTTAACACAATGGCGAAGCCAGAACAATAAAAAAGTTACACACACCAAAGTGCGACAACCGGATCAAGCAGTGATTCTCTTCAATTGTGTCCCTTTTCATTATGGGAACTTCTCATAAAGAAAAGGCTTTGCTCCCAGAGGGCGCGAACTATTTCCTTTATGAGCAGTTCCTTAAAGTAAGAAAAATCACTTTATCACATTAAATGATCCCCTTGAATGTTACTATTTTATATTACGCACGTATGTATCCTGCGTAATGGGTATTACGCCAATGTAACATACAGAAGGCCCTTAGATAAGGAATGTGTAATCAAAATTATTCACTTTCGTTTTTTTCAACCAACACTTATGTGTGGGGAACTAAAAACAACTATTCAATGAAACTTTTCTTCTGATAACCCTCGTAATATGCTCACAATGATGATTTTTCTCGCAATTTAACGCCCCTACGTTGTGCTCATCTGGATTCATAGTTAATATAACTGTATGAAAAAAGTACATAGGTTAGAAAAGTTATTGTAATGTTAGATGTACAGGAGACCATGAACATAATTTCATTTTTAACTGCTGAAAACCATAGATTAATAATACAACAGTTAGTATACTATACAACAGTCGTTAGGGCGATAAAGTTGGGTCAATGTCAGTAGCTCATAGTGGCTACTTAAAGAATTTGTGTTGTCCCTATTAGACGATAATCTGGCTGATATTATTGAGGTGTTCAGGACTACTTGAAGATATTAAGATGTCTTACTGAAAATTGACAATCTTTATTTCGAACAAATATTAAAGTGACATTGAAGGCAATGAGCTGAAATTGATACAACTAAGTATCACACCTGACCCAGGACACCATATATGAAAGTGACAACTACACAAGATAACATCTCACACAAGATTGTCAAAATGTCAGCCCATTTATAGCAGGTGACCATAAGGCTGCAAGGAACATAAAGGCAGCGTGACAAAGACAAACACGAAACACAAATGACAAAAAAGATCCACAAACGAAGCATTGCCTTGGAAAGGTCAGGAAGAAAATTACTGCATGGTTTAACAAATGGACCAGAAATATTCTAAACTTTAAACGTTAAATAAAGCAAATTCTTTCCAAACTGAAAAAATAAGTGAGAAAAATCAGGAAATACCACAATCACATACTGCAGACCACCCCACGACACTGTGTCAAAGGCCACAGAACATTAACAATTATAAGACATCATGACGACAATTGGAGCAAAGAAAACAGCTCTTTTCCTGGTCATAATGATTGCATAACTATAAAGTAAAAAGGAATGCTTACCAAAATCAAGGACCAAACACAGATCCCCAACAAACAATGGGAGGTATATAAAACAATGAATGAACAACAACAGAACCATCGCCATTGAACGGACAGCAGCCAAAGCAACTGGGGGTTAAAATGCATTTTACGAGCTCCCTAAATTCTGCGTATGGTAAAACGCTAAAATTGTTGTGCTCTCACGGAGGCTTCCTAACAAAAACAATACATCCTCACAGAACATCAATCTAACACAATTAGCACACTATGATGAAACAAAAAATGTCTTATGACTCACAGACAGTCAGAGCTACAGAAACTTCTAGTTGAGCTATGGTAGGCCCAGTCAAACACAAGACAAGACGAGCATCAGGCACCAACCATCGGATTAAAGCTGTACGTTAGAGCCGCAATTTAGTCTCATACCTGACCCACTATCGTGCAATTAAAGAGGAAACCGTAGCTATAAACTATGATTGGGTTTAAAACAAGTCATACAGGCTGTCGCCTGATAGCCATGTTGTATCCCATTTTATATAACTATATTTTTTTTAACTAATCACTAAAATTAGCCCTCTGATATTTTTTAAAACTGATTGTTCCAACGTGGAGCTACTTTTGTGGAAGTTATTTATGTTTTATGTGTGTCTTAGTCATACAGTCTTGTTTGTTCCTTGCAGCATTGTGGTACTCTGCTGGGAAAGGGCTGATCTCTTGGCTCTCTTGTGTATGATGTTTCCTTATGCTTTTGTCGTTTTCCCATATGATGGTCTTTCATTAAATATTGCACAACAGTTTATGAAAGAAATGGTAAAAAATATTTGGTCTATTGAAAATTCAGGTGAAATACTTAATAAATTGAAGTCTATCTATACTTCTGTGCCTCATAATCTAATCAAAGAAAAAACTAACATAATTAATTGTACAAACATTTAACAGAGAGGGCTCACTTTATTTGGCTTGTAATGATAAAAATGCCTTTTTACTTCTGAACAACCTTAATGATATAAAGTGTGCTCATGTCAGAAAATGTGTAATTGAAGTTCAGTAGGATTTATCTGACCTACCATTTCTTCAAAATAAGGATTATCAACATTATGTTAGTCATCTAAATATCTGGAGGTTGAGTTAAAAGCTTCAATAATATCAGTTTGATTATTGTCAGACAGAGACAGCATAAAGTCTTCCTCATAACAAAACAAAAACAAATCTGCAACAAGAGGAGCACAATTAGTACCCATTGGAATACCTACAATTTGTCCATATAATTTCGAGCCAAATCTTATAAATATATTGTCCAAAAAATAATGGAGTGCATCATACATTTTCTTACATGACCACAATTTATATCGTTTAGGTTGTTCAAAAGTAAAAAAGGCATTTTTCTCAATACAGGCTAAATAAAGTGAGCCCTCTCTGTTAAATGTTTGTTCAATTAATTATGTTAGTTTTTCTTTGATTAGATTATAAGGCAAAGTAGTATAGAGAGTAGAGAAATCATATGTAGACAAACCAGATGCTAGAGAAACTTTAGACTTCAATTTATTAAGAATTTTGCCCGAATATTTAATAGACCAAAATAAAGTTTTACCATTTCTTTCTTTAACTGTTTTGCAATATTTAATGACATGGTTTTTAAGCGCAGTGAGGCACGAAGTCATAAGAATAGACAACTCAGTAGTTGTACATGCACTAGAATTAGCAATAAAACGCAATTTATAGGGCCGTTTATGAAGTTTAGGTAACCAGTATAACGTAGGAAGCTTGCTATGGTCCTTATCAACAAACAACCCAAACTTAGCTGCCATATGGCATCGATGCCTATCAACGATAGACGTCTCATCAATCTAGTTATGCTCATATGTTTTTGCAGTGCTAAGTTCTTGCTTTAGGGTGTTAATATAGTATCTTTTTCAAACGACCACAACATTGTTAGCAGCCTTATCTGCGGGGGTCAAAAAAAAAACTCCTATGGAATTCCTGGATCCCTTTCTTCAAGTGTCTAAAAGTGAATTTAGGTTTAGGTGGTAGAAGATCTAAATTGTTGCAATAAAATGAAATTCTACCATCAATAATTTTAAAAAATATTCAGTTTCTAACTATTTAAGGCATTAGACTCAACATGATCTCGTTTAAACCAGCGATTACAAAATTCTTGTAAGGCTCCTGCAATTTCCTCATGACATGAATTGAAGTCTATTGGCACAGGAAACCTATATTTAGGTCCCTTACATATAATAGACCGAATACTAGAATCATTTATGATTTTTAAATCATCTGTGACTATATGACCAGCGGGTTGATAGTAATACTTAGAGTCTTTACAATCTCAAGAGTCAGGAATAGAATTTTTGATGTCAAGTTCTGTTACTAAGTTGTTATAGTTAAAAACAGTACTAAGAATAGGTTTAATATACTTATAACAAATGATAGGGGATTCCTTATTTTCAAAATAAGTAGGAATAGAAGAGATAACCGATTTATCTTTAAATATCCTGGGTAAGTTAATGAATTCAATCCCCTTATTGACAAATTGAATTTTGATAAAATGCCTTATATGATTAATTTCGGAGTCTATGTATGGCCAAAGAGCATGTTGAGTTAACACCGGGTAAGAATTGCAGCATCATAAATTCGATGAGCTCTATCATATAATTCATTAGCCTCAATATCCGAAGTTTGAATTTTAAGGAATGGAAACTCTTGTTTTAGTTACAGAATACACAAACTAGAAACCATCTAAGCATAAAAATGTCTAAGTTCAAGACCTCCCAAAAATGAAAAAAAAAATATTTGTGAAATATGCAAAAAAGGGGTGCACATCTTCAATGTGTGAACAATAAATATGCAAAATTGAAAATAAAAAGATTGAATACTGTTGGAGTTATAGATTACACAATCTAGGCACCGCCTAAGCATTTTGGAGGGAAAAAAAGTCTAAGTTCAACACCCATCAAAAATGAAAAAAAATATTTACTAAATGTGCACTAAATAATAGGTGCACATCTTCAATGTGTGAACAATTATTATGCAAAGTTTGAATATAAAGAAATGAATACTGTTGGAGCTACAGATTACACAAATCAGACGCTCCTATGCATTTCAGACGAGAAAAAATTCTAAGTCCAACAACTGTAAAAATGAGAAAATATTAGGAGGTGCAGAACAATCATTTTTCAAAGTTTCAATAAATAGGAAAGAAAGCTTTTGGAGTTACAGATTACACAAACTGGGCACTCCAAGTGTTGCAAGCAGATCTATATCCAGACAAACAGTCGAATTGACATACAGAGTTGATCCACTACTAGACCTGCTTTCGCTAAAGCGAGGCAGGTAAAAGGAGATAACACAAAAATAAGGGCTCAACAGTACATAAAGCTGAATACCGGAGCAAAAGGAATCCAGCAGGTAGACTCTGGTTGGCCTGACAACAGCCAAGGCATTAGGCCCCAACCGTTTCATCTATAGATAAGTCTTTAAGTCGGAACTATCAAAGAGTCCGAAGTTCAACCCACTGGCGTGCAATTAAAGAGAAAGCAAAGTTGCAAACTATGATTGGGTTGATCACCAAGCATACAGTCTGTTGCAAAACTGAATTTTTATAGCCAATCTTTTTTATAATGAGAAATTATATTAATAAACTGCACTGAAACACTATTTGAGCCAATAATCTCCTTCAACTAAACTCTTAGTCACCATAAAAATCAGGTTCAGAATGTCCTGACGCAAGAACTACTAGGTGTACATATTGATGAAACACTCTGTTGGAACCAGCATATTGATTACTTAAGTTCAATAATTTCCTCTAGAATTTTACTTCTAAGACAAATGTCTTATTATGTCCCTGAAAACGTTCAAGAAAAAAGTTTTATCAAAGCTATTTTCTACCATTGATAGATTATGTTTCAAGTTCTTGGGGATCCACAACAAAACTGAATATTGAAATAATTAACAAACTTCAAAAGAGAGCGGCACATATAATTTAAAAAGTTGACCATATCATCCCAACAGTGGAAATGTTCCAAAGTCTAACATAAGTCCCAAACTTAGCTGCCATATGGCATCGATGCCTATCAACGATAGACGTCTCATCAATCTAGTTATGCTCATATGTTTTTGCAGTGCTAAGTTCTTGCTTTAGGGTGTTAATATAGTATCTTTTTCAAACGACCACAACATTGTTAGCAGCCTTATCTGCGGGGGCCAAAAATAAAAATCCTATGGAATTCCTGGATCCCTTTCTTCAAGTGTCTAAAAGTGAATTTAGGTTTAGGTGGTAGAAGATCTAAATTGTTGCAATAAAATGAAATTCTACCATCAATAATTTTTAAAAATATTCAGTTTTTAACTATTTAAGGCATTAGACTCAACATGATCTCGTTTAAACCAGCGATTACAAAATTCTTGTAAGGCTCCTGCAATTTCCTCATGACATGAATTGAAGTCTATTGGCACAGGAAACCTATATTTAGGTCCCTTACATATAATAGACCGAATACTAGAGTCATTTATGATTTTTAAATCATCTGTGACTATATGACCAGCGGGTTGATAGTAATACTTAGAGTCAATACAATCTCAAGAGTCAGGAATAGAATTTTTGATGTCAAGTTCTGTTACTAAGTTGTTATAGTTAAAAACAGTACTACGAATAGGTTTAATATACTTATAACAAATGATAGGGGATTCCTTATTTTCAAAATAAGTAGGAATAGAAGAGATAACCGATTTATCTTTAAATATCCTGGGTAAGTTAATGAATTCAATCCCCTTATTGACAAATTGAATTTTGATAAAATGCCTTATATGATTAATTTCGGAGTCTATGTATGGCCAAAGAGCATGTTGAGTTAACACCGGGTAAGAATTGCAGCATCATAAATTCGATGAGCTCTATCATATAATTTATTAGCCTCAATATCCCAAGTTTGAATTTTAAGGAATGGAAACTCTTGTTTTAGTTACAGAATACACAAACTAGAAACCATCTAAGCATAAAAATGTCTAAGTTCAAGACCTCCCAAAAATGAAAAAAAAAATATTTATGAAATATGCAAAAAAAGGGGTGCACATCTTCAATGTGTGAACAATAAATATGCAAAATTGAAAATAAAAAGATTGAATACTGTTGGAGTTATAGATTACACAATCTAGGCACCGCCTAAGCATTTTGGAGGGAAAAAAGTCTAAGTTCAACACCCATCAAAAATGAAAAAAATATTTACTAAATGTGCACTAAATAATAGGTGCACATCTTCAATGTGTGAACAATTATTATGCAAAGTTTGAATATAAAGAAATGAATACTGTTGGAGCTACAGATTACACAAATCAGACGCTCCTATGCATTTCAGACGAGAAAAAATTCTAAGTCCAACAACTGTAAAAATGAGAAAATATTAGGAGGTGCAGAACAATCATTTTTCAAAGTTTCAATAAATAGGAAAGAAAGCTTTTGGAGTTACAGATTACACAAACTGGGCACTCCAAGTGTTGCGAACAGATCTATATCCAGACAAACAGTCGAACTGACATAAAGAGTTGATCCACTACTAGACCTGCTTTCGCTAAAGCGAGGCAGGTAAAAGGAGATAACACAAAAATAAGGGCTCAACAGTACATAAAGCTGAATACCGGAGCAAAAGGAATCCAGCAGGTAGACTCTGGTTGGCCTGACAACAGCCAAGGCATTAGGCCCCAACCGTTTCATCTATAGATAAGTCTTTAAGTCGGAACTATCAAAGAGTCTGAAGTTCAACCCACTGGCGTGCAATTAAAGAGAAAGCAAAGTTGCAAACTATGATTGGGTTGATCACCAAGCATACAGTCTGTTGCAAAACTGAATTTTTATAGCCAATCTTTTTTATAATGAGAAATTATATTAATAAACTGCACTGAAACACTATTTGAGCCAATAATCTCCTTCAACTAAACTCTTAGTCACCATAAAAATCAGGTTCAGAATGTCCTGACGCAAGAACTACTAGGTGTACATATTGATGAAACACTCTGTTGGAACCAGCATATTGATTACTTAAGTTCAATAATTTCCTCTAGAATTTTACTTCTAAGACAAATGTCTTATTATGTCCCTGAAAACGTTCAAGAAAAATGTTCTATCAAAGCTATTTTCTACCATTGATAGATTATGTTTCAAGTTCTTGGGGATCCACAACAAAACTGAATATGGAAATAATTAACAAACTTCAAAAGAGAGCGGCACATATAATTTAAAAAGTTGACCATATCATCCCAACAGTGGAAATGTTCCAAAGTCTAACATGAATGACAGTATCCCAACGAATCGATTATTACAAGGCTGTTTTGACATACAGGGCCTTAAACAATCTAACTCCAGTATATATATATATATATATATATATATATATATATATATATATATATATATATATATATATATATATATATATATATATATATATATATATATATATATATATATATATATATATATATCCGGTTTACTGACAGCTATAGCATATAACAACAATCTCAGGTCATCAGAAAATGGCTCATTAATGGTACCAAAAAGCAGGACGTCTTTTTACACCGTCTCATTTACAGTTTCAGCCCCTAAGCTATAGAACACTTTCCCTACATCAGTTAAACAAGCAACATCTTTGAATACATTTAAAAGAGCATTGATAGAACATATTTCATTTTAGAGACTGCAATTTTACTTATGAACACACTATTTTTATACACCCATCAGAACACATCGGATGTACAATGTAGACAACAAATGTGCCACCTGACGTTATACTGTGTGATACTTTTAATTTGTCTGAAACTACATTGTTATCCTGTTTAGCAATGCCATGCATGCTTGTATATATGAACATATTACTCTTCGTTTGTTTCCATGTTTTATATATCAGTTATATGTTCAGAGGGTCATATGGTAGACTGGCCGTCGGGCTAAATATGTCACCCTCTTGAAATATTGTATAAATAAATAAATAAATTAAGAGAGATTTAAGTCCAAATATCCCAAACCATGTAGACAAACTAGATGCTAGAAAATCTTTAGATTTGAGTTTATAAAGAATCCCACCTCAACTTTTAATAGACCAAAATAATTTTTACCATTCTTCTCATAAACTATTTCACATTATTTTATAACATGGGTTTTTACCGCAGTAAGCCAAGAATTCAAAGATATAGACAACTCAGTAGTATTACAAGCTAGAATTAGATTAAAACTTGACTTATATGGTCGATCAGATTAGGTAATACATAGGACGCCTGCTATGATGCTCATCAATAAACAAATTAAACTTAACATTATTTTGTATCTTGTCTAGGTTTGCAATCATCTTGAAGAGGTAGACAGAGCTGGTTGCTTTGCTTTTATTATCGTATGGATGTCTTGTTACTTTAAATGATCTTTGGCTCTTCATACGGTGCCATGGGCTACTCTGCAGTGTGTGATTGTGGTATTTCCTGATCACACTCACTAACTTTTTGTATTTAACTTTGCCCATAGCTAATGACATAGTTTCATCTAAAACTAACGACACGAAAAGTGAATTTCATTTTTAAATAGTAATTTTCCATTTCTGGATGGAGATGCTCCTTGCTCCTTTCTTATGGTGTGCATATTTTGCAGCTTGTCCGTTTTGAACGAGCATGTTCAAATATAATTGTTGCAAGGATGTTCAAATATAAGCATATTTTACAATAGGAATCAATTATTAACTGCAAAGTTATTAATAAAAGGCTATCAATGCCATGGACTTTGTTGTTTTTTTGAAATTCTACTGAGGACACGCAGAGTTAATCGTAAACTACAATGTTGGCTTAAAAACCCTTTTGCAACAAAGTAAGACAGGGGGCCAAGATCAGAGATCGATAAAATTAAGTATCACACCTGACCCAAGATACCACATGTGAAAGTTATCAAAAACATATAAAACATCACAAACGAAAGTCTAGAGGTCAGCCCTTGCCAAGTACAGTTAATTGCCCAGTTTCAAATCACCTTTAGTTCAGGGCAAATTCCAAATATTTGCTCAGAGGAAATAAGATTTCGGCTTTACTGTTAAAAAGCATTATTACTCCCCTAAATAATGAAACTCAGTTTGTTTCACTCGGTCTCTGCTGCGAGTCGTACAATGACTTTGAAGTAGACCACCAATTGGCCTTGTTTTGGGTCATTTTCCCAGTTTCGAATCACTTCTGCAATTCCTAAAAAAATCCTTCATCAATACACTTGCGTTATATTTTTCTATTTGTTAGCTTAATCACTACTTCCAAAGCCAACAAGATCCATTATTTTACCGTATTCATTGCAATAAACGGTCAAGGCCCTTCGTTTCCCACTTTGTGGGGATGGGGATAGGCACGCATCAGCAATATGTAAAAGCACTCTGTGAACAATGTCGTCTAAATAATCAGTTGGACTGTTCCATGGTCAGTTTGTCGGAGTAGTGTGTAGGAAAAATAGGCTGTAGTGTGGTTAATATTAGCCACATCTCGAGAAATCTGTTCCGGTGCTCGGGAATCCCCATTAGGCTAACACAACCCAGTCTAGAAATTTACAAAGACTCGCGAGTCTTAAAATTTATAGAAGCAAAATAAATTCTACAGTCTAGACATTATAGACAAGAATACGAATACGCAAAATAAGAGGAGCGGTCGTGGTGTAGTTGACAAACCACTCGTCTTGTACCAAGGGGTTCCTAGTTTGATTCCCAACTCATCAAGTCTGTTAGATGAGACTCTAAACCCTGGCACCGCCTCCATATTACCTCATATGTTAACAGTACATTAAACACAAACTCACTCACTCTCTCATGCAACATAAGAGGATGATCAGCACACAGGCATGTTCATGTCAGACCAGGTCGGTACCCAAAAGACAGACTTTCTTGCGCCGTGGCCAATGATTTATGCAAACTTTCACCAGTGCAATTTAGCTGAAGCCCAGCAAGAGGAATATTCGATTTGATTCTATACGTCCCAGATAACATTTTTCCAGTCATATCAGGACGGGGCTTCCTGAGTTTAACCAGTTTTAAGCAGAGGATAAAGTGTCTTGCTCAAGGGCACAACGCAGTGCCTCTTGTGAGGCTCGTACCTGCAACCCCTCGACTGTACCACTGAGCCACCACACTCAGAAATAATTAATAGCCATTCTCTCTAAGCACCAAACATGATTGGGAACACATAGTCACGGATTTTGATGAAATTTCACAGAATGTGTGTAGTCACCCAAAAAATAAATTATCCATCATGGTTATTTTTTCTATTTGTTGAACCGTTGCCATGGAAACCGCCATCGAAGATTTTGGCCAAAAATTGGGCAAAAAATCAACGAAAACTGGTGTTTTTTAAAGATGAATATATCCATGAAAAAATAATGTGTAGCCAAAAGACATTTAAAAATCGACAAAAAACAACCTTAAATATTAAGGTGATAAGCAAAAAAATGAATTTAGTATTTATTTTGAAACAATAATGTACCTCAAAAGTGGGTGGGATAACCAGATGTAGAATAACCCTATTTTTAGGCATTTTTGAACCACTACAGATAATTCCCCCGCCTACTTAGAGACATATACAGTTAATGATAAGTTATAAGTGTTATTAATCTTTCATAAGATTAAAAAACATGCGTGGGGTTTTACCTCCTTCTGGCCGTAACCATGGAAACAATCCAGGTACTGTCGCGAAATTGAAATAAAAAGAATTACGCCTTTAGGTGGTTAAAATATGTTCTAAATGGTTATAATGCAAGTTTCAATGTGCTTAAAATTTAGCTGAGTATAAGATGTTAATATATGATTTGTTCTATTTGTTGATCCGTTGCCATGGAAACCGCCATCAAATTTTTCACAAGAAAATCGGCAAAAATTCAACGAAAATTGGTGTTTTTTTGTTTTTATGTTAAATGTCACCTGGATAACATTACTTGTAGCCCAAAGGCATTTATATATCTGCATATGCAACCACATTTGTCGATGTGGTAAGCAAAACAATGAATTTGACATGTAATTTGTAACAATAATGTGCCTTAAAATTGGTGGGGTAACCAGATAAAGAAAAAAAAACGTATTTTAGCCATTTTCAACCGCTAAAACAATTCCCCCGCCTACTTACAGACATATACAGTTAATGATAAGTTAGAAACAATATTCATCTTGCATAAGATTAAAAAACATGCGTGGGGTTTTACCTCCTTCTGGTCGTAACCATGGAAACAATCAGGGTACCGTCGCGAAATGTAAATCAAAGTAATTGCGCCTTTAAGTGGTTAAAATATGTTCCAAATGGTTATAATGCAAGTTTCAATGTGCTTAAAATATAGCTGAGTATAAGATGTTAATATATGATTTGTTCTATTTGTTGATATGTTTCCATGGAAACCGCCATCAATTTTTTTTGCAAGAAAATCGGCAAAAAATCAACGATTTTTTTTTCGTTTTTGTTTTTTAGTTAAATGTATCCTGGATAAAATTACTTGTAGCCCAAAGGCATCTATATATAGACAAAACAACCACATATGTCGATGTGGTAAGCGGAAAAATGAATTTGATATTATTTTGTATCAATAATGTGCCTTAAAAGTAGGTGGGGTAACCAGGTTTAGAAAAAACAGTATTGTTAGGCATTTTTGAACCGCTACAGACCATTTTCCGCCTACTCAGAGACATACACATTTAACGATAAGTAAGAGGTGGTATTCATCTTTCATAAGATTAAAAGACATGCATGGGTTATTACCTCCTTCTAGCCGTAACCATGGAAACAATCAGAATACTGTCGCAAAATTGAAATAAAAATAATAACATCTTTAAGTAATTAAAAATGTTCCAACTGGTTATAATGCAAGTTTCAATATGCTTAAAATAAAGCTGAGTATAAACTGTTAATATTTGATTTTTTTCTATTTGTTGATCCGTTGCCATGGAAACCAACATCGTTGCGTCTTTAAGTGATTAAAAAACGTTTCAACTGGTTATAATGCAGGTTACAATATGCTTAAAATATATTTGATTATAAATACATAAAAATGATTTGGATTAAAGGGTTTAAATGCATTAATAGCAACTAAGGACAGAAAGTATAATCATTAAGGCGCACAAATCTGCTACTTATTTCGATGCCAAACTTAATAAACCAGCGATGAATCAAGCTGGTCACATTAATATATTCATTTCTGTCTTAATGTTGTTCTTCGATACACTGTGCTCAAGATTTTCATCTGGGGTACCCTGAAACTGCACAGAAAAGTTAAACAAATGACTGCCTATAGGCCTAGTCTCTCTATTAGGTTAAATATTAGGCTAACACATGTGATTGCTATTAAAGATCTTACGTCACACTTCATTCACTGCAAATTTAATAAAATGCCATTTGTTTTCACACTCATAGAAGCCATAATCATAAAACTGATGTATTATATGAGCCGTGACACGTAATTTCCAAAAATATGACATTTTGACAAGTGTAGACTCAGACGAGCCTTTGCAGCCTTCTATTAGGCTTAGAAGCATCAAATTATGTTCAGTCAGCAGCTTTACACTCATAGCATATTCGAGCGACAAGCAAAGGCTCTGATCAGACTGCGCGTATGCGCAGGCTGATCTAAGGCTTTGCTGGTCGCACATACCACATTGTTGAAAAATCTCATGCACTGGCTCATATATCAATCATACATCGAGTAAAGCGTAGCTATCGCGTTACTTTATCAGTTGCAGTTACAGAATCATGTTGAATTTTTACAAAGTTATCTCCCTTGCATGTGGAGCTTCCGCAATAATCATGTAGATACTGGTATATTTAACTTTACATGCTCTGAAGATTATCTGAACTTGACACTGGTCATTCTACACCAGCAATTCCGGTATCGTTACTCATTCCGGTGTGTTAAGTTAACTTTCTCATCATGTTATTTTTTCCATTTAATCACAGATAAAGGCCCCAAAATGTTCGAGCTATGATTGATTTTGTTCATCAAGTTCACATTGTATCTTTTAGCTTTAAACATTTAAATCATATAAAAACTTTGACATTTTATGTCTAGGCATGAACTAACAAATTACGGTTTTGTCATCGTGGATAATTCATCTTTGACAAAACCGTGCAATTATGACTATAGCGTGATGGACAACTTTTTAATATACACTGTTACTGTAAAAATATCTAAAATCTGATCTTATTTCAGTTTTGGCAAAACAACGCAGAGGTTGTTAACTAAAGGATAACGTATTCAAAAGTTCTCATTTTTGTCAGCCTTTATTTGAGGGTAATTTTACTATAGGGCCTAACACCGGAGGAAGCGACGAAACGCAAATTGCCGGTGGAGTAAAACTACAGTGTTGAATCATAAATCTGATGATGATAACTGATTTGGGCATCCTAAATTACGATTTTAACGACCCATATAGCAACGCATAGCGCTCCGCGCCAGGAGAGAGAGATATCGAAATACTGGGAAGTAGGAGGATATGGATTCATCCCAACAACTGCTTTTGCCCCCTAACCATTTGAACCTATAAAGCCTATAAAGCCTTTATTCAGCTGGAGATGATCCCATTAGAGCCAGTGCTTGGCCCGCCCAGTAAAATTGATTGCACTTATGCAGACATTGATCTTCAACATTAAGATAGCTAAAACTACGTACATAAACTAGAGGAGAAATGCCGCCCCAGGTGGGACTTGAACCTACGATCCCTGGAACACTAGAGGTGTGGATTTTTTGAAATGTACTTTAACCATTGAAGCATGGCTGCACTTTGTTTGGTAGCAGAAGGAAGAAGCTGATAATGATTTTATTCTGTCTGGTACCATATCTAAATAGTTTGAGCACAGTTGCTTTGATTATGTCTCATTTTAGGCAATTAACACATTTGATGGTGTTAAGAATCATAGAACTAGGTGTTTTAAAAGGATTAAATTGCTCATTTTTTATAATGGAAATTCAGGGAAAACACAAAATTGCTTGACTAGCTATTTAGACAAACATATATAAGGCAAGACTACGCAAACAGTTATATGTACCAAACTCTTATGAGCAATCACATATGGCTATTTAAACTTATCTAAAGCCTGATTTTCTTTACCTAGTCAAACTTGGGCTTGTTAGTCAGATCGGTACTCGATTCTATTCCTAAATGCTTACATAACTCGCCATGTGCATGGCAAATACTTAAAATGATCTCATTCTATAGTCCTTTAGGCATATGGCATGTTTTTCTATATAGTATTAACACCAATATCTAAAACTTCCGGTCTATGAAGTACCGGCAATACGCGTAAATACCACCAACTCGACGTATACTTTTACCAGTGTGTTACTGCACCCCAAGACATTTTTTTTAAATCTGAAGTTCCAATTTAAAACTGTATATATGTTTCTAAATCGTCAGTGTCAGTGATTTTAGAGGCTCATCAAATATTTTCCATTACCAGTTATCCCACCTATCTTAAATAACTGTTGATGACTTGAACCAAAATTTATCAGATTTATTCCTTCAATATACTTGATTTTAGTCATAATGCTAAAACATGTCAAGATCTAAAGGAAATTATTACAATCACTGTTGAATTTCATTGGTACCTTACAAAATAATCTTATTTTTTGATAAAATTGCTAGTTCAACATCATTATTCTAGCAATGGTTGGCTATAAATAGAGCCACACCTCCCCATCGGTATCTTTCTTCTATTTCAAATAATACATATGCATTCAAAATTAGTTACCTGTATATTACCTGCAATATAACGGCAAATATTGTAAGGCACATGCAATTTTAAAACATTGGCATGATTTTAATTTTCATACTGCGCTGATATGATTTCCATGGTTACGATGTGAATAGGTAAAATCTGAGATATTTCTTTTTATCTTGTGAAAGCTAGAGATCTTGCTAGAACTAATTACTAGCATAATATTACTAGCAAAATAGGTGGCACTTATGGTTATGAGACTCAAATGTGACCAAAAAATGTTTTTGCACCTGGTTACCCAGCTTCAGTTACCCGGTATGACATGTACAATGTTTGAAGTGAATTGTGTTTACTTTGAATGTACTTATTTGAAGCTATTATGCTTAAATATACAAAGCCTCAAATGCAATAAGAATGATCTTCGTTGAATTCCATGTTACATAACAATTAAAATCTGAATTTTGGAGGAAAATTGCCAATTTTACATCAGTAATGACCCTTTTTGTGCCTATAAATAGTTCCATACGTTCTGGTATGTACCCATTGACTATTTGATAATATTTCCATGCATCTAGCATTATTTCTACAAATATTTATTGCAATATTACCAAGAATATTACATTCAGTGTGTATTTAATCATGTGTTTTTAACGGTTATGCGCTTTTGCATTTTCTGTACAGTACAGATGTTGTCTCCATGGCTACAACAAGAATAAGGCAAAACCCCACACATGTTTTTTAATCTTATGAAAATTGAATACCATCTAGAACTAATCATTTACTGTTTATGTCTCTATGTAGGTGGGGGAATGTGCTGTAATGGTTCAAAAATGCCTAAGAATGTTTTTTTCATATCTGGTTACCCCACCCACATTCAGTAACCGAGTTTGACATGAACAGCGTTTAAAATGAATTGTGTTTACTTTGAATGAACTTATTTGACGCTATTATGCTTAAATATACAAAGCCTCAAAAGCAATAGGAATGATCTTCGTTTAATCCCATGTAACATAAAAATAAATATAATCTGAATTTAGAGGAAAATTGCCAATTTTACACCAATAATGACCCTTTTTGTGCCTATAAATAGATCCATGCGTTCTGGTATGTACCCATTGGCTATTTGATATTATTTTTATGCATTCAGCACAAATTCTACAGATATTTATTGCAATATTACATTAAATGTGTATTAAAACATTTCTTTTAGATGGTTGTGCACTTTTGCATTTTCTGTACGGTACAGTTATTGTTTCCATGGTTACGACAAGAAGGAGGCAAAACCCCACGCATGTTTTTACATCTTATGAAAGATGAATACCATCTAGAACTAATCATTTACTGTATATGTCTCTATCGTGGTTGGGTAATGTGCTGAAATGGTTCAAAAATGCCTATGAATAGTTTTTTTTTTCAAATCCAGTTACCCCACCCACCTTCAGTTACCTGGTAGGACTTGAACGTTTAAAATGAATTGTGTTTACTTTGAATGAACTTATTTGAAGCTATTATGCTTAAATATACAAAGCCTCAAATGCAATAGGAATGATCTTCGTTGAATCCCAAGTAACATAAAAATATAATCTTAATTTTTTAGGAAAATTGCCAATTTTACACCAATAATGACCCTTTTGTGTCTATAAATAGATCTATGCGTTCTGGTACATACCCATTGGCTATTTAATATTATTTTATGCATTCAGCATTAATTCTACAGATATTTATTGTAATATTAAATTAAATGTGTATTTAAACATGTGTTTTTAAATGGCTGTGCGTTTGTGCATTTCTGTATGGTACAGTTGTTGTTTCCATGGTTACGACAAGAAGAAGGCAAAATCCCACGCATGTTTTTTAATCTTATAAAAGATGAATACCATCTAGAACTAATAATTTAATGTATATGTCTCTTTGTAGGCGGGGAAATGTGCTTTAATGGTTCAAAAATGCCTAAAAATAGGGTTTTTTCATATCTGGTTACCCCACCCACCATTGGTTACCAGGTATGACTTGACCGAAAATCATATTGTGTTTGATTTATATTTAAAGTACTCCCTGTTAACCATAATGCTTCAGCATATAAAGATAAGAATAAAAATAGGTGTGTTATAGGATATATGAAGGTGCAAAAAACTGTATATTTTCACTGATTTTTCGGTCATTTTTAGCCCAAATTCTTCTTTGTTGGTTACCATGGCAATGGGCAATAAATTGGAAGAACGGAACATGAATTAATTGTTTTTGGGTGATTATGGATGCACCCTGAAAATTTCAGCAAAATCTGAGACCATGCGTGCCCAACCCCCTATATAGCATGTTTGGTGCTTACAGAGAATGGCTCTTAATGGTTTTGACATATGGAATTGGTAACCCCTTACGCGAAGGATACCCTTAATACGAGAACAAACTCAAACTTTTCGTAAAAACGTTTCAACACTTAAAACCTATACGCTCACATATCAGCGCTTACAATCAATTTGTCTATGGAGGACATGAAGTTATCTAGCCTCTGCAAAAGGAGAGTATTAAACTTAGACGTTTGCATTTGCTTTAAAAGTAAGTAAGGGTGCAAAGATCAGGAATCGATACAATCAAGTACCACACCTGACCCAGGATACCAATGGGAAAGTGACAAACTCACAGTAGACACCACAAACGAGAGCCAAGAGGTCAGCTCTTTCCCTGCAGGTGACCACAAAGCACATATAAACAGACGCGCACAAAGACAAAGCAAACACAAGACAGAACAAAAACATAAAAGATCCACAAAAGAAATACCACCTTGGAACGGTCGGTAAAATATTTTACTGGAGGGCTTAAACCGGTTTAACGGCGCCAACCTCACCCTTAATTCAGATGTGGATCAAGACACATAAATATTTGGTTTGCATAAAAGACCCCTAACTTATCAATGCATCATCTCATAACCCTAAAAAGAAAACTTCATCCGGAAATACCATTTACATCAGACGCTTGCTGCACATATGTTAACATTAATGTTTAATGTAGGTATAGAGAAAACTGTGTGGACCCAGAGCAGATTGCTCCAACTGGATCAGAATGATGTGGATCTAGAAGCTTCAAAACAAAGCAGCAGACGAAGAGAAGCAGACGATTTTTTGTTGGGGTCATTATATCCATTTCGATGTATTTTAGGTTGTTGCAGAATAGGAATATTTTTAGGATATGAAATTTTTAAAGATTTTTTCTGGGTATTCCTGATATAGATCTATATATGTGCTTATGTTGTTTAATTTGTTCATATATCTATTTAATTATTGGAGGGGGTGCTTGGGGATAACAGTATATGCTGGTAAATATTGAGATTACTGCCTCAAACCACCCCTTGGGAAATATCCTATATCGAACTCTGGTCTGCTAGGTTCTTAAACACACAAACACACGCACGCACGGATGCACGCACGCACAGAGTCCAGTGGCACTTGACTCGAGATTGAGGAGTTGCGAGTTTGAGCCTCACCAGCGTCACTGCGTTGTGCCCTTGGGCAAGATTTATCCTTCCTTTAAGTTTGGTAGACCCGTCCCGATATAATTGAATATATGTTGACTGGGACGTAAAGATTCAATTCAAATTCAAACAGTATACCCACCACAAACAAAGTTTGCAGGGGGTATAACAAACAGAGAGAGAGAGAGAGAGAGAGAGAGAGAGAGAGAGAGACAAAGCATATGGTGCCTGTGAAACTTTTTCACATAATTTGTCTTCCTATGTTGATCAATGTTGTACAAACAGCTGAGCATGTGTACGTTATTGTTATGTAACGTGAAATAAACTTGTGTTTACACACTCTGAGTCAGCTGATTCTAAACTGGGCAAAAAGGTGACAATGATTACAGGGCTATCACGGAACCAAAAACAGAATAAAAGGTCCGTTTTGTTCTTGGATATGTTTTAATAAATGTTGCGAAACATGCTGAAACCAAAAGTTTGGTAAAAATGCATTTCAAACGAAAGTATTTTTCCAAAATATGCAGTGAACAGATACATGTTACACACGCCATACAGAGCGATAATTATACAACAAAACAAAACCAAAATATGTTTTTAAATATTACCGCTGATGTGTAGTTTGCAATGACACTATGGCGTGATTCAGAACTTGACCAGATTCGAAATTGGACAATCGACTGTAGGTAATTGCAAGGCAGCAAATAACAAACGCAAAAGAAAGGCAAACACAAGACAGAAATAACACATATGATTCACAAAAGCCTTGGAATGATGAGTAAAAATATTTTACTGGAGGTAAAACTATTTTACTGGAGGGCTTAAACCAGTTTCACGGTGCCAAACTCACTCTTAGTTCAGATGTGGATCAAGACGCATAGATGTTTGATTTGCATGAAATAGACCCCTAACTTATCCATGCATCATCTCCTAAAACATATAAATCAATATGGGAGATTAAGCAAAGATAAGGACTCAACAGTACATAAAACTGAATACCGGAGCAAAAGAAATCCAACAGATAAAACCCCAGGGGTCTGACACTAGCTAAAGCATTAGTCCCCTACCATTTCATCGAAATATAAGTCTGTAAGTTGGAACCGTCATATAGTCTGACTTATGAGTTACAATTTATACTTACTGCAGCGTTTCACGTTGCCTGATAAACGTTGTCTATCTCACGGCATGTGCCTTTAGATATCCGGTCATGATGACGTGGCACTTTTTGAATTACGTCGTCAATGACTCTGAATCAATACAAAAAAAAATATAATTACGTTATATTCGCTAGTTTGGTTGTTCGTTTGTTTTGTTGCTGAACGTCCCAAGTCAACAGCTATGGTCATGGAGGGACGGTCGGTTGACCAAAACTCACTTTTATCTGAGCAAGCTTGACCAAGCAGATAACAAGTACTTCAAGCACATACTTTCGCTTGTAATTGACAACAAACCTTCTTGAATGATTCAGGGGAAGGGAGGAGAATGACCGTAGAAATTATTTCATGATCAATCTCCATGAAAGTATGGGACCGGGCCGGGATCTAACTCGCGACCCCTGAATCTGAAGTCAGACTTTCATCTGTTGCCAGACACGTTACCGACTGCTGGCCGAGCTTAATCATTTTACAGGGAGCTGCAAACATACAACATAAATTCCTTGTTGCTAACAGTTGTAGTGTAAGGTCAAAAGATTAGAGTAACTTACAGATAGCCAAGAGTCGGCTGCATCATGCACCACAAGTACCAGGGACCCAATCCTGACGAAGTTCACAACCCAAGAGAAAGACAGGAGCCCAATGGTTGCCACATGATGGATCATCAGCTCAATAAAATCCTAAAAGAAACAAATTAAAGCAAAAGTAAAGAAGAAGACAAAGATCAGCATAGGTTTAGATAAAAAACATTTTGAGCGTGAAATTGTAAAATATTTTCTTACCTGTCAGTTTAAACATATGTGTTGGCTAAACAAAAGAACCGTCTCGTTGAGACGGTTCTTTTGAGTACCCACAACATATGTTTTGGTTTAGAAATAAGAAAAATATTTTTCTGTTACGCACTCTTAACTAAAGTCCTGGATCAGGAATCGTAAGTATATACCAATCATCCATATACATACATTGATGTCAGTGTTAAATAAAGAGGATTTTACATGAGTGCTCATGTTAATTGAATTTATCAAACGAGTCCGGATAAATAGAATGTGAGGGTTGCTTAGCATTTCATCTCTTTTTTCGCAATGAGTTTAATAAATTCAATAGCACAAGAGCACGAACACTAGGTATTTTTGAAAAGTTCAGTCGTAAAATGTTTAAATTTTGTCATCATGTACGCAACGTTGTTATGGGCGTCATAACGTTTCCTGAAAGTCTGTAAACCACTAGTGGTTTATCAATCTTATTGCATGGCGTTATTTCTCTCAGAAGCGACGTCATATGATAGAGACATTTACACTTAATGTTCTATACTGAACGAAACTTCTAAACCGCCAGTTAACAAAACACATGTTTTCAATAAAACTCATTTATTATTAAACTGTTTGAACTGATAATTGACACAGTATATTTGGGCACATGTATCCGTCGATTGAACATAACAAAGTTTGATTTAATAAGGATGTTCATTTATGCGTAACGATAGAGTACTTATAACAGTTTTGCACGTGACACACAAATGCTAAATGTTTTTCGCCATGTGTATACTCGAATTTTCATCGACAACTATCCGACAACTTTATTTAAGCACAAAAATGCCAACTATTGGGTTGTATGAGTATAAAGCAGAGGGGTCAGGCTGTGGGTTCACCGAAAACGGGGCCTCACTGAAACTGATTCATAATCTATTGTAAAGTTTGATATGTTTTGACAGAGCTGGTAGCTAACACCACAACCTGTCGGTCATTTTTCATTTTTGCACTCGTATGACGAAAAAAATTGACAAAAACTGAGTATTACGTATGTCATAAAATGTCCCGTATAGTCCACCATAATTTGGTGCGGAGATACACAAATGCTGCATTGGAACGTCGGAAGTATCGAGATTGATGTGCAGTACACGGTTAATGGGTGACGGATGTTTCAATAATATTGAAGACAACACCATTTCGTCACCATAAACACATTTCTTTGTTCTTTTAGGCCATATGGGCCTCCATAGGAGCACTGAATTGCATGAAAATTGCTACTCTTTTACAAAATAAACACGATGGTGCTCAATTATGTCCATTTACAGTACCAGAAAGCTTCAATAGTATAGTGGACAAAACCATGTCATCTCCATTAAGCATTCTTATGTTGTTTTATGTCATATGGGCTTCCATAGGAAAATTGTGGATTACCGAAAAATTGCTACTTAATAAAAGCGAAAACCCCAAAATGTTCAAAAATGTCCATTTATAACACCATAAAGTTGGTGTTTTTCACTTCAGGTCCCTGGAATACTCGGTTTTAAGGGATGAGTTCAAATTATACCGTTTGTGTGAAAATGAAATGCGATGGTGCCTTTATACAGTCTATCAATTGTGCATGTTATTTTCAATTTATGAAAATGAAATTTTGACAGGTTCTGTTTAATTGATTTTTTCCATATTGAGTGTAAATTTTAGCCATGTATGTATCATATATGTTAAGATATATGAGAAAATGTCGAGTGGCGGTTTGGAAGTTTCGCTTAGTATACTACATAAATCATAACTAATATTGATGCTGAAACCCAATAAATTACTCCGCCCTAGCATAAATTATTACGAAGGGAAATCAATTGTTTTAATTTGTTGGTGATGGTCAAACAGCAGACATTTTCATGTCCATGATTTGACTACAATAGTGTAAGATGTAGAAGCACATTCACCCTTTGTATACAAATGAATTCTTTCTTCTGGTTTGATACAATAAACTTGGAATATCCATTGTGCATTCTAGGGCTGCCAGGTAATATTTGTTTAAAATAGTATTTTATTTATTTGGTTTACACACAGTGTAAAACCTGATGAAATGCCACAGCATTGCTGTATTCAATCTGGGTATTCACTGTTTGAAAACGCATAGGTTTAGGGGTTTCCCGTATACAAAGGGTTAATAATTATAAACTTGAAAAAAATATTCAATACTAAATTCCTATTCTTAAATATTTCGTTTCAGACTTATTAAAGTACCTGGGCATGGCAAGTACTTGGCCAGTAAAATATAGTTAAGGACCACTTCCATCCCTCACACACAAACGCACGCACGCACACACACACACACACACACACACAAGTAACTACAGTTGGTGTTTATTCTATGGCAGCGATTCTGTTATCATTATACCGTTTTTTTTGTTTCTCCTTTTTGTCTCTTCTTTTTCTTTTCATAACAATATTCGATCGCTGCCATTTTGAATATATAATGAGATGCTAATGAGATCAATCAATTATTATTCCTGCATATCTAATTAGGAGACTTTGCTGTCATAAACTCCCAAATATGTTCCCATTTAAGAAATTACAGCAATCTATGATGCATATATTCTTTTTTTTTCTTAATAGATTTCGACACAAATTGTAGCAATCAGATTTGATAGACACTATTATAACTCATTTATTATTTTTGAGCGTTAACTTTTCATTGTTTTCTTGTAGACTGACATTCACGCATGTGTCTTTGTTTTTCTCTTTCACACATTGACTTAATATTACATCTATCATGAGTGTTAGTGTGGGCCCATCTCGCACTAATAATATATCAGTTTGCTTGCTCGCCATTTAACAACGTATTATTATGTTTTAAAAAGGGCTCTCAGAAGTTCCTGCATACGCTGAGATACGATATAACATGATGACGCAATTTTAATGTGACAATGACGTCACTTATCTATTAACGTTCAATTTCTATCTTTCACGTGGGTTAGTATAGGGTATGTGAGAGTGAGGGATGATCCAAAAGTTCTGATCTTTACATTGTAGCTTTGTCCAGAGACATATTCGCGAGGCATACTATGCACCATTCAAATCTTGAAGCTTTTACCTTTTAAATGATGCTGATATTTTCTCACTGTACTGTTTCGTTTATTAATTACAGCACATTATATATGGCCCACTCAATACCACTGGCCTGTTTTTATATTGTAGAATTATAATAATATTTGATTCTGAATCTATAAAGACCGGCATTTTTAAAACCGAAAATTAAAATTGCATAGCATTTTTACTTTTTGTTACTTACAATGTCCAATCAAATGTTAGAATGACGATAGGTTGTGTCGATTCAATATTTAAAGCACAATGCGCAATTCTTATGACGTCATTGAAATTGACAACTACGTTATTTTAAATACATTGCAGAATTTTTATTGTGGAGAATATCCTTTTTTTGTCTATCAATTTGGACTAAAAACATGCCAAACATAATTTCGGCAAAATATTTATAGGCAGGGATTCTGAACCCCCCGGCAGAGAGATTGTTACCTGTATGAGATGGTCAGTGGGCGGAGCTTAGCTATTGACCAGGCCACTGTCTTAATCTGGTCTAGCAGATAACAGATAAGTCTCAGGCTATTACCGTTCTGTTTTCTTGTCTCTCAAAAAGACAATATTTTTGTAATAACTATTGGTGTTTTTCTTTTTTGAAACAAGAAAAACAAGACCAAACAATCTGATAAAAATTGAATGAAGAGATGAAAGCAGCTTTCTTCAATGAATTTGATAATGTCATCAATATAATATTTGATTATTTTTCATTTTTATTTTCATAGAATATTTTTTTCAATAATTATCGTGCTGAATATAAATGCGTTTGATCCCTCCCAAATTTGATCAAAATAATTTTACCTAAGATGCAGTTTGAGTTCTGATAAGCATAGCTGATATGGATCGCCGCAGTTTTCTAAATAAAACTTTGTAAGATTTACGCTGAACAAATATTAATCTATAATAAGAAAACAAAAGGTTACTGTGCAACCATGCGATTGATGCTAATTGCTATATAAACAAACATTCACAGTCAACAGTTTTGTAATCTTTGAACCGTGTAGGACCACATGTAGCTAAATGCCAATTATCTAGAGTAATTACAGAGTGGCCACTTACCAAACATGACTCGTCTCAGTTATTTTCAATGGCAGTAATTTATAAAGTATCATTACATGTATGTGATTATCTTAGTTTGGATTAGGATCATAAGTAAGAAAAATGTAAAATAAATGAGACTTTATAAATTACAAGTTTTCTTTAAATATTTGTCCATTTTGTCACAATAAACACCTTTTTTGTGATTTGAAAGCAAGAATGTTATAAAAATAGTCTATTTATTCATGTTATGTTTATGTTCACGGCCAAGCCCGTGTCACTATGTAAGTGTTTATATGATGTAATGACGATGAGCTTGTATGCTTAAGTCTAAAATAAAATTTCTGTTCTGTTCTGTTCTATAAAAAAATAGTAAGTGAGTATGATCAGGAAATACCACAATCACAAACCGCAGACAACCCCGTGGCACCCCGAAGAAGAGCCGCTCAACCATCACGAGACACCAGGAAGACAAATTAAGCAAAACAATCAGCTCTCTCTTCCCCATCAAGATGATTGCAATACTAGAATGGACATAAAGTAACATACAACAAAACATAGAACAATTACAGACTCCAACAATGGGAATAACAATAAACAAAAAGTCAACAACAACAGAACCACCGCCTTAGAACGGACAGCAGCCTAAGCCACCGGGGGGGCTTAAATGCATTTTACTGGTACCAAATCTTCGCCCTAGATTCTGCTGTTGTTGAAGTACAAGCAATGTTCAGCTCGCGTGGAGGCCATCTAACTAATGCAATGTATCATCATGGAAAAACACTCTAATCAAATTACTACACCATGATGAAACAAAGAAAAGGGCTCATGACTCACAGATAGTCAGAGCTAAAGAAAACCTCAAGTTGAGCCACCGTAAAAAAGTCCAATAGAAAAAAAAATATAAATGAAAAATAATTTATTATTTATATTAATTTATTTTTGCTAAATGATTTATAATAAAAAATTTAGTTGCAAATATTGATCTATTTTTCCAAGATTTCGATATGCAGAAAAAAATTATATCCAAAATAAAATTCTTTCAAAATTCAAATTTTATTGCCTAGGTTTTGACTTAATTCCTAATAATTGATAGTGATTGCAGAATACCCAATATGACAAAACACATGGCCACTGAGCTGATAACAGGTGTCAATCATTTTCAAAGTTTAATAGATATGCCAATCAAATTAGAGATAAGCCTCAAGAGCTCCTAGAGATCTTCACAGCTTGGGTGCAAAACAGAAAGTGCCAGAATTGAGGCTTATTTTTCCTTATATACCCCACTCCTGCCTTTAAGACCAATATAATTTTGATTACAAAATATCTTAATCTTAATTAAAATATTGTAAAAAGATATATTTTTTCCCAAAGAAATGATTGATTTTAAATAAGAATTTTCAAAATTGTTTTTGGTTTCAGACGGATGCTTTGTGCTTATTTTAATCCCATATTGTATCATTTTACAATATGGTGCACCTTTGGACAATTGATTGGTTTTTACTTTTAGATAAACTTATGCAAATTTGTGTACCACCGAATATTGACCTGAATTGTGTACTCGTTGTAATTTTCTTATGTGGGTTACTATCAGTCTCCAACGATACCGACTACTTAAATTGCTTCAGACAAAAACATATTCATCTAAGTTTCCTTAAACGATTTTTTTACCTTTAATACAGCTGTTGTTACGGCAGAATGGGCCAGTCAAAACTTCAAGTGGTCAAAAGATGATTCTAGCTGACAGTTGCATAGCCATACATTCAAGGACTTAGGAAACCCAGATCATATAGAAAGTTCGCCATATGTACAGGACATATTGGCCTACGGATGAATATTGAGCAGCCATGAGAAAAAACAAACGCCATGACTGCTTATGTCTGAATCATGAAGTCTCTAATATGCACAATCTGCTTGATAGGTCAGTGCATTGAGGGTATGGTTGTTTCAGGGTAGATCTCCGGTCGCTCCTTTGAATTACAAAAAAATTGTCAGAGCGGTGTATAGACAAAGAATGTATTTACATTTGGTACAATTTTCAGGCATGTTGCATTGCTGGTTACAGAGATATCACGCCAGTATCTGAACTTTAGGATCATCCCTTGTACATCACTGGTCTTCAGTGGAGACAGGAAAATCACAACCCGAGGGCCCCATCGTTCCATTGGAAAACGAGGCTTGCCGAGTTTTCTACTGGACGGCCAAGCCAAAGGTTGGGATTTTCCTGTTCCCACATAAACACCAGTGGTGGATTTTTTTCTCACATACCATTTGGCGATGTACTGTATAATATTTGTTGGTGACGTCACAGTTGATGTTTACAAAGGCGCGCGCTACAAAAATGTCACAAAATAGCGATTAAACAGCAATCAAAACAATGAACACTTTATTTTTTTTATCATAATGGAATTGCAAGGATTACTGATTAACAACAGTGATTTAATTTGTTGAGGAAAACAATTTGTTTTACACATTGGCACAAATTCCAGGGCATGGACTCCTTCAGTCCTTGTCAAAACCCATGGAATGGATGAATTGACAATACATTCGAAGTGTTTAAAGCATTGAATGAATGCTTCATGACCAATCACTCAGTTTATACCACTTGTGCTTTAATGGTTGTATTTTCAACAGTGAAATAAAAAGTCCCATAAAGAAAGAACAAATCAATAATTTAACTTTCGTATCCAGAAGAAGACAGTTATGAGCCTAAAATTTCTTGTGTTAGCAGCTTATTTCATCATAGTGCATTTTGATTATATTGTTTCTATATGATGATACATTGCAATAGATAAGAATCCTCCATGCGAATTTAACATTTTTGTGCTTCAACAACAGGCAAAATCTAGGGCAAAGATTTGGTACCAGTAAAATGCAATTAAGGAGTGGCTTTGGCTGCTGTCCGATCTAAGGCGGTTGTTCTGTTGCTGATGATTCGTTGTTGATTGTTGCTCCCATTGTGGGATTCTGCAATTGTTCTATGTTTTGTTTTGCATTGCTTTGTGTTCATTCTAGTTTTGCAATCATCTAAATGAAGAATAGAGAGCTGGTTGCTTTGCTTTGTTTGTCTTCCTGGTGTCTCGTGATTGTTGTGTGGCTCTTCCCCACGATGCCACAGGTTTGTCTGCAGTTTGTGATTGTGGTATTTCCTGATCATACTCACTTACAATTTTTATCTCGCATTAGCAACGCTAATCTCACATGGGTAGCGATTTAGGGCAGATTTGGGACGACTATATCTTGTAGTAGGCATTGGTATGTAAGACAGATTATTCTCTTCAAAGGGTTAAAGACACTATGGAATCACAGTTGCTATGGAAGATGAGTATAATTGGTACCTTTCTTCTGTGGTCATAAAATAGTGTAAAAATTTGGCTCCAATAGAAGGCTAATTCGGTGATATAATACCAATAGAGATCGTTAGAAACATGCTGAAATTAAATAATAATAATAATGATAATAATAAACATATTTATTAACCGATGCGTTATTTATTTGGACTCTTTAAATACTGAAAGACGATGGGAATTATAGAGAGTATACATGTTTTCTGTAATATCTTGTATTACAGCAAATATGGTAGGATCTCACTGATTCGTCTCGCGAAATTCTTTGAATTTTCTTAGTAAAAGACATTTGCAGCCTAGTCCCATGCGCACAATTCCTGCGTCTGGAAATAAGAAAGCTGTCTGTGTCCTGTCTTTTAACTATTTACGAATTCTGATCAATACAGTTTTCAGATACTCGTTTGTCAGATGGATATTTCCAAATTTTCTTGACAAAATAAAGACACTAAAATGTGTTCGAATTATCTATTGACCCTTTATCAGAACTGATCGCCTTAGTACCAAAATATAGATAAGTAGATCAGACGAAATCAAACAATGTCAAAAAATCCTATTTTTTTTACCCTGTTTGCAAATACGAATATGACTGATACTCGGATTATCTGTACAATAAGTATGGTTATATCATATCTTTTCCGCCTTTCCTTTGATCTAAATTGTTCAATAATTTCCACAAGACCCTGTCAAGGGTTGAGCTTATAATTGACTTGAATATCTGATGAATAAATTAAATCGTGATTTTTTTATTGGTCATGATAAATTCAAGGGTTGAGCTTATAATTGACTTGAATATCTGATGAATAAATTAAATCGTGATTGTTTTATTGGTCATGATACAAGAACTTTTTTGACCAAATACGCATGGATATACAAATATTCCGGGGCCCTCTTGTAGCGGAAAAATCGTCTTCGACTCGCCTCGCCTACAAGAGGGAATATTTGTATATAAACCCGTAAAATTGTACAATAAAGCTAACTTATTTCGAGCCACGCACGACCTGACCTCATAGCCTAGTGGTTAGTGTGTCGGACTTTGGAACCAGAGGGCCAGGGTCGATTTCCGGGTGGGCACATATTATACATTTTTTAGAGTTATAATGCTGAGTTACTTCATGCAAGTAATATGTGATTTATAAATTACAAAAAAATAACACCTAAACGTTTTATAACAAATTATCCTCGAAATCTTTGGGGATGGGGTTAAATTTGTCCCTCCTGAAAGATAATTAGTACGGTGACCCCCATTTTTTTCTTTTTTTCTAAAGAAATAAACACAAAAACAAGATTTTCAATGTCAGATTTTTAAATATATAATTTCCTCTAAGATTCGAAATCCAATTTTTGGCGAATTGCCAAAATATATCATGCAGTTTCTTGTTAGGCCTTGGGAAAAACAAACCATTTTTTGCGTTTTTTAAAAATCTTGAGGTCATGAGCAATAATAAAAATTAAAATAAAGAAGCTGGATGACGATTACAGCTATTTTAGCTTAATATTTAAGACTAAGTTTATCTCCATAAAATTGGTCATATGCTGAAAACATCCATATGAGATTATGAAAAAATGAGCATGGTGACATATCTTTTTAACCTTATTTCATAAATTGAAAGTCCGTGCATAAAACAAACTGTATGCGTAGTATTGAAAATATTTCACTATGGGAAGTATTAAGTAGCATATGTCCTTAAGCTTAGGTAAGGTCAAGAAACTCGTGATTTAGGAGCAATGATAGTTCCGCAAGGCTATGAATTATCGTTTGTGATATTGTATGGTCATTCGAGGCTAGACAGAACAATGAGAAATTCTGTTGGGTTTATCTGCGTTTACCCACCCACCGACCTTCCCTCATTATTGTTCGAAAAATGGTATGTTATTTAGATTTTAAAGAAAATTTGCAAAAGGTTGATAAAGTTCCAAGAATATTTGACTTTGTATGATATTTAACCCATTTAAGGATAGCGTTCTTTTGTGGGACATAGGCATAAAGTGGCGTCTGCTCAAGGTTCCCACTGTTTCCTTGCAGAATGTTCACTTAAAATTTGAATAAAAATGAAAAATACCACCCAACAACCCTTAAAGCAGAAGTGAAAGGGCCCAATTGGTAGAAGTAAGATATTCCATTCGCCTTATATGGTTAAATCAGTTGGTTTCAGATAGGCTGTAAAATTGAGAGATTGGTTTTATGGATGCGTTGATGCACAGTATATGTTGTGTTTCTAACCGTGGACTGCTTTGTGCTAGCGCCTAAGCAAGGAACTACACTTGGATGGAGTGATGCTAGGTGGCTGTAAATTGTTATGAAATTTTGTCTTATGAATAAAGAGAAAGCGCTCAGATCTTTGCTTGCCATCACACATGTATACGTTGTTAAGTTTGATATCATATGCTTTAAGATATTATACAAAGAAGTATAGACGGTAATGATGTACTTGTAAGACGCTTAATACTGATATGAGGCATATAGACATGTAAATAATAACAGTTGACAATTCGGGGTTTATATATCTGGTTTCTGGATAATAAGTAATTTAAGTCATGTCATGTGATTTCCAACAATGTGGCATTTTGACATGCGTAGACTCCGATGAGCCTGTGCAGCCTCATTTTAAGCTTAGAAACTTCAAATGGTGTTCAGTCAGTAGCTTAACAGTCATAGAATATTCAAGCGACTAGCAAGGGCTCTGATCAGACTGCGCGTATGCGCATGCTGATCTGAGGTTTTGTTGGTCGCACAAACCACATTGTTGGAAGTCTCATGTCACGGCTCATTTATGTTTCATCTGAATTACATGAAAGAGAACATAGTAATCTTTATATTGTGATTGTTTGTATTATTATCAGACAGTTTTAACTCACGTTTTGTGTGCGCACAAAAGTATCATGCCATTGAGATAGTCATATTGGATAGCACCAGCCTATGCTCTGCTTAAAATTAAATATTAACGACTATATAAATAAATTTTGTATTGTATTGTATTGTTATTTATATAATTATTCATAGTAGATGGAGCTTATCATAAACTTACATAAATGAAAGTATTTAAAATATCGATTAAAGAAACATTACCTGGAAGGGCCAGCCTATCCAGCACAAACTTGTCTTCCACATATACGGCTTCTGTAAGAGAAATGTGCAGATTGTTTCCAAAGGATCTTACATGAGTGCTTAAGTAGAAGTTATTAACCCATATAAGCCTAGCTACCTTTTTGTGGGACATAGGCAAACAGCGCATACTTAGATGAGACGCCACAGAATGCGGCAGGGTCTCCACAGAATTGGACCGTTCCATTTGATAACGGTGGGAAAATCATTTGTCTTAAATGGGTTAAACAAGTTGGAAAAGTGATAAAAGGCGTGGCTTGCAAAGCGTTTGATAAATTCAATAATAAGGGAGCATGAATTATCTTATGGCGTAGGTGTCATTTTGTAATCGTGTTAGTAAGTGTTCTGTGCTTGAGGGTTCTATGTTTGATGGTTCTTTTTTTGACATCAAAGTAGATATCATAAAATTCGAAAAACATTTTCTAAATTCTACCGCAGACACTCAGAGTTGATTGTTTAATACAACATTGGGTTAAAAAAAATTCTGCAGCAGTGCATATCAGAACCTATATTTTATGGTGATTTAGTTTATAATTTCAAAACAGTTATAGGAAAACCTACTTTTAGTGATCCGTTTAAAAGGGTAAACAAACGTTATAAAAATTGGACATAGCTTGGAAGTCATGAGACAGTCTGCATGATTCCTGTGTGTAAACATAACTATAATGCAGTCAATGATACACCATCGGAAATACCCGCTTTTTCACTTTTGACCTTGACTTTGGGGTCATGATTACACAAAATGTTGCTGAGCACCCTTCACATCTTGTGACCAATGGACCAGGGAAGTTTGAAGTGGCTATGTCGAACGGTTAAGGAGATGCATTTAAAAGAAAATTATTTCTTTGACTTTGACCATGACATTAAGGTCACACTAAATATTGCCCAGCACCTACTACATCATGTAACCTATTCACCTTCAAAGTTTTAAGTTTCAATGTCCTACAGTTTAGGAAGAAAATACAATATTTGACCACCTTAACCTCTAGATAAACGTCATATGAAAAGTTGCCCAGTACACTCTACATCATGTGACCTATGCAGCTGCAAAGTTTGAAGCTGCTACGTCTAACGTTTTAGAAGGAGATGCATTAACATGAAAATACATTATTTGACCTTGACCTTGGGGTTAAGGTCACACAAGATGTTGCCCAGTACATCATGTGACCTAACCAGATAAAAAGTTCGAACTTGCTAATTCTAACGGTTTAGGAGGAGATGTTTTTAAAAAGAATACATTATTTGACCTTTGACCTTGGCCTAGGGGTCAAGGTCACACCAAATATTTCACAGTACCCTCTACTGCATGTTATCTAATCGGATACAGAGTTTGAAGTTGCTATGGCTAACGGTTTAGGAGGAGATGCATTGACAAGAAAATACATTATTTGACCTTTGACCTTGAGCTACGAGGCAGGGTCACATGAAATGATGCCAAGTACCCTCTACATCATGTGACCTATCTAGGTACAAAGTTTGAAGATGCTATTGCTAACTATTTAGAAGGAGATGTATTTACAAGAAAATACATTATTTGACCTTTGACCTTGACTTAGGGGTCAAGGTAACTAGAAATGTTTGCCATTTCCCATAACATCATGTGACCTATCTAGGTACAAAGTTTGAAATTGCTATGTCTAATGGTTTAGGAGGAGATACATTTACAAGAAACGTGACAAGAAAATACATTATTTGACCCTTGACCTTGAGCTACGAGTCAGGGTCACATGAAATGTTGCCTAGTACCCTCTACATCATGTGACTTATCTAGGTACAAAGTTTGAAGATGCTATGTCTAACTGTTTAGGAGGAGATGCATTTACAAGAAAATACATTTTTTGACCTTTGACCTTGACTTAGGGGTCAAGGTAACTAGAAATGTTTGCCATTTCCCATAACATCATGTGACCTATCTAGGTACAAAGTTTGAAATTACTATGTCTAATGGTTTAGGAGGAGATACATTTACAAGAAACGTGACGGACGGACGCACATATGCACACACGCATGGACGGACAGACGGACGACGGACCGACTTTGGTACGAAATTAATATACCCCTTTTTTCTTGAGAAAAAAGCGGGTATAATCACGTTTTTAGCTTTGGTTTCCACTTTAATTGCAGGGTGGGTCAAAACTCAGACTCAATGACAGCTATGACGTAAAGCTTAAATCGGTGGGTTAGTGCTTGTCTGTTGCAGAGCCCACCGTGGCTCATCTTGATGTTTTCTTTAGCTCTGACTATCTGTGAGTCGTCAGCCCTTTTCTTGGTTTCATCATAGTGTGTTAGTTGATTAGATTATTTCTCTATAAGGATACATTTTAATAGCTAGGAAGCCTCTGCGCGAGTTTAACATGTTTGTGCTTCAACAACAGCAGCATCTAGGGCGTAGATTTGGTACCAGTAAAATGCAGTTTAGCCCCCAGACGCTTAGGCTGCTATTCGTTATAAGGTGGTGATTCTGTTGTTGTTTCGTTGTTGATCGTTACTCCCATTGTGGGATTACACTCTAGTTTTGCAATCATCTTGATGGAGAAGAGAGAGCGAAGGCTGGTTGCTTTGCTTTGTTTGTCTTCCTGGTGTCTCTTGTGATTGGTGTGTGGCTCTTCCTCGCGGCGCCTCGGATTTGTCTGCAGTTTGTGATTGCGGTATGTCCTGTCACATTCACTTACTATTTTGGTGTTTGTTTTGTTATACAGTACAAAGTGTCATTTCTAATTTTGCAAACATTTTGATTTCGCTAATATCTGGATGAGGTAGAGAAGGAGTGTTACTTTTTTACTTTGTGACTCTTAGTGTTCTGTTAAGACATAAAGCCGGTCAGGAAGGAAGAGGGGAAATTTTATTGGAAAATTCCTTTAGGTGATGACGATGCTACCAGGGAAAAATAATGCACACAACTAGTAATAACTTTTCAGTACTTTATGTACTAAAAAACATCGACAACATATTAATAATACAATGACACCACCTACGCTATTATTTCTGGCTAGTTGACCATCCTATACTAGGGCAAGTTGCCACTCTAAGATAGTTTCAATAAGAATCAATCTTAGAGTGTCCTGCTCTAGATGTACGTTAACCAGTCAGAAATAAGAAACGTGAAGAATATAATTCACATACAATCTAAGATCTAAGAAAAAAAACTGGGCCGGTCTAATCTCTAGTATTGCGGTATGAAATAATTTTTCCTTGATTTACGCGTTTCGTGAAAACTTCATCTTCCTTGTTACACAATCTTTGACTCTTAGTCAAGAGGCTTTGAGATACTTTGTATTATCGTCACATTGGACTTAGACGTCAGATCTATTTTATGGGACTTTTCTTTTATAACCCGCGTATTTTGATCGCAATCTTGACTCTTTAAGTCACTTTTGTTCACTTATTTGCGATTCCAGCCCGTTGGCTTATCAACTCATAGGGTACGTAGTTGACCTCTGACTACGTTGGGAATAACGAATCATGGAACCCAATCCCACACTGTTTGTGGCCTAAGGGGACGCCTTTCAGGTGCCCTCAGGTTTAGATACAATGGTTCACCAACATTCTACCTCTAACCTAGGAGGGGACACACATCAGAGATAATTCTGCAAAATATAATCTACTTTTAGAATCTTGGTTACTCAGAATCACTCTGTTGCGTCAAAAATGGAGTTGTTCGTTTCAAGTTCACAAAATAAAATACTTTCAGTGGTCCCATTTTTTATAAATACAGCCTAACCCTATAAGCTGGCGATTAGCCCTCACCCGTGGGTGTATGGCTAACGGCTCCCATGTGGTTAGGATGGATCCGCTCTTCTAAACATCCACACTCAAAATATGTGAAATAGAGAAGTATTTTTTAGTGACTGGCCTATGTCAGCGCTAAACAATACCTTCATATGCCAAAACGAACAAACCCATGCATTACAAAAATCTTCAGTACGCTATCTTAACGTCACCCTGGTTTGTGACTCTATCGTAGCCGAAACTTCAAGAACCTGTGGCCCTTTTTCCCTTTCAGGTCACGAAATCAAGATAGTTTCAAGGTTAAAAAATACTGATACTTATTCTGTTTGAAATTCCAGGAAAACTGTGAACAACCCGGTGCCGATGTAACGTTTGGACGTCACGTCAGACATCACCCTGTCCACGTGCTAATTTTGTACTTGCATACCGTATCAGTAGTAAAAAGCTGATTATGACCCATCGTCAAACATCATATTTACATCAATATTGCGAAATTACTTTCTGCTGTTTTATGCGTGAATACTGCACAATATTTCTACATGTATTTTGGTGAAAAACTACCTAATCTCTAAACGTACATGTCAGCTATCAACTTTTTTATGTGAGTGTGTATTAGTGTATGCACCTAACCCTTAACTTGTATATGCGTTAGATATAACTCGATATGACACATACAGGTCGCTACAGAAAGCATACTATCTCTTGAACTCAAATTTTTCCAAACAATGCAATATAAATCAAAACAACTTAAAACCTAGCTGCTAAAATGTTTATTCACCTATCGGTCTCCGGTAAATCCTCCAGCATGCAATTATGGTTTAATGTGAGACCCGCCATAGCCTGGGACCACTTTTGGCCAAAATAACCCTTCGAGTCCATGTGGACAGCTCAACCATAGCCGCAAGAACAGTCCCAAAGAATTTTAAGGCACTACTCATGTGCGTAGATTGATACGCAAGTGCGTTACATTCTCTATTTTTGAAAAAAAAAACGGGACGTTATTGATAACGCCCAATAGAACCCATACACAGAATGCTGGCCGATTCAAAAGAGGGCAAAATAGAAAACGAGTGACTTATTATTTCAGTAAAATGTGACCTGCCAGAGACATCGTGATTCAATGAAATAACACTCAATTGCCATAGCTCTAACATGTACAATTTCAACTCGGTCAAATATATATAACTTCACATACCTTTCTATAATAATGAACAGCGTCTCTACAATGTACCTTGTTACAGTAACTTTACAATGTCCCCTAAAAAATTTGGGCAATTCAGTCCTTTATACAGGAAGAAATGCACAAGATCTTCGAGAAAGATAAAAAAACATATGCCTGCGTTACTAAATAAAGTAACAGTGACCTCTATCTAAGACAAACCACCCTTATATTTGACTAATAGTAGAAAAGGTACCGTATCTCCGTTCGTATAGGTGACCAGGTGCATACCTAAACCTTTGCGTATTTGTGCGTATACGTAACCATCACTGATTCTGATGTTCCTGTCCTTCAACATCGTAACAGTTATGTGGCTTTACCTCATGGCGCCCCAGGTTAGTTTGCACTGTGTGAGTGTGGTATCTACTGATCATACTCAATTACAGCGGTGTTAATAATGGGGGGCCAGGTGAGTAGAAATTGGGCCCCCATTACTACTGTGGTGACATATCTCACTAGTGATGGTAATATGGCCCTGTCTAGATAAAAAAAATTCCCTCGAGGTTTCCGAAATATCGAGTTTCAAACCAGTATCCTCAACTACACAGACTGGCTATAAAATTGAAATTTTTCTCGTAGCAAGTTTACATATAATACCTTCCACAAAGCGAATAACAAAGGCGCTGATCAGACTGCGCGCGTGCGCAGGCTGGTCTGCATCTGTGTTATTCGCAACCCAAGAAGACAGGTTTTCTCGCGATGCGTAACATATGATTTCCTTTCTGTCTGTGTATTACTACGCAACATGTTTCTTTGTTGCATTTTCGTGTCATTTACTGTCTCTGTTTTCTTGGAAAGACTGAAAAAACTTATATTATCTTATCAGCTTCTTGCAGCCTGCGGTCACCTCCTGGGAAAGGACTGATCTCTTGACTCTCTTCTATGTGATGTTTTCATTTCCCATATCTCAACTACAGATGTACCACGACCTCTGACCAATGGCCTTTGGGCCTTTCCATTTCAAACAATCGATGCAGAATGCGTAAAATGAGCCAGTACGACTGGAACATATGCGTATGTCAAAGCTTTTATAGTAAATGCAAATAAACGACTGAAACCCTTTTTTCTAGAACAACATATCAATATTGTTGATAGAGTCACGCTTTAAAACTTTTGGTTTATCTTTAGGTCAGATGTGGTATTTGATTGTATCGCTTCTTGATCTTTGCTTGCTTTCTTTCTTACTTTTTATTTACTAAGCAGAATAATATATTGTGCGACCATGATCTGCGATGCACGCTTGGCTGAATACACGTAATAACTTGTCCTTTTATGCGTATTCAGTCATGCTTTTGTGACATCTAGAAATTTCATATCGTGGAAGCACTGTGTACTTTTTCTCTATAAAACACATATGTGTGATCAAATCTTATTTAAGCCACATTATAACATCTCTGAATAACTGTTCCTTCCATATGTATTAACAAAACCCAATCTACCGAAAGGTTTTTCAGGTAGCTACATATCTGTGTTTCATGAAATTGACAAACCAAGATTCATGCAAACCAAACATTTATGTGTCGTAAACCAAATCAGAAATAAGGTTTTGGTTGGTAACGTTAAATGTTTTAAAGCCCTCCAGTTTAATGCCATATTGACCATATTGACCGTTCCAAGGCGGTGCTTCTTTTCTGGATCCTTTTTGTTATTTATGTTTAACATTTTACTATAATGGCAGCCTTGTGATCAAACGTTGGGAAATGGCTGACCTCTTGGCTTCATTGTCACCGTCACTGCAGGACTTTAGTTAAGAGTGCGTGCAAGAAAAATAATTTTCTTATTTTTCAACCAAAACATATGTTGTGGGTACTCAAAAGAACCGTCTCAATGAGACGGTTCTTTTGAACACCCAAAACATATGCTAAAAATAATTGGTAAGAAAATAATTACAATTTTACGCTGAAAATGTTTGCTTATCTAAACCTTTGATTGTGTGTAATGTTTCCTTGTGATGTTGTCACTTCACAACATGGTGTCAGGTGAAGTACTTGATTTTATCGATTCCTGATCTTTGCCTTCTTTTTTTTATTGCTTAATCATCCATAATCTTACAATAATAGTCTTTTCAGGAGTAACGCTTGACTGATAACACGTTATTATGTATTAAAGTTCACAACTTTGGTCTGTTATGTTTAAGAGAATCTAGGATAGACGTAAGTATAAATCACGATAAACGTGTTACTAGTGAGTCACTTTTCAGAGTTAACACGATGAATAAATTCTCCAAGGGAATCACTCCCACACTCCACGTTTGGGAGTGATTCGCCCGAGGCTTCACATCAATATAGCTTGCACAACTAGTGTAAAAACAGTACATAACTCATGACTTTAGTTAAGAGAGTGTAACAGAAATACAACTTTCTTATTTCCCAACCAAAACATATGTTGTTGGTACTCGAAAGAACCGTCTCGAAGAGACGGTTCTTTTGAGAACCCAAAACATTTCGAGACGGTTCTTTTGAGAACCCAAAACATATGTTAAAACTGAAAAGTAAGAAAATATTTGCAAGTTTACGCTCAAACATTTTGTTTATCTAAAACAATGATAACTTACATTCCATACCACCATCATACCATATATAAAGAAGACTGAGTAAAACACCAGCTGCCAACTGCAAATAAAAAGCAAAAAAATAAAAAAAAACTGCAATTAAAAAAGAAAGAAAGAGTAGTGCATAAAATGTCTCTTAAATTAACGGATTCCTACTTGTGTTGTCTGCCGATAACCTTTGTACAGTTACGACCAAGTTCAGACCGACGTATGACGCCCAGGGTCAAACTATTGACACTCTAGTGGATTTTCGGAAAAGTTGATTTTTAAAATAATTAGCAAACGATAAAATTTCCAGCATGCAAAGAGTTCACCCACTTATTGGACTTGTATGTACTGCAGCATGTCTATCACACATTTCCAGGTACGTAGATTAATAAATTAGCTTGACCCCTAGAATGTTGGTCAATCTTTATTTCAAATGTCTAGAAATGCAACAAATGTGATAATTGTGTCATCCGTCAGTAGTAAATGTATCATAGGCGTTGGGTGCTTAAAACAATGTTAACGTGGCTGTTTTTTAATGTCCACGAGATTGTATGGGTTCAAAAGCCCACCTCTTACCTGAGGGATGACACCGCATCTTGGTTTCCATTGATTTTACCAATATTAACGATTTTTGCCTCACATACCTCGTACAAACCCGCGAGAAAGATAGAACTCGAACGGACAAATCACCTCATTATAATGTTAAGATCATGCATTATGTCGCATCTTACAGCTGCATAGTCTGTAACTTTTGATATTCTAATTTTGGAAATAAAGTTTCTATTTTTCAAGAATACAGTAAAAATACTCAAATTCAGGTAAACATTTTACCATTTTCATAAATTTTAACAAATTATATCTATCAAAACAACAGCATTTATGTTAAAAATCAACAGTCTAGAATTATTGGAGGGACGTAAATAGTTCCTAACAAGAGGAAAATCGCCTGTTTTTATTAGATAATTCACTGTTCCATGCAGCTTTCAGCTGTACTGAACATACTTATTGTGAAAACATAACTTAATTCTATTCTTACAAATGATTTAAAACGAAAATATTTTTTTTTCGGAATATGTTCATAGTTACAGATCTAGTCTCTTTGACTTATATTTATTACTGACTGACTTACTTAACTTTTGAGAAGTCTTTTTAAGTATTTTTAATGGTGAGCACGAAGTAGGATCCATTATTTGTGTAAGGTCGGATAGAAAAATCCTCTCCTTGGTATCACAGTTTGTCATAACTTAACGAACTGGTGAATGCACCAGATAAGAGTGCGTATTGGAAAACTATTTTTGATTTCCTTTATTTCTCATCCAAAACATATGTTGTGGGTACTCAAAAGAACCGTATCAATGAGACAGTTTGTTGGAGCTTCCAAAACACATGTTAAGATTGCTTGGTAAGAAAATAATTACATTTTTACGTCAAAAATTTTGCTTAACTGGACCTGTGGTGATCCTCACGGTGTTTTTGTTTTTTTATCCCATCCTCTCACTCATAAAATATTCTTATTCAGTAGTGTAGCTGTCTAGAATCGTATTTTCACACTTGTTGTTAGAGTAAATACACATTATCATAATAGTAACTTGATCTGGCGTACAGTATCACGTCAAGTTGATGAGGTCATATCATCAGAACACCGAGACGAGTAGCGTCGAGGGTGATCCAATGGCATGGCCTCATCCACGTGACGTGATACTGTACGCCAGATCAAGTTACTATTATGATTATATGTTTATTATATGCCTTTTTTCTGACATTCTTTCTGATTTTAAAACTTGTTTTGGTCTTTAATCCCGAAAAATTGCGGGAACGTTGCCATAACGTTACGTTTCTTGAAGCCACGTCAAATTGTTTTCCGTCTCTGGTTCTATGCTTTCAATTTAATTTACGTAACGTCGCCGCAAAAGCAGGTAACCCGACGTTAGCCTCGTTTATAAGGATAGTGATATGGATTCAGAAAACCTCAGTTCGTTGATCGGGCTCTCTGTATCAGATGGCCAGAAAACAGACAGCTCTAAAGTCGTATCAGTTATAGGTAAATAATAAGCACAAATACCAGGCATGTTACATAGTGTTACATTTTTAGCTTTGCAGTTTTGTATCTGTAAAACTTATTTCCCACTTATCATGCTCCCAATGAGATTCCCCTGTACGATTTTATCTTAAAGAATTCTTGTATTCTTATAAATTTATACTTTTTGCATGATTCCTTGTGTAGTACAGTGGGCATGAGTGTGTTATGATTATATGCCTGTTACCCCCTCCCCTTTATCTGTGGGTGGTGCGGATATCCTGTCTTTACTGCTGTTGGGTCATTCTGATTGACCCGCGTTGTTCTGGCGGGCCATTATCAGCAGCTGATACTGGTGGACCCCTTGGTCTCATTGCCGTCCTATTTGGCTGATGCAGCCCATTGGTCATGTGTCCTTTGAGTCTACCTGTCCTATGGGAGGGATGGTTAGCCTGCGATGGTTGTGATGTGCCCTAGGGGCCATCATTTCCTTATTTTCAGTAACACTGTTAAAATTCCTCCTGATCTGGTTTCCTTTTGTTTTGTTGTAGTTATTAAAGGAATTCATTCGCCCTTCACCTTAATGACTTTAATCTTTATTTAGCACACATTTTGGTCTGCTACTTTTAGAATTATATTTATAGAGTATGTTCCCACGTTGTGCTTTTCTGTAAATTGGGACTTCAGCGCTATAGTTTAGCAAGAGAAATTATCTTTTTTGGGCTAATAGCTTGAATTACTTATGGGATATTTCTTAGATGATACAGATATATTCCATGTTCGTGTGTCTGTGTGCTTCACCTATATACAGGACTAGATATGTTTAACCGAATAAACAGGTATTTCATGTTGGACTTGTACTCCTTCCGCTTGGTCACATGTGGATCCTCTCATGTGGACTAAAGAGTTCTAAGAAGCAAGAGGCGATTTGAAGGGGTAGTTTTAGTAGATATAAATAAACAGAGAAAGTGGCTGTGCATTTTCTTTACAATACCTAGATTCACGGAATTTCTGTAATGGTGTTGGGGCGTCTTTTAATTGTCTTCTCCTAAACCATATTTGAACAGCCCTCTCGGGTAGATCTGTCTGCTTACTTAAAGCCTGAAATACACAAAATGAGCAGACATTTTACAATGAGCCACTTTAGTTATGGACCACTTATTATATTAAAGATTTCTTGGAAAATAAATATGCTATTTTTTTCTGAGACTACAAGCGTAAAGCGCATGTATGTACGTCATAATCCTTAAAAAAATAATTATGATGAGACCAGAAACGAATGATAAAGTAGATCCTGAAGGGCACTTACCTCCTAACACCAAATTCACATTATCATTATTTTGAATTTTGTTCAGATCACAATGCACTATTTTCAATATCAAATTTCTGCCATGACACTCGTGAGAGCCAATTTATTTATGGCGAAAATAATAACTGGAACGTGTTTGTACCTTTAACCGTTCTTTTAAACATTCAACTGTTTTCGTTCCCAACTGGTCAACGTTCAAAATAAGGTTGTCATTAGTCCTTTTTTAAAAGTTAGATAAAAGTTGGAATGGTTCTGAGACATCCAGTTGTCAAAACACTTCTTTTACATTTTTATTTTTAACATCGATGTATCCTAGATATATTTACATTTTCAAAGTAAGCCTTTAATGAATCTTTAGAATTTTGCAACCGTTCATAGCCTCATGAACGACACAAAAAAAATTGTTTTACAACTGCCAAGCTCACTTGCCCGTGCAATTCACTTCGAACATCGGATTCATTCGCCAGATGTGACGCTGGTGTTGTGATTGACAGCGAGCCACACCTGAGTTGCACGTGCAAGCCTATTGTTGCTCCATTTGCTGTCGTGTTCACACTGGCTGTTCCGCTTTTCCGTTTTTTCATTTCAACAAACTCGTTAATACGATTAAATATTAAATACACATGTACAAAATTGTTTTATCTCCTAAATTATAAATGATTTCTATATATTAGTTATAAATCTTAAAATGTAAATATAAGCAATAAATTCATTTTTTTAAGGTTCATGGAATCATGACTACTTCGGGTCTCTTGCAAAGTTAACGTTTAGCCCCAGTTACACACTCACGATTTTAGGCCACGGCAGAGCTACGATTCACCCCGATTTGTCAAATCGAGATACATCAGCATGATTCTTAGTAGCACCGTTGCGCCGTCGTGATGCACCGACCTGAGTCGTAGTAGTACCGTAATAATTCTTGAAGAATCATGGTGATATGGGAACCTTCGGGACAAGGCTACGACGAGTTTAAACCCTTTAAACTTGTCATGGTGAATCGTGTTGGAATGTGGGCGTGGCCTAGATCGTAGCGCTACCGTAGCGGGATCGGGGTCATTCGTAGTGGCACCGTGGTAGTATTCGTCGTCATTCTTGAGTATGACCTTGACAGGTTCTGTGATCTCAAAACTTATATGTGCCTTGACGCGAGAAAACCTGTCTTCGGTGGGTTGCGAACAACAAAGGCTCAAAGACCAGCCTGCGCATCCGCGCAGTCTGATCATCGCCTTTTTTATTCGCTTATTGGAAAGTATCACTTGCCACAAGCGAAATTTCAATTTTCTAGCTGGTCTCTGTAGCTAAGGAGACTGGTTTGAGTCTCGCTTTTTAGAAACCCCGATGACAGGTTCTGTCGTGCCGAAGCCTATGTTATAACTTACCAGTATAGTTTTATGGTCAGGGCAATGAGATTTATGTTGCTTGAAAGCAGTTTCTAAAACTGGATTAGGTTTTGGAACAGTGCGTTGTCTATTCGAAACCCCAAGTTGTAGAGCAATAGGAACGACCAACCATCTGAAATTATATAAAAAAAATAATTACTAGCAAATTAAGAAAATTTATGTCCCCGCCACTTTATGTTTGTCTTTGAATAAATGAGCTATCATGAAACAAGTAGCTTAAAGTTCGCAGAACAGAAAACAAAACTAAACTCGGATTGTCGGGCCCACCGGGGTTTACCTGTTGGATTTCTTTTGCTCCGGTATTCAGTTTAATTTACTGTTGAGTCTTTATCCTTGCTTTATCTCCTTGTTATATCTTGATTTATATGTTTTAGGAGATGATGCATTGATAAGATAGGGGTCTTTCATGCAAACCAAATATCTATGTGTCTTGATCCACATCTGAATTAAGGGTGAGGTTGGCGCCGTTAAACCGGTTTAAGCCCTCCAGTAAAATATTTTACTGACCGTTCCAAGGCGGTACTTCTTTTGTGGATCTTTTATGTTTTTGTTCTGTCTTGTGTTTACTATGTTTTGTGCGCGTCTGTTTATATGTGCTTCGTGGTCACCTGCTGGGAAAGGGCTGACCTCTTGGCTCTCGTTTGTGGTGTCTTCTGTGAGTTTGTCACTTTCCCATTGGTATCCTGGGTCAGGTGTGGTACTTGATTGTATCGATTCCTGATCTTTGCAACCTTACTTACTTTAGTAATTTTATCCAAAGCACATCCATATCTTCAGACCATGACATAAGCACATTCAGATGTTTCTAAAAAGAATATGCGTATTTGCACTCGAAAGGTACTACCTATATATTGACTGACGTTGATAAGACATTGATAGCACTTAGGCCAGTTCACATCCTGGAAAAAGTGACATACATAAATCTGAGGATTATATAAAAAAACAACACTTGCACGTCTTCACACAAACCAGCTGTTTAGTTTAAAAATTATGGCAGTTGCAAATAAAAAGTGCCAATTAACTATTCACTTTGAATGGAATAGTGTCTGGAAAATAACTAAGTTCAACTTGTCACAAAAATATTCTGAGGATTATATCGAAACATTATGCACATCTTTAGACCAAGACCTAACCATTTAAAAAGTTTCAAAGGAATATACATAAAACTGTAGGAGGAGATACATGCACAAGATACCTAGTATCTATTCACTTTTGCCGCAATTCGTGAAAAAAACGTGACGCAATAACTGAGGACTATATCCAAACAAAATGCACATCTTTAGACCATACCTAAACACCCGAAAAGGTTCAAAGGAATCGGAGTAAAACTGTAGGAGAAGTTGCATACACAAGATACCTACTACTTGAATGGCGATGATAGGACGGACGGACAGACGGAAGGACGGAAAGATGGAATGCCAAATACTACATTGTATGTCTCCTCGCTTTTCTTCGAAATAGCGGGAAGAAACATTAAAATAATAATAACAATAATAATAATAATAATATCAATAATAAAAGTAGTAGTTATGATAAAAGTAGTAGTAATAATAAAAAATAACCATTTTCGAACACTTTTTTCAAAAATACTATCAGAGTGTTAAACAATTAGGATTTGGTCAAGATTCATTTATTTTATTTATTACAGCCCCCCTCCCCACCCCCCCCCCCACCCCCAGATAAGAGTGCGTATTGGAAATTTATTTTCTTTATTTCTCATCCAAAACATATGCTGTGGGTACTTAAAAGAACCGTCTCAATGAGACGGTTATTTTGAGCACCTAAAGCACATGTTTGAATTAATGGGTAAGAAAATAATCAAAATTTTACGCAAAAATCCTTATCTGGACCTATGTCAGATTCAAAATTGTGCACACTGAAATACAATTGAGCCAGAACCGTTGAACTGTAAATTTCACATGTGATTTCCAACACTGTGGCATTTTGACAAGTGTAGACTCAGACAAGCATTTGCAGCCTCCTTTTCAGCTTAGCAACCCAAATGATTTTCAGTCATATAATATTCAAGCGACAAGCAAAGGCTCTGATTAGGGTGCGCGTATGCAAAGGCTCTGATCAGGGTGAGCGTATGCGCAGGCTGATCAAGGCCTTTGCTGGTCGCACATGCCACATTGTCGGAAATCTCTTGTCGCGTCTCACTTCATATTTATAAAATCTAAGTGAGGATGCCATCTTTTTACATTTTGTTCACATCCTCATGGGTTTCATGGCCTTTTGGACTTGGAAATAAAGCGTTATGTGAAGAACAGTAAAAATGTGTCAAATTCTGCAAATGAGATATTTTTCGATTTTTATTTGGGGGAGGAGCCGTGGCAGAGGTAAAATTGTGCTCAAATTTCACATTATCATAAATTTCACGCGTGGAGCAGAATTGGTACATTGGTATCACGTAATTTTATGCAATTATGTTATGCATGTGAAGAATTATTTATAGAATCGAATGCATAATGAAACAATTCTTTCATTTTGAACCAACTGCACATGATTGACGCAAAATGAAATAAAAATCTAGATTATTTCATTTTGCGTCGACATTCGCAACGCAAAATGAAATAAAAAAAACATCAAAATGAAATAATTATTACATTATTTCAAAACGTGCTGCAACAACGCACCATACAGATTTTTTGAGGGATAGGGAGGATTGGGTTGGGTTAATCTACCTATGTTAAGAATACGCATGTATACTATAAAATGGAACTTTGAGCGAATTTTGCATATATGTCTGAGATATTGGTATAAAATACGTGATGTTTAGGTGCCCGTTATGGAATCAATACCAATTCTCCACAGTGTGAATTCTACAAAATTCAAAGTGGTATTATGATAAAGAAAATCAATAATCATTTTACCTTACACTTGTTTGTTTATTGTTTCAAATCAGAACCGCGGAACATTTATCGGTTTCAAAAACGTCTTTGCACGTCCTATGGTACTTCACAGAACCTCTTTCTGAACATTGTGGTTGCAGAACTGTTGTGTACATCCCGACGAGACCGTACGAGATGGACTTTGGTCATTTTGCCTACATTTCTCTGTTAAACCAACAGTATTCGAGACAATTTCGAAGACTACTGTGCATGTCCCAGATTGAATAAAAACTACAGTGTATGTCCCTACTAAACTGCGCGAGATTATTCATAGAAGAAAAAATAGCTTTGGTTTATTTCAGCTAGAAAATGTTTTACTCTACACAGTTAGGTTTATTTTGCATGTTTAGACCAGGGTATGGCTCTTTCAAAATTGCGACGTATGCACGCTTTACATCAATTTAAGTGATACTATTTTAGCGTCTAACATTTGACGAAAATTAGCACCAGGTGTGCAAATATGCTCGTGGAAGTTGATATCACGACGTCTGCTATAGTGCTACAACGATATTCTGTCTTTGTTGACAGTCTGTATTATTGTAAATATTTACCAATAACAAAGATATTTTTAGATAACTACTTATAGAATTATACAAGTATTTTGATGCAAATAAAGAGTAAAATATCTAAACTTTTGTTCGTGTGTTTTCCTAGTGTAGTGGATAGGCCACTAAACCATTACACGTAATGTTGATGGTTCGATCCCCATACAAGAGTATTTTTTTATATCATTTTTATTTTGAATGTGATTACAATTCACTTGCGCGCGCCTTTTTGCTCACGATCTTTTTGATATTAACATGTTAAACGTGCTTACACGCATTAAAATCCTTTTTAAAGGGGGAATACAATTAGCTATTCTAGCTACTCTGTAGGTGAGTTGGCTGGTTAGAGCATGACCTTAATGCTAACCCCGAAGACAGATTTTCTAGGGACGGGACCCATATTTTATGTTTGTGAAATTGTGTTTGGTTTACAAGAAACACCAATATTTTGCCACAATTTATCATGTATGTAATTAACAATTTATGCCATCTTGAGCCTCAAAGCCATACCACTTGCACCAGGTTGGATCTGTCAGCTGCTCATTGTGACAAAATGACTTCGGTTGTCGAGTATCGCGTTTGTAAAAGCACACCGTGCAGACATTGATGACATGCCATATTCTGTGGAATATCACCTGGGTGTTCTTGTTTGCTGATGAGCAATTTAAGTAATACTTGGCACAAGTGGATGAATTATTGTGCAAATATGATTAAAATATAGATAAAGTACAATAAATATACTATTACACAGTGAAGAATAAAAGATAAAGAGCGAAAAAAATCATTTATTTACGGGGACTCGAATCCCCCCCCCTTACTAAACTAAAAATATACCCATTGATGCTCTGTTCTCCGAGTCGTTACCTATTGAGCTATCCATAATGACGACCAGTCAAATTCAAAATACCCACTTAAAGCCTAAGTGTGTGCAGCCACCCGTTACAGGTAAACAGTTCCAATGTTTTGATTTCAATGTTTACAAACACGAAAATGTAAACATGGTCAATATATCGTGGTAGCACTATAACGAATATAGTCTTTTAAGGGGTTCACACTGCCTATTTATTGATCTAAATGTTTAGGACCCCAATGTCTCTACAAGGCAATTAAGCAATACTTAGTCGGGGAACCAAGGTAGAAAAAACTGCAAACCCTTGCACCCGATAGGTATAGTCCGACCAGTTAAGAGAGACTGGGCGGTTCTTAGCAAAGACACACCGACGGACATTTCCATTTAAAAATCGGTATGACAGGGTGTATTCATTCACCTGTGAAACGCTTTACAGCTGTACACCTGTATATACCTGTTGTAGTTTGGAGCTCACTGTGAGAAAAAGGCATCTCGAATTAATTTGGATAACAAGGAGACTGACTAGTCTAGATATATGCACTCTGACAATGTTTCGAAATTTTAACTATTCAAATTATAATACAGAATAAGAAAATAAAATAATGGTCAACAATGAAAAATTAATACTATAAATTGGTCAGAACACAAAATGATGGTTCTTATTACACCCGCGTGTGGCGAAGGCTCTGACGAGCCTGCATCTACGCATGACCTCGCCAGGGCTTTCGGTTCTCGCATAAACAAAGTATGCAAGTTGAAGAAGACTCTGAAACTCTTTTAGACATCTAGTGTCACTGGAAACGCCAGAATGGGCGATTATAAGAGGCTTTTTTCGATATGCGATAAGACCAAATCTCATGTTTGTATGCCCTTTTCTCATGATCCAGATACTTAACCCTTGTCCATCTTAATTCTAATTGGTGATTTATTATTATTGTATCAGGCTCAATAATCAAACCAGTTTTGCCATACAGACAGAGTTTGAAGAAAGTGCAAACCTACCCTCCCCCAAAACTTTCACAACATATCCATCCCGGAAAATGAAATGCAGCATGTCCCCAACAGCATACTAAAGATACACGTTTACCAGGCATGCTAATGTATACAGTTGGTCACCCTTGTCGTATACGCTTCAGTTGGTTGCACGAGTAAAGCGTACATAGGCTATTACACCCGATTTACTGTAGACTAGTCTTATTTGACAGTATATGACAGCGCTCTGTCTGACACGCCCAGTCTCTATTAGCTGGACGCACTATATACAGCTGGATTTTGTATGGTTGCAAAAGTAATTCTATGGTGTATCTGAAACCACTGTATAGCTGACTCAATCGACTTGCATAACGCCAGAGCAATCAACTTTCTACGGAAGCCCAGCAAGAACATGTCAAAATATTATTTTTCAAAATGTTATATATTTTTATCAAAAAAGTTCAGGATTGAAAATATTGAGTTTATGTAATAGTACAACATCGGCGTAGACCTCAGAAGCAGTGGTGGTCATCTAAGAACACTGCTTATTGTTTTTTTAAAGCATGTAGATTAGGGCACCCCCATTTTGAAATTAAGTTTATAGATTTTTTTTCTTCAAATCTCATTTAAACTGCAATTATTGCCCCCAAAATATATTTGATAATTATTTATATATCGCTTGGAAGCATATCTCGTAAAAAATGTGTGCTTACTTATTTACTTTTGTCCACTCGCTGAAGTGGTCTGAATTGCATATTTTTTACATAAATAAATAAATTTTAAATTGAATGTGTTTAAACACTGCATACAGTTAGACAGACGTTTGGGACATAATTTAAGACAATTTATTTTATTTTCTATGGCAAACTAGAAAAGGAGCTGAAAAGTAAAAATATGAAACCACGATAATTTGATACTTAGTAAGTGGTGGGTAGTTAAATACCAGGTCAAATTAAAAGCAGTTTAACACATAAATATAAGTCATCAAGGTTTAAAGCATGTTTATCTTCCATATTTACAGCAGCTTTGAAACAGAGGGTCATTGTAGGGAACAGGGGATTTTTATCTACTGAAAACAATAATTTCATTTAACAGTGGTAAAATAAGTATAAAAGCTCGTATAACTATTATCATATCACCATGGAAAACCTGTCTGTCCCCGTCTGAGATGCAGAAATGTAACCGCATAGTACTTGTAAAGACAAAATGTCCCTAAGAAGATTATTTTGGTGCACAAATGACTGCCCATACTTTTAAATGCATATGATAGTGTATTATTGCATTATCGAACAGTCAAGCGGCTTCTCATACCCATCCTCCAGATAAGAGTGCGTAATGGAAATTTGTTTTGTTATTTCTCAACCAAAACATATGTTGTGGGTACTTAAATGGACCTTTTAAGTGAGACGGTTCTTTTCAAGACAAAAAGCACGCTCTTTAACTTATTGATAAGGGAAACATCACACTTTCTATGCTATGAAAGATTGCTTAACATGACCTCTGTGGCATACAAAAATGCATTTTTCCGTGAAATGCAATTCTGGTCGCATTGCAATACAGTGGTTTCATATCAAGCACTATTTAGACTATCAGTATACAAAATTCCAGCCGTATACCTTTCGGGTGCAAAATATGTGTGTTTTTGCACGATACGCGACTTTGGTACCCCGACTAACTTTATATGTTAGAAAATGGGCGTGTGATGGTCTTGCGAATTTTAATAACTTACATTATGATCAGGCAATTACCAGCAGCAAAACTTACAAACGAGAAACAAATAAAAGAATTACAAATTATAAGCGCACGATGAGAAATAAGTTAAGACAAATGAAACAAAAATCTCCCAAAGACTTTTGGAATTTGTAAACAGTTTGAATAGGAAGTCCAACAATTCAGACATTAAGCTTGATAGTTTATTTGACTTTTTAAAGAATTCAAATAGTAATGAACATGATGATGAGGTTGATTCTCGAGAAGAGCTGGGAGTTCCAAAGTTTGATTCTGATGCACTTAATGTTGAAGTTACAGAAGATGAATCATGAATAGCATCAAGAAATTAAAAATTGCAAATTTCCAGGAACAATCGAAATAATTAATGAATATATCAAAATATCTTGTCCTCTCCCCTAACTTATATATGCAAAGCTGTTCAACGTGATTCTTGATACTGGAAACATACCCGAATTTTGGTCAATTGGGGTGATAAAACCTTTATATAAAATCAAAGGAGATCCAGCTTTCCCTGAGAATTATCGTCCCATTACCATTCTTAGATGCATGGGTAAATCGTTTACAGCAATGTTGAATACATGGCTCAACACCTTTCTTGAAGTCAACATAGAGGATCTTACATGAGTGCTCAAGTTTTATTGAATTTATTAAACGAGTTGAGGAAAAAAGATAAAATGCGAGGTTTGCCGAGCATTTCATCTCTTTTTCGCAACGAGTTTAATAAATTAAATAACGCAAGTGCACGAATGTTAGATTCTATTTATCATATGACATTAAGATTACTTTAAAATCTCATTTCTGACGTAAAACGTTATAATTTTGTCATTATTTACGCAACGTTGTTATGGACGTCATAACGTTTCCCGAAAATCTATATACCACTAGAGGTTTATCGATTTTATTGCATGGCGTTATTTCACTTCCAGACGCGACGTCATTTGATAAAATACAAACAATGACACTCAATGTAGATTTAGGGCGTCATATTCTACAACAAATAATGTATTTGTTATACATGTACTTATAGAATACCTTAGAGTTCGAAAACTAAAACTATTGTGTGATTTCATTGATTTACTGAGGCTTTTAATAATGTCTGGCGGGTAGGTTTATGGGTAAGGTTATTTAGCTATAATATATCTGAAAAGATTCTGACAATAATAAAAAAAATGTATTCGGATATTAAATCCTGTGTTTCATCAAATGGAGACTGCTCAGATTTTTTTTACTGCAAAACCGGCTTGAGACAGGGAGAAAATCTATCACCCGTACTGTTTTCGTTAGTTTTAAATAATTTTAAAAGTCTTTTTTAAGGGGAAATACCTTTGGTCTGAACATCTTTGATGATTCATTACAATGCTATTTGAAGCTTGCAGTTTTACTATACACAGATGATATTGTTTGCGGAAAGTGTTGAATAACTTCAAGATTTTCTAGATAAATTTCACATTTATTGTTCCAACTTAAAGTGGAAACATATAGTAAATCCTGAAAAATCAAACGTGGTGATATTTGGTGACAAGTCTAAACACCCAAGCCTTATTAAGTTCATTGATCAACCTCTAGAAGAAGTGGATTGTTTCAAATACTTAGGAGTAGTTTTACCTAAATCAAGAAGGTTTTATCAAACCAAAAAGCATGTTGTTGGGCAGGCAAGGAAAGCATTGTTTGGTTTATATAGAAAAATAAGAAACTTAGAGTTGCCTTTAGATTGTCAATTAAAACTTTTTGATAACATTATTATCCCTATCTTAACGTATGGTTGTGATGTTTGGGGCTATAGGGATCTTAGTGCTATTGAAAAGGTTCATACACACTTTTTAAAATATATACTTCATGTTAAAAAATCACCCCATGTAATGCTTTATGGAGAGCTTGGTCGATTTACAATATCAGTCACAAGTAAGAAACAAGTCATTAGCTTCTGGTCAAAACTTCTTCTGAACAAAGAATCAAAATTTTCACATAGATTATATTCTGTATTGTATAATAACTGCATTGTATGTTAACTGCATCAGATATTCAAATTTATTTAATGATACTAACATCAGGAAAATAAGACGCCTATGTAATTTTCTGAAAATTGTTATCGATACCATTAGGTCACATCCTCGTTAAATACTTGTATAAATCCTCCTATACATGTTTCATGCATACCACAGTTCTGCAATTACCATACTTTAAGGGTCAATGGTATATGCATTGGATTTTTGAGTACTCAGTAAATACCAAAGACAAATACAGTGTACGTCTGTGCTTACCATTAAGTGGTAATAGACATTTTTCAGTTACCGCGGACCTTAGGATTTGTAGGGTGTAGCACACCTTAGACTTACGTTATATAAGAGGGGCGATCTCAGCAGTGTAATTCAGAAACGTTTAACAACTTCATTAGTTGTAACTTGCGACTCGGTTAATTTCTTGTTGGGAAATCATATGAAGTGCTTAAATAAAGTCATCTTCAGCAAACTAATATTTTCTTTTAAACCGCTGATGTATTGTAGTCTTGAAAATGTTGCATGCTTTTTATGTCTACTGATTATATTTAAATGCACGCTGGACTAATTTTATGATGGAAGTAAACATAATGAATCCAGAACATTCTGCACTAGAAACCAAATTATATTCAATCTATTAAGTCTGACTGCAGAAATAAAGGAGAATCACTTTCATTTGCACACTCTTATCCAGATGCTTGATTGGACCTTTCGTGCAAGCGACTCAATTTGAATTTTGGTCCGATTGAAGTCGAAATTCATATTGAGCATTCTGATAAATGTAGAAGGCTTCCATGCGAGCTGGACATTTCTTGTACTTCGACAACAGCAGAATCCAGGGCGAAGATTTGGTACCAGTAAAATGCATTTAAGGCCCCCAGTGGCTTAGGCTGCTGTCTGTTCTAAGGCCGTTGTTCTGTTGTTGTTGACTTTTTGTTTATTGTTACTCCCATTGCGGGAGTCTGTTATTGTTCTATGTTTTGTTGTACGTTACTTTATGTCCATTCTAGTTTTGCATTCACCTTGATGGGGAAGAGAAAGCTGGTTGCTTTGCTTAGTTTGTCTTCCTGTTGTCTCTTGATGGTTGTGTGGCTCTTCCTCCGGGTGCCTGGGTTTGTCTGCTGTTTGTGATTGTGGTATTTCCTGATCATACTCCCTATTTTTAGGTAGTGAATACCCTTTATACCTTCTTTACAAGAACCAGAAGACTGTTGACCTTGAAAGATGATTTACATCATTGGATGATAAGTGAGTATGAGCTGGAAAAGCCCCTGACCAGGTCCCATGCTATTTTTGGAATTTGACATGAAATCATTTCGCAATAACTAAGTCAGATTGCAATTATTGTTTACCTATTTTTAGTATGCAGGCAGAGGTGCAATAGATATTGAAACATATCAAGCAAAATTTTAGTTTGTAGGCCTGGGTCCAACCCTTTGTGTGGACTTAGCGGTGGGGCGTTGGCCAAACATCAACTTTTCACAATATGGTATATGCAGCAGCATGGTAGCAAATAGTTTGCCAGAAGACACACCCTCTACCATTGAATTGAGCTACATTATATGAAGGTTTCGTTAGAGCACTACTCCTAGGAATTTTTTATGGATCAAAACTGATTCTGCTGGTACAAGAAGGGTTGTTGTCAGTTTCTAGCGTAAGTATATGCATTAAGTACTGTTAAACCGCTTAGTCAAGCTTGTCATGAAAAAAAACTGTGGTTCCACCCCCAATCCACTTCACCAAATTAATACCATGAGGTGAAAAGCTATACTAATTGTCTTTTTGTACTTTACTCCTTCTGAATTTCTAAGGGTGCTTAACTAAGCCTGTATTGAATAAAACAGTTTTAGCATTTTTCTTGGAGGTAGGAAATAATGATTAATAATAATTATAACAGATTGGTGAACTCTTTCAGTATATTGCAGATATGATAGGATGCAGCTTAATCACATACGTGATTTAGCTCGTCTGCCTGTCCCTCTTGTAGTCATTTATGACATTTGATTTTTTATGATCACTACCATGAACAGTCAATCATATAAAGTTCATCCAAATCGACTCAACAATTATCTAATGCATGCTGTTTAATTTTGTATGACTATTCATTGTGTGCTATTTCTGTTGTCGTTCCTTTTATTTAAATTAACTCATTGAAAACGATCCTTGGGGAATACCATAACAGTACTTAGCAGTTTGGATTTGGATGAAGCCCCATATTTTGTCAGGCCTGATCTTGTTCCAAATTGTTTGCTTATGTGGCTGATCAATAGATGACAACAGTCGACACTAGTGGAAAAATACTCATGAGTAAAATGACACTTGATTACTAGAATCGCCTGAGTTAGACTATATTCACTTTTGATGTATTTACAGGGGCAGATCTAGAATTTCTGGAAAGGGAGTTCATATGTATTAAGGCACAGGGGTAGGATTTTATGATTTTATCTCATTTTTCTTAAATATCCCATGAAAATGAAATGGTTTGGTCTCACTGTGAGCAAATTATTTCATTTCCATAGGATATTTAAAGTAGGGGCTGGGGCTGGAGGGGGTTTGAGCAAACCTCCTGAACCCTCTCTGGATCTGCCACTGATTTAACTTAACATTAGTAATTTTCAAGTATGCGTTATGGTTTCTTAGATTCAGAAACATTTGTGTCCGAATGTCAGGGCCGAAATCCGTTTAAAGATTGACAATAGAAGCCTGAATGCTATAAATCCTTACCTCGTTTTCGAAAATACGCATGAGCGTACAACTTGACGATGCAAGTATAGGGTTTTAGCTATTCACTTTGATTTTTCGAAGAAAAATCCAGTTTAATGTGTTTATGCTGCGTGTCTTCACAGCTCATTTTAGCCCTGTGAAATGCTCTAAAACCATTTTCTGCAAAAGGGCCAAACCCCTGGTTTCATATAAGGGGCTATTCAGAGTGGTAACTCTATGAAATGCCCCAGGAAGGCGCCTGATAGTTGTTCTTATATCTCAAGCATCAGCTTTCTGCTGCAAGTGAACTCTCTCCTAATAAGTATAATACACCAGTCAGTTTTAACCACGCACCCAATCCCCTGACACCGCAGGGGTATATCCGGGCAAATGTACCATATTTTGATTTTTTGCATTGTCCCCTTAGTGCGAGAAAAATGTGTGGCATTTGATATACAAAGGCAAATGTGGCAGTATAAAGTAAAACATGACAGACGGTGGAGAAAACTACCATGGTTTTAACAAAAGTCAAAGTCCCTGATGTTCTCTGGTTAGAAATGACTAGTCCATAAATTCAAGTCCTCTTAAGGGTCAAGGGTAGCCCAAATTGCCTAGTGGTTCGGTACATGAACGACCAAAACAAAATATGGACGTTCATGCTTGAATTCCATGTCCCCTTCATATCTCCTTTGCACTTGAAGGATTTTTAATTACTGTGTTCCAGCTATATTGGCTTGCACAAGTTGCGAACGCCTTATACGTTTCCACTGTCCATTAACCTGAGCTTGATGAAATATTGAAGCCCAAAAACAATCATATTGGACGCAGAAACATCGAATTTACCTACTCGCAAGTTACAACAAGTGAATGCATACATGTATGGAACAAGAAATAACTTAAAAAAAGATATTCGGCTGCATTTCAATTGTGAAATATATTTTTCGGTACATGTTTTTTACACTTGCAAACTGGTGAAATGCCATCATGCGGCATTTCATCAGGTTATGCACTGTTTGTTAAGGTAACAAAAATATCTCAGGGCAAAAAATATAATATTTAGTAGCAGACGAAAAAGATAAGTTCCAGTTACTGCTGACATCGCCCCTCTTAAATAAAATCCAAAGTAAGTCTCCGTTGACGGACAAATCGTAATGTAAAGTGCAACTGAAAAATGTCTAACAGTGACTTGTGTAACCCTAAAAGGTACGGTCAGTGCAGCAACTGGTAGATTGTTTATCCATACGAGCAAGACTTCGCATATATCTTGTCCCGGTCATAGATTGCTTGTTTGTATGCGCAGGTGTGTAAGAGTGGATGTGTGTGTTAACCAATGAAGCTAGTATGTATACGGTCAGTGTTCCTCAATCAGTCCAGATATGCCAAATAGCAAGACATCAGTATCTTCTTTATCATGTGTGGGCATTGATGAGCCTCAATATAATTACCTCATATTACATGTTAAACATGTACTGAGTGATTTGAATACACTATATAATTACTACTAAACGTTTCAGAGTTTGGATCTACCAACGCAGTGGTTAAGACAAACTATAGTAAAGATCGGCCAACTGAGATCTATCGACATTTATTCTGTTTTGGTAAATAACCATCTTTAAATCTATATGTACAGTAGTTAGGATTCAGAAACTTAGTGAAACAAACGCTTGAAATGTTAGTTAGACATATTTGTATATTTTGTATTATGTGACATTTAGAAGAACGTATATGTCATACATGTATTTGGAAATATCATTGAAACGATTTATATTTCATGCTTATTATTATGAACATTAAGTTTTGGTGACATAAATTAAAGTAGAAAATTGGAGCTTTATCTCTGTCTACAGTGTTGCTATTTACTCATATTGGAGCCCGTATAATCCGCTTACAGCTTACCATTCCCTTATTTCCTCGAACATTTTCTCATCACTAAACATTATAAAATAGCACACGAGATTTTGGTTCTGTATTGTCGCGTATCTATTGCCAAAGTTAGTCTGCTCCAAAGAACGGACTCATTGGAGGATTTGCTGCTCGCATTATAAAATGTATAGATATATATCATGCTCGCCCAGATGACCGAATGATAATAATGACTCTCCTTACCTTTCGAACATAAATCTAACAAGAACGAGTGCAACCCCAAAAGATATGGCCGCGTAGAGATCATTTATTTGTGGTAGATATACATCGCTTCCTTCTTTGAGCTCAATGTCCTTCCAGCCCCAGGAACGATTAGATGGGAACCAGAATCGTTCATCCCAGAACCAACTGTAATCCATAGTTTATAAATGGAAGCCAACTCGAACAAATTTGTAAATTGTAGAAGCTCCTCAGATGCGCTGAAATGACAAAAGAAAACTTATGCAATCGTGAAGAAGAAACAAACTAGGACGACTTGGTCCCAGAACCTCGTCCCAAGGTTATACACTTTGAGATCATTCTCAGATTCAAAATAAAGCGCAACGATTGGCTGCGTAGCGACAGCCAATCATTGCGCTTTATTTTGAGTTTGAGACTCTATTCAAGTTTTATAACCTCGAGGCCAGGCCTCGAAGTTAAAAATATAGTTCATGTTCAACTCAACTTAGCACGAACTTCTTCTCATAAAAAATGCTGAAAGATAACTATTTTCATGCTTTTTACTTTTCAGATATTCGACTCACCATGCTAATCAATGTTAAATTGCCCAAACTTATTGATTTTTAGCAATCATCATACGCATCTACTGTCGTGCCAACCAAGATTGACAGTGACGTAATACTTTGTTTATAATTGCTAAGTAAAACATTGGCTTGTACACTCCGCTCGATCTATTTTATAAATGCGAATCGATAGATCACATGTGTATTAATCATTTCCTGCGGATAGGATTAATACACAAGTGATATATTGAGTCTAAGTCCCTGATGACTTTGTAAGCGAAACATGACATCACTCTCACTCTTGGCTGGCAGGACAGTTGTAGTAACGATCTGCAATGCATTGTTTGTTTGTTTGTTTGATTTGAATCTTTACGTCCCATCAACAATCTTTCGGTTATAAAGGGACGGGTCTTCCTGGGCTGAACCAGTACTACGCTAGTGTTAATGGTCTTGCTCAAGGACACAACGCAGTGACGCCGGTAGAGGTTCAAACCCACGGCTCATCGGTCTCGAGTCAATCACTCTACCACTGAGCCACTGCGCTCCCTATGCAATACATTGTCTTGGTCGGTGCATATTAAAAGAGCATCGCAAAAGCTGATATGTGATTAAATGTTACTCCTTAATCCCAGCAAGTACTGCCAAGAAGCTGATAAAACAACATTGAGCCAAGTTCTTGAGTATCGTACATGTTTAAAATATGAGACCAATTATAGACAAGTAAGCATTCGTACAGTCACATAAATTGTATGGAAAGATTTGATTAAAGCAACTACGAGTAAGTGCTTATTTTGAAATCATTTTTGATAAATATACATGAGCTTTCAGGAATGGGCATGGCTGTCCGACGGATTTTTTTGACTTTTGCACCCTTACTTATTTTACTTCTTTGCACCCTTACTTATTTTAGAGGCTCGGTAGGCAGCCTTTGACATTAATGAAGATTCCACGGCTGTTTGGATGGATCTGTCCAAGACATTCGATTAGTTCAAACTTGTATATTTCATTTTTGTATAACAACATAATGCAATAAGTTTACATGCAGATTATTTCGAAAAAGGGGTTCGGAAGAAATTATTTTGACTTTTGTAAAAATGTTTCCCAGTTATTCAATATTAGATATACAATAAACATATGAACTTAACTGACATAAGTATGTATAAACAATACGTCAAAAACTCGATAATTCGAACTCAAATTTGCAAGACTCAGGTGCATATATTGTAATGTCAAAATTGCTGTATAATACAAAACATTACTTTGATTTTGAAAAGGAACGTCTATATTTACAGATTACATCTATCTTTGTCGTCTCCACGGGGTTTAGAGATGATAAATTCTATGGGGAAGGTTACGGTCGTTGTCTCTATGCACTCAGCTAGCTGAATAGTGGACAAACCGATTAAATGTGAATATACCATTATTTTATTGCGATCTTTTAAGTAAAAATCGCATAATAGTTGTCTGATATTTAACAAAGATTTTTGCATCACTTCTGCACTTGAATATGAGGGCATCGGGTCAAATGCTCAAACGCGTCCAAATTAGCCTGGGTCATGTACCCAGGTCTGAAATGGCTCATCATCTTGAGCGATCAGTTAGGGCTGTTTCACCAGATCTACATCTTTCTATTGATATATCTGGAAAAATTAAAAAAAAACTCATTCCCGCCTGTCAAAACTGTTGTCATCTGCTCTCTCATTTGCTTATTTTCTTAGATAGCCTATATAGGATGTCTATGACAGCTCCCTGAGGCAGTCCGGTCAGGACTTAAGTCATTTGGTACTATAAGAGACTGTATTGACCATGAATATATGCAGCAGATGTATTAAGGAGACATCTTTTTCAAGACAAAATTATTGCCATGTTTATGATATGCCTGCCAGTGGCAACAATCGGAACTGCCTCGGCCAATTTCGCGAAATTCCGTGGAATCAGGCTACGGATGTGCATCGAGGATCTACTTTAATATCGCGGCTGATAACTTGACGCTGGCGTTGTATAACGTGACGCTGACATTATATAACATGACGCTGATGTCACAGAAACCCTGTTCACACAATAGCAAGTGTGATTGCTGCAAAACAAACGGCTTAAATGAAGTTTATGTTTGCTCAGTAAAAATATTTTATTGAAAATTACATAAACTTTATTTTATTCTGCTGATTAAAATTTTCCAATAATCAGACTAATCGATTTTAATAGAGCTGAACCCATATGCTACAGAGCTAATTTTCCATACGCCAGTTCCTGCTAACAAAATGGAGCTTTTTGGTACCTAACACTACGGGTAATGCTCCTTACATAAACCCGAGGCATGTATCGATTCTCGAATCGTGATGGACTTTCCAGAATGCTAATGGCAAATGTATTTATCTGATGCTGGTCTTTTCAAACAGTTTGAACTCTCAGGTCACCTGGCCTGATCCTGGTACAAAATGTTTGACGCTGATAGAGTTCCTGAAAAATTGAAATTTACATATGACAAAAAAATGTGAAAAATTACTAATCATGCAAGGAGTTGATTTGCTCCAGACATTTAACCGCAGTGACCTGAATATTTCAATGCAGTCTACTAGGTCGTGTAGACCTTGCTTTAACCATTTGTATGCTGAATTATGTTGTTATCGCTGTGCTGTCATCTGCTAAACATCATACCTGATGTTATGAGTCTGTTTATCGGAATAAATAAAGTTTTATTTTGCATTACTTTCCCTTTCTTATTCCAACCAATCAAGTTGAGAAGAATTTTGCATTTAAGTACTTGCTAAAATATGATAGAATCCCATCGATTAATAACTTCACTGTCCATTCAAACTTATTTAAAAACCTTAGGGATACAGACTAATGCAGTTGATATAGTGCTGCCAAATCTAATGGCCATGTTTACATTTGCTTGTTTGTTAGCATTGAAATCAAAACATTAGGCTGGCATATTCAGCAGTAAGGTGTAGTTTTGAAAACAATTTGATATCAGCTTGCATAGATCAGTAGGTAGAGTCGCTGGCAGCAGAAAATACATTTATTTTCCATTATGCGCAGGTTCGAATCCCATCAATGCTTTCATTTCTTTTTCTTCATTTTGGTTGTATCATATTTTTACATGTAACCTTTACATGTAAGCATTATTCACAAACAGTTATAACATTTATACAAAGTGTCCATCAAATGGGGCATTATCAAACACGACAACGCATACGTGTGATGCCACTGAAAGAAATCAACTTAATAGGGTATGTATTGTTCGCTGTCGTTAAAGCGATGTTCAGCAACCTCAGATAATTTGGAAATTGTTATGAATTATATCTTAAAATAATTAAATATGTTGATAAAAATATATAATCGAAAATATAAAAAAAAGGTACGATGACGGGGTTCGAACTCGTGACCGCTATGACTGTGATCAAGCGATTCATCCACAATGCTACGCATTCTTTTTGTGAATGGTATGTTCATATAACATTTTAGATGTAAAAAATTGAATGATTTATACTAAAAAGGTGAGTGAAAATAACTTTGTTATTGGTAAATATTATTGTAAAAACAGAATGTCAACATTGTCAAAATAACGATGCAGGGCTCTACTTCTGTGCATCTCTTCTCAGGAAAATGTTAAAAGGAACAGAAAGTAAGCCTTTATTTTTTAAAAATATTTACTGCAGAGGTTACTCATGATTCGAAAAATTTAAGCCATTAAAAAACCAACGTTTTAACTAAAACTTTTCTACTCTATGTTTAATCCAGTATTTTCATATCTTATTTTAAAATGTCATATTCAAACTTTAAACATTTCATGATGATCAAGGTGGTAATCATGTTAAAGGTGCTGCCCATGTTGAGTCCTTACGGCAGTTTCACAATAAAGTGCACACAAGTGTAAAAAAATGGCAAAAAATCAAAATGGTTGTTCTTGAATATCATTATTATTTTTGGAACCTACAGTATCTGATGGAATTAATCCTAAAATAATCTCCCATTATTACCTATCCTTTGTTTTAAAAAAATGGCTACAATTATAAGGTGCATGTTAATAACTGCAAATTAAATGAAAGATGTGTTATGTTGCAATATGTAAGCCAAATTACTCCTCCACATTGAGAAAATATATATTTTTTGTATTGATGATGTACCAATATAGATTTTCAAATAAGATATTCTGGTATATTTTAAGAAATATTTGTGAAATTTCAGTTTTTGCTTCAATTTTAAGAACGTTTTAACAATTCTTATGCATTGCCCTTGCTTTAAAATTGAGTAATGTACATGGAGACAGATAATTGTTATCATATATTGAAAATATAGCAATACTTAATGACGTGCAACTCATTTCTTTTAGACATGGAAGGTTATAATCATCATATTTGAGTTTTTAAGTTTGCACAATTTTCGTTGCGATTACTACAGTACAGTTAAATTTATTATATGTATTTATCAAATTGATTTTTGACCATAAATTGTGTTTTTTGTTTATGTACATATCTTCTTTGATACTGAAGATATCTGTAGAAATATGATTTAAAGTACTCATATCATATATATGTACTGAAACTTGTTAAAACGAAACAATAATATAAGCAGTCAGGAATAAAACATGGTTTTACAAATGAATAATGACACATTGAGTTAGATGAAAAACCTTAGTTTATAACTGGTAACTGAAAAAATATGTGCAATAAAGAAAAATTTTGATGGTTGAATCTGGTAAATTACTCTGTTGTTTTATGTTTAATGTCATTTGTTAGCTCCGTCGCGGACACTACAGTAAGATCTTATTAATGAACTGTCGGTTAGTTGTTTTGTTCATTGATAAAGACAAAGGGAATCATTACCAAATGCTTTTAAAATGTTTATATCAAAAAAAGCTGATCAATGATGAAATTGTCATAACACATGGTAAAGGGATGTTATAACTGATGAATGTATTACTTGGCACTATAACAGACCAAACTGAGGACCTTTAGTTTCAGTTTTAGTTTCCCATAATCTTTTTCTAAAGCCTTGCTTTAAAGTAAAGTAATGTGATAATAATTCCCTTTATGTTTATCATAAGGAAGTGACTGTTCTATATAATTAAGATGTTGACAGTTTGCATTATATAAAGAGTAAAACATTGAAAATAATATGGAAATGTTTTATCCACCTAGAGCTGGATAGTAAAATGCATTATATCTGTATCAAAGGGTTGTAATCTAAGTTGCTAGTCTATGGATGGTTATGATTAACTTGCACAATAGTGACAACACATTACCCTATGCAAACCCTTTTCTGAATCTATTTTGACCAAACAAACATCAATGGAGCTGCTCAACGATAATTGGCTTCTGGACATTTATTAGAACATACAATTATTAAAAATAAGGATAGGTGCAAAGATCAGGAATCGATACAATCAAGTACCACACCTGACCCAGGATACCATAGGTGCAACGACAAAATCACAGTTAGACACCACAAATGAGAGCCAAGAGGTCAGCCATTTCCCGGAAGGTGACCATAAGTTACATATAAACAGACGCTCGCAAAGGTAAAGCAAACACAAGACAGAAAAAAACATAAAAGATCAACAAAGACGTATCGCCTTGGCACGGTCAGTAAAATATTTTACTTGAGGGTTTAAAAATAGTAAATGAGTATGATCAGGAAATACCACAATCACAAACTGCAGACAACCCCGTGGCACCGTGAGGAAGAGCCGCTCAACCATCACGAGACACCAGGAAGACAAATTAAGCAAAGCAATCAGCTCTCTCTTCCCCATCAAGATGATTGCAATACTAAAATGGACATAGAGTAACGTACAACAAAACATAGAACAATTACAGACTCCCACAATGGGAGTAACAATAAACAGAAAGTCAACAACAACAGAACCACCGCCTTAGAACGGACAGCAGCCTAAGCCACCGGGGGGCTTAAATGCATTTTACTGGTACCAAATCTTCGCCCTAGATTCTGCTGTTGTTGAAGTACAAAAAATGTTCAGCTCGCATGGAGGCCATCTAACTAATGCAATGTATCATCATGGAAAAACACTCTAATCAAATGACTACACCATGATGAAACAAAGAAAAGGGCTCATGACTCACAGATAGTCAGAGCAAAAGAAAACCTCAAGTTGAGTCACGGTGGGTCCAGCTACAGATAAGCATCAGGCACCAACCCACCGATTAAAGCTTTACGTCAGAGCCGTCATAGAGTCTGAGGCCCGACCCACCGTCGTGCAATTAAAGAGGAAACCATAGCTATAAACTGTGATTGGGTTTACAACTAGGCATGCAGATTGTCGCATGATATCCAAGTTATATCCAACCCTTATATAACGTTTAACTATCTTTTTGAATTGATCACTAAAATTAGGTTTTCCAACAAATCGTTTGAATTTATAGACTAAATCACCATAAAATATAGGTTCCGATATGCCTTGTTGCAGAAGAGTTTTTAACCCAATGTTGTATTTAACAATTAACTCAGAGTGTCTATGGTAGAATTTAGAAAATGCTTTTCGAATTTTATGATATCTATAACCTTGTTTTAATAATTTAGCAGTTAAAAATAAGTTTCTGTTGTTGAAGTCATCAACATTAGAACATACTCTAGCAAAACGAATAAGCTGAGAAATATATACACCATAGGAAGGAGAGCGAGGAACATCTCCATCAAGAAATGGGAAATTTACTATTTCAAAATTAAAATCATCCTGTTTAACGGTGCACCAGCCTCACCTTTAGTTCAGATGTGGATCAATACACATAGATGTTTGGTTTGCATGAAAGACCCCTAACTTATTAATGCATCATCTCCTACAACATATAAATCAAGATATAAAATGGAGATAAAGCAAAGATAAGGACTCAACAGTAAAAAAAACTGAATACCGGAGCAAAATAAATCCAACAGGTAAACCCTTGTGCGCCTGACAAACAGCCCGAGCATCATGCCCCTACCATCTCATCAATAGATAAGTCTTTAAGTCTGAACCGTCAAAGAGTCTGAAGTCTGACCCACCGGTAAAGAGAAAAGCAAAAGTTGCCAACCGTGATTGGGTTAACCACAAAGCATGCAGTCTGTTGCAATACATTAATGTTATAGCCAATCTTTATATAATGGGAAATTATTTTAATGAACTGCGCTGAAAAATGATTAGAGCCATCAGTCTTCTTCAATTTATTCACCAAGTCACCATAGAATTCAGGTTCCGAAAGTCCTTGCGCAAGAGAGATTTAAATCCTCTTTTCATAAATTTCAAAAAGATAACTTTTCACAATTGGCTTAATCTTGAAATGATTAAGGGGTTTAGTTGCGCTTTCTTTTTATAAATATTACTCTTTATTCTATTGAATGTGATATGCAACAGGACTGCATACTGATAAAGTTGCTTTTGAGTCCTCTTACAAATTAAAGAATATTGTCATGTTGCATATAAAACTGAATCAACTGAAACACTGAAAATTCCTTACATGGTCCATGATTTCCTTCAAAGGAGCAAGGATTGAAGTTCATCTTTTACAGAGAGAGGTAACACTTTTCGAATTGAAAGGATACGAAAGTAAATTAACATGTAAGCGCAAAAAGGAACACTTGTAAGAAAATAGGAGACCTTACACTTGTCGTAGACTCCTGAGGTGGGGCCAGGGAAAACATATTTTTAGGCTCAAGGAAAGTTGTTTGTATCAGTTTGTGATCAGTACTAAGCCCTTACAGACCCTGACCCACTGACACCTTGGTTGTAACATTGTAACTTTAGCTCTAATATATGTTTTTCATATGGGAGAATGTTTTTCAATTATTATATTATTTGTAGTGTCCACAAAACTTTTGTTATCAATAATAAACTACCAATGCCTAACAAAGCAGAGAAAGGCATGTGTAATTTTTTGTTATGCTGTGATAAGTACAGCTTTCATATAAAATCACCTAATCCCCAATCCATATTTCATAAGTGCATTAAGTTTATATCTATAAAAGGTATTTAAAGTTTCATACTAAATACTTGAATAGATATGTATCTTGCAAGAAAGCAATTATGATTAAGAAATAGTGATATTATGCTTACACCTAATTATATTACGTTACCAATAATAATAGATTTTCATTAATCTAAAAGATGTATCGTTGCGGACACAACAGAATGTTGCGGACACTACATTGGACATTTTCTGCTTCTTTTTATCTATGCCAATGTAAGAGGTGTCCAATATTTGTGCCAGTTATAAAGGACATTGTATCATGGTCTAGTTTTTTCTTTGATCTTTTAGGCTTTATCTAAATAAAGAACAACTTTGATTAACCCAGTTTTCTCAGTGAAATAGGCAGAGATTAAATTTCCATTCAGTTGTATTGAGTCTAGATCTAGATCATGCGCTAACTGGGTATGATTTTAGTTAGCGCACGGTGTCAGATTTCATCTGTGTCCAAGATTCTTCCTGTTACTAGAGGTTTTCAAGTGAACAACGTTAACCCTTTCAACGATATCAAAAAGCATCTTAAATGCCATAAGCTCAAGTTTTCTGATGCTTTATATTTGCTAACATCGACTAATGCAATTTAGAGGCAAACCGTGTTGGTCCAGATCAGCAGCAGTTTATTCTGTGTCTTCACTGTTTGAACCTGAGGCTTTTAAAATATTTCAGCAGACGATAAAATGATTAGCGCTTTAAGGATTAAATAAACTAGGGAAAAGTTTCAGTGTTTCAAAGTCAGACAGTAGGACTTTTATAAGCCATTCAAGTCTGCTATTGTTGTTTACTGAAATGTTTTAAAAACAAAAAGTCCAACTTTGTCAAACACTGTAGATGCAGATAAGACTGATAAGTGAAGTCTGACCTGGGGCAGTACTTTTTGAATATACACCCACATTAGGCAGTATAGTCAGTAATAGTAGCAAATAAATGCAGCAGATGACATTTTCAAATGTATTGTAAGAGTTAACTTATCAGCGGGACAGGAGGTTGGCCTGCCAGGCTTGATTAATATCAATGAATAAGGTGGATCCATGAAATGAGAGGAAATTAAAATACTTAATTCTGGTTGGACAATGATACAAAACATTTAGAAAATGCTTTTACTCCTAATTTTTATAAACTGACTCGGGGGTCCGCCCCTCGTCTAAATATAACATTATCAATCTCCACAGGAAAAGTATAAAAAAACCATCAGTTAAGAAATAGTTATACCAGACATGCTGAACATTTCTTGTACTTCAACAACAGCAGAATCTAGGGCGAAGACTTGGTACCAGTAAAATGCATTTAAGCCCCCCGGTGGCTTAGGCTGCTGTCCGTTCTAAGGCGGTGGTTCTGTTGTTGTTGACTTTTTGTTTATTGTTACTCCCATTGTGGGAGTCTGTAATTGTTCTGTGTTTTGTTGTGCGTTGCTTTATGTCCGTTCTAGTGTTGCAATCATCTTGATGGGGAGGAGGTGCCTGGTTGCTTTGCTTGGTTTGTCTTCCTGGTGTCTTGTGGTGGTTGGGCGGCTCTTCCTCGCGGTGCCACAGGGTTGTCTGCAGTTTGTGATTGTGGTATTTCCTGATCATACTCACTTACTATTTTTATGCATTTGTATGCGTTGCGGACACTAAAAAAATTAACATAGAAATATTTACCTTCGATTTAAGCAGTTAAAGAAACCATAATATCTTTAACACGTTTCTAAACTGTTGTTATTTTTTATCGATACCACCTACAGGTGCTTACCAGTGTAAATTAAGTAATATTAAATGTTATTTTTGTACATCTAGAAAGAATTCAGTATAAGCTATTGGATAAAACGTGAAACCTATAACGAAGCATGCCATTTATTCTATTTTGCGTAAAACTATCATTTTTTACCAAATTGGAAGGGGTAAAAGGCATATAAAAGATAACGAAACATGCTTTTGCTATGATATTCATAATTTATAAAATGATGCTTATAAATATTTCATAACCTTGTGAAAATAAGTTTTTCAATGCTACAAACTACGTGAAAAAATGGGTTGTTTTCGGCATCATTTTGGCTTCCTGTGACGACTGAACACATATAAGCATGTCATATACCATTTTGAAAGGTCCGGTAATGCATTGTGGGTAAAACTAAAATATACTGGAGGACTGGTATGAATCAGTCGTTAATTTGGCTGCACTATCACGCGGCGCTGCTGATGACGTCACATGGGTACATACAGCACCTTTCTGCACAGTTACGAGTAAATGAAGGTTTTTGATTATTTGTATGTTCTAAACTGTGGCGTTTATGATACCATATCACCAATATACAATTATTGACTATTGAAGCATTGGACATGATGTGAAATCGACCTGAGAGTACCAGTATTGACCAAGGTGTAGCCGAGGTCAATATTGGTATCCTCAGCTCGATATCATATCATGTCCAATGCCTCAATAGTCAACAATTGTTTTATTATATTATTTCTCTAAACAAAATAAGTACAAACAACAACAAAATCTTGGCTATGGACTATGTCTTGGAAGTCTTGAATTTCTTTTTTTTACATGATGACTAACTATTTCATTCAGTTAAAACATACTTTATTTCTAATTATAACTGCAGACAGAGAAGATCCAGATCAAATGCCACATTTTATCTGGGTATACGCTGTTTGCTAAGACAAAAATGATCTTCAGGGAAAAAACTACAATTTTGTTTAGTAATTAAAACCTGTGACCCCTTGAATAATACAATAGACCATTCCAAATTTATTGTATTAATCCAAGAATTCTGCTAATTACTATATTCAACAGCAAAGTCTGAATTACATGTTATGATGAAACACCAAATCTTGTGAATTCCGTGCTGCTGTCACTCACTGCATTGTATTTACAGCAAATCATGCAATTTCATGCTGAAAGCACACATGCTATGGAAACTTTCTATAAAGTCTATTTTTAGTAACTAATGTTGAATGGGAAAAACTAGAAGCCCATGTGATATGTAGTTTTATGGACTCGAGTGGATAGGCATCTAGGCCAATCGAAAGATGTCTATTTATAGGTTATATAATAAAAGAGTTTATAGACTTTGTCTAATTAAAAGTAACTGATGACTTCAATATTTCGAAAATAAACGTCAAATTTGATTATCAATTTATAGCCCCTTTTTAGAAACATCTCCATAAGTTACCTTTATGCACGCTTTCATTACTGATATTGACTACATACACTGGCAGTCATATGGGGAAGACTTTTCGATGTAAATCACGGCAAGAGATATGCTGTCATCTGATCGAGAACGTCTTAAAAAATTACGTAATTAGGATGGGTAGCGTAAGTTGGTATTTTAAGGGGTGTAATTTTGAGCATATCGCACTGTCAATTATTTTCTAATCTTTCAATGGTGAATGTGCAATCGTGAAAGAAGCAAGGGATGCAAATCTGTTGAGTCAGGAAGCAAAACTAACGCGTGTTAACTTGCATCAGAATTTGTGTCCTACAAAATCGACCACCCTGTCTTAAAACGGATACTTTTTTCAATACCTTAAAGTAAATTCACAATCATGAATTTTCTTGGACATACTACAAGGCGATCAGACTATGATATGCAATAAAAATTATCTCACTGACATTCTCAGGGTTTGTGTAATAAAGGATTGAATCTGGGTGATGCGTTCTCAGAGTCCTTAAGTATATTTTGGCTGTTTTAGTACAGATAGCATAAAACAACCTATAGCAAAGACAGCTTCCTAATGTGCACTTTATTGTTAAACTGCCTATTTGATAATGAAAGGTGAAATGCACCAAAGTTGTGATTTTGTATTTGTCTGTCCTTTTTGCACCTTGGGCAATTAAGCATGCTTTTATGTCATTGGCTGTAGGGAGCGCAGTGGCTCAGTGCAAGAGTCGTTGACTCGAGACCGAGGGGCCGCGGGTTCGAGCCTCACCTGCGTCATTGCTTTGTGGTCTTTGAGCAAGAAGGGTCTTCCTGGGTTGAACCAATACTAAGCTAGGATAAATGTGTCTTACTCAAGGACTACAAAACAGAGACGCCGGTGAGGCTCAAACCCGCGGTCCCTCGGTTTCGAGCCAAGCACTCTACCACTAAGTCACTGTGCTCCCTAATTTTTGATGATATGATTAATATTGTAACATTATTTTTAAAGGTAAAGCTAATAACTCTGATACCAAAGTCGCGTATTTAGGCTTGCATTTGTCCATTTCTAAGGATATTGTTTCGACCATAAATTATGATAAATGTGACGATTTTGAGTTTGTAATTATCAAATTCCTTTTTTTAGATAGGGATGTTCCTCGCTCTACATCCTATGAAGTCTATACCTCTCAACTCATTCGACTTGCTAGAGCATCTAGCCATATTGCTGACTTCAACACTCGTAATAAATTGTTAACTCAGAAACTTCTTAAACAAGGCTATCAGTATCATAAATTTCGCAAAACCTTTTCTAAATTTTATCAACGATTCTGTGATTTGATATCTAAATTCCAAAATAGTAAGGTATGATTAGGAAATACCACAATCATAAACTGCAGACAAACACACGGCACCGCGAAGAAGAGCCACAACACAATCATGAGACACCAGGAAGATAATCTATGTTAAGCAACCAGCTCTCTCTTCCCCATCAAGATGATTGCAGAATGGACATAAAGTAAAGTACAACAAAACAGAACAATTACAGACTCCCACAATGGGAGTAACAATAAACAACAAATCATCAACAACAGAACCACCGCCTTAGAACGGACAGCAGCTTAGCCATCGGGAGGCTTAAATGCATTTTATCAGAACCAAACCTTCGCAATAGATTCTACTGCTGTTGAAGTACAATAAATTTTCAGGACACATGGAAGCCTTCTTTCGAATGCAATGCATCATCATGGAGACATACATTTTCTTTTAGAAAAAATCTTGTTTAGAAAAAAAGATGTTTCCAATTTTTTCTTGCTGTCTTAATGTCATCTTGACATCATACAGTGATGTACCAATTTTGGAATTATTAAGGGTTTGTAAATTGAGTACTATGAATTCCAGTTTAGATTAACATGTACTGTTTGATCAGTTATTGTAAAGTTACTGGCGACATATTGTACTTTGAGCATGGACCCTAACTCAGATGTTACATTACCTTCAGAATGATGTCAGTACAAGAAAAATTGACGTCAGTATCAAAATGAAAAGGCTATTATAGTGAAAGCTCAAATGACATTAGATCATAACAAACCCTGTTCTCCCACTGCTGGGATACTGTACACTATGACTTTCTCAAACTACATTATGTAAGATTCAAAAAGCTGCGTTACCATATTGTAATTTCAAATCATATTGTGCAAATAACAAGTTATATCAAATTTTTATTTATCGACTTGCTGATTGCCTTAAACACATTTATCTACAAGCAACAAACAACCAGTATGCGTTTAAACAATATGCTTCTATGATATAACAGTTATATATGTTACTTACTTCAAATGTATTGCAACTCAACGCAGTACTATCACTAAACAATAGGCTGCCTAAAGACCTCCAAGTGGGTTTCGTACATTGTAATTCTCTAAAACTAAAATATAAAAGCCACATAATCATGTATGTTAACTCTATATTGGTTACAGCGTTACCTTGCAATAGCAAAATTTACTTCGTAAACCTGAAATAATAGGAAATCCTATCAAATTGTTTCTTATTCTTACGTGACAATATAATATTAAAATTGTATTCAAATTATTAGCAGTATAGTTGTATCCAATTAAAGAACCTGTTATTACTGTTATGCACTTTACTTTTTTTAAATACATTATGCTAAAGCAAAAACAGCACTTTATGATTTTACACTGTTAGTGGTTTATTTACTGTCATTTAACTGCAATTGACTGAAAATACCAACAAAGCATTGATGATTATGGGATGAAATTTGAGCCTAAATCGCATAAAGCGTCATCATATAAAGTCGTGTAATTTGATCAAATGTTTTAATGCTTACATGATATCTTTTATCTCACTGACACTTATGTATTTGCTCCTTTTTATACATAAAATGATATATAAAAACACGATTTTTATCACCCACTACATCTCATTTTAGATGATACAATACTATTAAGCATGAAGTAGCTTTAAGTTAGTAAGATCTATCACACATTGTGTAAGCCAGCCTGTGATTACAACAGCTATATTGATACCATTCAAAGACAAAACTTACCCAGAATTCGTTAAAATTTTAAGTTATTTCAGACGTATGTGAAAATTGAGGTCTTTAACCTTGTCTTTTGAAAAAATAAACGGAAGAGGTTTTTAAAACTTAACCACTTTCAACCCACATATGACACACGCCAAGCCTATTTCTATGGTTAAAATGGATTTATATCTGAAGGATGTCTAGTTTGGTTAGGTTAGACTCCCATTTATAACAAGATCATTTTAAGGAGAGTATTTCACTTATCATCTATTCTGGCTGGTTCTAAAATTGTGTGGAGCATTGAAACAGAACAAAATTAGTTCTTATGGTTCATTATAGTCAAACGTTTGACAAAAATAGGTTAATCACCCAGAAAAACTCCCTGAAATTGCTTATAAATTACGTATATAACAGCTTTGGCTAAATTCAGGGGCTGAAATAAATTCTTGGTTAATTTGTTTAACATTTATCTATCAATTAGATTTAGCCTTGCAATTGAATTGTGTTGCAGATAATATCATTTTGATATTTAGTCAACCAAATGTTAACATAATTGATACAGAAATACATCCAATTAATTATTTGCATATTTTCAATAAAACAAAATGAATTAACTGTACTAACATAACAAAATATAAGGAACAAGCTCATTTGATTTTGGTACTTTGCAAGTAAATATATCATTGGCGGCAGTATAATACGGAGTAGAATGTCCTCTAAATGTTGTTTTTGCTGGTACAGTTGACATTTTTGCGTGTTTCTTTGAATCTATACCCTGGCGAGTTTACAACTTATTCTAAAATTCAATACACATATAACTCTTTGTTATTATTCCCTTTACCGTGTTTATAAGGTTCCTGTAATATTTTGCCAAAGTCACAGTCTGTTCAGGTATATAAGTATGCATTGCTAAAATTAATTAGATCTCATGACTGCACTTTCTTACTAAATATTTCATTTTTCTATCAGAACATTGCAAAATCTATTTGGCTGGACATAATTTTGGCTGATTAAGTTTATTATTTAAATTGTTATTGAAGTAACAATTGACCTATTTCCTTGGATATGATCATATCTAATGCGGTCATTGCCACAGAGTAAGACTCACCACCATAACCAATTTTCCGATTGTTGGTTGAGCAAGTGATCAGAAGTACAAAGTTGACGTGATTGACAGTTTCGTTAATTGAACAACGAAAGATCTGCTGAATGTAAACTTAAATTAATTTAAAAGCTTAAGTAATGCCTCACCATCTGCATACGCAACTAGATGCCAGGTTACAAGTTGATTTGGTTACAGTCTTTTTAAACTATAACTGATCAGAGACATTTATAATGGATAAGATCTTACTACCTCCCTCAAAACATTTAGTATTATTTTATGGTAAATGAACCTAAATATACATTGATACATAGAATTTAGCCTTATCATGTAACGTAACTTAATATGTTTACTCATTATTTGAACAACTTATGTTGAAAAAGTTACAACAATGATTGTTATTGAACAACTGATAAAAAATATTTCAATTAAACTTAGATTTCTCTACCATTTTATTTTCTAATTATAAGTATCAAAATATATTATTTTGGGCAAATCGTTGTTGTAGAAGATATACTATTTTGCAATTGCTGCATAAATAATTTATACAAACTTAATAGGAATTGATAAATCCTTTTTTCAGACAAAATGGATATCTACAACAAAAACAATCAGTTTTTCCATGCCAGTTAAACAGTTGGTGTGCTTTAACAACAACGTGAATGGATAAAGGTGCATTTAAGCCCCCCCCCCCCCTCGCCCCAGTGGCTTAGGCATCTGTCCATTCTAAGGCGGTGGTTCTGTTGTTGACATTATTTATTGTTGCTCCCATTGTTGGTGTTTTTGTGTTTGTTTGGTACTTTTTTTACTCAGCACTTTATATCCTTCTAGTGTTGCAATCACATTGATGGGAAAGAGAGAGATGGTTGCTTGACTTTAATTGTGTCTGATGTCTTGTGACTATTAGTGTTCTGTGGCCCTTCATTACAGTGCTGAAGGTTGGTTTACATTGTATGATTGTATTTCCTGATCATAATTACTTGCTTTTTCGAAATTATATAAAATACAGTATGGTGTATAATATAAGGAATTAAGCAATGTATATACAGTCTTGAGGGTTGTGATATACGTTACATATTGTCACACAAATAACAAAATGATGGTTCACACCAGAATCTATGTTCAGTGCAGCCTTTTACTCTTGAATTTCAATATAAAGCTCAAATATGATGTTTAAAGGTTTTCATATAGCATTACATGCTAAATTTTAGAATGAAAATATTCTTACCTTATATAAAATGTTATTCAGGGTTTTAATATTAAGTAGTTTATAACTCTTAAAGTTTTTGTGATAAAACCCAGCTGCTTGCAGTTATACAATGGCCCATTACTTGTCATTTGGAATATATATTTAAAACATGAATGTTAAATGAGAAGCTTATTAAATGAACCTATTAACAACATTTTAATGGTTTGACAGGGGGTAGTTTAAATGAAACGTAAGTGATACAATGAGCCCTAATAACTTTTATAAACATAAATATATGTAGGGAATGACATTTTCTTGTATATTACATGAAAGTTTAGCCTTTTTTAATATTCAGGTACTACCTTAACAACCTTATATACATTACATTTGTTTTAAAACGTGAGGGGTAACGTAGTTAACATGATGTAACAGCAAAACGCCACAACCGCCAGAGATCTAACTTGTTTCAAAAAGCTTCACCAGGAACATTTATTTATGCTAACATTTGATTTTAATCGCAAGGCACACATACTTTTCATGAATTATATTTCTGTACACAATATGTATATTTCCTGCATATTGCCTCAAACCGACGTCAATTTGGCCTAAAATTGAAGTCCACGTTGAATCAAATTTCCATTTTGGGTCCGCCTATAGACTTTTCAACCACTTCAACGCAATAAACAACTCTAAAATGTGATTCTTTTAGGTGTATACAGCACTAGCTGATAAAAGCTGTTTGATTCATAAAGACTGTACGTCACTTTGTGACGTCACTGTGACGTTAATACTGCAAGAAAAAAATATAAACATATTTTTCCTAGAATGGAATATATTTCTCTAGACGAAAATCAATAGGAAACACTTTTACCCAAAAATGCACACAGGAGCCCAAATTTCACACTAATAGCCCAAAGCAAGGAGCCAGTGGAGTGTTTGTTTTAATATTCTAATCAACACTTTTCATGCGCGGATCCAGAACGTTTTGTCAGAGGGTTCAAACTTTGTCAACGTTTTTTATTTTTGCTGTTATTTTTTTAAGTTGATGAGGAGAGGAGAGGGAGGATCTAAAAACCACTTTAAGCAGGCAATCATCGGCACGCCAACGAAACGCCATTTGGGCCTCGACGCGACAAAACCTGTCTTCGGGGGTTTCTGACAAAGCGAGACTCAAACCGGTCTCCTTAGCTACAGACACTAGCTAGAAATTTGAAATGTTGGTCGAAGAGAGCCTAGATATGGTACTTTGCAAAAAGCGAGTAACAAAGGCGCTGATCAGTCTGCGTGGATGCGCAGGCTGGTCTGTGCCTTTGTTGTTCGCAAACCCCCGAAGACAGGTTTTCTCGCGACGAGGCCCATTTTATAAATGCTGTTTCGCTGACGTGCCGATGATGGCCCAACATTGAATGCTGGCTTGAAAGCTCTGTCATTTTCAGGGGATCCGGACCAGTATTGCTAAGAAACCCTATATCATTTCAGGGGGGGGGGGGAGGTCCGGAACCCCTGTCCCCACCTCTTGATAATAACAATAATAAAATTATGCTTTACCCACCACAATTTGTATGGAAGTCGGAAGTTATTTGCAATATATACACGAAACTAGCCCTATAACTCACTCTCAGTCTGTAGATCAATATTTCCCTGAGGGGACACTTCAATAACCAACTACTTGCTATGCAAAACTTTTGGCAACACGACACATTGGGAGCTGGCAACTGCAGCGAACGCAATACCTTCACGTTATTAAAGCAGGGAATAATGGTAAAACCATACATTTCATTTAAACTTGTAGAAACACAAATCCGCTAAAATCGCTCATATATCTGTTTCAGAAAACCCTAAACAAGTGCTGAGGCAAACAGTGAAGACTCAGATAAAATGCCGCATAATGTGGTCTGCGCTGTTTGTCAAGCCAAAATCGATCTAAAGAGAAACGATAAACTGTGACCACTCAATATATACAATGGACCATTCTGATTTAAGGACAATTTCGGGTATTGTCCACGAGTATCATTCCTGCGGCGGGAAACGGGGAAACTTGCCTGGGTCCCGTCTTTCGACCATTCTCAAATTCGCATCAATTCAGGTTTCAGATACGTTTACGCCTGGTGGATGTTTTCGCATTTTCTGGACAAAAAAGTAACTAAAATGTGTCCGAAATATCTATTGACCCGTTATTATTAATGATCGTCTCAGTACCAAACACTGATAAAAATTATTCTGGCGAATTCATTACAATATACAATATCATCAAGTCTGTACCGTGTATACGAGTACGAATATGGCCGGTACTCGGATTGTGTGTCCAATATATACGGTTTATTTGGGCGGCGCACGATCTGCCCTTGTAGCCTAGTGGTTAGCGCGTTGGATTCTTAAACCAGCGGACCAGGATCGATTCCTGGGAGGGCACCTATTACACATTGTTTTTTTTTTCTTCTTTTTAGCTTTATAATAATAAATTACTTCCTACCAGTAATTCAAGTTGATATAAATGACAAAAAGTACACTCCATAACGTTTTATATTGAATTATCCTCAAAATGTGTGGTGGTAGGGGTACATTTTGCTCTCCTGAGCGGAAATTAGTCTGGTGACCCCCATTTTTTATTTGTATTTCTGAAAGGTTATATAAAAGTCTATGGAATAAAAACAAAAAAAAATGAGATTGTTAATGCCAGATTTTTAAAAGAACACTCCATAACGTTTTATATTGAATATCCTCAAAATATGTGGGGTAGGGGTAAAGATTGCTCTGCTAAACGAAAAAAAATCTGGTGACCCCCGTTTTTATTCGTTTTTCTAAACAGTTATATAAAAGTCTATGGAATAAAAAAATTAAGATTGTTAATGCCAGATTTTTTAAAATACACTCCTTAATGTCTTATATTGAATTATCCTCAAAATATGTGGGGGTAGGGGTAAATTTTGCTCTCCTGAGCGAAAATTAGTCTGGTGACCCCCATTTTTTTATTCGTTTTTCTAAACAGTTATATAAAAGTCTATGGAATAAAAAAATTAAGATTGTTAATGCCAGATTTTTTAAAATACACTCCTTAATGTCTTATATTGAATTATCCTCAAAATATGTGGGGGTAGGGGTAAATTTTGCTCTCCTGAGCGAAAATTAGTCTGGTGACCCCCATTTTTTTATTCGTTTTTCTAAACAGTTATATAAAAGTCTATGGAATAAAAAAAAATAAGATTGTTAATGCCAATTTTTTTAAAAATACACTCCTTAATGTCTTATATTGAATTATCCTCAAAATATGTGGGGGTAGGGGTAAATTTTGCTCTCCTGAAAGAAAATGAGTATGGTGACCCCTAATTTTTATTCTTTTTTCTTAAAGATTATATAAAAGTCTATGAAATAAAAACAAAACTTTGAGATTGTTAATGCCAGATTTTTTAATTTACAATTTAATCTAAAAATCGTATTCCTATTTTATGGGAATTACCAAAATATATCATTTAGTATCTTGTCACGGCTTGGGAAACCAAATAATTCTTCACTTTTCCTATAAAGCTTGATGTCGTGAGTAATAATTAAACTTAAAATAAAGAAGCTGGGTGGCGATTACAATTGAGCCGCGCCATGGGAAAATGTGTCTTCGGGATAAATTTGGCCATTTTGAGATTCTGTAAAACAGGTCATTATATGAAGAGTAAACTCGTTTTTGTTTGATCAAAATATTCAAATTATTAGAAAAGATATTGGAATTTGAACTTTGGACGGCTTGACGTTGATTTTAGAACTAACGTTGCGTGACGTCACGATGAGTCATTCACAACGTTGCTAAGTTTTTACGCATTTAGACATCCGACCATCGCTGTTACTAACATGAAACTGGATTGCGACGTAGCTTACTACCCCTACTGGTGCTGGTAAATCAAAAATAATTGGTTTTAATCGTAAGTCAAGCGTACTTTATTTCTTGCGTTTTCTTCAATTTTGACATATAAATGATTCATTGTCATCGACCGGAAGCATTTTATCAAATACTGACCTGTCTGATTTGAGCACTGTGTGTACATGTGACATATTTGTTTAACAAATGCGTCAGAGAGTCATGTGATTCGCTCGATTGGCTGATTCAATATTGTTTATCCATTCTCGCGAGACCTGCCGATACCTCATCTAGATGAATACGTGCTAGCGTGCTTCATGTTTGCGACAATGATTGTTTATCAAGCGCGTCATCACGTGTCACTGAAACGGTTTCAATGAAAATGCCATGCGGAGGATGTTTTCAAAAATGTTTTTGTGCAAACAATATGATCAGTCTATGGCTGAATACCGTAAAACCTATCATTGTTATGATTTGCCTACCCAATGTGACTAGATATCTCCAATGAAGGATTATCTATCAGCAATTAACGCTTGTTACTTTTTAGCGTAGGTGTTTTGAGTAATGCGCACCGCGTAACAGCACAAACCCGACTTTTCAGTCGCGATGTCCCATATCCTTTAGTATCGCACATGCGCAGACAATGATAAATGATTAACATACATGTAATTCCTTGAGGCGCCATGCCATGTTTGAAAATGTGCACTAAATGGACATAGCCGTCGACTGGTGTTATATTTGCCTGGACCAATATTTTGCCAGCACAATTATGGATCATCTCCGTATAAAATTGGGCACAAATTTGCCCATTGACTTTTGAAATTCGGAAAAACCTGGCCGCGACATTATATGTTCAACTGCCCACGAAAACTAAAATGTTAATTGAACGTAAATGTTTTCTTGTTTACATGGAGAAACTCTCCGATGTTAAATATACTGTTTGAATGCCAACATTTCTTTACCTTTATGAACAGTATTAATTCCATGCTCAGTTGAGCTGAGCACTAAAAGATGTTATAACTTCGGGACCTGAAGCAGGTTTTGCACCCTTACTTTGATACTTTGTATACTATGGTCGCTCTCTCGGCATTTGGCAGGGCCTGTCCTTCGCATTATAACAGCAGAATCGGTGGGAAGAGCAGTGTCTCAGTGGTAGAGAGCTTGACTCGAGACGGAGGGGCCACGGGTTCGAGCTTCACCAGCGTCACTGCGTTGTGTCCTTGAGCAAGACACATTACTCCTAGCTTATACTGGTTCAACCAAGGACGACTCGTCCCCACATAACTGACAGATTGTTGATGGGACGAAAAGAATCAAACAAATAAACAGCAGAATCGGCATGGTAATTGTTCTGTGGAAAAGGTAGATCAAAATTAAATTAAATAGGTTGCGACTTAAAAACAGATGGCATTTTCTTCTCAAAGAAGTGATTGCCCTTCAGCTCACTGGAAATGCCGCGAATGGCGATTTAGATGAGTACGTAAACAATTGAAGTAATAAATAAAAAAAGAAGTTATTGGCGAACGGAGTGTGACACTACAAATCGAGGATTTTCGCAATGGTTTCTCATTTGTTCAACCGATTCTCAAAATGTTGCACTAGTAGAAAATCAGTTCCTAACCCCTGGTACGTTGTTATTTGATGGCCTTGATGTAGGCAAAACCGTCTAACTGTTTCTACAAAATGAATTGTTCTGCAGTTGCACAAGGCCTACAGGGTCAGTTAGCCATATATGTTAATATATACTCAGGAGGAGCACTGACGTTTTCAAAATAAGAGGGCAGGAGATCAGGAATCGATACAATCAAGTACCACACCTGACCCAAAACATTACAAGCGTTCTAGAGCGTATTTCCTTAGTTTTAGGGTATTTTTTTTCAACCATCGCGTTAAAGTCCGACCCAATGCAGCAGCGAATTTTTCTAGTCCGACATGATGCAAAAATGTTGACTTGGTAATTAAGATTCAACACATAGCTGGATCTGAAAAATAAAATCACAAAAATGCGTTTTTGCATAGCTGTATCACAACTTTGATAACTAGTTTAGATTAAAGTTTCGGCAATGGGTATATCCTTTTATTCACTGTTGTTGTTGTTGTTGTTGTTGTTTTTGTTGTTGTTGTTGTTGTTGTTTGATCTGATTCTACACTGTTTTTCCATGTCACACAAAATGGCGCTAGGCTAATATAAATTGGTTAAGATTAATTTAAAAATATTATCAGTCGGCATTATCACGGCGACCAGTTCATAGTGTATGCATATTTCGCCAGTAACTGACAACTACCCTACCTGAACCGGGGCAATAATTAAAAGTAATAATCTTGTGTAATGTTTGACCAGACAATGGCTCGAGCTCACAATCTCAGCCAACAGAAGCAGGATTGCTTATTTGCCTCACTGTAACCGACTTTGCTAACCGGAGCGAAATGCCTTATCATTCCTTAACCGTATGTGAAGAATATACTTCTCACTGAAAAAGGATTTCAGTCTACCGAACAACAAAATCATATTCAAACCTTCTCACCAAAAAAAAATCAAGACATAAAGAAATCTGGTTGCTATGGCAGTGCGGGTACTTATTCCTATTCCATTCGATTTTTTAGTTTTATGTCGGCGTAGTGCGCCCCGTGCCTCTAGCATATACAGAGTGTGCACATTACCCCCAGTTTTATGCACCCACGTAGGCTTTAAGAAAGGGATACTGGCTGTATAAAAACGTGGGGCATTTGAATACATGTAGTTTGAATTGTGCAATTCTAAGTCAGGCCCGATCGCGCAGGTCTTATCTTGATAATTCCGTATGTACACTGCCTGTACTGCATCTCCAGATACTAAGTTGAGAATGGAGATAGGTTAAGTTTGTTAAAGTTCGCCGCTCTTAAATTGTTGAACTGTACGGTGATATTGAAAACAGAGTAACATTATTCCACATCTCCATCTTTGTTGAGGGTTATAGGTGTTACTGAGAAAGAGGACTTCAACTTCTAGTGGGAACCTTTGGGGAAAATGTATTGCCTCTCCAAGTATTTAGTTCAATTAAGCTAAAAATCTTGGAGTGGGGGAGTACTCTCCCCCACTCAAAGAAATTACGACTTAATGTTCTGTGAATATTTCCGGTAGGAAACTAACTTGCAATTAAGTTTAGTACAAAACGATGACAAAGTCATCTTAGAGATTCTAGCTTAGTGAGTTATGGACTCAAACCGCTGGCCATGACATTTTGTGTGTCTTGACTATTTTTCACGAACCTTAAAATTTTGTTAAGACTCCCAAAATAATGGTCACGGGGCATAATAATTCGCCACTTATAATTTTATCAGTGATGTCGACGTTTCAAACAGTGCTCTTCAGGATTTTTTTTTTTTTTTTGGTATAACTACCATGACAAAATTAATGGATGTATATTTACAAAACTTAAAGGTATGAAGAGCAAATAGAAAAACAGCAATATTCAATAAACGTGAAAATAACTACACTTCAAAAGTAGAAACGTTAACGTCACCGAAAAAATTACATTTGAGCCATGGCATGAGATTTCCAACAATGTGGTATGTGCGACCAGCAAAGGCTCAGACCAGTCTGCGCATACGCCCAGTCTGATCAAAGCCTTTGCTAGTCGCTTGAATATTCTATGACTATTAAGCTACTGACTGAACATCATTTGGAGTTTCTAACTTAAAAGGAGGATGCACAGACTCGTCTGAGTCTACAATTGTCATTGTCAAATTGTTGGAAATCTCATGTCACGGCTCATTTTTTTTTTAATTTGTGTGTTTAAATGACTGCCATTAGAAATCAACAGACACAAGGAAGCTACAATAAAAATATTTATTGTGTATATCAATTTGCTTTAATCTTGTGCTTTTTTCATTATTGTAGCTTCAATAGTTTTGCGACAACTATTTTTGTAAGAAATCTGGAAATACATCGAATTTAAACGGCGACGTCACAAGGTGGCAAATAATAACAATTGTTTCTCGTGTGAAACTTATCGTGTCTTATACTTCTTTTTTATACATGAGAGCTACCTCGTGAGATTTTAGTTTATTTCACGCACGGTCACTCAGCGAAGGCTCAAACAAGTCTGCGCATCTAGCAGTCTAATTGAAGCCTTTGCCCAATCGTAAATGCGGCTTTGTCAATGTGTAACTGTTTTCGTTCAGCGGCTTGGATGTGAATACGAAAGGTTCAGACATACTGGTTGGTCGACTAAGGAAGCTGGGATGTACTTGCATCCAGCGTTCATTTATTTATTTTATTTATTGTTATTTTTTTTTTATTTTGTTAGAGTGTCTTTGGAGTGCAAAGATGTTGAGGATTGAGGGTCAATTAGCGTTTACCAAGCCGCATCTTTTTGGACAGTTTATTTTTCACCAGGAACCCGTGCTGGATCAGACCATGACAAATTTACAACAGAATACAATCGGCCTAAAATTCCTTGATTTTAATCACATTTTATTCTAAACATGACTTGTCTAAATTGTCGTAATCTTTGATGACGCTCTCTTTAATTACGCGCGGCGCGAAATAATTACGTCAGACTTTAGGACGTCATATCTCATGACGTAATTAATCTCCCGAAGACACATTATCGCAAACTAAGGTCACTGCCCATAGCAATAACCGTAACTCTAAATCATCAAGGGAGGTAATACTTGGTAGCGTTCGATTATGACAAAGTGTGATTTTACGCAACTAAGATATGTTTTCTACAGACAGTAATGTCCGTTACACTGCACGTTTTTAATCTGAAAGTGATTGATATCACATTAAAAATGCAAACAAAATTTTAAGTATAATGAACAACAAAAATTGACATTCTTTACGAATACTAAACGATGGACGCTCAGCTCTGTGAGAAGAAAAAAATCAGTCAGTGTAATGGAACACGCATTATACCAGGGAAATGTCAGTCGACTGTTCGCGGTTTTTGACAGTCCACAACAACAATAATGATATAACTACTTGTATATAGATCTATATATGATTTTCTGGTTTTATTTTACCTGCATTAAAATTTCACCAAGACAGACTATCTCGTCACGTTCTCTAGCGTCTACTTTGAACCTGACGTGCGCTAATGACGTCACTTGCTCTTATGACGTCATTATGCGTTAACGACAAGTATTGAACTTGACGTTGACGTTGAGAGGCCCTTGCTTTAGTTTGCGTCCTAAACAATTTGCCTTATGTCAAATGTGTTCCAATATTTAGCTACAAGGGCTATCTAGGACTAAGGTTGACCCAAGTATAGTCGTGAGTCTAAATTATAGTAGGCCTACTCTAAATTTACTAAAGGTACGCGAGGAATTCTGACATCGGGTCTGCAAACAACAAAGCCACAGACAGCTTGCGCATCCGCGCAGTCTGATCAGCGCCTTTGCTATTTACACATTGAAAAGTATCGTATTCAAAATTGCTCCAAGCGAGACTTCACTATTTCTATCTAGTCTCTGTGGCTGAGAAGGCTGGTTTTGGTATGATCTTATCGGAAACCCTGAAGACAGGTTTTGTCGCATCGATGCTCATATATGCATTTATATTCATGTAGATGCGGACCCAATCCACAAACCTGTTTCATGTGGTATGCACATAGAAAATGTCTAGCCCCTCTAGACTACTCGTGGCCAATTCCGCCCATGACCAACGCCGACGGGATACGTACTAAAGATAATACCCCCTCCCCCTCCGCGCCACTGAATACTCCCTTCACCGTCAATAGCGGGAAGGGTGTGGGCATAAAAAGAACCTTTTTCATATAAATGCGGGCCCAACCAAAGCATAGGTAAGTTATAGGTACTCAGTGATACGGTTCTTTTGAGCACCCAAAGCAAATATAAAAATAATGAGCAATAAAATATTAACAATACTACGCTAAAATATTTGCTACAAGTAATCTCCAAGTTTACTCTACTTTTGACATGTTTCAACCGAAAGATGTCCGTCAAGGGATATATAGATCTGATGAAAATAAACCTCCTCTGGTCAAGTGTTAAGGTCTGGCCTTCCTTCGCGATCGGGCATTACATGTAGTATGGCGTCCGAGGCCGCAACAAAGATTTAAAGACATTTCAAAATTTTGGATGAGTACATGTAGTATATGCAACGATCAATTGAAGCGATGCATATTATAACAGCACATTTTTCACCTAAATTAGACATGCAGAGTTACCCCGTGACCTTGAAAAACGGTAAATGTCCCCAAAACATTACATCTATATCCTAATGATGTATCTATACAAATTTGGTCAAAATATATGGACTAGGAGTTCAGACAAAAAGCAGATAAGTTCGTTTTACTGTGGGTGGGGTATTTTGGTATCGTATTTGGTATTGAAAAGTCTTCTCATATATGTATATAAATGTTCCAAGTATTTGGAATACGTATAGTTTCATTTGGCAGTTCACAGTGAGGTATTTCAATCAATAGCGGTTGGTTCGTTAGGTTTTAACATGCTTAGAAATAAGAAAAGCCTGCTTAGTTCATTATTTTGCAGTTTAGGGGGTAGGGATAATTATTTGGTAATATCTCACTAATTAGACGGTGATTTTTTGTTAAATTCTGTCATAATGCATCTTATATAATGATCACTTTCCTCAAAAAAATTAGAAAAATTTATTTTTTAAAGTATGTTTAAATATTGAATTATCAGTCAGTAATTGCTGAAAACGAATGCATAAATATTGGTGAATGCTTGTTTGAAAGCGTGATATGAAGAAAAATACTTGTATAGCTGCAAAAGAATGGTTTGAGAAAAAGTTCTTAATTATTAATGGCTTCGCATGCGTGTTTGAAATAACGATTTTCAAACATAAAATTGAGTTACAGAATATTTTACTTGTCTTAATGAGCTTCCAAAAAGCTGCGTAAAAAGGCCAACATAGGCCATATAACGAAGAGCTGTAACTTTTGAACTGGACGGTAAATTTTCTTTAAAATGCGTTATTTTTCTTATAACATGATGTACTACAGAATATCAAAAAATGAAAAAAGTCTATTTTTTGGAAAAAAAATCGCCCAGGTGTGGGCAGTGACCTTAATATTAAGGACTTGGGTTTTTTTCAGAAAATTGGTAAAATGCTGGTCACTTCAATGTCAGATTATGAAAAATCGAGCGCGGTGACATATCCTTTTTATTTCATAAATCGACAGTCCATACATAAAATACACTGTATGCAAAGAAATAAAAAGATCTTAATGCGGGAAGTATTTCCCGCAATTGCCCTTAATACACTGACCCAAAATGAAATCTTTACATAGTATTCACAGTATCTAATGGGATGATAAATTTATTTTCGGTTTTAATATTTTCTATCATCGAATCTCTAATGCCTTACTAATGTCTCTGAAAAAAATATTGGATGGAAATCAGAAATTGCATACTTTTTAAGTTAATTCAGTTCAGGGGGGTCAAAATAAAATTTATAAAAATAATTTAAAGCAGTCACACAGCATTTTAAACAAGAAATAACTGACTGCGTGCTGTAAGTGATGTTAAAAAGATCACCAGTAACCAGTGTGACCTCCAGTGTGACCTCCAGCTTCCAAATGCTTAGCAGAATACGTCGCCTCATTGAATTTACGTAACATTGTATGAGCACGTTAAGGATACGTTTGTCGTTCTAGCAGAGGTACATGTTGGAGTCATTTGATGATTGGACCTGACCCTCCCACCCATTTCATGCTATACGTGTTCTATGGGGCTCATGACTGGGGATCAAGACGTTGACGTCATTTTGAACATGGAATTATGTGGTTATTTAAGCGTTGTGTGAGTCCTTGCATTATCATGCTTGAAAATGCCAGGTCCGGTTATTAGCATGAATGATTAATGATCTTTTATGCATGAACCCCGTAAGCGACGAGCAATAAGGGTTGCTGGTTAAAACGATTACGTGAGTGAATTAACGTGTTAACGCGATTAGGACGTAACGTTATCACAAGTGCGCGATCAGGTCTTGCACGAACTCTGACAGAAGCAGCACTGCAGTACCGGCTCATAAGATAATGAGATAATGAAAGTCTGTCTAGAGCAGCCAAAATGTTGCGCGTAGACGACGCCGACTTTGACCCTTCGAAAGACGTACCGTCACTAAATGCAAGCGTTTTATAACAATAAATTAAACTTTTTTATTACCAGTACTCAGCTGCAAATGCTTTCTTGTCAGTTTTAAAGCTGTTAGTTTCCTGAGCACGTGCAACGTAAGGAGCACGTTTTACAGGCTACGACGATTGATTAGACTTGTGATTTGAATAAAAATTACATAGGCGTTATCCGCGACGAACTCTCGACAATCATGCGTAAATCTTACAACGACATATTCAAACAAAACAGCTATTAAATGAAATAAAATAAAATGTAAATTTGTCATTTTGGGTCAATGTAGTTTCAAGCTTTATCTGAAATTCACTCGGTTAAAATCAAAATTTTACTTAATCTTACCTGACAAATAAAGGAAATCCTCACATGTAGCAAAAATGATGAAGTCATTGAATATATCCTTTCGATTTGATATTGATTTTTCGCACCCTCTATACAAAAGTTTATGCAATAATTATGTAGTTCATTCGTTCTATTACTTAAGCCGTATTCTGTCTCAAAAGTGCTTCTCACTTTGCATGTAAATACTTAACATACAAGTTGTTTTATGAGACAAATACCCTGTTATATGAATTTAGGGTAGCTTGGACATTGTGGGGCTAATGTAACTGAGCTTTTATCTAAGATGTGATCCAGCAGTGCCGTAGATACGCCAGACTTTTGATTCCACACCAAAAGCTTCTACTCATTGGCATATATTCATATGACCCACTGAAAGCATGACCCACTAAAGCGGTGACCTTTACCAGGGGTTTGACATAAAAATCTCCCTGCAGTGCAGGTAAATTGTCAGCGTTTTGCAGAGTGGATATTCAATATCCCCGATATTCCGATATTCCCTGGGGAGGGTGCTGCAAATGACGGAAGAATTAAATTCTATCATATGACTCCGTGGAGTGATGTAACACCATGCAATTAATCGATTAAGGATACAAAAAACGTTACTTATTACATGTTTTACTTAAATAGTAACAAAATGCATAGTCACCCGGGCTGATACTGTTCCTCATTCCAAACCCATTACGGCCCGCTCACGTGAACCCATAGCGGCCCTCATAGACCTTGGGATGGCTGTATACCCTGCGCCCACCCCGTGGGGAATTTGGCCACTATGATTTCTTGATACTATATATATATATATATATATAATATATATATATATATATATATATATATATATATATATATATATATATATATATATATATATATATATATATATATATATATATATATACGGAGGGATATAGTGAATCAACTGAGCCGATAGATGCTGTACATATTTTGCCTCTAGCGAGATTCGAACCCACGACCTCGGCAACACCGCCTAGCACTACACCAGACACCGACGCTACCAACTGCGCCACTGAGACATCCCCAAAAAAGGATGTTCAGGAAGCGCTGATATTGACGACGACCAGTCAGGCACTGGAAGGAAAACCTTCCATGCCAAAAGTATGCCTATTTGGAAGGAATAGCCTTCCAACTTAACAATTTCACTATGGATGGATTTTCCTTCCAATTAGTTTTTTCACTGAAAATTGGAAGGTTTTACCATCCATCTTAATGGCAAGTTTTGGATGGAAAACCCTTCCAAAATATCCTTTTCATTGCAAATTTGGCATCCGATCAGACAGCCGATCGCAGGGTTAATAATGTAATTAGTATGTTTTCATTACATAACCAAGCAGCAAAATCATGTTTCTACTTGATAAACCTTATTGCAATACAGGTAACAGTTAATTAAGATCATTTATCAATCTTTTCTTGTCACTGGTATTAGAGAAAGTTTGCAAACGTGTGATGACTTTTCTTGAAGATATCTTTTCAAGGCATGCATTATTACATAAGTTTGTTACTATAAATAAATCTGGATGGAAATCCAGGTAATCACAAACAATTGCTTTGGCTTATTTATGAGAAGAAATGTTTCTATTTCTAGAAATAGAACTAAAATTGATAGACTGTTAGATTGGAAGGAATTTCCATCCAAATCTGTTGGAAGGTTTTCCTTCCAGTGCCTGACTGACTACTGATGCAGTACACGTCGTATATTGGTTCTTTTTCAATGGATGGCATCTATTTCGTTCGCAAGTGAAAGCCTTACAAGTGAAATTAGATAAATATCAGAAGTGCGGAAATATAATTTCACAAACATCATTGCTTTCGAGCTACACAGGATCAGAAACTGATGCAGATTCAGACAGTAGATAAATACGGAGGGATATAGTGAAGCAACTGAGCCGATAGATGCTGTAAATATTTTGCCTCTCTCTCTCTCTCTATATATATATATATATATATATATATATATATATATATATATATATATATATATATATATATATATATGACACAATTAGACATCACAAACGAGAGCCAAGAGTTCAGCCCGTTCCCAGCAGGTGACCACAAGTCATCAACAAACAGACGTGCACTAAAGCATAACAAAACAAGACAGAAATAAGATTAATGATCCACAAAAGAAGCATCGCCTTGGAACGGTCAGTAAAGATATTTTACTGGAGGGCTTAAACCGGTTTAACGGTGCACCAACCTCACCCTTAGTTCAGATGTGGATCAAAAACACATAGATGTTTGGTTTGCATAAAAGACCCCTAGCGTATCAATGCATCATCTCCAAAACATATAAATCAAGATATAAAAAGGACATAAAGCAAAGATAATAGTTGGCAGTCCATATCACGAAAAAAACTTCTGATGGCAAAATGGGGTAGAAGCTGGCATCTATGCTTAATATGTTCCAATATGTGTAGGGGTGGATGCCAAGTCTGAAAATGTCCCTATGACTCAGAATTAAGTCAAATGTCAACTGGGTGCAAATATCAAGATATTAGACAAAACACTATGTCATCTTCTGCCCATAAAGCATCCATTAAATTCACTGAAATCATGCTGAATGTGATGGAGATACTTATTGTATTGCCACACATAACCTAGACAAGAACTTAGGGTAAGCCTGTGCCAGTCAAAAGGTCATTTAAGTGCAAATTTCATAAATACAAGTGTGTTATGTTAGGTGCAGCATTCTTTTGTCAGTATCATACACACCCAACAATACCAACTTATCATAAAACTGCATGTGAATAGTTTAGAAGCAATGCATAGTGACATTGATAGCGTCTCTACATGCCAGGCCAAGTTTAAAGGTCATCTAAGTGCCCAATTTGGGTAAAATGCATGTAAAATAGCTTATTTTTAGCGATCAGCATACCTAACATAACCATTAAACATCATGATAAGTGAGTAGGACGTATGAGCGCAGCAAACAGCCTAGCTAAAGGCAATACAGGTTTATAGAGAGACTTTATGTCGTCTCTGTCAGACAATAATCAAACTGATATTATTGAAGCTTTTAACTCAACCTCTAGATATTTAGATGACTTACTTAATATTAATAATCCTAATTTTGAACAAATGGTAGGTCAGATATATCCCACTGAACTTCAGTTAAATAAGGCAAATTCTTCTAATACTGAGCAGCCAGGGGCATAACCTGTAAAAGTTACAATATATATCACTTGAAGAAGTTAAAATTGTATCTTTCCAACAATGAGTTCAAAGTGAGGCTATCGAAAATAACTTAATTAGGTTACATTTGAAATTATTTACGCCAAGGTCAAATTTTAGGACGGTAAAAATAAAACTTATTCAAGTTAAAATGTAGTTTATTTTTCGGATCTTCAATGACCTCGCGTACAAATTTCTAGACGATGCGTACACAATTTTATTGCATTATTATTAATCGTAAAGCTTTGTAATAGGTTTTTCAGATAAAATTACCCACATGGCCGTGAAAATTGCGGTAACTCAGGAATATGCAGATGAAAAAAGACAATTTCATTCAAACAGGTTACTTTTGTTTTTGTTGCTAAAAAGTTAACTGCTTTAAGTGATATATTTTTTAACTTTTGGAAGTTATGCACCTGACTGCTGAAGCTCCGTTTTTGGACTTGAACTTGTCAATAACAAATGGCAAAGTTTCTTCTAAAATTTATGATAAACGGGATGATTTTAATTTTGAAATAGTAAATGTCCCATTTCTGAATGGAGATGTTCCTCGCTCTCCTTCCTATGGTGTATATATTTAGAAGCTTATTCGTTTTGCTAGAGTGCGTTCTAATGTTGATGATTTCAAAAAAAGAAACTTATTTTTAACTGCTTAGTTATTATAACAAGGTTATAGATATCATGAAATTCGAAAAGCATTTTCTACATTCTACCACAGACACTCAGAATTAATTGTTAAATACAACATTGGGTTAAAAACTCTTCTGCAACAAGGCATATCAGAACCTATATTTTATGGTGATTTTAGTTTATAAATTCAAACGAATTGTTGGAAAACCTTATTTTAGTGATCAATTCAAAAATATAGTAAAACGTTATATCAGGGTTGGATATAACTTTGGTATCATGCGACAGTCTGCATGCCTAGTTTTAAACCTAATCACGGTTTATAGCTATGGTTTCCTCTTTAATTGCACGACGGTGGGTCAGGCCTCAGACTCTATGATGGCTCTGACACAAAGCTTTAATCGGTGGGTTTGTACCTGGTGATTATCTGTAGCTGTACCCACCGTGGCTCAACTTGAGGTTTTCTTTAGCTCTGACTATCTGTGAGTCATGAGCCCTTTTTCTTGTTTCATCATGGTGTGTTAATTTGATTAGAGTGTTTACCCATGATGATACTTTGCATTAGTTAGATGGCCTCCTTGCGAGCTGAACATTTCTTTTGTGTAAGTTGCTGAGTTATAATTCCAGGTTTGTCAGTATACTCAAACAGCAAATTAATTCTCAATAAGTATTGCTATAGCAAATCTATTTTAAGTAAAATACAGTCAGTACAAAAAGAAACGCAAACTTTTAAATGAATTATTTTTCGGATAAAAATCATTAATTTTCAAAATGATTCTATTTCAGTGGCTTTGCCCTTCAATAAGGAACTTCACAACAGAGTTTCATCTAATACTGAAGCTCCATTTTTGGACTTGAATTTGTCAATAACAAATGGCATAGTTTCTTCTAAAATTTATGATAAACGGGATGATTTTAATTTTGAAATAGTAAATTTCTCATTTCTTGATTGAGATGTTCCTCGCTCTCCTTCCTATGGTGTATATATTTCTCAGCTTATTCGTTTTGCTAGAGTGTGCTCTAATGTTGATGACTTCAACAACAGAAACTTATTTTTAACTGCTAAACTATTAAAACAAGGTAATAGATATCATATAATTCGAAAAGCATTTTCTAAATTCTACCACAGACACTCAGAGTTAATTGTTAAATAGAACATTGGGTTAAAAACTCTTTTGCAACAAGGCATATCAGAACCTATATTTTATGGTGACTTAGTCTATAAATTCAAACGAATTGTTGGAAAACCTAATTTTAGTGATCAATTCAAAAAAATAGTAAAACGTTATAAAAGGGTTGGATATAATTTGGATTTCATGAGACAGTCTGCATGCCTAGTTTTAAACCCAATCACGGTTTATAGCTATGGTTTCCTCTTTAATTGCACGACGGTGGGTCAGGCCTGTTACCATATGACGGCTCTGACGTAAAGCTTTAATCGGTGGGTTGGTGCCTGATGCTTATCTGTAGCTGGACCCACCGTGGCTCAACTTGAGGTTTTCTTTAGCTCTGACTATCCGTTAGTCATGAGCCCTTTTCTTTGTTTCATCATGGAGTGTTAATTTGATTAGAGTTTTTTCCATGATGATACTTTGCATTAGTTAGATCTCCTCCATGCGAGCTGAACATTTATTGTACTTCAACAACAGCAGAATCTAGGGCGAAGATTTGGTACCAGTAAAATGCATTTAAGCCCCCCTGTGGCTTAGGCTGATGTCCGTTCTAAGGCGGTGGTTATGTTGTTGTTGACTTTTTGTTTATTGTTACTCCAATTGTGGGAGTCTGTAATTGTTCTATGTTTTGTTGTACGTTACTTTATGTCCATTCTAGTATTGCAATCATCTTGATGGGGAAGAGAGAGCTGATTGCTTTGCTTAATTTGTCTTCCTGATGTCTCGTGATGTTTGAGTGGCTCTTCCTTGCTGTGCCACAGGGTTGTCTGCAGTTTGTGATTGTGGTATTTCCTGATCATACTCACTTACTATTTTCGTCGAAAAGTGGACTTTGAGTTCTGTTTTGGAGAAAAAGTCTTAAATCATTACTTTTTACCCAAAAATTACCTATGAAGATCTTATCTTCAAAATTTCAATTTGAATGTGTTTATCTTGAACTAGTAAATAAGAAAAACATCAAACATTTTAAATTTCGCAAAAAAATGAGGCTTTACTGGGGTCTTAAATAACCACGTTTTCTGAAAAAATACCAGAGATTTTGAAAATTGGCTTTTTCGCCATTTCTTAATGAATTGATGTGGTTTTGCGACCATTTAATAAAAGTCCGTATCTCACTCTTCTTCTAAATGTCCATCCATAATTCAAATGTCCAACCGTTTCAAAGAACTTCCGGTTTATTAAATATCAATTTCTATTGCAATAGAATCAACATCAAAGCGAATATTTTCATTTCAATACTATGCAAGTTTTCTGCCCTCCACAACATTTCTTAAAAAGGGTTTTCAATCCTTAAATCTGCAAACTGTAAATTTAAACTTATTAACTTTTAATGTATCAATTTTTTTGGGATTTGGCAAAAATGAGCATCAATATGTCCGCACAACATGTTAGAAATTCTATGTCAAAATAATAAATGATGCTAGAGCAACAGTCTATCAGTTTCTGAAGTTGCAGTTTGAAATTTGTCCAGAAATTGGACATGATTTTAAGTTATTGTGATAAACCATTTTTTTTATTTAAAATCAGAAAGAAAATACCCTTGGATCCCGACTATAAGTCTGGCACTGACTGTAGCCAGCCAAGACGGATACGAGGGCTGTTCAAATATGAATGCAAGTAGCTTCATAACTTTCTTCACATATATGCTACGACAAAATGGTAAACGTTTCTATAAAGTACTATATGTCACCTTTAAACAGGCACCACACCCAAAGAAAAATACAGTATACTTATCGAGTTATAGCTCTTTGAATGAGGGTCACGTTAGTATACTAACAAACTCAATGCTTCGAAAATATACAAGTGATATAGACGAGTGTATAATTCTTCGATAAACAGGTGAAATTTCTTGAAATTTTTTAGGAAGTATCCCCAAATTATTATATAATGATTCTGTGAAAGTTGCAAAAATCTGACATGCTTTTGATAAACTATAACAAATCGTTTTCACTAAAGTCTCCTTATGTTTGCAAATAAATGGTAAACAAAACACCGCCTTTCAGTTTTCAGTTAAACTGATCTCTAACAAAATGCATGAAGCAACATTTAAACTAGTTTTAACTCAAAGACAATATGTTGATCGCTCATACTGAGTTGTTGCTACAAATTATTGATGGATAGTGGGTAATTTTTTTAACGCTGAAAAGCATTTTATTTAGTCAAAAATGCCTTAAGTGAAGGAGTTATAGAATTTATACTTATTTTTTATGCCATAACATTGCGGCTTTATTCTAAAATTGAACGTAAACTTTAAGTTTGACCACTATAGGCATTATTTACAATAAAATTACTCACCTGGTCTTGAGGACTAGACAGATTGGGCATATTTTAACGAACGTAAACACGTCATTAAGAAGCAGAAAAATGCTTAAAAATGATATAAATGTGCTAATTCTGTAAATAAAGGACGGCGGGTTTTGAAAACTCCCTTATGACATATTTAGCATGTTTTCAACAAAACGCAAAGAAAACGACACAGCGATGTTCATTATTACATCACTAGTTGATAACTCAAAATGACGTTTATCATAAAATTAATGACGTCACAAACGTGCCGGTTTAATCGAGATTGAAACAGGATTATATAAACTTTTTCCTGCAAGCACATTCCGAAGTGTTGCTTAAACTTGCATCTAAAATTTGGTGTCATTTTGTCTATAACTTACAAAGATATGACACTATATCCTTACATGTACTAAAAAATGCATAGCAATTTGCTTTAGAAAAACTTCACTATACAGGAATGACCTTTTTATAAGGGTCTGTAACTGGAAAAAATAGTGTGTGTTTCTTTAAGTTTGGTGCCATTTTAAAGGCGACAAATAGTTCTTTCCAGAAAGGTATGACATTTTGTCGTATCATATATGTCAAGAAAGTTATGAAGCTACTTGCATTCATATTTGAACAGTCCTCGTATCGTCGATGTAAATATCGTCGATACAAATCAACGTAAGTTGCCATCTTAACGCCGGTTGCCATTCTTGGTTGACTAGACCAGAGTCGATCTTTAACTGTCCCAGTAGCCTGGTAACGATCTCTGAGGCGCTATATAGTTGACGGATGGCAATTATTATTTACCTGGCAACGCCAGAAACGCGCATCTTAGCTTTTAGCATTCCAATTGCGCCAGATTATTCATGTTCAGCCAAACGTGGCATGAATAATAAAGCTATAAAACTAAAGCTGTTGTATTTTTATACATGTATACTTAGAAGCAACATGTGAAATGATAAAATATTTTGCTTCATTAATTCGTTGGGCTGCCGTGTGCAAAACCTAGTAAACCAGTGACGCGTAGCTGGTGATAAAATACCGGTATTGGGTACAGTAGTTGCCATCCGTTTTTATCTGTTAAAAAAAGCTAAAATGTAATGGATGCAAAAATAATAATTTTCATTTTTTGCGTTTTTAAAGTCCTTCTTGTGACTTTTATGTTTTATGGGTTCCCTTGAATGACGAAAGAAAACATGTTGTTAAAAAGCCGGAAACATTAGGAAATTTAACTTACTGATTAAAGACATGAATATCTAAGTCCCCCACAAATTTGAATTGCTTAGCTATAATAGGGCTCTAGTTATCAAAGAGTTTGTATGGTTTGCGTTTCTTATTGTACATACTGTATTTAAGAGCATGAAATAATAATTTCCATTTACTGTATTCTGTTTGCAAAAGAGTCAGCGACCAACTGCTGTAGTCCTTGGCAATGAAATGTATATCAAGAAATATCTAAAAAAATATATACGACGAAGTGACAGAAGACATATCGTGAGCATTTTAAGACATCTCAGAAGACAAATGGGGGATACTAATACTTTAATATGTCTTCGGTCAGCTGATCTCAGTAAATCGTTTGGCATTTGAACTCATACTATTCCAAATTATTTGTAGTGAAGCTTCTAGCCGGTAGATAATTGCTGGAATCTCGTGTAAACTCGAGTAAGAACGAAAAAATATGCCCTGTGCCCAAATGCTGCATATGTAAATAGCTAGTGTCATACATGCCTGGTACAAAAATCTAAAACAGTAGTAGAATTTAGTTGCGTGTAACCTACACACATTAGTTTAGTTCACCCAAACCTACAAATATCGACAATTCTTCCCTAATGAAGAGGGATGACTGTGGGCTCTTATCATGGATGACTCTCTCTTTATCCCCTCCTTAAATGGTTCATTTTCTAACTAACAAGAGGACGTTAATAATGACAACCTTCATTGCCGTGCATTGGTTAACCATTAATCTGGAACTATACACCCCATGGTGATCTGCATGTCGGACAGATCGCCCAAACACATTACAAAGTCATTCCCTTCCCCCTCTCCCCCACATTTTTTTCTTCTCTTTATCTGCCATGCATTGATGTTGATATTACTTAGCGTAAATTGATTGCCAGTGCCATTCTCATATATATTTGTATGATCCACGTTGTAATAGGAAATGACTTAAATATAAGCTTCGGCTAACTATCAAATCCTGTACCACTATACATTTGTATATATTGTATTATGCTTGTAAATTCAGAAATAAAATATTGTTTAAACTAATGAAGAGGATTGGTACCATATGTTTTTAAACCATCGACGCAGATATTTGTTTACATTTCTCGCGTTTTAACTATCATTGTTTCCACGTCAACGTGAAAATCACATTTAAAGACATATGCGGCTATTTCCAATGCGCACCTTTTCCGCGTCGGCAAACGGGGAAAGTTGTCTGGGTCCTGTCTTTCGACCCTTAACGGATTCGGATCAATACAGCTTCCGATATTCTTATGTCATATCGGTGTTCCGACATTTTCGTCACAAAATAACTAATTAAAGTGTGTCCGAAATATCTATTGACATCTTTTCAGAACTGATCGTCTCAGCATTAAAGACAGATAAATGTAGCTCAGTCGAAATCAAACGACGTACACAATAACCCTGGTTACGAATACGATAGTGGCCGAGTCTATACTATTTGTATGGATATTTAGAGCGGCGCACGACCTGACCTCTCTGCGGTAGATGAATAACCATTTTATGGCATGTACTTCCTTCCCTACAGAGATCAAAGTAAGTAAGGTTGCAAAGATCAGGAATCGATACAATCAAGTACCACACCTGACCCAGGATACCAATGGGAAAGTGACAAACTCACAGAAGACACCACATACGAGAGCCAAGTGGTCAGCCCTTTCCCAGCAGGTGACCACGAAGCACATATAAACAGACGCGCACAAAACATAGCAAACACAAGACAGAACAAAAACATAAAAGATCCACAAAAGAAGTACCGCCTTGGAACGGTCAGTAAAATATTTTACTGGAGGGCTTAAACCGGTTTAACGGCGCCAACCTCACCCTTAATTCAGATGTGGACCAAGACACATAGATATTTGGTTTGCATGAAAGACCCCTAACTTATCAATGCATCATCTCCTAAAACATATAAATCAAGATATAACAAGGAGATAAAGCAAGGATAAGGACTCAACAGTAAATTAAACTGAATACTGGAGCAAAAGAAATCCAAGAGGTAAACCCCGGTGGGCCCGACAAACAGCCAAAGCATCAGGCCCCTACCATCTTATCAATAGATAAGTCTTTAAGTCGGAACCATCATAGAGTCTGAAGTCCGACCCACCGGCGTGCAATTAAAGAGGAAAGCAAAGTTGCCAACTGTGATTGGGTTGACTACCAAGCATGCAGTCTGTTGCAATACATTAATGTTATAGCCAATCTTTTTATAATGGGAAATTATTTTAATGAACTGCGCTGAAAAATTATTAGAGCCAACAATCTTCTTCAACTTATACACCAAGTCACCATAGAAATCAGGTTCCGAAAGTCCTTGGCGCAAGAGAGATTTAAGTCCAACTTGGAATTTAGAAATCAAATCAAAGTATCGTCTATAAAATTTTGAAAATGTTTTGCAAAGTTTATGATACCGATAGCCCTGTTTAAGAAGTTTCTGAGTTAACAATTTATTGCGGGTGTTGAAGTCAGTAACATAGCTAGATGCTCTAGCAAAACGTATGAGTTGAGAGATATAGACTCCATAGGATATAAAACGAGGAACATCACCATCTAAAAATGGGAAATTGACAATTTCAAAATCAAAGTCGTCACGTTTATCATAAATTTTGGTTGAAACAATACCATTAGAAATTGACAAATGCAAGTCTAAAAATGCGGCTTCGGTATCAGAGGCATTGGCTTTATTAAGTTGGAGCTCTGAAGGGTATATTTGACTAACCATATTTTCAAAATAAACATTATTAATATTTAAAATATCGTCCAAATATCTGGAAGTAGTGTTAAACGCATCAATAACATCAGCCTGCTTATCATCAGAAAGAGACATCATAAAGTCCCTTTCATAACAAAACAGGAATAAATCTGCAACCAGGGGAGCACAATTAGTGCCCATAGGAATCCCAACTACTTGTCTATAGAGCTTGGTGCCAAATCGAATAAAAATGTTGTCCAACAAAAAGGTCAGCGCACCACATACATTTTGACACGACCATGCATGCTATTTTTTAGGTTTTTCTGAAGTAAAGAATGCATTTCTGTCACTACATGCAAGGTAAGGAGAGCCTTCTCTCTGGAAGGTTCTTTCAATAAGATCAATAAGTTTATCTTTAATTAAATTATGAGGTAAAGTAGTGTAAAGAGTAGAAAAATCATAAGTAGACAAACTGGTCGCATTGAAATCTCTAGCTTTAAGTTTATCTAAAATTTCACCTGAATTTTTAATCGACCAAAATAGGTTTTTACCGGATCTCTCATATACTTTTTCACAATATTTGATAACATGTTTTTAACAGCTGTAAGACACGAGGTTAACAATTTAGAAAGTTCTGTTGTCGTACAAGAACTAGAATTAGCAATAAATCTTGCTTTATAGGGTTTTTTATGGAGTTTAGGTAACCAGTACAACGTAGGAACTTTGTCTTGATTTTCTTTAGCTTTGACACCAAAATGTAGGGCTGTATGACAACCATGCCCATCAACAATCACCCTTTCACTTAAATGGTCAACTTTTCACCAACAATGAAATTATAAGACTTCGTTTAAAAATTAAACTAAACAATTGATTTTTGTTAGTGAATTTCCACTCACATACGATTAAGTTATGAATAAAATACATGTCAAAGAACATAAAATCCGCAAACAAAGTCTGTGTTGCAAATTGTTTTGGGTCCTAGAAATTGACTGGACTTTTAAGGTTAGTTCCTTCTACCGCAAAAAAGAATCAGTTGTATCTTCATTGTCTATCAAGTGGGCTCTTATCATGGATGACTCTCTCTTTATCCCCTCCCATTTTCTAACTAACAAGAGGGTATTAATAATGACAACCTTCATTGCCGTGCATTGGTTAACCATAATCTGGAACTATACACCCCATGGTGATCTGCATGTCGGACAGATCGCCCAAACACATTAAAAAGTTAACGAGGCCAGATCATAATCAGACAATAAAAGCAAAAATAAACCAAGGACCTCTGGCGATGGTAAGAACTTCTAGCGATAAGGCGTATATTTTCCCTAGTTGACATGATTACAAACACCAAATTTTCTAATTGCCATAATGTTTTTTTAAAATTGGTGTAGTTTGGTAGTAAAATATGCACAGCAGGCAACAAAATACTTTTCAAAGCGATTCATCATTTACAATACCGTGAAAACGTGCACTTTCTACTCCTACCCCTCATTTTACGTCTTTATCCTGGGTGCCGTTTAGGCCAAACTTTGAGTAAATGCATTGCTAATTTAAAAAGATAAAAGTGCTCACATGTAAAGGATAGGAGTGCTCTTTTTAGATGCTTTCCCCCCCTAGACCCAAGATGCCCTTTGGACAACGACATGTCGCTATAAACATTTACAACATATGTAAAGGGCATCTTGGGTCTAGGGGGGGAAAGCATCTATAAACAAACTGAAAGACACCAGTTTCATCTTTCCAATGACAAACGTCACAATTTTAGGTGTATTTCGTACGCATGCGCAGAAGGAATACGGTAAATTTTGGGAAATGAAGAGCATTCCTATCCTTAACATTTTAGCACTTTTACTTTTTTAAAACAAACAATGTATTTACTCAAAATCTGGTCTAAACGGCACCCACTATAAAGACCTAAAATTAGGGGTGGGAGTAGAAAGTGCACGTTTTCACGGTATTGTAAATAGTGAATCGCTTTGAAACGTATTTTGTTGCTTACTATGCATTTTTTAAAGCTGAACTACTTCAATTTTAAAAACAATAGGGCAATTTGAAAATTTTGTCTTTGTAATCATGTCAACTAGGGAAAATATACGCCTTATCGCTAGAAGTTCATCGAATCGCAGTGTATCGCTGCCTATATTTTTTGCTAAAACATAAAGTCGATCAAATGCATCCATCTTCATATATAAGCTCGCTTTTGGTCTCTATTTTATGATTTTGCATTTTATTTTCTATTTCCATGAATGTACGGCTTTAATGTGGGGCTAAAATGGTCACTTTTTGTATTATACATATAGGAAATAAAAAAATATTTTTAAAACATCATTCCCACCCGAGTTCCAACTAATCCTTTTGCACGAAAGTGTGTTCTCATAGTTGACATAATATAAAAGCTAGTTGGAACTCGGGGGTGGGGGATGATACCCCACAGCCCAAAATTTGACGTCTGGGCGAGCCCAAACATTAGCATTAGGATTTTTGGTGTGCTCTCTTGAAATTTTTTATTTCAAGTATGATGAAATAATTAGTACAAGTAAGCTTCCTTTTCATAACCCATTAGTCATGATTTTTACAACGTTTTAGAATATTTTTCTTTGGATGATGAAAATTGTCCTTTTACTAAATTCAGTCGGTAGATTATTTTGCACATATACTGTATCTACCCAATACACATAAACTACATGACCCTTGACTAGGTGTACTTTACGCACGGGTGAATGAATGGTTATAGTGCATTGTTGCATAATATTGCACCAGGTAAATACATTGTCATCAAGGTTTAATATGGACTACAGTTGCACTTCAAAGTATTTTTTACAAGTCAGATAGAAAAAAAACAACAACAAAAATAAACATTAAATGCTCATGATTTTGGACTTTGAAATACGTTCACTGTGATTTGTAATCGAGTATTGATGATATAATACTCTTACGCGTGAAAATAATTGATTTCTAAATATTTTGGTGAAGTCAAATTGTGCAACCACTTCCCCTTTGGTAGGGTCTCCTGTTTTGTTGTAGAGGTCTGCCTGTCTAATTATAACCTTAATTCGTTCCTAATATCAAGCGTCCTATCCAAAAGGATACCAGTGATCTCTTATGCATAGGGAAGTTTTGGGAAGCATCTGAAAAATAGGCAGATACCCCATCAAAGTGTCAGAGGTCCTTTATCATCAACGATACATTTGTACCAGGGAAGCTAGACAATCAAACACTTTAAACTCTTTCAAGCTCTTGAAAAAGAATGTTCAATTAAAATGCATTTAACGCATTAAAATGCTTACTTTTGGAGATACATGTCAACTTCATCAGTGTACTATCGAGTACTTCTTTAAACCAAGAAACTCGAGAAGCATCAATTTTACGTCATGGACTTTGTTAGCCATTGAGGAGTCACTCCCATTTTGATTTGACCACGTATACAAGTATACATTAAAGTCAATGCGATTCTACCTGGCGCTGTATGACAATCGGTAGGGAATCCGCGTCTGATCCAGGTTCTGTGAGTCCGATCCAAACTCAGCCCCACGTTTTCGTGATTATGTTTTGTTTGCGTCAATAATTTACGTTCAGTTATGTCGAAATGTTTTCCTGGATCGAACTGGTACTGAACATTGACCATTGGCCTTGCTCTAGGACTAACCCAGTGCCTCCGGTTGCGCGTACATCAGAGACCTCTTGTTCTCAAGTCGAGCTTTCTATCAGTTAGCCACTGCGAGCCTCCTTGACATTTACAATTCCAGAGCTTTTTACATACTTCACCATCTGGCCAGGCCACGAGGTTATAAAACTTTTTCCATGCTCAACTCAGCTGAGCACGAGATTTAAACTGCTCATAAAAATGACTAATAAAGGACTTTCTTGCTTTAAGTCTATAAGATGTATTTATCATACTTATAAATGTTAAAATTCCAACAATTGTTGGCATTTTTAACATTTATGAGCTGGATAAATTTCGTGCTCAGCTGAGTTGAGCATGAAAAAAGTTTTACAACCTCAGGGCCAGATAAGAATGCACACGTTAATCGACATAGTGGTAGCTTTTTAAAATAATTTAGTTCATTAATTATTTATATATCGCTTTCAAACAGATGGCTTGATAATTATCAAGAAATTGATTGTTACACTCGTTTATTCCACACGGTTTTGGGTACCGTCCACTTATTTAGTTTTCTCTGACGTTTTAGTGGCTTTTCTTTATTTTGATATTTGCCACACAGTGGCACAGTGGAAAATATCAAAATATGGAAAAGCCACTTAAACATCAGAGAAGGCTCGGATTAGGTTTTGGGTACCACCCGCTTTCTTTTTGAAAGCAAATCGCGTAAAAAAGCTCATATCAGATCAGATTGCGAAAATGCTATGCACAGACCCGCCTGAGGATTCATAGCTCAACAATGCCAGAGGTGCCAAGTTTCTATTCTAATTTATATGTTTAACGAACCAGTTATTACTGTTAGGATTGAGCAAGCTTTCGTTCACTATGAAATTCAATTTTATTCACACAAAGAAATTAATAGTATTACATGTTTGAACATTAAATGCTTTGCATAGTTAGCTCTAATTAAAACTATCAGTGGTCTTGCACAGATGTTGGTTTAAACATATTTTATTTCTCTGTTTCAAATTGTCATGCAAGACATATATACATAAAATAGCAATCTATAGGATTGGAATGGAAGCTTAGAGCTTATAGATTTCCTTTCCCAATGTGAAATAATTTAACATATATAATGTAGGCAGGTCATTAGCTAAATACGATTATTGTAAGCTATTTGTTTGTTCTAAGAAATTTGCAAAACGGTTTTTAGCAGGCTTACAAATTCCTTGTACAATTATTTGGTTGATTAATACCTAGTTACTGGGATGTGAGCTAAACAGTAAATGCTAACAATAGAAATATGCGTACTGAGCATTGAAAATAAAAAAAGAGAATAAAAACAGTATCTTAAATAGACTCAAAATGAGGAGGGTAACTGTGAAGAAGCAGATCGTGGAGACAAGGGATTTCAAACCACTTGGTGTCTTTATTGATTGTTAAACTGATTTCTTCCCATTCATGACATGAACACTGCTTGTATAAACTCTAGAGAAGAATCCTATCATTTAAATTACCACATATGTGTAACTACGGGTTAAGCTATATATTTTTACCTTCAACGAAGTAGCAAAGTTGGATGGTGTGTTAGAATCGCTTTGAGTTTTTAATAAATTTATGCACTGATAGGAATATTTTACTGCTTGTGTCAATAGAAAGTGAGCTGTCACCAGATAATAAAACATCAAGTGTTACATGCCAGAGTTGCGAAACTGAGTTCAACATCTGAACTCTTTGCTGGCGGTACAGAATGCATTGTAATAGATAGTGTTCTGCGTTGCAATACTGCCACATCTGCAGAGAGGTGAGTCAGTAAAGTTCTTGAGAAATATGTCATGATTTAGAGAGCTACATTTAGTTCGTAGACGAGTGTGTAATATTTGTGGCTGTCGCTCTCCAAAGTAAAGTATTTTGGTGTGAAAGAATTGGGCTGATTTAGCTGGTATTTGAAAGAGGCGATAGTTGGCGAGTTCCTTTGCTCTTCTGGAAGATTGTTCCAGTCTCTAATAGTTGAAGGTAAGAAAGAGGAGAAGTACTGGCTTGTTCTTGCGCGAACAGTCCTAATATCATTTTAGTTTCTGAGGTTATAGCTTGATGTTTCAGTAACAGTAGCAGGTGTAAGAGAGGTTAGGTAATCTGGAGTCAAGTTATGTGCCATTTTGTAAAAGAGTGTAAGTTTCTTTTCTTCTCATGTCTAATGTGTCCCACCCTGTTTCGCTATATAAGTTTTCAAGTGATACCAGTTTTGTGGTCCCGGTTGCGATTCTTGCTGCTTCTGTTTGTATTATTTCTAGATCATCCTTTTCATACTGTGTGCAGTTATCCCAAATTTCGTTGCCATACTCTAAAATAGGCCTAATGAAGGAGGTGTAGATAATTTCCAAAGGTTTTCGATCAAGCTGAAACTTAAGTTTTCGCATGGTACAGAATGAAATAATGCACAGATATTCGATGATAACCTGTTCATGAATAAAAATAACTAACATACCTGCGTACAAGACAAGCAAAATTCAAGCTCGTCCATCTAAAATAGATAAGCTACTACTGTACATGTGTAATAAAATCCCTATCAAGCGTTTGTATATGAAGTGTTATGCAGAAACATTGCTAAAAATATTTGTGTTTTGATATATCAAGTCACAGTCATCAACTATGACCATAAAAGGGATCAATTAATCAATAAATATTAACTAGAAATGCAATTATACCAGTGACTGATGACTGCCTATAAACTTGTGCTAACGTCTCCTTTAATCAGCTTTTATCGGTCTTATAAATTTCTTTTTTCTTCTGTAGTTTACTTTTTATTGATGAAAATACACTTGAGCTGTATTACAAGCATATGATATCCAGTCTCAAACGAATCGAAGCTTACCATCCAAGCTTAAACCTTTTCTTGCTATCCACAACATTTTTCGACTTTATGCACTTTTGTGGCCTATATGGCAAACAATATAGACACATATCAGACTGCTTTGGACTATTCAGGTCAGGATTCATAACTATTTGCTTCAGTAAAAATATAATCTTGAGTATGCAGCAGGCGTAATAAGCAGATGACATATTTTGGATACAAATATTAGCAGAATACGGGTTAAAAACTGATATTTCTCGTATTAGTCAGGAAAAAATCAGAAAAAGGCTTATTTAAGAAGGTACAGGCATTTTGTGAAGAAAAGGTTTTGAGATGCCTATAAGGGGTATTTTGGTATGCTAAATCCAAAAACTTATGTTGGCAAGCTGAAAAATGGCGTCTTCACTATCTTATTTGCATATTTCCAAGATGGCCGCCTAATTGAAGAAAAATCCATAAAAATCTGTAGAGTAACATGTTAAGGATGCCAAACTGGTACAAATCAATCCAAAAGCATCTTCTCATGATTGGGGATCTTCACTGACATCAATTTATGCATTTAGAATTAAAAATATGACCATGAGGTAATCAGGGGAGACAATTTGAGCAAAAAATCTTCCTTTCGACTTAGTTAAGGTTTTTTCATGATAGTCCATGCATATTATCTGGCCCAAATGTGTCAGAAATGATTTCATTAAAATGAGAACTTTAAAAAAAAGTATCACAATGATATAACTATTGTTTGCAGGAAAATATAGCGATTTAAGCAAAATTCTGTAAGGTTCAGCTAGGGGAGGGGGTTAATGTAATTTTAAAGAAAGTGGGCCTGTACCTACAAAATGACTCGTATCTCATCAGCAATTCACCCTACACTATTTAACTTGCTAGCAAATTATAGCTTAGATATAGTACTTTCATCTGATGGAATGGTCTGTTATGCAGATCAGTTATCTAATTTGCATATTCATCAATACTGATGAAAATTTCAGAAAATAAGGGAAAATTATAAAAAGCAAATATAAACTGAATTCTGCCCCCAAACTGTCCTTGTTGCATGTTATTATATCATCAGTGATACAATTTGACAAGTCCTTTCATCCAATAGTCATAAAATAAAGTTATATCATTTGCATATCCATGAGTATGAAAGTAAAAATAGAGGTAAATCATGGAATAACTATTCCTCCCTCCCACACACACACACCTCAGCAGGGGGGAAGGGGCTTATTTGACTTATCTTGAACCCAAGGACAATTATTCATGGATGGGAAATTGTTCATTGGGACCACTAAATACCAGAAATTCTTATTGTCTCCGAAAATAAACCTATTTGGATTACATAAAATTGCATGGTGTTCATGGCAACCCATCGAGCACTGTAGCTGGGTCATTTGCAAGCAGACACAAGATTGACACTTGCGTGCTGCACATACTTTCATAGATTTTCTCTCTCTTCCCCTAATTCAAGGAAAACAAGCTGTCAGTTACTGGCGAAACAAAATGGTCGCTAAATAGCGAAGAAAAAACTGGCTAGAACAATTTACCCTTTCCCCATAATGTGAAAATACACAATATGATTCTTAAGAAAGTGGGTGTACCTACAAAATGATTTGTATCTAAGCAGCAACTCATCCTAGACTACCGACCCTGGTACCGAATTGAAGCCCAGACATAGTTTTTTATTCAATGTGCTGATATGCAATTTTTTGCTTTTGCATATTCATGAGTATTAATAAAAAATAAAAATAAAAGAAAATTCGTAGAAAAAATAAGGGGTTATACCTAAACACATGACCCATATGTCATTTGCTAGTTATCATAGACTATCAAACTGGGTACCAAATCAAAGCCTAGAAAAAATATTTTAATCCAATGGTACGAAATGCAAATAATCTATTTTGAATAGTCATGAATATTTATGGAAACATGAGAAATAAGATAAAAATAGTAGGAAAAAATAAGGAGGGTGTGTACAATATTACCTAAATGTAAGTTGCTAACTTTTCTAGACTACCAAACTTGTTACCAAATTAAAGTTGAGACATTACATATTGCATATTCATGAATATTAATGAAAACATTAGAAATAAGAGAAAAATGTTAGAAAATTTAAAGGGGTGTACGTACAACATAACCCATATGCCAGCTGCTACCTATTCTAAACTTCTAACATTGGTACCTAATGAAAGGTGAGTCATAGTACTTTAACACAACAGTCTGATATACAAATCTTATTTACATATTTGGCAATATTTATGAAAACATTAAACAAAGAAAGAAAAATTGCAGAAAAATTAAAATGGGTATATCTACAAAATTACCTATATCTCATCTGCTGATTGTCATGGACTAACAAGCTTGGTAGCAAATAAATGCTAAGACATAGCACATTTTATGCCATGATCGGATATACAAATCATTTTATGATTATATTCTTGAATATTAATTTAAATGTTAAAAAGGAGAGAAAATTGTAATAAAATTAAGAAATGTACCTACAAAATTACTCATATCGTAGCTGTTAATATTCCTAGACTACCACACTTGGTACCGAATTTTAAAAAGCTTAAGACATTTTACTTTACTCAATAGCCATAAATGTGAAATTGTCCATTTTTTAAATTTATTAATATTAATTTAAACATTAGAAATGAGAGAAAAAAAAACACGTAGAAAAATTAGGGGGGGTCTACTTCTAAAATTACTCCTATCTCATCTTTAAATTGTTCTAGACAATTAATCTTAGTATCAAATTAAGGCTGGGACATAGTATTTTATTCCAATGGTCAGATATACAATCAATTAACAAACATATTCATGAATGTTGATGAAAACTAAAGAAAACTAAAGAAAAATTGAAAACGAATCAATAAGGTTGTATCTTCAAAAATACTCATTAATAAACAAATTAAATAATTTGCATATCAGAACAGAACAAAACAGAAGTTTTATTAGACTTAAGCATATACAGCTCATATCAAACAACACTTTTATAGAACTTTTTCTGGACTTTAATTTGGGAACAAGTTTAGAAAGTAAGTGGGTATACTAAGAAATCTAGGATAAATAGCAGCTGAGATATGAGTAATTAAGTAATATTTTATTAATTGTTCTCTAATTTATTCTCATTTCTAATATTTAATTAATATTTATAAATACAATTTTTAGATGGTTTGCATATTGGTCCATTAAGTAAACATGATATTTATTAGCATTAAATTGGTACCAAGGCTTGTAGTATAGGATTGTAAGCAGCTGAGATGTGGATAAATTTGCATGTACACCCCCTTAATTTTCCTGATTTTTCTCTTTTTTCTAATGTTTTCATTAATATCCATGAATATGCAAATTTGATAATATGCATATCTGAACAATGAATGTATGTCCTATGTCTTAACAATCAGTTGGTACCAAGTTGAAAAGTTTCGGATGAGTTGCTGCTGAGATATGAGTACTTTTGTAGGGACATCCCCATTCTTAAGAAGCGCATTATGCATTGGCATGGAAACCATGCGATTTAACATAGCTCAAATAGGTTTATTCTTTAGGGCAATATTTTCCCCATTTAGGTGGTCTCCCAAAACAATTTGACACATTAAAAGATTTCCTGATCGTGCAAGGTTGGACTAAATTGACTCTAGGGTACTAAGGAATGAGCATGCTGTTTCTTTTTATAGATACTAAATGTACCATATATTTGGGCATGGGCATTATGACATATTTATTTTAAAATAAAACAACTTGTTGATTATCAAAATTTCTTTATAATTTATTACTTGAAAAGCTGGTAAACAGTCCAAAATAGTGATATAAATAAAACTAACATTTAAAAAGCAGGATACTGAATAAGGCAAGTTTATATAATGATTTTATAGACTAAATGGACATTTATTACCATGAATATGGTAATACCCTGAAATAATTATGTAAATTGCTGCCAAAACCATGTACTCTAATCGTAAAACGATCTTAGGACATAAAATAAATGATTTTGGATACAAAAACATTGTGAAAAAATAAAATGTTTCAGTTTTTTTGTCAAATTCCATGATTTTTGGCGGCCATTTTGAAAATATGCAAGTTAGGCCATTAAGACGTCATTTCTCAGCTTGCCAACATTGGTTTTTGGATTCAGCATACCAAATTACCCCTAATCAAGGTGTCAAACCCTTTTCTTCACAAAATGCCTGTACTTGTTAACTTTTCTGATTTTTTTTCCTGACTCTATATGTTTTGCAACTTCAGCATTCTACTAAATATAGTCACTGATATAGATGCAACTTTTTATTTAAGGAATTCTAATGTATTTGATGGAACAATGTAAGAATTAGAATTTAAATAAATGCTTGTAAAACTACTAATTTTGAAACACAAAAGGGAGTTCATCTGTTCAGACATTTCAGTAGATGTATTGTGTGAGACGGATGTCAAAAGTGAATTTAACATGAGCAACTCATCCACTACGCATGTAGTTCCCGCACCAAAATAGTTCTATGCCACTAGTTATCACAGCTACTGTACAAATTGGACAAATGCAGGGGGCATACATCTAATACCGATGAGGCGTTCGTCTTCATAAAATCAAAGCACTTTTAATTTGCCTGTACATTTTAAAAGCACCTTTCACGACAATATACATTTGCGAACTTGTAAGTCGGTCGTAAAAGCTTTATGGTCGCTATTGCTGAACGGTACTAAAATATTTTAAGCACTATTACGCACATGCGTAAAAACTTTATGGCATCCATTTTTAGTGTTTTACGCAATGTCTGATAGGTGCTTAAAATCAACGCTATTTTAAAGTTTCTGTGTATATGCACTATAAGGGTTGCCATAAAGCAGTTTGAAGCTAAAAACCTTTTTTTAAAAGTTGTCCATTTTCCCTGTGCGAGGCAGTTCTGGGTACATGTACATAGCGAAACTATGGATACTCTAGTTTTGATTGCACCAGGACCATGTGCGGATCCTGAAGGGGGGATAGTGGGTCCGGACCCCCTGGAAATTACACAGATATAGGGTTCCTTAGCAATACTGGTCCCCTTAAAATCACAAAGCTACCAACCCAGCAATCAATGTTGGGTCATCATCGGCCTGCCAGCGAAACGCCATTTAAATGGCGTTTCGCTGACAGGCCGTTGATGGCTAGCTTATAGTGATATATTGGATCCTTCCTCCCCTCATCAAACTAAAAAAAAGAGAAAAAAAAGCGTTGTCAAAAATGGACCCACTCTGACAACACTTTCTGGATCCTCGCATGAGGACCAAAGTCTATTTCCCGCGCGCCTCATCTTCTTTTTGTCATTTCAGCACATTTCTGTTCTGTTCTGCTCTATACCAGAAATCTGACAGACTGAAGTGCCAAAAAACTAAAGATTCCCGTTCGAGTGGGCTTCCACTTGTAAAATGGATTTCAGCTGGTTCTGGGATGAAAGATTCTGGCTCCCTTCTAACCGTTCCTGGGGCTGGAAGGACCTTGAGCTCAAAGAAGGGAGCGATGTATATCTACCACAAATAAATGATCTCTACGCGGTCATACCTTTTGCTGTCGCACTCGTAATTGTTAGATTTATGTACGAAAGGTAAGCATCGTTATTTTTATCATCTAACCTTTGACACAGGTTGTGAAAATGCACTCATTCTCTATCAGGGGTGCCAACTTAAGCCAGAGTGCAAATATCGTAAGTATAAGAGCTAACTGATATCCTCTTGAATAAGACACATGATGAACAGGACGGGGTAGGGTGCAAAAGGTGATGGATAGTCGCAATATATGTCAGTTTTAGGCGGGAATAAGTAACCTTATGACGACGGCCGTGACAGCAATGCAAAGAACGAGTGTCTACACCTAAGAAATCTTCAAACGCATACACTTTTGTTTTGGCATTTTCTTGAAAACTTGAATTTCAAATGAGAAAATACTTTGGGATACACTGTATATAAGAATAATGTTTTTCAGAAATGCATGGTAATTTTCAGAGACAACTAACTCAGAACTTTTAAAATATTGAAGTTAGAGTTAAAAACTTCAGAAAACAAAAGTCGCAAATTTACCATTTTTCAAACAAATCAATACGGAGAACAGAATAGCAATTTGTCAATGTATTCCATTTGTTATGAGATATGATTTCTTTTCAAAGGCAAATCAGTCTTTTCTGTCTTGTGTTTGCTTTGCCTCTGTGCGCTTCTGTTTATATGTCCTTGTGGTCACCTGCTGGGAAAGGTTCCCTCAGGTGTGGTACTTGATTGTATCTATTCCTGATCTGTGCACCCTTAATTCTTTTATTCTATTTTTCATAAAATAAAAAAAATCATCAAAGTAAGTAAGGGTGCAAAGATCAGGAATCGATACAATCAAGTAGAACACACATTCTATTTTCTACACGGGCAATGCGCAAGCACAAGTGATAAAATAATTCCTTACAATCACATTGCATATTTGTTCGATCGGGTTTCAATCAGAATAGCATGATGGCCATGGTAAAAAATATTCTGCTGGCTTACAGCAGAGCCCTGTCGATATCGATGGTACTTACGAACCTTGATAATCTTTAAAATTGAACTGAGCAAAATCACATGAAAAAAGGTAAATGAGTATGACCAATAAATTCCACAATCAACCCACGGCACCATGAGGGAGAGACATTTAACATTAACTTAAGAGGCAATTAAAGTAAAGCAACCACATCACTCTTCCCCAACGAGACGATTGCAAAAAAGGAAACGATACCAAGTAATGCATAGCCAAACAATGACCAAACATAAAGCCCTCACAAAACAATAAGGGCAACAATAAAATTTGAGCCAATGAGATTTCCAATAATGTGGTATGTGCGACCAGCAAAGCCTAAAGGCCCTGTCACACTATAACGTTTTAGCCAACGTATGCCGACGTATGAAATATATATCTAGTACGCTGGCATACGCTGAAATCTAATAAAAAATCAGAGGAAGCCTCTCTCTGAACTTATGCAAAGCGTACGCGAAACGAGCGTGGAACGTGTGTCTGACTTATGAGTAACTTATTCATAACAAATTCCCGACGTAACATAACTTATACTTGTATCAGCGTATAAAAGCGTATGCCCAGCGTATCACTAGCGTTCTTGAAACTTATGCACAACGAACGTCTAACGTATGCTGAATTGTACATATAACGTACGTTAACGTATGCATAACTTACATGTAGCGTACTTCTAACTTATGTCAAACGTATAAAACGGTACAAAATTTTGGGACCATTTTGTCATATGGCAACGTATAACAACGTACTGTAGCGTGTTCGTAACGTATTGAAAAATTATCTCTAACTTATTCAGCGTACACAAACGTACTTGGTGAATTTTCATACGTTGGTGCTAACGTACCTTAACGTATGCATAACTTACCCGTTGCGTACATCTAACTTATGCCTAACGTATAAGCAATACGTCGGCATGCGCTGAAGATTTTTTATGCAAGCACAAAATTTTGGGATCTATTCGCCGTATGACAACGTATACCAACGTACAGTAGCGTGTTCGTAACGTGTTTAAAAATTTATCTCTAACGTATTCAGCGTACACCAACGTACTTGCTTAATTTCTCATACGTCCGCATACGTTGGTGCTAACGTAAGTTAACGTATACATAACTTACCTGCTGCGTACATCTAGCGTATGCCTAGCGTATAGAAACAGGACGTTCGCATACTCTGTAATATTTTTATGGATGCACAAAATGTTGGACCTCTTGGCCGTATGTCAACGTATACCAACGTACTATGGCGTATTAGTAACGTGTTTAAAACTTATTTCTAACGTACTCAGCGTATTGCAACGAACTTGCTGAATTTTTCATACGTCGGCATACGTTGGTGCTATACGTCGTAGTGTGACAGGGCCTTTAGATCAGCCTGCGCATACGCATAGTCTGATCAGAGCCTTTGCTAGTCGTTTGAGTATTATATGATTGTTTGGCTACTGACTGAACACCAATTGGAGTTCCTAAGCTTAAAAGGAGGCTGCAGAGGCTCGTCCGAGTCTACACATGTCAAAATGCCACATTGTTGGAATTTCATGCACTGGCTCTAAATAATGAATCAACAACATAACCACCCCTGTAGAGCGTTCAGTCGAAGTCACTGAGGGGGGCGGGGGGGGGGCGGGAATGAATGAATTTCACAGCCAAATATTCGCCCTAGATTCTGCTGTTGCCAAACCAAATGTTGTGCTTGCGTGGAGGCTTCCCAACTAATCCAATGTATCACCACGTGAAAAGTAAAAATGAACTGTGATGAAACAAAGAAAAGGGCTCTTAACTCACAGACAGTCGGAGCTAAAGAAAACCCTAAGTTGAGCCGCGGTGGGTCCATCCAAAGACAAACATCAGGCACTTACCCACCGATGAAAGTTTGATGCCAGGATCGTCATTGAGTCTAATGTCTGACCCAGCGTGAATTTCATGCATTTCTTATTTCAAAATGACTTGTACCTTTGTTCAACCTGACTAATGAAATTAAAATTGCCGCACTGAAACACAGACTTGAGCTTAAATTCAAATTTCTGTGACTTTTCATTTTGACTCTTTGAAATTAAATATGCTGTTTTCTACATAATACCCAATGTTTTGTTCTGAAGTTTTCACACATGATGTTAATAATTCTGATTGCTTGCTTAATAACAGAAAATGGAACACACTTAACATAATTAAGCTGTTGTATATAGTAAATTGTTTACCTTATGAGTTAGAAAATTCCTTAAGTATATAAGGCCTGTTTAATGGACACTACGAGTTTTCTTCAAACTCTGTGTAGTCAAACTAGTATGTCTTATCTGTAATATCATGAAATGTTGGATCAATTAACGAAGTATTCTGAGTTGTAAATTGTGATGAAGTGGGTGGGGTAATTTCACCTCAAACAGAGTAACGTAACGAAAATGACAATATTTTAATTACCATATGTAGTTGGGAATCAACCATTTCATGATTATTTATATAAGATAACAGATATAAAAACTAACACCCTTAAAACTGTAAAATCTATAATAAATAAATATAAACTAACTTAAAAGTCATACTAAAATTTAAGCATTATTTCTTTTCTAACTTTACGAAAACCCACAACATCTCCTCAGCTTGAAACGATTCAAATAATGTTATGAGATTACATAGTATATAAGATGGTTATAATAAAATATAATGAATTGTTTCTATGGTTTTTATTTTATGATTATAAGCTATCTGCCCACACAACCAGAGATATTTTTTATAGTAAGATAGGTGGCAAAGATCAGGAATCGATATTATCAAGTACCACTCCTTACCCAGGATTTCACATGGGAAAGTGACAAAAACACAATAAACATCACAACGAGAGCCAAGAGGTCAGCCCTTACCCAGCAGGTAACCACAAGGCAACAATGAACAGACGCGAAAGCATGACAAACACACGACATAAATAACACAACGAAAGAAATACCCCCTTGGACGGTCAGTAAAATAGTTTACTGGAGGATCTTTAATCTGCTCCATGGCGCCAACCTCACCCTTAATTCAGATGTGGATCAAAACACATAGATATTTGGTTTATCTTTCGATTTTTCTCCTCTTTCTTCATTTCCAATTCCACCCTATTTGGTTTGCCATTTAATCTTAATCGTGTTGCAAGTTTATATTTTTCTTTTTTACACTAGAATAGTAATAGATGCGACTCTGGGTACCCTGATTTTTCAGCCTGAAAAGAACTTAGGTTTTTTTTCAGGCTTAAAAATCCCGATACCCAGAGATGGCTATCCTGGTAAGCTTGAAGGACTAGTTGTAAATGTGTAGGTGTGGAAACAAAATTTAATTAACGCAATTGTTGAGACGTGGTTAATGCATTTATGCAAAACATTCTAAAAAGGGGGGATTTAAAATAGCGTAGACCCAGATGAGACAGCGCATTTTGTGGCGTCTCATTTGGGTCTACGCTTTATGCCACTGAAGTAAAGCATATTTCTGGTTACAGTGGACAATACTAAATCGTATATGATTCAGGGCCTGTTTTACTTCATTAAAGGTGCTAAAACCCTTAGCAGACAATGCCATCGTATATAACCCCTCGGAATCGGAATTAGACACATTTTAATTGGACACATTTTGTACACAATTCATCAAGAATCATCAGAACTGGGATAGAATAATCCCATTTTTTCACATCAAATGTGTACGCAATTGCGTCTTTGCGTATATGGTAGCTACGCCCCATGCATGTATCTTGCTACTTTCAAAATTTCAATATATTGTATATTCACAATTGATTGGTTTGACGACTATTCTGCTAGCTTGGTACATAGAGGCGACGAACATACCCCCCACACACACACACAAGAAATGATCATCTCCAAACCCCGTGGAGATACAACAAGTGAAACTGTAATTTGTAAAATATAAATGTTACTTTTCAGAATTCATACTTTGTATTAAACAGCAGTTTTGACATTATAATATTATACAGCTAAATCTGGTTAATTCCAGTTCGAATTATCGAGTTTTTGCTGTATTGTTTATACATACAAACGTCAATTCAAGGCATACGTTTATTGTATTTCTAATATTGAATAGCTGGGAAATAGACTTAATCATCTGAATCCCAGTTTTTGTATTTCGAAATGATCTGTAAGTAAACTTATTGCATTATATGTACACATGTTGTAATACAAAAATGAAAAACAAATTTCAATGTTATAACTAGTCACTGTAACTGAACAGATTAAATTGAGTCTTACTAGGTCTCAAACCTCACGCGACAACCATCGATGCAACTAACATATATCAATATAAAGCATGATACTTAGTTTAAACATATTTGAGCCACAATCTGTGAAAACCAGCCTTAATGACGAAGTCGTCAAAATTTAGTTATTTACACACACTTAATCTACGAAGTGTTAAGAAGTTATCCTTCAAATTTTATGAATTTATCTCTAATATTCATGGAAATATGGTCTTTTGAAACTATACACTGTCTAAACTTTAACACGCAACGTTAGAAACGTTATGACGTTACTAATGACGTCAAGATTAACATCCTGATTTGCGGGTATGTCAGATGCATGAAAAACACGTTACTTCTTGCTAGCATACTTTTTTATTATCCTTAGCATGTATGCAATGGAATTTGCAGAAAAGTTGACTCCGATTCAGTTTTGCCTAAAGTTTGCATGATTTGACAATGACTGACCATACTTTAAAAAGTCTGACAGTTGCTAAGGTAAAGTTGTTGCCATGGAAACATATGGCATGAAAACGAAGAAGTTCAATCAGAAATAAGTGCCAGTTGTACTCTACTATCCACCCGAATAGGTTTTAAGGCAATATATAAACATGTCAAATTTCTTAATTTTTGGTGTTTTTCAAAATGATTTTTACACAAAAAGTCCTAAATGTCATTAAGGCAGGTTTTTACAGGTCGTGGCTCATTTTATTTCAGAAAGATAATTGTACAATTATACATCATCTGTAAATACAAAGTATAGGATTAGAACGAAAGTAATACTACTTATATAGTTCTTCTCCTAGATGCTACATATTGTGAAACGTAGGCAGATTTAACAAGGTAATTCAACTCTCTGGAAGCAAGCAGGTTCAGCTCTGCCAATTATAGTATAGGTTTGTTGATAAATTCATGAGAAGCCAGCTAACTCCCATTATAGCCATTAAGTGATAGTATAGAGATAATTGATCGCAGACTATTCATGAGGTGTTGTACATACTAAGCAATATTTCAAGTTAGTTGCAAGTAATTGGCAGAGCTGTATAATTGGTGAAATGTACATTATCAAGAGAAGAAAGAAGAAAAATGTGCAAAATCATGAGAAAAAGCAAAGAAAACATATGTAAATAGGAGGATGGGAGAGGGAGACCCTATATGGCCTTGAGGCAGACTCTAAGGTGGAACAGCATCTTTTCATATTAATGAAACTGCTAACATATTGTTCAAATTAGTTAGAACTAAAACGTTTTGTCTTTAATATGTATTTGTGTACTATGGGTAATATCTGTGTGTAGGGTCATCACGACGATTATATGTAGCAGTCCTGAAAACATGAATGATAGGTGATAAGTTGGTACGACAGCACTACTCAGTCGCCTAGGTCCTATTGTCATGTTATTGTTGAGCGAAACATCAGGAACAGAGTAAGTGCTGCCATACGAACTAATAGATAGTCGACTTTGTCCACATAATGACGCCTCAATAGATGTAAGTTGTCCCTCTCCCAAGGGTACGAAGAAAGTAAGAAAGAAAAGAAGATAAGCAATATGAACATAATAATGATGAGAATAAATGAAGAGAAATAAGTCGTTTTTCGCAACTAATGGTGTCTAGTTAAGTTCAAATTTAGTGTTGCTAGAAAAGATCAGAGATATCATAATTATCAAGCTAATCAGTATATACAAAAAAAATATGTCCCTTCCATAGATATGCATGCAAACATACACGGAGAATTCCATCCGTTATATTCAGATTTGATTAATTGTAAAATGTACATCTGGCATGCATCGCTCCATATGCATGAATTTTGAATTGATAGCATGATGCTTCATCTAGCGTTTCTGTTTTCTACCAGAATATAAAGGCGGCTGGTGATGTCCCGTGCCGTTTCTAACACGATGTGTATTACTTTTTACATCAATGATTCACATTTCGTCCTTGTGGTTTGATCTGATCAATAAGCAATAAATAATTCATAACATTTATCGAGTGTTTCGATGGCTGACTTAATAAAAAGAATCTCAAAGTACATCTGTACTGCATGCCTATACAAGAATAGTTTGTTTGTTTGTTTGTTTGTTTTGATTCTTTACGTCCACTCAACAATCTTTCAGTTATGCGGGACGGTCTTCCTGGGTTGAACCAGTACTAAGCTAGGATAAATGTGTCTTGCTCAAGGACCACAACGCAGTGACGCTGGTGAGGCTCGAACCCGCGGCCCTTCGGTCTCGAGTCAAGCACTCTACCACTGAGCCACTGCGCTCCCTATACAAGAATAGTAAAGGTGTCGAACATGTATTGACGCGAATACTGATGTATTGTCGTCACTGTTACTGCTGCGGTTGCCGTTGCCGTTGTAAATCAATAAATACATGTAACAGTTTTTTTCGCTGCTGCTGCTGATGATGATGTTGCTGTTGTTGTTGCTGTTGTTGTTGTTGTTGTTGCTGTTGTTGGTGGTGGTGTTGTTGTTGTTGATGATGATGATGATGATGATGATAACGATGATGATGATGATGATGATGATGATGATGATGATGATTTGGTCCCAAATTGTTTGACACTCTGCGAGTAATTCAGAAAGACTTGCCTGGAATGGTTGATTTAAGAGAGAGAGAGAGAGAGAGAGAGAGAGAGAGATCAGTAGACGACACGACACATGCAATATTATAGCATATAATGAGTTAATCCTGTAAATTTTTCTGTAATCACTTAGATAAGGAATGCTATCATAATTATGTAGAGAAATGTATTATTATTATTATTATTATTATTATTATTATTATTATTATTATTATTATTTCAGATTGTTGGTGGTTCCCATTGCTCTACAACTTGGTATTCCGAATAGACAACGCACAGTGCCTAAACCTAATCCAGTTTTAGAAACTGCTTACCTAAACTCCATAAAAAACTGGTTACCTAAACTCCATAAAAAACCCTATAAAGCAAGATTTATTTCTAATTATAGTTCTTGTACGACAACAGAACTTTCTAAATTGTTAACCTCGTGTCTTACAGCTGTTAAAAAACATGTTATCAAATATTGTGAAAAGGTATATGAGAGATCCGGTAAAAACCTATTTTGGTCTATTAAAAATTCAGGTGAAATTTTAGATAAACTTAAAGCTAGAGATTTCAATGCGACCAGTTTGTCTACTTATGATTTTTCTACTCTTTACACTACTTTACCTCATAATTTAATTAAAGATAAACTTATTGATCTTATTGAAAGAACCTTCCAGAGAGAAGGCTCTCCTTACCATGCATGTAATGACAGAAATGCATTTTTTACTTCAGAAAAACCTAAAAAATATCATGCATGGTCGTGTCAAAATGTATGTGATGCGCTGACCTTTTTGTTGGACAACATTTTTATTCGATTTGGCACCAAGCTCTATAGACAAGTAGTTGGGATTCCTATGGGCACTAATTGTGCTCCCCTGGTTGCAGATTTGTTCCTGTTTTGTTATGAGAGGGACTTTATGATGTCTCTTTCTGATGATAAGCAGGCTGATGTTATTGATGCGTTTAACACTACTTCCAGATATTTGGACGATATTTTAAATATTAATAATGTTTATTTTGACAATATGGTTAGTCAAATATACCCTTCAGAGCTCCAACTGAATAAAGTCAATGCCTCTGATACCGAAGCCGCATTTTTAGACTTGCATTTGTCAATTTCTAATGATATTGTTTCTACTAAAATTTATGATAAACGTGACGACTTTGATTTTGAAATTGTCAATTTCCCATTTTTAGATGGTGATGTTCCTCGTTCTACATCCTATGGAGTCTATATCTCTCAACTCATTCGTTTTGCTAGAGCATCTAGCTATGTTGCTGACTTCAACACTCGCAATAAATTATTAACTCAGAAACTTCTTAAACAAGGCTATCGGTATCATTAACTTCGCAAAACATTTTCAATTTTTTATAGACGATACTATGATTTGATTTCTAAATTCCAAGTTGGACTTAAATCTCTCTTGCGCCAAGGACTTTCGGAACCTGATTTCTATGGTGACTTGGTGTATAAATTGAAGAAGATTGTTGGCTCTAATAATTCTTCAGCGCAGTTCATTAAAATAATTTCTCATTATAAAAAGATTGGCTATAACATTAATGTATTGCAACAGACTGCATGCTTGGTAGTCAACCCAATCACGGTTGGCAACTTTGCTTTCCTCTTTAATTGCACGCCGGTGGGTCGGACTTTAGACTCTTTGATGGTTCCGACTTAAAGACTTATCTATTGATGAGATGGTAGGGGCCTGATGCTTTGGCTGTTTGTCTGGCCCACGGGGGTTTACCTGTTGGATTTCTTTTGCTCCAGTATTCAGTTTTATTTACTGTTGAGTCCTTATCCTTGCTTTATCTCCTTGTTATATCTTGATTTATATGTTTTAGGACATGATGCATTGATAAGTTAGGGGTCTTTAATGCAAACCAAATATTTATGTGTCTTGATCCACATCTGAATTAAGGGTGAGGTTGGCGCCGTTAAACCGGTTTAAGCCCTCCAGTAAAATATTTTACTGACCGTTCCAAGGCGGTATTTCTTTTGTGGATCTTTTATGTTTTTGTTCTGTCTTGTGTTTGCTTTGTCTTTGTGCGCGTCTGTTTATATGTGCTTTGTGGTCACCTGCAGGGAAAGGGCTGACCTCTTGGCTCTCGATTGTGGTGTCTACTGTGAGTTTGTCACTTTCCCTTTGGTATCCTGGGTCAGGTGTGGTACTTGATTGTATCGATTCCTGATCTTTGCACCATTACTTACTTTCAAGCAACATCATTCAAATTGTCCTGACAATAAAACTATACTGGTAAGATGCTATGCATGTATGAGCCTGGACAGGCAATAGGTCTTTGTGGTGTGAGACCAGATCCCGAGGTCATGCTCAACTCAGTTGAGTGTTGACTTTATTCTGCTGATAAATATTAAAATGCCAACAATTGTTGGAATTTTAACATTTTTCAGAAGTATAAATACAACATTGGAGAGTTCTAAAGCAAGAATAATGTTAATTTTTCAGCATTTTACTTTTTATTAGCAGTTGAAATGTCATTCTCAATTGAATGAGCATAAAATCGTTTTATAACCATGGTCCAGGTAATGAACAAACCAGTCTGCTCAGATACAAGACTAGAACACTACTAATGACCTCTATATATGTAGACATGGTCCCGTAGCGCACTCACAAACGTGTTTGACTGCAGATACGTGTCGAACTGCAGATCCAGGGGTCGCGCGTTCGATCCCTGCCTGGTCCCATACTTGGAGATTGAGATCATGAAATAATTTCTACGGTCGTTCTTCTCCCTTCCGCTGATTCAACAAGGGTTGTTGTCCTTTACAAGCGAAAGTTTATGCACGAAATACTGGTTTACAGCTTGGTAAAGCTTGCCCAGGATAAAGTGCGGTAACCAGGGTAGGTAAACTGGCCGTCCCGACATGACCATAGCTGTTGAATGGAACGTTAAGCATCAAACCAAACCGAACTTACATAATGAGCCGTGACATGAGATTTCCAACAATGTGGTATGTGCGACCAGCAACATAAGTAAGGGTGCAGAGATCAGGAATCATTACAATCAAGTACCACACCTGACCCATATACCAATGGGAAAGTGACAAACGCACAGTTATACACCACAAACGAGAGCCAAAAGGTTAGTCCTTTCCCATCAGGTGTAATTAATGAGGAATTTATACTTGATCAAGATAAATAATATGAAATAAATAGATGTAACCTATAAAACGAGCTAAGCGTTCGAAGACCATTTTATATGATAGTGTTGGCGGTGTTTTGAGTAATGTTCATGTTTTAGTCTTGTATAGAATACAAATTGACCATGAAAATAAGGTCAAGGTAACCAAACAAGAAAGGTGGCAAATATCAGGAATCGATACAATCAAGTACCACATCTAAAATAAAATCAACACTTCCCCTCCCCCCACCCCTCCTGATGTAACTATAGAAGCGTGTACTAATTTTGGTTAATAACCCACTGCTTCAGAAGACAGTGTATGTGAGGCTGATTTGACAGTATTTATAAGAAGGTGAGTTTGAAAATTAGGTCAAGGTCATCTTAATCTAATCACTCACTCTTCATTGTGCACAATAAAACAATATATACTTCAACCCAATAAAAACGCAACCGTTTTAATTCCACTTTTTCTTACATATGGATCACATGATCATGCATGTTATTTCTTAATTATACCCTCTGTTCCTCTACAATGGACAATGTATTGCCATAAAAATGGTTTTGATCTTGATGGAACAAATTTCCTTTATGATCATAATCCCTGTGAAGTTTGGTTAAAATTGGTGGAGCGTCATTGGAGTTCACTTTTAAAGCATTTTTTGGAAGATATGACGGCCTGGACATTGACTGATCCCAATAGCTCACTTTGAGCATTTCATGCTCCTGTAAGCTAAACATATGCTGTTGGTACTCAAAAGAACCGTCTCGACATACATCATTCGCCTTTAATGTTGTTTAAAGATATTGCATATCTGGGGCTCTGGCGGCCCTTTTGTTCAGTGGAGCAGAACCTTTTTGCGCAATTTTGGTAAAGGGCATTATATGGAACAATTCTGTTAAATAATTTTGAATTTGGACCAGTTGTTCAGGAGGAAATGCCAGTAAAAGACATTTCTTATCTAGAGGTCTGGCAGCCCCCTTGTTTGGTGGAGCAGAACCATTTGTGGAATTTTGGTAGAAGGCATCATGAGGAAAAATTCTGTGAAATAATTTTGAATTTGGACCAGTGGTTCAGGAGGAGATGTCATTTAAATATATTTCTTATCTGGAGCTTTGGCAGATCTTTTGTTCAGCAGAGCAGAACCATTTGTGAAATTTTGGTAAAGGGTATTATGAGGAACAATTCTGTGAAATTATTTTGAATTTGGACCATAGGTTTAGGAGGCGATGCCTTTAAAAGATATTTCTAATCAGGAGCTCTGGCCGCCCTTTTGTTCAACTGAGCGGAACCATTTCTCGATTTCGGTAAAGGGTATTAAGAGGAACAATTCTGTGAAATAATTTTGAATTTGGACCAGTGGTTCAGGAGAAGATGTTGTTTAAAGATATTTCTTATCTGGAGCTCACGCAGCCTTTTGTTCAGTGGTGCAGAACCATTTGTGCAATGTTGGTAGAGGGTATATTGAGGAACAATTCTGTGAAATTATTTTGAATTAGGACCAGTGGTTCAGGAGGAGATGCCTTTTGAAGATATTTCCTATCTGGAGTTTTGGCGACCATTTCGTTCAGCGGAGCGTAAACATGTTTGCCATATTTTGGTAGAGGGTATCAAGAGGAACAATTCTGTGAAATTATTTTGAAGTTGGACCAGTGGTTGAGGAGGAGATGTCTTTTGAAAGATTTCTTATCTGGAGCTCTTGCGCCCCTCCTGTTCAGTGGAGCGGAACAATTTATGCATTTTTGAAAGAGGGTATCATGGGGAACATTCATGTGAAGTTATATGAAATTTGGACCAGTGGTTCAGGAGATGTCGTTTAAAGGATTTCTTTTTTTGAGCTCTGGCGGCCCTCCTGTTCAGTAGAGCGGAACCAATTATGCAATTTTGAAAGAGGGCATCATGGGGAATATTCATGTGAAGTTATATGAAATTTGGACCAGTGGTTCAGGAGGAGATGTTGTTTAAAGAAAAAGTTTCTGGACGAGGGATGCATGCCGGACGCCGGACTGAGACCGATCACAATACCTCACCTTGAGCCTTCAGCTCAGGTGAGCTAATAAAAAGGTGTATTTTTAAAGATATGACTTTGTTTTAATCCTTTTACTTCCAATACCAAAGACTGAATGCATTAAAAGTTTGATTTCCATTTCAGATGACCATTTTGATATGTATTTTTTCTCCAAATTCTGAAGTTGGAAGAGAATAGCAGTATTAGCAGATTATTTTGTTCTGCTTATTTCTTCCAACTTCAGAATTTGGAGAAAATGTTTATCGTAGGGGCCTATCGGGGTAAAAATTAAGGGAAGGTTGGGTAACCTGAACCACACATATTTGTTTTCTTGGCCCTAAATTTAATATGAAGGAATTATTTCAACCTTTGTTGTGAAAAACATATTTAAATGGACAAAAAGAAATAGAACCTTGTTTTCTCTTTCACAAGGCTTCTTCTGAATGATTTTATTTCAAACAGAAAAATTGCGCACTAGTTGAGCATAAAGAACAGGCCATGTTCACATTTAATGGAAAACTGAACTTTAAAACTGAATTTTGTGTGGAATATTTTGTTATCTTTTTGATGATAATTGATTACATGCAGAATCTGAATTTTGAGACTGAATTAGCCTACAAATCCGCAAATGCAATATGATGGCCAATATCCTAGCTATAGCTATGCAAAATATTGAGAACAGACCTCTCACATTTTTACACAAACAGCGCGGCATCAGCGAACAGATTTCCATGTTTAATCACCAGTTAAGCATTCAACTGATTGTCAGCCGTGTTAAAATAGATTTGAAAAATATTTTTTTGTAAGGGTCAAATATAGGGTTATTATTTGGGTATAAGGAAAACCCCAAAACACTGACTTTGCTATTATTGGTCAAAATTGACCTGAGACATATGAATATTCAATGACCTTTCACCCATCTTCGTGACTCTTCGTAAAAAAAGCGCTTTATATTATTTACAATTATCTGAATGAGATTATCTACAATTCCTAAATAGCTTAATGGATAACTCCGTGTCCTTAGGAACCAAATATTTGGGTTCGAATCCCGTACAATTACAATTTTTAGATATCTTTCTTCTAATTCCAGTGTTCATTTGTCTTTTTTCATATATTTCAAATATGGATATTTTAATATAAAACTGGCATATGTAAATGATCCTTAATGCACCTAATGCGCATGTAGGACCGTGAATGATTTCAATAAGCCCATGTGTAATAAACTCTGCACACTGAGTTATTTCAATTGTATTTGTCATCTGTTGATTTTTTTTCTAAAAAAATCAGCTTTTTCCAAAAAAAAACAATTTAGGATCGATGTCAGAGTGGCAAACAGTCAGTATCCAGATTAGGACCGATGTTTTGTCGACATTGACCTGAGTCCAAGCTGTTAGCAAAGGTTATCAGCAGCTGCTGGCAAGGAAAGAGTTTATCAAACGACTTCCAGTTTAGCAGTCCCCAGAAATTGTAGAAAGTGACTGAAAAGCCCATTAATGCACCCCGACACCACCAAATATCAATAGTTTATTCATTGGGTTATGAATTCTTTTTAATATGGGGGCTACCGCCCCCACACCCCGTCAAAATGCCTTTGAGGGTTATTTTTGCTTTTTTGGCCAGTAGACATGCGCAAAGGAATACTTCCGGGGACCGCTAAACTGGAAACTACCCATAATAAGGAATAATGAATTTACTTTTATAAAAAGTTAATCACGGGATTACTTAAAATATTAACGAGCAATCTTGACAACATTTTGACAATTGTATTTAAAAAAAGGTTGTTCCAAGATTCAATCTTTCTTTCTTTAGTTACTGGCTCAATCGATACCAATCCAGGTATGTGCTATCGTCATCAAGTTGCTAACTACATGTAACCACTATGGCTATCAGTTCATTTGCATTAATAAATTGTAACTATTTTTATAATTTTGGTAAAAGCATGACAGAGGTTGGAGTCCTTCATGAAAACGCTGGATTATCATGAAGATTTTGGTGAAAATTAATCAGTGCGCATACTATAGATTTTGTAATAAACTTAAGAAAGATAACTCACCAAGAAAGTGACCGAATCCAATGTTGATTTTAATGGTGTTGTTGACATATGGCAATATTTTGCTGACCTACAGAATTCATGTGCTGTGTAAATCTCCGGCCCAATTCTTCAAGTATTTCATCTAACACAGGATTACGTACGCACGTAAATGTTTGTACATTTTGCTCATGGTACAATGGTTTCCTTCATACCGCTTTGTTGAAGTGGTGTAAGCCCTAAAGGGCTTGTCTACTTCTTCTTCAGGTATGATTACTTAATGTTTGAGCTTCCGGTCGGGTTAATAAATCTGATCCAAATCGAATCGCCTTCCGCTCAAAAATTATCCAATTGAGTTTTAAACTCAGGACTGTATCACACAAAACTCTATGAAGGCTGCATCAGAATTTACGTTAAATCTCAGCAGAAAGTACCTCAGCTAGATCTTGTGAAACTTGGAGCGAAGTCAAGAATCTCAATTCATAGCATCACGGGTAATAAACTTGGGAGAGGACTCAGAAGAGCTTAAAGACTGTTGCTCTTAGCGAGTTCGGCCATTTTTAAAGTTTACAATCGGAATTAAGGTCACTGCCCACACCTGGGCGATTTTTTTTCCAAAAAATAGAATTTTTTCAATTTTTGATATTCTGTAGTACATCATATTATAAGAAAAATAACGCATTTTAAAGAAAATTTACCGTCCAGTTCAAAAGTTACAGCTCTTCATTATATGGCCTATGTTGGCTTTTTACGCAGCTTTTTGGAAACTCATTAAGACAAGTAAAATATTCTGTAACACAATTTTGTATCTGAAAATCGTAATTTCAAACACGCATGCGAAGCCATTAATAATTAAGAATTTTTTCTCAAACCATTTTTTTGCAGCTATACAAGTATTTTTCTTCATATCACGCTTTCAAACCAGCATTCACCGACATTTGTGCATTCGTTTTCAGCAATTACTGAATGATAATTCAATATTTAAACATACTTTAAAAAAAAATAAATTTTTCTCAATTTTTTTTAGGAAAGTGATCATTATATAAGATGCATTATGACAGAATTTAAAAAAAATTCACCGTCTAATTAGTGAGATATTACAAAATAAGTATCCCTACCCCCTAAACTACAAAATAATGAACTAAGCAGGCTTTTCTTATTTCTAAGCATGTTAATACCTTACAAACCAAACACTATTGATTGAAATACCTCACTGTGAACTACCAAATGAAACTATATGTATTCCAAATACTTGGAACATTTATATGCATATATGAGAAGACTTTTCAATACCAAAAACGATACCAAAATACCCCACCCACGGTAAAAAGAATCCTATCTTCATTTTGTCTGAACACCTAGTCGATATATATTTTGACCAAATTTGCATAGATACATCATTAGGATAGAGAGTAATGTTTTGGGGACATTTACCGTTTTTCAAGGTCACAGGGTAACTCTGCATGTCTAAATGAGGTGAAAAATGTGCTGTTTTAATATACATCGCTTCAATTGATCGATGCATATACTACATGTACTCATCCAAAAATTTGAAATGCTTTTAAATCATTGTTGCGGTCTCGGACGCCATACTAATGTTCGATCGCGACGCAAGGCCAGACCTTAACACTTGACCAGAGGAGGTTTATTTCTATTAAATCTATTTATCTCTTGACGGACATCTTTCGGTTGAAACATGTCAAATGTAGAGTAAACTTGGAGATTAGCAATTATTTTAGCGTAATATTGTAAATATTTTATTGCTCATTTTTTTTATATTTGCTGTGGGTGCTCAAAAGAACCGTCTCACTGAGTACCTATAACTTACCTATGCTTTGGTTGGACCCGCATTTTTATGAAAAAGGTTCTTTTTATGCCCACGCTCCTCCCGCTACTAAAGGGGGTATTCATTGGCGCGGAGGGGGAGCGGGTATTATTTTTGGTACGGATCCCGTAGGCGTTGGTCATGGGCGGAATTGGCCACGAGTAGTCTAGAGGGGCTAGACATTTTCTATGTGCATATCACATGAAACAGGTTTGTGGATTGGGCCCGCATTTACATGAATATAAATGCATATATGAGCATCGATGCGACAAAACCTGTCTTCAGGGTTTCCGATAAGATCATACCAAAACCAGCCTTCTCAGCCACAGAGACTAGATAGAATATTGAAGTCTCGCTTGGAGCAAGTTTAAATGCGATACTATTTAATTTGTAAATAGCAAAGGCGCTGATCAGACTGCGCGGATGCGCAAGCTGGTCTGTGCCTTTGTTGTTTGCAGACTGCAGACCCTGATGGCAGAATTCCTCGCGTACCTTTAGTAAATTTAGAGTAGGCCTAACTATAATTTAGACTCACGACTATACTTGAGTCAGCCTTAGCCCAAGATAGCCCTTGTAGCTAAATATTGGAACGCATTAATTTAACATAAGGCAAATTGTTTAGGACGCAAACTAAAGCGAGGGACTCTCAACGTCAACGTCAAGTTCAATACTTGTCGTTTACGCATAATGACGTCATAAGAGCAAGTGACGTCATTAGCGCACGTCAGGTTCAAAGTAGACGCTAGAGAACGTGACGAGATAGTCTTGGTGAAATTTTAATGCAGGTAAAATAAAACCAGAAAGTCATGTATATATCTATATACAAGTAGTTATATCATTATTGTTGTTGTGGACTGTCAAAAAACCGCGAACAGTCGACTAACATTTCCGGCCTGGTATAATGCGTGTTCCATTACACTGACTGATTTTTTTCTTCTCACAGAGCTGAGCGTCCATCGTTTAGTATCCGTAAAGAATGCCAACTTTTGTTGTTCATTATACTTAAAATTGCGTTTGCATTTTTAATGTGATATCAATCACTTTCAGATTACCAACGTGCAGTGTAACGGGCATTACTGTCTGTAGAAAACATATCATAGTTGCGTAAAATCACACTTTGTCGTAATCGAACGCTACCAAGTATTACCTCCCTTGATGATTTAGAGTTACGGTTATTGCTATGGGCAGTGACCTTAAAGGAGAGAACTCACGCAAGACAAAAAATCTATAGCTGCAACTGCAATTTGAAATAAATACAGTGGCTACGGCAATTCAAACTGAATGAACTCAAGTTGCTTTGCAAGTGCATTTGATGCTATGAATTAGGAAAGTGTCACGGCATCTAGAGCCGCGAAGGATGCTTATTTGTCAATTGCCAACGGCGTCATGAAAGTCGCTTGCATTTAATAGAAGCGATGCACGTGCCGATGACGCGGTACATTAGGCACGGTACATTATGTAAATTATTTCAGACGGGTCGGTCTTATTCCTTACTAACTATCTTTTTCGCAAGGTAATCTAAGTAAAAGCAATGACCAGTCTTTACGAAACTAAAGCTAGTATTTACATGGTACCAGGTTTTTCTAAAGAGTTAAAGAGGACCGCAGTTGACAATGAAAACCAGTTGAAATGACCCTGCAATTTTTTTTGATAGACTACTAAGTGCCTCGTGATATGTATAGTACGAGCTACGCTCGCCACCAGTAGGCAGCTGACGCTTAAGCTCGTTATTAACAGGGCCTGCATGCAACAAGCATGCAGTCTGTTGCAATAAACTTTTCTTGCTTTCAAACTGTGAACTGTATTTATTATGGTCATATTGTTATAATACCAACAGATGTTGGCATTTTGATATTTATTGACATGATAAATGTCGTGCTCAGTTGAGAAAGTTACACATTAAGGGGAATTTTATCTGGGTATGCACTGTTTGCCAAAGTACATGTTACCGGTATCCAGAATGAAAATTGTTATGCTCTTTACTGATATTATTTAGTCTAGCTTTCTTAATTTGGGCCTGTCTTCATCACCGCATATATCTTATGTTGTATCAGTTCACTAGCACTCCTCTGTAGCTGAGCTTAATGACTTGGGTATTTCTGGGTCGTTAACCCCAAAACAGTAGATTTTCTTTAGCTCTGACTACCTGCGAGTCGTCAGCCCTTTTCTCTGTTTTTTCATAGTGCATTAATTTGATTATATTGATCTCTATGATGATACATTGCGAGCTTAACATATTTGTGCTTTAACAACAACAGAATCTAGGGTAAAGATTTGGTACCAGTTAAATGTATTTAAGCCCCCCCCCTCCAGTTAATTTGGCCGCTGTCAGTTCTCTGGCGGTGGTTCTGTTGTTATTGATTCGTTCTTGATTGTTACTCCCATTGTGGGATTCTGTAATTGATCTATATTTTGTTGTGCGTTACTTTGTGTCCATTCTAGCTTCGCAATCACTACTTGGGGAAGAACCAAATATTTGCTTTGCTTATTTTGTCTTCCTGGTGTCTCGTGATTGTTGTGTGGCTCTTCCTCACGATACCATGGGTTTGTTTGCAGTTTGTGATTATCTGATCATACTCAGTTTCTATTTTTGGTCTTGGCAAAACCCAAAAGAAAAGTGAATCAATCGGGAAAGACACACACAATTTGAGAATTGAATCAATCCAAAGGTGTACATAAGGTGCGTTATGGGTAGTACTATGTACTAAAAAGCTCCATTTATTTAGCCGGTGTAACAGTTTATCTTGCCCCCTGGACAGCTTGCCCCCCGGGGGGCAAGCTGTCCCGGGATACCTTGCCCCCCACCCTGGTTATCTTCACCCCCGGGGGGCAAGCTGTCCAGGCCGGTTTATCTTGCCCCCCGCCAACACAAGTAAAAATATATGTATGTTATTTTGTTATTTTTCTGTATCATTTTAATGAATTCAGGTCCTATACAAGTCTTGAAGTGAGAAATTGGTGCCTGTGAGGTTAATATTGGTAAAACTTTAACATCTTCTTGAATAAAAGTATCAAGATTAAGTGATTTTAAGCTTAAGTATTTTGCTAATACTACTTATTTTAAACTATCTGAATGTGATGATGTATCAATTGTAAACAAAATTCAAGTCAAATTCAGCTGTTTTCTTTGTCGGATTGTTTTGTATGCTTAGTTGCAGGGGTGGGGGGTAAGCTGTCCAGGCCAGTTTATCTTGCCCCCCACCCACTTGGGTATCAAAGTAAAATTATTTTGCTAATTCTACCTATTTCAAACTATCTAAATGTGAAGATGTATCAATTATAAACATAATTCAAGTAAAATTCAGCTATTTTCTTTGTCAGATTGTTCTGTATACTTAGTTGCAGGGGTGGGGGGTAAGCTGTCCAGGCCAGTTTATCTTGCCCCCCACCAACTTGGGTATCAAAGTAAAATTATTTTGCTAAGCTTTCTCATTTTAAACTATCTGAATGTGATGATGTATTAATTATAAACATAATTCAAGTAAAATTCAGCTGTTTTCTTTGTCGGATTGTTCCGTATACTTAGTTACAGGGGTGGGGGGTAAGCTGTCCAGGCCAGTTTATCTTGACCCCCACCCACCTGAGTATCAAAGTAAAATTATTTTGCTAAGTTTTCTCATTTTAAACTATCTGAATGTGATGATGTATCAATTATAAACATAATTCAAGTAAAATTCAGCTGTTTTCTTTGTCGGATTGTTCTGTATGCTTAGTTGCATGGGTGGGGGTAAGCTGTCCAGGCCAGTTTATCTTGCCCCCCACCCACCTGGGTATCAAAGTAAAAGTATTGTGTCTATTCTTCTTATTTTAAACTATCTGAATGTGAAGATGTATAAAAATAAACATAATTCAAGTCAAATTCAGCTGTTTTCTTTGTCAGATTGTTCTGTATACTTAGTTGCAGGGGTGGGGGGTAAGCTGTCCAGGCCAGTTTATCTTGCCCCCCACCCTCTTGGGTATCAAAGTAAAATTATTTTGCTAAGTTTTCTCATTTTAAACTATCTGAATGTGATGATGTATCAATGATAAACATAATTCAAGTGAAATTCAGCTGTTTTCTTTGTCGGATTGTTCCGTATACTTAGTTGCAGGGTAGGTGGGTAAGCTGTCCAGGCCAGTTTATCTTGCCCCCCCACCCACCTGGGTATCAAAGTAAAAGTATTGTGCCTATTATACTTATTTTAAACTATCTGATTGTGAAGATGTATCAATTTAAAACATAATTCAAGTGAAATTCAGCTGTTTTCTTTGTAGGATTGTTCCTTTTACTTAGATACAGGGGTGGGGGGTAAGCTGTCCAGGCCAGTTTATCTTGACCCCCACCCACCTGAGTATCAAAGTAAAATTATTTTGCTAAGTTTTCTCATTTAAACTATCTGAATGTGATGATGTATCAATTATAAACATAATTTAAGTCAAATTCAGCTGTTTTCTTTGTCGGATTGTTCTGTATGCTTAGTTGCATGGGTGGGGGGTAAGCTGTCCAGGCCAGTTTATCTTGCCCCCCACCCACCTGGGTATCAAAGTAAAAGTATTTCGCCTATTCTTCTTATTTTAAATTATCTGAATGTGAAGATGTATCAATAATAAACACAATTCAAGTCAAATTCAGCTGTTGTCTTTGTCAGATTGTTCTGTATGCTTAGTTGCAGGGGTTCGGGGGTAAGCTGTCAAGGCCAGATTATCTTGCCAACACCCACTTGGGTATCAAAGTAAAATTATTTTGCTAATTCTACTTATTTTAATCTATCTGATTGTGAAGATGTATGAATCTAAACATAATTCAAGTCAAATTCAGCTGATTTTTTTGTCGGATTGTTCCATATTCTTAGTTACAGGGGTGGGGGGTAAGCTGTCCAGGCCAGTTTATCTTGACCCCCACCCACCTGAGTATCAAAGTAAATTTTTTTTGCTAATTTTCTCATTTTAAACTATCTGAATGTGATGATGTATCAATTATAAACATAATTCAAGTCAAATTCAACTGTGTTCTTTGTCAGATTGTTCTGTATGCTTAGTTGCAGGGGTGGGGGTAAGCTGTCCAGGCCAGTTTATCTTGCCCCCCACCCACTTGGGTATCAAAGTAAAATTATTTTGCTAAGCTTTCTCATTTTAAACTATCTGAATGTGATGATGTATCAATTATAAACATAATTCAAGTGACTTTCAGCTGTTTTCTTTGTCGGATTGTTCTGTATACTTAGTTACAGGGGTAGGGGGTAAGCTGTCCAGGCCTGTTTATCTTGACCCCCACCCACCTGAGTATCAAAGTAAAATTATTTTGCTAAGTTTTCTCATTTAAACTATCTGAATGTGATGATGTATCAATTATAAACATAATTCAATTGAAATTCAGCTGTTTTCTCTGTCGGATTGTTCTGTATGCTTAGTTGCAGTGGTGGGGGGTAAGCTGTCCAGGCCAGTTTATCTTGCCCCCAACCCACTTGGGTATCAAAATAGAATTATTTTGCTAAGTTTTCTCATTTTAAACTATCTGAATGTGATTTTGTATCAATTATAAACATAATTAAATTATAATTCAGCTGTTTTCTTTGTCGGATTGTTCCTTATACTTAGTTACAGGGGTGGGGAGTAAGCTGTCCAGGCCAGTTTATCTTGACCCCCACTCACCTGAGTATCAAAGTAAAATTATTTTGCTAAGTTTTCTCATTAAAACTATCTGAATGTGATGATGTATCAATTATAAACATAATTTAAGTGAAATTCAGCTGTTTTCTTTGTCGGATTGTTCCGTATACTTAGTTACAGGGGTGGGGGGTAAGCTGTCCAGGCCAGTTTATCTTGACCCCCACCCACCTGAGTATCAAAGTAAAATTATTTTGCTAAGTTTTCTCATTTAAACTATCTGAATGTGATGATGTATCAATTGTAAACATAATTCAAGTCAAATTCAGCTGTTTTCTTTGTCGGATTGTTCTGTATGCTTAGTTGCATTGGTGAGGGGTAAGCTGTCCAGGCCAGTTTATCTTGCCCCCCACCCACCTGGGTATCAAAGTAAAAGTATTGTGCCTATTCTTCTTATTTTAAACTATCTGAATGTGAAGATGTATAAAAATAAACATAATTCAAGTCAAATTCAGCTGTTTTCTTTGTCATGAGAAACTTAGCAAAAAAAATTTACTTGGATACTCAGGTGGGTGGGGGTCAAGATAAACTGGCCTGGACAGCTTACCCCCCACCCCAGCAACTAAGCATACAGAACAATCTGACAAAGAAAACAGCTGAATTTGACTTGAATTATGTTAATTATTGATACATCATCACATTCAGATAGTTTAAAATGAGAAAACTTAGCAAAAAAAAATTACTTTGATACTCAGGTGGGTGGGGGGCAAGATAAACTGGCCTGGACAGCTTATCCCCCACCCATGTAACTAAGTATACGGAACAATCCGACATAGAAATCAGCTGAATTTGACTTGAATTATGTTTAAGATTGATACATCTTCACATTCAAATAGTTTAAAATCAGTAGAATTAGCAAAATAATTTTACTTTGATACCCAAGTGGGTGAGGGGCAAGATAAACTGGCCTGGACAGCTTACCCCCCACCCCTGCAACTAAGCATACAGAACAATGCGACAAAGAGAACAGCTGAATTTGACTTGAATTATGTTAATAATTGATACATCATCACATTCAGATAGTTTAAAATGAGAAAACTTAGCAAAAAAAAATTACTTTGATACTCAGGTGGGTGGGGGGCAAGATAAACTGGCCTGGACAGCTTACCCCCCACCCCTGTAACTAAGTATACGGAACTATCCTACAAAAAAATCAGCTGAATTTGACTTGAATTATGTTTTAGATTGATACATCTTCACAACCAGATAGATTAAAATAAGTAGAATTAGCAAAATAATTTTACTTTGATACCCAAGCGGGTGGGGGGCAAGATAAACTGGCCTGGACAGCTTACCCCCGAACCCCTGCAACTAAGCATACAGAACAATCTGACAAAGAAAACAGCTGAATTTGACTTGAATTATGTTTATTATTGATACATCCTCACATTCAGATAGTTTGAAATAAGAAGAATAGGCACAATACTTTTACTTTGATACCCAGGTGGGTGGGGGACAAGATAAACTGGCCTGGACAGCTTACCCCCCACCCATGCAACTAAGCATACAGAACTATCCGACAAAGAAAACAGCTGAATTTGACTTGAATTATGTTTATAATCGATACATCATCACATTCAGATAGATTAAAATAAGTAGAATTAGCAAAATAATTTTACTTTGATACCCAAGTGGGTGGGGGCAAGATAAACTGCCTGGACAGCTTATCCCCCACCCCTGCAACTAAGCATACAGAACAATGCGACAAAGAAAACAGCTGAATTTGACTTGAATTATGTTTATAATTGGTACATCATCACATTCAGATTGTTTAAAATGAGAAAACTTAGCAAAAAAATTTTACTTTGATACTCAGCTGGGTGGGGGGCAAGATAAACTGGCCTGGACAGCTTACCCCCCACCCCTGTAACTAAGTATACGGAACAATCCGACAAAGAAAACAGCTGAATTTGGCTTGAATTATGTTTATAATTGGTACATCATCACATTTAGATTGTTTAAAATGAGAAAACTTAGCAAAATAATTTTACTTTGATACTCAGGTGGGTGGGGGGCAAGATAAACTGGCCTGGACAGCTTACCCCCCCACCCATGTAACTAAGTATACGGAACAATCCGACATAGAAATCAGCTGAATTTGACTTGAATTATGTTTAAGATTGATACATCTTCACATTCAAATAGTTTAAAATCAGTAGAATTAGCAAAATAATTTTACTTTGATACCCAAGTGGGTGAGGGGCAAGATAAACTGGCCTGGACAGCTTACCCCCCACCCCTGCAACTAAGCATACAGAACAATGCGACAAAGAAAACAGCTGAATTTGACTTGAATTATGTTTATAATTGGTACATCATTACATTCACATAGTTTAGTATGAGAAAACTTAGAAGGAAAAAAAATACTTTGATACTCAGGTGGGTGGGGGGCAAGATAAACTGGCCTGGACAGCTTACCCCCCACCCCTGTAACTAAGTATACGGAACTATCCGACAAAAAAATCAGCTGAATTTGACTTGAATCATGTTTTAGATTGATACATCTTCACAACCAGATAGATTAAAATAAGTAGAATTAGCAAAATAATTTTACTTTGATACCCAAGTGGGTGGGGGGCAAGATAAACTGGCCTGGACAGCTAACCCCCGAACCCCTGCAACTAAGCATACAGAACAATCTGACAAAGAAAGCAGCTGAATTTGATTTGAATTATGTTTATTATTGATACATCCTCACATTCAGATAGTTTGAAATAAGAAGAATAGGCACAATACTTTTACTTTGATACCCAGGTGGGTGGGGGACAAGATAAACTGGCCTGGACAGCTTATCCCCCACCCATACAACTAAGCATACAGAACAATCCGACAAAGAAAACAGCTGAATTTGACTTGAATTATGTTTATAATTGATACATCATCACATTCAGATAGATTAAAATAAGTAGAATTAGCAAAATAATTTTACTGTGATACCCAAGTGGGTGGGGGCAAGATAAACTGGCCTGGACAGCTTACTCCCCACCCCTGTAACTAAGTTTCCAGAACAATCCGACAAAGAAAACAGCTGAATTTCACTTGAATTATGTTTATAATTGATACATCTTCACATTCAAATAGTTTAAAATAAGTAGAATTAGCAAAATAATTTTACTTTGATACCCAAGTGGGTGGGGGGCAAGATAAACTGGCCGGGACAGCTTATCCCCCACCCCTGCAACTAAGCATACAGAACAATGCGACAAAGAAAACAGCTGAATTTGACTTGAATTATGTTTATAATTGGTACATCATCACATTCAGATTGTTTAAAATGAGAAAACTTAGCAAAAAAATTTTTCTTTGATACTCAGGTGGGTGGGGGGCAAGATAAACTGGCCTGGACAGCTTACCCCCCACCCCTGTAACTAAGTATACGGAACAATCCGACAAAGAAAACAGCTGAATTTGACTTGAATTATGTTTATAATTGATACATCATCACATTCAGATAGTTTTAAAATGAGAAACTTAGCAAAATAATTTTACTTTGATACTCAGGTGGGTGGGGGTCAAGATAAACTGGCCTGGAAAGCTTACCCCCCACCCCTACAACTAAGCATACAAAACAATCTGGCAAAGAAAACAGCTGAATTTGACTTGAATTATGTTTATAATTGGTACATCATCACATTCAGATAGTTTAAAATGAGAAACTTAGCAAAATAATTTTACTTTGATACTCAGGTGGGTGAGGGGCAAGATAAACTGGCCTGGACAGCTTACCCCCCACCCCTGTAACTAAGTATACGGAACAATCCGACAAAGAAATCAGCTGAATTTGACTTGAATCATGTTTTAGATTGATACATCTTCACAATCAGATAGATTAAAATAAGTAGAATTAGCAAAATAATTTTACTTTGATACCCAAGTGGGTGGGGGGCAAGATAAACTGGCCTGGACAGCTTACCCCCCGAACCCCTGCAACTAAGCATTCAGAACAATCTGACAAAAAAAACAGCTGAATTTGACTTGAATTATGTTTATTATTGATACATCTTCACATTCAGATAGATTAAAATAAGAAGAATAGGCACAATACTTTTACTTTGATGCCCAGGTGGGTGGGGGACAAGATAAACTGGCCTGGACAGCTTACCCCCCACCACTGCAACTAAGCATACAGAACAATCCGACAGAGAAAACAGCTGAATTTCAATTGAATTATGTTTATAATTGATACATCATCACATTCAGATAGTTTAAATGAGAAAACTTAGCAAAATAATTTTACTTTGATACTCAGGTGGGTGGGGGTCAAGATAAACAGGCCTGGACAGCTTACCCCCCACCCCTGTAACTAAGTATACGGAACAATCCGACAAAGAAATCAGCTGAATTTGACTTGAATCATGTTTTAGATTGATACATCTTCACAATCAGATAGATTAAAATAAGTAGAATTAGCAAAATAATTTTACTTTGATACTCAGGTGGGTGGGGGGCAAGATAAACTGGCCTGGACAGCTTACCCCCCACCCCTGCAACTAAGCATACAGAACAATCTGACAAAGAAAACAGCTGAATTTGACTTAATTTATGTTTATTATTGATACATCTTCACATTCAGATAGTTTTAAATAAGTAGTATAGGCACAATACTTTTACTTTGATTCCCAGGTGGGTGGGGGGCAAGATAAACTGGCCTGGACAGCTTACCCCCCACCCCTGCAACTAAGCATACAGAACAATCTGACAAAGAAAACAGATGAATTTGACTTGAATTATGATTATAATGGATACATCATCACATTCAGATAGTTTAAAATGAGAAAACTTAGCAAAAAAATTTTACTTTGATACTCAGGTTGGTGGGGGTCAAGATAAACTGGCCTGGACAGCTTACCCCCCACCCCTGTAGCTAAGTATACGGAACAATCCAACAAAAAAATCAGCTGAATTTGACTTGAATCATGTTTTAGATTGATACATCTTCACAATCAGATAGTTTAAAATGAGAAACTTAGCAAAATAATTCTTCTTTGATACCCAAGTGGGTGGGGGGCAAGATAAACTGGCCTGGACAGCTTACCCCCACCCCTGCAACTAAGCATACAGAACAATCCGACAAAGAAAACAGCTGAATTTGACTTGAATTATGTTTATTATTGATACATCTTCACATTTAGATAGTTTAAAAGAAGAAGAATAGGCACAATACTTTTACTTTGATACCCAGGTGGGTGGGGGGGCAAGATAAACTGGCCTGGACAGCTTACCCCCCACCCCTGTGACTAAGTATACGGAACAATCCGACAAAGAAAACAGCTGAATTTGACTTGAATTATGTTTATAATTGATACATCATCACATTCAGATAGTTTAAAATGAGAAACTTAGCAAAAAAAATTTACTTGGATACTCAGGTGGGTGGGGGTCAAGATAAACTGGCCTGGACAGCTTACCCCCCACCCCAGCAACTACGCATACAGAACAATCCGACAAAGAAAACAGCTGAATTTGACTTGAATTATGTTTATGATTGATACATCTTCACATTCAGATAGTTTAAAGTGAGAAAACTTAGCAAAATAATTTTACTTTGATACTCAGGTGGGTGGGGGCAAGATAAACTGGCCTGGACAGCTTACCCCCCACCCCTGCAACTAAGCATACAGAACAATCTGACAAAGAAAACAGCTGAATTTGACTTGAATTATGTTTATTATTGATACATCTTCACATTCATATAATTTAAAATAAGAAGAATAGGCACAATACTTATACTTTGATACCCAGGTGGGTGGGGGGCAAGATAAACTGGCCTGGACAGCTTACCCCCCACCCCTGTAACTAAGTATACGGAACTATCGGACAAAGAAATCAGCTGAATTTGACTTTAATTATGTTTTAGATTGATACATCTTCACAACCAGATAGATTAAAATAAGTAGAATTAGCAAAATAATTTTACTTTGATACCCAAGTGGGTGGGGGGCAAGATAAACTGGCCTGGACAGCTTAGCCCCCACCCCTGCAACTAAGCATACAGAACAATCTGACAAAGAAAACAGCTAAATTTGACTTGAATTATGTTTATAATTGATACATCATCACATTCAGATAGTTTAAAATAAGTAGTATTAGCAAAACAGTTAAGCTTAAAATCACTTAATTTTGATATTTTTATTCAAGATGATGTTAAAGTTTTACCAATATTAACCCCACAGGCACCAATTTCTTACTTTATGACTTATGGAGGATCTGAATTCATTAAAATGATACAGAAAAATAACAAAATAACATGTATATATTTTTACTTGTGTTGGGCGGGGGGCAAGATAAACCGGCCTGGACAGCTTGCCCCCCGGGGGTGAAGATAACCAGGGTGGGGGGCAAGATATCCTGGGACAGCTTGCCCCCCGGGGGACAAGCCAACCGCGGTTGGCTTGCCCCCCGGGGGGCAAGCTGTCCAGGGGGCAAGATAAACTGGGACACCGGTTCGGCTACTGTGGCCTAATGGGGCCTAATGGGAAGATCTTCTAATGCTCATAACTTTTTAATTTCCCGATGGAACGCTTTGAAATTTTCACCATTTGTAGACGGCCTCCCGTACTACAAACTGATGCCCGTGTGGGCATGATGAAAATGGTAGTTCGCGAGACGGAAGCGCGTAAAGCTTCGGGGCGGCGGACTTCCACACCCCGATAACTCGGTATCGAAACATTGTTGCGGGCGGGTGCGCATGGCAATACCTGCGCCTCTGTGGGCCCTATCCGCGTGCAAAATCTAAAAGCGGTCAGAGCCTTAGAAAGCGCGTACAACCGCTATCCCCATTTGCCTTGGGCCCTATGGGAAAACAGGAAATATCATAATTGCGGTCCGGGGCGCGCGCGCACAATGATAATTTTCACACCCGAGTAAGCTCTTTTATAGGTCAACATTTTGGAAAAAAAATTGGCTTGCTGCCCACAGCAGGAGCTGAGAACCATGCATTCGGAGGTTTTCACACCCCACCCACTAATGCCCTCAAAGTTTGAGAAAACGCGACCTTCGCGAAAAGCCCCGGAACCTATTGCAAAGTGATGAGCAGTGCCCAGGAGCACCTCTCAGTCATTTGCGCAAAATTCCTTCGGCTACAAGTGGCTCAAATAAGGGCGTGAAAATTGTGCCGAAAGCCCTTTCAGGGGCTATTGCTCGGCACTCGGGGGACGGAAAATTTTACGCAATGCCTCACAATGAAGCACTGGTCGGGGGCTAACTTCTGGCACCAGTTTCGAGCCCGTCCGTGAAAGTGACCCGCGCAAGTTTTAGGCCGGTTCGGCTACTGTGGCCTAATGGGGCCTAATGGGAAGATCTTCTAATGCTCATAACTTTTTAATTTCCCGATGGAACGCTTTGAAATTTTCACCATTTGTAGACGGCCTCCCGTACTACAAACTGATGCCCGTGTGGGCATGATGAAAATGGTAGTTCGCGAGACGGAAGCGCGTAAAGCTTCGGGGCGGCGGACTTCCACACCCCGATAACTCGGTATCGAAACATTGTTGCGGGCGGGTGCGCATGGCAATACCTGCGCCTCTGTGGGCCCTATCCGCGTGCAAAATCTAAAAGCGGTCAGAGCCTTAGAAAGCGCGTACAACCGCTATCCCCATTTGCCTTGGGCCCTATGGGAAAACAGGAAATATCATAATTGCGGTCCGGGGCGCGCGCGCACAATGATAATTTTCACACCCGAGTAAGCTCTTTTATAGGTCAACATTTTGGAAAAAAAATTGGCTTGCTGCCCACAGCAGGAGCTGAGAACCATGCATTCGGAGGTTTTCACACCCCACCCACTAATGCCCTCAAAGTTTGAGAAAACGCGACCTTCGCGAAAAGCCCCGGAACCTATTGCAAAGTGATGAGCAGTGCCCAGGAGCACCTCTCAGTCATTTGCGCAAAATTCCTTCGGCTACAAGTGGCTCAAATAAGGGCGTGAAAATTGTGCCGAAAGCCCTTTCAGGGGCTATTGCTCGGCACTCGGGGGACGGAAAATTTTACGCAATGCCTCACAATGAAGCACTGGTCGGGGGCTAACTTCTGGCACCAGTTTCGAGCCCGTCCGTGAAAGTGACCCGCGCAAGTTTTAGGCCGGTTCGGCTACTGTGGCCTAATGGGGCCTAATGGGAAGATCTTCTAATGCTCATAACTTTTTAATTTCCCGATGGAACGCTTTGAAATTTTCACCATTTGTAGACGGCCTCCCGTACTACAAACTGATGCCCGTGTGGGCATGATGAAAATGGTAGTTCGCGAGACGGAAGCGCGTAAAGCTTCGGGGCGGCGGACTTCCACACCCCGATAACTCGGTATCGAAACATTGTTGCGGGCGGGTGCGCATGGCAATACCTGCGCCTCTGTAGGCCCTATCCGCGTGCAAAATCTAAAAGCGGTCAGAGCCTTAGAAAGCGCGTACAACCGCTATCCCCATTTGCCTTGGGCCCTATGGGAAAACAGGAAATATCATAATTGCGGTCCGGGGCGCGCGCGCACAATGATAATTTTCACACCCGAGTAAGCTCTTTTATAGGTCAACATTTTGGAAAAAAAATTGGCTTGCTGCCCACAGCAGGAGCTGAGAACCATGCATTCGGAGGTTTTCACACCCCACCCACTAATGCCCTCAAAGTTTGAGAAAACGCGACCTTCGCGAAAAGCCCCGGAACCTATTGCAAAGTGATGAGCAGTGCCCAGGAGCACCTCTCAGTCATTTGCGCAAAATTCCTTCGGCTACAAGTGGCTCAAATAAGGGCGTGAAAATTGTGCCGAAAGCCCTTTCAGGGGCTATTGCTCGGCACTCGGGGGACGGAAAATTTTACGCAATGCCTCACAATGAAGCACTGGTCGGGGGCTAACTTCTGGCACCAGTTTCGAGCCCGTCCGTGGAAGTGACCCGCGCAAGTTTTAGGCCGGTTCGGCTACTGTGGCCTAATGGGGCCTAATGGGAAGATCTTCTAATGCTCATAACTTTTTAATTTCCCGATGGAACGCTTTGAAATTTTCACCATTTGTAGACAGCCTCCCGTACTACAAACTGATGCCCGTGTGGGCATGATGAAAATGGTAGTTCGCGAGACGGAAGCGCGTAAAGCTTCGGGGCGGCGGACTTCCACACCCCGATAACTCGGTATCGAAACATTGTTGCGGGCGGGTGCGCATGGCAATACCTGCGCCTCTGTGGGCCCTATCCGCGTGCAAAATCTAAAAGCGGTCAGAGCCTTAGAAAGCGCGTACAACCGCTATCCCCATTTGCCTTGGGCCCTATGGGAAAACAGGAAATATCATAATTGCGGTCCGGGGCGCGCGCGCACAATGATAATTTTCACACCCGAGTAAGCTCTTTTATAGGTCAACATTTTGGAAAAAAAATTGGCTTGCTGCCCACAGCAGGAGCTGAGAACCATGCATTCGGAGGTTTTCACACCCCACCCACTAATGCCCTCAAAGTTTGAGAAAACGCGACCTTCGCGAAAAGCCCCGGAACCTATTGCAAAGTGATGAGCAGTGCCCAGGAGCACCTCTCAGTCATTTGCGCAAAATTCCTTCGGCTACAAGTGGCTCAAATAAGGGCGTGAAAATTGTGCCGAAAGCCCTTTCAGGGGCTATTGCTCGGCACTCGGGGGACGGAAAATTTTACGCAATGCCTCACAATGAAGCACTGGTCGGGGGCTAACTTCTGGCACCAGTTTCGAGCCCGTCCGTGGAAGTGACCCGCACAAGTTTTAGGCCGGTTCGGCTACTGTGGCCTAATGGGGCCTAATGGGAAGATCTTCTAATGCTCATAACTTTTTAATTTCCCGATGGAACGCTTTGAAATTTTCACCATTTGTAGACAGCCTCCCGTACTACAAACTGATGCCCGTGTGGGCATGATGAAAATGGTAGTTCGCGAGACGGAAGCGCGTAAAGCTTCGGGGCGGCGGACTTCCACACCCCGATAACTCGGTATCGAAACATTGTTGCGGGCGGGTGCGCATGGCAATACCTGCGCCTCTGTGGGCCCTATCCGCGTGCAAAATCTAAAAGCGGTCAGAGCCTTAGAAAGCGCGTACAACCGCTATCCCCATTTGCCTTGGGCCCTATGGGAAAACAGGAAATATCATAATTGCGGTCCGGGGCGCGCGCGCACAATGATAATTTTCACACCCGAGTAAGCTCTTTTATAGGTCAACATTTTGGAAAAAAAATTGGCTTGCTGCCCACAGCAGGAGCTGAGAACCATGCATTCGGAGGTTTTCACACCCCACCCACTAATGCCCTCAAAGTTTGAGAAAACGCGACCTTCGCGAAAAGCCCCGGAACCTATTGCAAAGTGATGAGCAGTGCCCAGGAGCACCTCTCAGTCATTTGCGCAAAATTCCTTCGGCTACAAGTGGCTCAAATAAGGGCGTGAAAATTGTGCCGAAAGCCCTTTCAGGGGCTATTGCTCGGCACTCGGGGGACGGAAAATTTTACGCAATGCCTCACAATGAAGCACTGGTCGGGGGCTAACTTCTGGCACCAGTTTCGAGCCCGTCCGTGAAAGTGACCCGCGCAAGTTTTAGGCCGGTTCGGCTACTGTGGCCTAATGGGGCCTAATGGGAAGATCTTCTAATGCTCATAACTTTTTAATTTCCCGATGGAACGCTTTGGAATTTTCACCATTTGTAGACGGCCTCCCGTACTACAAACTGATGCCCGTGTGGGCATGATGAAAATGGTAGTTCGCGAGACGGAAGCGCGTAAAGCTTCGGGGCGGCGGACTTCCACACCCCGATAACTCGGTATCGAAACATTGTTGCGGGCGGGTGCGCATGGCAATACCTGCGCCTCTGTGGGCCCTATCCGCGTGCAAAATCTAAAAGCGGTCAGAGCCTTAGAAAGCGCGTACAACCGCTATCCCCATTTGCCTTGGGCCCTATGGGAAAACAGGAAATATCATAATTGCGGTCCGGGGCGCGCGCGCACAATGATAATTTTCACACCCGAGTAAGCTCTTTTATAGGTCAACATTTTGGAAAAAAAATTGGCTTGCTGCCCACAGCAGGAGCTGAGAACCATGCATTCGGAGGTTTTCACACCCCACCCACTAATGCCCTCAAAGTTTGAGAAAACGCGACCTTCGCGAAAAGCCCCGGAACCTATTGCAAAGTGATGAGCAGTGCCCAGGAGCACCTCTCAGTCATTTGCGCAAAATTCCTTCGGCTACAAGTGGCTCAAATAAGGGCGTGAAAATTGTGCCGAAAGCCCTTTCAGGGGCTATTGCTCGGCACTCGGGGGACGGAAAATTTTACGCAATGCCTCACAATGAAGCACTGGTCGGGGGCTAACTTCTGGCACCAGTTTCGAGCCCGTCCGTGAAAGTGACCCGCGCAAGTTTTAGGCCGGTTCGGCTACTGTGGCCTAATGGGGCCTAATGGGAAGATCTTCTAATGCTCATAACTTTTTAATTTCCCGATGGAACGCTTTGAAATTTTCACCATTTGTAGACGGCCTCCCGTACTACAAACTGATGCCCGTGTGGGCATGATGAAAATGGTAGTTCGCGAGACGGAAGCGCGTAAAGCTTCGGGGCGGCGGACTTCCACACCCCGATAACTCGGTATCGAAACATTGTTGCGGGCGGGTGCGCATGGCAATACCTGCGCCTCTGTGGGCCCTATCCGCGTGCAAAATCTAAAAGCGGTCAGAGCCTTAGAAAGCGCGTACAACCGCTATCCCCATTTGCCTTGGGCCCTATGGGAAAACAGGAAATATCATAATTGCGGTCCGGGGCGCGCGCGCACAATGATAATTTTCACACCCGAGTAAGCTCTTTTATAGGTCAACATTTTGGAAAAAAAATTGGCTTGCTGCCCACAGCAGGAGCTGAGAACCATGCATTCGGAGGTTTTCACACCCCACCCACTAATGCCCTCAAAGTTTGAGAAAACGCGACCTTCGCGAAAAGCCCCGGAACCTATTGCAAAGTGATGAGCAGTGCCCAGGAGCACCTCTCAGTCATTTGCGCAAAATTCCTTCGGCTACAAGTGGCTCAAATAAGGGCGTGAAAATTGTGCAGAAAGCCCTTTCAGGGGCTATTGCTCGGCACTCGGGGGACGGAAAATTTTACGCAATGCCTCACAATGAAGCACTGGTCGGGGGCTAACTTCTGGCACCAGTTTCGAGCCCGTCCGTGAAAGTGACCCGCGCAAGTTTTAGGCCGGTTCGGCTACTGTGGCCTAATGGGGCCTAATGGGAAGATCTTCTAATGCTCATAACTTTTTAATTTCCCGATGGAACGCTTTGAAATTTTCACCATTTGTAGACGGCCTCCCGTACTACAAACTGATGCCCGTGTGGGCATGATGAAAATGGTAGTTCGCGAGACGGAAGCGCGTAAAGCTTCGGGGCGGCGGACTTCCACACCCCGATAACTCGGTATCGAAACATTGTTGCGGGCGGGTGCGCATGGCAATACCTGCGCCTCTGTGGGCCCTATCCGCGTGCAAAATCTAAAAGCGGTCAGAGCCTTAGAAAGCGCGTACAACCGCTATCCCCATTTGCCTTGGGCCCTATGGGAAAACAGGAAATATCATAATTGCGGTCCGGGGCGCGCGCGCACAATGATAATTTTCACACCCGAGTAAGCTCTTTTATAGGTCAACATTTTGGAAAAAAAATTGGCTTGCTGCCCACAGCAGGAGCTGAGAACCATGCATTCAGAGGTTTTCACACCCCACCCACTAATGCCCTCAAAGTTTGAGAAAACGCGACCTTCGCGAAAAGCCCCGGAACCTATTGCAAAGTGATGAGCAGTGCCCAGGAGCACCTCTCAGTCATTTGCGCAAAATTCCTTCGGCTACAAGTGGCTCAAATAAGGGCGTGAAAATTGTGCCGAAAGCCCTTTCAGGGGCTATTGCTCGGCACTCGGGGGACGGAAAATTTTACGCAATGCCTCACAATGAAGCACTGGTCGGGGGCTAACTTCTGGCACCAGTTTCGAGCCCGTCCGTGAAAGTGACCCGCGCAAGTTTTAGGCCGGTTCGACTACTGTGGCCTAACGGGGCCTAATGGGAAGATCTTCTAATGCTCATAACTTTTTAATTTCCCGATGGAACGCTTTGAAATTTTCACCATTTGTAGACGGCCTCCCGTACTACAAACTGATGCCCGTGTGGGCATGATGAAAATGGTAGTTCGCGAGACGGAAGCGCGTAAAGCTTCGGGGCGGCGGACTTCCACACCCCGATAACTCGGTATCGAAACATTGTTGCGGGCGGGTGCGCATGGCAATACCTGCGCCTCTGTGGGCCCTATCCGCGTGCAAAATCTAAAAGCGGTCAGAGCCTTAGAAAGCGCGTACAACCGCTATCCCCATTTGCCTTGGGCCCTATGGGAAAACAAGCAATATCATAATTGCGGTCCGGGGCGCGCGCGCACAATGATAATTTTCACACCCGAGTAAGCTCTTTTATAGGTCAACATTTTGGAAAAAAAATTGGCTTGCTGCCCACAGCAGGAGCTGAGAACCATGCATTCGGAGGTTTTCACACCCCACCCACTAATGCCCTCAAAGTTTGAGAAAACGCGACCTTCGCGAAAAGCCCCGGAACCTATTGCAAAGTGATGAGCAGTGCCCAGGAGCACCTCTCAGTCATTTGCGCAAAATTCCTTCGGCTACAAGTGGCTCAAATAAGGGCGTGAAAATTGTGCCGAAAGCCCTTTCAGGGGCTATTGCTCGGCACTCGGGGGACGGAAAATTTTACGCAATGCCTCACAATGAAGCACTGGTCGGGGGCTAACTTCTGGCACCAGTTTCGAGCCCGTCCGTGAAAGTGACCCGCGCAAGTTTTAGGCCGGTTCGGCTACTGTGGCCTAATGGGGCCTAATGGGAAGATCTTCTAATGCTCATAACTTTTTAATTTCCCGATGGAACGCTTTGAAATTTTCACCATTTGTAGACGGCCTCCCGTACTACAAACTGATGCCCGTGTGGGCATGATGAAAATGGTAGTTCGCGAGACGGAAGCGCGTAAAGCTTCGGGGCGGCGGACTTCCACACCCCGATAACTCGGTATCGAAACATTGTTGCGGGCGGGTGCGCATGGCAATACCTGCGCCTCTGTGGGCCCTATCCGCGTGCAAAATCTAAAAGCGGTCAGAGCCTTAGAAAGCGCGTACAACCGCTATCCCCATTTGCCTTGGGCCCTATGGGAAAACAGGAAATATCATAATTGCGGTCCGGGGCGCGCGCGCACAATGATAATTTTCACACCCGAGTAAGCTCTTTTATAGGTCAACATTTTGGAAAAAAAATTGGCTTGCTGCCCACAGCAGGAGCTGAGAACCATGCATTCGGAGGTTTTCACACCCCACCCACTAATGCCCTCAAAGTTTGAGAAAACGCGACCTTCGCGAAAAGCCCCGGAACCTATTGCAAAGTGATGAGCAGTGCCCAGGAGCACCTCTCAGTCATTTGCGCAAAATTCCTTCGGCTACAAGTGGCTCAAATAAGGGCGTGAAAATTGTGCCGAAAGCCCTTTCAGGGGCTATTGCTCGGCACTCGGGGGACGGAAAATTTTACGCAATGCCTCACAATGAAGCACTGGTCGGGGGCTAACTTCTGGCACCAGTTTCGAGCCCGTCCGTGAAAGTGACCCGCGCAAGTTTTAGGCCGGTTCGGCTACTGTGGCCTAATGGGGCCTAATGGGAAGATCTTCTAATGCTCATAACTTTTTAATTTCCCGATGGAACGCTTTGAAATTTTCACCATTTGTAGACGGCCTCCCGTACTACAAAATGATGCCCGTGTGGGCATGGTGAAAATGGTAGTTCGCGAGACGGAAGCGCGTAAAGCTTCGGGGCGGCGGACTTCCACACCCCGATAACTCGGTATCGAAACATTGTTGCGGGCGGGTGCGCATGGCAATACCTGCGCCTCTGTGGGCCCTATCCGCGTGCAAAATCTAAAAGCGGTCAGAGCCTTAGAAAGCGCGTACAACCGCTATCCCCATTTGCCTTGGGCCCTATGGGAAAACAGGAAATATCATAATTGCGGTCCGGGGCGCGCGCGCACAATGATAATTTTCACACCCGAGTAAGCTCTTTTATAGGTCAACATTTTGGAAAAAAAATTGGCTTGCTGCCCACAGCAGGAGCTGAGAACCATGCATTCGGAGGTTTTCACACCCCACCCACTAATGCCCTCAAAGTTTGAGAAAACGCGACCTTCGCGAAAAGCCCCGGAACCTATTGCAAAGTGATGAGCAGTGCCCAGGAGCACCTCTCAGTCATTTGCGCAAAATTCCTTCGGCTACAAGTGGCTCAAATAAGGGCGTGAAAATTGTGCCGAAAGCCCTTTCAGGGGCTATTGCTCGGCACTCGGGGGACGGAAAATTTTACGCAATGCCTCACAATGAAGCACTGGTCGGGGGCTAACTTCTGGCACCAGTTTCGAGCCCGTCCGTGAAAGTGACCCGCGCAAGTTTTAGGCCGGTTCGGCTACTGTGGCCTAATGGGGCCTAATGGGAAGATCTTCTAATGCTCATAACTTTTTAATTTCCCGATGGAACGCTTTGAAATTTTCACCATTTGTAGACGGCCTCCCGTACTACAAACTGATGCCCGTGTGGGCATGATGAAAATGGTAGTTCGCGAGACGGAAGCGCGTAAAGCTTCGGGGCGGCGGACTTCCACACCCCGATAACTCGGTATCGAAACATTGTTGCGGGCGGGTGCGCATGGCAATACCTGCGCCTCTGTGGGCCCTATCCGCGTGCAAAATCTAAAAGCGGTCAGAGCCTTAGAAAGCGCGTACAACCGCTATCCCCATTTGCCTTGGGCCCTATGGGAAAACAGGAAATATCATAATTGCGGTCCGGGGCGCGCGCGCACAATGATAATTTTCACACCCGAGTAAGCTCTTTTATAGGTCAACATTTTGGAAAAAAAATTGGCTTGCTGCCCACAGCAGGAGCTGAGAACCATGCATTCGGAGGTTTTCACACCCCACCCACTAATGCCCTCAAAGTTTGAGAAAACGCGACCTTCGCGAAAAGCCCCGGAACCTATTGCAAAGTGATGAGCAGTGCCCAGGAGCACCTCTCAGTCATTTGCGCAAAATTCCTTCGGCTACAAGTGGCTCAAATAAGGGCGTGAAAATTGTGCCGAAAGCCCTTTCAGGGGCTATTGCTCGGCACTCGGGGGACGGAAAATTTTACGCAATGCCTCACAATGAAGCACTGGTCGGGGGCTAACTTCTGGCACCAGTTTCGAGCCCGTCCGTGAAAGTGACCCGCGCAAGTTTTAGGCCGGTTCGGCTACTGTGGCCTAATGGGGCCTAATGGGAAGATCTTCTAATGCTCATAACTTTTTAATTTCCCGATGGAACGCTTTGAAATTTTCACCATTTGTAGACGGCCTCCCGTACTACAAACTGATGCCCGTGTGGGCATGATGAAAATGGTAGTTCGCGAGACGGAAGCGCGTAAAGCTTCGGGGCGGCGGACTTCCACACCCCGATAACTCGGTATCGAAACATTGTTGCGGGCGGGTGCGCATGGCAATACCTGCGCCTCTGTGGGCCCTATCCGCGTGCAAAATCTAAAAGCGGTCAGAGCCTTAGAAAGCGCGTACAACCGCTATCCCCATTTGCCTTGGGCCCTATGGGAAAACAGGAAATATCATAATTGCGGTCCGGGGCGCGCGCGCACAATGATAATTTTCACACCCGAGTAAGCTCTTTTATAGGTCAACATTTTGGAAAAAAAATTGGCTTGCTGCCCACAGCAGGAGCTGAGAACCATGCATTCGGAGGTTTTCACACCCCACCCACTAATGCCCTCAAAGTTTGAGAAAACGCGACCTTCGCGAAAAGCCCCGGAACCTATTGCAAAGTGATGAGCAGTGCCCAGGAGCACCTCTCAGTCATTTGCGCAAAATTCCTTCGGCTACAAGTGGCTCAAATAAGGGCGTGAAAATTGTGCCGAAAGCCCTTTCAGGGGCTATTGCTCGGCACTCGGGGGACGGAAAATTTTACGCAATGCCTCACAATGAAGCACTGGTCGGGGGCTAACTTCTGGCACCAGTTTCGAGCCCGTCCGTGAAAGTGACCCGCGCAAGTTTTAGGCCGGTTCGGCTACTGTGGCCTAATGGGGCCTAATGGGAAGATCTTCTAATGCTCATAACTTTTTAATTTCCCGATGGAACGCTTTGAAATTTTCACCATTTGTAGACGGCCTCCCGTACTACAAACTGATGCCCGTGTGGGCATGATGAAAATGGTAGTTCGCGAGACGGAAGCGCGTAAAGCTTCGGGGCGGCGGACTTCCACACCCCGATAACTCGGTATCGAAACATTGTTGCGGGCGGGTGCGCATGGCAATACCTGCGCCTCTGTGGGCCCTATCCGCGTGCAAAATCTAAAAGCGGTCAGAGCCTTAGAAAGCGCGTACAACCGCTATCCCCATTTGCCTTGGGCCCTATGGGAAAACAGGAAATATCATAATTGCGGTCCGGGGCGCGCGCGCACAATGATAATTTTCACACCCGAGTAAGCTCTTTTATAGGTCAACATTTTTGAAAAAAAATTGGCTTGCTGCCCACAGCAGGAGCTGAGAACCATGCATTCGGAGGTTTTCACACCCCACCCACTAATGCCCTCAAAGTTTGAGAAAACGCGACCTTCGCGAAAAGCCCCGGAACCTATTGCAAAGTGATGAGCAGTGCCCAGGAGCACCTCTCAGTCATTTGCGCAAAATTCCTTCGGCTACAAGTGGCTCAAATAAGGGCGTGAAAATTGTGCCGAAAGCCCTTTCAGGGGCTATTGCTCGGCACTCGGGGGACGGAAAATTTTACGCAATGCCTCACAATGAAGCACTGGTCGGGGGCTAACTTCTGCCACCAGTTTCGAGCCCGTCCGTGAAAGTGACCCGCGCAAGTTTTAGGCCGGTTCGGCTACTGTGGCCTAATGGGGCCTAATGGGAAGATCTTCTAATGCTCATAACTTTTTAATTTCCCGATGGAACGCTTTGAAATTTTCACCATTTGTAGACGGCCTCCCGTACTACAAACTGATGCCCGTGTGGGCATGATGAAAATGGTAGTTCGCGAGACGGAAGCGCGTAAAGCTTCGGGGCGGCGGACTTCCACACCCCGATAACTCGGTATCGAAACATTGTTGCGGGCGGGTGCGCATGGCAATACCTGCGCCTCTGTGGGCCCTATCCGCGTGCAAAATCTAAAAGCGGTCAGAGCCTTAGAAAGCGCGTACAACCGCTATCCCCATTTGCCTTGGGCCCTATGGGAAAACAGGAAATATCATAATTGCGGTCCGGGGCGCGCGCGCACAATGATAATTTTCACACCCGAGTAAGCTCTTTTATAGGTCAACATTTTGGAAAAAAAATTGGTTTGCTGCCCACAGCAGGAGCTGAGAACCATGCATTCGGAGGTTTTCACACCCCACCCACTAATGCCCTCAAAGTTTGAGAAAACGCGACCTTCGCGAAAAGCCCCGGAACCTATTGCAAAGTGATGAGCAGTGCCCAGGAGCACCTCTCAGTCATTTGCGCAAAATTCCTTCGGCTACAAGTGGCTCAAATAAGGGCGTGAAAATTGTGCCGAAAGCCCTTTCAGGGGCTATTGCTCGGCACTCGGGGGACGGAAAATTTTACGCAATGCCTCACAATGAAGCACTGGTCGGGGGCTAACTTCTGGCACCAGTTTCGAGCCCGTCCGTGAAAGTGACCCGCGCAAGTTTTAGGCCGGTTCGGCTACTGTGGCCTAATGGGGCCTAATGGGAAGATCTTCTAATGCTCATAACTTTTTAATTTCCCGATGGAACGCTTTGAAATTTTCACCATTTGTAGACGGCCTCCCGTACTACAAACTGATGCCCGTGTGGGCATGATGAAAATGGTAGTTCGCGAGACGGAAGCGCGTAAAGCTTCGGGGCGGCGGACTTCCACACCCCGATAACTCGGTATCGAAACATTGTTGCGGGCGGGTGCGCATGGCAATACCTGCGCCTCTGTGGGCCCTATCCGCGTGCAAAATCTAAAAGCGGTCAGAGCCTTAGAAAGCGCGTACAACCGCTATCCCCATTTGCCTTGGGCCCTATGGGAAAACAGGAAATATCATAATTGCGGTCCGGGGCGCGCGCGCACAATGATAATTTTCACACCCGAGTAAGCTCTTTTATAGGTCAACATTTTGGAAAAAAAATTGGCTTGCTGCCCACAGCAGGAGCTGAGAACCATGCATTCGGAGGTTTTCACACCCCACCCACTAATGCCCTCAAAGTTTGAGAAAACGCGACCTTCGCGAAAAGCCCCGGAACCTATTGCAAAGTGATGAGCAGTGCCCAGGAGCACCTCTCAGTCATTTGCGCAAAATTCCTTCGGCTACAAGTGGCTCAAATAAGGGCGTGAAAATTGTGCCGAAAGCCCTTTCAGGGGCTATTGCTCGGCACTCGGGGGACGGAAAATTTTACGCAATGCCTCACAATGAAGCACTGGTCGGGGGCTAACTTCTGGCACCAGTTTCGAGCCCGTCCGTGAAAGTGACCCGCGCAAGTTTTAGGCCGGTTCGGCTACTGTGGCCTAATGGGGCCTAATGGGAAGATCTTCTAATGCTCATAACTTTTTAATTTCCCGATGGAACGCTTTGAAATTTTCACCATTTGTAGACGGCCTCCCGTACTACAAACTGATGCCCGTGTGGGCATGATGAAAATGGTAGTTCGCGAGACGGAAGCGCGTAAAGCTTCGGGGCGGCGGACTTCCACACCCCGATAACTCGGTATCGAAACATTGTTGCGGGCGGGTGCGCATGGCAATACCTGCGCCTCTGTGGGCCCTATCCGCGTGCAAAATCTAAAAGCGGTCAGAGCCTTAGAAAGCGCGTACAACCGCTATCCCCATTTGCCTTGGGCCCTATGGGAAAACAGGAAATATCATAATTGCGGTCCGGGGCGCGCGCGCACAATGATAATTTTCACACCCGAGTAAGCTCTTTTATAGGTCAACATTTTGGAAAAAAAATTGGCTTGCTGCCCACAGCAGGAGCTGAGAACCATGCATTCGGAGGTTTTCACACCCCACCCACTAATGCCCTCAAAGTTTGAGAAAACGCGACCTTCGCGAAAAGCCCCGGAACCTATTGCAAAGTGATGAGCAGTGCCCAGGAGCACCTCTCAGTCATTTGCGCAAAATTCCTTCGGCTACAAGTGGCTCAAATAAGGGCGTGAAAATTGTGCCGAAAGCCCTTTCAGGGGCTATTGCTCGGCACTCGGGGGACGGAAAATTTTACGCAATGCCTCACAATGAAGCACTGGTCGGGGGCTAACTTCTGGCACCAGTTTCGAGCCCGTCCGTGAAAGTGACCCGCGCAAGTTTTAGGCCGGTTCGGCTACTGTGGCCTAATGGGGCCTAATGGGAAGATCTTCTAATGCTCATAACTTTTTAATTTCCCGATGGAACGCTTTGAAATTTTCACCATTTGTAGACGGCCTCCCGTACTACAAACTGATGCCCGTGTGGGCATGATGAAAATGGTAGTTCGCGAGACGGAAGCGCGTAAAGCTTCGGGGCGGCGGACTTCCACACCCCGATAACTCGGTATCGAAACATTGTTGCGGGCGGGTGCGCATGGCAATACCTGCGCCTCTGTGGGCCCTATCCGCGTGCAAAATCTAAAAGCGGTCAGAGCCTTAGAAAGCGCGTACAACCGCTATCCCCATTTGCCTTGGGCCCTATGGGAAAACAGGAAATATCATAATTGCGGTCCGGGGCGCGCGCGCACAATGATAATTTTCACACCCGAGTAAGCTCTTTTATAGGTCAACATTTTGGAAAAAAAATTGGCTTGCTGCCCACAGCAGGAGCTGAGAACCATGCATTCGGAGGTTTTCACACCCCACCCACTAATGCCCTCAAAGTTTGAGAAAACGCGACCTTCGCGAAAAGCCCCGGAACCTATTGCAAAGTGATGAGCAGTGCCCAGGAGCACCTCTCAGTCATTTGCGCAAAATTCCTTCGGCTACAAGTGGCTCAAATAAGGGCGTGAAAATTGTGCTGAAAGCCCTTTCAGGGGCTATTGCTCGGCACTCGGGGGACGGAAAATTTTACGCAATGCCTCACAATGAAGCACTGGTCGGGGGCTAACTTCTGGCACCAGTTTCGAGCCCGTCCGTGAAAGTGACCCGCGCAAGTTTTAGGCCGGTTCGGCTACTGTGGCCTAATGGGGCCTAATGGGAAGATCTTCTAATGCTCATAACTTTTTAATTTCCCGATGGAACGCTTTGAAATTTTCACCATTTGTAGACGGCCTCCCGTACTACAAACTGATGCCCGTGTGGGCATGATGAAAATGGTAGTTCGCGAGACGGAAGCGCGTAAAGCTTCGGGGCGGCGGACTTCCACACCCCGATAACTCGGTATCGAAACATTGTTGCGGGCGGGTGCACATGGCAATACCTGCGCCTCTGTGGGCCCTATCCGCGTGCAAAATCTAAAAGCGGTCAGAGCCTTAGAAAGCGCGTACAACCGCTATCCCCATTTGCCTTGGGCCCTATGGGAAAACAGGAAATATCATAATTGCGGTCCGGGGCGCGCGCGCACAATGATAATTTTCACACCCGAGTAAGCTCTTTTATAGGTCAACATTTTGGAAAAAAAATTGGCTTGCTGCCCACAGCAGGAGCTGAGAACCATGCATTCGGAGGTTTTCACACCCCACCCACTAATGCCCTCAAAGTTTGAGAAAACGCGACCTTCGCGAAAAGCCCCGGAACCTATTGCAAAGTGATGAGCAGTGCCCAGGAGCACCTCTCAGTCATTTGCGCAAAATTCCTTCGGCTACAAGTGGCTCAAATAAGGGCGTGAAAATTGTGCCGAAAGCCCTTTCAGGGGCTATTGCTCGGCACTCGGGGGACGGAAAATTTTACGCAATGCCTCACAATGAAGCACTGGTCGGGGGCTAACTTCTGGCACCAGTTTCGAGCCCGTCCGTGAAAGTGACCCGCGCAAGTTTTAGGCCGGTTCGGCTACTGTGGCCTAATGGGGCCTAATGGGAAGATCTTCTAATGCTCATAACTTTTTAATTTCCCGATGGAACGCTTTGAAATTTTCACCATTTGTAGACGGCCTCCCGTACTACAAACTGATGCCCGTGTGGGCATGATGAAAATGGTAGTTCGCGAGACGGAAGCGCGTAAAGCTTCGGGGCGGCGGACTTCCACACCCCGATAACTCGGTATCGAAACATTGTTGCGGGCGGGTGCGCATGGCAATACCTGCGCCTCTGTGGGCCCTATCCGCGTGCAAAATCTAAAAGCGGTCAGAGCCTTAGAAAGCGCGTACAACCGCTATCCCCATTTGCCTTGGGCCCTATGGGAAAACAGGAAATATCATAATTGCGGTCCGGGGCGCGCGCGCACAATGATAATTTTCACACCCGAGTAAGCTCTTTTATAGGTCAACATTTTGGAAAAAAAATTGGCTTGCTGCCCACAGCAGGAGCTGAGAACCATGCATTCGGAGGTTTTCACACCCCACCCACTAATGCCCTCAAAGTTTGAGAAAACGCGACCTTCGCGAAAAGCCCCGGAACCTATTGCAAAGTGATGAGCAGTGCCCAGGAGCACCTCTCAGTCATTTGCGCAAAATTCCTTCGGCTACAAGTGGCTCAAATAAGGGCGTGAAAATTGTGCCGAAAGCCCTTTCAGGGGCTATTGCTCGGCACTCGGGGGACGGAAAATTTTACGCAATGCCTCACAATGAAGCACTGGTCGGGGGCTAACTTCTGGCACCAGTTTCGAGCCCGTCCGTGAAAGTGACCCGCGCAAGTTTTAGGCCGGTTCGGCTACTGTGGCCTAATGGGGCCTAATGGGAAGATCTTCTAATGCTCATAACTTTTTAATTTCCCGATGGAACGCTTTGAAATTTTCACCATTTGTAGACGGCCTCCCGTACTACAAACTGATGCCCGTGTGGGCATGATGAAAATGGTAGTTCGCGAGACGGAAGCGCGTAAAGCTTCGGGGCGGCGGACTTCCACACCCCGATAACTCGGTATCGAAACATTGTTGCGGGCGGGTGCGCATGGCAATACCTGCGCCTCTGTGGGCCCTATCCGCGTGCAAAATCTAAAAGCGGTCAGAGCCTTAGAAAGCGCGTACAACCGCTATCCCCATTTGCCTTGGGCCCTATGGGAAAACAGGAAATATCATAATTGCGGTCCGGGGCGCGCGCGCACAATGATAATTTTCACACCCGAGTAAGCTCTTTTATAGGTCAACATTTTGGAAAAAAAATTGGCTTGCTGCCCACAGCAGGAGCTGAGAACCATGCATTCGGAGGTTTTCACACCCCACCCACTAATGCCCTCAAAGTTTGAGAAAACGCGACCTTCGCGAAAAGCCCCGGAACCTATTGCAAAGTGATGAGCAGTGCCCAGGAGCACCTCTCAGTCATTTGCGCAAAATTCCTTCGGCTACAAGTGGCTCAAATAAGGGCGTGAAAATTGTGCCGAAAGCCCTTTCAGGGGCTATTGCTCGGCACTCGGGGGACGGAAAATTTTACGCAATGCCTCACAATGAAGCACTGGTCGGGGGCTAACTTCTGGCACCAGTTTCGAGCCCGTCCGTGAAAGTGACCCGCGCAAGTTTTAGGCCGGTTCGGCTACTGTGGCCTAATGGGGCCTAATGGGAAGATCTTCTAATGCTCATAACTTTTTAATTTCCCGATGGAACGCTTTGAAATTTTCACCATTTGTAGACGGCCTCCCGTACTACAAACTGATGCCCGTGTGGGCATGATGAAAATGGTAGTTCGCGAGACGGAAGCGCGTAAAGCTTCGGGGCGGCGGACTTCCACACCCCGATAACTCGGTATCGAAACATTGTTGCGGGCGGGTGCGCATGGCAATACCTGCGCCTCTGTGGGCCCTATCCGCGTGCAAAATCTAAAAGCGGTCAGAGCCTTAGAAAGCGCGTACAACCGCTATCCCCATTTGCCTTGGGCCCTATGGGAAAACAGGAAATATCATAATTGCGGTCCGGGGCGCGCGCGCACAATGATAATTTTCACACCCGAGTAAGCTCTTTTATAGGTCAACATTTTGGAAAAAAAATTGGCTTGCTGCCCACAGCAGGAGCTGAGAACCATGCATTCGGAGGTTTTCACACCCCACCCACTAATGCCCTCAAAGTTTGAGAAAACGCGACCTTCGCGAAAAGCCCCGGAACCTATTGCAAAGTGATGAGCAGTGCCCAGGAGCACCTCTCAGTCATTTGCGCAAAATTCCTTCGGCTACAAGTGGCTCAAATAAGGGCGTGAAAATTGTGCTGAAAGCCCTTTCAGGGGCTATTGCTCGGCACTCGGGGGACGGAAAATTTTACGCAATGCCTCACAATGAAGCACTGGTCGGGGGCTAACTTCTGGCACCAGTTTCGAGCCCGTCCGTGAAAGTGACCCGCGCAAGTTTTAGGCCGGTTCGGCTACTGTGGCCTAATGGGGCCTAATGGGAAGATCTTCTAATGCTCATAACTTTTTAATTTCCCGATGGAACGCTTTGAAATTTTCACCATTTGTAGACGGCCTCCCGTACTACAAACTGATGCCCGTGTGGGCATGATGAAAATGGTAGTTCGCGAGACGGAAGCGCGTAAAGCTTCGGGGCGGCGGACTTCCACACCCCGATAACTCGGTATCGAAACATTGTTGCGGGCGGGTGCACATGGCAATACCTGCGCCTCTGTGGGCCCTATCCGCGTGCAAAATCTAAAAGCGGTCAGAGCCTTAGAAAGCGCGTACAACCGCTATCCCCATTTGCCTTGGGCCCTATGGGAAAACAGGAAATATCATAATTGCGGTCCGGGGCGCGCGCGCACAATGATAATTTTCACACCCGAGTAAGCTCTTTTATAGGTCAACATTTTGGAAAAAAAATTGGCTTGCTGCCCACAGCAGGAGCTGAGAACCATGCATTCGGAGGTTTTCACACCCCACCCACTAATGCCCTCAAAGTTTGAGAAAACGCGACCTTCGCGAAAAGCCCCGGAACCTATTGCAAAGTGATGAGCAGTGCCCAGGAGCACCTCTCAGTCATTTGCGCAAAATTCCTTCGGCTACAAGTGGCTCAAATAAGGGCGTGAAAATTGTGCCGAAAGCCCTTTCAGGGGCTATTGCTCGGCACTCGGGGGACGGAAAATTTTACGCAATGCCTCACAATGAAGCACTGGTCGGGGGCTAACTTCTGGCACCAGTTTCGAGCCCGTCCGTGAAAGTGACCCGCGCAAGTTTTAGGCCGGTTCGGCTACTGTGGCCTAATGGGGCCTAATGGGAAGATCTTCTAATGCTCATAACTTTTTAATTTCCCGATGGAACGCTTTGAAATTTTCACCATTTGTAGACGGCCTCCCGTACTACAAACTGATGCCCGTGTGGGCATGATGAAAATGGTAGTTCGCGAGACGGAAGCGCGTAAAGCTTCGGGGCGGCGGACTTCCACACCCCGATAACTCGGTATCGAAACATTGTTGCGGGCGGGTGCGCATGGCAATACCTGCGCCTCTGTGGGCCCTATCCGCGTGCAAAATCTAAAAGCGGTCAGAGCCTTAGAAAGCGCGTACAACCGCTATCCCCATTTGCCTTGGGCCCTATGGGAAAACAGGAAATATCATAATTGCGGTCCGGGGCGCGCGCGCACAATGATAATTTTCACACCCGAGTAAGCTCTTTTATAGGTCAACATTTTGGAAAAAAAATTGGCTTGCTGCCCACAGCAGGAGCTGAGAACCATGCATTCGGAGGTTTTCACACCCCACCCACTAATGCCCTCAAAGTTTGAGAAAACGCGACCTTCGCGAAAAGCCCCGGAACCTATTGCAAAGTGATGAGCAGTGCCCAGGAGCACCTCTCAGTCATTTGCGCAAAATTCCTTCGGCTACAAGTGGCTCAAATAAGGGCGTGAAAATTGTGCCGAAAGCCCTTTCAGGGGCTATTGCTCGGCACTCGGGGGACGGAAAATTTTACGCAATGCCTCACAATGAAGCACTGGTCGGGGGCTAACTTCTGGCACCAGTTTCGAGCCCGTCCGTGAAAGTGACCCGCGCAAGTTTTAGGCCGGTTCGGCTACTGTGGCCTAATGGGGCCTAATGGGAAGATCTTCTAATGCTCATAACTTTTTAATTTCCCGATGGAACGCTTTGAAATTTTCACCATTTGTAGACGGCCTCCCGTACTACAAACTGATGCCCGTGTGGGCATGATGAAAATGGTAGTTCGCGAGACGGAAGCGCGTAAAGCTTCGGGGCGGCGGACTTCCACACCCCGATAACTCGGTATCGAAACATTGTTGCGGGCGGGTGCGCATGGCAATACCTGCGCCTCTGTGGGCCCTATCCGCGTGCAAAATCTAAAAGCGGTCAGAGCCTTAGAAAGCGCGTACAACCGCTATCCCCATTTGCCTTGGGCCCTATGGGAAAACAGGAAATATCATAATTGCGGTCCGGGGCGCGCGCGCACAATGATAATTTTCACACCCGAGTAAGCTCTTTTATAGGTCAACATTTTGGAAAAAAAATTGGCTTGCTGCCCACAGCAGGAGCTGAGAACCATGCATTCGGAGGTTTTCACACCCCACCCACTAATGCCCTCAAAGTTTGAGAAAACCCGACCTTCGCGAAAAGCCCCGGAACCTATTGCAAAGTGATGAGCAGTGCCCAGGAGCACCTCTCAGTCATTTGCGCAAAATTCCTTCGGCTACAAGTGGCTCAAATAAGGGCGTGAAAATTGTGCCGAAAGCCCTTTCAGGGGCTATTGCTCGGCACTCGGGGGACGGAAAATTTTACGCAATGCCTCACAATGAAGCACTGGTCGGGGGCTAACTTCTGGCACCAGTTTCGAGCCCGTCCGTGAAAGTGACCCGCGCAAGTTTTAGGCCGGTTCGGCTACTGTGGCCTAATGGGGCCTAATGGGAAGATCTTCTAATGCTCATAACTTTTTAATTTCCCGATGGAACGCTTTGAAATTTTCACCATTTGTAGACGGCCTCCCGTACTACAAACTGATGCCCGTGTGGGCATGATGAAAATGGTAGTTCGCGAGACGGAAGCGCGTAAAGCTTCGGGGCGGCGGACTTCCACACCCCGATAACTCGGTATCGAAACATTGTTGCGGGCGGGTGCGCATGGCAATACCTGCGCCTCTGTGGGCCCTATCCGCGTGCAAAATCTAAAAGCGGTCAGAGCCTTAGAAAGCGCGTACAACCGCTATCCCCATTTGCCTTGGGCCCTATGGGAAAACAGGAAATATCATAATTGCGGTCCGGGGCGCGCGCGCACAATGATAATTTTCACACCCGAGTAAGCTCTTTTATAGGTCAACATTTTGGAAAAAAAATTGGCTTGCTGCCCACAGCAGGAGCTGAGAACCATGCATTCGGAGGTTTTCACACCCCACCCACTAATGCCCTCAAAGTTTGAGAAAACGCGACCTTCGCGAAAAGCCCCGGAACCTATTGCAAAGTGATGAGCAGTGCCCAGGAGCACCTCTCAGTCATTTGCGCAAAATTCCTTCGGCTACAAGTGGCTCAAATAAGGGCGTGAAAATTGTGCCGAAAGCCCTTTCAGGGGCTATTGCTCGGCACTCGGGGGACGGAAAATTTTACGCAATGCCTCACAATGAAGCACTGGTCGGGGGCTAACTTCTGGCACCAGTTTCGAGCCCGTCCGTGAAAGTGACCCGCGCAAGTTTTAGGCCGGTTCGGCTACTGTGGCCTAATGGGGCCTAATGGGAAGATCTTCTAATGCTCATAACTTTTTAATTTCCCGATGGAACGCTTTGAAATTTTCACCATTTGTAGACGGCCTCCCGTACTACAAACTGATGCCCGTGTGGGCATGATGAAAATGGTAGTTCGCGAGACGGAAGCGCGTAAAGCTTCGGGGCGGCGGACTTCCACACCCCGATAACTCGGTATCGAAACATTGTTGCGGGCGGGTGCGCATGGCAATACCTGCGCCTCTGTGGGCCCTATCCGCGTGCAAAATCTAAAAGCGGTCAGAGCCTTAGAAAGCGCGTACAACCGCTATCCCCATTTGCCTTGGGCCCTATGGGAAAACAGGAAATATCATAATTGCGGTCCGGGGCGCGCGCGCACAATGATAATTTTCACACCCGAGTAAGCTCTTTTATAGGTCAACATTTTGGAAAAAAAATTGGCTTGCTGCCCACAGCAGGAGCTGAGAACCATGCATTCGGAGGTTTTCACACCCCACCCACTAATGCCCTCAAAGTTTGAGAAAACGCGACCTTCGCGAAAAGCCCCGGAACCTATTGCAAAGTGATGAGCAGTGCCCAGGAGCACCTCTCAGTCATTTGCGCAAAATTCCTTCGGCTACAAGTGGCTCAAATAAGGGCGTGAAAATTGTGCCGAAAGCCCTTTCAGGGGCTATTGCTCGGCACTCGGGGGACGGAAAATTTTACGCAATGCCTCACAATGAAGCACTGGTCGGGGGCTAACTTCTGGCACCAGTTTCGAGCCCGTCCGTGAAAGTGACCCGCGCAAGTTTTAGGCCGGTTCGGCTACTGTGGCCTAATGGGGCCTAATGGGAAGATCTTCTAATGCTCATAACTTTTTAATTTCCCGATGGAACGCTTTGAAATTTTCACCATTTGTAGACGGCCTCCCGTACTACAAACTGATGCCCGTGTGGGCATGATGAAAATGGTAGTTCGCGAGACGGAAGCGCGTAAAGCTTCGGGGCGGCGGACTTCCACACCCCGATAACTCGGTATCGAAACATTGTTGCGGGCGGGTGCGCATGGCAATACCTGCGCCTCTGTGGGCCCTATCCGCGTGCAAAATCTAAAAGCGGTCAGAGCCTTAGAAAGCGCGTACAACCGCTATCCCCATTTGCCTTGGGCCCTATGGGAAAACAGGAAATATCATAATTGCGGTCCGGGGCGCGCGCGCACAATGATAATTTTTACACCCGAGTAAGCTCTTTTATAGGTCAACATTTTGGAAAAAAAATTGGCTTGCTGCCCACAGCAGGAGCTGAGAACCATGCATTCGGAGGTTTTCACACCCCACCCACTAATGCCCTCAAAGTTTGAGAAAACGGGACCTTCGCGAAAAGCCCCGGAACCTATTGCAAAGTGATGAGCAGTGCCCAGGAGCACCTCTCAGTCATTTGCGCAAAATTCCTTCGGCTACAAGTGGCTCAAATAAGGGCGTGAAAATTGTGCCGAAAGCCCTTTCAGGGGCTATTGCTCGGCACTCGGGGGACGGAAAATTTTACGCAATGCCTCACAATGAAGCACTGGTCGGGGGCTAACTTCTGGCACCAGTTTCGAGCCCGTCCGTGAAAGTGACCCGCGCAAGTTTTAGGCCGGTTCGGCTACTGTGGCCTAATGGGGCCTAATGGGAAGATCTTCTAATGCTCATAACTTTTTAATTTCCCGATGGAACGCTTTGAAATTTTCACCATTTGTAGACGGCCTCCCGTACTACAAACTGATGCCCGTGTGGGCATGATGAAAATGGTAGTTCGCGAGATGGAAGCGCGTAAAGCTTCGGGGCGGCGGACTTCCACACCCCGATAACTCGGTATCGAAACATTGTTGCGGGCGGGTGCGCATGGCAATACCTGCGCCTCTGTGGGCCCTATCCGCGTGCAAAATCTAAAAGCGGTCAGAGCCTTAGAAAGCGCGTACAACCGCTATCCCCATTTGCCTTGGGCCCTATGGGAAAACAGGAAATATCATAATTGCGGTCCGGGGCGCGCGCGCACAATGATAATTTTCACACCCGAGTAAGCTCTTTTATAGGTCAACATTTTGGAAAAAAAATTGGCTTGCTGCCCACAGCAGGAGCTGAGAACCATGCATTCGGAGGTTTTCACACCCCACCCACTAATGCCCTCAAAGTTTGAGAAAACGCGACCTTCGCGAAAAGCCCCGGAACCTATTGCAAAGTGATGAGCAGTGCCCAGGAGCACCTCTCAGTCATTTGCGCAAAATTCCTTCGGCTACAAGTGGCTCAAATAAGGGCGTGAAAATTGTGCCGAAAGCCCTTTCAGGGGCTATTGCTCGGCACTCGGGGGACGGAAAATTTTACGCAATGCCTCACAATGAAGCACTGGTCGGGGGCTAACTTCTGGCACCAGTTTCGAGCCCGTCCGTGAAAGTGACCCGCGCAAGTTTTAGGCCGGTTCGGCTACTGTGGCCTAATGGGGCCTAATGGGAAGATCTTCTAATGCTCATAACTTTTTAATTTCCCGATGGAACGCTTTGAAATTTTCACCATTTGTAGACGGCCTCCCGTACTACAAACTGATGCCCGTGTGGGCATGATGAAAATGGTAGTTCGCGAGACGGAAGCGCGTAAAGCTTCGGGGCGGCGGACTTCCACACCCCGATAACTCGGTATCGAAACATTGTTGCGGGCGGGTGCGCATGGCAATACCTGCGCCTCTGTGGGCCCTATCCGCGTGCAAAATCTAAAAGCGGTCAGAGCCTTAGAAAGCGCGTACAACCGCTATCCCCATTTGCCTTGGGCCCTATGGGAAAACAGGAAATATCATAATTGCGGTCCGGGGCGCGCGCGCACAATGATAATTTTCACACCCGAGTAAGCTCTTTTATAGGTCAACATTTTGGAAAAAAAAAAGGCTTGCTGCCCACAGCAGGAGCTGAGAACCATGCATTCGGAGGTTTTCACACCCCACCCACTAATGCCCTCAAAGTTTGAGAAAACGCGACCTTCGCGAAAAGCCCCGGAACCTATTGCAAAGTGATGAGCAGTGCCCAGGAGCACCTCTCAGTCATTTGCGCAAAATTCCTTCGGCTACAAGTGGCTCAAATAAGGGCGTGAAAATTGTGCCGAAAGCCCTTTCAGGGGCTATTGCTCGGCACTCGGGGGACGGAAAATTTTACGCAATGCCTCACAATGAAGCACTGGTCGGGGGCTAACTTCTGGCACCAGTTTCGAGCCCGTCCGTGAAAGTGACCCGCGCAAGTTTTAGGCCGGTTCGGCTACTGTGGCCTAATGGGGCCTAATGGGAAGATCTTCTAATGCTCATAACTTTTTAATTTCCCGATGGAACGCTTTGAAATTTTCACCATTTGTAGACGGCCTCCCGTACTACAAACTGATGCCCGTGTGGGCATGATGAAAATGGTAGTTCGCGAGACGGAAGCGCGTAAAGCTTCGGGGCGGCGGACTTCCACACCCCGATAACTCGGTATCGAAACATTGTTGCGGGCGGGTGCGCATGGCAATACCTGCGCCTCTGTGGGCCCTATCCGCGTGCAAAATCTAAAAGCGGTCAGAGCCTTAGAAAGCGCGTACAACCGCTATCCCCATTTGCCTTGGGCCCTATGGGAAAACAGGAAATATCATAATTGCGGTCCGGGGCGCGCGCGCACAATGATAATTTTCACACCCGAGTAAGCTCTTTTATAGGTCAACATTTTGGAAAAAAAATTGGCTTGCTGCCCACAGCAGGAGCTGAGAACCATGCATTCGGAGGTTTTCACACCCCACCCACTAATGCCCTCAAAGTTTGAGAAAACGCGACCTTCGCGAAAAGCCCCGGAACCTATTGCAAAGTGATGAGCAGTGCCCAGGAGCACCTCTCAGTCATTTGCGCAAAATTCCTTCGGCTACAAGTGGCTCAAATAAGGGCGTGAAAATTGTGCCGAAAGCCCTTTCAGGGGCTATTGCTCGGCACTCGGGGGACGGAAAATTTTACGCAATGCCTCACAATGAAGCACTGGTCGGGGGCTAACTTCTGGCACCAGTTTCGAGCCCGTCCGTGAAAGTGACCCGCGCAAGTTTTAGGCCGGTTCGGCTACTGTGGCCTAATGGGGCCTAATGGGAAGATCTTCTAATGCTCATAACTTTTTAATTTCCCGATGGAACGCTTTGAAATTTTCACCATTTGTAGACGGCCTCCCGTACTACAAACTGATGCCCGTGTGGGCATGATGAAAATGGTAGTTCGCGAGACGGAAGCGCGTAAAGCTTCGGGGCGGCGGACTTCCACACCCAGATAACTCGGTATCGAAACATTGTTGCGGGCGGGTGCGCATGGCAATACCTGCGCCTCTGTGGGCCCTATCCGCGTGCAAAATCTAAAAGCGGTCAGAGCCTTAGAAAGAGCGTACAACCGCTATCCCCATTTGCCTTGGGCCCTATGGGAAAACAGGAAATATCATAATTGCGGTCCGGGGCGCGCGCGCACAATGATAATTTTCACACCCGAGTAAGCTCTTTTATAGGTCAACATTTTGGAAAAAAAATTGGCTTGCTGCCCACAGCAGGAGCTGAGAACCATGCATTCGGAGGTTTTCACACCCCACCCACTAATGCCCTCAAAGTTTGAGAAAACGCGACCTTCGCGAAAAGCCCCGGAACCTATTGCAAAGTGATGAGCAGTGCCCAGGAGCACCTCTCAGTCATTTGCGCAAAATTCCTTCGGCTACAAGTGGCTCAAATAAGGGCGTGAAAATTGTGCCGAAAGCCCTTTCAGGGGCTATTGCTCGGCACTCGGGGGACGGAAAATTTTACGCAATGCCTCACAATGAAGCACTGGTCGGGGGCTAACTTCTGGCACCAGTTTCGAGCCCGTCCGTGAAAGTGACCCGCGCAAGTTTTAGGCCGGTTCGGCTACTGTGGCCTAATGGGGCCTAATGGGAAGATCTTCTAATGCTCATAACTTTTTAATTTCCCGATGGAACGCTTTGAAATTTTCACCATTTGTAGACGGCCTCCCGTACTACAAACTGATGCCCGTGTGGGCATGATGAAAATGGTAGTTCGCGAGACGGAAGCGCGTAAAGCTTCGGGGCGGCGGACTTCCACACCCCGATAACTCGGTATCGAAACATTGTTGCGGGCGGGTGCGCATGGCAATACCTGCGCCTCTGTGGGCCCTATCCGCGTGCAAAATCTAAAAGCGGTCAGAGCCTTAGAAAGCGCGTACAACCGCTATCCCCATTTGCCTTGGGCCCTATGGGAAAACAGGAAATATCATAATTGCGGTCCGGGGCGCGCGCGCACAATGATAATTTTCACACCCGAGTAAGCTCTTTTATAGGTCAACATTTTGGAAAAAAAATTGGCTTGCTGCCCACAGCAGGAGCTGAGAACCATGCATTCGGAGGTTTTCACACCCCACCCACTAATGCCCTCAAAGTTTGAGAAAACGCGACCTTCGCGAAAAGCCCCGGAACCTATTGCAAAGTGATGAGCAGTGCCCAGGAGCACCTCTCAGTCATTTGCGCAAAATTCCTTCGGCTACAAGTGGCTCAAATAAGGGCGTGAAAATTGTGCCGAAAGCCCTTTCAGGGGCTATTGCTCGGCACTCGGGGGACGGAAAATTTTACGCAATGCCTCACAATGAAGCACTGGTCGGGGGCTAACTTCTGGCACCAGTTTCGAGCCCGTCCGTGAAAGTGACCCGCGCAAGTTTTAGGCCGGTTCGGCTACTGTGGCCTAATGGGGCCTAATGGGAAGATCTTCTAATGCTCATAACTTTTTAATTTCCCGATGGAACGCTTTGAAATTTTCACCATTTGTAGACGGCCTCCCGTACTACAAACTGATGCCCGTGTGGGCATGATGAAAATGGTAGTTCGCGAGACGGAAGCGCGTAAAGCTTCGGGGCGGCGGACTTCCACACCCCGATAACTCGGTATCGAAACATTGTTGCGGGCGGGTGCGCATGGCAATACCTGCGCCTCTGTGGGCCCTATCCGCGTGCAAAATCTAAAAGCGGTCAGAGCCTTAGAAAGCGCGTACAACCGCTGTCCCCATTTGCCTTGGGCCCTATGGGAAAACAGGAAATATCATAATTGCGGTCCGGGGCGCGCGCACAATGATAATTTTCACACCCGAGTAAGCTCTTTTATAGGTCAACATTTTGGAAAAAAAATTGGCTTGCTGCCCACAGCAGGAGCTGAGAACCATGCATTCGGAGGTTTTCACACCCCACCCACTAATGCCCTCAAAGTTTGAGAAAACGCGACCTTCGCGAAAAGCCCCGGAACCTATTGCAAAGTGATGAGCAGTGCCCAGGAGCACCTCTCAGTCATTTGCGCAAAATTCCTTCGGCTACAAGTGGCTCAAATAAGGGCGTGAAAATTGTGCCGAAAGCCCTTTCAGGGGCTATTGCTCGGCACTCGGGGGACGGAAAATTTTACGCAATGCCTCACAATGAAGCACTGGTCGGGGGCTAACTTCTGGCACCAGTTTCGAGCCCGTCCGTGAAAGTGACCCGCGCAAGTTTTAGGCCGGTTCGGCTACTGTGGCCTAATGGGGCCTAATGGGAAGATCTTCTAATGCTCATAACTTTTTAATTTCCCGATGGAACGCTTTGAAATTTTCACCATTTGTAGACGGCCTCCCGTACTACAAACTGATGCCCGTGTGGGCATGATGAAAATGGTAGTTCGCGAGACGGAAGCGCGTAAAGCTTCGGGGCGGCGGACTTCCACACCCCGATAACTCGGTATCGAAACATTGTTGCGGGCGGGTGCGCATGGCAATACCTGCGCCTCTGTGGGCCCTATCCGCGTGCAAAATCTAAAAGCGGTCAGAGCCTTAGAAAGCGCGTACAACCGCTATCCCCATTTGCCTTGGGCCCTATGGGAAAACAGGAAATATCATAATTGCGGTCCGGGGCGCGCGCGCACAATGATAATTTTCACACCCGAGTAAGCTCTTTTATAGGTCAACATTTTGGAAAAAAAATTGGCTTGCTGCCCACAGCAGGAGCTGAGAACCATGCATTCGGAGGTTTTCACACCCCACCCACTAATGCCCTCAAAGTTTGAGAAAACGCGACCTTCGCGAAAAGCCCCGGAACCTATTGCAAAGTGATGAGCAGTGCCCAGGAGCACCTCTCAGTCATTTGCGCAAAATTCCTTCGGCTACAAGTGGCTCAAATAAGGGCGTGAAAATTGTGCCGAAAGCCCTTTCAGGGGCTATTGCTCGGCACTCGGGGGACGGAAAATTTTACGCAATGCCTCACAATGAAGCACTGGTCGGGGGCTAACTTCTGGCACCAGTTTCGAGCCCGTCCGTGAAAGTGACCCGCGCAAGTTTTAGGCCGGTTCGGCTACTGTGGCCTAATGGGGCCTAATGGGAAGATCTTCTAATGCTCATAATTTTTTAATTTCCCGATGGAACCCTTTGAAATTTTCACCATTTGTAGACGGCCTCCCGTACTACAAACTGATGCCCGTGTGGGCATGATGAAAATGGTAGTTCGCGAGACGGAAGCGCGTAAAGCTTCGGGGCGGCGGACTTCCACACCCCGATAACTCGGTATCGAAACATTGTTGCGGGCGGGTGCGCATGGCAATACCTGCGCCTCTGTGGGCCCTATCCGCATGCAAAATCTAAAAGCGGTCAGAGCCTTAGAAAGCGCGTACAACCGCTATCCCCATTTGCCTTGGGCCCTATGGGAAAACAGGAAATATCATAATTGCGGTCCGGGGCGCGCGCGCACAATGATAATTTTCACACCCGAGTAAGCTCTTTTATAGGTCAACATTTTGGAAAAAAAATTGGCTTGCTGCCCACAGCAGGAGCTGAGAACCATGCATTCGGAGGTTTTCACACCCCACCCACTAATGCCCTCAAAGTTTGAGAAAACGCGACCTTCGCGAAAAGCCCCGGAACCTATTGCAAAGTGATGAGCAGTGCCCAGGAGCACCTCTCAGTCATTTGCGCAAAATTCCTTCGGCTACAAGTGGCTCAAATAAGGGCGTGAAAATTGTGCCGAAAGCCCTTTCAGGGGCTATTGCTCGGCACTCGGGGGACGGAAAATTTTACGCAATGCCTCACAATGAAGCACTGGTCGGGGGCTAACTTCTGGCACCAGTTTCGAGCCTGTCCGTGAAAGTGACCCGCGCAAGTTTTAGGCCGGTTCGGCTACTGTGGCCTAATGGGGCCTAATGGGAAGATCTTCTAATGCTCATAACTTTTTAATTTCCCGATGGAACGCTTTGAAATTTTCACCATTTGTAGACGGCCTCCCGTACTACAAACTGATGCCCGTGTGGGCATGATGAAAATGGTAGTTCGCGAGACAGAAGCGCGTAAAGCTTCGGGGCGGCGGACTTCCACACCCCGATAACTCGGTATCGAAACATTGTTGCGGGCGGGTGCGCATGGCAATACCTGCGCCTCTGTGGGCCCTATCCGCGTGCAAAATCTAAAAGCGGTCAGAGCCTTAGAAAGCGCGTACAACCGCTATCCCCATTTGCCTTGGGCCCTATGGGAAAACAGGAAATATCATAATTGCGGTCCGGGGCGCGCGCGCACAATGATAATTTTCACACCCGAGTAAGCTCTTTTATAGGTCAACATTTTGGAAAAAAAATTGGCTTGCTGCCCACAGCAGGAGCTGAGAACCATGCATTCGGAGGTTTTCACACCCCACCCACTAATGCCCTCAAAGTTTGAGAAAACGCGACCTTCGCGAAAAGCCCCGGAACCTATTGCAAAGTGATGAGCAGTGCCCAGGAGCACCTCTCAGTCATTTGCGCAAAATTCCTTCGGCTACAAGTGGCTCAAATAAGGGCGTGAAAATTGTGCCGAAAGCCCTTTCAGGGGCTATTGCTCGGCACTCGGGGGACGGAAAATTTTACGCAATGCCTCACAATGAAGCACTGGTCGGGGGCTAACTTCTGGCACCAGTTTCGAGCCCGTCCGTGAAAGTGACCCGCGCAAGTTTTAGGCCGGTTCGGCTACTGTGGCCTAATGGGGCCTAATGGGAAGATCTTCTAATGCTCATAACTTTTTAATTTCCCGATGGAACGCTTTGAAATTTTCACCATTTGTAGACGGCCTCCCGTACTACAAACTGATGCCCGTGTGGGCATGATGAAAATGGTAGTTCGCGAGACGGAAGCGCGTAAAGCTTCGGGGCGGCGGACTTCCACACCCCGATAACTCGGTATCGAAACATTGTTGCGGGCGGGTGCGCATGGCAATACCTACGCCTCTGTGGGCCCTATCCGCGTGCAAAATCTAAAAGCGGTCAGAGCCTTAGAAAGCGCGTACAACCGCTATCCCCATTTGCCTTGGGCCCTATGGGAAAACAGGAAATATCATAATTGCGGTCCGGGGCGCGCGCGCACAATGATAATTTTCACACCCGAGTAAGCTCTTTTATAGGTCAACATTTTGGAAAAAAAATTGGCTTGCTGCCCACAGCAGGAGCTGAGAACCATGCATTCGGAGGTTTTCACACCCCACCCACTAATGCCCTCAAAGTTTGAGAAAACGCGACCTTCGCGAAAAGCCCCGGAACCTATTGCAAAGTGATGAGCAGTGCCCAGGAGCACCTCTCAGTCATTTGCGCAAAATTCCTTCGGCTACAAGTGGCTCAAATAAGGGCGTGAAAATTGTGCCGAAAGCCCTTTCAGGGGCTATTGCTCGGCACTCGGGGGACGGAAAATTTTACGCAATGCCTCACAATGAAGCACTGGTCGGGGGCTAACTTCTGGCACCAGTTTCGAGCCCGTCCGTGAAAGTGACCCGCGCAAGTTTTAGGCCGGTTCGGCTACTGTGGCCTAATGGGGCCTAATGGGAAGATCTTCTAATGCTCATAACTTTTTAATTTCCCGATGGAACGCTTTGAAATTTTCACCATTTGTAGACGGCCTCCCGTACTACAAACTGATGCCCGTGTGGGCATGATGAAAATGGTAGTTCGCGAGACGGAAGCGCGTAAAGCTTCGGGGCGGCGGACTTCCACACCCCGATAACTCGGTATCGAAACATTGTTGCGGGCGGGTGCGCATGGCAATACCTGCGCCTCTGTGGGCCCTATCCGCGTGCAAAATCTAAAAGCGGTCAGAGCCTTAGAAAGCGCGTACAACCGCTATCCCCATTTGCCTTGGGCCCTATGGGAAAACAGGAAATATCATAATTGCGGTCCGGGGCGCGCGCGCACAATGATAATTTTCACACCCGAGTAAGCTCTTTTATAGGTCAACATTTTGGAAAAAAAATTGGCTTGCTGCCCACAGCAGGAGCTGAGAACCATGCATTCGGAGGTTTTCACACCCCACCCACTAATGCCCTCAAAGTTTGAGAAAACGCGACCTTCGCGAAAAGCCCCGGAACCTATTGCAAAGTGATGAGCAGTGCCCAGGAGCACCTCTCAGTCATTTGCGCAAAATTCCTTCGGCTACAAGTGGCTCAAATAAGGGCGTGAAAATTGTGCCGAAAGCCCTTTCAGGGGCTATTGCTCGGCACTCGGGGGACGGAAAATTTTACGCAATGCCTCACAATGAAGCACTGGTCGGGGGCTAACTTCTGGCACCAGTTTCGAGCCCGTCCGTGAAAGTGACCCGCGCAAGTTTTAGGCCGGTTCGGCTACTGTGGCCTAATGGGGCCTAATGGGAAGATCTTCTAATGCTCATAACTTTTTAATTTCCCGATGGAACGCTTTGAAATTTTCACCATTTGTAGACGGCCTCCCGTACTACAAACTGATGCCCGTGTGGGCATGATGAAAATGGTAGTTCGCGAGACGGAAGCGCGTAAAGCTTCGGGGCGGCGGACTTCCACACCCCGATAACTCGGTATCGAAACATTGTTGCGGGCGGGTGCGCATGGCAATACCTGCGCCTCTGTGGGCCCTATCCGCGTGCAAAATCTAAAAGCGGTCAGAGCCTTAGAAAGCGCGTACAACCGCTATCCCCATTTGCCTTGGGCCCTATGGGAAAACAGGAAATATCATAATTGCGGTCCGGGGCGCGCGCGCACAATGATAATTTTCACACCCGAGTAAGCTCTTTTATAGGTCAACATTTTGGAAAAAAAATTGGCTTGCTGCCCACAGCAGGAGCTGAGAACCATGCATTCGGAGGTTTTCACACCCCACCCACTAATGCCCTCAAAGTTTGAGAAAACGCGACCTTCGCGAAAAGCCCCGGAACCTATTGCAAAGTGATGAGCAGTGCCCAGGAGCACCTCTCAGTCATTTGCGCAAAATTCCTTCGGCTACAAGTGGCTCAAATAAGGGCGTGAAAATTGTGCCGAAAGCCCTTTCAGGGGCTATTGCTCGGCACTCGGGGGACGGAAAATTTTACGCAATGCCTCACAATGAAGCACTGGTCGGGGGCTAACTTCTGGCACCAGTTTCGAGCCCGTCCGTGAAAGTGACCCGCGCAAGTTTTAGGCCGGTTCGGCTACTGTGGCCTAATGGGGCCTAATGGGAAGATCTTCTAATGCTCATAACTTTTTAATTTCCCGATGGAACGCTTTGAAATTTTCACCATTTGTAGACGGCCTCCCGTACTACAAACTGATGCCCGTGTGGGCATGATGAAAATGGTAGTTCGCGAGACGGAAGCGCGTAAAGCTTCGGGGCGGCGGACTTCCACACCCCGATAACTCGGTATCGAAACATTGTTGCGGGCGGGTGCGCATGGCAATACCTGCGCCTCTGTGGGCCCTATCCGCGTGCAAAATCTAAAAGCGGTCAGAGCCTTAGAAAGCGCGTACAACCGCTATCCCCATTTGCCTTGGGCCCTATGGGAAAACAGGAAATATCATAATTGCGGTCCGGGGCGCGCGCGCACAATGATAATTTTCACACCCGAGTAAGCTCTTTTATAGGTCAACATTTTGGAAAAAAAATTGGCTTGCTGCCCACAGCAGGAGCTGAGAACCATGCATTCGGAGGTTTTCACACCCCACCCACTAATGCCCTCAAAGTTTGAGAAAACGCGACCTTCGCGAAAAGCCCCGGAACCTATTGCAAAGTGATGAGCAGTGCCCAGGAGCACCTCTCAGTCATTTGCGCAAAATTCCTTCGGCTACAAGTGGCTCAAATAAGGGCGTGAAAATTGTGCCGAAAGCCCTTTCAGGGGCTATTGCTCGGCACTCGGGGGACGGAAAATTTTACGCAATGCCTCACAATGAAGCACTGGTCGGGGGCTAACTTCTGGCACCAGTTTCGAGCCCGTCCGTGAAAGTGACCCGCGCAAGTTTTAGGCCGGTTCGGCTACTGTGGCCTAATGGGGCCTAATGGGAAGATCTTCTAATGCTCATAATTTTTTAATTTCCCGATGGAACGCTTTGAAATTTTCACCATTTGTAGACGGCCTCCCGTACTACAAACTGATGCCCGTGTGGGCATGATGAAAATGGTAGTTCGCGAGACGGAAGCGCGTAAAGCTTCGGGGCGGCGGACTTCCACACCCCGATAACTCGGTATCGAAACATTGTTGCGGGCGGGTGCGCATGGCAATACCTGCGCCTCTGTGGGCCCTATCCGCGTGCAAAATCTAAAAGCGGTCAGAGCCTTAGAAAGCGCGTACAACCGCTATCCCCATTTGCCTTGGGCCCTATGGGAAAACAGGAAATATCATAATTGCGGTCCGGGGCGCGCGCGCACAATGATAATTTTCACACCCGAGTAAGCTCTTTTATAGGTCAACATTTTGGAAAAAAATTGGCTTGCTGCCCACAGCAGGAGCTGAGAACCATGCATTCGGAGGTTTTCACACCCCACCCACTAATGCCCTCAAAGTTTGAGAAAACGCGACCTTCGCGAAAAGCCCCGGAACCTATTGCAAAGTGATGAGCAGTGCCCAGGAGCACCTCTCAGTCATTTGCGCAAAATTCCTTCGGCTACAAGTGGCTCAAATAAGGGCGTGAAAATTGTGCCGAAAGCCCTTTCAGGGGCTATTGCTCGGCACTCGGGGGACGGAAAATTTTACGCAATGCCTCACAATGAAGCACTGGTCGGGGGCTAACTTCTGGCACCAGTTTCGAGCCTGTCCGTGAAAGTGACCCGCGCAAGTTTTAGGCCGGTTCGGCTACTGTGGCCTAATGGGGCCTAATGGGAAGATCTTCTAATGCTCATAACTTTTTAATTTCCCGATGGAACGCTTTGAAATTTTCACCATTTGTAGACGGCCTCCCGTACTACAAACTGATGCCCGTGTGGGCATGATGAAAATGGTAGTTCGCGAGACGGAAGCGCGTAAAGCTTCGGGGCGGCGGACTTCCACACCCCGATAACTCGGTATCGAAACATTGTTGCGGGCGGGTGCGCATGGCAATACCTGCGCCTCTGTGGGCCCTATCCGCGTGCAAAATCTAAAAGCGGTCAGAGCCTTAGAAAGCGCGTACAACCGCTATCCCCATTTGCCTTGGGCCCTATGGGAAAACAGGAAATATCATAATTGCGGTCCGGGGCGCGCGCGCACAATGATAATTTTCACACCCGAGTAAGCTCTTTTATAGGTCAACATTTTGGAAAAAAAATTGGCTTGCTGCCCACAGCAGGAGCTGAGAACCATGCATTCGGAGGTTTTCACACCCCACCCACTAATGCCCTCAAAGTTTGAGAAAACGCGACCTTCGCGAAAAGCCCCGGAACCTATTGCAAAGTGATGAGCAGTGCCCAGGAGCACCTCTCAGTCATTTGCGCAAAATTCCTTCGGCTACAAGTGGCTCAAATAAGGGCGTGAAAATTGTGCCGAAAGCCCTTTCAGGGGCTATTGCTCGGCACTCGGGGGACGGAAAATTTTACGCAATGCCTCACAATGAAGCACTGGTCGGGGGCTAACTTCTGGCACCAGTTTCGAGCCCGTCCGTGAAAGTGACCCGCGCAAGTTTTAGGCCGGTTCGGCTACTGTGGCCTAATGGGGCCTAATGGGAAGATCTTCTAATGCTCATAACTTTTTAATTTCCCGATGGAACGCTTTGAAATTTTCACCATTTGTAGACGGCCTCCCGTACTACAAACTGATGCCCGTGTGGGCATGATGAAAATGGTAGTTCGCGAGACGGAAGCGCGTAAAGCTTCGGGGCGGCGGACTTCCACACCCCGATAACTCGGTATCGAAACATTGTTGCGGGCGGGTGCGCATGGCAATACCTACGCCTCTGTGGGCCCTATCCGCGTGCAAAATCTAAAAGCGGTCAGAGCCTTAGAAAGCGCGTACAACCGCTATCCCCATTTGCCTTGGGCCCTATGGGAAAACAGGAAATATCATAATTGCGGTCCGGGGCGCGCGCGCACAATGATAATTTTCACACCCGAGTAAGCTCTTTTATAGGTCAACATTTTGGAAAAAAAATTGGCTTGCTGCCCACAGCAGGAGCTGAGAACCATGCATTCGGAGGTTTTCACACCCCACCCACTAATGCCCTCAAAGTTTGAGAAAACGCGACCTTCGCGAAAAGCCCCGGAACCTATTGCAAAGTGATGAGCAGTGCCCAGGAGCACCTCTCAGTCATTTGCGCAAAATTCCTTCGGCTACAAGTGGCTCAAATAAGGGCGTGAAAATTGTGCCGAAAGCCCTTTCAGGGGCTATTGCTCGGCACTCGGGGGACGGAAAATTTTACGCAATGCCTCACAATGAAGCACTGGTCGGGGGCTAACTTCTGGCACCAGTTTCGAGCCCGTCCGTGAAAGTGACCCGCGCAAGTTTTAGGCCGGTTCGGCTACTGTGGCCTAATGGGGCCTAATGGGAAGATCTTCTAATGCTCATAACTTTTTAATTTCCCGATGGAACGCTTTGAAATTTTCACCATTTGTAGACGGCCTCCCGTACTACAAACTGATGCCCGTGTGGGCATGATGAAAATGGTAGTTCGCGAGACGGAAGCGCGTAAAGCTTCGGGGCGGCGGACTTCCACACCCCGATAACTCGGTATCGAAACATTGTTGCGGGCGGGTGCGCATGGCAATACCTGCGCCTCTGTGGGCCCTATCCGCGTGCAAAATCTAAAAGCGGTCAGAGCCTTAGAAAGCGCGTACAACCGCTATCCCCATTTGCCTTGGGCCCTATGGGAAAACAGGAAATATCATAATTGCGGTCCGGGGCGCGCGCGCACAATGATAATTTTCACACCCGAGTAAGCTCTTTTATAGGTCAACATTTTGGAAAAAAAATTGGCTTGCTGCCCACAGCAGGAGCTGAGAACCATGCATTCGGAGGTTTTCACACCCCACCCACTAATGCCCTCAAAGTTTGAGAAAACGCGACCTTCGCGAAAAGCCCCGGAACCTATTGCAAAGTGATGAGCAGTGCCCAGGAGCACCTCTCAGTCATTTGCGCAAAATTCCTTCGGCTACAAGTGGCTCAAATAAGGGCGTGAAAATTGTGCCGAAAGCCCTTTCAGGGGCTATTGCTCGGCACTCGGGGGACGGAAAATTTTACGCAATGCCTCACAATGAAGCACTGGTCGGGGGCTAACTTCTGGCACCAGTTTCGAGCCCGTCCGTGAAAGTGACCCGCGCAAGTTTTAGGCCGGTTCGGCTACTGTGGCCTAATGGGGCCTAATGGGAAGATTTTCTAATGCTCATAACTTTTTAATTTCCCGATGGAACGCTTTGAAATTTTCACCATTTGTAGACGGCCTCCCGTACTACAAACTGATGCCCGTGTGGGCATGATGAAAATGGTAGTTCGCGAGACGGAAGCGCGTAAAGCTTCGGGGCGGCGGACTTCCACACCCCGATAACTCGGTATCGAAACATTGTTGCGGGCGGGTGCGCATGGCAATACCTGCGCCTCTGTGGGCCCTATCCGCGTGCAAAATCTAAAAGCGGTCAGAGCCTTAGAAAGCGCGTACAACCGCTATCCCCATTTGCCTTGGGCCCTATGGGAAAACAGGAAATATCATAATTGCGGTCCGGGGCGCGCGCGCACAATGATAATTTTCACACCCGAGTAAGCTCTTTTATAGGTCAACATTTTGGAAAAAAAATTGGCTTGCTGCCCACAGCAGGAGCTGAGAACCATGCATTCGGAGGTTTTCACACCCCACCCACTAATGCCCTCAAAGTTTGAGAAAACGCGACCTTCGCGAAAAGCCCCGGAACCTATTGCAAAGTGATGAGCAGTGCCCAGGAGCACCTCTCAGTCATTTGCGCAAAATTCCTTCGGCTACAAGTGGCTCAAATAAGGGCGTGAAAATTGTGCCGAAAGCCCTTTCAGGGGCTATTGCTCGGCACTCGGGGGACGGAAAATTTTACGCAATGCCTCACAATGAAGCACTGGTCGGGGGCTAACTTCTGGCACCAGTTTCGAGCCCGTCCGTGAAAGTGACCCGCGCAAGTTTTAGGCCGGTTCGGCTACTGTGGCCTAATGGGGCCTAATGGGAAGATCTTCTAATGCTCATAACTTTTTAATTTCCCGATGGAACGCTTTGAAATTTTCACCATTTGTAGACGGCCTCCCGTACTACAAACTGATGCCCGTGTGGGCATGATGAAAATGGTAGTTCGCGAGACGGAAGCGCGTAAAGCTTCGGGGCGGCGGACTTCCACACCCCGATAACTCGGTATCGAAACATTGTTGCGGGCGGGTGCGCATGGCAATACCTGCGCCTCTGTGGGCCCTATCCGCGTGCAAAATCTAAAAGCGGTCAGAGCCTTAGAAAGCGCGTACAACCGCTATCCCCATTTGCCTTGGGCCCTATGGGAAAACAGGAAATATCATAATTGCGGTCCGGGGCGCGCGCGCACAATGATAATTTTCACACCCGAGTAAGCTCTTTTATAGGTCAACATTTTGGAAAAAAAATTGGCTTGCTGCCCACAGCAGGAGCTGAGAACCATGCATTCGGAGGTTTTCACACCCCACCCACTAATGCCCTCAAAGTTTGAGAAAACGCGACCTTCGCGAAAAGCCCCGGAACCTATTGCAAAGTGATGAGCAGTGCCCAGGAGCACCTCTCAGTCATTTGCGCAAAATTCCTTCGGCTACAAGTGGCTCAAATAAGGGCGTGAAAATTGTGCCGAAAGCCCTTTCAGGGGCTATTGCTCGGCACTCGGGGGACGGAAAATTTTACGCAATGCCTCACAATGAAGCACTGGTCGGGGGCTAACTTCTGGCACCAGTTTCGAGCCCGTCCGTGAAAGTGACCCGCGCAAGTTTTAGGCCGGTTCGGCTACTGTGGCCTAATGGGGCCTAATGGGAAGATCTTCTAATGCTCATAACTTTTTAATTTCCCGATGGAACGCTTTGAAATTTTCACCATTTGTAGACGGCCTCCCGTACTACAAACTGATGCCCGTGTGGGCATGATGAAAATGGTAGTTCGCGAGACGGAAGCGCGTAAAGCTTCGGGGCGGCGGACTTCCACACCCCGATAACTCGGTATCGAAACATTGTTGCGGGCGGGTGCGCATGGCAATACCTGCGCCTCTGTGGGCCCTATCCGCGTGCAAAATCTAAAAGCGGTCAGAGCCTTAGAAAGCGCATACAACCGCTATCCCCATTTGCCTTGGGCCCTATGGGAAAACAGGAAATATCATAATTGCGGTCCGGGGCGCGCGCGCACAATGATAATTTTCACACCCGAGTAAGCTCTTTTATAGGTCAACATTTTGGAAAAAAAATTGGCTTGCTGCCCACAGCAGGAGCTGAGAACCATGCATTCGGAGGTTTTCACACCCCACCCACTAATGCCCTCAAAGTTTGAGAAAACGCGACCTTCGCGAAAAGCCCCGGAACCTATTGCAAAGTGATGAGCAGTGCCCAGGAGCACCTCTCAGTCATTTGCGCAAAATTCCTTCGGCTACAAGTGGCTCAAATAAGGGCGTGAAAATTGTGCCGAAAGCCCTTTCAGGGGCTATTGCTCGGCACTCGGGGGACGGAAAATTTTACGCAATGCCTCACAATGAAGCACTGGTCGGGGGCTAACTTCTGGCACCAGTTTCGAGCCCGTCCGTGAAAGTGACCCGCGCAAGTTTTAGGCCGGTTCGGCTACTGTGGCCTAATGGGGCCTAATGGGAAGATCTTCTAATGCTCATAACTTTTTAATTTCCCGATGGAACGCTTTGAAATTTTCACCATTTGTAGACGGCCTCCCGTACTACAAACTGATGCCCGTGTGGGCATGATGAAAATGGTAGTTCGCGAGACGGAAGCGCGTAAAGCTTCGGGGCGGCGGACTTCCACACCCCGATAACTCGGTATCGAAACATTGTTGCGGGCGGGTGCGCATGGCAATACCTGCGCCTCTGTGGGCCCTATCCGCGTGCAAAATCTAAAAGCGGTCAGAGCCTTAGAAAGCGCGTACAACCGCTATCCCCATTTGCCTTGGGCCCTATGGGAAAACAGGAAATATCATAATTGCGGTCCGGGGCGCGCGCGCACAATGATAATTTTCACACCCGAGTAAGCTCTTTTATAGGTCAACATTTTGGAAAAAAAATTGGCTTGCTGCCCACAGCAGGAGCTGAGAACCATGCATTCGGAGGTTTTCACACCCCACCCACTAATGCCCTCAAAGTTTGAGAAAACGCGACCTTCGCGAAAAGCCCCGGAACCTATTGCAAAGTGATGAGCAGTGCCCAGGAGCACCTCTCAGTCATTTGCGCAAAATTCCTTCGGCTACAAGTGGCTCAAATAAGGGCGTGAAAATTGTGCCGAAAGCCCTTTCAGGGGCTATTGCTCGGCACTCGGGGGACGGAAAATTTTACGCAATGCCTCACAATGAAGCACTGGTCGGGGGCTAACTTCTGGCACCAGTTTCGAGCCCGTCCGTGAAAGTGACCCGCGCAAGTTTTAGGCCGGTTCGGCTACTGTGGCCTAATGGGGCCTAATGGGAAGATCTTCTAATGCTCATAACTTTTTAATTTCCCGATGGAACGCTTTGAAATTTTCACCATTTGTAGACGGCCTCCCGTACTACAAACTGATGCCCGTGTGGGCATGATGAAAATGGTAGTTCGCGAGACGGAAGCGCGTAAAGCTTCGGGGCGGCGGACTTCCACACCCCGATAACTCGGTATCGAAACATTGTTGCGGGCGGGTGCGCATGGCAATACCTGCGCCTCTGTGGGCCCTATCCGCGTGCAAAATCTAAAAGCGGTCAGAGCCTTAGAAAGCGCGTACAACCGCTATCCCCATTTGCCTTGGGCCCTATGGGAAAACAGGAAATATCATAATTGCGGTCCGGGGCGCGCGCGCACAATGATAATTTTCACACCCGAGTAAGCTCTTTTATAGGTCAACATTTTGGAAAAAAAATTGGCTTGCTGCCCACAGCAGGAGCTGAGAACCATGCATTCGGAGGTTTTCACACCCCACCCACTAATGCCCTCAAAGTTTGAGAAAACGCGACCTTCGCGAAAAGCCCCGGAACCTATTGCAAAGTGATGAGCAGTGCCCAGGAGCACCTCTCAGTCATTTGCGCAAAATTCCTTCGGCTACAAGTGGCTCAAATAAGGGCGTGAAAATTGTGCCGAAAGCCCTTTCAGGGGCTATTGCTCGGCACTCGGGGGACGGAAAATTTTACGCAATGCCTCACAATGAAGCACTGGTCGGGGGCTAACTTCTGGCACCAGTTTCGAGCCCGTCCGTGAAAGTGACCCGCGCAAGTTTTAGGCCGGTTCGGCTACTGTGGCCTAATGGGGCCTAATGGGAAGATCTTCTAATGCTCATAACTTTTTAATTTCCCGATGGAACGCTTTGAAATTTTCACCATTTGTAGACGGCCTCCCGTACTACAAACTGATGCCCGTGTGGGCATGATGAAAATGGTAGTTCGCGAGACGGAAGCGCGTAAAGCTTCGGGGCGGCGGACTTCCACACCCCGATAACTCGGTATCGAAACATTGTTGCAGCCGGGTGCGCATGGCAATACCTGCGCCTCTGTGGGCCCTATCCGCGTGCAAAATCTAAAAGCGGTCAGAGCCTTAGAAAGCGCGTACAACCGCTATCCCCATTTGCCTTGGGCCCTATGGGAAAACAGGAAATATCATAATTGCGGTCCAGGGCGCGCGCGCACAATGATAATTTTCACACCCGAGTAAGCTCTTTTATAGGTCAACATTTTGGAAAAAAAATTGGCTTGCTGCCCACAGCAGGAGCTGAGAACCATGCATTCGGAGGTTTTCACACCCCACCCACTAATGCCCTCAAAGTTTGAGAAAACGCGACCTTCGCGAAAAGCCCCGGAACCTATTGCAAAGTGATGAGCAGTGCCCAGGAGCACCTCTCAGTCATTTGCGCAAAATTCCTTCGGCTACAAGTGGCTCAAATAAGGGCGTGAAAATTGTGCCGAAAGCCCTTTCAGGGGCTATTGCTCGGCACTCGGGGGACGGAAAATTTTACGCAATGCCTCACAATGAAGCACTGGTCGGGGGCTAACTTCTGGCACCAGTTTCGAGCCCGTCCGTGAAAGTGACCCGCGCAAGTTTTAGGCCGGTTCGGCTACTGTGGCCTAATGGGGCCTAATGGGAAGATCTTCTAATGCTCATAACTTTTTAATTTCCCGATGGAACGCTTTGAAATTTTCACCATTTGTAGACGGCCTCCCGTACTACAAACTGATGCCCGTGTGGGCATGATGAAAATGGTAGTTCGCGAGACGGAAGCGCGTAAAGCTTCGGGGCGGCGGACTTCCACACCCCGATAACTCGGTATCGAAACATTGTTGCGGGCGGGTGCGCATGGCAATACCTGCGCCTCTGTGGGCCCTATCCGCGTGCAAAATCTAAAAGCGGTCAGAGCCTTAGAAAGCGCGTACAACCGCTATCCCCATTTGCCTTGGGCCCTATGGGAAAACAGGAAATATCATAATTGCGGTCCGGGGCGCGCGCGCACAATGATAATTTTCACACCCGAGTAAGCTCTTTTATAGGTCAACATTTTGGAAAAAAAATTGGCTTGCTGCCCACAGCAGGAGCTGAGAACCATGCATTCGGAGGTTTTCACACCCCACCCACTAATGCCCTCAAAGTTTGAGAAAACGCGACCTTCGCGAAAAGCCCCGGAACCTATTGCAAAGTGATGAGCAGTGCCCAGGAGCACCTCTCAGTCATTTGCGCAAAATTCCTTCGGCTACAAGTGGCTCAAATAAGGGCGTGAAAATTGTGCCGAAAGCCCTTTCAGGGGCTATTGCTCGGCACTCGGGGGACGGAAAATTTTACGCAATGCCTCACAATGAAGCACTGGTCGGGGGCTAACTTCTGGCACCAGTTTCGAGCCCGTCCGTGAAAGTGACCCGCGCAAGTTTTAGGCCGGTTCGGCTACTGTGGCCTAATGGGGCCTAATGGGAAGATCTTCTAATGCTCATAACTTTTTAATTTCCCGATGGAACGCTTTGAAATTTTCACAATTTGTAGACGGCCTCCCGTACTACAAACTGATGCCCGTGTGGGCATGATGAAAATGGTAGTTCGCGAGACGGAAGCGCGTAAAGCTTCGGGGCGGCGGACTTCCACACCCCGATAACTCGGTATCGAAACATTGTTGCGGGCGGGTGCGCATGGCAATACCTGCGCCTCTGTGGGCCCTATCCGCGTGCAAAATCTAAAAGCGGTCAGAGCCTTAGAAAGCGCGTACAACCGCTATCCCCATTTGCCTTGGGCCCTATGGGAAAACAGGAAATATCATAATTGCGGTCCGGGGCGCGCGCGCACAATGATAATTTTCACACCCGAGTAAGCTCTTTTATAGGTCAACATTTTGGAAAAAAAATTGGCTTGCTGCCCACAGCAGGAGCTGAGAACCATGCATTCGGAGGTTTTCACACCCCACCCACTAATGCCCTCAAAGTTTGAGAAAACGCGACCTTCGCGAAAAGCCCCGGAACCTATTGCAAAGTGATGAGCAGTGCCCAGGAGCACCTCTCAGTCATTTGCGCAAAATTCCTTCGGCTACAAGTGGCTCAAATAAGGGCGTGAAAATTGTGCCGAAAGCCCTTTCAGGGGCTATTGCTCGGCACTCGGGGGACGGAAAATTTTACGCAATGCCTCACAATGAAGCACTGGTCGGGGGCTAACTTCTGGCACCAGTTTCGAGCCCGTCCGTGAAAGTGACCCGCGCAAGTTTTAGGCCGGTTCGGCTACTGTGGCCTAATGGGGCCTAATGGGAAGATCTTCTAATGCTCATAACTTTTTAATTTCCCGATGGAACGCTTTGAAATTTTCACCATTTGTAGACGGCCTCCCGTACTACAAACTGATGCCCGTGTGGGCATGATGAAAATGGTAGTTCGCGAGACGGAAGCGCGTAAAGCTTCGGGGCGGCGGACTTCCACACCCCGATAACTCGGTATCGAAACATTGTTGCGGGCGGGTGCGCATGGCAATACCTGCGCCTCTGTGGGCCCTATCCGCGTGCAAAATCTAAAAGCGGTCAGAGCCTTAGAAAGCGCGTACAACCGCTATCCCCATTTGCCTTGGGCCCTATGGGAAAACAGGAAATATCATAATTGCGGTCCGGGGCGCGCGCGCACAATGATAATTTTCACACCCGAGTAAGCTCTTTTATAGGTCAACATTTTGGAAAAAAAATTGGCTTGCTGCCCACAGCAGGAGCTGAGAACCATGCATTCGGAGGTTTTCACACCCCACCCACTAATGCCCTCAAAGTTTGAGAAAACGCGACCTTCGCGAAAAGCCCCGGAACCTATTGCAAAGTGATGAGCAGTGCCCAGGAGCACCTCTCAGTCATTTGCGCAAAATTCCTTCGGCTACAAGTGGCTCAAATAAGGGCGTGAAAATTGTGCCGAAAGCCCTTTCAGGGGCTATTGCTCGGCACTCGGGGGACGGAAAATTTTACGCAATGCCTCACAATGAAGCACTGGTCGGGGGCTAACTTCTGGCACCAGTTTCGAGCCCGTCCGTGAAAGTGACCCGCGCAAGTTTTAGGCCGGTTCGGCTACTGTGGCCTAATGGGGCCTAATGGGAAGATCTTCTAATGCTCATAACTTTTTAATTTCCCGATGGAACGCTTTGAAATTTTCACCATTTGTAGACGGCCTCCCGTACTACAAACTGATGCCCGTGTGGGCATGATGAAAATGGTAGTTCGCGAGACGGAAGCGCGTAAAGCTTCGGGGCGGTGGACTTCCACACCCCGATAACTCGGTATCGAAACATTGTTGCGGGCGGGTGCGCATGGCAATACCTGCGCCTCTGTGGGCCCTATCCGCGTGCAAAATCTAAAAGCGGTCAGAGCCTTAGAAAGCGCGTACAACCGCTATCCCCATTTGCCTTGGGCCCTATGGGAAAACAGGAAATATCATAATTGCGGTCCGGGGCGCGCGCGCACAATGATAATTTTCACACCCGAGTAAGCTCTTTTATAGGTCAACATTTTGGAAAAAAAATTGGCTTGCTGCCCACAGCAGGAGCTGAGAACCATGCATTCGGAGGTTTTCACACCCCACCCACTAATGCCCTCAAAGTTTGAGAAAACGCGACCTTCGCGAAAAGCCCCGGAACCTATTGCAAAGTGATGAGCAGTGCCCAGGAGCACCTCTCAGTCATTTGCGCAAAATTCCTTCGGCTACAAGTGGCTCAAATAAGGGCGTGAAAATTGTGCCGAAAGCCCTTTCAGGGGCTATTGCTCGGCACTCGGGGGACGGAAAATTTTACGCAATGCCTCACAATGAAGCACTGGTCGGGGGCTAACTTCTGGCACCAGTTTCGAGCCCGTCCGTGAAAGTGACCCGCGCAAGTTTTAGGCCGGTTCGGCTACTGTGGCCTAATGGGGCCTAATGGGAAGATCTTCTAATGCTCATAACTTTTTAATTTCCCGATGGAACGCTTTGAAATTTTCACCATTTGTAGACGGCCTCCCGTACTACAAACTGATGCCCGTGTGGGCATGATGAAAATGGTAGTTCGCGAGACGGAAGCGCGTAAAGCTTCGGGGCGGCGGACTTCCACACCCCGATAACTCGGTATCGAAACATTGTTGCGGGCGGGTGCGCATGGCAATACCTGCGCCTCTGTGGGCCCTATCCGCGTGCAAAATCTAAAAGCGGTCAGAGCCTTAGAAAGCGCGTACAACCGCTATCCCCATTTGCCTTGGGCCCTATGGGAAAACAGGAAATATCATAATTGCGGTCCGGGGCGCGCGCGCACAATGATAATTTTCACACCCGAGTAAGCTCTTTTATAGGTCAACATTTTGGAAAAAAAATTGGCTTGCTGCCCACAGCAGGAGCTGAGAACCATGCATTCGGAGGTTTTCACACCCCACCCACTAATGCCCTCAAAGTTTGAGAAAACGCGACCTTCGCGAAAAGCCCCGGAACCTATTGCAAAGTGATGAGCAGTGCCCAGGAGCACCTCTCAGTCATTTGCGCAAAATTCCTTCGGCTACAAGTGGCTCAAATAAGGGCGTGAAAATTGTGCCGAAAGCCCTTTCAGGGGCTATTGCTCGGCACTCGGGGGACGGAAAATTTTACGCAATGCCTCACAATGAAGCACTGGTCGGGGGCTAACTTCTGGCACCAGTTTCGAGCCCGTCCGTGAAAGTGACCCGCGCAAGTTTTAGGCCGGTTCGGCTACTGTGGCCTAATGGGGCCTAATGGGAAGATCTTCTAATGCTCATAACTTTTTAATTTCCCGATGGAACGCTTTGAAATTTTCACCATTTGTAGACGGCCTCCCGTACTACAAACTGATGCCCGTGTGGGCATGATGAAAATGGTAGTTCGCGAGACGGAAGCGCGTAAAGCTTCGGGGCGGCGGACTTCCACACCCCGATAACTCGGTATCGAAACATTGTTGCGGGCGGGTGCGCATGGCAATACCTGCGCCTCTGTGGGCCCTATCCGCGTGCAAAATCTAAAAGCGGTCAGAGCCTTAGAAAGCGCGTACAACCGCTATCCCCATTTGCCTTGGGCCCTATGGGAAAACAGGAAATATCATAATTGCGGTCCGGGGCGCGCGCGCACAATGATAATTTTCACACCCGAGTAAGCTCTTTTATAGGTCAACATTTTGGAAAAAAAATTGGCTTGCTGCCCACAGCAGGAGCTGAGAACCATGCATTCGGAGGTTTTCACACCCCACCCACTAATGCCCTCAAAGTTTGAGAAAACGCGACCTTCGCGAAAAGCCCCGGAACCTATTGCAAAGTGATGAGCAGTGCCCAGGAGCACCTCTCAGTCATTTGCGCAAAATTCCTTCGGCTACAAGTGGCTCAAATAAGGGCGTGAAAATTGTGCCGAAAGCCCTTTCAGGGGCTATTGCTCGGCACTCGGGGGACGGAAAATTTTACGCAATGCCTCACAATGAAGCACTGGTCGGGGGCTAACTTCTGGCACCAGTTTCGAGCCCGTCCGTGAAAGTGACCCGCGCAAGTTTTAGGCCGGTTCGGCTACTGTGGCCTAATGGGGCCTAATGGGAAGATCTTCTAATGCTCATAACTTTTTAATTTCCCGATGGAACGCTTTGAAATTTTCACCATTTGTAGACGGCCTCCCGTACTACAAACTGATGCCCGTGTGGGCATGATGAAAATGGTAGTTCGCGAGACGGAAGCGCGTAAAGCTTCGGGGCGGCGGACTTCCACACCCCAATAACTCGGTATCGAAACATTGTTGCGGGCGGGTGCGCATGGCAATACCTGCGCCTCTGTGGGCCCTATCCGCGTGCAAAATCTAAAAGCGGTCAGAGCCTTAGAAAGCGCGTACAACCGCTATCCCCATTTGCCTTGGGCCCTATGGGAAAACAGGAAATATCATAATTGCGGTCCAGGGCGCGCGCGCACAATGATAATTTTCACACCCGAGTAAGCTCTTTTATAGGTCAACATTTTGGAAAAAAAATTGGCTTGCTGCCCACAGCAGGAGCTGAGAACCATGCATTCGGAGGTTTTCACACCCCACCCACTAATGCCCTCAAAGTTTGAGAAAACGCGACCTTCGCGAAAAGCCCCGGAACCTATTGCAAAGTGATGAGCAGTGCCCAGGAGCACCTCTCAGTCATTTGCGCAAAATTCCTTCGGCTACAAGTGGCTCAAATAAGGGCGTGAAAATTGTGCCGAAAGCCCTTTCAGGGGCTATTGCTCGGCACTCGGGGGACGGAAAATTTTACGCAATGCCTCACAATGAAGCACTGGTCGGGGGCTAACTTCTGGCACCAGTTTCGAGCCCGTCCGTGAAAGTGACCCGCGCAAGTTTTAGGCCGGTTCGGCTACTGTGGCCTAATGGGGCCTAATGGGAAGATCTTCTAATGCTCATAACTTTTTAATTTCCCGATGGAACGCTTTGAAATTTTCACCATTTGTAGACGGCCTCCCGTACTACAAACTGATGCCCGTGTGGGCATGATGAAAATGGTAGTTCGCGAGAAATAAGCGCGTAAAGCTTCGGGGCGGCGGACTTCCACACCCCGATAACTCGGTATCGAAACATTGTTGCGGGCGGGTGCGCATGGCAATACCTGCGCCTCTGTGGGCCCTATCCGCGTGCAAAATCTAAAAGCGGTCAGAGCCTTAGAAAGCGCGTACAACCGCTATCCCCATTTGCCTTGGGCCCTATGGGAAAACAGGAAATATCATAATTGCGGTCCGGGGCGCGCGCGCACAATGATAATTTTCACACCCGAGTAAGCTCTTTTATAGGTCAACATTTTGGAAAAAAAATTGGCTTGCTGCCCACAGCAGGAGCTGAGAACCATGCATTCGGAGGTTTTCACACCCCACCCACTAATGCCCTCAAAGTTTGAGAAAACGCGACCTTCGCGAAAAGCCCCGGAACCTATTGCAAAGTGATGAGCAGTGCCCAGGAGCACCTCTCAGTCATTTGCGCAAAATTCCTTCGGCTACAAGTGGCTCAAATAAGGGCGTGAAAATTGTGCCGAAAGCCCTTTCAGGGGCTATTGCTCGGCACTCGGGGGACGGAAAATTTTACGCAATGCCTCACAATGAAGCACTGGTCGGGGGCTAACTTCTGGCACCAGTTTCGAGCCCGTCCGTGAAAGTGACCCGCGCAAGTTTTAGGCCGGTTCGGCTACTGTGGCCTAATGGGGCCTAATGGGAAGATCTTCTAATGCTCATAACTTTTTAATTTCCCGATGGAACGCTTTGAAATTTTCACCATTTGTAGACGGCCTCCCGTACTACAAACTGATGCCCGTGTGGGCATGATGAAAATGGTAGTTCGCGAGACGGAAGCGCGTAAAGCTTCGGGGCGGCGGACTTCCACACCCCGATAACTCGGTATCGAAACATTGTTGCGGGCGGGTGCGCATGGCAATACCTGCGCCTCTGTGGGCCCTATCCGCGTGCAAAATCTAAAAGCGGTCAGAGCCTTAGAAAGCGCGTACAACCGCTATCCCCATTTGCCTTGGGCCCTATGGGAAAACAGGAAATATCATAATTGCGGTCCGGGGCGCGCGCGCACAATGATAATTTTCACACCCGAGTAAGCTCTTTTATAGGTCAACATTTTGGAAAAAAAATTGGCTTGCTGCCCACAGCAGGAGCTGAGAACCATGCATTCGGAGGTTTTCACACCCCACCCACTAATGCCCTCAAAGTTTGAGAAAACGCGACCTTCGCGAAAAGCCCCGGAACCTATTGCAAAGTGATGAGCAGTGCCCAGGAGCACCTCTCAGTCATTTGCGCAAAATTCCTTCGGCTACAAGTGGCTCAAATAAGGGCGTGAAAATTGTGCCGAAAGCCCTTTCAGGGGCTATTGCTCGGCACTCGGGGGACGGAAAATTTTACGCAATGCCTCACAATGAAGCACTGGTCGGGGGCTAACTTCTGGCACCAGTTTCGAGCCCGTCCGTGAAAGTGACCCGCGCAAGTTTTAGGCCGGTTCGGCTACTGTGGCCTAATGGGGCCTAATGGGAAGATCTTCTAATGCTCATAACTTTTTAATTTCCCGATGGAACGCTTTGAAATTTTCACCATTTGTAGACGGCCTCCCGTACTACAAACTGATGCCCGTGTGGGCATGATGAAAATGGTAGTTCGCGAGACGGAAGCGCGTAAAGCTTCGGGGCGGCGGACTTCCACACCCCGATAACTCGGTATCGAAACATTGTTGCGGGCGGGTGCGCATGGCAATACCTGCGCCTCTGTGGGCCCTATCCGCGTGCAAAATCTAAAAGCGGTCAGAGCCTTAGAAAGCGCGTACAACCGCTATCCCCATTTGCCTTGGGCCCTATGGGAAAACAGGAAATATCATAATTGCGGTCCGGGGCGCGCGCGCACAATGATAATTTTCACACCCGAGTAAGCTCTTTTATAGGTCAACATTTTGGAAAAAAAATTGGCTTGCTGCCCACAGCAGGAGCTGAGAACCATGCATTCGGAGGTTTTCACACCCCACCCACTAATGCCCTCAAAGTTTGAGAAAACGCGACCTTCGCGAAAAGCCCCGGAACCTATTGCAAAGTGATGAGCAGTGCCCAGGAGCACCTCTCAGTCATTTGCGCAAAATTCCTTCGGCTACAAGTGGCTCAAATAAGGGCGTGAAAATTGTGCCGAAAGCCCTTTCAGGGGCTATTGCTCGGCACTCGGGGGACGGAAAATTTTACGCAATGCCTCACAATGAAGCACTGGTCGGGGGCTAACTTCTGGCACCAGTTTCGAGCCCGTCCGTGAAAGTGACCCGCGCAAGTTTTAGGCCGGTTCGGCTACTGTGGCCTAATGGGGCCTAATGGGAAGATCTTCTAATGCTCATAACTTTTTAATTTCCCGATGGAACGCTTTGAAATTTTCACCATTTGTAGACGGCCTCCCGTACTACAAACTGATGCCCGTGTGGGCATGATGAAAATGGTAGTTCGCGAGACGGAAGCGCGTAAAGCTTCGGGGCGGCGGACTTCCACACCCCGATAACTCGGTATCGAAACATTGTTGCGGGCGGGTGCGCATGGCAATACCTGCGCCTCTGTGGGCCCTATCCGCGTGCAAAATCTAAAAGCGGTCAGAGCCTTAGAAAGCGCGTACAACCGCTATCCCCATTTGCCTTGGGCCCTATGGGAAAACAGGAAATATCATAATTGCGGTCCGGGGCGCGCGCGCACAATGATAATTTTCACACCCGAGTAAGCTCTTTTATAGGTCAACATTTTGGAAAAAAATTGGCTTGCTGCCCACAGCAGGAGCTGAGAACCATGCATTCGGAGGTTTTCACACCCCACCCACTAATGCCCTCAAAGTTTGAGAAAACGCGACCTTCGCGAAAAGCCCCGGAACCTATTGCAAAGTGATGAGCAGTGCCCAGGAGCACCTCTCAGTCATTTGCGCAAAATTCCTTCGGCTACAAGTGGCTCAAATAAGGGCGTGAAAATTGTGCCGAAAGCCCTTTCAGGGGCTATTGCTCGGCACTCGGGGGACGGAAAATTTTACGCAATGCCTCACAATGAAGCACTGGTCGGGGGCTAACTTCTGGCACCAGTTTCGAGCCCGTCCGTGAAAGTGACCCGCGCAAGTTTTAGGCCGGTTCGGCTACTGTGGCCTAATGGGGCCTAATGGGAAGATCTTCTAATGCTCATAACTTTTTAATTTCCCGATGGAACGCTTTGAAATTTTCACCATTTGTAGACGGCCTCCCGTACTACAAACTGATGCCCGTGTGGGCATGATGAAAATGGTAGTTCGCGAGACGGAAGCGCGTAAAGCTTCGGGGCGGCGGACTTCCACACCCCGATAACTCGGTATCGAAACATTGTTGCGGGCGGGTGCGCATGGCAATACCTGCGCCTCTGTGGGCCCTATCCGCGTGCAAAATCTAAAAGCGGTCAGAGCCTTAGAAAGCGCGTACAACCGCTATCCCCATTTGCCTTGGGCCCTATGGGAAAACAGGAAATATCATAATTGCGGTCCGGGGCGCGCGCGCACAATGATAATTTTCACACCCGAGTAAGCTCTTTTATAGGTCAACATTTTGGAAAAAAAATTGGCTTGCTGCCCACAGCAGGAGCTGAGAACCATGCATTCGGAGGTTTTCACACCCCACCCACTAATGCCCTCAAAGTTTGAGAAAACGCGACCTTCGCGAAAAGCCCCGGAACCTATTGCAAAGTGATGAGCAGTGCCCAGGAGCACCTCTCAGTCATTTGCGCAAAATTCCTTCGGCTACAAGTGGCTCAAATAAGGGCGTGAAAATTGTGCCGAAAGCCCTTTCAGGGGCTATTGCTCGGCACTCGGGGGACGGAAAATTTTACGCAATGCCTCACAATGAAGCACTGGTCGGGGGCTAACTTCTGGCACCAGTTTCGAGCCCGTCCGTGAAAGTGACCCGCGCAAGTTTTAGGCCGGTTCGGCTACTGTGGCCTAATGGGGCCTAATGGGAAGATCTTCTAATGCTCATAACTTTTTAATTTCCCGATGGAACGCTTTGAAATTTTCACCATTTGTAGACGGCCTCCCGTACTACAAACTGATGCCCGTGTGGGCATGATGAAAATGGTAGTTCGCGAGATGGAAGCGCGTAAAGCTTCGGGGCGGCGGACTTCCACACCCCGATAACTCGGTATCGAAACATTGTTGCGGGCGGGTGCGCATGGCAATACCTGCGCCTCTGTGGGCCCTATCCGCGTGCAAAATCTAAAAGCGGTCAGAGCCTTAGAAAGCGCGTACAACCGCTATCCCCATTTGCCTTGGGCCCTATGGGAAAACAGGAAATATCATAATTGCGGTCCGGGGCGCGCGCGCACAATGATAATTTTCACACCCGAGTAAGCTCTTTTATAGGTCAACATTTTGGAAAAAAAATTGGCTTGCTGCCCACAGCAGGAGCTGAGAACCATGCATTCGGAGGTTTTCACACCCCACCCACTAATGCCCTCAAAGTTTGAGAAAACGCGACCTTCGCGAAAAGCCCCGGAACCTATTGCAAAGTGATAAGCAGTGCCCAGGAGCACCTCTCAGTCATTTGCGCAAAATTCCTTCGGCTACAAGTGGCTCAAATAAGGGCGTGAAAATTGTGCCGAAAGCCCTTTCAGGGGCTATTGCTCGGCACTCGGGGGACGGAAAATTTTACGCAATGCCTCACAATGAAGCACTGGTCGGGGGCTAACTTCTGGCACCAGTTTCGAGCCCGTCCGTGAAAGTGACCCGCGCAAGTTTTAGGCCGGTTCGGCTACTGTGGCCTAATGGGGCCTAATGGGAAGATCTTCTAATGCTCATAACTTTTTAATTTCCCGATGGAACGCTTTGAAATTTTCACCATTTGTAGACGGCCTCCCGTACTACAAACTGATGCCCGTGTGGGCATGATGAAAATGGTAGTTCGCGAGACGGAAGCGCGTAAAGCTTCGGGGCGGCGGACTTCCACACCCCGATAACTCGGTATCGAAACATTGTTGCGGGCGGGTGCGCATGGCAATACCTGCGCCTCTGTGGGCCCTATCCGAGTGCAAAATCTAAAAGCGGTCAGAGCCTTAGAAAGCGCGTACAACCGCTATCCCCATTTGCCTTGGGCCCTATGGGAAAACAGGAAATATCATAATTGCGGTCCGGGGCGCGCGCGCACAATGATAATTTTCACACCCGAGTAAGCTCTTTTATAGGTCAACATTTTGGAAAAAAAATTGGCTTGCTGCCCACAGCAGGAGCTGAGAACCATGCATTCGGAGGTTTTCACACCCCACCCACTAATGCCCTCAAAGTTTGAGAAAACGCGACCTTCGCGAAAAGCCCCGGAACCTATTGCAAAGTGATGAGCAGTGCCCAGGAGCACCTCTCAGTCATTTGCGCAAAATTCCTTCGGCTACAAGTGGCTCAAATAAGGGCGTGAAAATTGTGCCGAAAGCCCTTTCAGGGGCTATTGCTCGGCACTCGGGGGACGGAAAATTTTACGCAATGCCTCACAATGAAGCACTGGTCGGGGGCTAACTTCTGGCACCAGTTTCGAGCCCGTCCGTGAAAGTGACCCGCGCAAGTTTTAGGCCGGTTCGGCTACTGTGGCCTAATGGGGCCTAATGGGAAGATCTTCTAATGCTCATAACTTTTTAATTTCCCGATGGAACGCTTTGAAATTTTCACCATTTGTAGACGGCCTCCCGTACTACAAACTGATGCCCGTGTGGGCATGATGAAAATGGTAGTTCGCGAGACGGAAGCGCGTAAAGCTTCGGGGCGGCGGACTTCCACACCCCGATAACTCGGTATCGAAACATTGTTGCGGGCGGGTGCGCATGGCAATACCTGCGCCTCTGTGGGCCCTATCCGCGTGCAAAATCTAAAAGCGGTCAGAGCCTTAGAAAGCGCGTACAACCGCTATCCCCATTTGCCTTGGGCCCTATGGGAAAACAGGAAATATCATAATTGCGGTCCGGGGCGCGCGCGCACAATGATAATTTTCACACCCGAGTAAGCTCTTTTATAGGTCAACATTTTGGAAAAAAAATTGGCTTGCTGCCCACAGCAGGAGCTGAGAACCATGCATTCGGAGGTTTTCACACCCCACCCACTAATGCCCTCAAAGTTTGAGAAAACGCGACCTTCGCGAAAAGCCCCGGAACCTATTGCAAAGTGATGAGCAGTGCCCAGGAGCACCTCTCAGTCATTTGCGCAAAATTCCTTCGGCTACAAGTGGCTCAAATAAGGGCGTGAAAATTGTGCCGAAAGCCCTTTCAGGGGCTATTGCTCGGCACTCGGGGGACGGAAAATTTTACGCAATGCCTCACAATGAAGCACTGGTCGGGGGCTAACTTCTGGCACCAGTTTCGAGCCCGTCCGTGAAAGTGACCCGCGCAAGTTTTAGGCCGGTTCGGCTACTGTGGCCTAATGGGGCCTAATGGGAAGATCTTCTAATGCTCATAACTTTTTAATTTCCCGATGGAACGCTTTGAAATTTTCACCATTTGTAGACGGCCTCCCGTACTACAAACTGATGCCCGTGTGGGCATGATGAAAATGGTAGTTCGCGAGATGGAAGCGCGTAAAGCTTCGGGGCGGCGGACTTCCACACCCCGATAACTCGGTATCGAAACATTGTTGCGGGCGGGTGCGCATGGCAATACCTGCGCCTCTGTGGGCCCTATCCGCGTGCAAAATCTAAAAGCGGTCAGAGCCTTAGAAAGCGCGTACAACCGCTATCCCCATTTGCCTTGGGCCCTATGGGAAAACAGGAAATATCATAATTGCGGTCCGGGGCGCGCGCGCACAATGATAATTTTCACACCCGAGTAAGCTCTTTTATAGGTCAACATTTTGGAAAAAAAATTGGCTTGCTGCCCACAGCAGGAGCTGAGAACCATGCATTCGGAGGTTTTCACACCCCACCCACTAATGCCCTCAAAGTTTGAGAAAACGCGACCTTCGCGAAAAGCCCCGGAACCTATTGCAAAGTGATGAGCAGTGCCCAGGAGCACCTCTCAGTCATTTGCGCAAAATTCCTTCGGCTACAAGTGGCTCAAATAAGGGCGTGAAAATTGTGCCGAAAGCCCTTTCAGGGGCTATTGCTCGGCACTCGGGGGACGGAAAATTTTACGCAATGCCTCACAATGAAGCACTGGTCGGGGGCTAACTTCTGGCACCAGTTTCGAGCCCGTCCGTGAAAGTGACCCGCGCAAGTTTTAGGCCGGTTCGGCTACTGTGGCCTAATGGGGCCTAATGGGAAGATCTTCTAATGCTCATAACTTTTTAATTTCCCGATGGAACGCTTTGAAATTTTCACCATTTGTAGACGGCCTCCCGTACTACAAACTGATGCCCGTGTGGGCATGATGAAAATGGTAGTTCGCGAGACGGAAGCGCGTAAAGCTTCGGGGCGGCGGACTTCCACACCCCGATAACTCGGTATCGAAACATTGTTGCGGGCGGGTGCGCATGGCAATACCTGCGCCTCTGTGGGCCCTATCCGCGTGCAAAATCTAAAAGCGGTCAGAGCCTTAGAAAGCGCGTACAACCGCTATCCCCATTTGCCTTGGGCCCTATGGGAAAACAGGAAATATCATAATTGCGGTCCGGGGCGCGCGCGCACAATGATAATTTTCACACCCGAGTAAGCTCTTTTATAGGTCAACATTTTGGAAAAAAAATTGGCTTGCTGCCCACAGCAGGAGCTGAGAACCATGCATTCGGAGGTTTTCACACCCCACCCACTAATGCCCTCAAAGTTTGAGAAAACGCGACCTTCGCGAAAAGCCCCGGAACCTATTGCAAAGTGATGAGCAGTGCCCAGGAGCACCTCTCAGTCATTTGCGCAAAATTCCTTCGGCTACAAGTGGCTCAAATAAGGGCGTGAAAATTGTGCCGAAAGCCCTTTCAGGGGCTATTGCTCGGCACTCGGGGGACGGAAAATTTTACGCAATGCCTCACAATGAAGCACTGGTCGGGGGCTAACTTCTGGCACCAGTTTCGAGCCCGTCCGTGAAAGTGACCCGCGCAAGTTTTAGGCCGGTTCGGCTACTGTGGCCTAATGGGGCCTAATGGGAAGATCTTCTAATGCTCATAACTTTTTAATTTCCCGATGGAACGCTTTGAAATTTTCACCATTTGTAGACGGCCTCCCGTACTACAAACTGATGCCCGTGTGGGCATGATGAAAATGGTAGTTCGCGAGATGGAAGCGCGTAAAGCTTCGGGGCGGCGGACTTCCACACCCCGATAACTCGGTATCGAAACATTGTTGCGGGCGGGTGCGCATGGCAATACCTGCGCCTCTGTGGGCCCTATCCGCGTGCAAAATCTAAAAGCGGTCAGAGCCTTAGAAAGCGCGTACAACCGCTATCCCCATTTGCCTTGGGCCCTATGGGAAAACAGGAAATATCATAATTGCGGTCCGGGGCGCGCGCGCACAATGATAATTTTCACACCCGAGTAAGCTCTTTTATAGGTCAACATTTTGGAAAAAAAATTGGCTTGCTGCCCACAGCAGGAGCTGAGAACCATGCATTCGGAGGTTTTCACACCCCACCCACTAATGCCCTCAAAGTTTGAGAAAACGCGACCTTCGCGAAAAGCCCCGGAACCTATTGCAAAGTGATGAGCAGTGCCCAGGAGCACCTCTCAGTCATTTGCGCAAAATTCCTTCGGCTACAAGTGGCTCAAATAAGGGCGTGAAAATTGTGCCGAAAGCCCTTTCAGGGGCTATTGCTCGGCACTCGGGGGACGGAAAATTTTACGCAATGCCTCACAATGAAGCACTGGTCGGGGGCTAACTTCTGGCACCAGTTTCGAGCCCGTCCGTGAAAGTGACCCGCGCAAGTTTTAGGCCGGTTCGGCTACTGTGGCCTAATGGGGCCTAATGGGAAGATCTTCTAATGCTCATAACTTTTTAATTTCCCGATGGAACGCTTTGAAATTTTCACCATTTGTAGACGGCCTCCCGTACTACAAACTGATGCCCGTGTGGGCATGATGAAAATGGTAGTTCGCGAGACGGAAGCGCGTAAAGCTTCGGGGCGGCGGACTTCCACACCCCGATAACTCGGTATCGAAACATTGTTGCGGGCGGGTGCGCATGGCAATACCTGCGCCTCTGTGGGCCCTATCCGCGTGCAAAATCTAAAAGCGGTCAGAGCCTTAGAAAGCGCGTACAACCGCTATCCCCATTTGCCTTGGGCCCTATGGGAAAACAGGAAATATCATAATTGCGGTCCGGGGCGCGCGCGCACAATGATAATTTTCACACCCGAGTAAGCTCTTTTATAGGTCAACATTTTGGAAAAAAAATTGGCTTGCTGCCCACAGCAGGAGCTGAGAACCATGCATTTGGAGGTTTTCACACCCCACCCACTAATGCCCTCAAAGTTTGAGAAAACGCGACCTTCGCGAAAAGTCCCGGAACCTATTGCAAAGTGATGAGCAGTGCCCAGGAGCACCTCTCAGTCATTTGCGCAAAATTCCTTCGGCTACAAGTGGCTCAAATAAGGGCGTGAAAATTGTGCCGAAAGCCCTTTCAGGGGCTATTGCTCGGCACTCGGGGGACGGAAAATTTTACGCAATGCCTCACAATGAAGCACTGGTCGGGGGCTAACTTCTGGCACCAGTTTCGAGCCCGTCCGTGAAAGTGACCCGCGCAAGTTTTAGGCCGGTTCGGCTACTGTGGCCTAATGGGGCCTAATGGGAAGATCTTCTAATGCTCATAACTTTTTAATTTCCCGATGGAACGCTTTGAAATTTTCACCATTTGTAGACGGCCTCCCGTACTACAAACTGATGCCCGTGTGGGCATGATGAAAATGGTAGTTCGCGAGACGGAAGCGCGTAAAGCTTCGGGGCGGCGGACTTCCACACCCCGATAACTCGGTATCGAAACATTGTTGCGGGCGGGTGCGCATGGCAATACCTGCGCCTCTGTGGGCCCTATCCGCGTGCAAAATCTAAAAGCGGTCAGAGCCTTAGAAAGCGCGTACAACCGCTATCCCCATTTGCCTTGGGCCCTATGGGAAAACAGGAAATATCATAATTGCGGTCCGGGGCGCGCGCGCACAATGATAATTTTCACACCCGAGTAAGCTCTTTTATAGGTCAACATTTTGGAAAAAAAATTGGCTTGCTGCCTACAGCAGGAGCTGAGAACCATGCATTCGGAGGTTTTCACACCCCACCCACTAATGCCCTCAAAGTTTGAGAAAACGCGACCTTCGCGAAAAGCCCCGGAACCTATTGCAAAGTGATGAGCAGTGCCCAGGAGCACCTCTCAGTCATTTGCGCAAAATTCCTTCGGCTACAAGTGGCTCAAATAAGGGCGTGAAAATTTTGCCGAAAGCCCTTTCAGGGGCTATTGCTCGGCACTCGGGGGACGGAAAATTTTACGCAATGCCTCACAATGAAGCACTGGTCGGGGGCTAACTTCTGGCACCAGTTTCGAGCCCGTCCGTGAAAGTGACCCGCGCAAGTTTTAGGCCGGTTCGGCTACTGTGGCCTAATGGGGCCTAATGGGAAGATCTTCTAATGCTCATAACTTTTTAATTTCCCGATGGAACGCTTTGAAATTTTCACCATTTGTAGACGGCCTCCCGTACTACAAACTGATGCCCGTGTGGGCATGATGAAAATGGTAGTTCGCGAGACGGAAGCGCGTAAAGCTTCGGGGCGGCGGACTTCCACACCCCGATAACTCGGTATCGAAACATTGTTGCGGGCGGGTGCGCATGGCAATACCTGCGCCTCTGTGGGCCCTATCCGCGTGCAAAATCTAAAAGCGGTCAGAGCCTTAGAAAGCGCGTACAACCACTATCCCCATTTGCCTTGGGCCCTATGGGAAAACAGGAAATATCATAATTGCGGTCCGGGGCGCGCGCGCACAATGATAATTTTCACACCCGAGTAAGCTCTTTTATAGGTCAACATTTTGGAAAAAAAATTGGCTTGCTGCCCACAGCAGGAGCTGAGAACCATGCATTCGGAGGTTTTCACACCCCACCCACTAATGCCCTCAAAGTTTGAGAAAACGCGACCTTCGCGAAAAGCCCCGGAACCTATTGCAAAGTGATGAGCAGTGCCCAGGAGCACCTCTCAGTCATTTGCGCAAAATTCCTTCGGCTACAAGTGGCTCAAATAAGGGCGTGAAAATTGTGCCGAAAGCCCTTTCAGGGGCTATTGCTCGGCACTCGGGGGACGGAAAATTTTACGCAATGCCTCACAATGAAGCACTGGTCGGGGGCTAACTTCTGGCACCAGTTTCGAGCCCGTCCGTGAAAGTGACCCGCGCAAGTTTTAGGCCGGTTCGGCTACTGTGGCCTAATGGGGCCTAATGGGAAGATCTTCTAATGCTCATAACTTTTTAATTTCCCGATGGAACGCTTTGAAATTTTCACCATTTGTAGACGGCCTCCCGTACTACAAACTGATGCCCGTGTGGGCATGATGAAAATGGTAGTTCGCGAGACGGAAGCGCGTAAAGCTTCGGGGCGGCGGACTTCCACACCCCGATAACTCGGTATCGAAACATTGTTGCGGGCGGGTGCGCATGGCAATACCTGCGCCTCTGTGGGCCCTATCCGCGTGCAAAATGTAAAAGCGGTCAGAGCCTTAGAAAGCGCGTACAACCGCTATCCCCATTTGCCTTGGGCCCTATGGGAAAACAGGAAATATCATAATTGCGGTCCGGGGCGCGCGCGCACAATGATAATTTTCACACCCGAGTAAGCTCTTTTATAGGTCAACATTTTGGAAAAAAAATTGGCTTGCTGCCCACAGCAGGAGCTGAGAACCATGCATTCGGAGGTTTTCACACCCCACCCACTAATGCCCTCAAAGTTTGAGAAAACGCGACCTTCGCGAAAAGCCCCGGAACCTATTGCAAAGTGATGAGCAGTGCCCAGGAGCACCTCTCAGTCATTTGCGCAAAATTCCTTCGGCTACAAGTGGCTCAAATAAGGGCGTGAAAATTGTGCCGAAAGCCCTTTCAGGGGCTATTGCTCGGCACTCGGGGGACGGAAAATTTTACGCAATGCCTCACAATGAAGCACTGGTCGGGGGCTAACTTCTGGCACCAGTTTCGAGCCCGTCCGTGAAAGTGACCCGCGCAAGTTTTAGGCCGGTTCGGCTACTGTGGCCTAATGGGGCCTAATGGGAAGATCTTCTAATGCTCATAACTTTTTAATTTCCCGATGGAACGCTTTGAAATTTTCACCATTTGTAGACGGCCTCCCGTACTACAAACTGATGCCCGTGTGGGCATGATGAAAATGGTAGTTCGCGAGATGGAAGCGCGTAAAGCTTCGGGGCGGCGGACTTCCACACCCCGATAACTCGGTATCGAAACATTGTTGCGGGCGGGTGCGCATGGCAATACCTGCGCCTCTGTGGGCCCTATCCGCGTGCAAAATCTAAAAGCGGTCAGAGCCTTAGAAAGCGCGTACAACCGCTATCCCCATTTGCCTTGGGCCCTATGGGAAAACAGGAAATATCATAATTGCGGTCCGGGGCGCGCGCGCACAATGATAATTTTCACACCCGAGTAAGCTCTTTTATAGGTCAACATTTTGGAAAAAAAATTGGCTTGCTGCCCACAGCAGGAGCTGAGAACCATGCATTCGGAGGTTTTCACACCCCACCCACTAATGCCCTCAAAGTTTGAGAAAACGCGACCTTCGCGAAAAGCCCCGGAACCTATTGCAAAGTGATGAGCAGTGCCCAGGAGCACCTCTCAGTCATTTGCGCAAAATTCCTTCGGCTACAAGTGGCTCAAATAAGGGCATGAAAATTGTGCCGAAAGCCCTTTCAGGGGCTATTGCTCGGCACTCGGGGGACGGAAAATTTTACGCAATGCCTCACAATGAAGCACTGGTCGGGGGCTAACTTCTGGCACCAGTTTCGAGCCCGTCCGTGAAAGTGACCCGCGCAAGTTTTAGGCCGGTTCGGCTACTGTGGCCTAATGGGGCCTAATGGGAAGATCTTCTAATGCTCATAACTTTTTAATTTCCCGATGGAACGCTTTGAAATTTTCACCATTTGTAGACGGCCTCCCGTACTACAAACTGATGCCCGTGTGGGCATGATGAAAATGGTAGTTCGCGAGACGGAAGCGCGTAAAGCTTCGGGGCGGCGGACTTCCACACCCCGATAACTCGGTATCGAAACATTGTTGCGGGCGGGTGCGCATGGCAATACCTGCGCCTCTGTGGGCCCTATCCGCGTGCAAAATGTAAAAGCGGTCAGAGCCTTAGAAAGCGCGTACAACCGCTATCCCCATTTGCCTTGGGCCCTATGGGAAAACAGGAAATATCATAATTGCGGTCCGGGGCGCGCGCGCACAATGATAATTTTCACACCCGAGTAAGCTCTTTTATAGGTCAACATTTTGGAAAAAAAATTGGCTTGCTGCCCACAGCAGGAGCTGAGAACCATGCATTCGGAGGTTTTCACACCCCACCCACTAATGCCCTCAAAGTTTGAGAAAACGCGACCTTCGCGAAAAGCCCCGGAACCTATTGCAAAGTGATGAGCAGTGCCCAGGAGCACCTCTCAGTCATTTGCGCAAAATTCCTTCGGCTACAAGTGGCTCAAATAAGGGCGTGAAAATTGTGCCGAAAGCCCTTTCAGGGGCTATTGCTCGGCACTCGGGGGACGGAAAATTTTACGCAATGCCTCACAATGAAGCACTGGTCGGGGGCTAACTTCTGGCACCAGTTTCGAGCCCGTCCGTGAAAGTGACCCGCGCAAGTTTTAGGCCGGTTCGGCTACTGTGGCCTAATGGGGCCTAATGGGAAGATCTTCTAATGCTCATAACTTTTTAATTTCCCGATGGAACGCTTTGAAATTTTCACCATTTGTAGACGGCCTCCCGTACTACAAACTGATGCCCGTGTGGGCATGATGAAAATGGTAGTTCGCGAGACGGAAGCGCGTAAAGCTTCGGGGCGGCGGACTTCCACACCCCGATAACTCGGTATCGAAACATTGTTGCGGGCGGGTGCGCATGGCAATACCTGCGCCTCTGTGGGCCCTATCCGCGTGCAAAATCTAAAAGCGGTCAGAGCCTTAGAAAGCACGTACAACCGCTATCCCCATTTGCCTTGGGCCCTATGGGAAAACAGGAAATATCATAATTGCGGTCCGGGGCGCGCGCGCACAATGATAATTTTCACACCCGAGTAAGCTCTTTTATAGGTCAACATTTTGGAAAAAAAATTGGCTTGCTGCCCACAGCAGGAGCTGAGAACCATGCATTCGGAGGTTTTCACACCCCACCCACTAATGCCCTCAAAGTTTGAGAAAACGCGACCTTCGCGAAAAGCCCCGGAACCTATTGCAAAGTGATGAGCAGTGCCCAGGAGCACCTCTCAGTCATTTGCGCAAAATTCCTTCGGCTACAAGTGGCTCAAATAAGGGCGTGAAAATTGTGCCGAAAGCCCTTTCAGGGGCTATTGCTCGGCACTCGGGGGACGGAAAATTTTACGCAATGCCTCACAATGAAGCACTGGTCGGGGGCTAACTTCTGGCACCAGTTTCGAGCCCGTCCGTGAAAGTGACCCGCGCAAGTTTTAGGCCGGTTCGGCTACTGTGGCCTAATGGGGCCTAATGGGAAGATCTTCTAATGCTCATAACTTTTTAATTTCCCGATGGAACGCTTTGAAATTTTCACCATTTGTAGACGGCCTCCCGTACTACAAACTGATGCCCGTGTGGGCATGATGAAAATGGTAGTTCGCAAGACGGAAGCGCGTAAAGCTTCGGGGCGGCGGACTTCCACACCCCGATAACTCGGTATCGAAACATTGTTGCGGGCGGGTGCGCATGGCAATACCTGCGCCTCTGTGGGCCCTATCCGCGTGCAAAATCTAAAAGCGGTCAGAGCCTTAGAAAGCGCGTACAACCGCTATCCCCATTTGCCTTGGGCCCTATGGGAAAACAGGAAATATCATAATTGCGGTCCGGGGCGGGCGCGCACAATGATAATTTTCACACCCGAGTAAGCTCTTTTATAGGTCAACATTTTGGAAAAAAAATTGGCTTGCTGCCCACAGCAGGAGCTGAGAACCATGCATTCGGAGGTTTTCACACCCCACCCACTAATGCCCTCAAAGTTTGAGAAAACGCGACCTTCGCGAAAAGCCCCGGAACCTATTGCAAAGTGATGAGCAGTGCCCAGGAGCACCTCTCAGTCATTTGCGCAAAATTCCTTCGGCTACAAGTGGCTCAAATAAGGGCGTGAAAATTGTGCCGAAAGCCCTTTCAGGGGCTATTGCTCGGCACTCGGGGGACGGAAAATTTTACGCAATGCCTCACAATGAAGCACTGGTCGGGGGCTAACTTCTGGCACCAGTTTCGAGCCCGTCCGTGAAAGTGACCCGCGCAAGTTTTAGGCCGGTTCGGCTACTGTGGCCTAATGGGGCCTAATGGGAAGATCTTCTAATGCTCATAACTTTTTAATTTCCCGATGGAACGCTTTGAAATTTTCACCATTTGTAGACAGCCTCCCGTACTACAAACTGATGCCCGTGTGGGCATGATGAAAATGGTAGTTCGCGAGACGGAAGCGCGTAAAGCTTCGGGGCGGCGGACTTCCACACCCCGATAACTCGGTATCGAAACATTGTTGCGGGCGGGTGCGCATGGCAATACCTGCGCCTCTGTGGGCCCTATCCGCGTGCAAAATCTAAAAGCGGTCAGAGCCTTAGAAAGCGCGTACAACCGCTATCCCCATTTGCCTTGGGCCCTATGGGAAAACAGGAAATATCATAATTGCGGTCCGGGGCGCGCGCGCACAATGATAATTTTCACACCCGAGTAAGCTCTTTTATAGGTCAACATTTTGGAAAAAAAATTGGCTTGCTGCCCACAGCAGGAGCTGAGAACCATGCATTCGGAGGTTTTCACACCCCACCCACTAATGCCCTCAAAGTTTGAGAAAACGCGACCTTCGCGAAAAGCCCCGGAACCTATTGCAAAGTGATGAGCAGTGCCCAGGAGCACCTCTCAGTCATTTGCGCAAAATTCCTTCGGCTACAAGTGGCTCAAATAAGGGCGTGAAAATTGTGCCGAAAGCCCTTTCAGGGGCTATTGCTCGGCACTCGGGGGACGGAAAATTTTACGCAATGCCTCACAATGAAGCACTGGTCGGGGGCTAACTTCTGGCACCAGTTTCGAGCCCGTCCGTGAAAGTGACCCGCGCAAGTTTTAGGCCGGTTCGGCTACTGTGGCCTAATGGGGCCTAATGGGAAGATCTTCTAATGCTCATAACTTTTTAATTTCCCGATGGAACGCTTTGAAATTTTCACCATTTGTAGACGGCCTCCCGTACTACAAACTGATGCCCGTGTGGGCATGATGAAAATGGTAGTTCGCGAGACGGAAGCGCGTAAAGCTTCGGGGCGGCGGACTTCCACACCCCGATAACTCGGTATCGAAACATTGTTGCGGGCGGGTGCGCATGGCAATACCTGCGCCTCTGTGGGCCCTATCCGCGTGCAAAATCTAAAAGCGGTCAGAGCCTTAGAAAGCGCGTACAACCGCTATCCCCATTTGCCTTGGGCCCTATGGGAAAACAGGAAATATCATAATTGCGGTCCGGGGCGCGCGCGCACAATGATAATTTTCACACCCGAGTAAGCTCTTTTATAGGTCAACATTTTGGAAAAAAAATTGGCTTGCTGCCCACAGCAGGAGCTGAGAACCATGCATTCGGAGGTTTTCACACCCCACCCACTAATGCCCTCAAAGTTTGAGAAAACGCGACCTTCGCGAAAAGCCCCGGAACCTATTGCAAAGTGATGAGCAGTGCCCAGGAGCACCTCTCAGTCATTTGCGCAAAATTCCTTCGGCTACAAGTGGCTCAAATAAGGGCGTGAAAATTGTGCCGAAAGCCCTTTCAGGGGCTATTGCTCGGCACTCGGGGGACGGAAAATTTTACGCAATGCCTCACAATGAAGCACTGGTCGGGGGCTAACTTCTGGCACCAGTTTCGAGCCCGTCCGTGAAAGTGACCCGCGCAAGTTTTAGGCCGGTTCGGCTACTGTGGCCTAATGGGGCCTAATGGGAAGATCTTCTAATGCTCATAACTTTTTAATTTCCCGATGGAACGCTTTGAAATTTTCACCATTTGTAGACGGCCTCCCGTACTACAAACTGATGCCCGTGTGGGCATGATGAAAATGGTAGTTCGCAAGACGGAAGCGCGTAAAGCTTCGGGGCGGCGGACTTCCACACCCCGATAACTCGGTATCGAAACATTGTTGCGGGCGGGTGCGCATGGCAATACCTGCGCCTCTGTGGGCCCTATCCGCGTGCAAAATCTAAAAGCGGTCAGAGCCTTAGAAAGCGCGTACAACCGCTATCCCCATTTGCCTTGGGCCCTATGGGAAAACAGGAAATATCATAATTGCGGTCCGGGGCGGGCGCGCACAATGATAATTTTCACACCCGAGTAAGCTCTTTTATAGGTCAACATTTTGGAAAAAAAATTGGCTTGCTGCCCACAGCAGGAGCTGAGAACCATGCATTCGGAGGTTTTCACACCCCACCCACTAATGCCCTCAAAGTTTGAGAAAACGCGACCTTCGCGAAAAGCCCCGGAACCTATTGCAAAGTGATGAGCAGTGCCCAGGAGCACCTCTCAGTCATTTGCGCAAAATTCCTTCGGCTACAAGTGGCTCAAATAAGGGCGTGAAAATTGTGCCGAAAGCCCTTTCAGGGGCTATTGCTCGGCACTCGGGGGACGGAAAATTTTACGCAATGCCTCACAATGAAGCACTGGTCGGGGGCTAACTTCTGGCACCAGTTTCGAGCCCGTCCGTGAAAGTGACCCGCGCAAGTTTTAGGCCGGTTCGGCTAATGTGGCCTAATGGGGCCTAATGGGAAGATCTTCTAATGCTCATAACTTTTTAATTTCCCGATGGAACGCTTTGAAATTTTCACCATTTGTAGACGGCCTCCCGTACTACAAACTGATGCCCGTGTGGGCATGATGAAAATGGTAGTTCGCGAGACGGAAGCGCGTAAAGCTTCGGGGCGGCGGACTTCCACACCCCGATAACTCGGTATCGAAACATTGTTGCGGGCGGGTGCGCATGGCAATACCTGCGCCTCTGTGGGCCCTATCCGAGTGCAAAATCTAAAAGCGGTCAGAGCCTTAGAAAGCGCGTACAACCGCTATCCCCATTTGCCTTTGGCCCTATGGGAAAACAGGAAATATCATAATTGCGGTCCGGGGCGCGCGCGCACAATGATAATTTTCACACCCGAGTAAGCTCTTTTATAGGTCAACATTTTGGAAAAAAAATTGGCTTGCTGCCCACAGCAGGAGCTGAGAACCATGCATTCGGAGGTTTTCACACCCCACCCACTAATGCCCTCAAAGTTTGAGAAAACGCGACCTTCGCGAAAAGCCCCGGAACCTATTGCAAAGTGATGAGCAGTGCCCAGGAGCACCTCTCAGTCATTTGCGCAAAATTCCTTCAGCTACAAGTGGCTCAAATAAGGGCGTGAAAATTGTGCCGAAAGCCCTTTCAGGGGCTATTGCTCGGCACTCGGGGGACGGAAAATTTTACGCAATGCCTCACAATGAAGCACTGGTCGGGGGCTAACTTCTGGCACCAGTTTCGAGCCCGTCCGTGAAAGTGACCCGCGCAAGTTTTAGGCCGGTTCGGCTACTGTGGCCTAATGGGGCCTAATGGGAAGATCTTCTAATGCTCATAACTTTTTAATTTCCCGATGGAACGCTTTGAAATTTTCACCATTTGTAGACGGCCTCCCGTACTACAAACTGATGCCCGTGTGGGCATGATGAAAATGGTAGTTCGCGAGACAGAAGCGCGTAAAGCTTCGGGGCGGCGGACTTCCACACCCCGATAACTCGGTATCGAAACATTGTTGCGGGCGGGTGCGCATGGCAATACCTGCGCCTCTGTGGGCCCTATCCGCGTGCAAAATCTAAAAGCGGTCAGAGCCTTAGAAAGCGCGTACAACCGCTATCCCCATTTCCCTTGGGCCCTATGGGAAAACAGGAAATATCATAATTGCGGTCCGGGGCGCGCGCGCACAATGATAATTTTCACACCCGAGTAAGCTCTTTTATAGGTCAACATTTTGGAAAAAAAATTGGCTTGCTGCCCACAGCAGGAGCTGAGAACCATGCATTCGGAGGTTTTCACACCCCACCCACTAATGCCCTCAAAGTTTGAGAAAACGCGACCTTCGCGAAAAGCCCCGGAACCTATTGCAAAGTGATGAGCAGTGCCCAGGAGCACCTCTCAGTCATTTGCGCAAAATTCCTTCGGCTACAAGTGGCTCAAATAAGGGCGTGAAAATTGTGCCGAAAGCCCTTTCAGGGGCTATTGCTCGGCACTCGGGGGACGGAAAATTTTACGCAATGCCTCACAATGAAGCACTGGTCGGGGGCTAACTTCTGGCACCAGTTTCGAGCCCGTCCGTGAAAGTGACCCGCGCAAGTTTTAGGCCGGTTCGGCTACTGTGGCCTAATGGGGCCTAATGGGAAGATCTTCTAATGCTCATAACTTTTTAATTTCCCGATGGAACGCTTTGAAATTTTCACCATTTGTAGACGGCCTCCCGTACTACAAACTGATGCCCGTGTGGGCATGATGAAAATGGTAGTTCGCGAGACGGAAGCGCGTAAAGCTTCGGGGCGGCGGACTTCCACACCCCGATAACTCGGTATCGAAACATTGTTGCGGGCGGGTGCGCATGGCAATACCTGCGCCTCTGTGGGCCCTATCCGCGTGCAAAATCTAAAAGCGGTCAGAGCCTTAGAAAGCGCGTACAACCGCTATCCCCATTTGCCTTGGGCCCTATGGGAAAACAGGAAATATCATAATTGCGGTCCGGGGCGCGCGCGCACAATGATAATTTTCACACCCGAGTAAGCTCTTTTATAGGTCAACATTTTGGAAAAAAAATTGGCTTGCTGCCCACAGCAGGAGCTGAGAACCATGCATTCGGAGGTTTTCACACCCCACCCACTAATGCCCTCAAAGTTTGAGAAAACGCGACCTTCGCGAAAAGCCCCGGAACCTATTGCAAAGTGATGAGCAGTGCCCAGGAGCACCTCTCAGTCATTTGCGCAAAATTCCTTCGGCTACAAGTGGCTCAAATAAGGGCGTGAAAATTGTGCCGAAAGCCCTTTCAGGGGCTATTGCTCGGCACTCGGGGGACGGAAAATTTTACGCAATGCCTCACAATGAAGCACTGGTCGGGGGCTAACTTCTGGCACCAGTTTCGAGCCCGTCCGTGAAAGTGACCCGCGCAAGTTTTAGGCCGGTTCGGCTACTGTGGCCTAATGGGGCCAAATGGGAAGATCTTCTAATGCTCATAACTTTTTAATTTCCCGATGGAACGCTTTGAAATTTTCACCATTTGTAGACGGCCTCCCGTACTACAAACTGATGCCCGTGTGGGCATGATGAAAATGGTAGTTCGCGAGACGGAAGCGCGTAAAGCTTCGGGGCGGCGGACTTCCACACCCCGATAACTCGGTATCGAAACATTGTTGCGGGCGGGTGCGCATGGCAATACCTGCGCCTCTGTGGGCCCTATCCGCGTGCAAAATCTAAAAGCGGTCAGAGCCTTAGAAAGCGCGTACAACCGCTATCCCCATTTGCCTTGGGCCCTATGGGAAAACAGGAAATATCATAATTGCGGTCCGGGGCGCGCGCGCACAATGATAATTTTCACACCCGAGTAAGCTCTTTTATAGGTCAACATTTTGGAAAAAAAATTGGCTTGCTGCCCACAGCAGGAGCTGAGAACCATGCATTCGGAGGTTTTCACACCCCACCCACTAATGCCCTCAAAGTTTGAGAAAACGCGACCTTCGCGAAAAGCCCCGGAACCTATTGCAAAGTGATGAGCAGTGCCCAGGAGCACCTCTCAGTCATTTGCGCAAAATTCCTTCGGCTACAAGTGGCTCAAATAAGGGCGTGAAAATTGTGCCGAAAGCCCTTTCAGGGGCTATTGCTCGGCACTCGGGGGACGGAAAATTTTACGCAATGCCTCACAATGAAGCACTGGTCGGGGGCTAACTTCTGGCACCAGTTTCGAGCCCGTCCGTGAAAGTGACCCGCGCAAGTTTTAGGCCGGTTCGGCTACTGTGGCCTAATGGGGCCTAATGGGAAGATCTTCTAATGCTCATAACTTTTTAATTTCCCGATGGAACGCTTTGAAATTTTCACCATTTGTAGACGGCCTCCCGTACTACAAACTGATGCCCGTGTGGGCATGATGAAAATGGTAGTTCGCGAGACGGAAGCGCGTAAAGCTTCGGGGCGGCGGACTTCCACACCCCGATAACTCGGTATCGAAACATTGTTGCGGGCGGGTGCGCATGGCAATACCTGCGCCTCTGTGGGCCCTATCCGCGTGCAAAATCTAAAAGCGGTCAGAGCCTTAGAAAGCGCGTACAACCGCTATCCCCATTTGCCTTGGGCCCTATGGGAAAACAGGAAATATCATAATTGCGGTCCGGGGCGCGCGCGCACAATGATAATTTTCACACCCGAGTAAGCTCTTTTATAGGTCAACATTTTGGAAAAAAAATTGGCTTGCTGCCCACAGCAGGAGCTGAGAACCATGCATTCGGAGGTTTTCACACCCCACCCACTAATGCCCTCAAAGTTTGAGAAAACGCGACCTTCGCGAAAAGCCCCGGAACCTATTGCAAAGTGATGAGCAGTGCCCAGGAGCACCTCTCAGTCATTTGCGCAAAATTCCTTCGGCTACAAGTGGCTCAAATAAGGGCGTGAAAATTGTGCCGAAAGCCCTTTCAGGGGCTATTGCTCGGCACTCGGGGGACGGAAAATTTTACGCAATGCCTCACAATGAAGCACTGGTCGGGGGCTAACTTCTGGCACCAGTTTCGAGCCCGTCCGTGAAAGTGACCCGCGCAAGTTTTAGGCCGGTTCGGCTACTGTGGCCTAATGGGGCCTAATGGGAAGATCTTCTAATGCTCATAACTTTTTAATTTCCCGATGGAACGCTTTGAAATTTTCACCATTTGTAGACGGCCTCCCGTACTACAAACTGATGCCCGTGTGGGCATGATGAAAATGGTAGTTCGCGAGACGGAAGCGCGTAAAGCTTCGGGGCGGCGGACTTCCACACCCCGATAACTCGGTATCGAAACATTGTTGCGGGCGGGTGCGCATGGCAATACCTGCGCCTCTGTGGGCCCTATCCGCGTGCAAAATCTAAAAGCGGTCAGAGCCTTAGAAAGCGCGTACAACCGCTATCCCCATTTGCCTTGGGCCCTATGGGAAAACAGGAAATATCATAATTGCGGTCCGGGGCGCGCGCGCACAATGATAATTTTCACACCCGAGTAAGCTCTTTTATAGGTCAACATTTTGGAAAAAAAATTGGCTTGCTGCCCACAGCAGGAGCTGAGAACCATGCATTCGGAGGTTTTCACACCCCACCCACTAATGCCCTCAAAGTTTGAGAAAACGCGACCTTCGCGAAAAGCCCCGGAACCTATTGCAAAGTGATGAGCAGTGCCCAGGAGCACCTCTCAGTCATTTGCGCAAAATTCCTTCGGCTACAAGTGGCTCAAATAAGGGCGTGAAAATTGTGCCGAAAGCCCTTTCAGGGGCTATTGCTCGGCACTCGGGGGACGGAAAATTTTACGCAATGCCTCACAATGAAGCACTGGTCGGGGGCTAACTTCTGGCACCAGTTTCGAGCCCGTCCGTGAAAGTGACCCGCGCAAGTTTTAGGCCGGTTCGGCTACTGTGGCCTAATGGGGCCTAATGGGAAGATCTTCTAATGCTCATAACTTTTTAATTTCCCGATGGAACGCTTTGAAATTTTCACCATTTGTAGACGGCCTCCCGTACTACAAACTGATGCCCGTGTGGGCATGATGAAAATGGTAGTTCGCGAGACGGAAGCGCGTAAAGCTTCGGGGCGGCGGACTTCCACACCCCGATAACTCGGTATCGAAACATTGTTGCGGGCGGGTGCGCATGGCAATACCTGCGCCTCTGTGGGCCCTATCCGCGTGCAAAATCTAAAAGCGGTCAGAGCCTTAGAAAGCGCGTACAACCGCTATCCCCATTTGCCTTGGGCCCTATGGGAAAACAGGAAATATCATAATTGCGGTCCGGGGCGCGCGCGCACAATGATAATTTTCACACCCGAGTAAGCTCTTTTATAGGTCAACATTTTGGAAAAAAAATTGGCTTGCTGCCCACAGCAGGAGCTGAGAACCATGCATTCGGAGGTTTTCACACCCCACCCACTAATGCCCTCAAAGTTTGAGAAAACGCGACCTTCGCAAAAAGCCCCGGAACCTATTGCAAAGTGATGAGCAGTGCCCAGGAGCACCTCTCAGTCATTTGCGCAAAATTCCTTCGGCTACAAGTGGCTCAAATAAGGGCGTGAAAATTGTGCCGAAAGCCCTTTCAGGGGCTATTGCTCGGCACTCGGGGGACGGAAAATTTTACGCAATGCCTCACAATGAAGCACTGGTCGGGGGCTAACTTCTGGCACCAGTTTCGAGCCCGTCCGTGAAAGTGACCCGCGCAAGTTTTAGGCCGGTTCGGCTACTGTGGCCTAATGGGGCCTAATGGGAAGATCTTCTAATGCTCATAACTTTTTAATTTCCCGATGGAACGCTTTGAAATTTTCACCATTTGTAGACGGCCTCCCGTACTACAAACTGATGCCCGTGTGGGCATGATGAAAATGGTAGTTCGCGAGACGGAAGCGCGTAAAGCTTCGGGGCGGCGGACTTCCACACCCCGATAACTCGGTATCGAAACATTGTTGCGGGCGGGTGCGCATGGCAATACCTGCGCCTCTGTGGGCCCTATCCGCGTGCAAAATCTAAAAGCGGTCAGAGCCTTAGAAAGCGCGTACAACCGCTATCCCCATTTGCCTTGGGCCCTATGGGAAAACAGGAAATATCATAATTGCGGTCCGGGGCGCGCGCGCACAATGATAATTTTCACACCCGAGTAAGCTCTTTTATAGGTCAACATTTTGGAAAAAAAATTGGCTTGCTGCCCACAGCAGGAGCTGAGAACCATGCATTCGGAGGTTTTCACACCCCACCCACTAATGCCCTCAAAGTTTGAGAAAACGCGACCTTCGCGAAAAGCCCCGGAACCTATTGCAAAGTGATGAGCAGTGCCCAGGAGCACCTCTCAGTCATTTGCGCAAAATTCCTTCGGCTACAAGTGGCTCAAATAAGGGCGTGAAAATTGTGCCGAAAGCCCTTTCAGGGGCTATTGCTCGGCACTCGGGGGACGGAAAATTTTACGCAATGCCTCACAATGAAGCACTGGTCGGGGGCTAACTTCTGGCACCAGTTTCGAGCCCGTCCGTGAAAGTGACCCGCGCAAGTTTTAGGCCGGTTCGGCTACTGTGGCCTAATGGGGCCTAATGGGAAGATCTTCTAATGCTCATAACTTTTTAATTTCCCGATGGAACGCTTTGAAATTTTCACCATTTGTAGACGGCCTCCCGTACTACAAACTGATGCCCGTGTGGGCATGATGAAAATGGTAGTTCGCGAGACGGAAGCGCGTAAAGCTTCGGGGCGGCGGACTTCCACACCCCGATAACTCGGTATCGAAACATTGTTGCGGGCGGGTGCGCATGGCAATACCTGCGCCTCTGTGGGCCCTATCCGCGTGCAAAATCTAAAAGCGGTCAGAGCCTTAGAAAGCGCGTACAACCGCTATCCCCATTTGCCTTGGGCCCTATGGGAAAACAGGAAATATCATAATTGCGGTCCGGGGCGCGCGCGCACAATGATAATTTTCACACCCGAGTAAGCTCTTTTATAGGTCAACATTTTGGAAAAAAAATTGGCTTGCTGCCCACAGCAGGAGCTGAGAACCATGCATTCGGAGGTTTTCACACCCCACCCACTAATGCCCTCAAAGTTTGAGAAAACGCGACCTTCGCGAAAAGCCCCGGAACCTATTGCAAAGTGATGAGCAGTGCCCAGGAGCACCTCTCAGTCATTTGCGCAAAATTCCTTCGGCTACAAGTGGCTCAAATAAGGGCGTGAAAATTGTGCCGAAAGCCCTTTCAGGGGCTATTGCTCGGCACTCGGGGGACGGAAAATTTTACGCAATGCCTCACAATGAAGCACTGGTCGGGGGCTAACTTCTGGCACCAGTTTCGAGCCCGTCCGTGAAAGTGACCCGCGCAAGTTTTAGGCCGGTTCGGCTACTGTGGCCTAATGGGGCCTAATGGGAAGATCTTCTAATGCTCATAACTTTTTAATTTCCCGATGGAACGCTTTGAAATTTTCACCATTTGTAGACGGCCTCCCGTACTACAAACTGATGCCCGTGTGGGCATGATGAAAATGGTAGTTCGCGAGACGGAAGCGCGTAAAGCTTCGGGGCGGCGGACTTCCACACCCCGATAACTCGGTATCGAAACATTGTTGCGGGCGGGTGCGCATGGCAATACCTGCGCCTCTGTGGGCCCTATCCGCGTGCAAAATCTAAAAGCGGTCAGAGCCTTAGAAAGCGCGTACAACCGCTATCCCCATTTGCCTTGGGCCCTATGGGAAAACAGGAAATATCATAATTGCGGTCCGGGGCGCGCGCGCACAATGATAATTTTCACACCCGAGTAAGCTCTTTTATAGGTCAACATTTTGGAAAAAAAATTGGCTTGCTGCCCACAGCAGGAGCTGAGAACCATGCATTCGGAGGTTTTCACACCCCACCCACTAATGCCCTCAAAGTTTGAGAAAACGCGACCTTCGCGAAAAGCCCCGGAACCTATTGCAAAGTGATGAGCAGTGCCCAGGAGCACCTCTCAGTCATTTGCGCAAAATTCCTTCGGCTACAAGTGGCTCAAATAAGGGCGTGAAAATTGTGCCGAAAGCCCTTTCAGGGGCTATTGCTCGGCACTCGGGGGACGGAAAATTTTACGCAATGCCTCACAATGAAGCACTGGTCGGGGGCTAACTTCTGGCACCAGTTTCGAGCCCGTCCGTGAAAGTGACCCGCGCAAGTTTTAGGCCGGTTCGGCTACTGTGGCCTAATGGGGCCTAATGGGAAGATCTTCTAATGCTCATAACTTTTTAATTTCCCGATGGAACGCTTTGAAATTTTCACCATTTGTAGACGGCCTCCCGTACTACAAACTGATGCCCGTGTGGGCATGATGAAAATGGTAGTTCGCGAGACGGAAGCGCGTAAAGCTTCGGGGCGGCGGACTTCCACACCCCGATAACTCGGTATCGAAACATTGTTGCGGGCGGGTGCGCATGGCAATACCTGCGCCTCTGTGGGCCCTATCCGCGTGCAAAATCTAAAAGCGGTCAGAGCCTTAGAAAGCGCGTACAACCGCTATCCCCATTTGCCTTGGGCCCTATGGGAAAACAGGAAATATCATAATTGCGGTCCGGGGCGCGCGCGCACAATGATAATTTTCACACCCGAGTAAGCTCTTTTATAGGTCAACATTTTGGAAAAAAAATTGGCTTGCTGCCCACAGCAGGAGCTGAGAACCATGCATTCGGAGGTTTTCACACCCCACCCACTAATGCCCTCAAAGTTTGAGAAAACGCGACCTTCGCGAAAAGCCCCGGAACCTATTGCAAAGTGATGAGCAGTGCCCAGGAGCACCTCTCAGTCATTTGCGCAAAATTCCTTCGGCTACAAGTGGCTCAAATAAGGGCGTGAAAATTGTGCCGAAAGCCCTTTCAGGGGCTATTGCTCGGCACTCGGGGGACGGAAAATTTTACGCAATGCCTCACAATGAAGCACTGGTCGGGGGCTAACTTCTGGCACCAGTTTCGAGCCCGTCCGTGAAAGTGACCCGCGCAAGTTTTAGGCCGGTTCGGCTACTGTGGCCTAATGGGGCCTAATGGGAAGATCTTCTAATGCTCATAACTTTTTAATTTCCCGATGGAACGCTTTGAAATTTTCACCATTTGTAGACGGCCTCCCGTACTACAAACTGATGCCCGTGTGGGCATGATGAAAATGGTAGTTCGCGAGACGGAAGCGCGTAAAGCTTCGGGGCGGCGGACTTCCACACCCCGATAACTCGGTATCGAAACATTGTTGCGGGCGGGTGCGCATGGCAATACCTGCGCCTCTGTGGGCCCTATCCGCGTGCAAAATCTAAAAGCGGTCAGAGCCTTAGAAAGCGCGTACAACCGCTATCCCCATTTGCCTTGGGCCCTATGGGAAAACAGGAAATATCATAATTGCGGTCCGGGGCGCGCGCGCACAATGATAATTTTCACACCCGAGTAAGCTCTTTTATAGGTCAACATTTTGGAAAAAAAATTGGCTTGCTGCCCACAGCAGGAGCTGAGAACCATGCATTCGGAGGTTTTCACACCCCACCCACTAATGCCCTCAAAGTTTGAGAAAACGCGACCTTCGCGAAAAGCCCCGGAACCTATTGCAAAGTGATGAGCAGTGCCCAGGAGCACCTCTCAGTCATTTGCGCAAAATTCCTTCGGCTACAAGTGGCTCAAATAAGGGCGTGAAAATTGTGCCGAAAGCCCTTTCAGGGGCTATTGCTCGGCACTCGGGGGACGGAAAATTTTACGCAATGCCTCACAATGAAGCACTGGTCGGGGGCTAACTTCTGGCACCAGTTTCGAGCCCGTCCGTGAAAGTGACCCGCGCAAGTTTTAGGCCGGTTCGGCTACTGTGGCCTAATGGGGCCTAATGGGAAGATCTTCTAATGCTCATAACTTTTTAATTTCCCGATGGAACGCTTTGAAATTTTCACCATTTGTAGACGGCCTCCCGTACTACAAACTGATGCCCGTGTGGGCATGATGAAAATGGTAGTTCGCGAGACGGAAGCGCGTAAAGCTTCGGGGCGGCGGACTTCCACACCCCGATAACTCGGTATCGAAACATTGTTGCGGGCGGGTGCGCATGGCAATACCTGCGCCTCTGTGGGCCCTATCCGCGTGCAAAATCTAAAAGCGGTCAGAGCCTTAGAAAGCGCGTACAACCGCTATCCCCATTTGCCTTGGGCCCTATGGGAAAACAGGAAATATCATAATTGCGGTCCGGGGCGCGCGCGCACAATGATAATTTTCACACCCGAGTAAGCTCTTTTATAGGTCAACATTTTGGAAAAAAAATTGGCTTGCTGCCCACAGCAGGAGCTGAGAACCATGCATTCGGAGGTTTTCACACCCCACCCACTAATGCCCTCAAAGTTTGAGAAAACGCGACCTTCGCGAAAAGCCCCGGAACCTATTGCAAAGTGATGAGCAGTGCCCAGGAGCACCTCTCAGTCATTTGCGCAAAATTCCTTCGGCTACAAGTGGCTCAAATAAGGGCGTGAAAATTGTGCCGAAAGCCCTTTCAGGGGCTATTGCTCGGCACTCGGGGGACGGAAAATTTTACGCAATGCCTCACAATGAAGCACTGGTCGGGGGCTAACTTCTGGCACCAGTTTCGAGCCCGTCCGTGAAAGTGACCCGCGCAAGTTTTAGGCCGGTTCGGCTACTGTGGCCTAATGGGGCCTAATGGGAAGATCTTCTAATGCTCATAACTTTTTAATTTCCCGATGGAACGCTTTGAAATTTTCACCATTTGTAGACGGCCTCCCGTACTACAAACTGATGCCCGTGTGGGCATGATGAAAATGGTAGTTCGCGAGACGGAAGCGCGTAAAGCTTCGGGGCGGCGGACTTCCACACCCCGATAACTCGGTATCGAAACATTGTTGCGGGCGGGTGCGCATGGCAATACCTGCGCCTCTGTGGGCCCTATCCGCGTGCAAAATCTAAAAGCGGTCAGAGCCTTAGAAAGCGCGTACAACCGCTATCCCCATTTGCCTTGGGCCCTATGGGAAAACAGGAAATATCATAATTGCGGTCCGGGGCGCGCGCGCACAATGATAATTTTCACACCCGAGTAAGCTCTTTTATAGGTCAACATTTTGGAAAAAAAATTGGCTTGCTGCCCACAGCAGGAGCTGAGAACCATGCATTCGGAGGTTTTCACACCCCACCCACTAATGCCCTCAAAGTTTGAGAAAACGCGACCTTCGCGAAAAGCCCCGGAACCTATTGCAAAGTGATGAGCAGTGCCCAGGAGCACCTCTCAGTCATTTGCGCAAAATTCCTTCGGCTACAAGTGGCTCAAATAAGGGCGTGAAAATTGTGCCGAAAGCCCTTTCAGGGGCTATTGCTCGGCACTCGGGGGACGGAAAATTTTACGCAATGCCTCACAATGAAGCACTGGTCGGGGGCTAACTTCTGGCACCAGTTTCGAGCCCGTCCGTGAAAGTGACCCGCGCAAGTTTTAGGCCGGTTCGGCTACTGTGGCCTAATGGGGCCTAATGGGAAGATCTTCTAATGCTCATAACTTTTTAATTTCCCGATGGAACGCTTTGAAATTTTCACCATTTGTAGACGGCCTCCCGTACTACAAACTGATGCCCGTGTGGGCATGATGAAAATGGTAGTTCGCGAGACGGAAGCGCGTAAAGCTTCGGGGCGGCGGACTTCCACACCCCGATAACTCGGTATCGAAACATTGTTGCGGGCGGGTGCGCATGGCAATACCTGCGCCTCTGTGGGCCCTATCCGCGTGCAAAATCTAAAAGCGGTCAGAGCCTTAGAAAGCGCGTACAACCGCTATCCCCATTTGCCTTGGGCCCTATGGGAAAACAGGAAATATCATAATTGTGGTCCGGGGCGCGCGCGCACAATGATAATTTTCACACCCGAGTAAGCTCTTTTATAGGTCAACATTTTGGAAAAAAAATTGGCTTGCTGCCCACAGCAGGAGCTGAGAACCATGCATTCGGAGGTTTTCACACCCCACCCACTAATGCCCTCAAAGTTTGAGAAAACGCGACCTTCGCGAAAAGCCCCGGAACCTATTGCAAAGTGATGAGCAGTGCCCAGGAGCACCTCTCAGTCATTTGCGCAAAATTCCTTCGGCTACAAGTGGCTCAAATAAGGGCGTGAAAATTGTGCCGAAAGCCCTTTCAGGGGCTATTGCTCGGCACTCGGGGGACGGAAAATTTTACGCAATGCCTCACAATGAAGCACTGGTCGGGGGCTAACTTCTGGCACCAGTTTCGAGCCCGTCCGTGAAAGTGACCCGCGCAAGTTTTAGGCCGGTTCGGCTACTGTGGCCTAATGGGGCCTAATGGGAAGATCTTCTAATGCTCATAACTTTTTAATTTCCCGATGGAACGCTTTGAAATTTTCACCATTTGTAGACGGCCTCCCGTACTACAAACTGATGCCCGTGTGGGCATGATGAAAATGGTAGTTCGCGAGACGGAAGCGCGTAAAGCTTCGGGGCGGCGGACTTCCACACCCCGATAACTCGGTATCGAAACATTATTGCGGGCGGGTGCGCATGGCAATACCTGCGCCTCTGTGGGCCCTATCCGCGTGCAAAATCTAAAAGCGGTCAGAGCCTTAGAAAGCGCGTACAACCGCTATCCCCATTTGCCTTGGGCCCTATGGGAAAACAGGAAATATCATAATTGCGGTCCGGGGCGCGCGCGCACAATGATAATTTTCACACCCGAGTAAGCTCTTTTATAGGTCAACATTTTGGAAAAAAAATTGGCTTGCTGCCCACAGCAGGAGCTGAGAACCATGCATTCGGAGGTTTTCACACCCCACCCACTAATGCCCTCAAAGTTTGAGAAAACGCGACCTTCGCGAAAAGCCCCGGAACCTATTGCAAAGTGATGAGCAGTGCCCAGGAGCACCTCTCAGTCATTTGCGCAAAATTCCTTCGGCTACAAGTGGCTCAAATAAGGGCGTGAAAATTGTGCCGAAAGCCCTTTCAGGGGCTATTGCTCGGCACTCGGGGGACGGAAAATTTTACGCAATGCCTCACAATGAAGCACTGGTCGGGGGCTAACTTCTGGCACCAGTTTCGAGCCCGTCCGTGAAAGTGACCCGCGCAAGTTTTAGGCCGGTTCGGCTACTGTGGCCTAATGGGGCCTAATGGGAAGATCTTCTAATGCTCATAACTTTTTAATTTCCCGATGGAACGCTTTGAAATTTTCACCATTTGTAAACGGCCTCCCGTACTACAAACTGATGCCCGTGTGGGCATGATGAAAATGGTAGTTCGCGAGACGGAAGCGCGTAAAGCTTCGGGGCGGCGGACTTCCACACCCCGATAACTCGGTATCGAAACATTGTTGCGGGCGGGTGCGCATGGCAATACCTGCGCCTCTGTGGGCCCTATCCGCGTGCAAAATCTAAAAGCGGTCAGAGCCTTAGAAAGCGCGTACAACCGCTATCCCCATTTGCCTTGGGCCCTATGGGAAAACAGGAAATATCATAATTGCGGTCCGGGGCGCGCGCGCACAATGATAATTTTCACACCCGAGTAAGCTCTTTTATAGGTCAACATTTTGGAAAAAAAATTGGCTTGCTGCCCACAGCAGGAGCTGAGAACCATGCATTCGGAGGTTTTCACACCCCACCCACTAATGCCCTCAAAGTTTGAGAAAACGCGACCTTCGCGAAAAGCCCCGGAACCTATTGCAAAGTGATGAGCAGTGCCCAGGAGCACCTCTCAGTCATTTGCGCAAAATTCCTTCGGCTACAAGTGGCTCAAATAAGGACGTGAAAATTGTGCCGAAAGCCCTTTCAGGGGCTATTGCTCGGCACTCGGGGGACGGAAAATTTTACGCAATGCCTCACAATGAAGCACTGGTCGGGGGCTAACTTCTGGCACCAGTTTCGAGCCCGTCCGTGAAAGTGACCCGCGCAAGTTTTAGGCCGGTTCGGCTACTGTGGCCTAATGGGGCCTAATGGGAAGATCTTCTAATGCTCATAACTTTTTAATTTCCCGATGGAACGCTTTGAAATTTTCACCATTTGTAGACGGCCTCCCGTACTACAAACTGATGCCCGTGTGGGCATGATGAAAATGGTAGTTCGCGAGACGGAAGCGCGTAAAGCTTCGGGGCGGCGGACTTCCACACCCCGATAACTCGGTATCGAAACATTGTTGCGGGCGGGTGCGCATGGCAATACCTGCGCCTCTGTGGGCCCTATCCGCGTGCAAAATCTAAAAGCGGTCAGAGCCTTAGAAAGCGCGTACAACCGCTATCCCCATTTGCCTTGGGCCCTATGGGAAAACAGGAAATATCATAATTGCGGTCCGGGGCGCGCGCGCACAATGATAATTTTCACACCCGAGTAAGCTCTTTTATAGGTCAACATTTTGGAAAAAAAATTGGCTTGCTGCCCACAGCAGGAGCTGAGAACCATGCATTCGGAGGTTTTCACACCCCACCCACTAATGCCCTCAAAGTTTGAGAAAACGCGACCTTCGCGAAAAGCCCCGGAACCTATTGCAAAGTGATGAGCAGTGCCCAGGAGCACCTCTCAGTCATTTGCGCAAAATTCCTTCGGCTACAAGTGGCTCAAATAAGGGCGTGAAAATTGTGCAGAAAGCCCTTTCAGGGGCTATTGCTCGGCACTCGGGGGACGGAAAATTTTACGCAATGCCTCACAATGAAGCACTGGTCGGGGGCTAACTTCTGGCACCAGTTTCGAGCCCGTCCGTGAAAGTGACCCGCGCAAGTTTTAGGCCGGTTCGGCTACTGTGGCCTAATGGGGCCTAATGGGAAGATCTTCTAATGCTCATAACTTTTTAATTTCCCGATGGAACGCTTTGAAATTTTCACCATTTGTAGACGGCCTCCCGTACTACAAACTGATGCCCGTGTGGGCATGATGAAAATGGTAGTTCGCGAGACGGAAGCGCGTAAAGCTTCGGGGCGGCGGACTTCCACACCCCGATAACTCGGTATCGAAACATTGTTGCGGGCGGGTGCGCATGGCAATACCTGCGCCTCTGTGGGCCCTATCCGCGTGCAAAATCTAAAAGCGGTCAGAGCCTTAGAAAGCGCGTACAACCGCTATCCCCATTTGCCTTGGGCCCTATGGGAAAACAGGAAATATCATAATTGCGGTCCGGGGCGCGCGCGCACAATGATAATTTTCACACCCGAGTAAGCTCTTTTATAGGTCAACATTTTGGAAAAAAAATTGGCTTGCTGCCCACAGCAGGAGCTGAGAACCATGCATTCGGAGGTTTTCACACCCCACCCACTAATGCCCTCAAAGTTTGAGAAAACGCGACCTTCGCGAAAAGCCCCGGAACCTATTGCAAAGTGATGAGCAGTGCCCAGGAGCACCTCTCAGTCATTTGCGCAAAATTCCTTCGGCTACAAGTGGCTCAAATAAGGGCGTGAAAATTGTGCCGAAAGCCCTTTCAGGGGCTATTGCTCGGCACTCGGGGGACGGAAAATTTTACGCAATGCCTCACAATGAAGCACTGGTCGGGGGCTAACTTCTGGCACCAGTTTCGAGCCCGTCCGTGAAAGTGACTCGCGCAAGTTTTAGGCCGGTTCGGCTACTGTGGCCTAATGGGGCCTAATGGGAAGATCTTCTAATGCTCATAACTTTTTAATTTCCCGATGGAACGCTTTGAAATTTTCACCATTTGTAGACGGCCTCCCGTACTACAAACTGATGCCCGTGTGGGCATGATGAAAATGGTAGTTCGCGAGACGGAAGCGCGTAAAGCTTCGGGGCGGCGGACTTCCACACCCCGATAACTCGGTATCGAAACATTGTTGCGGGCGGGTGCGCATGGCAATACCTGCGCCTCTGTGGGCCCTATCCGCGTGCAAAATCTAAAAGCGGTCAGAGCCTTAGAAAGCGCGTACAACCGCTATCCCCATTTGCCTTGGGCCCTATGGGAAAACAGGAAATATCATAATTGCGGTCCGGGGCGCGCGCGCACAATGATAATTTTCACACCCGAGTAAGCTCTTTTATAGGTCAACATTTTGGAAAAAAAATTGGCTTGCTGCCCACAGCAGGAGCTGAGAACCATGCATTCGGAGGTTTTCACACCCCACCCACTAATGCCCTCAAAGTTTGAGAAAACGCGACCTTCGCGAAAAGCCCCGGAACCTATTGCAAAGTGATGAGCAGTGCCCAGGAGCACCTCTCAGTCATTTGCGCAAAATTCCTTCGGCTACAAGTGGCTCAAATAAGGGCGTGAAAATTGTGCCGAAAGCCCTTTCAGGGGCTATTGCTCGGCACTCGGGGGACGGAAAATTTTACGCAATGCCTCACAATGAAGCACTGGTCGGGGGCTAACTTCTGGCACCAGTTTCGAGCCCGTCCGTGAAAGTGACCCGCGCAAGTTTTAGGCCGGTTCGGCTACTGTGGCCTAATGGGGCCTAATGGGAAGATCTTCTAATGCTCATAACTTTTTAATTTCCCGATGGAACGCTTTGAAATTTTCACCATTTGTAGACGGCCTCCCGTACTACAAACTGATGCCCGTGTGGGCATGATGAAAATGGTAGTTCGCGAGACGGAAGCGCGTAAAGCTTCGGGGCGGCGGACTTCCACACCCCGATAACTCGGTATCGAAACATTGTTGCGGGCGGGTGCGCATGGCAATACCTGCGCCTCTGTGGGCCCTATCCGCGTGCAAAATCTAAAAGCGGTCAGAGCCTTAGAAAGCGCGTACAACCGCTATCCCCATTTGCCTTGGGCCCTATGGGAAAACAGGAAATATCATAATTGCGGTCCGGGGCGCGCGCGCACAATGATAATTTTCACACCCGAGTAAGCTCTTTTATAGGTCAACATTTTGGAAAAAAAATTGGCTTGCTGCCCACAGCAGGAGCTGAGAACCATGCATTCGGAGGTTTTCACACCCCACCCACTAATGCCCTCAAAGTTTGAGAAAACGCGACCTTCGCGAAAAGCCCCGGAACCTATTGCAAAGTGATGAGCAGTGCCCAGGAGCACCTCTCAGTCATTTGCGCAAAATTCCTTCGGCTACAAGTGGCTCAAATAAGGGCGTGAAAATTGTGCCGAAAGCCCTTTCAGGGGCTATTGCTCGGCACTCGGGGGACGGAAAATTTTACGCAATGCCTCACAATGAAGCACTGGTCGGGGGCTAACTTCTGGCACCAGTTTCGAGCCCGTCCGTGAAAGTGACCCGCGCAAGTTTTAGGCCGGTTCGGCTACTGTGGCCTAATGGGGCCTAATGGGAAGATCTTCTAATGCTCATAACTTTTTAATTTCCCGATGGAACGCTTTGAAATTTTCACCATTTGTAGACGGCCTCCCGTACTACAAACTGATGCCCGTGTGGGCATGATGAAAATGGTAGTTCGCGAGACGGAAGCGCGTAAAGCTTCGGGGCGGCGGACTTCCACACCCCGATAACTCGGTATCGAAACATTGTTGCGGGCGGGTGCGCATGGCAATACCTGCGCCTCTGTGGGCCCTATCCGCGTGCAAAATCTAAAAGCGGTCAGAGCCTTAGAAAGCGCGTACAACCGCTATCCCCATTTGCCTTGGGCCCTATGGGAAAACAGGAAATATCATAATTGCGGTCCGGGGCGCGCGCGCACAATGATAATTTTCACACCCGAGTAAGCTCTTTTATAGGTCAACATTTTGGAAAAAAAATTGGCTTGCTGCCCACAGCAGGAGCTGAGAACCATGCATTCGGAGGTTTTCACACCCCACCCACTAATGCCCTCAAAGTTTGAGAAAACGCGACCTTCGCGAAAAGCCCCGGAACCTATTGCAAAGTGATGAGCAGTGCCCAGGAGCACCTCTCAGTCATTTGCGCAAAATTCCTTCGGCTACAAGTGGCTCAAATAAGGGCGTGAAAATTGTGCCGAAAGCCCTTTCAGGGGCTATTGCTCGGCACTCGGGGGACGGAAAATTTTACGCAATGCCTCACAATGAAGCACTGGTCGGGGGCTAACTTCTGGCACCAGTTTCGAGCCCGTCCGTGAAAGTGACCCGCGCAAGTTTTAGGCCGGTTCGGCTACTGTGGCCTAATGGGGCCTAATGGGAAGATCTTCTAATGCTCATAACTTTTTAATTTCCCGATGGAACGCTTTGAAATTTTCACCATTTGTAGACGGCCTCCCGTACTACAAACTGATGCCCGTGTGGGCATGATGAAAATGGTAGTTCGCGAGACGGAAGCGCGTAAAGCTTCGGGGCGGCGGACTTCCACACCCCGATAACTCGGTATCGAAACATTGTTGCGGGCGGGTGCGCATGGCAATACCTGCGCCTCTGTGGGCCCTATCCGCGTGCAAAATCTAAAAGCGGTCAGAGCCTTAGAAAGCGCGTACAACCGCTATCCCCATTTGCCTTGGGCCCTATGGGAAAACAGGAAATATCATAATTGCGGTCCGGGGCGCGCGCGCACAATGATAATTTTCACACCCGAGTAAGCTCTTTTATAGGTCAACATTTTGGAAAAAAAATTGGCTTGCTGCCCACAGCAGGAGCTGAGAACCATGCATTCGGAGGTTTTCACACCCCACCCACTAATGCCCTCAAAGTTTGAGAAAACGCGACCTTCGCGAAAAGCCCCGGAACCTATTGCAAAGTGATGAGCAGTGCCCAGGAGCACCTCTCAGTCATTTGCGCAAAATTCCTTCGGCTACAAGTGGCTCAAATAAGGGCGTGAAAATTGTGCCGAAAGCCCTTTCAGGGGCTATTGCTCGGCACTCGGGGGACGGAAAATTTTACGCAATGCCTCACAATGAAGCACTGGTCGGGGGCTAACTTCTGGCACCAGTTTCGAGCCCGTCCGTGAAAGTGACCCGCGCAAGTTTTAGGCCGGTTCGGCTACTGTGGCCTAATGGGGCCTAATGGGAAGATCTTCTAATGCTCATAACTTTTTAATTTCCCGATGGAACGCTTTGAAATTTTCACCATTTGTAGACGGCCTCCCGTACTACAAACTGATGCCCGTGTGGGCATGATGAAAATGGTAGTTCGCGAGACGGAAGCGCGTAAAGCTTCGGGGCGGCGGACTTCCACACCCCGATAACTCGGTATCGAAACATTGTTGCAAGCGGGTGCGCATGGCAATACCTGCGCCTCTGTGGGCCCTATCCGCGTGCAAAATCTAAAAGCGGTCAGAGCCTTAGAAAGCGCGTACAACCGCTATCCCCATTTGCCTTGGGCCCTATGGGAAAACAGGAAATATCATAATTGCGGTCCGGGGCGCGCGCGCACAATGATAATTTTCACACCCGAGTAAGCTCTTTTATAGGTCAACATTTTGGAAAAAAAATTGGCTTGCTGCCCACAGCAGGAGCTGAGAACCATGCATTCGGAGGTTTTCACACCCCACCCACTAATGCCCTCAAAGTTTGAGAAAACGCGACCTTCGCGAAAAGCCCCGGAACCTATTGCAAAGTGATGAGCAGTGCCCAGGAGCACCTCTCAGTCATTTGCGCAAAATTCCTTCGGCTACAAGTGGCTCAAATAAGGGCGTGAAAATTGTGCCGAAAGCCCTTTCAGGGGCTATTGCTCGGCACTCGGGGGACGGAAAATTTTACGCAATGCCTCACAATGAAGCACTGGTCGGGGGCTAACTTCTGGCACCAGTTTCGAGCCCGTCCGTGAAAGTGACCCGCGCAAGTTTTAGGCCGGTTCGGCTACTGTGGCCTAATGGGGCCTAATGGGAAGATCTTCTAATGCTCATAACTTTTTAATTTCCCGATGGAACGCTTTGAAATTTTCACCATTTGTAGACGGCCTCCCGTACTACAAACTGATGCCCGTGTGGGCATGATGAAAATGGTAGTTCGCGAGACGGAAGCGCGTAAAGCTTCGGGGCGGCGGACTTCCACACCCCGATAACTCGGTATCGAAACATTGTTGCGGGCGGGTGCGCATGGCAATACCTGCGCCTCTGTGGGCCCTATCCGCGTGCAAAATCTAAAAGCGGTCAGAGCCTTAGAAAGCGCGTACAACCGCTATCCCCATTTGCCTTGGGCCCTATGGGAAAACACGAAATATCATAATTGCGGTCCGGGGCGCGCGCGCACAATGATAATTTTCACACCCGAGTAAGCTCTTTTATAGGTCAACATTTTGGAAAAAAAATTGGCTTGCTGCCCACAGCAGGAGCTGAGAACCATGCATTCGGAGGTTTTCACACCCCACCCACTAATGCCCTCAAAGTTTGAGAAAACGCGACCTTCGCGAAAAGCCCCGGAACCTATTGCAAAGTGATGAGCAGTGCCCAGGAGCACCTCTCAGTCATTTGCGCAAAATTCCTTCGGCTACAAGTGGCTCAAATAAGGGCGTGAAAATTGTGCCGAAAGCCCTTTCAGGGGCTATTGCTCGGCACTCGGGGGACGGAAAATTTTACGCAATGCCTCACAATGAAGCACTGGTCGGGGGCTAACTTCTGGCACCAGTTTCGAGCCCGTCCGTGAAAGTGACCCGCGCAAGTTTTAGGCCGGTTCGGCTACTGTGGCCTAATGGGGCCTAATGGGAAGATCTTCTAATGCTCATAACTTTTTAATTTCCCGATGGAACGCTTTGAAATTTTCACCATTTGTAGACGGCCTCCCGTACTACAAACTGATGCCCGTGTGGGCATGATGAAAATGGTAGTTCGCGAGACGGAAGCGCGTAAAGCTTCGGGGCGGCGGACTTCCACACCCCGATAACTCGGTATCGAAACATTGTTGCGGGCGGGTGCGCATGGCAATACCTGCGCCTCTGTGGGCCCTATCCGCGTGCAAAATCTAAAAGCGGTCAGAGCCTTAGAAAGCGCGTACAACCGCTATCCCCATTTGCCTTGGGCCCTATGGGAAAACAGGAAATATCATAATTGCGGTCCGGGGCGCGCGCGCACAATGATAATTTTCACACCCGAGTAAGCTCTTTTATAGGTCAACATTTTGGAAAAAAAATTGGCTTGCTGCCCACAGCAGGAGCTGAGAACCATGCATTCGGAGGTTTTCACACCCCACCCACTAATGCCCTCAAAGTTTGAGAAAACGCGACCTTCGCGAAAAGCCCCGGAACCTATTGCAAAGTGATGAGCAGTGCCCAGGAGCACCTCTCAGTCATTTGCGCAAAATTCCTTCGGCTACAAGTGGCTCAAATAAGGGCGTGAAAATTGTGCCGAAAGCCCTTTCAGGGGCTATTGCTCGGCACTCGGGGGACGGAAAATTTTACGCAATGCCTCACAATGAAGCACTGGTCGGGGGCTAACTTCTGGCACCAGTTTCGAGCCCGTCCGTGAAAGTGACCCGCGCAAGTTTTAGGCCGGTTCGGCTACTGTGGCCTAATGGGGCCTAATGGGAAGATCTTCTAATGCTCATAACTTTTTAATTTCCCGATGGAACGCTTTGAAATTTTCACCATTTGTAGACGGCCTCCCGTACTACAAACTGATGCCCGTGTGGGCATGATGAAAATGGTAGTTCGCGAGACGGAAGCGCGTAAAGCTTCGGGGCGGCGGACTTCCACACCCCGATAACTCGGTATCGAAACATTGTTGCGGGCGGGTGCGCATGGCAATACCTGCGCCTCTGTGGGCCCTATCCGCGTGCAAAATCTAAAAGCGGTCAGAGCCTTAGAAAGCGCGTACAACCGCTATCCCCATTTGCCTTGGGCCCTATGGGAAAACAGGAAATATCATAATTGCGGTCCGGGGCGCGCGCGCACAATGATAATTTTCACACCCGAGTAAGCTCTTTTATAGGTCAACATTTTGGAAAAAAAATTGGCTTGCTGCCCACAGCAGGAGCTGAGAACCATGCATTCGGAGGTTTTCACACCCCACCCACTAATGCCCTCAAAGTTTGAGAAAACGCGACCTTCGCGAAAAGCCCCGGAACCTATTGCAAAGTGATGAGCAGTGCCCAGGAGCACCTCTCAGTCATTTGCGCAAAATTCCTTCGGCTACAAGTGGCTCAAATAAGGGCGTGAAAATTGTGCCGAAAGCCCTTTCAGGGGCTATTGCTCGGCACTCGGGGGACGGAAAATTTTACGCAATGCCTCACAATGAAGCACTGGTCGGGGGCTAACTTCTGGCACCAGTTTCGAGCCCGTCCGTGAAAGTGACCCGCGCAAGTTTTAGGCCGGTTCGGCTACTGTGGCCTAATGGGGCCTAATGGGAAGATCTTCTAATGCTCATAACTTTTTAATTTCCCGATGGAACGCTTTGAAATTTTCACCATTTGTAGACGGCCTCCCGTACTACAAACTGATGCCCGTGTGGGCATGATGAAAATGGTAGTTCGCGAGACGGAAGCGCGTAAAGCTTCGGGGTGGCGGACTTCCACACCCCGATAACTCGGTATCGAAACATTGTTGCGGGCGGGTGCGCATGGCAATACCTGCGCCTCTGTGGGCCCTATCCGCGTGCAAAATCTAAAAGCGGTCAGAGCCTTAGAAAGCGCGTACAACCGCTATCCCCATTTGCCTTGGGCCCTATGGGAAAACAGGAAATATCATAATTGCGGTCCGGGGCGCGCGCGCACAATGATAATTTTCACACCCGAGTAAGCTCTTTTATAGGTCAACATTTTGGAAAAAAAATTGGCTTGCTGCCCACAGCAGGAGCTGAGAACCATGCATTCGGAGGTTTTCACACCCCACCCACTAATGCCCTCAAAGTTTGAGAAAACGCGACCTTCGCGAAAAGCCCCGGAACCTATTGCAAAGTGATGAGCAGTGCCCAGGAGCACCTCTCAGTCATTTGCGCAAAATTCCTTCGGCTACAAGTGGCTCAAATAAGGGCGTGAAAATTGTGCCGAAAGCCCTTTCAGGGGCTATTGCTCGGCACTCGGGGGACGGAAAATTTTACGCAATGCCTCACAATGAAGCACTGGTCGGGGGCTAACTTCTGGCACCAGTTTCGAGCCCGTCCGTGAAAGTGACCCGCGCAAGTTTTAGGCCGGTTCGGCTACTGTGGCCTAATGGGGCCTAATGGGAAGATCTTCTAATGCTCATAACTTTTTAATTTCCCGATGGAACGCTTTGAAATTTTCACCATTTGTAGACGGCCTCCCGTACTACAAACTGATGCCCGTGTGGGCATGATGAAAATGGTAGTTCGCGAGACGGAAGCGCGTAAAGCTTCGGGGCGGCGGACTTCCACACCCCGATAACTCGGTATCGAAACATTGTTGCGGGCGGGTGCGCATGGCAATACCTGCGCCTCTGTGGGCCCTATCCGCGTGCAAAATCTAAAAGCGGTCAGAGCCTTAGAAAGCGCGTACAACCGCTATCCCCATTTGCCTTGGGCCCTATGGGAAAACAGGAAATATCATAATTGCGGTCCGGGGCGCGCGCGCACAATGATAATTTTCACACCCGAGTAAGCTCTTTTATAGGTCAACATTTTGGAAAAAAAATTGGCTTGCTGCCCACAGCAGGAGCTGAGAACCATGCATTCGGAGGTTTTCACACCCCACCCACTAATGCCCTCAAAGTTTGAGAAAACGCGACCTTCGCGAAAAGCCCCGGAACCTATTGCAAAGTGATGAGCAGTGCCCAGGAGCACCTCTCAGTCATTTGCGCAAAATTCCTTCGGCTACAAGTGGCTCAAATAAGGGCGTGAAAATTGTGCCGAAAGCCCTTTCAGGGGCTATTGCTCGGCACTCGGGGGACGGAAAATTTTACGCAATGCCTCACAATGAAGCACTGGTCGGGGGCTAACTTCTGGCACCAGTTTCGAGCCCGTCCGTGAAAGTGACCCGCGCAAGTTTTAGGCCGGTTCGGCTACTGTGGCCTAATGGGGCCTAATGGGAAGATCTTCTAATGCTCATAACTTTTTAATTTCCCGATGGAACGCTTTGAAATTTTCACCATTTGTAGACGGCCTCCCGTACTACAAACTGATGCCCGTGTGGGCATGATGAAAATGGTAGTTCGCGAGACGGAAGCGCGTAAAGCTTCGGGGCGGCGGACTTCCACACCCCGATAACTCGGTATCGAAACATTGTTGCGGGCGGGTGCGCATGGCAATACCTGCGCCTCTGTGGGCCCTATCCGCGTGCAAAATCTAAAAGCGGTCAGAGCCTTAGAAAGCGCGTACAACCGCTATCCCCATTTGCCTTGGGCCCTATGGGAAAACAGGAAATATCATAATTGCGGTCCGGGGCGCGCGCGCACAATGATAATTTTCACACCCGAGTAAGCTCTTTTATAGGTCAACATTTTGGAAAAAAAATTGGCTTGCTGCCCACAGCAGGAGCTGAGAACCATGCATTCGGAGGTTTTCACACCCCACCCACTAATGCCCTCAAAGTTTGAGAAAACGCGACCTTCGCGAAAAGCCCCGGAACCTATTGCAAAGTGATGAGCAGTGCCCAGGAGCACCTCTCAGTCATTTGCGCAAAATTCCTTCGGCTACAAGTGGCTCAAATAAGGGCGTGAAAATTGTGCCGAAAGCCCTTTCAGGGGCTATTGCTCGGCACTCGGGGGACGGAAAATTTTACGCAATGCCTCACAATGAAGCACTGGTCGGGGGCTAACTTCTGGCACCAGTTTCGAGCCCGTCCGTGAAAGTGACCCGCGCAAGTTTTAGGCCGGTTCGGCTACTGTGGCCTAATGGGGCCTAATGGGAAGATCTTCTAATGCTCATAACTTTTTAATTTCCCGATGGAACGCTTTGAAATTTTCACCATTTGTAGACGGCCTCCCGTACTACAAACTGATGCCCGTGTGGGCATGATGAAAATGGTAGTTCGCGAGACGGAAGCGCGTAAAGCTTCGGGGCGGCGGATTTCCACACCCCGATAACTCGGTATCGAAACATTGTTGCGGGCGGGTGCGCATGGCAATACCTGCGCCTCTGTGGGCCCTATCCGCGTGCAAAATCTAAAAGCGGTCAGAGCCTTAGAAAGCGCGTACAACCGCTATCCCCATTTGCCTTGGGCCCTATGGGAAAACAGGAAATATCATAATTGCGGTTCGGGGCGCGCGCGCACAATGATAATTTTCACACCCGAGTAAGCTCTTTTATAGGTCAACATTTTGGAAAAAAAATTGGCTTGCTGCCCACAGCAGGAGCTGAGAACCATGCATTCGGAGGTTTTCACACCCCACCCACTAATGCCCTCAAAGTTTGAGAAAACGCGACCTTCGCGAAAAGCCCCGGAACCTATTGCAAAGTGATGAGCAGTGCCCAGGAGCACCTCTCAGTCATTTGCGCAAAATTCCTTCGGCTACAAGTGGCTCAAATAAGGGCGTGAAAATTGTGCCGAAAGCCCTTTCAGGGGCTATTGCTCGGCACTCGGGGGACGGAAAATTTTACGCAATGCCTCACAATGAAGCACTGGTCGGGGGCTAACTTCTGGCACCAGTTTCGAGCCCGTCCGTGAAAGTGACCCGCGCAAGTTTTAGGCCGGTTCGGCTACTGTGGCCTAATGGGGCCTAATGGGAAGATCTTCTAATGCTCATAACTTTTTAATTTCCCGATGGAACGCTTTGAAATTTTCACCATTTGTAGACGGCCTCCCGTACTACAAACTGATGCCCGTGTGGGCATGATGAAAATGGTAGTTCGCGAGACGGAAGCGCGTAAAGCTTCGGGGCGGCGGACTTCCACACCCCGATAACTCGGTATCGAAACATTGTTGCGGGCGGGTGCGCATGGCAATACCTGCGCCTCTGTGGGCCCTATCCGCGTGCAAAATCTAAAAGCGGTCAGAGCCTTAGAAAGCGCGTACAACCGCTATCCCCATTTGCCTTGGGCCCTATGGGAAAACAGGAAATATCATAATTGCGGTCCGGGGCGCGCGCGCACAATGATAATTTTCACACCCGAGTAAGCTCTTTTATAGGTCAACATTTTGGAAAAAAAATTGGCTTGCTGCCCACAGCAGGAGCTGAGAACCATGCATTCGGAGGTTTTCACACCCCACCCACTAATGCCCTCAAAGTTTGAGAAAACGCGACCTTCGCGAAAAGCCCCGGAACCTATTGCAAAGTGATGAGCAGTGCCCAGGAGCACCTCTCAGTCATTTGCGCAAAATTCCTTCGGCTACAAGTGGCTCAAATAAGGGCGTGAAAATTGTGCCGAAAGCCCTTTCAGGGGCTATTGCTCGGCACTCGGGGGACGGAAAATTTTACGCAATGCCTCACAATGAAGCACTGGTCGGGGGCTAACTTCTGGCACCAGTTTCGAGCCCGTCCGTGAAAGTGACCCGCGCAAGTTTTAGGCCGGTTCGGCTACTGTGGCCTAATGGGGCCTAATGGGAAGATCTTCTAATGCTCATAACTTTTTAATTTCCCGATGGAACGCTTTGAAATTTTCACCATTTGTAGACGGCCTCCCGTATTACAAACTGATGCCCGTGTGGGCATGATGAAAATGGTAGTTCGCGAGACGGAAGCGCGTAAAGCTTCGGGGCGGCGGACTTCCACACCCCGATAACTCGGTATCGAAACATTGTTGCGGGCGGGTGCGCATGGCAATACCTGCGCCTCTGTGGGCCCTATCCGCGTGCAAAATCTAAAAGCGGTCAGAGCCTTAGAAAGCGCGTACAACCGCTATCCCCATTTGCCTTGGGCCCTATGGGAAAACAGGAAATATCATAATTGCGGTCCGGGGCGCGCGCGCACAATGATAATTTTCACACCCGAGTAAGCTCTTTTATAGGTCAACATTTTGGAAAAAAAATTGGCTTGCTGCCCACAGCAGGAGCTGAGAACCATGCATTCGGAGGTTTTCACACCCCACCCACTAATGCCCTCAAAGTTTGAGAAAACGCGACCTTCGCGAAAAGCCCCGGAACCTATTGCAAAGTGATGAGCAGTGCCCAGGAGCACCTCTCAGTCATTTGTGCAAAATTCCTTCGGCTACAAGTGGCTCAAATAAGGGCGTGAAAATTGTGCCGAAAGCCCTTTCAGGGGCTATTGCTCGGCACTCGGGGGAAGGAAAATTTTACGCAATGCCTCACAATGAAGCACTGGTCGGGGGCTAACTTCTGGCACCAGTTTCGAGCCCGTCCGTGAAAGTGACCCGCGCAAGTTTTAGGCCGTTTCGGCTACTGTGGCCTAATGGGGCCTAATGGGAAGATCTTCTAATGCTCATAACTTTTTAATTTCCCGATGGAACGCTTTGAAATTTTCACCATTTGTAGACGGCCTCCCGTACTACAAACTGATGCCCGTGTGGGCATGATGAAAATGGTAGTTCGCGAGACGGAAGCGCGTAAAGCTTCGGGGCGGCGGACTTCCACACCCCGATAACTCGGTATCGAAACATTGTTGCGGGCGGGTGCGCATGGCAATACCTGCGCCTCTGTGGGCCCTATCCGCGTGCAAAATCTAAAAGCGGTCAGAGCCTTAGAAAGCGCGTACAACCGCTATCCCCATTTGCCTTGGGCCCTATGGGAAAACAGGAAATATCATAATTGCGGTCCGGGGCGCGCGCGCACAATGATAATTTTCACACCCGAGTAAGCTCTTTTATAGGTCAACATTTTGGAAAAAAAATTGGCTTGCTGCCCACAGCAGGAGCTGAGAACCATGCATTCGGAGGTTTTCACACCCCACCCACTAATGCCCTCAAAGTTTGAGAAAACGCGACCTTCGCGAAAAGCCCCGGAACCTATTGCAAAGTGATGAGCAGTGCCCAGGAGCACCTCTCAGTCATTTGCGCAAAATTCCTTCGGCTACAAGTGGCTCAAATAAGGGCGTGAAAATTGTGCCGAAAGCCCTTTCAGGGGCTATTGCTCGGCACTCGGGGGACGGAAAATTTTACGCAATGCCTCACAATGAAGCACTGGTCGGGGGCTAACTTCTGGCACCAGTTTCGAGCCCGTCCGTGAAAGTGACCCGCGCAAGTTTTAGGCCGGTTCGGCTACTGTGGCCTAATGGGGCCTAATGGGAAGATCTTCTAATGCTCATAACTTTTTAATTTCCCGATGGAACGCTTTGAAATTTTCACCATTTGTAGACGGCCTCCCGTACTACAAACTGATGCCCGTGTGGGCATGATGAAAATGGTAGTTCGCGAGACGGAAGCGCGTAAAGCTTCGGGGCGGCGGACTTCCACACCCCGATAACTCGGTATCGAAACATTGTTGCGGGCGGGTGCGCATGGCAATACCTGCGCCTCTGTGGGCCCTATCCGCGTGCAAAATCTAAAAGCGGTCAGAGCCTTAGAAAGCGCGTACAACCGCTATCCCCATTTGCCTTGGGCCCTATGGGAAAACAGGAAATATCATAATTGCGGTCCGGGGCGCGCGCGCACAATGATAATTTTCACACCCGAGTAAGCTCTTTTATAGGTCAACATTTTGGAAAAAAAATTGGCTTGCTGCCCACAGCAGGAGCTGAGAACCATGCATTCGGAGGTTTTCACACCCCACCCACTAATGCCCTCAAAGTTTGAGAAAACGCGACCTTCGCGAAAAGCCCCGGAACCTATTGCAAAGTGATGAGCAGTGCCCAGGAGCACCTCTCAGTCATTTGCGCAAAATTCCTTCGGCTACAAGTGGCTCAAATAAGGGCGTGAAAATTGTGCCGAAAGCCCTTTCAGGGGCTATTGCTCGGCACTCGGGGGACGGAAAATTTTACGCAATGCCTCACAATGAAGCACTGGTCGGGGGCTAACTTCTGGCACCAGTTTCGAGCCCGTCCGTGAAAGTGACCCGCGCAAGTTTTAGGCCGGTTTGGCTACTGTGGCCTAATGGGGCCTAATGGGAAGATCTTCTAATGCTCATAACTTTTTAATTTCCCGATGGAACGCTTTGAAATTTTCACCATTTGTAGACGGCCTCCCGTACTACAAACTGATGCCCGTGTGGGCATGATGAAAATGGTAGTTCGCGAGACGGAAGCGCGTAAAACTTCGGGGCGGCGGACTTCCACACCCCGATAACTCGGTATCGAAACATTGTTGCGGGCGGGTGCGCATGGCAATACCTGCGCCTCTGTGGGCCCTATCCGCGTGCAAAATCTAAAAGCGGTCAGAGCCTTAGAAAGCGCGTACAACCGCTATCCCCATTTGCCTTGGGCCCTATGGGAAAACAGGAAATATCATAATTGCGGTCCGGGGCGCGCGCGCACAATGATAATTTTCACACCCGAGTAAGCTCTTTTATAGGTCAACATTTTGGAAAAAAAATTGGCTTGCTGCCCACAGCAGGAGCTGAGAACCATGCATTCGGAGGTTTTCACACCCCACCCACTAATGCCCTCAAAGTTTGAGAAAACGCGACCTTCGCGAAAAGCCCCGGAACCTATTGCAAAGTGATGAGCAGTGCCCAGGAGCACCTCTCAGTCATTTGCGCAAAATTCCTTCGGCTACAAGTGGCTCAAATAAGGGCGTGAAAATTGTGCCGAAAGCCCTTTCAGGGGCTATTGCTCGGCACTCGGGGGACGGAAAATTTTACGCAATGCCTCACAATGAAGCACTGGTCGGGGGCTAACTTCTGGCACCAGTTTCGAGCCCGTCCGTGAAAGTGACCCGCGCAAGTTTTAGGCCGGTTCGGCTACTGTGGCCTAATGGGGCCTAATGGGAAGATCTTCTAATGCTCATAACTTTTTAATTTCCCGATGGAACGCTTTGAAATTTTCACCATTTGTAGACGGCCTCCCGTACTACAAACTGATGCCCGTGTGGGCATGATGAAAATGGTAGTTCGCGAGACGGAAGCGCGTAAAGCTTCGGGGCGGCAGACTTCCACACCCCGATAACTCGGTATCGAAACATTGTTGCGGGCGGGTGCGCATGGCAATACCTGCGCCTCTGTGGGCCCTATCCGCGTGCAAAATCTAAAAGCGGTCAGAGCCTTAGAAAGCGCGTACAACCGCTATCCCCATTTGCCTTGGGCCCTATGGGAAAACAGGAAATATCATAATTGCGGTCCGGGGCGCGCGCGCACAATGATAATTTTCACACCCGAGTAAGCTCTTTTATAGGTCAACATTTTGGAAAAAAAATTGGCTTGCTGCCCACAGCAGGAGCTGAGAACCATGCATTCGGAGGTTTTCACACCCCACCCACTAATGCCCTCAAAGTTTGAGAAAACGCGACCTTCGCGAAAAGCCCCGGAACCTATTGCAAAGTGATGAGCAGTGCCCAGGAGCACCTCTCAGTCATTTGCGCAAAATTCCTTCGGCTACAAGTGGCTCAAATAAGGGCGTGAAAATTGTGCCGAAAGCCCTTTCAGGGGCTATTGCTCGGCACTCGGGGGACGGAAAATTTTACGCAATGCCTCACAATGAAGCACTGGTCGGGGGCTAACTTCTGGCACCAGTTTCGAGCCCGTCCGTGAAAGTGACCCGCGCAAGTTTTAGGCCGGTTCGGCTACTGTGGCCTAATGGGGCCTAATGGGAAGATCTTCTAATGCTCATAACTTTTTAATTTCCCGATGGAACGCTTTGAAATTTTCACCATTTGTAGACGGCCTCCCGTACTACAAACTGATGCCCGTGTGGGCATGATGAAAATGGTAGTTCGCGAGACGGAAGCGCGTAAAGCTTCGGGGCGGCGGACTTCCACACCCCGATAACTCGGTATCGAAACATTGTTGCGGGCGGGTGCGCATGGCAATACCTGCGCCTCTGTGGGCCCTATCCGCGTGCAAAATCTAAAAGCGGTCAGAGCCTTAGAAAGCGCGTACAACCGCTATCCCCATTTGCCTTGGGCCCTATGGGAAAACAGGAAATATCATAATTGCGGTCCGGGGCGCGCGCGCACAATGATAATTTTCACACCCGAGTAAGCTCTTTTATAGGTCAACATTTTGGAAAAAAAATTGGCTTGCTGCCCACAGCAGGAGCTGAGAACCATGCATTCGGAGGTTTTCACACCCCACCCACTAATGCCCTCAAAGTTTGAGAAAACGCGACCTTCGCGAAAAGCCCCGGAACCTATTGCAAAGTGATGAGCAGTGCCCAGGAGCACCTCTCAGTCATTTGCGCAAAATTCCTTCGGCTACAAGTGGCTCAAATAAGGGCGTGAAAATTGTGCCGAAAGCCCTTTCAGGGGCTATTGCTCGGCACTCGGGGGACGGAAAATTTTACGCAATGCCTCACAATGAAGCACTGGTCGGGGGCTAACTTCTGGCACCAGTTTCGAGCCCGTCCGTGAAAGTGACCCGCGCAAGTTTTAGGCCGGTTCGGCTACTGTGGCCTAATGGGGCCTAATGGGAAGATCTTCTAATGCTCATAACTTTTTAATTTCCCGATGGAACGCTTTGAAATTTTCACCATTTGTAGACGGCCTCCCGTACTACAAACTGATGCCCGTGTGGGCATGATGAAAATGGTAGTTCGCGAGACGGAAGCGCGTAAAGCTTCGGGGCGGCGGACTTCCACACCCCGATAACTCGGTATCGAAACATTGTTGCGGGCGGGTGCGCATGGCAATACCTGCGCCTCTGTGGGCCCTATCCGCGTGCAAAATCTAAAAGCGGTCAGAGCCTTAGAAAGCGCGTACAACCGCTATCCCCATTTGCCTTGGGCCCTATGGGAAAACAGGAAATATCATAATTGCGGTCCGGGGCGCGCGCGCACAATGATAATTTTCACACCCGAGTAAGCTCTTTTATAGGTCAACATTTTGGAAAAAAAATTGGCTTGCTGCCCACAGCAGGAGCTGAGAACCATGCATTCGGAGGTTTTCACACCCCACCCACTAATGCCCTCAAAGTTTGAGAAAACGCGACCTTCGCGAAAAGCCCCGGAACCTATTGCAAAGTGATGAGCAGTGCCCAGGAGCACCTCTCAGTCATTTGCGCAAAATTCCTTCGGCTACAAGTGGCTCAAATAAGGGCGTGAAAATTGTACCGAAAGCCCTTTCAGGGGCTATTGCTCGGCACTCGGGGGACGGAAAATTTTACGCAATGCCTCACAATGAAGCACTGGTCGGGGGCTAACTTCTGGCACCAGTTTCGAGCCCGTCCGTGAAAGTGACCCGCGCAAGTTTTAGGCCGGTTCGGCTACTGTGGCCTAATGGGGCCTAATGGGAAGATCTTCTAATGCTCATAACTTTTTAATTTCCCGATGGAACGCTTTGAAATTTTCACCATTTGTAGACGGCCTCCCGTACTACAAACTGATGCCCGTGTGGGCATGATGAAAATGGTAGTTCGCGAGACGGAAGCGCGTAAAGCTTCGGGGCGGCGGACTTCCACACCCCGATAACTCGGTATCGAAACATTGTTGCGGGCGGGTGCGCATGGCAATACCTGCGCCTCTGTGGGCCCTATCCGCGTGCAAAATCTAAAAGCGGTCAGAGCCTTAGAAAGCGCGTACAACCGCTATCCCCATTTGCCTTGGGCCCTATGGGAAAACAGGAAATATCATAATTGCGGTCCGGGGCGCGCGCGCACAATGATAATTTTCACACCCGAGTAAGCTCTTTTATAGGTCAACATTTTGGAAAAAAAATTGGCTTGCTGCCCACAGCAGGAGCTGAGAACCATGCATTCGGAGGTTTTCACACCCCACCCACTAATGCCCTCAAAGTTTGAGAAAACGCGACCTTCGCGAAAAGCCCCGGAACCTATTGCAAAGTGATGAGCAGTGCCCAGGAGCACCTCTCAGTCATTTGCGCAAAATTCCTTCGGCTACAAGTGGCTCAAATAAGGGCGTGAAAATTGTGCCGAAAGCCCTTTCAGGGGCTATTGCTCGGCACTCGGGGGACGGAAAATTTTACGCAATGCCTCACAATGAAGCACTGGTCGGGGGCTAACTTCTGGCACCAGTTTCGAGCCCGTCCGTGAAAGTGACCCGCGCAAGTTTTAGGCCGGTTCGGCTACTGTGGCCTAATGGGGCCTAATGGGAAGATCTTCTAATGCTCATAACTTTTTAATTTCCCGATGGAACGCTTTGAAATTTTCACCATTTGTAGACGGCCTCCCGTACTACAAACTGATGCCCGTGTGGGCATGATGAAAATGGTAGTTCGCGAGACGGAAGCGCGTAAAGCTTCGGGGCGGCGGACTTCCACACCCCGATAACTCGGTATCGAAACATTGTTGCGGGCGGGTGCGCATGGCAATACCTGCGCCTCTGTGGGCCCTATCCGCGTGCAAAATCTAAAAGCGGTCAGAGCCTTAGAAAGCGCGTACAACCGCTATCCCCATTTGCCTTGGGCCCTATGGGAAAACAGGAAATATCATAATTGCGGTCCGGGGCGCGCGCGCACAATGATAATTTTCACACCCGAGTAAGCTCTTTTATAGGTCAACATTTTGGAAAAAAAATTGGCTTGCTGCCCACAGCAGGAGCTGAGAACCATGCATTCGGAGGTTTTCACACCCCACCCACTAATGCCCTCAAAGTTTGAGAAAACGCGACCTTCGCGAAAAGCCCCGGAACCTATTGCAAAGTGATGAGCAGTGCCCAGGAGCACCTCTCAGTCATTTGCGCAAAATTCCTTCGGCTACAAGTGGCTCAAATAAGGGCGTGAAAATTGTGCCGAAAGCCCTTTCAGGGGCTATTGCTCGGCACTCGGGGGACGGAAAATTTTACGCAATGCCTCACAATGAAGCACTGGTCGGGGGCTAACTTCTGGCACCAGTTTCGAGCCCGTCCGTGAAAGTGACCCGCGCAAGTTTTAGGCCGGTTCGGCTACTGTGGCCTAATGGGGCCTAATGGGAAGATCTTCTAATGCTCATAACTTTTTAATTTCCCGATGGAACGCTTTGAAATTTTCACCATTTGTAGACGGCCTCCCGTACTACAAACTGATGCCCGTGTGGGCATGATGAAAATGGTAGTTCGCGAGACGGAAGCGCGTAAAGCTTCGGGGCGGCGGACTTCCACACCCCGATAACTCGGTATCGAAACATTGTTGCGGGCGGGTGCGCATGGCAATACCTGCGCCTCTGTAGGCCCTATCCGCGTGCAAAATCTAAAAGCGGTCAGAGCCTTAGAAAGCGCGTACAACCGCTATCCCCATTTGCCTTGGGCCCTATGGGAAAACAGGAAATATCATAATTGCGGTCCGGGGCGCGCGCGCACAATGATAATTTTCACACCCGAGTAAGCTCTTTTATAGGTCAACATTTTGGAAAAAAAATTGGCTTGCTGCCCACAGCAGGAGCTGAGAACCATGCATTCGGAGGTTTTCACACCCCACCCACTAATGCCCTCAAAGTTTGAGAAAACGCGACCTTCGCGAAAAGCCCCGGAACCTATTGCAAAGTGATGAGCAGTGCCCAGGAGCACCTCTCAGTCATTTGCGCAAAATTCCTTCGGCTACAAGTGGCTCAAATAAGGGCGTGAAAATTGTGCCGAAAGCCCTTTCAGGGGCTATTGCTCGGCACTCGGGGGACGGAAAATTTTACGCAATGCCTCACAATGAAGCACTGGTCGGGGGCTAACTTCTGGCACCAGTTTCGAGCCCGTCCGTGAAAGTGACCCGCGCAAGTTTTAGGCCGGTTCGGCTACTGTGGCCTAATGGGGCCTAATGGGAAGATCTTCTAATGCTCATAACTTTTTAATTTCCCGATGGAACGCTTTGAAATTTTCACCATTTGTAGACGGCCTCCCGTACTACAAACTGATGCCCGTGTGGGCATGATGAAAATGGTAGTTCGCGAGACGGAAGCGCGTAAAGCTTCGGGGCGGCGGACTTCCACACCCCGATAACTCGGTATCGAAACATTGTTGCGGGCGGGTGCGCATGGCAATACCTGCGCCTCTGTGGGCCCTATCCGCGTGCAAAATCTAAAAGCGGTCAGAGCCTTAGAAAGCGCGTACAACCGCTATCCCCATTTGCCTTGGGCCCTATGGGAAAACAGGAAATATCATAATTGCGGTCCGGGGCGCGCGCGCACAATGATAATTTTCACACCCGAGTAAGCTCTTTTATAGGTCAACATTTTGGAAAAAAAATTGGCTTGCTGCCCACAGCAGGAGCTGAGAACCATGCATTCGGAGGTTTTCACACCCCACCCACTAATGCCCTCAAAGTTTGAGAAAACGCGACCTTCGCGAAAAGCCCCGGAACCTATTGCAAAGTGATGAGCAGTGCCCAGGAGCACCTCTCAGTCATTTGCGCAAAATTCCTTCGGCTACAAGTGGCTCAAATAAGGGCGTGAAAATTGTGCCGAAAGCCTTTTCAGGGGCTATTGCTCGGCACTCGGGGGACGGAAAATTTTACGCAATGCCTCACAATGAAGCACTGGTCGGGGGCTAACTTCTGGCACCAGTTTCGAGCCCGTCCGTGAAAGTGACCCGCGCAAGTTTTAGGCCGGTTCGGCTACTGTGGCCTAATGGGGCCTAATGGGAAGATCTTCTAATGCTCATAACTTTTTAATTTCCCGATGGAACGCTTTGAAATTTTCACCATTTGTAGACGGCCTCCCGTACTACAAACTGATGCCCGTGTGGGCATGATGAAAATGGTAGTTCGCGAGACGGAAGCGCGTAAAGCTTCGGGGCGGCGGACTTCCACACCCCGATAACTCGGTATCGAAACATTGTTGCGGGCGGGTGCGCATGGCAATACCTGCGCCTCTGTGGGCCCTATCCGCGTGCAAAATCTAAAAGCGGTCAGAGCCTTAGAAAGCGCGTACAACCGCTATCCCCATTTGCCTTGGGCCCTATGGGAAAACAGGAAATATCATAATTGCGGTCCGGGGCGCGCGCGCACAATGATAATTTTCACACCCGAGTAAGCTCTTTTATAGGTCAACATTTTGGAAAAAAAATTGGCTTGCTGCCCACAGCAGGAGCTGAGAACCATGCATTCGGAGGTTTTCACACCCCACCCACTAATGCCCTCAAAGTTTGAGAAAACGCGACCTTCGCGAAAAGCCCCGGAACCTATTGCAAAGTGATGAGCAGTGCCCAGGAGCACCTCTCAGTCATTTGCGCAAAATTCCTTCGGCTACAAGTGGCTCAAATAAGGGCGTGAAAATTGTGCCGAAAGCCTTTTCAGGGGCTATTGCTCGGCACTCGGGGGACGGAAAATTTTACGCAATGCCTCACAATGAAGCACTGGTCGGGGGCTAACTTCTGGCACCAGTTTCGAGCCCGTCCGTGAAAGTGACCCGCGCAAGTTTTAGGCCGGTTCGGCTACTGTGGCCTAATGGGGCCTAATGGGAAGATCTTCTAATGCTCATAACTTTTTAATTTCCCGATGGAACGCTTTGAAATTTTCACCATTTGTAGACGGCCTCCCGTACTACAAACTGATGCCCGTGTGGGCATGATGAAAATGGTAGTTCGCGAGACGGAAGCGCGTAAAGCTTCGGGGCGGCGGACTTCCACACCCCGATAACTCGGTATCGAAACATTGTTGCGGGCGGGTGCGCATGGCAATACCTGCGCCTCTGTGGGCCCTATCCGCGTGCAAAATCTAAAAGCGGTCAGAGCCTTAGAAAGCGCGTACAACCGCTATCCCCATTTGCCTTGGGCCCTATGGGAAAACAGGAAATATCATAATTGCGGTCCGGGGCGCGCGCGCACAATGATAATTTTCACACCCGAGTAAGCTCTTTTATAGGTCAACATTTTGGAAAAAAAATTGGCTTGCTGCCCACAGCAGGAGCTGAGAACCATGCATTCGGAGGTTTTCACACCCCACCCACTAATGCCCTCAAAGTTTGAGAAAACGCGACCTTCGCGAAAAGCCCCGGAACCTATTGCAAAGTGATGAGCAGTGCCAAGGAGCACCTCTCAGTCATTTGCGCAAAATTCCTTCGGCTACAAGTGGCTCAAATAAGGGCGTGAAAATTGTGCCAAAAGCCCTTTCAGGGGCTATTGCTCGGCACTCGGGGGACGGAAAATTTTACGCAATGCCTCACAATGAAGCACTGGTCGGGGGCTAACTTCTGGCACCAGTTTCGAGCCCGTCCGTGAAAGTGACCCGCGCAAGTTTTAGGCCGGTTCGGCTACTGTGGCCTAATGGGGCCTAATGGGAAGATCTTCTAATGCTCATAACTTTTTAATTTCCCGATGGAACGCTTTGAAATTTTCACCATTTGTAGACGGCCTCCCGTACTACAAACTGATGCCCGTGTGGGCATGATGAAAATGGTAGTTCGCGAGACGGAAGCGCGTAAAGCTTCGGGGCGGCGGACTTCCACACCCCGATAACTCGGTATCGAAACATTGTTGCGGGCGGGTGCGCATGGCAATACCTGCGCCTCTGTGGGCCCTATCCGCGTGCAAAATCTAAAAGCGGTCAGAGCCTTAGAAAGCGCGTACAACCGCTATCCCCATTTGCCTTGGGCCCTATGGGAAAACAGGAAATATCATAATTGCGGTCCGGGGCGCGCGCGCACAATGATAATTTTCACACCCGAGTAAGCTCTTTTATAGGTCAACATTTTGGAAAAAAAATTGGCTTGCTGCCGACAGCAGGAGCTGAGAACCATGCATTCGGAGGTTTTCACACCCCACCCACTAATGCCCTCAAAGTTTGAGAAAACGCGACCTTCGCGAAAAGCCCCGGAACCTATTGCAAAGTGATGAGCAGTGCCCAGCAGCACCTCTCAGTCATTTGCGCAAAATTCCTTCGGCTACAAGTGGCTCAAATAAGGGCGTGAAAATTGTGCCGAAAGCCCTTTCAGGGGCTATTGCTCGGCACTCGGGGGACGGAAAATTTTACGCAATGCCTCACAATGAAGCACTGGTCGGGGGCTAACTTCTGGCACCAGTTTTGAGCCCGTCCGTGAAAGTGACCCGCGCAAGTTTTAGGCCGGTTCGGCTACTGTGGCCTAATGGGGCCTAATGGGAAGATCTTCTAATGCTCATAACTTTTTAATTTCCCGATGGAACGCTTTGAAATTTTCACCATTTGTAGACGGCCTCCCGTACTACAAACTGATGCCCGTGTGGGCATGATGAAAATGGTAGTTCGCGAGACGGAAGCGCGTAAAGCTTCGGGGCGGCGGACTTCCACACCCCGATAACTCGGTATCGAAACATTGTTGCGGGCGGGTGCGCATGGCAATACCTGCGCCTCTGTGGGCCCTATCCGCGTGCAAAATCTAAAAGCGGTCAGAGCCTTAGAAAGCGCGTACAACCGCTATCCCCATTTGCCTTGGGCCCTATGGGAAAACAGGAAATATCATAATTGCGGTCAGGGGCGCGCGCGCACAATGATAATTTTCACACCCGAGTAAGCTCTTTTATAGGTCAACATTTTGGAAAAAAAATTGGCTTGCTGCCCACAGCAGGAGCTGAGAACCATGCATTCGGAGGTTTTCACACCCCACCCACTAATGCCCTCAAAGTTTGAGAAAACGCGACCTTCGCGAAAAGCCCCGGAACCTATTGCAAAGTGATGAGCAGTGCCCAGGAGCACCTCTCAGTCATTTGCGCAAAATTCCTTCGGCTTCAAGTGGCTCAAATAAGGGCGTGAAAATTGTGCCGAAAGCCCTTTCAGGGGCTATTGCTCGGCACTCGGGGGACGGAAAATTTTACGCAATGCCTCACAATGAAGCACTGGTCGGGGGCTAACTTCTGGCACCAGTTTCGAGCCCGTCCGTGAAAGTGACCCGCGCAAGTTTTAGGCCGGTTCGGCTACTGTGGCCTAATGGGGCCTAATGGGAAGATCTTCTAATGCTCATAACTTTTTAATTTCCCGATGGAACGCTTTGAAATTTTCACCATTTGTAGACGGCCTCCCGTACTACAAACTGATGCCCGTGTGGGCATGATGAAAATGGTAGTTCGCGAGACGGAAGCGCGTAAAGCTTCGGGGCGGCGGACTTCCACACCCCGATAACTCGGTATCGAAACATTGTTGCGGGCGGGTGCGCATGGCAATACCTGCGCCTCTGTGGGCCCTATCCGCGTGCAAAATCTAAAAGCGGTCAGAGCCTTAGAAAGCGCGTACAACCGCTCTCCCCATTTGCCTTGGGCCCTATGGGAAAACAGGAAATATCATAATTGCGGTCCGGGGCGCGCGCGCACAATGATAATTTTCACACCCGAGTAAGCTCTTTTATAGGTCAACATTTTGGAAAAAAAATTGGCTTGCTGCCCACAGCAGGAGCTGAGAACCATGCATTCGGAGGTTTTCACACCCCACCCACTAATGCCCTCAAAGTTTGAGAAAACGCGACCTTCGCGAAAAGCCCCGGAACCTATTGCAAAGTGATGAGCAGTGCCCAGGAGCACCTCTCAGTCATTTGCGCAAAATTCCTTCGGCTACAAGTGGCTCAAATAAGGGCGTGAAAATTGTGCCGAAAGCCCTTTCAGGGGCTATTGCTCGGCACTCGGGGGACGGAAAATTTTACGCAATGCCTCACAATGAAGCACTGGTTGGGGGCTAACTTCTGGCACCAGTTTCGAGCCCGTCCGTGAAAGTGACCCGCGCAAGTTTTAGGCCGGTTCGGCTACTGTGGCCTAATGGGGCCTAATGGGAAGATCTTCTAATGCTCATAACTTTTTAATTTCCCGATGGAACGCTTTGAAATTTTCACCATTTGTAGACGGCCTCCCGTACTACAAACTGATGCCCATGTGGGCATGATGAAAATGGTAGTTCGCGAGACGGAAGCGCGTAAAGCTTCGGGGCGGCGGACTTCCACACCCCGATAACTCGGTATCGAAACATTGTTGCGGGCGGGTGCGCATGGCAATACCTGCGCCTCTGTGGGCCCTATCCGCCTGCAAAATCTAAAAGCGGTCAGAGCCTTAGAAAGCGCGTACAACCGCTATCCCCATTTGCCTTGGGCCCTATGGGAAAACAGGAAATATCATAATTGCGGTCCGGGGCGCGCGCGCACAATGATAATTTTCACACCCGAGTAAGCTCTTTTATAGGTCAACATTTTGGAAAAAAAATTGGCTTGCTGCCCACAGCAGGAGCTGAGAACCATGCATTCGGAGGTTTTCACACCCCACCCACTAATGCCCTCAAAGTTTGAGAAAACGCGACCTTCGCGAAAAGCCCCGGAACCTATTGCAAAGTGATGAGCAGTGCCCAGGAGCACCTCTCAGTCATTTGCGCAAAATTCCTTCGGCTACAAGTGGCTCAAATAAGGGCGTGAAAATTGTGCCGAAAGCCCTTTCAGGGGCTATTGCTTGGCACTCGGGGGACGGAAAATTTTACGCAATGCCTCACAATGAAGCACTGGTCGGGGGCTAACTTCTGGCACCAGTTTCGAGCCCGTCCGTGAAAGTGACCCGCGCAAGTTTTAGGCCGGTTCGGCTACTGTGGCCTAATGGGGCCTAATGGGAAGATCTTCTAATGCTCATAACTTTTTAATTTCCCGATGGAACGCTTTGAAATTTTCACCATTTGTAGACGGCCTCCCGTACTACAAACTGATGCCCGTGTGGGCATGATGAAAATGGTAGTTCGCGAGACGGAAGCGCGTAAAGCTTCGGGGCGGCGGACTTCCACACCCCGATAACTCGGTATCGAAACATTGTTGCGGGCGGGTGCGCATGGCAATACCTGCGCCTCTGTGGGCCCTATCCGCGTGCAAAATCTAAAAGCGGTCAGAGCCTTAGAAAGCGCGTACAACCGCTATCCCCATTTGCCTTGGGCCCTATGGGAAAACAGGAAATATCATAATTGCGGTCCGGGGCGCGCGCGCACAATGATAATTTTCACACCCGAGTAAGCTCTTTTATAGGTCAACATTTTGGAAAAAAAATTGGCTTGCTGCCCACAGCAGGAGCTGAGAACCATGCATTCGGAGGTTTTCACACCCCACCCACTAATGCCCTCAAAGTTTGAGAAAACGCGACCTTCGCGAAAAGCCCCGGAACCTATTGCAAAGTGATGAGCAGTGCCCAGGAGCACCTCTCAGTCATTTGCGCAAAATTCCTTCGGCTACAAGTGGCTCAAATAAGGGCGTGAAAATTGTGCCGAAAGCCCTTTCAGGGGCTATTGCTCGGCACTCGGGGGACGGAAAATTTTACGCAATGCCTCACAATGAAGCACTGGTCGGGGGCTAACTTCTGGCACCAGTTTCGAGCCCGTCCGTGAAAGTGACCCGCGCAAGTTTTAGGCCGGTTCGGCTACTGTGGCCTAATGGGGCCTAATGGGAAGATCTTCTAATGCTCATAACTTTTTAATTTCCCGATGGAACGCTTTGAAATTTTCACCATTTGTAGACGGCCTCCCGTACTACAAACTGATGCCCGTGTGGGCATGATGAAAATGGTAGTTCGCGAGACGGAAGCGCGTAAAGCTTCGGGGCGGCGGACTTCCACACCCCGATAACTCCGTATCGAAACATTGTTGCGGGCGGGTGCGCATGGCAATACCTGCGCCTCTGTGGGCCCTATCCGCGTGCAAAATCTAAAAGCGGTCAGAGCCTTAGAAAGCGCGTACAACCGCTATCCCCATTTGCCTTGGGCCCTATGGGAAAACAGGAAATATCATAATTGCGGTCCGGGGCGCGCGCGCACAATGATAATTTTCACACCCGAGTAAGCTCTTTTATAGGTCAACATTTTGGAAAAAAAATTGGCTTGCTGCCCACAGCAGGAGCTGAGAACCATGCATTCGGAGGTTTTCACACCCCACCCACTAATGCCCTCAAAGTTTGAGAAAACGCGACCTTCGCGAAAAGCCCCGGAACCTATTGCAAAGTGATGAGCAGTGCCCAGGAGCACCTCTCAGTCATTTGCGCAAAATTCCTTCGTCTACAAGTGGCTCAAATAAGGGCGTGAAAATTGTGCCGAAAGCCCTTTCAGGGGCTATTGCTCGGCACTCGGGGGACGGAAAATTTTACGCAATGCCTCACAATGAAGCACTGGTCGGGGGCTAACTTCTGGCACCAGTTTCGAGCCCGTCCGTGAAAGTGACCCGCGCAAGTTTTAGGCCGGTTCGGCTACTGTGGCCTAATGGGGCCTAATGGGAAGATCTTCTAATGCTCATAACTTTTTAATTTCCCGATGGAACGCTTTGAAATTTTCACCATTTGTAGACGGCCTCCCGTACTACAAACTGATGCCCGTGTGGGCATGATGAAAATGGTAGTTCGCGAGACGGAAGCGCGTAAAGCTTCGGGGCGGCGGACTTCCACACCCCGATAACTCGGTATCGAAACATTGTTGCGGGCGGGTGCGCATGGCAATACCTGCGCCTCTGTGGGCCCTATCCGCGTGCAAAATCTAAAAGCGGTCAGAGCCTTAGAAAGCGCGTACAACCGCTATCCCCATTTGCCTTGGGCCCTATGGGAAAACAGGAAATATCATAATTGCGGTCCGGGGCGCGCGCGCACAATGATAATTTTCACACCCGAGTAAGCTCTTTTATAGGTCAACATTTTGGAAAAAAAATTGGCTTGCTGCCCACAGCAGGAGCTGAGAACCATGCATTCGGAGGTTTTCACACCCCACCCACTAATGCCCTCAAAGTTTGAGAAAACGCGACCTTCGCGAAAAGCCCCGGAACCTATTGCAAAGTGATGAGCAGTGCCCAGGAGCACCTCTCAGTCATTTGCGCAAAATTCCTTCGGCTACAAGTGGCTCAAATAAGGGCGTGAAAATTGTGCCGAAAGCCCTTTCAGGGGCTATTGCTCGGCACTCGGGGGACGGAAAATTTTACGCAATGCCTCACAATGAAGCACTGGTCGGGGGCTAACTTCTGGCACCAGTTTCGAGCCCGTCCGTGAAAGTGACCCGCGCAAGTTTTAGGCCGGTTCGGCTACTGTGGCCTAATGGGGCCTAATGGGAAGATCTTCTAATGCTCATAACTTTTTAATTTCCCGATGGAACGCTTTGAAATTTTCACCATTTGTAGACGGCCTCCCGTACTACAAACTGATGCCCGTGTGGGCATGATGAAAATGGTAGTTCGCGAGACGGAAGCGCGTAAAGCTTCGGGGCGGCGGACTTCCACACCCCGATAACTCGGTATCGAAACATTGTTGCGGGCGGGTGCGCATGGCAATACCTGCGCCTCTGTGGGCCCTATCCGCGTGCAAAATCTAAAAGCGGTCAGAGCCTTAGAAAGCGCGTACAACCGCTATCCCCATTTGCCTTGGGCCCTATGGGAAAACAGGAAATATCATAATTGCGGTCCGGGGCGCGCGCGCACAATGATAATTTTCACACCCGAGTAAGCTCTTTTATAGGTCAACATTTTGGAAAAAAAATTGGCTTGCTGCCCACAGCAGGAGCTGAGAACCATGCATTCGGAGGTTTTCACACCCCACCCACTAATGCCTTCAAAGTTTGAGAAAACGCGACCTTCGCGAAAAGCCCCGGAACCTATTGCAAAGTGATGAGCAGTGCCCAGGAGCACCTCTCAGTCATTTGCGCAAAATTCCTTCGGCTACAAGTGGCTCAAATAAGGGCGTGAAAATTGTGCCGAAAGCCCTTTCAGGGGCTATTGCTCGGCACTCGGGGGACGGAAAATTTTACGCAATGCCTCACAATGAAGCACTGGTCGGGGGCTAACTTCTGGCACCAGTTTCGAGCCCGTCCGTGAAAGTGACCCGCGCAAGTTTTAGGCCGGTTCGGCTACTGTGGCCTAATGGGGCCTAATGGGAAGATCTTCTAATGCTCATAACTTTTTAATTTCCCGATGGAACGCTTTGAAATTTTCACCATTTGTAGACGGCCTCCCGTACTACAAACTGATGCCCGTGTGGGCATGATGAAAATGGTAGTTCGCGAGACGGAAGCGCGTAAAGCTTCGGGGCGGCGGACTTCCACACCCCGATAACTCGGTATCGAAACATTGTTGCGGGCGGGTGCGCATGGCAATACCTGCGCCTCTGTGGGCCCTATCCGCGTGCAAAATCTAAAAGCGGTCAGAGCCTTAGAAAGCGCGTACAACCGCTATCCCCATTTGCCTTGGGCCCTATGGGAAAACAGGAAATATCATAATTGCGGTCCGGGGCGCGCGCGCACAATGATAATTTTCACACCCGAGTAAGCTCTTTTATAGGTCAACATTTTGGAAAAAAAATTGGCTTGCTGCCCACAGCAGGAGCTGAGAACCATGCATTCGGAGGTTTTCACACCCCACCCACTAATGCCCTCAAAGTTTGAGAAAACGCGACCTTCGCGAAAAGCCCCGGAACCTATTGTAAAGTGATGAGCAGTGCCCAGGAGCACCTCTCAGTCATTTGCGCAAAATTCCTTCGGCTACAAGTGGCTCAAATAAGGGCGTGAAAATTGTGCCGAAAGCCCTTTCAGGGGCTATTGCTCGGCACTCGGGGGACGGAAAATTTTACGCAATGCCTCACAATGAAGCACTGGTCGGGGGCTAACTTCTGGCACCAGTTTCGAGCCCGTCCGTGAAAGTGACCCGCGCAAGTTTTAGGCCGGTTCGGCTACTGTGGCCTAATGGGGCCTAATGGGAAGATCTTCTAATGCTCATAACTTTTTAATTTCCCGATGGAACGCTTTGAAATTTTCACCATTTGTAGACGGCCTCCCGTACTACAAACTGATGCCCGTGTGGGCATGATGAAAATGGTAGTTCGCGAGACGGAAGCGCGTAAAGCTTCGGGGCGGCGGACTTCCACACCCCGATAACTCGGTATCGAAACATTGTTGCGGGCGGGTGCGCATGGCAATACCTGCGCCTCTGTGGGCCCTATCCGCGTGCAAAATCTAAAAGCGGTCAGAGCCTTAGAAAGCGCGTACAACCGCTATCCCCATTTGCCTTGGGCCCTATGGGAAAACAGGAAATATCATAATTGCGGTCCGGGGCGCGCGCGCACAATGATAATTTTCACACCCGAGTAAGCTCTTTTATAGGTCAACATTTTGGAAAAAAAATTGGCTTGCTGCCCACAGCAGGAGCTGAGAACCATGCATTCGGAGGTTTTCACACCCCACCCACTAATGCCCTCAAAGTTTGAGAAAACGCGACCTTCGCGAAAAGCCCCGGAACCTATTGCAAAGTGATGAGCAGTGCCCAGGAGCACCTCTCAGTCATTTGCGCAAAATTCCTTCGGCTACAAGTGGCTCAAATAAGGGCGTGAAAATTGTGCCGAAAGCCCTTTCAGGGGCTATTGCTCGGCACTCGGGGGACGGAAAATTTTACGCAATGCCTCACAATGAAGCACTGGTCGGGGGCTAACTTCTGGCACCAGTTTCGAGCCCGTCCGTGAAAGTGACCCGCGCAAGTTTTAGGCCGGTTCGGCTACTGTGGCCTAATGGGGCCTAATGGGAAGATCTTCTAATGCTCATAACTTTTTAATTTCCCGATGGAACGCTTTGAAATTTTCACCATTTGTAGACGGCCTCCCGTACTACAAACTGATGCCCGTGTGGGCATGATGAAAATGGTAGTTCGCGAGACGGAAGCGCGTAAAGCTTCGGGGCGGCGGACTTCCACACCCCGATAACTCGGTATCGAAACATTGTTGCGGGCGGGTGCGCATGGCAATACCTGCGCCTCTGTGGGCCCTATCCGCGTGCAAAATCTAAAAGCGGTCAGAGCCTTAGAAAGCGCGTACAACCGCTATCCCCATTTGCCTTGGGCCCTATGGGAAAACAGGAAATATCATAATTGCGGTCCGGGGCGCGCGCGCACAATGATAATTTTCACACCCGAGTAAGCTCTTTTATAGGTCAACATTTTGGAAAAAAAATTGGCTTGCTGCCCACAGCAGGAGCTGAGAACCATGCATTCGGAGGTTTTCACACCCCACCCACTAATGCCCTCAAAGTTTGAGAAAACGCGACCTTCGCGAAAAGCCCCGGAACCTATTGCAAAGTGATGAGCAGTGCCCAGGAGCACCTCTCAGTCATTTGCGCAAAATTCCTTCGGCTACAAGTGGCTCAAATAATGGCGTGAAAATTGTGCCGAAAGCCCTTTCAGGGGCTATTGCTCGGCACTCGGGGGACAGAAAATTTTACGCAATGCCTCACAATGAAGCACTGGTCGGGGGCTAACTTCTGGCACCAGTTTCGAGCCCGTCCGTGAAAGTGACCCGCGCAAGTTTTAGGCCGGTTCGGCTACTGTGGCCTAATGGGGCCTAATGGGAAGATCTTCTAATGCTCATAACTTTTTAATTTCCCGATGGAACGCTTTGAAATTTTCACCATTTGTAGACGGCCTCCCGTACTACAAACTGATGCCCGTGTGGGCATGATGAAAATGGTAGTTCGCGAGACGGAAGCGCGTAAAGCTTCGGGGCGGCGGACTTCCACACCCCGATAACTCGGTATCGAAACATTGTTGCGGGCGGGTGCGCATGGCAATACCTGCGCCTCTGTGGGCCCTATCCGCGTGCAAAATCTAAAAGCGGTCAGAGCCTTAGAAAGCGCGTACAACCGCTATCCCCATTTGCCTTGGGCCCTATGGGAAAACAGGAAATATCATAATTGCGGTCCGGGGCGCGCGCGCACAATGATAATTTTCACACCCGAGTAAGCTCTTTTATAGGTTAACATTTTGGAAAAAAAATTGGCTTGCTGCCCACAGCAGGAGCTGAGAACCATGCATTCGGAGGTTTTCACACCCCACCCACTAATGCCCTCAAAGTTTGAGAAAACGCGACCTTCGCGAAAAGCCCCGGAACCTATTGCAAAGTGATGAGCAGTGCCCAGGAGCACCTCTCAGTCATTTGCGCAAAATTCCTTCGGCTACAAGTGGCTCAAATAAGGGCGTGAAAATTGTGCCGAAAGCCCTTTCAGGGGCTATTGCTCGGCACTCGGGGGACGGAAAATTTTACGCAATGCCTCACAATGAAGCACTGGTCGGGGGCTAACTTCTGGCACCAGTTTCGAGCCCGTCCGTGAAAGTGACCCGCGCAAGTTTTAGGCCAGTTCGGCTACTGTGGCCTAATGGGGCCTAATGGGAAGATCTTCTAATGCTCATAACTTTTTAATTTCCCGATGGAACGCTTTGAAATTTTCACCATTTGTAGACGGCCTCCCGTACTACAAACTGATGCCCGTGTGGGCATGATGAAAATGGTAGTTCGCGAGACGGAAGCGCGTAAAGCTTCGGGGCGGCGGACTTCCACACCCCGATAACTCGGTATCGAAACATTGTTGCGGGCGGGTGCGCATGGCAATACCTGCGCCTCTGTGGGCCCTATCCGCGTGCAAAATCTAAAAGCGATCAGAGCCTTAGAAAGCGCGTACAACCGCTATCCCCATTTGCCTTGGGCCCTATGGGAAAACAGGAAATATCATAATTGCGGTCCGGGGCGCGCGCGCACAATGATAATTTTCACACCCGAGTAAGCTCTTTTATAGGTCAACATTTTGGAAAAAAAATTGGCTTGCTGCCCACAGCAGGAGCTGAGAACCATGCATTCGGAGGTTTTCACACCCCACCCACTAATGCCCTCAAAGTTTGAGAAAACGCGACCTTCGCGAAAAGCCCCGGAACCTATTGCAAAGTGATGAGCAGTGCCCAGGAGCACCTCTCAGTCATTTGCGCAAAATTCCTTCGGCTACAAGTGGCTCAAATAAGGGCGTGAAAATTGTGCCGAAAGCCCTTTCAGGGGCTATTGCTCGGCACTCGGGGGACGGAAAATTTTACGCAATGCCTCACAATGAAGCACTGGTCGGGGGCTAACTTCTGGCACCAGTTTCGAGCCCGTCCGTGAAAGTGACCCGCGCAAGTTTTAGGCCGGTTCGGCTACTGTGGCCTAATGGGGCCTAATGGGAAGATCTTCTAATGCTCATAACTTTTTAATTTCCCGATGGAACGCTTTGAAATTTTCACCATTTGTAGACGGCCTCCCGTACTACAAACTGATGCCCGTGTGGGCATGATGAAAATGGTAGTTCGCGAGACGGAAGCGCGTAAAGCTTCGGGGCGGCGGACTTCCACACCCCGATAACTCGGTATCGAAACATTGTTGCGGGCGGGTGCGCATGGCAATACCTGCGCCTCTGTGGGCCCTATCCGCGTGCAAAATCTAAAAGCGGTCAGAGCCTTAGAAAGCGCGTACAACCGCTATCCCCATTTGCCTTGGGCCCTATGGGAAAACAGGAAATATCATAATTGCGGTCCGGGGCGCGCGCGCACAATGATAATTTTCACACCCGAGTAAGCTCTTTTATAGGTCAACATTTTGGAAAAAAAATTGGCTTGCTGCCCACAGCAGGAGCTGAGAACCATGCATTCGGAGGTTTTCACACCCCACCCACTAATGCCCTCAAAGTTTGAGAAAACGCGACCTTCGCGAAAAGCCCCGGAACCTATTGCAAAGTGATGAGCAGTGCCCAGGAGCACCTCTCAGTCATTTGCGCAAAATTCCTTCGGCTACAAGTGGCTCAAATAAGGGCGTGAAAATTGTGCCGAAAGCCCTTTCAGGGGCTATTGCTCGGCACTCGGGGGACGGAAAATTTTACGCAATGCCTCACAATGAAGCACTGGTCGGGGGCTAACTTCTGGCACCAGTTTCGAGCCCGTCCGTGAAAGTGACCCGCGCAAGTTTTAGGCCGGTTCGGCTACTGTGGCCTAATGGGGCCTAATGGGAAGATCTTCTAATGCTCATAACTTTTTAATTTCCCGATGGAACGCTTTGAAATTTTCACCATTAGTAGACGGCCTCCCGTACTACAAACTGATGCCCGTGTGGGCATGATGAAAATGGTAGTTCGCGAGACGGAAGCGCGTAAAGCTTCGGGGCGGCGGACTTCCACACCCCGATAACTCGGTATCGAAACATTGTTGCGGGCGGGTGCGCATGGCAATACCTGCGCCTCTGTGGGCCCTATCCGCGTGCAAAATCTAAAAGCGGTCAGAGCCTTAGAAAGCGCGTACAACCGCTATCCCCATTTGCCTTGGGCCCTATGGGAAAACAGGAAATATCATAATTGCGGTCCGGGGCGCGCGCGCACAATGATAATTTTCACACCCGAGTAAGCTCTTTTATAGGTCAACATTTTGGAAAAAAAATTGGCTTGCTGCCCACAGCAGGAGCTGAGAACCATGCATTCGGAGGTTTTCACACCCCACCCACTAATGCCCTCAAAGTTTGAGAAAACGCGACCTTCGCGAAAAGCCCCGGAACCTATTGCAAAGTGATGAGCAGTGCCCAGGAGCACCTCTCAGTCATTTGCGCAAAATTCCTTCGGCTACAAGTGGCTCAAATAAGGGCGTGAAAATTGTGCCGAAAGCCCTTTCAGGGGCTATTGCTCGGCACTCGGGGGACGGAAAATTTTACGCAATGCCTCACAATGAAGCACTGGTCGGGGGCTAACTTCTGGCACCAGTTTCGAGCCCGTCCGTGAAAGTGACCCGCGCAAGTTTTAGGCCGGTTCGGCTACTGTGGCCTAATGGGGCCTAATGGGAAGATCTTCTAATGCTCATAACTTTTTAATTTCCCGATGGAATGCTTTGAAATTTTCACCATTTGTAGACGGCCTCCCGTACTACAAACTGATGCCCGTGTGGGCATGATGAAAATGGTAGTTCGCGAGACGGAAGCGCGTAAAGCTTCGGGGCGGCGGACTTCCACACCCCGATAACTCGGTATCGAAACATTGTTGCGGGCGGGTGCGCATGGCAATACCTGCGCCTCTGTGGGCCCTATCCACGTGCAAAATCTAAAAGCGGTCAGAGCCTTAGAAAGCGCGTACAACCGCTATCCCCATTTGCCTTGGGCCCTATGGGAAAACAGGAAATATCATAATTGCGGTCCGGGGCGCGCGCGCACAATGATAATTTTCACACCCGAGTAAGCTCTTTTATAGGTCAACATTTTGGAAAAAAAATTGGCTTGCTGCCCACAGCAGGAGCTGAGAACCATGCATTCGGAGGTTTTCACACCCCACCCACTAATGCCCTCAAAGTTTGAGAAAACGCGACCTTCGCGAAAAGCCCCGGAACCTATTGCAAAGTGATGAGCAGTGCCCAGGAGCACCTCTCAGTCATTTGCGCAAAATTCCGTCGGCTACAAGTGGCTCAAATAAGGGCGTGAAAATTGTGCCGAAAGCCCTTTCAGGGGCTATTGCTCGGCACTCGGGGGACGGAAAATTTTACGCAATGCCTCACAATGAAGCACTGGTCGGGGGCTAACTTCTGGCACCAGTTTCGAGCCCATCCGTGAAAGTGACCCGCGCAAGTTTTAGGCCGGTTCGGCTACTGTGGCCTAATGGGGCCTAATGGGAAGATCTTCTAATGCTCATAACTTTTTAATTTCCCGATGGAACGCTTTGAAATTTTCACCATTTGTAGACGGCCTCCCGTACTACAAACTGATGCCCGTGTGGGCATGATGAAAATGGTAGTTCGCGAGACGGAAGCGCGTAAAGCTTCGGGGCGGCGGACTTCCACACCCCGATAACTCGGTATCGAAACATTGTTGCGGGCGGGTGCGCATGGCAATACCTGCGCCTCTGTGGGCCCTATCCGCGTGCAAAATCTAAAAGCGGTCAGAGCCTTAGAAAGCGCGTACAACCGCTATCCCCATTTGCCTTGGGCCCTATGGGAAAACAGGAAATATCATAATTGCGGTCCGGGGCGCGCGCGCACAATGATAATTTTCACACCCGAGTAAGCTCTTTTATAGGTCAACATTTTGGAAAAAAATTGGCTTGCTGCCCACAGCAGGAGCTGAGAACCATGCATTCGGAGGTTTTCACACCCCACCCACTAATGCCCTCAAAGTTTGAGAAAACGCGACCTTCGCGAAAAGCCCCGGAACCTATTGCAAAGTGATGAGCAGTGCCCAGGAGCACCTCTCAGTCATTTGCGCAAAATTCCTTCGGCTACAAGTGGCTCAAATAAGGGCGTGAAAATTGTGCCGAAAGCCCTTTCAGGGGCTATTGCTCGGCACTCGGGGGACGGAAAATTTTACGCAATGCCTCACAATGAAGCACTGGTCGGGGGCTAACTTCTGGCACCAGTTTCGAGCCCGTCCGTGAAAGTGACCCGCGCAAGTTTTAGGCCGGTTCGGCTACTGTGGCCTAATGGGGCCTAATGGGAAGATCTTCTAATGCTCATAACTTTTTAATTTCCCGATGGAACGCTTTGAAATTTTCACCATTTGTAGACGGCCTCCCGTACTACAAACTGATGCCCGTGTGGGCATGATGAAAATGGTAGTTCGCGAGACGGAAGCGCGTAAAGCTTCGGGGCGGCGGACTTCCACACCCCGATAACTCGGTATCGAAACATTGTTGCGGGCGGGTGCGCATGGCAATACCTGCGCCTCTGTGGGCCCTATCCGCGTGCAAAATCTAAAAGCGGTCAGAGCCTTAGAAAGCGCGTACAACCGCTATCCCCATTTGCCTTGGGCCCTATGGGAAAACAGGAAATATCATAATTGCGGTCCGGGGCGCGCGCGCACAATGATAATTTTCACACCCGAGTAAGCTCTTTTATAGGTCAACATTTTGGAAAAAAAATTGGCTTGCTGCCCACAGCAGGAGCTGAGAACCATGCATTCGGAGGTTTTCACACCCCACCCACTAATGCCCTCAAAGTTTGAGAAAACGCGACCTTCGCGAAAAGCCCCGGAACCTATTGCAAAGTGATGAGCAGTGCCCAGGAGCACCTCTCAGTCATTTGCGCAAAATTCCTTCGGCTACAAGTGGCTCAAATAAGGGCGTGAAAATTGTGCCGAAAGCCCTTTCAGGGGCTATTGCTCGGCACTCGGGGGACGGAAAATTTTACGCAATGCCTCACAATGAAGCACTGGTCGGGGGCTAACTTCTGGCACCAGTTTCGAGCCCGTCCGTGAAAGTGACCCGCGCAAGTTTTAGGCCGGTTCTGCTACTGTGGCCTAATGGGGCCTAATGGGAAGATCTTCTAATGCTCATAACTTTTTAATTTCCCGATGGAACGCTTTGAAATTTTCACCATTTGTAGACGGCCTCCCGTACTACAAACTGATGCCCGTGTGGGCATGATGAAAATGGTAGTTCGCGAGACGGAAGCGCGTAAAGCTTCGGGGCGGCGGACTTCCACACCCCGATAACTCGGTATCGAAACATTGTTGCGGGCGGGTGCGCATGGCAATACCTGCGCCTCTGTGGGCCCTATCCGCGTGCAAAATCTAAAAGCGGTCAGAGCCTTAGAAAGCCCGTACAACCGCTATCCCCATTTGCCTTGGGCCCTATGGGAAAACAGGAAATATCATAATTGCGGTCCGGGGCGCGCGCGCACAATGATAATTTTCACACCCGAGTAAGCTCTTTTATAGGTCAACATTTTGGAAAAAAAATTGGCTTGCTGCCCACAGCAGGAGCTGAGAACCATGCATTCGGAGGTTTTCACACCCCACCCACTAATGCCCTCAAAGTTTGAGAAAACGCGACCTTCGCGAAAAGCCCCGGAACCTATTGCAAAGTGATGAGCAGTGCCCAGGAGCACCTCTCAGTCATTTGCGCAAAATTCCTTCGGCTACAAGTGGCTCAAATAAGGGCGTGAAAATTGTGCCGAAAGCCCTTTCAGGGGCTATTGCTCGGCACTCGGGGGACGGAAAATTTTACGCAATGCCTCACAATGAAGCACTGGTCGGGGGCTAACTTCTGGCACCAGTTTCGAGCCCGTCCGTGAAAGTGACCCGCGCAAGTTTTAGGCCGGTTCGGCTACTGTGGCCTAATGGGGCCTAATGGGAAGATCTTCTAATGCTCATAACTTTTTAATTTCCCGATGGAACGCTTTGAAATTTTCACCATTTGCAGACGGCCTCCCGTACTACAAACTGATGCCCATGTGGGCATGATGAAAATGGTAGTTCGCGAGACGGAAGCGCGTAAAGCTTCGGGGCGGCGGACTTCCACACCCCGATAACTCGGTATCGAAACATTGTTGCGGGCGGGTGCGCATGGCAATACCTGCGCCTCTGTGGGCCCTATCCGCGTGCAAAATCTAAAAGCTTTCAGAGCCTTAGAAAGCGCGTACAACCGCTATCCCCATTTGCCTTGGGCCCTATGGGAAAACAGGAAATATCATAATTGCGGTCCGGGGCGCGCGCGCACAATGATAATTTTCACACCCGAGTAAGCTCTTTTATAGGTCAACATTTTGGAAAAAAAATTGGCTTGCTGCCCACAGCAGGAGCTGAGAACCATGCATTCGGAGGTTTTCACACCCCACCCACTAATGCCCTCAAAGTTTGAGAAAACGCGACCTTCGCGAAAAGCCCCGGAACCTATTGCAAAGTGATGAGCAGTGCCCAGGAGCACCTCTCAGTCATTTGCGCAAAATTCCTTCGGCTACAAGTGGCTCAAATAAGGGCGTGAAAATTGTGCCGAAAGCCCTTTCAGGGGCTATTGCTCGGCACTCGGGGGACGGAAAATTTTACGCAATGCCTCACAATGAAGCACTGGTCGGGGGCTAACTTCTGGCACCAGTTTCGAGCCCGTCCGTGAAAGTGACCCGCGCAAGTTTTAGGCCGGTTCGGCTACTGTGGCCTAATGGGGCCTAATGGGAAGATCTTCTAATGCTCATAACTTTTTAATTTCCCGATGGAACGCTTTGAAATTTTCACCATTTGTAGACGGCCTCCCGTACTACAAACTGATGCCCGTGTGGGCATGATGAAAATGGTAGTTCGCGAGACGGAAGCGCGTAAAGCTTCGGGGCGGCGGACTTCCACACCCCGATAACTCGGTATCGAAACATTGTTGCGGGCGGGTGCGCATGGCAATACCTGCGCCTCTGTGGGCCCTCCCGTACTACAAACTGATGCCCGTGTGGGCATGATGAAAATGGTAGTTCGCGAGACGGAAGCGCGTAAAGCTTCGGGGCGGCGGACTTCCACACCCCGATAACTCGGTATCGAAACATTGTTGCGGGCGGGTGCGCATGGCAATACCTGCGCCTCTGTGGGCCCTATCCGCGTGCAAAATCTAAAAGCGGTCAGAGCCTTAGAAAGTGCGTACAACCGCTATCCCCATTTGCCTTGGGCCCTATGGGAAAACAGGAAATATCATAATTGCGGTCCGGGGCGCGCGCGCACAATGATAATTTTCACACCCGAGTAAGCTCTTTTATAGGTCAACATTTTGGAAAAAAAATTGGCTTGCTGCCCACAGCAGGAGCTGAGAACCATGCATTCGGAGGTTTTCACACCCCACCCACTAATGCCCTCAAAGTTTGAGAAAACGCGACCTTCGCGAAAAGCCCCGGAACCTATTGCAAAGTGATGAGCAGTGCCCAGGAGCACCTCTCAGTCATTTGCGCAAAATTCCTTCGGCTACAAGTGGCTCAAATAAGGGCGTGAAAATTGTGCCGAAAGCCCTTTCAGGGGCTATTGCTCGGCACTCGGGGGACGGAAAATTTTACGCAATGCCTCACAATGAAGCACTGGTCGGGGGCTAACTTCTGGCACCAGTTTCGAGCCCGTCCGTGAAAGTGACCCGCGCAAGTTTTAGGCCGGTTCGGCTACTGTGGCCTAATGGGGCCTAATGGGAAGATCTTCTAATGCTCATAACTTTTTAATTTCCCGATGGAACGCTTTGAAATTTTCACCATTTGTAGACGGCCTCCCGTACTACAAACTGATGCCCGTGTGGGCATGATGAAAATGGTAGTTCGCGAGACGGAAGCGCGTAAAGCTTCGGGGCGGCGGACTTCCACACCCCGATAACTCGGTATCTAAACATTGTTGCGGGCGGGTGCGCATGGCAATACCTGCGCCTCTGTGGGCCCTATCCGCGTGCAAAATCTAAAAGCGGTCAGAGCCTTAGAAAGCGCGTACAACCGCTATCCCCATTTGCCTTGGGCCCTATGGGAAAACAGGAAATATCATAATTGCGGTCCGGGGCGCGCGCGCACAATGATAATTTTCACACCCGAGTAAGCTCTTTTATAGGTCAACATTTTGGAAAAAAAATTGGCTTGCTGCCCACAGCAGGAGCTGAGAACCATGCATTCGGAGGTTTTCACACCCCACCCACTAATGCCCTCAAAGTTTGAGAAAACGCGACCTTCGCGAAAAGCCCCGGAACCTATTGCAAAGTGATGAGCAGTGCCCAGGAGCACCTCTCAGTCATTTGCGCAAAATTCCTTCGGCTACAAGTGGCTCAAATAAGGGCGTGAAAATTGTGCCGAAAGCCCTTTCAGGGGCTATTGCTCGGCACTCGGGGGACGGAAAATTTTACGCAATGCCTCACAATGAAGCACTGGTCGGGGGCTAACTTCTGGCACCAGTTTCGAGCCCGTCCGTGAAAGTGACCCGCGCAAGTTTTAGGCCGGTTCGGCTACTGTGGCCTAATGGGGCCTAATGGGAAGATCTTCTAATGCTCATAACTTTTTAATTTCCCGATGGAACGCTTTGAAATTTTCACCATTTGTAGACGGCCTCCCGTACTACAAACTGATGCCCGTGTGGGCATGATGAAAATGGTAGTTCGCGAGACGGAAGCGCGTAAAGCTTCGGGGCGGCGGACTTCCACACCCCGATAACTCGGTATCGAAACATTGTTGCGGGCGGGTGCGCATGGCAATACCTGCGCCTCTGTGGGCCCTATCCGCGTGCAAAATCTAAAAGCGGTCAGAGCCTTAGAAAGCGCGTACAACCGCTATCCCCATTTGCCTTGGGCCCTATGGGAAAACAGGAAATATCATAATTGCGGTCCGGGGCGCGCGCGCACAATGATAATTTTCACACCCGAGTAAGCTCTTTTATAGGTCAACATTTTGGAAAAAAAATTGGCTTGCTGCCCACAGCAGGAGCTGAGAACCATGCATTCGGAGGTTTTCACACCCCACCCACTAATGCCCTCAAAGTTTGAGAAAACGCGACCTTCGCGAAAAGCCCCGGAACCTATTGCAAAGTGATGAGCAGTGCCCAGGAGCACCTCTCAGTCATTTGCGCAAAATTCCTTCGGCTACAAGTGGCTCAAATAAGGGTGTGAAAATTGTGCCGAAAGCCCTTTCAGGGGCTATTGCTCGGCACTCGGGGGACGGAAAATTTTACGCAATGCCTCACAATGAAGCACTGGTCGGGGGCTAACTTCTGGCACCAGTTTCGAGCCCGTCCGTGAAAGTGACCCGCGCAAGTTTTAGGCCGGTTCGGCTACTGTGGCCTAATGGGGCCTAATGGGAAGATCTTCTAATGCTCATAACTTTTTAATTTCCCGATGGAACGCTTTGAAATTTTCACCATTTGTAGACGGCCTCCCGTACTACAAACTGATGCCCGTGTGGGCATGATGAAAATGGTAGTTCGCGAGACGGAAGCGCGTAAAGCTTCGGGGCGGCGGACTTCCACACCCCGATAACTCGGTATCGAAACATTGTTGCGGGTGGGTGCGCATGGCAATACCTGCGCCTCTGTGGGCCCTATCCGCGTGCAAAATCTAAAAGCGGTCAGAGCCTTAGAAAGCGCGTACAACCGCTATCCCCATTTGCCTTGGGCCCTATGGGAAAACAGGAAATATCATAATTGCGGTCCGGGGCGCGCGCGCACAATGATAATTTTCACACCCGAGTAAGCTCTTTTATAGGTCAACATTTTGGAAAAAAAATTGGCTTGCTGCCCACAGCAGGAGCTGAGAACCATGCATTCGGAGGTTTTCACACCCCACCCACTAATGCCCTCAAAGTTTGAGAAAACGCGACCTTCGCGAAAAGCCCCGGAACCTATTGCAAAGTGATGAGCAGTGCCCAGGAGCACCTCTCAGTCATTTGCGCAAAATTCCTTCGGCTACAAGTGGCTCAAATAAGGGCGTGAAAATTGTGCCGAAAGCCCTTTCAGGGGCTATTGCTCGGCACTCGGGGGACGGAAAATTTTACGCAATGCCTCACAATGAAGCACTGGTCGGGGGCTAACTTCTGGCACCAGTTTCGAGCCCGTCCGTGAAAGTGACCCGCGCAAGTTTTAGGCCGGTTCGGCTACTGTGGCCTAATGGGGCCTAATGGGAAGATCTTCTAATGCTCATAACTTTTTAATTTCCCGATGGAACGCTTTGAAATTTTCACCATTTGTAGACGGCCTCCCGTACTACAAACTGATGCCCGTGTGGGCATGATGAAAATGGTAGTTCGCGAGACGGAAGCGCGTAAAGCTTCGGGGCGGCGGACTTCCACACCCCGATAACTCGGTATCGAAACATTGTTGCGGGCGGGTGCGCATGGCAATACCTGCGCCTCTGTGGGCCCTATCCGCGTGCAAAATCTAAAAGCGGTCAGAGCCTTAGAAAGCGCGTACAACCGCTATCCCCATTTGCCTTGGGCCCTATGGGAAAACAGGAAATATCATAATTGCGGTCCGGGGCGCGCGCGCACAATGATAATTTTCACACCCGAGTAAGCTCTTTTATAGGTCAACATTTTGGAAAAAAAATTGGCTTGCTGCCCACAGCAGGAGCTGAGAACCATGCATTCGGAGGTTTTCACACCCCACCCACTAATGCCCTCAAAGTTTGAGAAAACGCGACCTTCGCGAAAAGCCCCGGAACCTATTGCAAAGTGATGAGCAGTGCCCAGGAGCACCTCTCAGTCATTTGCGCAAAATTCCTTCGGCTACAAGTGGCTCAAATAAGGGCGTGAAAATTGTGCCGAAAGCCCTTTCAGGGGCTATTGCTCGGCACTCGGGGGACGGAAAATTTTACGCAATGCCTCACAATGAAGCACTGGTCGGGGGCTAACTTCTGGCACCAGTTTCGAGCCCGTCCGTGAAAGTGACCCGCGCAAGTTTTAGGCCGGTTCGGCTACTGTGGCCTAATGGGGCCTAATGGGAAGATCTTCTAATGCTCATAACTTTTTAATTTCCCGATGGAACGCTTTGAAATTTTCACCATTTGTAGACGGCCTCCCGTACTACAAACTGATGCCCGTGTGGGCATGATGAAAATGGTAGTTCGCGAGACGGAAGCGCGTAAAGCTTCGGGGCGGCGGACTTCCACACCCCGATAACTCGGTATCGAAACATTGTTGCGGGCGGGTGCGCATGGCAATACCTGCGCCTCTGTGGGCCCTATCCGCGTGCAAAATCTAAAAGCGGTCAGAGCCTTAGAAAGCGCGTACAACCGCTATCCCCATTTGCCTTGGGCCCTATGGGAAAACAGGAAATATCATAATTGCGGTCCGGGGCGCGCGCGCACAATGATAATTTTCACACCCGAGTAAGCTCTTTTATAGGTCAACATTTTGGAAAAAAAATTGGCTTGCTGCCCACAGCAGGAGCTGAGAACCATGCATTCGGAGGTTTTCACACCCCACCCACTAATGCCCTCAAAGTTTGAGAAAACGCGACCTTCGCGAAAAGCCCCGGAACCTATTGCAAAGTGATGAGCAGTGCCCAGGAGCACCTCTCAGTCATTTGCGCAAAATTCCTTCGGCTACAAGTGGCTCAAATAAGGGTGTGAAAATTGTGCCGAAAGCCCTTTCAGGGGCTATTGCTCGGCACTCGGGGGACGGAAAATTTTACGCAATGCCTCACAATGAAGCACTGGTCGGGGGCTAACTTCTGGCACCAGTTTCGAGCCCGTCCGTGAAAGTGACCCGCGCAAGTTTTAGGCCGGTTCGGCTACTGTGGCCTAATGGGGCCTAATGGGAAGATCTTCTAATGCTCATAACTTTTTAATTTCCCGATGGAACGCTTTGAAATTTTCACCATTTGTAGACGGCCTCCCGTACTACAAACTGATGCCCGTGTGGGCATGATGAAAATGGTAGTTCGCGAGACGGAAGCGCGTAAAGCTTCGGGGCGGCGGACTTCCACACCCCGATAACTCGGTATCGAAACATTGTTGCGGGTGGGTGCGCATGGCAATACCTGCGCCTCTGTGGGCCCTATCCGCGTGCAAAATCTAAAAGCGGTCAGAGCCTTAGAAAGCGCGTACAACCGCTATCCCCATTTGCCTTGGGCCCTATGGGAAAACAGGAAATATCATAATTGCGGTCCGGGGCGCGCGCGCACAATGATAATTTTCACACCCGAGTAAGCTCTTTTATAGGTCAACATTTTGGAAAAAAAATTGGCTTGCTGCCCACAGCAGGAGCTGAGAACCATGCATTCGGAGGTTTTCACACCCCACCCACTAATGCCCTCAAAGTTTGAGAAAACGCGACCTTCGCGAAAAGCCCCGGAACCTATTGCAAAGTGATGAGCAGTGCCCAGGAGCACCTCTCAGTCATTTGCGCAAAATTCCTTCGGCTACAAGTGGCTCAAATAAGGGCGTGAAAATTGTGCCGAAAGCCCTTTCAGGGGCTATTGCTCGGCACTCGGGGGACGGAAAATTTTACGCAATGCCTCACAATGAAGCACTGGTCGGGGGCTAACTTCTGGCACCAGTTTCGAGCCCGTCCGTGAAAGTGACCCGCGCAAGTTTTAGGCCGGTTCGGCTACTGTGGCCTAATGGGGCCTAATGGGAAGATCTTCTAATGCTCATAACTTTTTAATTTCCCGATGGAACGCTTTGAAATTTTCACCATTTGTAGACGGCCTCCCGTACTACAAACTGATGCCCGTGTGGGCATGATGAAAATGGTAGTTCGCGAGACGGAAGCGCGTAAAGCTTCGGGGCGGCGGACTTCCACACCCCGATAACTCGGTATCGAAACATTGTTGCGGGCGGGTGCGCATGGCAATACCTGCGCCTCTGTGGGCCCTATCCGCGTGCAAAATCTAAAAGCGGTCAGAGCCTTAGAAAGCGCGTACAACCGCTATCCCCATTTGCCTTGGGCCCTATGGGAAAACAGGAAATATCATAATTGCGGTCCGGGGCGCGCGCGCACAATGATAATTTTCACACCCGAGTAAGCTCTTTTATAGGTCAACATTTTGGAAAAAAAATTGGCTTGCTGCCCACAGCAGGAGCTGAGAACCATGCATTCGGAGGTTTTCACACCCCACCCACTAATGCCCTCAAAGTTTGAGAAAACGCGACCTTCGCGAAAAGCCCCGGAACCTATTGCAAAGTGATGAGCAGTGCCCAGGAGCACCTCTCAGTCATTTGCGCAAAATTCCTTCGGCTACAAGTGGCTCAAATAAGGGCGTGAAAATTGTGCCGAAAGCCCTTTCAGGGGCTATTGCTCGGCACTCGGGGGACGGAAAATTTTACGCAATGCCTCACAATGAAGCACTGGTCGGGGGCTAACTTCTGGCACCAGTTTCTAGCCCGTCTGTGAAAGTGACCCGCGCAAGTTTTAGGCCGGTTCGGCTACTGTGGCCTAATGGGGCCTAATGGGAAGATCTTCTAATGCTCATAACTTTTTAATTTCCCGATGGAACGCTTTGAAATTTTCACCATTTGTAGACGGCCTCCCGTACTACAAACTGATGCCCGTGTGGGCATGATGAAAATGGTAGTTCGCGAGACGGAAGCGCGTAAAGCTTCGGGGCGGCGGACTTCCACACCCCGATAACTCGGTATCGAAACATTGTTGCGGGCGGGTGCGCATGGCAATACCTGCGCCTCTGTGGGCCCTATCCGCGTGCAAAATCTAAAAGCGGTCAGAGCCTTAGAAAGCGCGTACAACCGCTATCCCCATTTGCCTTGGGCCCTATGGGAAAACAGGAAATATCATAATTGCGGTCCGGGGCGCGCGCGCACAATGATAATTTTCACACCCGAGTAAGCTCTTTTATAGGTCAACATTTTGGAAAAAAAATTGGCTTGCTGCCCACAGCAGGAGCTGAGAACCATGCATTCGGAGGTTTTCACACCCCACCCACTAATGCCCTCAAAGTTTGAGAAAACGCGACCTTCGCGAAAAGCCCCGGAACCTATTGCAAAGTGATGAGCAGTGCCCAGGAGCACCTCTCAGTCATTTGCGCAAAATTCCTTCGGCTACAAGTGGCTCAAATAAGGGCGTGAAAATTGTGCCGAAAGCCCTTTCAGGGGCTATTGCTCGGCACTCGGGGGACGGAAAATTTTACGCAATGCCTCACAATGAAGCACTGGTCGGGGGCTAACTTCTGGCACCAGTTTCGAGCCCGTCCGTGAAAGTGACCCGCGCAAGTTTTAGGCCGGTTCGGCTACTGTGGCCTAATGGGGCCTAATGGGAAGATCTTCTAATGCTCATAACTTTTTAATTTCCCGATGGAACGCTTTGAAATTTTCACCATTTGTAGACGGCCTCCCGTACTACAAACTGATGCCCGTGTGGGCATGATGAAAATGGTAGTTCGCGAGACGGAAGCGCGTAAAGCTTCGGGGCGGCGGACTTCCACACCCCGATAACTCGGTATCGAAACATTGTTGCGGGCGGGTGCGCATGGCAATACCTGCGCCTCTGTGGGCCCTATCCGCGTGCAAAATCTAAAAGCGGTCAGAGCCTTAGAAAGCGCGTACAACCGCTATCCCCATTTGCCTTGGGCCCTATGGGAAAACAGGAAATATCATAATTGCGGTCCGGGGCGCGCGCGCACAATGATAATTTTCACACCCGAGTAAGCTCTTTTATAGGTCAACATTTTGGAAAAAAAATTGGCTTGCTGCCCACAGCAGGAGCTGAGAACCATGCATTCGGAGGTTTTCACACCCCACCCACTAATGCCCTCAAAGTTTGAGAAAACGCGACCTTCGCGAAAAGCCCCGGAACCTATTGCAAAGTGATGAGCAGTGCCCAGGAGCACCTCTCAGTCATTTGCGCAAAATTCCTTCGGCTACAAGTGGCTCAAATAAGGGCGTGAAAATTGTGCCGAAAGCCCTTTCAGGGGCTATTGCTCGGCACTCGGGGGACGGAAAATTTTACGCAATGCCTCACAATGAAGCACTGGTCGGGGGCTAACTTCTGGCACCAGTTTCGAGCCCGTCCGTGAAAGTGACCCGCGCAAGTTTTAGGCCGGTTTGGCTACTGTGGCCTAATGGGGCCTAATGGGAAGATCTTCTAATGCTCATAACTTTTTAATTTCCCGATGGAACGCTTTGAAATTTTCACCATTTGTAGACGGCCTCCCGTACTACAAACTGATGCCCGTGTGGGCATGATGAAAATGGTAGTTCGCGAGACGGAAGCGCGTAAAGCTTCGGGGCGGCGGACTTCCACACCCCGATAACTCGGTATCGAAACATTGTTGCGGGCGGGTGCGCATGGCAATACCTGCGCCTCTGTGGGCCCTATCCGCGTGCAAAATCTAAAAGCGGTCAGAGCCTTAGAAAGCGCGTACAACCGCTATCCCCATTTGCCTTGGGCCCTATGGGAAAACAGGAAATATCATAATTGCGGTCCGGGGCGCGCGCGCACAATGATAATTTTCACACCCGAGTAAGCTCTTTTATAGGTCAACATTTTGGAAAAAAAATTGGCTTGCTGCCCACAGCAGGAGCTGAGAACCATGCATTCGGAGGTTTTCACACCCCACCCACTAATGCCCTCAAAGTTTGAGAAAACGCGACCTTCGCGAAAAGCCCCGGAACCTATTGCAAAGTGATGAGCAGTGCCCAGGAGCACCTCTCAGTCATTTGCGCAAAATTCCTTCGGCTACAAGTGGCTCAAATAAGGGCGTGAAAATTGTGCCGAAAGCCCTTTCAGGGGCTATTGCTCGGCACTCGGGGGACGGAAAATATTACGCAATGCCTCACAATGAAGCACTGGTCGGGGGCTTACTTCTGGCACCAGTTTCGAGCCCGTCCGTGAAAGTGACCCGTGCAAGTTTTAGGCCGGTTCGGCTACTGTGGCCTAATGGGGCCTAATGGGAAGATCTTCTAATGCTCATAACTTTTTAATTTCCCGATGGAACGCTTTGAAATTGTCACCATTTGTAGACGGCCTCCCGTACTACAAACTGATGCCCGTGTGGGCATGATGAAAATGGTAGTTCGCGAGACGGAAGCGCGTAAAGCTTCGGGGCGGCGGACTTCCACACCCCGATAACTCGGTATCGAAACATTGTTGCGGGCGGGTGCGCATGGCAATACCTGCGCCTCTGTGGGCCCTATCCGCGTGCAAAATCTAAAAGCGGTCAGAGCCTTAGAAAGCGCGTACAACCGCTATCCCCATTTGCCTTGGGCCCTATGGGAAAACAGGAAATATCATAATTGCGGTCCGGGGCGCGCGCGCACAATGATAATTTTCACACCCGAGTAAGCTCTTTTATAGGTCAACATTTTGGAAAAAAAATTGGCTTGCTGCCCACAGCAGGAGCTGAGAACCATGCATTCGGAGGTTTTCACACCCCACCCACTAATGCCCTCAAAGTTTGAGAAAACGCGACCTTCGCGAAAAGCCCCGGAACCTATTGCAAAGTGATGAGCAGTGCCCAGGAGCACCTCTCAGTCATTTGCACAAAATTCCTTCGGCTACAAGTGGCTCAAATAAGGGCGTGAAAATTGTGCCGAAAGCCCTTTCAGGGGCTATTGCTCGGCACTCGGGGGACGGAAAATTTTACGCAATGCCTCACAATGAAGCACTGGTCGGGGGCTAACTTCTGGCACCAGTTTCGAGCCCGTCCGTGAAAGTGACCCGCGCAAGTTTTAGGCCGGTTCGGCTACTGTGGCCTAATGGGGCCTAATGGGAAGATCTTCTAATGCTCATAACTTTTTAATTTCCCGATGGAACGCTTTGAAATTTTCACCATTTGTAGACGGCCTCCCGTACTACAAACTGATGCCCGTGTGGGCATGATGAAAATGGTAGTTCGCGAGACGGAAGCGCGTAAAGCTTCGGGGCGGCGGACTTCCACACCCCGATAACTCGGTATCGAAACATTGTTGCGGGCGGGTGCGCATGGCAATACCTGCGCCTCTGTGGGCCCTATCCGCGTGCAAAATCTAAAAGCGGTCAGAGCCTTAGAAAGCGCGTACAACCGCTATCCCCATTTGCCTTGGGCCCTATGGGAAAACAGGAAATATCATAATTGCGGTCCGGGGCGCGCGCGCACAATGATAATTTTCACACCCGAGTAAGCTCTTTTATAGGTCAACATTTTGGAAAAAAAATTGGCTTGCTGCCCACAGCAGGAGCTGAGAACCATGCATTCGGAGGTTTTCACACCCCACCCACTAATGCCCTCAAAGTTTGAGAAAACGCGACCTTCGCGAAAAGCCCCGGAACCTATTGCAAAGTGATGAGCAGTGCCCAGGAGCACCTCTCAGTCATTTGCGCAAAATTCCTTCGGCTACAAGTGGCTCAAATAAGGGCGTGAAAATTGTTCCGAAAGCCCTTTCAGGGGCTATTGCTCGGCACTCGGGGGACGGAAAATTTTACGCAATGCCTCACAATGAAGCACTGGTCGGGGGCTAACTTCTGGCACCAGTTTCGAGCCCGTCCGTGAAAGTGACCCGCGCAAGTTTTAGGCCGGATCGGCTACTGTGGCCTAATGGGGCCTAATGGGAAGATCTTCTAATGCTCATAACTTTTAAATTTCCCGATGGAACGCTTTGAAATTTTCACCATTTGTAGACGGCCTCCCGTACTACAAACTGATGCCCGTGTGGGCATGATGAAAATGGTAGTTCGCGAGACGGAAGCGCGTAAAGCTTCGGGGCGGCGGACTTCCACACCCCGATAACTCGGTATCGAAACATTGTTGCGGGCGGGTGCGCATGGCAATACCTGCGCCTCTGTGGGCCCTATCCGCGTGCAAAATCTAAAAGCGGTCAGAGCCTTAGAAAGCGCGTACAACCGCTATCCCCATTTGCCTTGGGCCCTATGGGAAAACAGGAAATATCATAATTGCGGTCCGGGGCGCGCGCGCACAATGATAATTTTCACACCCGAGTAAGCTCTTTTATAGGTCAACATTTTGGAAAAAAAATTGGCTTGCTGCCCACAGCAGGAGCTGAGAACCATGCATTCGGAGGTTTTCACACCCCACCCACTAATGCCCTCAAAGTTTGAGAAAACGCGACCTTCGCGAAAAGCCCCGGAACCTATTGCAAAGTGATGAGCAGTGCCCAGGAGCACCTCTCAGTCATTTGCGCAAAATTCCTTCGGCTACAAGTGGCTCAAATAAGGGCGTGAAAATTGTGCCGAAAGCCCTTTCAGGGGCTATTGCTCGGCACTCGGGGGACGGAAAATTTTACGCAATGCCTCACAATGAAGCACTGGTCGGGGGCTAACTTCTGGCACCAGTTTCGAGCCCGTCCGTGAAAGTGACCCGCGCAAGTTTTAGGCCGGTTCGGCTACTGTGGCCTAATGGGGCCTAATGGGAAGATCTTCTAATGCTCATAACTTTTTAATTTCCCGATGGAACGCTTTGAAATTTTCACCATTTGTAGACGGCCTCCCGTACTACAAACTGATGCCCGTGTGGGCATGATGAAAATGGTAGTTCGCGAGAAGGAAGCGCGTAAAGCTTCGGGGCGGCGGACTTCCACACCCCGATAACTCGGTATCGAAACATTGTTGCGGGCGGGTGCGCATGGCAATACCTGCGCCTCTGTGGGCCCTATCCGCGTGCAAAATCTAAAAGCGGTCAGAGCCTTAGAAAGCGCGTACAACCGCTATCCCCATTTGCCTTGGGCCCTATGGGAAAACAGGAAATATCATAATTGCGGTCCGGGGCGCGCGCGCACAATGATAATTTTCACACCCGAGTAAGCTCTTTTATAGGTCAACATTTTGGAAAAAAAATTGGCTTGCTGCCCACAGCAGGAGCTGAGAACCATGCATTCGGAGGTTTTCACACCCCACCCACTAATGCCCTCAAAGTTTGAGAAAACGCGACCTTCGCGAAAAGCCCCGGAACCTATTGCAAAGTGATGAGCAGTGCCCAGGAGCACCTCTCAGTCATTTGCGCAAAATTCCTTCGGCTACAAGTGGCTCAAATAAGGGCGTGAAAATTGTGCCGAAAGCCCTTTCAGGGGCTATTGCTCGGCACTCGGGGGACGGAAAATTTTACGCAATGCCTCACAATGAAGCACTGGTCGGGGGCTAACTTCTGGCACCAGTTTCGAGCCCGTCCGTGAAAGTGACCCGCGCAAGTTTTAGGCCGGTTCGGCTACTGTGGCCTAATGGGGCCTAATGGGAAGACCTTCTAATGCTCATAACTTTTTAATTTCCCGATGGAACGGTTTGAAATTTTCACCATTTGTAGACGGCCTCCCGTACTACAAACTGATGCCCGTGTGGGCATGATGAAAATGGTAGTTCGCGAGACGGAAGCGCGTAAAGCTTCGGGGCGGCGGACTTCCACACCCCGATAACTCGGTATCGAAACATTGTTGCGGGCGGGTGCGCATGGCAATACCTGCGCCTCTGTGGGCCCTATCCGCGTGCAAAATCTAAAAGCGGTCAGAGCCTTAGAAAGCGCGTACAACCGCTATCCCCATTTGCCTTGGGCCCTATGGGAAAACAGGAAATATCATAATTGCGGTCCGGGGCGCGCGCGCACAATGATAATTTTCACACCCGAGTAAGCTCTTTTATAGGTCAACATTTTGGAAAAAAAATTGGCTTGCTGCCCACAGCAGGAGCTGAGAACCATGCATTCGGAGGTTTTCACACCCCACCCACTAATGCCCTCAAAGTTTGAGAAAACGCGACCTTCGCGAAAAGCCCCGGAACCTATTGCAAAGTGATGAGCAGTGCCCAGGAGCACCTCTCAGTCATTTGCGCAAAATTCCTTCGGCTACAAGTGGCTCAAATAAGGGCGTGAAAATTGTGCCGAAAGCCCTTTCAGGGGCTATTGCTCGGCACTCGGGGGACGGAAAATTTTACGCAATGCCTCACAATGAAGCACTGGTCGGGGGCTAACTTCTGGCACCAGTTTCGAGCCCGTCCGTGAAAGTGACCCGCGCAAGTTTTAGGCCGGTTCGGCTACTGTGGCCTAATGGGGCCTAATGGGAAGATCTTCTAATGCTCATAACTTTTTAATTTCCCGATGGAACGCTTTGAAATTTTCACCATTTGTAGACGGCCTCCCGTACTACAAACTGATGCCCGTTTGGGCATGATGAAAATGGTAGTTCGCGAGACGGAAGCGCGTAAAGCTTCGGGGCGGCGGACTTCCACACCCCGATAACTCGGTATCGAAACATTGTTGCGGGCGGGTGCGCATGGCAATACCTGCGCCTCTGTGGGCCCTATCCGCGTGCAAAATCTAAAAGCGGTCAGAGCCTTAGAAAGCGCGTACAACCGCTATCCCCATTTGCCTTGGGCCCTATGGGAAAACAGGAAATATCATAATTGCGGTCCGGGGCGCGCGCGCACAATGATAATTTTCACACCCGAGTAAGCTCTTTTATAGGTCAACATTTTGGAAAAAAAATTGGCTTGCTGCCCACAGCAGGAGCTGAGAACCATGCATTCGGAGGTTTTCACACCCCACCCACTAATGCCCTCAAAGTTTGAGAAAACGCGACCTTCGCGAAAAGCCCCGGAACCTATTGCAAAGTGATGAGCAGTGCCCAGGAGCACCTCTCAGTCATTTGCGCAAAATTCCTTCGGCTACAAGTGGCTCAAATAAGGGCGTGAAAATTGTGCCGAAAGCCCTTTCAGGGGCTATTGCTCGGCACTCGGGGGACGGAAAATTTTACGCAATGCCTCACAATGAAGCACTGGTCGGGGGCTAACTTCTGGCACCAGTTTCGAGCCCGTCCGTGAAAGTGACCCGCGCAAGTTTTAGGCCGGTTCGGCTACTGTGGCCTAATGGGGCCTAATGGGAAGATCTTCTAATGCTCATAACTTTTTAATTTCCCGATGGAACGCTTTGAAATTTTCACCATTTGTAGACGGCCTCCCGTACTACAAACTGATGCCCGTGTGGGCATGATGAAAATGGTAGTTCGCGAGACGGAAGCGCGTAAAGCTTCGGGGCGGCGGACTTCCACACCCCGATAACTCGGTATCGAAACATTGTTGCGGGCGGGTGCGCATGGCAATACCTGCGCCTCTGTGGGCCCTATCCGCGTGCAAAATCTAAAAGCGGTCAGAGCCTTAGAAAGCGCGTACAACCGCTATCCCCATTTGCCTTGGGCCCTATGGGAAAACAGGAAATATCATAATTGCGGTCCGGGGCGCGCGCGCACAATGATAATTTTCACACCCGAGTAAGCTCTTTTATAGGTCAACATTTTGGAAAAAAAATTGGCTTGCTGCCCACAGCAGGAGCTGAGAACCATGCATTCGGAGGTTTTCACACCCCACCCACTAATGCCCTCAAAGTTTGAGAAAACGCGACCTTCGCGAAAAGCCCCGGAACCTATTGCAAAGTGATGAGCAGTGCCCAGGAGCACCTCTCAGTCATTTGCGCAAAATTCCTTCGGCTACAAGTGGCTCAAATAAGGGCGTGAAAATTGTGCCGAAAGCCCTTTCAGGGGCTATTGCTCGGCACTCGGGGGACGGAAAATTTTACGCAATGCCTCACAATGAAGCACTGGTCGGGGGCTAACTTCTGGCACCAGTTTCGAGCCCGTCCGTGAAAGTGACCCGCGCAAGTTTTAGGCCGGTTCGGCTACTGTGGCCTAATGGGGCCTAATGGGAAGATCTTCTAATGCTCATAACTTTTTAATTTCCCGATGGAACGGTTTGAAATTTTCACCATTTGTAGACGGCCTCCCGTACTACAAACTGATGCCCGTGTGGGCATGATGAAAATGGTAGTTCGCGAGACGGAAGCGCGTAAAGCTTCGGGGCGGCGGACTTCCACACCCCGATAACTCGGTATCGAAACATTGTTGCGGGCGGGTGCGCATGGCAATACCTGCGCCTCTGTGGGCCCTATCCGCGTGCAAAATCTAAAAGCGGTCAGAGCCTTAGAAAGCGCGTACAACCGCTATCCCCATTTGCCTTGGGCCCTATGGGAAAACAGGAAATATCATAATTGCGGTCCGGGGCGCGCGCGCACAATGATAATTTTCACACCCGAGTAAGCTCTTTTATAGGTCAACATTTTGGAAAAAAAATTGGCTTGCTGCCCACAGCAGGAGCTGAGAACCATGCATTCGGAGGTTTTCACACCCCACCCACTAATGCCCTCAAAGTTTGAGAAAACGCGACCTTCGCGAAAAGCCCCGGAACCTATTGCAAAGTGATGAGCAGTGCCCAGGAGCACCTCTCAGTCATTTGCGCGAAATTCCTTCGGCTACAAGTGGCTCAAATAAGGGCGTGAAAATTGTGCCGAAAGCCCTTTCAGGGGCTATTGCTCGGCACTCGGGGGACGGAAAATTTTACGCAATGCCTCACAATGAAGCACTGGTCGGGGGCTAACTTCTGGCACCAGTTTCGAGCCCGTCCGTGAAAGTGACCCGCGCAAGTTTTAGGCCGGTTCGGCTACTGTGGCCTAATGGGGCCTAATGGGAAGATCTTCTAATGCTCATAACTTTTTAATTTCCCGATGGAACGCTTTGAAATTTTCACCATTTGTAGACGGCCTCCCGTACTACAAACTGATGCCCGTGTGGGCATGATGAAAATGGTAGTTCGCGAGACGGAAGCGCGTAAAGCTTCGGGGCGGCGGACTTCCACACCCCGATAACTCGGTATCGAAACATTGTTGCGGGCGGGTGCGCATGGCAATACCTGCGCCTCTGTGGGCCCTATCCGCGTGCAAAATCTAAAAGCGGTCAGAGCCTTAGAAAGCGCGTACAACCGCTATCCCCATTTGCCTTGGGCCCTATGGGAAAACAGGAAATATCATAATTGCGGTCCGGGGCGCGCGCGCACAATGATAATTTTCACACCCGAGTAAGCTCTTTTATAGGTCAACATTTTGGAAAAAAAATTGGCTTGCTGCCCACAGCAGGAGCTGAGAACCATGCATTCGGAGGTTTTCACACCCCACCCACTAATGCCCTCAAAGTTTGAGAAAACGCGACCTTCGCGAAAAGCCCCGGAACCTATTGCAAAGTGATGAGCAGTGCCCAGGAGCACCTCTCAGTCATTTGCGCAAAATTCCTTCGGCTACAAGTGGCTCAAATAAGGGCGTGAAAATTGTGCCGAAAGCCCTTTCAGGGGCTATTGCTCGGCACTCGGGGGACGGAAAATTTTACGCAATGCCTCACAATGAAGCACTGGTCGGGGGCTAACTTCTGGCACCAGTTTCGAGCCCGTCCGTGAAAGTGACCCGCTCAAGTTTTAGGCCGGTTCGGCTACTGTGGCCTAATGGGGCCTAATGGGAAGATCTTCTAATGCTCATAACTTTTTAATTTCCCGATGGAACGCTTTGAAATTTTTACCATTTGTAGACGGCCTCCCGTACTACAAACTGATGCTCGTGTGGGCATGATGAAAATGGTAGTTCGCGAGACGGAAGCGCGTAAAGCTTCGGGGCGGCGGACTTCCACACCCCGATAACTCGGTATCGAAACATTGTTGCGGGCGGGTGCGCATGGCAATACCTGCGCCTCTGTGGGCCCTATCCGCGTGCAAAATCTAAAAGCGGTCAGAGCCTTAGAAAGCGCGTACAACCGCTATCCCCATTTGCCTTGGGCCCTATGGGAAAACAGGAAATATCATAATTGCGGTCCGGGGCGCGCGCGCACAATGATAATTTTCACACCCGAGTAAGCTCTTTTATAGGTCAACATTTTGGAAAAAAAATTGGCTTGCTGCCCACAGCAGGAGCTGAGAACCATGCATTCGGAGGTTTTCACACCCCACCCACTAATGCCCTCAAAGTTTGAGAAAACGCGACCTTCGCGAAAAGCCCCGGAACCTATTGCAAAGTGATGAGCAGTGCCCAGGAGCACCTCTCAGTCATTTGCGCAAAATTCCTTCGGCTACAAGTGGCTCAAATAAGGGCGTGAAAATTGTGCCGAAAGCCCTTTCAGGGGCTATTGCTCGGCACTCGGGGGACGGAAAATTTTACGCAATGCCTCACAATGAAGCACTGGTCGGGGGCTAACTTCTGGCACCAGTTTCGAGCCCGTCCGTGAAAGTGACCCGCGCAAGTTTTAGGCCGGTTCGGCTACTGTGGCCTAATGGGGCCTAATGGGAAGATCTTCTAATGCTCATAACTTTTTAATTTCCCGATGGAACGCTTTGAAATTTTCACCATTTGTAGACGGCCTCCCGTACTACAAACTGATGCCCGTGTGGGCATGATGAAAATGGTAGTTCGCGAGACGGAAGCGCGTAAAACTTCGGGGCGGCGGACTTCCACACCCCGATAACTCGGTATAGAAACATTGTTGCGGGCGGGTGCGCATGGCAATACCTGCGCCTCTGTGGGCCCTATCCACGTGCAAAATCTAAAAGCGGTCAGAGCCTTAGAAAGCGCGTACAACCGCTATCCCCATTTGCCTTGGGCCCTATGGGAAAACAGGAAATATCATAATTGCGGTCCGGGGCGCGCGCGCACAATGATAATTTTCACACCCGAGTAAGCTCTTTTATAGGTCAACATTTTGGAAAAAAAATTGGCTTGCTGCCTACAGCAGGAGCTGAGAACCATGCATTCGGAGGTTTTCACACCCCACCCACTAATGCCCTCAAAGTTTGAGAAAACGCGACCTTCGCGAAAAGCCCTGGAACCTATTGCAAAGTGATGAGCAGTGCCCAGGAGCACCTCTCAGTCATTTGCGCAAAATTCCTTCGGCTACAAGTGGCTCAAATAAGGGCGTGAAAATTGTGCCGAAAACCCTTTCAGGGGCTATTGCTCGGCACTCGGGGGACGGAAAATTTTACGCAATGCCTCACAATGAAGCACTGGTCGGGGGCTAACTTCTGGCACCAGTTTCGAGCCCGTCCGTGAAAGTGACCCGCGCAAGTTTTAGGCCGGTTCGGCTACTGTGGCCTAATGGGGCCTAATGGGAAGATCTTCTAATACTCATAACTTTTTAATTTCCCGATGGAACGCTTTGAAATTTTCACCATTTGTAGACGGCCTCCCGTACTACAAACTGATGCCCGTGTGGGCATGATGAAAATGGTAGTTCGCGAGACGGAAGCGCGTAAAGCTTCGGGGCGGCGGACTTCCACACCCCGATAACTCGGTATCGAAACATTGTTGCGGGCGGGTGCGCATGGCAATACCTGCGCCTCTGTGGGCCCTATCCGCGTGCAAAATCTAAAAGCGGTCAGAGCCTTAGAAAGCGCGTACAACCGCTATCCCCATTTGCCTTGGGCCCTATGGGAAAACAGGAAATATCATAATTGCGGTCCGGGGCGCGCGCGCACAATGATAATTTTCACACCCGAGTAAGCTCTTTTATAGGTCAACATTTTGGAAAAAAAATTGGCTTGCTGCCCACAGCAGGAGCTGAGAACCATGCATTCGGAGGTTTTCACACCCCACCCACTAATGCCCTCAAAGTTTGAGAAAACGCGACCTTCGCGAAAAGCCCCGGAACCTATTGCAAAGTGATGAGCAGTGCCCAGGAGCACCTCTCAGTCATTTGCGCAAAATTCCTTCGGCTACAAGTGGCTCAAATAAGGGCGTGAAAATTGTGCCGAAAGCCCTTTCAGGGGCTATTGCTCGGCACTCGGGGGACGGAAAATTTTACGCAATGCCTCACAATGAAGCACTGGTCGGGGGCTAACTTCTGGCACCAGTTTCGAGCCCGTCCGTGAAAGTGACCCGCGCAAGTTTTAGGCCGGTTCGGCTACTGTGGCCTAATGGGGCCTAATGGGAAGATCTTCTAATGCTCATAACTTTTTAATTTCCCGATGGAACGCTTTGAAATTTTCACCATTTGTAGACGGCCTCCCGTACTACAAACTGATGCCCGTGTGGGCATGATGAAAATGGTAGTTCGCGAGACGGAAGCGCGTAAAGCTTCGGGGCGGCGGACTTCCACACCCCGATAACTCGGTATCGAAACATTGTTGCGGGCGGGTGCGCATGGCAATACCTGCGCCTCTGTGGGCCCTATCCGCGTGCAAAATCTAAAAGCGGTCAGAGCCTTAGAAAGCGCGTACAACCGCTATCCCCATTTGCCTTGGGCCCTATGGGAAAACAGGAAATATCATAATTGCGGTCCGGGGCGCGCGCGCACAATGATAATTTTCACACCCGAGTAAGCTCTTTTATAGGTCAACATTTTGGAAAAAAAATTGGCTTGCTGCCCACAGCAGGAGCTGAGAACCATGCATTCGGAGGTTTTCACACCCCACCCACTAATGCCCTCAAAGTTTGAGAAAACGCGACCTTCGCGAAAAGGCCCGGAACCTATTGCAAAGTGATGAGCAGTGCCCAGGAGCACCTCTCAGTCATTTGCGCAAAATTCCTTCGGCTACAAGTGGCTCAAATAAGGGCGTGAAAATTGTGCCGAAAGCCCTTTCAGGGGCTATTGCTCGGCACTCGGGGGACGGAAAATTTTACGCAATGCCTCACAATGAAGCACTGGTCGGGGGCTAACTTCTGGCACCAGTTTCGAGCCCGTCCGTGAAAGTGACCCGCGCAAGTTTTAGGCCGGTTCGGCTACTGTGGCCTAATGGGGCCTAATGGGAAGATCTTCTAATGCTCATAACTTTTTAATTTCCCGATGGAACGCTTTGAAATTTTCACCATTTGTAGACGGCCTCCCGTACTACAAACTGATGCCCGTGTGGGCATGATGAAAATGGTAGTTCGCGAGACGGAAGCGCGTAAAGCTTCGGGGCGGCGGACTTCCACACCCCGATAACTCGGTATCGAAACATTGTTGCGGGCGGGTGCGCATGGCAATACCTGCGCCTCTGTGGGCCCTATCCGCGTGCAAAATCTAAAAGCGGTCAGAGCCTTAGAAAGCGCGTACAACCGCTATCCCCATTTGCCTTGGGCCCTATGGGAAAACAGGAAATATCATAATTGCGGTCCGGGGCGCGCGCGCACAATGATAATTTTCACACCCGAGTAAGCTCTTTTATAGGTCAACATTTTGGAAAAAAAATTGGCTTGCTGCCCACAGCAGGAGCTGAGAACCATGCATTCGGAGGTTTTCACACCCCACCCACTAATGCCCTCAAAGTTTGAGAAAACGCGACCTTCGCGAAAAGCCCCGGAACCTATTGCAAAGTGATGAGCAGTGCCCAGGAGCACCTCTCAGTCATTTGCGCAAAATTCCTTCGGCTACAAGTGGCTCAAATAAGGGCGTGAAAATTGTGCCGAAAGCCCTTTCAGGGGCTATTGCTCGGCACTCGGGGGACGGAAAATTTTACGCAATGCCTCACAATGAAGCACTGGTCGGGGGCTAACTTCTGGCACCAGTTTCGAGCCCGTCCGTGAAAGTGACCCGCGCAAGTTTTAGGCCGGTTCGGCTACTGTGGCCTAATGGGGCCTAATGGGAAGATCTTCTAATGCTCATAACTTTTTAATTTCCCGATGGAACGCTTTGAAATTTTCACCATTTGTAGACGGCCTCCCGTACTACAAACTGATGCCCGTGTGGGCATGATGAAAATGGTAGTTCGCGAGACGGAAGCGCGTAAAGCTTCGGGGCGGCGGACTTCCACACCCCGATAACTCGGTATCGAAACATTGTTGCGGGCGGGTGCGCATGGCAATACCTGCGCCTCTGTGGGCCCTATCCGCGTGCAAAATCTAAAAGCGGTCAGAGCCTTAGAAAGCGCGTACAACCGCTATCCCCATTTGCCTTGGGCCCTATGGGAAAACAGGAAATATCATAATTGCGGTCCGGGGCGCGCGCGCACAATGATAATTTTCACACCCTAGTAAGCTCTTTTATAGGTCAACATTTTGGAAAAAAAATTGGCTTGCTGCCCACAGCAGGAGCTGAGAACCATGCATTCGGAGGTTTTCACACCCCACCCACTAATGCCCTCAAAGTTTGAGAAAACGCGACCTTCGCGAAAAGCCCCGGAACCTATTGCAAAGTGATGAGCAGTGCCCAGGAGCACCTCTCAGTCATTTGCGCAAAATTCCTTTGGCTACAAGTGGCTCAAATAAGGGCGTGAAAATTGTGCCGAAAGCCCTTTCAGGGGCTATTGCTCGGCACTCGGGGGACGGAAAATTTTACGCAATGCCTCACAATGAAGCACTGGTCGGGGGCTAACTTCTGGCACCAGTTTCGAGCCCGTCCGTGAAAGTGACCCGCGCAAGTTTTAGGCCGGTTCGGCTACTGTGGCCTAATGGGGCCTAATGGGAAGATCTTCTAATGCTCATAACTTTTTAATTTCCCGATGGAACGCTTTGAAATTTTCACCATTTGTAGACGGCCTCCCGTACTACAAACTGATGCCCGTGTGGGCATGATGAAAATGGTAGTTCGCGAGACGGAAGCGCGTAAAGCTTCGGGGCGGCGGACTTCCACACCCCGATAACTCGGTATCGAAACATTGTTGCGGGCGGGTGCGCATGGCAATACCTGCGCCTCTGTGGGCCCTATCCGCGTGCAAAATCTAAAAGCGGTCAGAGCCTTAGAAAGCGCGTACAACCGCTATCCCCATTTGCCTTGGGCCCTATGGGAAAACAGGAAATATCATAATTGCGGTCCGGGGCGCACGCGCACAATGATAATTTTCACACCCGAGTAAGCTCTTTTATAGGTCAACATTTTGGAAAAAAAATTGGCTTGCTGCCCACAGCAGGAGCTGAGAACCATGCATTCGGAGGTTTTCACACCCCACCCACTAATGCCCTCAAAGTTTGAGAAAACGCGACCTTCGCGAAAAGCCCCGGAACCTATTGCAAAGTGATGAGCAGTGCCCAGGAGCACCTCTCAGTCATTTGCGCAAAATTCCTTCGGCTACAAGTGGCTCAAATAAGGGCGTGAAAATTGTGCCGAAAGCCCTTTCAGGGGCTATTGCTCGGCACTCGGGGGACGGAAAATTTTACGCAATGCCTCACAATGAAGCACTGGTCGGGGGCTAACTTCTGGCACCAGTTTCGAGCCCGTCCGTGAAAGTGACCCGCGCAAGTTTTAGGCCGGTTCGGCTACTGTGGCCTAATGGGGCCTAATGGGAAGATCTTCTAATGCTCATAACTTTTTAATTTCCCGATGGAACGCTTTGAAATTTTCACCATTTGTAGACGGCCTCCCGTACTACAAACTGATGCCCGTGTGGGCATGATGAAAATGGTAGTTCGCGAGACGGAAGCGCGTAAAGCTTCGGGGCGGCGGACTTCCACACCCCGATAACTCGGTATCGAAACATTGTTGCGGGCGGGTGCACATGGCAATACCTGCGCCTCTGTGGGCCCTATCCGCGTGCAAAATCTAAAAGCGGTCAGAGCCTTAGAAAGCGCGTACAACCGCTATCCCCATTTGCCTTGGGCCCTATGGGAAAACAGGAAATATCATAATTGCGGTCCGGGGCGCGCGCGCACAATGATAATTTTCACACCCGAGTAAGCTCTTTTATAGGTCAACATTTTGGAAAAAAAATTGGCTTGCTGCCCACAGCAGGAGCTGAGAACCATGCTTTCGGAGGTTTTCACACCCCACCCACTAATGCCCTCAAAGTTTGAGAAAACGCGACCTTCGCGAAAAGCCCCGGAACCTATTGCAAAGTGATGAGCAGTGCCCAGGAGCACCTCTCAGTCATTTGCGCAAAATTCCTTCGGCTACAAGTGGCTCAAATAAGGGCGTGAAAATTGTGCCGAAAGCCCTTTCAGGGGCTATTGCTCGGCACTCGGGGGACGGAAAATTTTACGCAATGCCTCACAATGAAGCACTGGTCGGGGGCTAACTTCTGGCACCAGTTTCGAGCCCGTCCGTGAAAGTGACCCGCGCAAGTTTTAGGCCGGTTCGGCTACTGTGGCCTAATGGGGCCTAATGGGAAGATCTTCTAATGCTCATAACTTTTTAATTTCCCGATGGAACGCTTTGAAATTTTCACCATTTGTAGACGGCCTCCCGTACTACAAACTGATGCCCGTGTGGGCATGATGAAAATGGTAGTTCGCGAGACGGAAGCGCGTAAAGCTTCGGGGCGGCGGACTTCCACACCCCGATAACTCGGTATCGAAACATTGTTGCGGGCGGGTGCGCATGGCAATACCTGCGCCTCTGTGGGCCCTATCCGCGTGCAAAATCTAAAAGCGGTCAGAGCCTTAGAAAGCGCGTACAACCGCTATCCCCATTTGCCTTGGGCCCTATGGGAAAACAGGAAATATCATAATTGCGGTCCGGGGCGCGCGCGCACAATGATAATTTTCACACCCGAGTAAGCTCTTTTATAGGTCAACATTTTGGAAAAAAAATTGGCTTGCTGCCCACAGCAGGAGCTGAGAACCATGCATTCGGAGGTTTTCACACCCCACCCACTAATGCCCTCAAAGTTTGAGAAAACGCGACCTTCGCGAAAAGCCCCGGAACCTATTGCAAAGTGATGAGCAGTGCCCAGGAGCACCTCTCAGTCATTTGCGCAAAATTCCTTCGGCTACAAGTGGCTCAAATAAGGGCGTGAAAATTGTGCCGAAAGCCCTTTCAGGGGCTATTGCTCGGCACTCGGGGGACGGAAAATTTTACGCAATGCCTCACAATGAAGCACTGGTCGGGGGCTAACTTCTGGCACCAGTTTCGAGCCCGTCCGTGAAAGTGACCCGCGCAAGTTTTAGGCCGGTTCGGCTACTGTGGCCTAATGGGGCCTAATGGGAAGATCTTCTAATGCTCATAACTTTTTAATTTCCCGATGGAACGCTTTGAAATTTTCACCATTTGTAGACGGCCTCCCGTACTACAAACTGATGCCCGTGTGGGCATGATGAAAATGGTAGTTCGCGAGACGGAAGCGCGTAAAGCTTCGGGGCGGCGGACTTCCACACCCCGATAACTCGGTATCGAAACATTGTTGCGGGCGGGTGCGCATGGCAATACCTGCGCCTCTGTGGGCCCTATCCGCGTGCAAAATCTAAAAGCGGTCAGAGCCTTAGAAAGCGCGTACAACCGCTATCCCCATTTGCCTTGGGCCCTATGGGAATACAGGAAATATCATAATTGCGGTCCGGGGCGCGCGCGCACAATGATAATTTTCACACCCGAGTAAGCTCTTTTATAGGTCAACATTTTGGAAAAAAAATTGGCTTGCTGCCCACAGCAGGAGCTGAGAACCATGCATTCGGAGGTTTTCACACCCCACCCACTAATGCCCTCAAAGTTTGAGAAAACGCGACCTTCGCGAAAAGCCCCGGAACCTATTGCAAAGTGATGAGCAGTGCCCAGGAGCACCTCTCAGTCATTTGCGCAAAATTCCTTCGGCTACAAGTGGCTCAAATAAGGGCGTGAAAATTGTGCCGAAAGCCCTTTCAGGGGCTATTGCTCGGCACTCGGGGGACGGAAAATTTTACGCAATGCCTCACAATGAAGCACTGGTCGGGGGCTAACTTCTGGCACCAGTTTCGAGCCCGTCCGTGAAAGTGACCCGCGCAAGTTTTAGGCCGGTTCGGCTACTGTGGCCTAATGGGGCCTAATGGGAAGATCTTCTAATGCTCATAACTTTTTAATTTCCCGATGGAACGCTTTGAAATTTTCACCATTTGTAGACGGCCTCCCGTACTACAAACTGATGCCCGTGTGGGCATGATGAAAATGGTAGTTCGCGAGACGGAAGCGTGTAAAGCTTCGGGGCGGCGGACTTCCACACCACGATAACTCGGTATCGAAACATTGTTGCGGGCGGGTGCGCATGGCAATACCTGCGCCTCTGTGGGCCCTATCCGCGTGCAAAATCTAAAAGCGGTCAGAGCCTTAGAAAGCGCGTACAACCGCTATCCCCATTTGCCTTGGGCCCTATGGGAAAACAGGAAATATCATAATTGCGGTCCGGGGCGCGCGCGCACAATGATAATTTTCACACCCGAGTAAGCTCTTTTATAGGTCAACATTTTGGAAAAAAAATTGGCTTGCTGCCCACAGCAGGAGCTGAGAACCATGCATTCGGAGGTTTTCACACCCCACCCACTAATGCCCTCAAAGTTTGAGAAAACGCGACCTTCGCGAAAAGCCCCGGAACCTATTGCAAAGTGATGAGCAGTGCCCAGGAGCACCTCTCAGTCATTTGCGCAAAATTCCTTCGGCTACAAGTGGCTCAAATAAGGGCGTGAAAATTGTGCCGAAAGCCCTTTCAGGGGCTATTGCTCGGCACTCGGGGGACGGAAAATTTTACGCAATGCCTCACAATGAAGCACTGGTCGGGGGCTAACTTCTGGCACCAGTTTCGAGCCCGTCCGTGAAAGTGACCCGCGCAAGTTTTAGGCCGGTTCGGCTACTGTGGCCTAATGGGGCCTAATGGGAAGATCTTCTAATGCTCATAACTTTTTAATTTCCCGATGGAACGCTTTGAAATTTTCACCATTTGTAGACGGCCTCCCGTACTACAAACTGATGCCCGTGTGGGCATGATGAAAATGGTAGTTCGCGAGACGGAAGCGCGTAAAGCTTCGGGGCGGCGGACTTCCACACCCCGATAACTCGGTATCGAAACATTGTTGCGGGCGGGTGCGCATGGCAATACCTGCGCCTCTGTGGGCCCTATCCGCGTGCAAAATCTAAAAGCGGTCAGAGCCTTAGAAAGCGCGTACAACCGCTATCCCCATTTGCCTTGGGCCCTATGGGAAAACAGGAAATATCATAATTGCGGTCCGGGGCGCGCGCGCACAATGATAATTTTCACACCCGAGTAAGCTCTTTTATAGGTCAACATTTTGGAAAAAAAATTGGCTTGCTGCCCACAGCAGGAGCTGAGAACCATGCATTCGGAGGTTTTCACACCCCACCCACTAATGCCCTCAAAGTTTGAGAAAACGCGACCTTCGCGAAAAGCCCCGGAACCTATTGCAAAGTGATGAGCAGTGCCCAGGAGCACCTCTCAGTCATTTGCGCAAAATTCCTTCGGCTACAAGTGGCTCAAATAAGGGCGTGAAAATTGTGCCTAAAGCCCTTTCAGGGGCTATTGCTCGGCACTCGGGGGACGGAAAATTTTACGCAATGCCTCACAATGAAGCACTGGTCGGGGGCTAACTTCTGGCACCAGTTTCGAGCCCGTCCGTGAAAGTGACCCGCGCAAGTTTTAGGCCGGTTCGGCTACTGTGGCCTAATGGGGCCTAATGGGAAGATCTTCTAATGCTCATAACTTTTTAATTTCCCGATGGAACGCTTTGAAATTTTCACCATTTGTAGACGGCCTCCCGTACTACAAACTGATGCCCGTGTGGGCATGATGAAATTGGTAGTTCGCGAGACGGAAGCGCGTAAAGCTTCGGGGCGGCGGACTTCCACACCCCGATAACTCGGTATCGAAACATTGTTGCGGGCGGGTGCGCATGGCAATACCTGCGCCTCTGTGGGCCCTATCCGCGTGCAAAATCTAAAAGCGGTCAGAGCCTTAGAAAGCGCGTACAACCGCTATCCCCATTTGCCTTGGGCCCTATGGGAAAACAGGAAATATCATAATTGCGGTCCGGGGCGCGCGCGCACAATGATAATTTTCACACCCGAGTAAGCTCTTTTATAGGTCAACATTTTGGAAAAAAATTGGCTTGCTGCCCACAGCAGGAGCTGAGAACCATGCATTCGGAGGTTTTCACACCCCACCCACTAATGCCCTCAAAGTTTGAGAAAACGCGACCTTCGCGAAAAGCCCCGGAACCTATTGCAAAGTGATGAGCAGTGCCCAGGAGCACCTCTCAGTCATTTGCGCAAAATTCCTTCGGCTACAAGTGGCTCAAATAAGGGCGTAAAAATTGTGCCGAAAGCCCTTTCAGGGGCTATTGCTCGGCACTCGGGGGACGGAAAATTTTACGCAATGCCTCACAATGAAGCACTGGTCGGGGGCTAACTTCTGGCACCAGTTTCGAGCCCGTCCGTGAAAGTGACCCGCGCAAGTTTTAGGCCGGTTCGGCTACTGTGGCCTAATGGGGCCTAATGGGAAGATCTTCTAATGCTCATAACTTTTTAATTTCCCGATGGAACGCTTTGAAATTTTCACCATTTGTAGACGGCCTCCCGTACTACAAACTGATGCCCGTGTGGGCATGATGAAAATGGTAGTTCGCGAGACGGAAGCGCGTAAAGCTTCGGGGCGGCGGACTTCCACACCCCGATAACTCGGTATCGAAACATTGTTGCGGGCGGGTGCGCATGGCAATACCTGCGCCTCTGTGGGCCCTATCCGCGTGCAAAATCTAAAAGCGGTCAGAGCCTTAGAAAGCGCGTACAACCGCTATCCCCATTTGCCTTGGGCCCTATGGGAAAACAGGAAATATCATAATTGCGGTCCGGGGCGCGCGCGCACAATGATAATTTTCACACCCGAGTAAGCTCTTTTATAGGTCAACATTTTGGAAAAAAAATTGGCTTGCTGCCCACAGCAGGAGCTGAGAACCATGCATTCGGAGGTTTTCACACCCCACCCACTAATGCCCTCAAAGTTTGAGAAAACGCGACCTTCGCGAAAAGCCCCGGAACCTATTGCAAAGTGATGAGCAGTGCCCAGGAGCACCTCTCAGTCATTTGCGCAAAATTCCTTCGGCTACAAGTGGCTCAAATAAGGGCGTGAAAATTGTGCCGAAAGCCCTTTCAGGGGCTATTGCTCGGCACTCGGGGGACGGAAAATTTTACGCAATGCCTCACAATGAAGCACTGGTCGGGGGCTAACTTCTGGCACCAGTTTCGAGCCCGTCCGTGAAAGTGACCCGCGCAAGTTTTAGGCCGGTTCGGCTACTGTGGCCTAATGGGGCCTAATGGGAAGATCTTCTAATGCTCATAACTTTTTAATTTCCCGATGGAACGCTTTGAAATTTTCACCATTTGTAGACGGCCTCCCGTACTACAAACTGATGCCCGTGTGGGCATGATGAAAATGGTAGTTCGCGAGACGGAAGCGCGTAAAGCTTCGGGGCGGCGGACTTCCACACCCCGATAACTCGGTATCGAAACATTGTTGCGGGCGGGTGCGCATGGCAATACCTGCGCCTCTGTGGGCCCTATCCGCGTGCAAAATCTAAAAGCGGTCAGAGCCTTAGAAAGCGCGTACAACCGCTATCCCCATTTGCCTTGGGCCCTATGGGAAAACAGGAAATATCATAATTGCGGTCCGGGGCGCGCGCGCACAATGATAATTTTCACACCCGAGTAAGCTCTTTTATAGGTCAACATTTTGGAAAAAAAATTGGCTTGCTGCCCACAGCAGGAGCTGAGAACCATGCATTCGGAGGTTTTCACACCCCACCCACTAATGCCCTCAAAGTTTGAGAAAACGCGACCTTCGCGAAAAGCCCCGGAACCTATTGCAAAGTGATGAGCAGTGCCCAGGAGCACCTCTCAGTCATTTGCGCAAAATTCCTTCGGCTACAAGTGGCTCAAATAAGGGCGTGAAAATTGTGCCGAAAGCCCTTTCAGGGGCTATTGCTCGGCACTCGGGGGACGGAAAATTTTACGCAATGCCTCACAATGAAGCACTGGTCGGGGGCTAACTTCTGGCACCAGTTTCGAGCCCGTCCGTGAAAGTGACCCGCGCAAGTTTTAGGCCGGTTCGGCTACTGTGGCCTAATGGGGCCTAATGGGAAGATCTTCTAATGCTCATAACTTTTTAATTTCCCGATGGAACGCTTTGAAATTTTCACCATTTGTAGACGGCCTCCCGTACTACAAACTGATGCCCGTGTGGGCATGATGAAAATGGTAGTTCGCGAGACGGAAGCGCGTAAAGCTTCGGGGCGGCGGACTTCCACACCCCGATAACTCGGTATCGAAACATTGTTGCGGGCGGGTGCGCATGGCAATACCTGCGCCTCTGTGGGCCCTATCCGCGTGCAAAATCTAAAAGCGGTCAGAGCCTTAGAAAGCGCGTACAACCGCTATCCCCATTTGCCTTGGGCCCTATGGGAAAACAGGAAATATCATAATTGCGGTCCGGGGCGCGCGCGCACAATGATAATTTTCACACCCGAGTAAGCTCTTTTATAGGTCAACATTTTGGAAAAAAATTGGCTTGCTGCCCACAGCAGGAGCTGAGAACCATGCATTCGGAGGTTTTCACACCCCACCCACTAATGCCCTCAAAGTTTGAGAAAACGCGACCTTCGCGAAAAGCCCCGGAACCTATTGCAAAGTGATGAGCAGTGCCCAGGAGCACCTCTCAGTCATTTGCGCAAAATTCCTTCGGCTACAAGTGGCTCAAATAAGGGCGTGAAAATTGTGCCGAAAGCCCTTTCAGGGGCTATTGCTCGGCACTCGGGGGACGGAAAATTTTACGCAATGCCTCACAATGAAGCACTGGTCGGGGGCTAACTTCTGGCACCAGTTTCGAGCCCGTCCGTGAAAGTGACCCGCGCAAGTTTTAGGCCGGTTCGGCTACTGTGGCCTAATGGGGCCTAATGGGAAGATCTTCTAATGCTCATAACTTTTTAATTTCCCGATGGAACGCTTTGAAATTTTCACCATTTGTAGACGGCCTCCCGTACTACAAACTGATGCCCGTGTGGGCATGATGAAAATGGTAGTTCGCGAGACGGAAGCGCGTAAAGCTTCGGGGCGGCGGACTTCCACACCCCGATAACTCGGTATCGAAACATTGTTGCGGGCGGGTGCGCATGGCAATACCTGCGCCTCTGTGGGCCCTATCCGCGTGCAAAATCTAAAAGCGGTCAGAGCCTTAGAAAGCGCGTACAACCGCTATCCCCATTTGCCTTGGGCCCTATGGGAAAACAGGAAATATCATAATTGCGGTCCGGGGCGCGCGCGCACAATGATAATTTTCACACCCGAGTAAGCTCTTTTATAGGTCAACATTTTGGAAAAAAATTGGCTTGCTGCCCACAGCAGGAGCTGAGAACCATGCATTCGGAGGTTTTCACACCCCACCCACTAATGCCCTCAAAGTTTGAGAAAACGCGACCTTCGCGAAAAGCCCCGGAACCTATTGCAAAGTGATGAGCAGTGCCCAGGAGCACCTCTCAGTCATTTGCGCAAAATTCCTTCGGCTACAAGTGGCTCAAATAAGGGCGTGAAAATTGTGCCGAAAGCCCTTTCAGGGGCTATTGCTCGGCACTCGGGGGACGGAAAATTTTACGCAATGCCTCACAATGAAGCACTGGTCGGGGGCTAACTTCTGGCACCAGTTTCGAGCCCGTCCGTGAAAGTGACCCGCGCAAGTTTTAGGCCGGTTCGGCTACTGTGGCCTAATGGGGCCTAATGGGAAGATCTTCTAATGCTCATAACTTTTTAATTTCCCGATGGAACGCTTTGAAATTTTCACCATTTGTAGACGGCCTCCCGTACTACAAACTGATGCCCGTGTGGGCATGATGAAAATGGTAGTTCGCGAGACGGAAGCGCGTAAAGCTTCGGGGCGGCGGACTTCCACACCCCGATAACTCGGTATCGAAACATTGTTGCGGGCGGGTGCGCATGGCAATACCTGCGCCTCTGTGGGCCCTATCCGCGTGCAAAATCTAAAAGCGGTCAGAGCCTTAGAAAGCGCGTACAACCGCTATCCCCATTTGCCTTGGGCCCTATGGGAAAACAGGAAATATCATAATTGCGGTCCGGGGCGCGCGCGCACAATGATAATTTTCACACCCGAGTAAGCTCTTTTATAGGTCAACATTTTGGAAAAAAAATTGGCTTGCTGCCCACAGCAGGAGCTGAGAACCATGCATTCGGAGGTTTTCACACCCCACCCACTAATGCCCTCAAAGTTTGAGAAAACGCGACCTTCGCGAAAAGCCCCGGAACCTATTGCAAAGTGATGAGCAGTGCCCAGGAGCACCTCTCAGTCATTTGCGCAAAATTCCTTCGGCTACAAGTGGCTCAAATAAGGGCGTGAAAATTGTGCCGAAAGCCCTTTCAGGGGCTATTGCTCGGCACTCGGGGGACGGAAAATTTTACGCAATGCCTCACAATGAAGCACTGGTCGGGGGCTAACTTCTGGCACCAGTTTCGAGCCCGTCCGTGAAAGTGACCCACGCAAGTTTTAGGCCGGTTCGGCTACTGTGGCCTAATGGGGCCTAATGGGAAGATCTTCTAATGCTCATAACTTTTTAATTTCCCGATGGAACGCTTTGAAATTTTCACCATTTGTAGACGGCCTCCCGTACTACAAACTGATGCCCGTGTGGGCATGATGAAAATGGTAGTTCGCGAGACGGAAGCGCGTAAAGCTTCGGGGCGGCGGACTTCCACACCCCGATAACTCGGTATCGAAACATTGTTGCGGGCGGGTGCGCATGGCAATACCTGCGCCTCTGTGGGCCCTATCCGCGTGCAAAATCTAAAAGCGGTCAGAGCCTTAGAAAGCGCGTACAACCGCTATCCCCATTTGCCTTGGGCCCTATGGGAAAACAGGAAATATCATAATTGCGGTCCGGGGCGCGCGCGCACAATGATAATTTTCACACCCGAGTAAGCTCTTTTATAGGTCAACATTTTGGAAAAAAAATTGGCTTGCTGCCCACAGCAGGAGCTGAGAACCATGCATTCGGAGGTTTTCACACCCCACCCACTAATGCCCTCAAAGTTTGAGAAAACGCGACCTTCGCGAAAAGCCCCGGAACCTATTGCAAAGTGATGAGCAGTGCCCAGGAGCACCTCTCAGTCATTTGCGCAAAATTCCTTCGGCTACAAGTGGCTCAAATAAGGGCGTGAAAATTGTGCCGAAAGCCCTTTCAGGGGCTATTGCTCGGCACTCGGGGGACGGAAAATTTTACGCAATGCCTCACAATGAAGCACTGGTCGGGGGCTAACTTCTGGCACCAGTTTCGAGCCCGTCCGTGAAAGTGACCCGCGCAAGTTTTAGGCCGGTTCGGCTACTGTGGCCTAATGGGGCCTAATGGGAAGATCTTCTAATGCTCATAACTTTTTAATTTCCCGATGGAACGCTTTGAAATTTTCACCATTTGTAGACGGCCTCCCGTACTACAAACTGATGCCCGTGTGGGCATGATGAAAATGGTAGTTCGCGAGACGGAAGCGCGTAAAGCTTCGGGGCGGCGGACTTCCACACCCCGATAACTCGGTATCGAAACATTGTTGCGGGCGGGTGCGCATGGCAATACCTGCGCCTCTGTGGGCCCTATCCGCGTGCAAAATCTAAAAGCGGTCAGAGCCTTAGAAAGCGCGTACAACCGCTATCCCCATTTGCCTTGGGCCCTATGGGAAAACAGGAAATATCATAATTGCGGTCCAGGGCGCGCGCGCACAATGATAATTTTCACACCCGAGTAAGCTCTTTTATAGGTCAACATTTTGGAAAAAAAATTGGCTTGCTGCCCACAGCAGGAGCTGAGAACCATGCATTCGGAGGTTTTCACACCCCACCCACTAATGCCCTCAAAGTTTGAGAAAACGCGACCTTCGCAAAAAGCCCCGGAACCTATTGCAAAGTGATGAGCAGTGCCCAGGAGCACCTCTCAGTCATTTGCGCAAAATTCCTTCGGCTACAAGTGGCTCAAATAAGGGCGTGAAAATTGTGCCGAAAGCCCTTTCAGGGGCTATTGCTCGGCACTCGGGGGACGGAAAATTTTACGCAATGCCTCACAATGAAGCACTGGTCGGGGGCTAACTTCTGGCACCAGTTTCGAGCCCATCCGTGAAAGTGACCCGCGCAAGTTTTAGGCCGGTTCGGCTACTGTGGCCTAATGGGGCCTAATGGGAAGATCTTCTAATGCTCATAACTTTTTAATTTCCCGATGGAACGCTTTGAAATTTTCACCATTTGTAGACGGCCTCCCGTACTACAAACTGATGCCCGTGTGGGCATGATGAAAATGGTAGTTCGCGAGACGGAAGCGCGTAAAGCTTCGGGGCGGCGGACTTCCACACCCCGATAACTCGGTATCGAAACATTGTTGCGGGCGGGTGCGCATGGCAATACCTGCGCCTCTGTGGGCCCTATCCGCGTGCAAAATCTAAAAGCGGTCAGAGCCTTAGAAAGCGCGTACAACCGCTATCCCCATTTGCCTTGGGCCCTATGGGAAAACAGGAAATATCATAATTGCGGTCCGGGGCGCGCGCGCACAATGATAATTTTCACACCCGAGTAAGCTCTTTTATAGGTCAACATTTTGGAAAAAAAATTGGCTTGCTGCCCACAGCAGGAGCTGAGAACCATGCATTCGGAGGTTTTCACACCCCACCCACTAATGCCCTCAAAGTTTGAGAAAACGCGACCTTCGCGAAAAGCCCCGGAACCTATTGCAAAGTGATGAGCAGTGCCCAGGAGCACCTCTCAGTCATTTGCGCAAAATTCCTTCGGCTACAAGTGGCTCAAATAAGGGCGTGAAAATTGTGCCGAAAGCCCTTTCAGGGGCTATTGCTCGGCACTCGGGGGACGGAAAATTTTACGCAATGCCTCACAATGAAGCACTGGTCGGGGGCTAACTTCTGGCACCAGTTTCGAGCCCGTCCGTGAAAGTGACCCGCGCAAGTTTTAGGCCGGTTCGGCTACTGTGGCCTAATGGGGCCTAATGGGAAGATCTTCTAATGCTCATAACTTTTTAATTTCCCGATGGAACGCTTTGAAATTTTCACCATTTGTAGACGGCCTCCCGTACTACAAACTGATGCCCGTGTGGGCATGATGAAAATGGTAGTTCGCGAGACGGAAGCGCGTAAAGCTTCGGGGCGGCGGACTTCCACACCCCGATAACTCGGTATCGAAACATTGTTGCGGGCGGGTGCGCATGGCAATACCTGCGCCTCTGTGGGCCCTATCCGCGTGCAAAATCTAAAAGCGGTCAGAGCCTTAGAAAGCGCGTACAACCGCTATCCCCATTTGCCTTGGGCCCTATGGGAAAACAGGAAATATCATAATTGCGGTCCGGGGCGCGCGCGCACAATGATAATTTTCACACCCGAGTAAGCTCTTTTATAGGTCAACATTTTGGAAAAAAAATTGGCTTGCTGCCCACAGCAGGAGCTGAGAACCATGCATTCGGAGGTTTTCACACCCCACCCACTAATGCCCTCAAAGTTTGAGAAAACGCGACCTTCGCGAAAAGCCCCGGAACCTATTGCAAAGTGATGAGCAGTGCCCAGGAGCACCTCTCAGTCATTTGCGCAAAATTCCTTCGGCTACAAGTGGCTCAAATAAGGGCGTGAAAATTGTGCCGAAAGCCCTTTCAGGGGCTATTGCTCGGCACTCGGGGGACGGAAAATTTTACGCAATGCCTCACAATGAAGCACTGGTCGGGGGCTAACTTCTGGCACCAGTTTCGAGCCCGTCCGTGAAAGTGACCCGCGCAAGTTTTAGGCCGGTTCGGCTACTGTGGCCTAATGGGGCCTAATGGGAAGATCTTCTAATGCTCATAACTTTTTAATTTCCCGATGGAACGCTTTGAAATTTTCACCATTTGTAGACGGCCTCCCGTACTACAAACTGATGCCCGTGTGGGCATGATGAAAATGGTAGTTCGCGAGACGGAAGCGCGTAAAGCTTCGGGGCGGCGGACTTCCACACCCCGATAACTCGGTATCGAAACATTGTTGCGGGCGGGTGCGCATGGCAATACCTGCGCCTCTGTGGGCCCTATCCGCGTGCAAAATCTAAAAGCGGTCAGAGCCTTAGAAAGCGCGTACAACCGCTATCCCCATTTGCCTTGGGCCCTATGGGAAAACAGGAAATATCATAATTGCGGTCCGGGGCGCGCGCGCACAATGATAATTTTCACACCCGAGTAAGCTCTTTTATAGGTCAACATTTTGGAAAAAAAATTGGCTTGCTGCCCACAGCAGGAGCTGAGAACCATGCATTCGGAGGTTTTCACACCCCACCCACTAATGCCCTCAAAGTTTGAGAAAACGCGACCTTCGCGAAAAGCCCCGGAACCTATTGCAAAGTGATGAGCAGTGCCCAGGAGCACCTCTCAGTCATTTGCGCAAAATTCCTTCGGCTACAAGTGGCTCAAATAAGGGCGTGAAAATTGTGCCGAAAGCCCTTTCAGGGGCTATTGCTCGGCACTCGGGGGACGGAAAATTTTAAGCAATGCCTCACAATGAAGCACTGGTCGGGGGCTAGCTTCTGGCACCAGTTTCGAGCCCGTCCGTGAAAGTGACCCGCGCAAGTTTTAGGCCGGTTCGGCTACTGTGGCCTAATGGGGCCTAATGGGAAGATCTTCTAATGCTCATAACTTTTTAATTTCCCGATGGAACGCTTTGAAATTTTCACCATTTGTAGACGGCCTCCCGTACTACAAACTGATGCCCGTGTGGGCATGATGAAAATGGTAGTTCGCGAGACGGAAGCGCGTAAAGCTTCGGGGCGGCGGACTTCCACACCCCGATAACTCGGTATCGAAACATTGTTGCGGGCGGGTGCGCATGGCAATACCTGCGCCTCTGTGGGCCCTATCCGCGTGCAAAATCTAAAAGCGGTCAGAGCCTTAGAAAGCGCGTACAACCGCTATCCCCATTTGCCTTGGGCCCTATGGGAAAACAGGAAATATCATAATTGCGGTCCGGGGCGCGCGCGCACAATGATAATTTTCACACCCGAGTAAGCTCTTTTATAGGTCAACATTTTGGAAAAAAAATTGGCTTGCTGCCCACAGCAGGAGCTGAGAACCATGCATTCGGAGGTTTTCACACCCCACCCACTAATGCCCTCAAAGTTTGAGAAAACGCGACCTTCGCGAAAAGCCCCAGAACCTATTGCAAAGTGATGAGCAGTGCCCAGGAGCACCTCTCAGTCATTTGCGCAAAATTCCTTCGGCTACAAGTGGCTCAAATAAGGGCGTGAAAATTGTGCCGAAAGCCCTTTCAGGGGCTATTGCTCGGCACTCGGGGGACGGAAAATTTTACGCAATGCCTCACAATGAAGCACTGGTCGGGGGCTAACTTCTGGCACCAGTTTCGAGCCCGTCCGTGAAAGTGACCCGCGCAAGTTTTAGGCCGGTTCGGCTACTGTGGCCTAATGGGGCCTAATGGGAAGATCTTCTAATGCTCATAACTTTTTAATTTCCCGATGGAACGCTTTGAAATTTTCACCATTTGTAGACGGCCTCCCGTACTACAAACTGATGCCCGTGTGGGCATGATGAAAATGGTAGTTCGCGAGACGGAAGCGCGTAAAGCTTCGGGGCGGCGGACTTCCACACCCCGATAACTCGGTATCGAAACATTGTTGCGGGCGGGTGCGCATGGCAATACCTGCGCCTCTGTGGGCCCTATCCGCGTGCAAAATCTAAAAGCGGTCAGAGCCTTAGAAAGCGCGTACAACCGCTATCCCCATTTGCCTTGGGCCCTATGGGAAAACAGGAAATATCATAATTGCGGTCCGGGGCGCGCGCGCACAATGATAATTTTCACACCCGAGTAAGCTCTTTTATAGGTCAACATTTTGGAAAAAAAATTGGCTTGCTGCCCACAGCAGGAGCTGAGAACCATGCATTCGGAGGTTTTCACACCCCACCCACTAATGCCCTCAAAGTTTGAGAAAACGCGACCTTCGCGAAAAGCCCCGGAACCTATTGCAAAGTGATGAGCAGTGCCCAGGAGCACCTCTCAGTCATTTGCGCAAAATTCCTTCGGCTACAAGTGGCTCAAATAAGGGCGTGAAAATTGTGCCGAAAGCCCTTTCAGGGGCTATTGCTCGGCACTCGGGGGACGGAAAATTTTACGCAATGCCTCACAATGAAGCACTGGTCGGGGGCTAACTTCTGGCACCAGTTTCGAGCCCGTCCGTGAAAGTGACCCGCGCAAGTTTTAGGCCGGTTCGGCTACTGTGGCCTAATGGGGCCTAATGGGAAGATCTTCTAATGCTCATAACTTTTTAATTTCCCGATGGAACGCTTTGAAATTTTCACCATTTGTAGACGGCCTCCCGTACTACAAACTGATGCCCGTGTGGGCATGATGAAAATGGTAGTTCGCGAGACGGAAGCGCGTAAAGCTTCGGGGGGGCGGACTTCCACACCCCGATAACTCGGTATCGAAACATTGTTGCGGGCGGGTGCGCATGGCAATACCTGCGCCTCTGTGGGCCCTATCCGCGTGCAAAATCTAAAAGCGGTCAGAGCCTTAGAAAGCGCGTACAACCGCTATCCCCATTTGCCTTGGGCCCTATGGGAAAACAGGAAATATCATAATTGCGGTCCGGGGCGCGCGCGCACAATGATAATTTTCACACCCGAGTAAGCTCTTTTATAGGTCAACATTTTGGAAAAAAAATTGGCTTGCTGCCCACAGCAGGAGCTGAGAACCATGCATTCGGAGGTTTTCACACCCCACCCACTAATGCCCTCAAAGTTTGAGAAAACGCGACCTTCGCGAAAAGCCCCGGAACCTATTGCAAAGTGATGAGCAGTGCCCAGGAGCACCTCTCAGTCATTTGCGCAAAATTCCTTCGGCTACAAGTGGCTCAAATAAGGGCGTGAAAATTGTGCCGAAAGCCCTTTCAGGGGCTATTGCTCGGCACTCGGGGGACGGAAAATTTTACGCAATGCCTCACAATGAAGCACTGGTCGGGGGCTAACTTCTGGCACCAGTTTCGAGCCCGTCCGTGAAAGTGACCCGCGCAAGTTTTAGGCCGGTTCGGCTACTGTGGCCTAATGGGGCCTAATGGGAAGATCTTCTAATGCTCATAACTTTTTAATTTCCCGATGGAACGCTTTGAAATTTTCACCATTTGTAGACGGCCTCCCGTACTACAAACTGATGCCCGTGTGGGCATGATGAAAATGGTAGTTCGCGAGACGGAAGCGCGTAAAGCTTCGGGGCGGCGGACTTCCACACCCCGATAACTCGGTATCGAAACATTGTTGCGGGCGGGTGCGCATGGCAATACCTGCGCCTCTGTGGGCCCTATCCGCGTGCAAAATCTAAAAGCGGTCAGAGCCTTAGAAAGCGCGTACAACCGCTATCCCCATTTGCCTTGGGCCCTATGGGAAAACAGGAAATATCATAATTGCGGTCCGGGGCGCGCGCGCACAATGATAATTTTCACACTTGAGTAAGCTCTTTTATAGGTCAACATTTTGGAAAAAAAATTGGCTTGCTGCCCACAGCAGGAGCTGAGAACCATGCATTCGGAGGTTTTCACACCCCACCCACTAATGCCCTCAAAGTTTGAGAAAACGCGACCTTCGCGAAAAGCCCCGGAACCTATTGCAAAGTGATGAGCAGTGCCCAGGAGCACCTCTCAGTCATTTGCGCAAAATTCCTTCGGCTACAAGTGGCTCAAATAAGGGCGTGAAAATTGTGCCGAAAGCCCTTTCAGGGGCTATTGCTCGGCACTCGGGGGACGGAAAATTTTACGCAATGCCTCACAATGAAGCACTGGTCGGGGGCTAACTTCTGGCACCAGTTTCGAGCCCGTCCGTGAAAGTGACCCGCGCAAGTTTTAGGCCGGTTCGGCTACTGTGGCCTAATGGGGCCTAATGGGAAGATCTTCTAATGCTCATAACTTTTTAATTTCCCGATGGAACGCTTTGAAATTTTCACCATTTGTAGACGGCCTCCCGTACTACAAACTGATGCCCGTGTGGGCATGATGAAAATGGTAGTTCGCGAGACGGAAGCGCGTAAAGCTTCGGGGCGGCGGACTTCCACACCCCGATAACTCGGTATCGAAACATTGTTGCGGGCGGGTGCGCATGGCAATACCTGCGCCTCTGTGGGCCCTATCCGCGTGCAAAATCTAAAAGCGGTCAGAGCCTTAGAAAGCGCGTACAACCGCTATCCCCATTTGCCTTGGGCCCTATGGGAAAACAGGAAATATCATAATTGCGGTCCGGGGCGCGCGCGCACAATGATAATTTTCACACCCGAGTAAGCTCTTTTATAGGTCAACATTTTGGAAAAAAAATTGGCTTGCTGCCCACAGCACGAGCTGAGAACCATGCATTCGGAGGTTTTCACACCCCACCCACTAATGCCCTCAAAGTTTGAGAAAACGCGACCTTCGCGAAAAGCCCCGGAACCTATTGCAAAGTGATGAGCAGTGCCCAGGAGCACCTCTCAGTCATTTGCGCAAAATTCCTTCGGCTACAAGTGGCTCAAATAAGGGCGTGAAAATTGTGCCGAAAGCCCTTTCAGGGGCTATTGCTCGGCACTCGGGGGACGGAAAATTTTACGCAATGCCTCACAATGAAGCACTGGTCGGGGGCTAACTTCTGGCACCAGTTTCGAGCCCGTCCGTGAAAGTGACCCGCGCAAGTTTTAGGCCGGTTCGGCTACTGTGGCCTAATGGGGCCTAATGGGAAGATCTTCTAATGCTCATAACTTTTTAATTTCCCGATGGAACGCTTTGAAATTTTCACCATTTGTAGACGGCCTCCCGTACTACAAACTGATGCCCGTGTGGGCATGATGAAAATGGTAGTTCGCGAGACGGAAGCGCGTAAAGCTTCGGGGCGGCGGACTTCCACACCCCGATAACTCGGTATCGAAACATTGTTGCGGGCGGGTGCGCATGGCAATACCTGCGCCTCTGTGGGCCCTATCCGCGTGCAAAATCTAAAAGCGGTCAGAGCCTTAGAAAGCGCGTACAACCGCTATCCCCATTTGCCTTGGGCCCTATGGGAAAACAGGAAATATCATAATTGCGGTCCGGGGCGCGCGCGCACAATGATAATTTTCACACCCGAGTAAGCTCTTTTATAGGTCAACATTTTGGAAAAAAAATTGGCTTGCTGCCCACAGCAGGAGCTGAGAACCATGCATTCGGAGGTTTTCACACCCCACCCACTAATGCCCTCAAAGTTTGAGAAAACGCGACCTTCGCGAAAAGCCCCGGAACCTATTGCAAAGTGATGAGCAGTGCCCAGGAGCACCTCTCAGTCATTTGCGCAAAATTCCTTCGGCTACAAGTGGCTCAAATAAGGGCGTGAAAATTGTGCCGAAAGCCCTTTCAGGGGCTATTGCTCGGCACTCGGGGGACGGAAAATTTTACGCAATGCCTCACAATGAAGCACTGGTCGGGGGCTAGCTTCTGGCACCAGTTTCGAGCCCGTCCGTGAAAGTGACCCGCGCAAGTTTTAGGCCGGTTCGGCTACTGTGGCCTAATGGGGCCTAATGGGAAGATCTTCTAATGCTCATAACTTTTTAATTTCCCGATGGAACGCTTTGAAATTTTCACCATTTGTAGACGGCCTCCCGTACTACAAACTGATGCCCGTGTGGGCATGATGAAAATGGTAGTTCGCGAGACGGAAGCGCGTAAAGCTTCGGGGCGGCGGACTTCCACACCCCGATAACTCGGTATCGAAACATTGTTGCGGGCGGGTGCGCATGGCAATACCTGCGCCTCTGTGGGCCCTATCCGCGTGCAAAATCTAAAAGCGGTCAGAGCCTTAGAAAGCGCGTACAACCGCTATCCCCATTTGCCTTGGGCCCTATGGGAAAACAGGAAATATCATAATTGCGGTCCGGGGCGCGCGCACAATGATAATTTTCACACCCGAGTAAGCTCTTTTATAGGTCAACATTTTGGAAAAAAAATTGGCTTGCTGCCCACAGCAGGAGCTGAGAACCATGCATTCGGAGGTTTTCACACCCCACCCACTAATGCCCTCAAAGTTTGAGAAAACGCGACCTTCGCGAAAAGCCCCGGAACCTATTGCAAAGTGATGAGCAGTGCCCAGGAGCACCTCTCAGTCATTTGCGCAAAATTCCTTCGGCTACAAGTGGCTCAAATAAGGGCGTGAAAATTGTGCCGAAAGCCCTTTCAGGGGCTATTGCTCGGCACTCGGGGGACGGAAAATTTTACGCAATGCCTCACAATGAAGCACTGGTCGGGGGCTAACTTCTGGCACCAGTTTCGAGCCCGTCCGTGAAAGTGACCCGCGCAAGTTTTAGGCCGGTTCGGCTACTGTGGCCTAATGGGGCCTAATGGGAAGATCTTCTAATGCTCATAACTTTTTAATTTCCCGATGGAACGCTTTGAAATTTTCACCATTTGTAGACGGCCTCCCGTACTACAAACTGATGCCCGTGTGGGCATGATGAAAATGGTAGTTCGCGAGACGGAAGCGCGTAAAGCTTCGGGGCGGCGGACTTCCACACCCCGATAACTCGGTATCGAAACATTGTTGCGGGCGGGTGCGCATGGCAATACCTGCGCCTCTGTGGGCCCTATCCGCGTGCAAAATCTAAAAGCGGTCAGAGCCTTAGAAAGCGCGTACAACCGCTATCCCCATTTGCCTTGGGCCCTATGGGAAAACAGGAAATATCATAATTGCGGTCCGGGGCGCGCGCGCACAATGATAATTTTCACACCCGAGTAAGCTCTTTTATAGGTCAACATTTTGGAAAAAAAATTGGCTTGCTGCCCACAGCACGAGCTGAGAACCATGCATTCGGAGGTTTTCACACCCCACCCACTAATGCCCTCAAAGTTTGAGAAAACGCGACCTTCGCGAAAAGCCCCGGAACCTATTGCAAAGTGATGAGCAGTGCCCAGGAGCACCTCTCAGTCATTTGCGCAAAATTCCTTCGGCTACAAGTGGCTCAAATAAGGGCGTGAAAATTGTGCCGAAAGCCCTTTCAGGGGCTATTGCTCGGCACTCGGGGGACGGAAAATTTTACGCAATGCCTCACAATGAAGCACTGGTCGGGGGCTAACTTCTGGCACCAGTTTCGAGCCCGTCCGTGAAAGTGACCCGCGCAAGTTTTAGGCCGGTTCGGCTACTGTGGCCTAATGGGGCCTAATGGGAAGATCTTCTAATGCTCATAACTTTTTAATTTCCCGATGGAACGCTTTGAAATTTTCACCATTTGTAGACGGCCTCCCGTACTACAAACTGATGCCCGTGTGGGCATGATGAAAATGGTAGTTCGCGAGACGGAAGCGCGTAAAGCTTCGGGGCGGCGGACTTCCACACCCCGATAACTCGGTATCGAAACATTGTTGCGGGCGGGTGCGCATGGCAATACCTGCGCCTCTGTGGGCCCTATCCGCGTGCAAAATCTAAAAGCGGTCAGAGCCTTAGAAAGCGCGTACAACCGCTATCCCCATTTGCCTTGGGCCCTATGGGAAAACAGGAAATATCATAATTGCGGTCCGGGGCGCGCGCGCACAATGATAATTTTCACACCCGAGTAAGCTCTTTTATAGGTCAACATTTTAGAAAAAAAATTGGCTTGCTGCCCACAGCAGGAGCTGAGAACCATGCATTCGGAGGTTTTCACACCCCACCCACTAATGCCCTCAAAGTTTGAGAAAACGCGACCTTCGCGAAAAGCCCCGGAACCTATTGCAAAGTGATGAGCAGTGCCCAGGAGCACCTCTCAGTCATTTGCGCAAAATTCCTTCGGCTACAAGTGGCTCAAATAAGGGCGTGAAAATTGTGCCGAAAGCCCTTTCAGGGGCTATTGCTCGGCACTCGGGGGACGGAAAATTTTACGCAATGCCTCACAATGAAGCACTGGTCGGGGGCTAGCTTCTGGCACCAGTTTCGAGCCCGTCCGTGAAAGTGACCCGCGCAAGTTTTAGGCCGGTTCGGCTACTGTGGCCTAATGGGGCCTAATGGGAAGATCTTCTAATGCTCATAACTTTTTAATTTCCCGATGGAACGCTTTGAAATTTTCACCATTTGTAGACGGCCTCCCGTACTACAAACTGATGCCCGTGTGGGCATGATGAAAATGGTAGTTCGCGAGACGGAAGCGCGTAAAGCTTCGGGGCGGCGGACTTCCACACCCCGATAACTCGGTATCGAAACATTGTTGCGGGCGGGTGCGCATGGCAATACCTGCGCCTCTGTGGGCCCTATCCGCGTGCAAAATCTAAAAGCGGTCAGAGCCTTAGAAAGCGCGTACAACCGCTATCCCCATTTGCCTTGGGCCCTATGGGAAAACAGGAAATATCATAATTGCGGTCCGGGGCGCGCGCGCACAATGATAATTTTCACACCCGAGTAAGCTCTTTTATAGGTCAACATTTTGGAAAAAAAATTGGCTTGCTGCCCACAGCAGGAGCTGAGAACCATGCATTCGGAGGTTTTCACACCCCACCCACTAATGCCCTCAAAGTTTGAGAAAACGCGACCTTCGCGAAAAGCCCCGGAACCTATTGCAAAGTGATGAGCAGTGCCCAGGAGCACCTCTCAGTCATTTGCGCAAAATTCCTTCGGCTACAAGTGGCTCAAATAAGGGCGTGAAAATTGTGCCGAAAGCCCTTTCAGGGGCTATTGCTCGGCACTCGGGGGACGGAAAATTTTACGCAATGCCTCACAATGAAGCACTGGTCGGGGGCTAACTTCTGGCACCAGTTTCGAGCCCGTCCGTGAAAGTGACCCGCGCAAGTTTTAGGCCGGTTCGGCTACTGTGGCCTAATGGGGCCTAATGGGAAGATCTTCTAATGCTCATAACTTTTTAATTTCCCGATGGAACGCTTTGAAATTTTCACCATTTGTAGACGGCCTCCCGTACTACAAACTGATGCCCGTGTGGGCATGATGAAAATGGTAGTTCGCGAGACGGAAGCGCGTAAAGCTTCGGGGCGGCGGACTTCCACACCCCGATAACTCGGTATCGAAACATTGTTGCGGGCGGGTGCGCATGGCAATACCTGCGCCTCTGTGGGCCCTATCCGCGTGCAAAATCTAAAAGCGGTCAGAGCCTTAGAAAGCGCGTACAACCGCTATCCCCATTTGCCTTGGGCCCTATGGGAAAACAGGAAATATCATAATTGCGGTCCAGGGCGCGCGCGCACAATGATAATTTTCACACCCGAGTAAGCTCTTTTATAGGTCAACATTTTGGAAAAAAAATTGGCTTGCTGCCCACAGCAGGAGCTGAGAACCATGCATTCGGAGGTTTTCACACCCCACCCACTAATGCCCTCAAAGTTTGAGAAAACGCGACCTTCGCGAAAAGCCCCGGAACCTATTGCAAAGTGATGAGCAGTGCCCAGGAGCACCTCTCAGTCATTTGCGCAAAATTCCTTCGGCTACAAGTGGCTCAAATAAGGGCGTGAAAATTGTGCCGAAAGCCCTTTCAGGGGCTATTGCTCGGCACTCGGGGGACGGAAAATTTTACGCAATGCCTCACAATGAAGCACTGGTCGGGGGCTAACTTCTGGCACCAGTTTCGAGCCCGTCCGTGAAAGTGACCCGCGCAAGTTTTAGGCCGGTTCGGCTACTGTGGCCTAATGGGGCCTAATGGGAAGATCTTCTAATGCTCATAACTTTTTAATTTCCCGATGGAACGCTTTGAAATTTTCACCATTTGTAGACGGCCTCCCGTACTACAAACTGATGCCCGTGTGGGCATGATGAAAATGGTAGTTCGCGAGACGGAAGCGCGTAAAGCTTCGGGGCGGCGGACTTCCACACCCCGATAACTCGGTATCGAAACATTGTTGCGGGCGGGTGCGCATGGCAATACCTGCGCCTCTGTGGGCCCTATCCGCGTGCAAAATCTAAAAGCGGTCAGAGCCTTAGAAAGCGCGTACAACCGCTATCCCCATTTGCCTTGGGCCCTATGGGAAAACAGGAAATATCATAATTGCGGTCCGGGGCGCGCGCGCACAATGATAATTTTCACACCCGAGTAAGCTCTTTTATAGGTCAACATTTTGGAAAAAAAATTGGCTTGCTGCCCACAGCAGGAGCTGAGAACCATGCATTCGGAGGTTTTCACACCCCACCCACTAATGCCCTCAAAGTTTGAGAAAACGCGACCTTCGCGAAAAGCCCCGGAACCTATTGCAAAGTGATGAGCAGTGCCCAGGAGCACCTCTCAGTCATTTGCGCAAAATTCCTTCGGCTACAAGTGGCTCAAATAAGGGCGTGAAAATTGTGCCGAAAGCCCTTTCAGGGGCTATTGCTCGGCACTCGGGGGACGGAAAATTTTACGCAATGCCTCACAATGAAGCACTGGTCGGGGGCTAACTTCTGGCACCAGTTTCGAGCCCGTCCGTGAAAGTGACCCGCGCAAGTTTTAGGCCGGTTCGGCTACTGTGGCCTAATGGGGCCTAATGGGAAGATCTTCTAATGCTCATAACTTTTTAATTTCCCGATGGAACGCTTTGAAATTTTCACCATTTGTAGACGGCCTCCCGTACTACAAACTGATGCCCGTGTGGGCATGATGAAAATGGTAGTTCGCGAGACGGAAGCGCGTAAAGCTTCGGGGCGGCGGACTTCCACACCCCGATAACTCGGTATCGAAACATTGTTGCGGGCGGGTGCGCATGGCAATACCTGCGCCTCTGTGGGCCCTATCCGCGTGCAAAATCTAAAAGCGGTCAGAGCCTTAGAAAGCGCGTACAACCGCTATCCCCATTTGCCTTGGGCCCTATGGGAAAACAGGAAATATCATAATTGCGGTCCGGGGCGCGCGCGCACAATGATAATTTTCACACCCGAGTAAGCTCTTTTATAGGTCAACATTTTGGAAAAAAAATTGGCTTGCTGCCCACAGCAGGAGCTGAGAACCATGCATTCGGAGGTTTTCACACCCCACCCACTAATGCCCTCAAAGTTTGAGAAAACGCGACCTTCGCGAAAAGCCCCGGAACCTATTGCAAAGTGATGAGCAGTGCCCAGGAGCACCTCTCAGTCATTTGCGCAAAATTCCTTCGGCTACAAGTGGCTCAAATAAGGGCGTGAAAATTGTGCCGAAAGCCCTTTCAGGGGCTATTGCTCGGCACTCGGGGGACGGAAAATTTTACGCAATGCCTCACAACGAAGCACTGGTCGGGGGCTAACTTCTGGCACCAGTTTCGAGCCCGTCCGTGAAAGTGACCCGCGCAAGTTTTAGGCCGGTTCGGCTACTGTGGCCTAATGGGGCCTAATGGGAAGATCTTCTAATGCTCATAACTTTTTAATTTCCCGATGGAACGCTTTGAAATTTTCACCATTTGTAGACGGCCTCCCGTACTACAAACTGATGCCCGTGTGGGCATGATGAAAATGGTAGTTCGCGAGACGGAAGCGCGTAAAGCTTCGGGGCGGCGGACTTCCACACCCCGATAACTCGGTATCGAAACATTGTTGCGGGCGGGTGCGCATGGCAATACCTGCGCCTCTGTGGGCCCTATCCGCGTGCAAAATCTAAAAGCGGTCAGAGCCTTAGAAAGCGCGTACAACCGCTATCCCCATTTGCCTTGGGCCCTATGGGAAAACAGGAAATATCATAATTGCGGTCCGGGGCGCGCGCGCACAATGATAATTTTCACACCCGAGTAAGCTCTTTTATAGGTCAACATTTTGGAAAAAAAATTGGCTTGCTGCCCACAGCAGGAGCTGAGAACCATGCATTCGGAGGTTTTCACACCCCACCCACTAATGCCCTCAAAGTTTGAGAAAACGCGACCTTCGCGAAAAGCCCCGGAACCTATTGCAAAGTGATGAGCAGTGCCCAGGAGCACCTCTCAGTCATTTGCGCAAAATTCCTTCGGCTACAAGTGGCTCAAATAAGGGCTTGAAAATTGTGCCGAAAGCCCTTTCAGGGGCTATTGCTCGGCACTCGGGGGACGGAAAATTTTACGCAATGCCTCACAATGAAGCACTGGTCGGGGGCTAACTTCTGGCACCAGTTTCGAGCCCGTCCGTGAAAGTGACCCGCGCAAGTTTTAGGCCGGTTCGGCTACTGTGGCCTAATGGGGCCTAATGGGAAGATCTTCTAATGCTCATAACTTTTTAATTTCCCGATGGAACGCTTTGAAATTTTCACCATTTGTAGACGGCCTCCCGTACTACAAACTGATGCCCGTGTGGGCATGATGAAAATGGTAGTTCGCGAGACGGAAGCGCGTAAAGCTTCGGGGCGGCGGACTTCCACACCCCGATAACTCGGTATCGAAACATTGTTGCGGGCGGGTGCGCATGGCAATACCTGCGCCTCTGTGGGCCCTATCCGCGTGCAAAATCTAAAAGCGGTCAGAGCCTTAGAAAGCGCGTACAACCGCTATCCCCATTTGCCTTGGGCCCTATGGGAAAACAGGAAATATCATAATTGCGGTCCGGGGCGCGCGCGCACAATGATAATTTTCACACCCGAGTAAGCTCTTTTATAGGTCAACATTTTGGAAAAAAAATTGGCTTGCTGCCCACAGCAGGAGCTGAGAACCATGCATTCGGAGGTTTTCACACCCCACCCACTAATGCCCTCAAAGTTTGAGAAAATGCGACCTTCGCGAAAAGCCCCGGAACCTATTGCAAAGTGATGAGCAGTGCCCAGGAGCACCTCTCAGTCATTTGCGCAAAATTCCTTCGGCTACAAGTGGCTCAAATAAGGGCGTGAAAATTGTGCCGAAAGCCCTTTCAGGGGCTATTGCTCGGCACTCGGGGGACGGAAAATTTTACGCAATGCCTCACAATGAAGCACTGGTCGGGGGCTAACTTCTGGCACCAGTTTCGAGCCCGTCCGTGAAAGTGACCCGCGCAAGTTTTAGGCCGGTTCGGCTACTGTGGCCTAATGGGGCCTAATGGGAAGATCTTCTAATGCTCATAACTTTTTTATTTCCCGATGGAACGCTTTGAAATTTTCACCATTTGTAGACGGCCTCCCGTACTACAAACTGATGCCCGTGTGGGCATGATGAAAATGGTAGTTCGCGAGACGGAAGCGCGTAAAGCTTCGGGGCGGCGGACTTCCACACCCCGATAACTCGGTATCGAAACATTGTTGCGGGCGGGTGCGCATGGCAATACCTGCGCCTCTGTGGGCCCTATCCGCGTGCAAAATCTAAAAGCGGTCAGAGCCTTAGAAAGCGCGTACAACCGCTATCCCCATTTGCCTTGGGCCCTATGGGAAAACAGGAAATATCATAATTGCGGTCCGGGGCGCGCGCGCACAATGATAATTTTCACACCCGAGTAAGCTCTTTTATAGGTCAACATTTTGGAAAAAAAATTGGCTTGCTGCCCACAGCAGGAGCTGAGAACCATGCATTCGGAGGTTTTCACACCCCACCCACTAATGCCCTCAAAGTTTGAGAAAACGCGACCTTCGCGAAAAGCCCCGGAACCTATTGCAAAGTGATGAGCAGTGCCCAGGAGCACCTCTCAGTCATTTGCGCAAAATTCCTTCGGCTACAAGTGGCTCAAATAAGGGCGTGAAAATTGTGCCGAAAGCCCTTTCAGGGGCTATTGCTCGGCACTCGGGGGACGGAAAATTTTACGCAATGCCTCACAATGAAGCACTGGTCGGGGGCTAACTTCTGGCACCAGTTTCGAGCCCGTCCGTGAAAGTGAACCGCGCAAGTTTTAGGCCGGTTCGGCTACTGTGGCCTAATGGGGCCTAATGGGAAGATCTTCTAATGCTCATAACTTTTTAATTTCCCGATGGAACGCTTTGAAATTTTCACCATTTGTAGACGGCCTCCCGTACTACAAACTGATGCCCGTGTGGGCATGATGAAAATGGTAGTTCGCGAGACGGAAGCGCGTAAAGCTTCGGGGCGGCGGACTTCCACACCCCGATAACTCGGTATCGAAACATTGTTGCGGGCGGGTGCGCATGGCAATACCTGCGCCTCTGTGGGCCCTATCCGCGTGCAAAATCTAAAAGCGGTCAGAGCCTTAGAAAGCGCGTACAACCGCTATCCCCATTTGCCTTGGGCCCTATGGGAAAACAGGAAATATCATAATTGCGGTCCGGGGCGCGCGCGCACAATGATAATTTTCACACCCGAGTAAGCTCTTTTATAGGTCAACATTTTGGAAAAAAAATTGGCTTGCTGCCCACAGCAGGAGCTGAGAACCATGCATTCGGAGGTTTTCACACCCCACCCACTAATGCCCTCAAAGTTTGAGAAAACGCGACCTTCGCGAAAAGCCCCGGAACCTATTGCAAAGTGATGAGCAGTGCCCAGGAGCACCTCTCAGTCATTTGCGCAAAATTCCTTCGGCTACAAGTGGCTCAAATAAGGGCGTGAAAATTGTGCCGAAAGCCCTTTCAGGGGCTATTGCTCGGCACTCGGGGGACGGAAAATTTTACGCAATGCCTCACAATGAAGCACTGGTCGGGGGCTAACTTCTGGCACCAGTTTCGAGCCCGTCCGTGAAAGTGACCCGCGCAAGTTTTAGGCCGGTTCGGCTACTGTGGCCTAATGGGGCCTAATGGGAAGATCTTCTAATGCTCATAACTTTTTAATTTCCCGATGGAACGCTTTGAAATTTTCACCATTTGTAGACGGCCTCCCGTACTACAAACTGATGCCCGTGTGGGCATGATGAAAATGGTAGTTCGCGAGACGGAAGCGCGTAAAGCTTCGGGGCGGCGGACTTCCACACCCCGATAACTCGGTATCGAAACATTGTTGCGGGCGGGTGCGCATGGCAATACCTGCGCCTCTGTGGGCCCTATCCGCGTGCAAAATCTAAAAGCGGTCAGAGCCTTAGAAAGCGCGTACAACCGCTATCCCCATTTGCCTTGGGCCCTATGGGAAAACAGGAAATATCATAATTGCGGTCCGGGGCGCGCGCGCACAATGATAATTTTCACACCCGAGTAAGCTCTTTTATAGGTCAACATTTTGGAAAAAAAATTGGCTTGCTGCCCACAGCAGGAGCTGAGAACCATGCATTCGGAGGTTTTCACACCCCACCCACTAATGCCCTCAAAGTTTGAGAAAACGCGACCTTCGCGAAAAGCCCCGGAACCTATTGCAAAGTGATGAGCAGTGCCCAGGAGCACCTCTCAGTCATTTGCGCAAAATTCCTTCGGCTACAAGTGGCTCAAATAAGGGCGTGAAAATTGTGCCGAAAGCCCTTTCAGGGGCTATTGCTCGGCACTCGGGGGACGGAAAATTTTACGCAATGCCTCACAATGAAGCACTGGTCGGGGGCTAACTTCTGGCACCAGTTTCGAGCCCGTCCGTGAAAGTGACCCGCGCAAGTTTTAGGCCGGTTCGGCTACTGTGGCCTAATGGGGCCTAATGGGAAGATCTTCTAATGCTCATAACTTTTTAATTTCCCGATGGAACGCTTTGAAATTTTCACCATTTGTAGACGGCCTCCCGTACTACAAACTGATGCCCGTGTGGGCATGATGAAAATGGTAGTTCGCGAGACGGAAGCACGTAAAGCTTCGGGGCGGCGGACTTCCACACCCCGATAACTCGGTATCGAAACATTGTTGCGGGCGGGTGCGCATGGCAATACCTGCGCCTCTGTGGGCCCTATCCGCGTGCAAAATCTAAAAGCGGTCAGAGCCTTAGAAAGCGCGTACAACCGCTATCCCCATTTGCCTTGGGCCCTATGGGAAAACAGGAAATATCATAATTGCGGTCCGGGGCGCGCGCGCACAATGATAATTTTCACACCCGAGTAAGCTCTTTTATAGGTCAACATTTTGGAAAAAAAATTGGCTTGCTGCCCACAGCAGGAGCTGAGAACCATGCATTCGGAGGTTTTCACACCCCACCCACTAATGCCCTCAAAGTTTGAGAAAACGCGACCTTCGCGAAAAGCCCCGGAACCTATTGCAAAGTGATGAGCAGTGCCCAGGAGCACCTCTCAGTCATTTGCGCAAAATTCCTTCGGCTACAAGTGGCTCAAATAAGGGCGTGAAAATTGTGCCGAAAGCCCTTTCAGGGGCTATTGCTCGGCACTCGGGGGACGGAAAATTTTACGCAATGCCTCACAATGAAGCACTGGTCGGGGGCTAACTTCTGGCACCAGTTTCGAGCCCGTCCGTGAAAGTGACCCGCGCAAGTTTTAGGCCGGTTCGGCTACTGTGGCCTAATGGGGCCTAATGGGAAGATCTTCTAATGCTCATAACTTTTTAATTTCCAGATGGAACGCTTTGAAATTTTCACCATTTGTAGACGGCCTCCCGTACTACAAACTGATGCCCGTGTGGGCATGATGAAAATGGTAGTTCGCGAGACGGAAGCGCGTAAAGCTTCGGGGCGGCGGACTTCCACACCCCGATAACTCGGTATCGAAACATTGTTGCGGGCGGGTGCGCATGGCAATACCTGCGCCTCTGTGGGCCCTATCCGCGTGCAAAATCTAAAAGCGGTCAGAGCCTTAGAAAGCGCGTACAACCGCTATCCCCATTTGCCTTGGGCCCTATGGGAAAACAGGAAATATCATAATTGCGGTCCGGGGCGCGCGCGCACAATGATAATTTTCACACCCGAGTAAGCTCTTTTATAGGTCAACATTTTGGAAAAAAAATTGGCTTGCTGCCCACAGCAGGAGCTGAGAACCATGCATTCGGAGGTTTTCACACCCCACCCACTAATGCCCTCAAAGTTTGAGAAAACGCGACCTTCGCGAAAAGCCCCGGAACCTATTGCAAAGTGATGAGCAGTGCCCAGGAGCACCTCTCAGTCATTTGCGCAAAATTCCTTCGGCTACAAGTGGCTCAAATAAGGGCGTGAAAATTGTGCCGAAAGCCCTTTCAGGGGCTATTGCTCGGCACTCGGGGGACGGAAAATTTTACGCAATGCCTCACAATGAAGCACTGGTCGGGGGCTAACTTCTGGCACCAGTTTCGAGCCCGTCCGTGAAAGTGACCCGCGCAAGTTTTAGGCCGGTTCGGCTACTGTGGCCTAATGGGGCCTAATGGGAAGATCTTCTAATGCTCATAACTTTTTAATTTCCCGATGGAACGCTTTGAAATTTTCACCATTTGTAGACGGCCTCCCGTACTACAAACTGATGCCCGTGTGGGCATGATGAAAATGGTAGTTCGCGAGACGGAAGCACGTAAAGCTTCGGGGCGGCGGACTTCCACACCCCGATAACTCGGTATCGAAACATTGTTGCGGGCGGGTGCGCATGGCAATACCTGCGCCTCTGTGGGCCCTATCCGCGTGCAAAATCTAAAAGCGGTCAGAGCCTTAGAAAGCGCGTACAACCGCTATCCCCATTTGCCTTGGGCCCTATGGGAAAACAGGAAATATCATAATTGCGGTCCGGGGCGCGCGCGCACAATGATAATTTTCACACCCGAGTAAGCTCTTTTATAGGTCAACATTTTGGAAAAAAAATTGGCTTGCTGCCCACAGCAGGAGCTGAGAACCATGCATTCGGAGGTTTTCACACCCCACCCACTAATGCCCTCAAAGTTTGAGAAAACGCGACCTTCGCGAAAAGCCCCGGAACCTATTGCAAAGTGATGAGCAGTGCCCAGGAGCACCTCTCAGTCATTTGCGCAAAATTCCTTCGGCTACAAGTGGCTCAAATAAGGGCGTGAAAATTGTGCCGAAAGCCCTTTCAGGGGCTATTGCTCGGCACTCGGGGGACGGAAAATTTTACGCAATGCCTCACAATGAAGCACTGGTCGGGGGCTAACTTCTGGCACCAGTTTCGAGCCCGTCCGTGAAAGTGACCCGCGCAAGTTTTAGGCCGGTTCGGCTACTGTGGCCTAATGGGGCCTAATGGGAAGATCTTCTAATGCTCATAACTTTTTAATTTCCAGATGGAACGCTTTGAAATTTTCACCATTTGTAGACGGCCTCCCGTACTACAAACTGATGCCCGTGTGGGCATGATGAAAATGGTAGTTCGCGAGACGGAAGCGCGTAAAGCTTCGGGGCGGCGGACTTCCACACCCCGATAACTCGGTATCGAAACATTGTTGCGGGCGGGTGCGCATGGCAATACCTGCGCCTCTGTGGGCCCTATCCGCGTGCAAAATCTAAAAGCGGTCAGAGCCTTAGAAAGCGCGTACAACCGCTATCCCCATTTGCCTTGGGCCCTATGGGAAAACAGGAAATATCATAATTGCGGTCCGGGGCGCGCGCGCACAATGATAATTTTCACACCCGAGTAAGCTCTTTTATAGGTCAACATTTTGGAAAAAAAATTGGCTTGCTGCCCACAGCAGGAGCTGAGAACCATGCATTCGGAGGTTTTCACACCCCACCCACTAATGCCCTCAAAGTTTGAGAAAACGCGACCTTCGCGAAAAGCCCCGGAACCTATTGCAAAGTGATGAGCAGTGCCCAGGAGCACCTCTCAGTCATTTGCGCAAAATTCCTTCGGCTACAAGTGGCTCAAATAAGGGCGTGAAAATTGTGCCGAAAGCCCTTTCAGGGGCTATTGCTCGGCACTCGGGGGACGGAAAATTTTACGCAATGCCTCACAATGAAGCACTGGTCGGGGGCTAACTTCTGGCACCAGTTTCGAGCCCGTCCGTGAAAGTGACCCGCGCAAGTTTTAGGCCGGTTCGGCTACTGTGGCCTAATGGGGCCTAATGGGAAGATCTTCTAATGCTCATAACTTTTTAATTTCCCGATGGAACGCTTTGAAATTTTCACCATTTGTAGACGGCCTCCCGTACTACAAACTGATGCCCGTGTGGGCATGATGAAAATGGTAGTTCGCGAGACGGAATCGCGTAAAGCTTCGGGGCGGCGGACTTCCACACCCCGATAACTCGGTATCGAAACATTGTTGCGGGCGGGTGCGCATGGCAATACCTGCGCCTCTGTGGGCCCTATCCGCGTGCAAAATCTAAAAGCGGTCAGAGCCTTAGAAAGCGCGTACAACCGCTATCCCCATTTGCCTTGGGCCCTATGGGAAAACAGGAAATATCATAATTGCGGTCCGGGGCGCGCGCGCACAATGATAATTTTCACACCCGAGTAAGCTCTTTTATAGGTCAACATTTTGGAAAAAAAATTGGCTTGCTGCCCACAGCAGGAGCTGAGAACCATGCATTCGGAGGTTTTCACACCCCACCCACTAATGCCCTCAAAGTTTGAGAAAACGCGACCTTCGCGAAAAGCCCCGGAACCTATTGCAAAGTGATGAGCAGTGCCCAGGAGCACCTCTCAGTCATTTGCGCAAAATTCCTTCGGCTACAAGTGGCTCAAATAAGGGCGTGAAAATTGTGCCGAAAGCCCTTTCAGGGGCTATTGCTCGGCACTCGGGGGACGGAAAATTTTACGCAATGCCTCACAATGAAGCACTGGTCGGGGGCTAACTTCTGGCACCAGTTTCGAGCCCGTCCGTGAAAGTGACCCGCGCAAGTTTTAGGCCGGTTCGGCTACTGTGGCCTAATGGGGCCTAATGGGAAGATCTTCTAATGCTCATAACTTTTTAATTTCCCGATGGAACGCTTTGAAATTTTCACCATTTGTAGACGGCCTCCCGTACTACAAACTGATGCCCGTGTGGGCATGATGAAAATGGTAGTTCGCGAGACGGAAGCGCGTAAAGCTTCGGGGCGGCGGACTTCCACACCCCGATAACTCGGTATCGAAACATTGTTGCGGGCGGGTGCGCATGGCAATACCTGCGCCTCTGTGGGCCCTATCCGCGTGCAAAATCTAAAAGCGGTCAGAGCCTTAGAAAGCGCGTACAACCGCTATCCCCATTTGCCTTGGGCCCTATGGGAAAACAGGAAATATCATAATTGCGGTCCGGGGCGCGCGCGCACAATGATAATTTTCACACCCGAGTAAGCTCTTTTATAGGTCAACATTTTGGAAAAAAAATTGGCTTGCTGCCCACAGCAGGAGCTGAGAACCATGCATTCGGAGGTTTTCACACCCCACCCACTAATGCCCCCAAAGTTTGAGAAAACGCGACCTTCGCGAAAAGCCCCGGAACCTATTGCAAAGTGATGAGCAGTGCCCAGGAGCACCTCTCAGTCATTTGCGCAAAATTCCTTCGGCTACAAGTGGCTCAAATAAGGGCGTGAAAATTGTGCCGAAAGCCCTTTCAGGGGCTATTGCTCGGCACTCGGGGGACGGAAAATTTTACGCAATGCCTCACAATGAAGCACTGGTCGGGGGCTAACTTCTGGCACCAGTTTCGAGCCCGTCCGTGAAAGTGACCCGCGCAAGTTTTAGGCCGGTTCGGCTACTGTGGCCTAATGGGGCCTAATGGGAAGATCTTCTAATGCTCATAACTTTTTAATTTCCCGATGGAACGCTTTGAAATTTTCACCATTTGTAGACGGCCTCCCGTACTACAAACTGATGCCCGTGTGGGCATGATGAAAATGGTAGTTCGCGAGACGGAAGCGCGTAAAGCTTCGGGGCGGCGGACTTCCACACCCCGATAACTCGGTATCGAAACATTGTTGCGGGCGGGTGCGCATGGCAATACCTGCGCCTCTGTGGGCCCTATCCGCGTGCAAAATCTAAAAGCGGTCAGAGCCTTAGAAAGCGCGTACAACCGCTATCCCCATTTGCCTTGGGCCCTATGGGAAAACAGGAAATATCATAATTGCGGTCCGGGGCGCGCGCGCACAATGATAATTTTCACACCCGAGTAAGCTCTTTTATAGGTCAACATTTTGGAAAAAAAATTGGCTTGCTGCCCACAGCAGGAGCTGAGAACCATGCATTCGGAGGTTTTCACACCCCACCCACTAATGCCCTCAAAGTTTGAGAAAACGCGACCTTCGCGAAAAGCCCCGGAACCTATTGCAAAGTGATGAGCAGTGCCCAGGAGCACCTCTCAGTCATTTGCGCAAAATTCCTTCGGCTACAAGTGGCTCAAATAAGGGCGTGAAAATTGTGCCGAAAGCCCTTTCAGGGGCTATTGCTCGGCACTCGGGGGACGGAAAATTTTACGCAATGCCTCACAATGAAGCACTGGTCGGGGGCTAACTTCTGGCACCAGTTTCGAGCCCGTCCGTGAAAGTGACCCGCGCAAGTTTTAGGCCGGTTCGGCTACTGTGGCCTAATGGGGCCTAATGGGAAGATCTTCTAATGCTCATAACTTTTTAATTTCCCGATGGAACGCTTTGAAATTTTCACCATTTGTAGACGGCCTCCCGTACTACAAACTGATGCCCGTGTGGGCATGATGAAAATGGTAGTTCGCGAGACGGAAGCGCGTAAAGCTTCGGGGCGGCGGACTTCCACACCCCGATAACTCGGTATCGAAACATTGTTGCGGGCGGGTGCGCATGGCAATACCTGCGCCTCTGTGGGCCCTATCCGCGTGCAAAATCTAAAAGCGGTCAGAGCCTTAGAAAGCGCGTACAACCGCTATCCCCATTTGCCTTGGGCCCTATGGGAAAACAGGAAATATCATAATTGCGGTCCGGGGCGCGCGCGCACAATGATAATTTTCACACCCGAGTAAGCTCTTTTATAGGTCAACATTTTGGAAAAAAAATTGGCTTGCTGCCCACAGCAGGAGCTGAGAACCATGCATTCGGAGGTTTTCACACCCCACCCACTAATGCCCTCAAAGTTTGAGAAAACGCGACCTTCGCGAAAAGCCCCGGAACCTATTGCAAAGTGATGAGCAGTGCCCAGGAGCACCTCTCAGTCATTTGCGCAAAATTCCTTCGGCTACAAGTGGCTCAAATAAGGGCGTGAAAATTGTGCCGAAAGCCCTTTCAGGGGCTATTGCTCGGCACTCGGGGGACGGAAAATTTTACGCAATGCCTCACAATGAAGCACTGGTCGGGGGCTAACTTCTGGCACCAGTTTCGAGCCCGTCCGTGAAAGTGACCCGCGCAAGTTTTAGGCCGGTTCGGCTACTGTGGCCTAATGGGGCCTAATGGGAAGATCTTCTAATGCTCATAACTTTTTAATTTCCCGATGGAACGCTTTGAAATTTTCACCATTTGTAGACGGCCTCCCGTACTACAAACTGATGCCCGTGTGGGCATGATGAAAATGGTAGTTCGCGAGACGGAAGCGCGTAAAGCTTCGGGGCGGCGGACTTCCACACCCCGATAACTCGGTATCGAAACATTGTTGCGGGCGGGTGCGCATGGCAATACCTGCGCCTCTGTGGGCCCTATCCGCGTGCAAAATCTAAAAGCGGTCAGAGCCTTAGAAAGCGCGTACAACCGCTATCCCCATTTGCCTTGGGCCCTATGGGAAAACAGGAAATATCATAATTGCGGTCCGGGGCGCGCGCGCACAATGATAATTTTCACACCCGAGTAAGCTCTTTTATAGGTCAACATTTTGGAAAAAAAATTGGCTTGCTGCCCACAGCAGGAGCTGAGAACCATGCATTCGGAGGTTTTCACACCCCACCCACTAATGCCCTCAAAGTTTGAGAAAACGCGACCTTCGCGAAAAGCCCCGGAACCTATTGCAAAGTGATGAGCAGTGCCCAGGAGCACCTCTCAGTCATTTGCGCAAAATTCCTTCGGCTACAAGTGGCTCAAATAAGGGCGTGAAAATTGTGCCGAAAGCCCTTTCAGGGGCTATTGCTCGGCACTCGGGGGACGGAAAATTTTACGCAATGCCTCACAATGAAGCACTGGTCGGGGGCTAACTTCTGGCACCAGTTTCGAGCCCGTCCGTGAAAGTGACCCGCGCAAGTTTTAGGCCGGTTCGGCTACTGTGGCCTAATGGGGCCTAATGGGAAGATCTTCTAATGCTCATAACTTTTTAATTTCCCGATGGAACGCTTTGAAATTTTCACCATTTGTAGACGGCCTCCCGTACTACAAACTGATGCCCGTGTGGGCATGATGAAAATGGTAGTTCGCGAGACGGAAGCGCGTAAAGCTTCGGGGCGGCGGACTTCCACACCCCGATAACTCGGTATCGAAACATTGTTGCGGGCGGGTGCGCATGGCAATACCTGCGCCTCTGTGGGCCCTATCCGCGTGCAAAATCTAAAAGCGGTCAGAGCCTTAGAAAGCGCGTACAACCGCTATCCCCATTTGCCTTGGGCCCTATGGGAAAACAGGAAATATCATAATTGCGGTCCGGGGCGCGCGCGCACAATGATAATTTTCACACCCGAGTAAGCTCTTTTATAGGTCAACATTTTGGAAAAAAAATTGGCTTGCTGCCCACAGCAGGAGCTGAGAACCATGCATTCGGAGGTTTTCACACCCCACCCACTAATGCCCTCAAAGTTTGAGAAAACGCGACCTTCGCGAAAAGCCCCGGAACCTATTGCAAAGTGATGAGCAGTGCCCAGGAGCACCTCTCAGTCATTTGCGCAAAATTCCTTCGGCTACAAGTGGCTCAAATAAGGGCGTGAAAATTGTGCCGAAAGCCCTTTCAGGGGCTATTGCTCGGCACTCGGGGGATGGAAAATTTTACGCAATGCCTCACAATGAAGCACTGGTCGGGGGCTAACTTCTGGCACCAGTTTCGAGCCCGTCCGTGAAAGTGACCCGCGCAAGTTTTAGGCCGGTTCGGCTACTGTGGCCTAATGGGGCCTAATGGGAAGATCTTCTAATGCTCATAACTTTTTAATTTCCCGATGGAACGCTTTGAAATTTTCACCATTTGTAGACGGCCTCCCGTACTACAAACTGATGCCCGTGTGGGCATGATGAAAATGGTAGTTCGCGAGACGGAAGCGCGTAAAGCTTCGGGGCGGCGGACTTCCACACCCCGATAACTCGGTATCGAAACATTGTTGCGGGCGGGTGTGCATGGCAATACCTGCGCCTCTGTGGGCCCTATCCGCGTGCAAAATCTAAAAGCGGTCAGAGCCTTAGAAAGCGCGTACAACCGCTATCCCCATTTGCCTTGGGCCCTATGGGAAAACAGGAAATATCATAATTGCGGTCCGGGGCGCGCGCGCACAATGATAATTTTCACACCCGAGTAAGCTCTTTTATAGGTCAACATTTTGGAAAAAAAATTGGCTTGCTGCCCACAGCAGGAGCTGAGAACCATGCATTCGGAGGTTTTCACACCCCACCCACTAATGCCCTCAAAGTTTGAGAAAACGCGACCTTCGCGAAAAGCCCCGGAACCTATTGCAAAGTGATGAGCAGTGCCCAGGAGCACCTCTCAGTCATTTGCGCAAAATTCCTTCGGCTACAAGTGGCTCAAATAAGGGCGTGAAAATTGTGCCGAAAGCCCTTTCAGGGGCTATTGCTCGGCACTCGGGGGACGGAAAATTTTACGCAATGCCTCACAATGAAGCACTGGTCGGGGGCTAACTTCTGGCACCAGTTTCGAGCCCGTCCGTGAAAGTGACCCGCGCAAGTTTTAGGTCGGTTCGGCTACTGTGGCCTAATGGGGCCTAATGGGAAGATCTTCTAATGCTCATAACTTTTTAATTTCCCGATGGAACGCTTTGAAATTTTCACCATTTGTAGACGGCCTCCCGTACTACAAACTGATGCCCGTGTGGGCATGATGAAAATGGTAGTTCGCGAGACGGAAGCACGTAAAGCTTCGGGGCGGCGGACTTCCACACCCCGATAACTCGGTATCGAAACATTGTTGCGGGCGGGTGCGCATGGCAATACCTGCGCCTCTGTGGGCCCTATCCGCGTGCAAAATCTAAAAGCGGTCAGAGCCTTAGAAAGCGCGTACAACCGCTATCCCCATTTGCCTTGGGCCCTATGGGAAAACAGGAAATATCATAATTGCGGTCCGGGGCGCGCGCGCACAATGATAATTTTCACACCCGAGTAAGCTCTTTTATAGGTCAACATTTTGGAAAAAAAATTGGCTTGCTGCCCACAGCAGGAGCTGAGAACCATGCATTGGGAGGTTTTCACACCCCACCCACTAATGCCCTCAAAGTTTGAGAAAACGCGACCTTCGCGAAAAGCCCCGGAACCTATTGCAAAGTGATGAGCAGTGCCCAGGAGCACCTCTCAGTCATTTGCGCAAAATTCCTTCGGCTACAAGTGGCTCAAATAAGGGCGTGAAAATTGTGCCGAAAGCCCTTTCAGGGGCTATTGCTCGGCACTCGGGGGACGGAAAATTTTACGCAATGCCTCACAATGAAGCACTGGTCGGGGGCTAACTTCTGGCACCAGTTTCGAGCCCGTCCGTGAAAGTGACCCGCGCAAGTTTTAGGCCGGTTCGGCTACTGTGGCCTAATGGGGCCTAATGGGAAGATCTTCTAATGCTCATAACTTTTTAATTTCCCGATGAAACGCTTTGAAATTTTCACCATTTGTAGACGGCCTCCCGTACTACAAACTGATGCCCGTGTGGGCATGATGAAAATGGTAGTTCGCGAGACGGAAGCGCGTAAAGCTTCGGGGCGGCGGACTTCCACACCCCGATAACTCGGTATCGAAACATTGTTGCGGGCGGGTGCGCATGGCAATACCTGCGCCTCTGTGGGCCCTATCCGCGTGCAAAATCTAAAAGCGGTCAGAGCCTTAGAAAGCGCGTACAACCGCTATCCCCATTTGCATTGGGCCCTATGGGAAAACAGGAAATATCATTATTGCGGTCCGGGGCGCGCGCGCACAATGATAATTTTCACACCCGAGTAAGCTCTTTTATAGGTCAACATTTTGGAAAAAAAATTGGCTTGCTGCCCACAGCAGGAGCTGAGAACCATGCATTCGGAGGTTTTCACACCCCACCCACTAATGCCCTCAAAGTTTGAGAAAACGCGACCTTCGCGAAAAGCCCCGGAACCTATTGCAAAGTGATGAGCAGTGCCCAGGAGCACCTCTCAGTCATTTGCGCAAAATTCCTTCGGCTACAAGTGGCTCAAATAAGGGCGTGAAAATTGTGCCGAAAGCCCTTTCAGGGGCTATTGCTCGGCACTCGGGGGACGGAAAATTTTACGCAATGCCTCACAATGAAGCACTGGTCGGGGGCTAACTTCTGGCACCAGTTTCGAGCCCGTCAGTGAAAGTGACCCGCGCAAGTTTTAGGCCGGTTCGGCTACTGTGGCCTAATGGGGCCTAATGGGAAGATCTTCTAATGCTCATAACTTTTTAATTTCCCGATGGAACGCTTTGAAATTTTCACCATTTGTAGACGGCCTCCCGTACTACAAACTGATGCCCGTGTGGGCATGATGAAAATGGTAGTTCGCGAGACGGAAGCGCGTAAAGCTTCGGGGCGGCGGACTTCCACACCCCGATAACTCGGTATCGAAACATTGTTGCGGGCGGGTGCGCATGGCAATACCTGCGCCTCTGTGGGCCCTATCCGCGTGCAAAATCTAAAAGCGGTCAGAGCCTTAGAAAGCGCGTACAACCGCTATCCCCATTTGCCTTGGGCCCTATGGGAAAACAGGAAATATCATAATTGCGGTCCGGGGCGCGCGCGCACAATGATAATTTTCACACCCGAGTAAGCTCTTTTATAGGTCAACATTTTGGAAAAAAAATTGGCTTGCTGCCCACAGCAGGAGCTGAGAACCATGCATTCGGAGGTTTTCACACCCCACCCACTAATGCCCTCAAAGTTTGAGAAAACGCGACCTTCGCGAAAAGCCCCGGAACCTATTGCAAAGTGATGAGCAGTGCCCAGGAGCACCTCTCAGTCATTTGCGCAAAATTCCTTCGGCTACAAGTGGCTCAAATAAGGGCGTGAAAATTGTGCCGAAAGCCCTTTCAGGGGCTATTGCTCGGCACTCGGGGGACGGAAAATTTTACGCAATGCCTCACAATGAAGCACTGGTCGGGGGCTAACTTCTGGCACCAGTTTCGAGCCCGTCCGTGAAAGTGACCCGCGCAAGTTTTAGGCCGGTTCGGCTACTGTGGCCTAATGGGGCCTAATGGGAAGATCTTCTAATGCTCATAACTTTTTAATTTCCCGATGGAACGCTTTGAAATTTTCACCATTTGTAGACGGCCTCCCGTACTACAAACTGATGCCCGTGTGGGCATGATGAAAATGGTAGTTCGCGAGACGGAAGCGCGTAAAGCTTCGGGGCGGCGGACTTCCACACCCCGATAACTCGGTATCGAAACATTGTTGCGGGCGGGTGCGCATGGCAATACCTGCGCCTCTGTGGGCCCTATCCGCGTGCAAAATCTAAAAGCGGTCAGAGCCTTAGAAAGCGCGTACAACCGCTATCCCCATTTGCCTTGGGCCCTATGGGAAAACAGGAAATATCATAATTGCGGTCCGGGGCGCGCGCACACAATGATAATTTTCACACCCGAGTAAGCTCTTTTATAGGTCAACATTTTGGAAAAAAAATTGGCTTGCTGCCCACAGCAGGAGCTGAGAACCATGCATTCGGAGGTTTTCACACCCCACCCACTAATGCCCTCAAAGTTTGAGAAAACGCGACCTTCGCGAAAAGCCCCGGAACCTATTGCAAAGTGATGAGCAGTGCCCAGGAGCACCTCTCAGTCATTTGCGCAAAATTCCTTCGGCTACAAGTGGCTCAAATAAGGGCGTGAAAATTGTGCCGAAAGCCCTTTCAGGGGCTATTGCTCGGCACTCGGGGGACGGAAAATTTTACGCAATGCCTCACAATGAAGCACTGGTCGGGGGCTAACTTCTGGCACCAGTTTCGAGCCCGTCCGTGAAAGTGACCCGCGCAAGTTTTAGGCCGGTTCGGCTACTGTGGCCTAATGGGGCCTAATGGGAAGATCTTCTAATGCTCATAACTTTTTAATTTCCCGATGGAACGCTTTGAAATTTTCACCATTTGTAGACGGCCTCCCGTACTACAAACTGAAGCCCGTGTGGGCATGATGAAAATGGTAGTTCGCGAGACGGAAGCGCGTAAAGCTTCGGGGCGGCGGACTTCCACACCCCGATAACTCGGTATCGAAACATTGTTGCGGGCGGGTGCGCATGGCAATACCTGCGCCTCTGTGGGCCCTATCCGCGTGCAAAATCTAAAAGCGGTCAGAGCCTTAGAAAGCGCGTACAACCGCTATCCCCATTTGCCTTGGGCCCTATGGGAAAACAGGAAATATCATAATTGCGGTCCGGGGCGCGCGCGCACAATGATAATTTTCACACCCGAGTAAGCTCTTTTATAGGTCAACATTTTGGAAAAAAAATTGGCTTGCTGCCCACAGCAGGAGCTGAGAACCATGCATTCGGAGGTTTTCACACCCCACCCACTAATGCCCTCAAAGTTTGAGAAAACGCGACCTTCGCGAAAAGCCCCGGAACCTATTGCAAAGTGATGAGCAGTGCCCAGGAGCACCTCTCAGTCATTTGCGCAAAATTCCTTCGGCTACAAGTGGCTCAAATAAGGGCGTGAAAATTGTGCCGAAAGCCCTTTCAGGGGCTATTGCTTGGCACTCGGGGGACGGAAAATTTTACGCAATGCCTCACAATGAAGCACTGGTCGGGGGCTAACTTCTGGCACCAGTTTCGAGCCCGTCCGTGAAAGTGACCCGCGCAAGTTTTAGGCCGGTTGGGCTACTGTGGCCTAATGGGGCCTAATGGGAAGATCTTCTAATGCTCATAACTTTTTAATTTCCCGATGGAACGCTTTGAAATTTTCACCATTTGTAGACGGCCTCCCGTACTACAAACTGATACCCGTGTGGGCATGATGAAAATGGTAGTTCGCGAGACGGAAGCGCGTAAAGCTTCGGGGCGGCGGACTTCCACACCCCGATAACTCGGTATCGAAACATTGTTGCGGGCGGGTGCGCATGGCAATACCTGCGCCTCTGTGGGCCCTATCCGCGTGCAAAATCTAAAAGCGGTCAGAGCCTTAGAAAGCGCGTACAACCGCTATCCCCATTTGCCTTGGGCCCTATGGGAAAACAGGAAATATCATAATTGCGGTCCGGGGCGCGCGCGCACAATGATAATTTTCACACCCGAGTAAGCTCTTTTATAGGTCAACATTTTGGAAAAAAAATTGGCTTGCTGCCCACAGCAGGAGCTGAGAACCATGCATTCGGAGGTTTTCACACCCCACCCACTAATGCCCTCAAAGTTTGAGAAAACGCGACCTTCGCGAAAAGCCCCGGAACCTATTGCAAAGTGATGAGCAGTGCCCAGGAGCACCTCTCAGTCATTTGCGCAAAATTCCTTCGGCTACAAGTGGCTCAAATAAGGGCGTGAAAATTGTGCCGAAAGCCCTTTCAGGGGCTATTGCTCGGCACTCGGGGGACGGAAAATTTTACGCAATGCCTCACAATGAAGCACTGGTCGGGGGCTAACTTCTGGCACCAGTTTCGAGCCCGTCCGTGAAAGTGACCCGCGCAAGTTTTAGGCCGGTTCGGCTACTGTGGCCTAATGGGGCCTAATGGGAAGATCTTCTAATGCTCATAACTTTTTAATTTCCCGATGGAACGCTTTGAAATTTTCACCATTTGTAGACGGCCTCCCGTACTACAAACTGATGCCCGTGTGGGCATGATGAAAATGGTAGTTCGCGAGACGGAAGCGCGTAAAGCTTCGGGGCGGCGGACTTCCACACCCCGATAACTCGGTATCGAAACATTGTTGCGGGCGGGTGCGCATGGCAATACCTGCGCCTCTGTGGGCCCTATCCGCGTGCAAAATCTAAAAGCGGTCAGAGCATTAGAAAGCGCGTACAACCGCTATCCCCATTTGCCTTCGGCCCTATGGGAAAACAGGAAATATCATAATTGCGGTCCGGGGCGCGCGCGCACAATGATAATTTTCACACCCGAGTAAGCTCTTTTATAGGTCAACATTTTGGAAAAAAAATTGGCTTGCTGCCCACAGCAGGAGCTGAGAACCATGCATTCGGAGGTTTTCACACCCCACCCACTAATGCCCTCAAAGTTTGAGAAAACGCGACCTTCGCGAAAAGCCCCGGAACCTATTGCAAAGTGATGAGCAGTGCCCAGGAGCACCTCTCAGTCATTTGCGCAAAATTCCTTCGGCTACAAGTGGCTCAAATAAGGGCGTGAAAATTGTGCCGAAAGCCCTTTCAGGGGCTATTGCTCGGCACTCGGGGGACGGAAAATTTTACGCAATGCCTCACAATGAAGCACTGGTCGGGGGCTAACTTCTGGCACCAGTTTCGAGCCCGTCCGTGAAAGTGACCCGCGCAAGTTTTAGGCCGGTTCGGCTACTGTGGCCTAATGGGGCCTAATGGGAAGATCTTCTAATGCTCATAACTTTTTAATTTCCCGATGGAACGCTTTGAAATTTTCACCATTTGTAGACGGCCTCCCGTACTACAAACTGATGCCCGTGTGGGCATGATGAAAATGGTAGTTCGCGAGACGGAAGCGCGTAAAGCTTCGGGGCGGCGGACTTCCACACCCCGATAACTCGGTATCGAAACATTGTTGCGGGCGGGTGCGCATGGCAATACCTGCGCCTCTGTGGGCCCTATCCGCGTGCAAAATCTAAAAGCGGTCAGAGCCTTAGAAAGCGCGTACAACCGCTATCCCCATTTGCCTTGGGCCCTATGGGAAAACAGGAAATATCATAATTGCGGTCCGGGGCGCGCGCGCACAATGATAATTTTCACACCCGAGTAAGCTCTTTTATAGGTCAACATTTTGGAAAAAAAATTGGCTTGCTGCCCACAGCAGGAGCTGAGAACCATGCATTCGGAGGTTTTCACACCCCACCCACTAATGCCCTCAAAGTTTGAGAAAACGCGACCTTCGCGAAAAGCCCCGGAACCTATTGCAAAGTGATGAGCAGTGCCCAGGAGCACCTCTCAGTCATTTGCGCAAAATTCCTTCGGCTACAAGTGGCTCAAATAAGGGCGTGAAAATTGTGCCGAAAGCCCTTTCAGGGGCTATTGCTCGGCACTCGGGGGACGGAAAATTTTACTCAATGCCTCACAATGAAGCACTGGTCGGGGGCTAACTTCTGGCACCAGTTTCGAGCCCGTCCGTGAAAGTGACCCGCGCAAGTTTTAGGCCGGTTCGGCTACTGTGGCCTAATGGGGCCTAATGGGAAGATCTTCTAATGCTCATAACTTTTTAATTTCCCGATGGAACGCTTTGAAATTTTCACCATTTGTAGACGGCCTCCCGTACTACAAACTGATGCCCGTGTGGGCATGATGAAAATGGTAGTTCGCGAGACGGAAGCGCGTAAAGCTTCGGGGCGGCGGACTTCCACACCCCGATAACTCGGTATCGAAACATTGTTGCGGGCGGGTGCGCATGGCAATACCTGCGCCTCTGTGGGCCCTATCCGCGTGCAAAATCTAAAAGCGGTCAGAGCCTTAGAAAGCGCGTACAACCGCTATCCCCATTTGCCTTGGGCCCTATGGGAAAACAGGAAATATCATAATTGCGGTCCGGGGCGCGCGCGCACAATGATAATTTTCACACCCGAGTAAGCTCTTTTATAGGTCAACATTTTGGAAAAAAAATTGGCTTGCTGCCCACAGCAGGAGCTGAGAACCATGCATTCGGAGGTTTTCACACCCCACCCACTAATGCCCTCAAAGTTTGAGAAAACGCGACCTTCGCGAAAAGCCCCGGAACCTATTGCAAAGTAATGAGCAGTGCCCAGGAGCACCTCTCAGTCATTTGCGCAAAATTCCTTCGGCTACAAGTGGCTCAAATAAGGGCGTGAAAATTGTGCCGAAAGCCCTTTCAGGGGCTATTGCTCGGCACTCGGGGGACGGAAAATTTTACGCAATGCCTCACAATGAAGCACTGGTCGGGGGCTAACTTCTGGCACCAGTTTCGAGCCCGTCCGTGAAAGTGACCCGCGCAAGTTTTAGGCCGGTTCGGCTACTGTGGATTAATGGGGCCTAATGGGAAGATCTTCTAATGCTCATAACTTTTTAATTTCCCGATGGAACGCTTTGAAATTTTCACCATTTGTAGACGGCCTCCCGTACTACAAACTGATGCCCGTGTGGGCATGATGAAAATGGTAGTTCGCGAGACGGAAGCGCGTAAAGCTTCGGGGCGGCGGACTTCCACACCCCGATAACTCGGTATCGAAACATTGTTGCGGGCGGGTGCGCATGGCAATACCTGCGCCTCTGTGGGCCCTATCCGCGTGCAAAATCTAAAAGCGGTCAGAGCCTTAGAAAGCGCGTACAACCGCTATCCCCATTTGCCTTGGGCCCTATGGGAAAACAGGAAATATCATAATTGCGGTCCGGGGCGCGCGCGCACAATGATAATTTTCACACCCGAGTAAGCTCTTTTATAGGTCAACATTTTGGAAAAAAAATTGGCTTGCTGCCCACAGCAGGAGCTGAGAACCATGCATTCGGAGGTTTTCACACCCCACCCACTAATGCCCTCAAAGTTTGAGAAAACGCGACCTTCGCGAAAAGCCCCGGAACCTATTGCAAAGTGATGAGCAGTGCCCAGGAGCACCTCTCAGTCATTTGCGCAAAATTCCTTCGGCTACAAGTGGCTCAAATAAGGGCGTGAAAATTGTGCCGAAAGCCCTTTCAGGGGCTATTGCTCGGCACTCGGGGGACGGAAAATTTTACGCAATGCCTCACAATGAAGCACTGGTCGGGGGCTAACTTCTGGCACCAGTTTCGAGCCCGTCCGTGAAAGTGACCCGCGCAAGTTTTAGGCCGGTTCGGCTACTGTGGCCTAATGGGGCCTAATGGGAAGATCTTCTAATGCTCATAACTTTTTAATTTCCCGATGGAACGCTTTGAAATTTTCACCATTTGTAGACGGCCTCCCGTACTACAAACTGATGCCCGTGTGGGCATGATGAAAATGGTAGTTCGCGAGACGGAAGCGCGTAAAGCTTCGGGGCGGCGGACTTCCACACCCCGATAACTCGGTATCGAAACATTGTTGCGGGCGGGTGCGCATGGCAATACCTGCGCCTCTGTGGGCCCTATCCGCGTGCAAAATCTAAAAGCGGTCAGAGCCTTAGAAAGCGCGTACAACCGCTATCCCCATTTGCCTTGGGCCCTATGGGAAAACAGGAAATATCATAATTGCGGTCCGGGGCGCGCGCGCACAATGATAATTTTCACACCCGAGTAAGCTCTTTTATAGGTCAACATTTTGGAAAAAAAATTGGCTTGCTGCCCACAGCAGGAGCTGAGAACCATGCATTCGGAGGTTTTCACACCCCACCCACTAATGCCCTCAAAGTTTGAGAAAACGCGACCTTCGCGAAAAGCCCCGGAACCTATTGCAAAGTGATGAGCAGTGCCCAGGAGCACCTCTCAGTCATTTGCGCAAAATTCCTTCGGCTACAAGTGGCTCAAATAAGGGCGTGAAAATTGTGCCGAAAGCCCTTTCAGGGGCTATTGCTCGGCACTCGGGGGACGGAAAATTTTACGCAATGCCTCACAATGAAGCACTGGTCGGGGGCTAACTTCTGGCACCAGTTTCGAGCCCGTCCGTGAAAGTGACCCGCGCAAGTTTTAGGCCGGTTCGGCTACTGTGGCCTAATGGGGCCTAATGGGAAGATCTTCTAATGCTCATAACTTTTTAATTTCCCGATGGAACACTTTGAAATTTTCACCATTTGTAGACGGCCTCCCGTACTACAAACTGATGCCCGTGTGGGCATGATGAAAATGGTAGTTCGCGAGACGGAAGCGCGTAAAGCTTCGGGGCGGCGGACTTCCACACCCCGATAACTCGGTATCGAAACATTGTTGCGGGCGGGTGCGCATGGCAATACCTGCGCCTCTGTGGGCCCTATCCGCGTGCAAAATCTAAAAGCGGTCAGAGCCTTAGAAAGCGCGTACAACCGCTATCCCCATTTGCCTTGGGCCCTATGGGAAAACAGGAAATATCATAATTGCGGTCCGGGGCGCGCGCGCACAATGATAATTTTCACACCCGAGTAAGCTCTTTTATAGGTCAACATTTTGGAAAAAAAATTGGCTTGCTGCCCACAGCAGGAGCTGAGAACCATGCATTCGGAGGTTTTCACACCCCACCCACTAATGCCCTCAAAGTTTGAGAAAACGCGACCTTCGCGAAAAGCCCCGGAACCTATTGCAAAGTGATGAGCAGTGCCCAGGAGCACCTCTCAGTCATTTGCGCAAAATTCCTTCGGCTACAAGTGGCTCAAATAAGGGCGTGAAAATTGTGCCGAAAGCCCTTTCAGGGGCTATTGCTCGGCACTCGGGGGACGGAAAATTTTACGCAATGCCTCACAATGAAGCACTGGTCGGGGGCTAACTTCTGGCACCAGTTTCGAGCCCGTCCGTGAAAGTGACCCGCGCAAGTTTTAGGCCGGTTCGGCTACTGTGGCCTAATGGGGCCTAATGGGAAGATCTTCTAATGCTCATAACTTTTTAATTTCCCGATGGAACGCTTTGAAATTTTCACCATTTGTAGACGGCCTCCCGTACTACAAACTGATGCCCGTGTGGGCATGATGAAAATGGTAGTTCGCGAGACGGAAGCGCGTAAAACTTCGGGGCGGCGGACTTCCACACCCCGATAACTCGGTATCGAAACATTGTTGCGGGCGGGTGCGCATGGCAATACCTGCGCCTCTGTGGGCCCTATCCGCGTGCAAAATCTAAAAGCGGTCAGAGCCTTAGAAAGCGCGTACAACCGCTATCCCCATTTGCCTTGGGCCCTATGGGAAAACAGGAAATATCATAATTGCGGTCCGGGGCGCGCGCGCACAATGATAATTTTCACACCCGAGTAAGCTCTTTTATAGGTCAACATTTTGGAAAAAAAATTGGCTTGCTGCCCACAGCAGGAGCTGAGAACCATGCATTCGGAGGTTTTCACACCCCACCCACTAATGCCCTCAAAGTTTGAGAAAACGCGACCTTCGCGAAAAGCCCCGGAACCTATTGCAAAGTGATGAGCAGTGCCCAGGAGCACCTCTCAGTCATTTGCGCAAAATTCCTTCGGCTACAAGTGGCTCAAATAAGGGCGTGAAAATTGTGCCGAAAGCCCTTTCAGGGGCTATTGCTCGGCACTCGGGGGACGGAAAATTTTACGCAATGCCTCACAATGAAGCACTGGTCGGGGGCTAACTTCTGGCACCAGTTTCGAGCCCGTCCGTGAAAGTGACCCGCGCAAGTTTTAGGCCGGTTCGGCTACTGTGGCCTAATGGGGCCTAATGGGAAGATCTTCTAATGCTCATAACTTTTTAATTTCCCGATGGAACGCTTTGAAATTTTCACCATTTGTAGACGGCCTCCCGTACTACAAACTGATGCCCGTGTGGGCATGATGAAAATGGTAGTTCGCGAGACGGAAGCGCGTAAAGCTTCGGGGCGGCGGACTTCCACACCCCGATAACTCGGTATCGAAACATTGTTGCGGGCGGGTGCGCATGGCAATACCTGCGCCTCTGTGGGCCCTATCCGCGTGCAAAATCTAAAAGCGGTCAGAGCCTTAGAAAGCGCGTACAACCGCTATCCCCATTTGCCTTGGGCCCTATGGGAAAACAGGAAATATCATAATTGCGGTCCGGGGCGCGCGCGCACAATGATAATTTTCACACCCGAGTAAGCTCTTTTATAGGTCAACATTTTGGAAAAAAAATTGGCTTGCTGCCCACAGCAGGAGCTGAGAACCATGCATTCGGAGGTTTTCACACCCCACCCACTAATGCCCTCAAAGTTTGAGAAAACGCGACCTTCGCGAAAAGCCCCGGAACCTATTGCAAAGTAATGAGCAGTGCCCAGGAGCACCTCTCAGTCATTTGCGCAAAATTCCTTCGGCTACAAGTGGCTCAAATAAGGGCGTGAAAATTGTGCCGAAAGCCCTTTCAGGGGCTATTGCTCGGCACTCGGGGGACGGAAAATTTTACGCAATGCCTCACAATGAAGCACTGGTCGGGGGCTAACTTCTGGCACCAGTTTCGAGCCCGTCCGTGAAAGTGACCCGCGCAAGTTTTAGGCCGGTTCGGCTACTGTGGATTAATGGGGCCTAATGGGAAGATCTTCTAATGCTCATAACTTTTTAATTTCCCGATGGAACGCTTTGAAATTTTCACCATTTGTAGACGGCCTCCCGTACTACAAACTGATGCCCGTGTGGGCATGATGAAAATGGTAGTTCGCGAGACGGAAGCGCGTAAAGCTTCGGGGCGGCGGACTTCCACACCCCGATAACTCGGTATCGAAACATTGTTGCGGGCGGGTGCGCATGGCAATACCTGCGCCTCTGTGGGCCCTATCCGCGTGCAAAATCTAAAAGCGGTCAGAGCCTTAGAAAGCGCGTACAACCGCTATCCCCATTTGCCTTGGGCCCTATGGGAAAACAGGAAATATCATAATTGCGGTCCGGGGCGCGCGCGCACAATGATAATTTTCACACCCGAGTAAGCTCTTTTATAGGTCAACATTTTGGAAAAAAAATTGGCTTGCTGCCCACAGCAGGAGCTGAGAACCATGCATTCGGAGGTTTTCACACCCCACCCACTAATGCCCTCAAAGTTTGAGAAAACGCGACCTTCGCGAAAAGCCCCGGAACCTATTGCAAAGTAATGAGCAGTGCCCAGGAGCACCTCTCAGTCATTTGCGCAAAATTCCTTCGGCTACAAGTGGCTCAAATAAGGGCGTGAAAATTGTGCCGAAAGCCCTTTCAGGGGCTATTGCTCGGCACTCGGGGGACGGAAAATTTTACGCAATGCCTCACAATGAAGCACTGGTCGGGGGCTAACTTCTGGCACCAGTTTCGAGCCCGTCCGTGAAAGTGACCCGCGCAAGTTTTAGGCCGGTTCGGCTACTGTGGATTAATGGGGCCTAATGGGAAGATCTTCTAATGCTCATAACTTTTTAATTTCCCGATGGAACGCTTTGAAATTTTCACCATTTGTAGACGGCCTCCCGTACTACAAACTGATGCCCGTGTGGGCATGATGAAAATGGTAGTTCGCGAGACGGAAGCGCGTAAAGCTTCGGGGCGGCGGACTTCCACACCCCGATAACTCGGTATCGAAACATTGTTGCGGGCGGGTGCGCATGGCAATACCTGCGCCTCTGTGGGCCCTATCCGCGTGCAAAATCTAAAAGCGGTCAGAGCCTTAGAAAGCGCGTACAACCGCTATCCCCATTTGCCTTGGGCCCTATGGGAAAACAGGAAATATCATAATTGCGGTCCGGGGCGCGCGCGCACAATGATAATTTTCACACCCGAGTAAGCTCTTTTATAGGTCAACATTTTGGAAAAAAAATTGGCTTGCTGCCCACAGCAGGAGCTGAGAACCATGCATTCGGAGGTTTTCACACCCCACCCACTAATGCCCTCAAAGTTTGAGAAAACGCGACCTTCGCGAAAAGCCCCGGAACCTATTGCAAAGTGATGAGCAGTGCCCAGGAGCACCTCTCAGTCATTTGCGCAAAATTCCTTCGGCTACAAGTGGCTCAAATAAGGGCGTGAAAATTGTGCCGAAAGCCCTTTCAGGGGCTATTGCTCGGCACTCGGGGGACGGAAAATTTTACGCAATGCCTCACAATGAAGCACTGGTCGGGGGCTAACTTCTGGCACCAGTTTCGAGCCCGTCCGTGAAAGTGACCCGCGCAAGTTTTAGGCCGGTTCGGCTACTGTGGCCTAATGGGGCCTAATGGGAAGATCTTCTAATGCTCATAACTTTTTAATTTCCCGATGGAACGCTTTGAAATTTTCACCATTTGTAGACGGCCTCCCGTACTACAAACTGATGCCCGTGTGGGCATGATGAAAATGGTAGTTCGCGAGACGGAAGCGCGTAAAGCTTCGGGGCGGCGGACTTCCACACCCCGATAACTCGGTATCGAAACATTGTTGCGGGCGGGTGCGCATGGCAATACCTGCGCCTCTGTGGGCCCTATCCGCGTGCAAAATCTAAAAGCGGTCAGAGCCTTAGAAAGCGCGTACAACCGCTATCCCCATTTGCCTTGGGCCCTATGGGAAAACAGGAAATATCATAATTGCGGTCCGGGGCGCGCGCGCACAATGATAATTTTCACACCCGAGTAAGCTCTTTTATAGGTCAACATTTTGGAAAAAAAATTGGCTTGCTGCCCACAGCAGGAGCTGAGAACCATGCATTCGGAGGTTTTCACACCCCACCCACTAATGCCCTCAAAGTTTGAGAAAACGCGACCTTCGCGAAAAGCCCCGGAACCTATTGCAAAGTGATGAGCAGTGCCCAGGAGCACCTCTCAGTCATTTGCGCAAAATTCCTTCGGCTACAAGTGGCTCAAATAAGGGCGTGAAAATTGTGCCGAAAGCCCTTTCAGGGGCTATTGCTCGGCACTCGGGGGACGGAAAATTTTACGCAATGCCTCACAATGAAGCACTGGTCGGGGGCTAACTTCTGGCACCAGTTTCGAGCCCGTCCGTGAAAGTGACCCGCGCAAGTTTTAGGCCGGTTCGGCTACTGTGGCCTAATGGGGCCTAATGGGAAGATCTTCTAATGCTCATAACTTTTTAATTTCCCGATGGAACACTTTGAAATTTTCACCATTTGTAGACGGCCTCCCGTACTACAAACTGATGCCCGTGTGGGCATGATGAAAATGGTAGTTCGCGAGACGGAAGCGCGTAAAGCTTCGGGGCGGCGGACTTCCACACCCCGATAACTCGGTATCGAAACATTGTTGCGGGCGGGTGCGCATGGCAATACCTGCGCCTCTGTGGGCCCTATCCGCGTGCAAAATCTAAAAGCGGTCAGAGCCTTAGAAAGCGCGTACAACCGCTATCCCCATTTGCCTTGGGCCCTATGGGAAAACAGGAAATATCATAATTGCGGTCCGGGGCGCGCGCGCACAATGATAATTTTCACACCCGAGTAAGCTCTTTTATAGGTCAACATTTTGGAAAAAAAATTGGCTTGCTGCCCACAGCAGGAGCTGAGAACCATGCATTCGGAGGTTTTCACACCCCACCCACTAATGCCCTCAAAGTTTGAGAAAACGCGACCTTCGCGAAAAGCCCCGGAACCTATTGCAAAGTGATGAGCAGTGCCCAGGAGCACCTCTCAGTCATTTGCGCAAAATTCCTTCGGCTACAAGTGGCTCAAATAAGGGCGTGAAAATTGTGCCGAAAGCCCTTTCAGGGGCTATTGCTCGGCACTCGGGGGACGGAAAATTTTACGCAATGCCTCACAATGAAGCACTGGTCGGGGGCTAACTTCTGGCACCAGTTTCGAGCCCGTCCGTGAAAGTGACCCGCGCAAGTTTTAGGCCGGTTCGGCTACTGTGGCCTAATGGGGCCTAATGGGAAGATCTTCTAATGCTCATAACTTTTTAATTTCCCGATGGAACGCTTTGAAATTTTCACCATTTGTAGACGGCCTCCCGTACTACAAACTGATGCCCGTGTGGGCATGATGAAAATGGTAGTTCGCGAGACGGAAGCGCGTAAAACTTCGGGGCGGCGGACTTCCACACCCCGATAACTCGGTATCGAAACATTGTTGCGGGCGGGTGCGCATGGCAATACCTGCGCCTCTGTGGGCCCTATCCGCGTGCAAAATCTAAAAGCGGTCAGAGCCTTAGAAAGCGCGTACAACCGCTATCCCCATTTGCCTTGGGCCCTATGGGAAAACAGGAAATATCATAATTGCGGTCCGGGGCGCGCGCGCACAATGATAATTTTCACACCCGAGTAAGCTCTTTTATAGGTCAACATTTTGGAAAAAAAATTGGCTTGCTGCCCACAGCAGGAGCTGAGAACCATGCATTCGGAGGTTTTCACACCCCACCCACTAATGCCCTCAAAGTTTGAGAAAACGCGACCTTCGCGAAAAGCCCCGGAACCTATTGCAAAGTGATGAGCAGTGCCCAGGAGCACCTCTCAGTCATTTGCGCAAAATTCCTTCGGCTACAAGTGGCTCAAATAAGGGCGTGAAAATTGTGCCGAAAGCCCTTTCAGGGGCTATTGCTCGGCACTCGGGGGACGGAAAATTTTACGCAATGCCTCACAATGAAGCACTGGTCGGGGGCTAACTTCTGGCACCAGTTTCGAGCCCGTCCGTGAAAGTGACCCGCGCAAGTTTTAGGCCGGTTCGGCTACTGTGGCCTAATGGGGCCTAATGGGAAGATCTTCTAATGCTCATAACTTTTTAATTTCCCGATGGAACGCTTTGAAATTTTCACCATTTGTAGACGGCCTCCCGTACTACAAACTGATGCCCGTGTGGGCATGATGAAAATGGTAGTTCGCGAGACGGAAGCGCGTAAAGCTTCGGGGCGGCGGACTTCCACACCCCGATAACTCGGTATCGAAACATTGTTGCGGGCGGGTGCGCATGGCAATACCTGCGCCTCTGTGGGCCCTATCCGCGTGCAAAATCTAAAAGCGGTCAGAGCCTTAGAAAGCGCGTACAACCGCTATCCCCATTTGCCTTGGGCCCTATGGGAAAACAGGAAATATCATAATTGCGGTCCGGGGCGCGCGCGCACAATGATAATTTTCACACCCGAGTAAGCTCTTTTATAGGTCAACATTTTGGAAAAAAAATTGGCTTGCTGCCCACAGCAGGAGCTGAGAACCATGCATTCGGAGGTTTTCACACCCCACCCACTAATGCCCTCAAAGTTTGAGAAAACGCGACCTTCGCGAAAAGCCCCGGAACCTATTGCAAAGTGATGAGCAGTGCCCAGGAGCACCTCTCAGTCATTTGCGCAAAATTCCTTCGGCTACAAGTGGCTCAAATAAGGGCGTGAAAATTGTGCCGAAAGCCCTTTCAGGGGCTATTGCTCGGCACTCGGGGGACGGAAAATTTTACGCAATGCCTCACAATGAAGCACTGGTCGGGGGCTAACTTCTGGCACCAGTTTCGAGCCCGTCCGTGAAAGTGACCCGCGCAAGTTTTAGGCCGGTTCGGCTACTGTGGCCTAATGGGGCCTAATGGGAAGATCTTCTAATGCTCATAACTTTTTAATTTCCCGATGGAACGCTTTGAAATTTTCACCATTTGTAGACGGCCTCCCGTACTACAAACTGATGCCCGTGTGGGCATGATGAAAATGGTAGTTCGCGAGACGGAAGCGCGTAAAGCTTCGGGGCGGCGGACTTCCACACCCCGATAACTCGGTATCGAAACATTGTTGCGGGCGGGTGCGCATGGCAATACCTGCGCCTCTGTGGGCCCTATCGGCGTGCAAAATCTAAAAGCGGTCAGAGCCTTAGAAAGCGCGTACAACCGCTATCCCCATTTGCCTTGGGCCCTATGGGAAAACAGGAAATATCATAATTGCGGTCCGGGGCGCGCGCGCACAATGATAATTTTCACACCCGAGTAAGCTCTTTTATAGGTCAACATTTTGGAAAAAAAATTGGCTTGCTGCCCACAGCAGGAGCTGAGAACCATGCATTCGGAGGTTTTCACACCCCACCCACTAATGCCCTCAAAGTTTGAGAAAACGCGACCTTCGGGAAAAGCCCCGGAACCTATTGCAAAGTGATGAGCAGTGCCCAGGAGCACCTCTCAGTCATTTGCGCAAAATTCCTTCGGCTACAAGTGGCTCAAATAAGGGCGTGAAAATTGTGCCGAAAGCCCTTTCAGGGGCTATTGCTCGGCACTCGGGGGACGGAAAATTTTACGCAATGCCTCACAATGAAGCACTGGTCGGGGGCTAACTTCTGGCACCAGTTTCGAGCCCGTCCGTGAAAGTGACCCGCGCAAGTTTTAGGCCGGTTCGGCTACTGTGGCCTAATGGGGCCTAATGGGAAGATCTTCTAATGCTCATAACTTTTTAATTTCCCGATGGAACGCTTTGAAATTTTCACCATTTGTAGACGGCCTCCCGTACTACAAACTGATGCCCGTGTGGGCATGATGAAAATGGTAGTTCGCGAGACGGAAGCGCGTAAAGCTTCGGGGCGGCGGACTTCCACACCCCGATAACTCGGTATCGAAACATTGTTGCGGGCGGGTGCGCATGGCAATACCTGCGCCTCTGTGGGCCCTATCCGCGTGCAAAATCTAAAAGCGGTCAGAGCCTTAGAAAGCGCGTACAACCGCTATCCCCATTTGCCTTGGGCCCTATGGGAAAACAGGAAATATCATAATTGCGGTCCGGGGCGCGCGCGCACAATGATAATTTTCACACCCGAGTAAGCTCTTTTATAGGTCAACATTTTGGAAAAAAAATTGGCTTGCTGCCCACAGCAGGAGCTGAGAACCATGCATTCGGAGGTTTTCACACCCCACCCACTAATGCCCTCAAAGTTTGAGAAAACGCGACCTTCGCGAAAAGCCCCGGAACCTATTGCAAAGTGATGAGCAGTGCCCAGGAGCACCTCTCAGTCATTTGCGCAAAATTCCTTCGGCTACAAGTGGCTCAAATAAGGGCGTGAAAATTGTGCCGAAAGCCCTTTCAGGGGCTATTGCTCGGCACTCGGGGGACGGAAAATTTTACGCAATGCCTCACAATGAAGCACTGGTCGGGGGCTAACTTCTGGCACCAGTTTCGAGCCCGTCCGTGAAAGTGACCCGCGCAAGTTTTAGGCCGGTTCGGCTACTGTGGCCTAATGGGGCCTAATGGGAAGATCTTCTAATGCTCATAACTTTTTAATTTCCCGATGGAACGCTTTGAAATTTTCACCATTTGTAGACGGCCTCCCGTACTACAAACTGATGCCCGTGTGGGCATGATGAAAATGGTAGTTCGCGAGACGGAAGCGCGTAAAGCTTCGGGGCGGCGGACTTCCACACCCCGATAACTCGGTATCGAAACATTGTTGCGGGCGGGTGCGCATGGCAATACCTGCGCCTCTGTGGGCCCTATCCGCGTGCAAAATCTAAAAGCGGTCAGAGCCTTAGAAAGCGCGTACAACCGCTATCCCCATTTGCCTTGGGCCCTATGGGAAAACAGGAAATATCATAATTGCGGTCCGGGGCGCGCGCGCACAATGATAATTTTCACACCCGAGTAAGCTCTTTTATAGGTCAACATTTTGGAAAAAAAATTGGCTTGCTGCCCACAGCAGGAGCTGAGAACCATGCATTCGGAGGTTTTCACACCCCACCCACTAATGCCCTCAAAGTTTGAGAAAACGCGACCTTCGCGAAAAGCCCCGGAACCTATTGCAAAGTGATGAGCAGTGCCCAGGAGCACCTCTCAGTCATTTGCGCAAAATTCCTTCGGCTACAAGTGGCTCAAATAAGGGCGTGAAAATTGTGCCGAAAGCCCTTTCAGGGGCTATTGCTCGGCACTCGGGGGACGGAAAATTTTACGCAATGCCTCACAATAAAGCACTGGTCGGGGGCTAACTTCTGGCACCAGTTTCGAGCCCGTCCGTGAAAGTGACCCGCGCAAGTTTTAGGCCGGTTCGGCTACTGTGGCCTAATGGGGCCTAATGGGAAGATCTTCTAATGCTCATAACTTTTTAATTTCCCGATGGAACGCTTTGAAATTTTCACCATTTGTAGACGGCCTCCCGTACTACAAACTGATGCCCGTGTGGGCATGATGAAAATGGTAGTTCGCGAGACGGAAGCGCGTAAAGCTTCGGGGCGGCGGACTTCCACACCCCGATAACTCGGTATCGAAACATTGTTGCGGGCGGGTGCGCATGGCAATACCTGCGCCTCTGTGGGCCCTATCCGCGTGCAAAATCTAAAAGCGGTCAGAGCCTTAGAAAGCGCGTACAACCGCTATCCCCATTTGCCTTGGGCCCTATGGGAAAACAGGAAATATCATAATTGCGGTCCGGGGCGCGCGCGCACAATGATAATTTTCACACCCGAGTAAGCTCTTTTATAGGTCAACATTTTGGAAAAAAAATTGGCTTGCTGCCCACAGCAGGAGCTGAGAACCATGCATTCGGAGGTTTTCACACCCCACCCACTAATGCCCTCAAAGTTTGAGAAAACGCGACCTTCGCGAAAAGCCCCGGAACCTATTGCAAAGTGATGAGCAGTGCCCAGGAGCACCTCTCAGTCATTTGCGCAAAATTCCTTCGGCTACAAGTGGCTCAAATAAGGGCGTGAAAATTGTGCCGAAAGCCCTTTCAGGGGCTATTGCTCGGCACTCGGGGGACGGAAAATTTTACGCAATGCCTCACAATGAAGCACTGGTCGGGGGCTAACTTCTGGCACCAGTTTCGAGCCCGTCCGTGAAAGTGACCCGCGCAAGTTTTAGGCCGGTTCGGCTACTGTGGCCTAATGGGGCCTAATGGGAAGATCTTCTAATGCTCATAACTTTTTAATTTCCCGATGGAACGCTTTGAAATTTTCACCATTTGTAGACGGCCTCCCGTACTACAAACTGATGCCCGTGTGGGCATGATGAAAATGGTAGTTCGCGAGACGGAAGCGCGTAAAGCTTCGGGGCGGCGGACTTCCACACCCCGATAACTCGGTATCGAAACATTGTTGCGGGCGGGTGCGCATGGCAATACCTGCGCCTCTGTGGGCCCTATCCGCGTGCAAAATCTAAAAGCGGTCAGAGCCTTAGAAAGCGCGTACAACCGCTATCCCCATTTGCCTTGGGCCCTATGGGAAAACAGGAAATATCATAATTGCGGTCCGGGGCGCGCGCGCACAATGATAATTTTCACACCCGAGTAAGCTCTTTTATAGGTCAACATTTTGGAAAAAAAATTGGCTTGCTGCCCACAGCAGGAGCTGAGAACCATGCATTCGGAGGTTTTCACACCCCACCCACTAATGCCCTCAAAGTTTGAGAAAACGCGACCTTCGCGAAAAGCCCCGGAACCTATTGCAAAGTGATGAGCAGTGCCCAGGAGCACCTCTCAGTCATTTGCGCAAAATTCCTTCGGCTACAAGTGGCTCAAATAAGGGCGTGAAAATTGTGCCGAAAGCCCTTTCAGGGGCTATTGCTCGGCACTCGGGGGACGGAAAATTTTACGCAATGCCTCACAATGAAGCACTGGTCGGGGGCTAACTTCTGGCACCAGTTTCGAGCCCGTCCGTGAAAGTGACCCGCGCAAGTTTTAGGCCGGTTCGGCTACTGTGGCCTTATGGGGCCTAATGGGAAGATCTTCTAATGCTCATAACTTTTTAATTTCCCGATGGAACGCTTTGAAATTTTCACCATTTGTAGACGGCCTCCCGTACTACAAACTGATGCCCGTGTGGGCATGATGAAAATGGTAGTTCGCGAGACGGAAGCGCGTAAAGCTTCGGGGCGGCGGACTTCCACACCCCGATAACTCGGTATCGAAACATTGTTGCGGGAGGGTGCGCATGGCAATACCTGCGCCTCTGCGGGCCCTATCCGCGTGCAAAATCTAAAAGCGGTCAGAGCCTTAGAAAGCGCGTACAACCGCTATCCCCATTTGCCTTGGGCCCTATGGGAAAACAGGAAATATCATAATTGCGGTCCGGGGCGCGCGCGCACAATGATAATTTTCACACCCGAGTAAGCTCTTTTATAGGTCAACATTTTGGAAAAAAAATTGGCTTGCTGCCCACAGCAGGAGCTGAGAACCATGCATTCGGAGGTTTTCACACCCCACCCACTTATGCCCTCAAAGTTTGAGAAAACGCGACCTTCGCGAAAAGCCCCGGAACCTATTGCAAAGTGATGAGCAGTGCCCAGGAGCACCTCTCAGTCATTTGCGCAAAATTCCTTCGGCTACAAGTGGCTCAAATAAGGGCGTGAAAATTGTGCCGAAAGCCCTTTCAGGGGCTATTGCTCGGCACTCGGGGGACGGAAAATTTTACGCAATGCCTCACAATGAAGCACTGGTCGGGGGCTAACTTCTGGCACCAGTTTCGAGCCCGTCCGTGAAAGTGACCCGCGCAAGTTTTAGGCCGGTTCGGCTACTGTGGCCTAATGGGGCCTAATGGGAAGATCTTCTAATGCTCATAACTTTTTAATTTCCCGATGGAACGCTTTGAAATTTTCACCATTTGTAGACGGCCTCCCGTACTACAAACTGATGCCCGTGTGGGCATGATGAAAATGGTAGTTCGCGAGACGGAAGCGCGTAAAGCTTCGGGGCGGCGGACTTCCACACCCCGATAACTCGGTATCGAAACATTGTTGCGGGCGGGTGCGCATGGCAATACCTGCGCCTCTGTGGGCCCTATCCGCGTGCAAAATCTAAAAGCGGTCAGAGCCTTAGAAAGCGCGTACAACCGCTATCCCCATTTGCCTTGGGCCCTATGGGAAAACAGGAAATATCATAATTGCGGTCCGGGGCGCGCGCGCACAATGATAATTTTCACACCCGAGTAAGCTCTTTTATAGGTCAACATTTTGGAAAAAAAATTGGCTTGCTGCCCACAGCAGGAGCTGAGAACCATGCATTCGGAGGTTTTCACACCCCACCCACTAATGCCCTCAAAGTTTGAGAAAACGCGACCTTCGCGAAAAGCCCCGGAACCTATTGCAAAGTGATGAGCAGTGCCCAGGAGCACCTCTCAGTCATTTGCGCAAAATTCCTTCGGCTACAAGTGGCTCAAATAAGGGCGTGAAAATTGTGCCGAAAGCCCTTTCAGGGGCTATTGCTCGGCACTCGGGGGACGGAAAATTTTACGCAATGCCTCACAATGAAGCACTGGTCGGGGGCTAACTTCTGGCACCAGTTTCGAGCCCGTCCGTGAAAGTGACCCGCGCAAGTTTTAGGCCGGTTCGGCTACTGTGGCCTAATGGGGCCTAATGGGAAGATCTTCTAATGCTCATAACTTTTTAATTTCCCGATGGAACGCTTTGAAATTTTCACCATTTGTAGACGGCCTCCCGTACTACAAACTGATGCCCGTGTGGGCATGATGAAAATGGTAGTTCGCGAGACGGAAGCGCGTAAAGCTTCGGGGCGGCGGACTTCCACACCCCGATAACTCGGTATCGAAACATTGTTGCGGGAGGGTGCGCATGGCAATACCTGCGCCTCTGCGGGCCCTATCCGCGTGCAAAATCTAAAAGCGGTCAGAGCCTTAGAAAGCGCGTACAACCGCTATCCCCATTTGCCTTGGGCCCTATGGGAAAACAGGAAATATCATAATTGCGGTCCGGGGCGCGCGCGCACAATGATAATTTTCACACCCGAGTAAGCTCTTTTATAGGTCAACATTTTGGAAAAAAAATTGGCTTGCTGCCCACAGCAGGAGCTGAGAACCATGCATTCGGAGGTTTCACACCCCACCCACTAATGCCCTCAAAGTTTGAGAAAACGCGACCTTCGCGAAAAGCCCCGGAACCTATTGCAAAGTGATGAGCAGTGCCCAGGAGCACCTCTCAGTCATTTGCGCAAAATTCCTTCGGCTACAAGTGGCTCAAATAAGGGCGTGAAAATTGTGCCGAAAGCCCTTTCAGGGGCTATTGCTCGGCACTCGGGGGACGGAAAATTTTACGCAATGCCTCACAATGAAGCACTGGTCGGGGGCTAACTTCTGGCACCAGTTTCGAGCCCGTCCGTGAAAGTGACCCGCGCAAGTTTTAGGCCGGTTCGGCTACTGTGGCCTAATGGGGCCTAATGGGAAGATCTTCTAATGCTCATAACTTTTTAATTTCCCGATGGAACGCTTTGAAATTTTCACCATTTGTAGACGGCCTCCCGTACTACAAACTGATGCCCGTGTGGGCATGATGAAAATGGTAGTTCGCGAGACGGAAGCGCGTAAAGCTTCGGGGCGGCGGACTTCCACACCCCGATAACTCGGTATCGAAACATTGTTGCGGGCGGGTGCGCATGGCAATACCTGCGCCTCTGTGGGCCCTATCCGCGTGCAAAATCTAAAAGCGGTCAGAGCCTTAGAAAGCGCGTACAACCGCTATCCACATTTGCCTTGGGCCCTATGGGAAAACAGGAAATATCATAATTGCGGTCCGGGGCGCGCGCGCACAATGATAATTTTCACACCCGAGTAAGCTCTTTTATAGGTCAACATTTTGGAAAAAAAATTGGCTTGCTGCCCACAGCAGGAGCTGAGAACCATGCATTCGGAGGTTTTCACACCCCACCCACTAATGCCCTCAAAGTTTGAGAAAACGCGACCTTCGCGAAAAGCCCCGGAACCTATTGCAAAGTGATGAGCAGTGCCCAGGAGCACCTCTCAGTCATTTGCGCAAAATTCCTTCGGCTACAAGTGGCTCAAATAAGGGCGTGAAAATTGTGCCGAAAGCCCTTTCAGGGGCTATTGCTCGGCACTCGGGGGACGGAAAATTTTACGCAATGCCTCACAATGAAGCACTGGTCGGGGGCTAACTTCTGGCACCAGTTTCGAGCCCGTCCGTGAAAGTGACCCGCGCAAGTTTTAGGCCGGTTCGGCTACTGTGGCCTAATGGGGCCTAATGGGAAGATCTTCTAATGCTCATAACTTTTTAATTTCCCGATGGAACGCTTTGAAATTTTCACCATTTGTAGACGGCCTCCCGTACTACAAACTGATGCCCGTGTGGGCATGATGAAAATGGTAGTTCGCGAGACGGAAGCGCGTAAAGCTTCGGGGCGGCGGACTTCCACACCCCGATAACTCGGTATCGAAACATTGTTGCGGGAGGGTGCGCATGGCAATACCTGCGCCTCTGCGGGCCCTATCCGCGTGCAAAATCTAAAAGCGGTCAGAGCCTTAGAAAGCGCGTACAACCGCTATCCCCATTTGCCTTGGGCCCTATGGGAAAACAGGAAATATCATAATTGCGGTCCGGGGCGCGCGCGCACAATGATAATTTTCACACCCGAGTAAGCTCTTTTATAGGTCAACATTTTGGAAAAAAAATTGGCTTGCTGCCCACAGCAGGAGCTGAGAACCATGCATTCGGAGGTTTTCACACCCCACCCACTAATGCCCTCAAAGTTTGAGAAAACGCGACCTTCGCGAAAAGCCCCGGAACCTATTGCAAAGTGATGAGCAGTGCCCAGGAGCACCTCTCAGTCATTTGCGCAAAATTCCTTCGGCTACAAGTGGCTCAAATAAGGGCGTGAAAATTGTGCCGAAAGCCCTTTCAGGGGCTATTGCTCGGCACTCGGGGGACGGAAAATTTACGCAATGCCTCACAATGAAGCACTGGTCGGGGGCTAACTTCTGGCACCAGTTTCGAGCCCGTCCGTGAAAGTGACCCGCGCAAGTTTTAGGCCGGTTCGGCTACTGTGGCCTAATGGGGCCTAATGGGAAGATCTTCTAATGCTCATAACTTTTTAATTTCCCGATGGAACGCTTTGAAATTTTCACCATTTGTAGACGGCCTCCCGTACTACAAACTGATGCCCGTGTGGGCATGATGAAAATGGTAGTTCGCGAGACGGAAGCGCGTAAAGCTTCGGGGCGGCGGACTTCCACACCCCGATAACTCGGTATCGAAACATTGTTGCGGGCGGGTGCGCATGGCAATACCTGCGCCTCTGTGGGCCCTATCCGCGTGCAAAATCTAAAAGCGGTCAGAGCCTTAGAAAGCGCGTACAACCGCTATCCCCATTTGCCTTGGGCCCTATGGGAAAACAGGAAATATCATAATTGCGGTCCGGGGCGCGCGCGCACAATGATAATTTTCACACCCGAGTAAGCTCTTTTATAGGTCAACATTTTGGAAAAAAAATTGGCTTGCTGCCCACAGCAGGAGCTGAGAACCATGCATTCGGAGGTTTTCACACCCCACCCACTAATGCCCTCAAAGTTTGAGAAAACGCGACCTTCGCGAAAAGCCCCGGAACCTATTGCAAAGTGATGAGCAGTGCCCAGGAGCACCTCTCAGTCATTTGCGCAAAATTCCTTCGGCTACAAGTGGCTCAAATAAGGGCGTGAAAATTGTGCCGAAAGCCCTTTCAGGGGCTATTGCTCGGCACTCGGGGGACGGAAAATTTTACGCAATGCCTCACAATGAAGCACTGGTCGGGGGCTAACTTCTGGCACCAGTTTCGAGCCCGTCCGTGAAAGTGACCCGCGCAAGTTTTAGGCCGGTTCGGCTACTGTGGCCTAATGGGGCCTAATGGGAAGATCTTCTAATGCTCATAACTTTTTAATTTCCCGATGGAACGCTTTGAAATTTTCACCATTTGTAGACGGCCTCCCGTACTACAAACTGATGCCCGTGTGGGCATGATGAAAATGGTAGTTCGCGAGACGGAAGCGCGTAAAGCTTCGGGGCGGCGGACTTCCACACCCCGATAACTCGGTATCGAAACATTGTTGCGGGCGGGTGCGCATGGCAATACCTGCGCCTCTGTGGGCCCTATCCGCGTGCAAAATCTAAAAGCGGTCAGAGCCTTAGAAAGCGCGTACAACCGCTATCCCCATTTGCCTTGGGCCCTATGGGAAAACAGGAAATATCATAATTGCGGTCCGGGGCGCGCGCGCACAATGATAATTTTCACACCCGAGTAAGCTCTTTTATAGGTCAACATTTTGGAAAAAAAATTGGCTTGCTGCCCACAGCAGGAGCTGAGAACCATGCATTCGGAGGTTTTCACACCCCACCCACTAATGCCCTCAAAGTTTGAGAAAACGCGACCTTCGCGAAAAGCCCCGGAACCTATTGCAAAGTGATGAGCAGTGCCCAGGAGCACCTCTCAGTCATTTGCGCAAAATTCCTTCGGCTACAAGTGGCTCAAATAAGGGCGTGAAAATTGTGCCGAAAGCCCTTTCAGGGGCTATTGCTCGGCACTCGGGGGACGGAAAATTTTACGCAATGCCTCACAATGAAGCACTGGTCGGGGGCTAACTTCTGGCACCAGTTTCGAGCCCGTCCGTGAAAGTGACCCGCGCAAGTTTTAGGCCGGTTCGGCTACTGTGGCCTAATGGGGCCTAATGGGAAGATCTTCTAATGCTCATAACTTTTTAATTTCCCGATGGAACGCTTTGAAATTTTCACCATTTGTAGACGGCCTCCCGTACTACAAACTGATGCCCGTGTGGGCATGATGAAAATGGTAGTTCGCGAGACGGAAGCGCGTAAAGCTTCGGGGCGGCGGACTTCCACACCCCGATAACTCGGTATCGAAACATTGTTGCGGGCGGGTGCGCATGGCAATACCTGCGCCTCTGTGGGCCCTATCCGCGTGCAAAATCTAAAAGCGGTCAGAGCCTTAGAAAGCGCGTACAACCGCTATCCCCATTTGCCTTGGGCCCTATGGGAAAACAGGAAATATCATAATTGCGGTCCGGGGCGCGCGCGCACAATGATAATTTTCACACCCGAGTAAGCTCTTTTATAGGTCAACATTTTGGAAAAAAAATTGGCTTGCTGCCCACAGCAGGAGCTGAGAACCATGCATTCGGAGGTTTTCACACCCCACCCACTAATGCCCTCAAAGTTTGAGAAAACGCGACCTTCGCGAAAAGCCCCGGAACCTATTGCAAAGTGATGAGCAGTGCCCAGGAGCACCTCTCAGTCATTTGCGCAAAATTCCTTCGGCTACAAGTGGCTCAAATAAGGGCGTGAAAATTGTGCCGAAAGCCCTTTCAGGGGCTATTGCTCGGCACTCGGGGGACGGAAAATTTTACGCAATGCCTCACAATGAAGCACTGGTCGGGGGCTAACTTCTGGCACCAGTTTCGAGCCCGTCCGTGAAAGTGACCCGCGCAAGTTTTAGGCCGGTTCGGCTACTGTGGCCTAATGGGGCCTAATGGGAAGATCTTCTAATGCTCATAACTTTTTAATTTCCCGATGGAACGCTTTGAAATTTTCACCATTTGTAGACGGCCTCCCGTACTACAAACTGATGCCCGTGTGGGCATGATGAAAATGGTAGTTCGCGAGACGGAAGCGCGTAAAGCTTCGGGGTGGCGGACTTCCACACCCCGATAACTCGGTATCGAAACATTGTTGCGGGCGGGTGCGCATGGCAATACCTGCGCCTCTGTGGGCCCTATCCGCGTGCAAAATCTAAAAGCGGTCAGAGCCTTAGAAAGCGCGTACAACCGCTATCCCCATTTGCCTTGGGCCCTATGGGAAAACAGGAAATATCATAATTGCGGTCCGGGGCGCGCGCGCACAATGATAATTTTCACACCCGAGTAAGCTCTTTTATAGGTCAACATTTTGGAAAAAAAATTGGCTTGCTGCCCACAGCAGGAGCTGAGAACCATGCATTCGGAGGTTTTCACACCCCACCCACTAATGCCCTCAAAGTTTGAGAAAACGCGACCTTCGCGAAAAGCCCCGGAACCTATTGCAAAGTGATGAGCAGTGCCCAGGAGCACCTCTCAGTCATTTGCGCAAAATTCCTTCGGCTACAAGTGGCTCAAATAAGGGCGTGAAAATTGTGCCGAAAGCCCTTTCAGGGGCTATTGCTCGGCACTCGGGGGACGGAAAATTTTACGCAATGCCTCACAATGAAGCACTGGTCGGGGGCTAACTTCTGGCACCAGTTTCGAGCCCGTCCGTGAAAGTGACCCGCGCAAGTTTTAGGCCGGTTCGGCTACTGTGGCCTAATGGGGCCTAATGGGAAGATCTTCTAATGCTCATAACTTTTTAATTTCCTGATGGAACGCTTTGAAATTTTCACCATTTGTAGACGGCCTCCCGTACTACAAACTGATGCCCGTGTGGGCATGATGAAAATGGTAGTTCGCGAGACGGAAGCGCGTAAAGCTTCGGGGCGGCGGACTTCCACACCCCGATAACTCGGTATCGAAACATTGTTGTGGGCGGGTGCGCATGGCAATACCTGCGCCTCTGTGGGCCCTATCCACGTGCAAAATCTAAAAGCGGTCAGAGCCTTAGAAAGCGCGTACAACCGCTATCCCCATTTGCCTTGGGCCCTATGGGAAAACAGGAAATATCATAATTGCGGTCCGGGGCGCGCGCGCACAATGATAATTTTCACACCCGAGTAAGCTCTTTTATAGGTCAACATTTTGGAAAAAAAATTGGCTTGCTGCCCACAGCAGGAGCTGAGAACCATGCATTCGGAGGTTTTCACACCCCACCCACTAATGCCCTCAAAGTTTGAGAAAACGCGACCTTCGCGAAAAGCCCCGGAACCTATTGCAAAGTGATGAGCAGTGCCCAGGAGCACCTCTCAGTCATTTGCGCAAAATTCCTTCAGCTACACGTGGCTCAAATAAGGGCGTGAAAATTGTGCCGAAAGCCCTTTCAGGGGCTATTGCTCGGCACTCGGGGGACGGAAAATTTTACGCAATGCCTCACAATGAAGCACTGGTCGGGGGCTAACTTCTGGCACCAGTTTCGAGCCCGTCCGTGAAAGTGACCCGCGCAAGTTTTAGGCCGGTTCGGCTACTGTGGCCTAATGGGGCCTAATGGGAAGATCTTCTAATGCTCATAACTTTTTAATTTCCCGATGGAACGCTTTGAAATTTTCACCATTTGTAGACGGCCTCCCGTACTACAAACTGATGCCCGTGTGGGCATGATGAAAATGGTAGTTCGCGAGACGGAAGCGCGTAAAGCTTCGGGGCGGCGGACTTCCACACCCCGATAACTCGGTATCGAAACATTGTTGCGGGCGGGTGCGCATGGCAATACCTGCGCCTCTGTGGGCCCTATCCGCGTGCAAAATCTAAAAGCGGTCAGAGCCTTAGAAAGCGCGTACAACCGCTATCCCCATTTGCCTTGGGCCCTATGGGAAAACAGGAAATATCATAATTGCGGTCCGGGGCGCGCGCGCACAATGATAATTTTCACACCCGAGTAAGCTCTTTTATAGGTCAACATTTTGGAAAAAAAATTGGCTTGCTGCCCACAGCAGGAGCTGAGAACCATGCATTCGGAGGTTTTCACACCCCACCCACTAATGCCCTCAAAGTTTGAGAAAACGCGACCTTCGCGAAAAGCCCCGGAACCTATTGCAAAGTGATGAGCAGTGCCCAGGAGCACCTCTCAGTCATTTGCGCAAAATTCCTTCGGCTACAAGTGGCTCAAATAAGGGCGTGAAAATTGTGCCGAAAGCCCTTTCAGGGGCTATTGCTCGGCACTCGGGGGACGGAAAATTTTACGCAATGCCTCACAATGAAGCACTGGTCGGGGGCTAACTTCTGGCACCAGTTTCGAGCCCGTCCGTGAAAGTGACCCGCGCAAGTTTTAGGCCGGTTCGGCTACTGTGGCCTAATGGGGCCTAATGGGAAGATCTTCTAATGCTCATAACTTTTTAATTTCCCGATGGAACGCTTTGAAATTTTCACCATTTGTAGACGGCCTCCCGTACTACAAACTGATGCCCGTGTGGGCATGATGAAAATGGTAGTTCGCGAGACGGAAGCGCGTAAAGCTTCGGGGCGGCGGACTTCCACACCCCGATAACTCGGTATCGAAACATTGTTGCGGGCGGGTGCGCATGGCAATACCTGCGCCTCTGTGGGCCCTATCCGCGTGCAAAATCTAAAAGCGGTCAGAGCCTTAGAAAGCGCGTACAACCGCTATCCCCATTTGCCTTGGGCCCTATGGGAAAACAGGAAATATCATAATTGCGGTCCGGGGCGCGCGCGCACAATGATAATTTTCACACCCGAGTAAGCTCTTTTATAGGTCAACATTTTGGAAAAAAAATTGGCTTGCTGCCCACAGCAGGAGCTGAGAACCATGCATTCGGAGGTTTTCACACCCCACCCACTAATGCCCTCAAAGTTTGAGAAAACGCGACCTTCGCGAAAAGCCCCGGAACCTATTGCAAAGTGATGAGCAGTGCCCAGGAGCACCTCTCAGTCATTTGCGCAAAATTCCTTCGGCTACAAGTGGCTCAAATAAGGGCGTGAAAATTGTGCCGAAAGCCCTTTCAGGGGCTATTGCTCGGCACTCGGGGGACGGAAAATTTTACGCAATGCCTCACAATGAAGCACTGGTCGGGGGCTAACTTCTGGCACCAGTTTCGAGCCCGTCCGTGAAAGTGACCGGCGCAAGTTTTAGGCCGGTTCGGCTACTGTGGCCTAATGGGGCCTAATGGGAAGATCTTCTAATGCTCATAACTTTTTAATTTCCCGATGGAACGCTTTGAAATTTTCACCATTTGTAGACGGCCTCCCGTACTACAAACTGATGCCCGTGTGGGCATGATGAAAATGGTAGTTCGCGAGACGGAAGCGCGTAAAGCTTCTGGGCGGCGGACTTCCACACCCCGATAACTCGGTATCGAAACATTGTTGCGGGCGGGTGCGCATGGCAATACCTGCGCCTCTGTGGGCCCTATCCGCGTGCAAAATCTAAAAGCGGTCAGAGCCTTAGAAAGCGCGTACAACCGCTATCCCCATTTGCCTTGGGCCCTATGGGAAAACAGGAAATATCATAATTGCGGTCCGGGGCGCGCGCGCACAATGATAATTTTCACACCCGAGTAAGCTCTTTTATAGGTCAACATTTTGGAAAAAAAATTGGCTTGCTGCCCACAGCAGGAGCTGAGAACCATGCATTCGGAGGTTTTCACACCCCACCCACTAATGCCCTCAAAGTTTGAGAAAACGCGACCTTCGCGAAAAGCCCCGGAACCTATTGCAAAGTGATGAGCAGTGCCCAGGAGCACCTCTCAGTCATTTGCGCAAAATTCCTTCGGCTACAAGTGGCTCAAATAAGGGCGTGAAAATTGTGCCGAAAGCCCTTTCAGGGGCTATTGCTCGGCACTCGGGGGACGGAAAATTTTACGCAATGCCTCACAATGAAGCACTGGTCGGGGGCTAACTTCTGGCACCAGTTTCGAGCCCGTCCGTGAAAGTGACCCGCGCAAGTTTTAGGCCGGTTCGGCTACTGTGGCCTAATGGGGCCTAATGGGAAGATCTTCTAATGCTCATAACTTTTTAATTTCCCGATGGAACGCTTTGAAATTTTCACCATTTGTAGACGGCCTCCCGTACTACAAACTGATGCCCGTGTGGGCATAATGAAAATGGTAGTTCGCGAGACGGAAGCACGTAAAGCTTCGGGGCGGCGGACTTCCACACCCCTATAACTCGGTATCGAAACATTGTTGCGGGCGGGTGCGCATGGCAATACCTGCGCCTCTGTGGGCCCTATCCGCGTGCAAAATCTAAAAGCGGTCAGAGCCTTAGAAAGCGCGTACAACCGCTATCCCCATTTGCCTTGGGCCCTATGGGAAAACAGGAAATATCATAATTGCGGTCCGGGGCGCGCGCGCACAATGATAATTTTCACACCCGAGTAAGCTCTTTTATAGGTCAACATTTTGGAAAAAAAATTGGCTTGCTGCCCACAGCAGGAGCTGAGAACCATGCATTCGGAGGTTTTCACACCCCACCCACTAATGCCCTCAAAGTTTGAGAAAACGCGACCTTCGCGAAAAGCCCCGGAACCTATTGCAAAGTGATGAGCAGTGCCCAGGAGCACCTCTCAGTCATTTGCGCAAAATTCCTTCGGCTACAAGTGGCTCAAATAAGGGCGTGAAAATTGTGCCGAAAGCCCTTTCAGGGGCTATTGCTCGGCACTCGGGGGAGGGAAAATTTTACGCAATGCCTCACAATGAAGCACTGGTCGGGGGCTAACTTCTGGCACCAGTTTTGAGCCCGTCCGTGAAAGTGACCCGCGCAAGTTTTAGGCCGGTTCGGCTACTGTGGCCTAATGGGGCCTAATGGGAAGATCTTCTAATGCTCATAACTTTTTAATTTCCCGATGGAACGCTTTGAAATTTTCACCATTTGTAGACGGCCTCCCGTACTACAAACTGATGCCCGTGTGGGCATGATGAAAATGGTAGTTCGCGAGACGGAAGCGCGTAAAGCTTCGGGGCGGCGGACTTCCACACCCCGATAACTCGGTATCGAAACATTGTTGCGGGCGGGTGCGCATGGCAATACCTGCGCCTCTGTGGGCCCTATCCGCGTGCAAAATCTAAAAGCGGTCAGAGCCTTAGAAAGCGCGTACAACCGCTATCTCCATTTGCCTTGGGCCCTATGGGAAAACAGGAAATATCATAATTGCGGTCTGGGGCGCGCGCGCACAATGATAATTTTCACACCCGAGTAAGCTCTTTTATAGGTCAACATTTTGGAAAAAAAATTGGCTTGCTGCCCACAGCAGGAGCTGAGAACCATGCATTCGGAGGTTTTCACTCCCCACCCACTAATGCCCTCAAAGTTTGAGAAAACGCGACCTTCGCGAAAAGCCCCGGAACCTATTGCAAAGTTATGAGCAGTGCCCAGGAGCACCTCTCAGTCATTTGCGCAAAATTCCTTCGGCTACAAGTGGCTCAAATAAGGGCGTGAAAATTGTGCCGAAAGCCCATTCAGGGGCTATTGCTCGGCACTCGGGGGACGGAAAATTTTACGCAATGCCTCACAATGAAGCACTGGTCGGGGGCTAACTTCTGGCACCAGTTTCGAGCCCGTCCGTGAAAGTGACCCGCGCAAGTTTTAGGCCGGTTTGGCTACTGTGGCCTAATGGGGCCTAATGGGAAGATCTTCTAATGCTCATAACTTTTTAATTTCCCGATGGAACGCTTTGAAATTTTCACCATTTGTAGACGGCCTCCCGTACTACAAACTGATGCCCGTGTGGGCATGATGAAAATGGTAGTTCGCGAGACGGAAGCGCGTAAAGCTTCGGGGCGGCGGACTTCCACACCCCGATAACTCGGTATCGAAACATTGTTGCGGGCGGGTGCGCATGGCAATACCTGCGCCTCTGTGGGCCCTATCCGCGTGCAAAATCTAAAAGCGGTCAGAGCCTTAGAAAGCGCGTACAACCGCTATCCCCATTTGCCTTGGGCCCTATGGGAAAACAGGAAATATCATAATTGCGGTCCGGGGCGCGCGCGCACAATGATAATTTTCACACCCGAGTAAGCTCTTTTATAGGTCAACATTTTGGAAAAAAAATTGGCTTGCTGCCCACAGCAGGAGCTGAGAACCATGCATTCGGAGGTTTTCACACCCCACCCACTAATGCCCTCAAAGTTTGAGAAAACGCGACCTTCGCGAAAAGCCCCGGAACCTATTGCAAAGTGATGAGCAGTGCCCAGGAGCACCTCTCAGTCATTTGCGCAAAATTCCTTCGGCTACAAGTGGCTCAAATAAGGGCGTGAAAATTGTGCCGAAAGCCCTTTCAGGGGCTATTGCTCGGCACTCGGGGGACGGAAAATTTTACGCAATGCCTCACAATGAAGCACTGGTCGGGGGCTAACTTCTGGCACCAGTTTCGAGCCCGTCCGTGAAAGTGACCCGCGCAAGTTTTAGGCCGGTTCGGCTACTGTGGCCTAATGGGGCCTAATGGGAAGATCTTCTAATGCTCATAACTTTTTAATTTCCCGATGGAACGCTTTGAAATTTTCACCATTTGTAGACGGCCTCCCGTACTACAAACTGATGCCCGTGTGGGCATGATGAAAATGGTAGTTCGCGAGACGGAAGCGCGTAAAGCTTCGGGGCGGCGGACTTCCACACCCCGATAACTCGGTATCGAAACATTGTTGCGGGCGGGTGCGCATGGCAATACCTGCGCCTCTGTGGGCCCTATCCGCGTGCAAAATCTAAAAGCGGTCAGAGCCTTAGAAAGCGCGTACAACCGCTATCCCCATTTGCCTTGGGCCCTATGGGAAAACAGGAAATATCATAATTGCGGTCCGGGGCGCGCGCGCACAATGATAATTTTCACACCCGAGTAAGCTCTTTTATAGGTCAACATTTTGGAAAAAAAATTGGCTTGCTGCCCACAGCAGGAGCTGAGAACCATGCATTCGGAGGTTTTCACACCCCACCCACTAATGCCCTCAAAGTTTGAGAAAACGCGACCTTCGCGAAAAGCCCCGGAACCTATTGCAAAGTGATGAGCAGTGCCCAGGAGCACCTCTCAGTCATTTGCGCAAAATTCCTTCGGCTACAAGTGGCTCAAATAAGGGCGTGAAAATTGTGCCGAAAGCCCTTTCAGGGGCTATTGCTCGGCACTCGGGGGACGGAAAATTTTACGCAATGCCTCACAATGAAGCACTGGTCGGGGGCTAACTTCTGGCACCAGTTTCGAGCCCGTCCGTGAAAGTGACCCGCGCAAGTTTTAGGCCGGTTCGGCTACTGTGGCCTAATGGGGCCTAATGGGAAGATCTTCTAATGCTCATAACTTTTTAATTTCCCGATGGAACGCTTTGAAATTTTCACCATTTGTAGACGGCCTCCCGTACTACAAACTGATGCCCGTGTGGGCATGATGAAAATGGTAGTTCGCGAGACGGAAGCGCGTAAAGCTTCGGGGCGGCGGACTTCCACACCCCGATAACTCGGTATCGAAACATTGTTGCGAGCGGGTGCGCATGGCAATACCTGCGCCTCTGTGGGCCCTATCCGCGTGCAAAATCTAAAAGCGGTCAGAGCCTTAGAAAGCGCGTACAACCGCTATCCCCATTTGCCTTGGGCCCTATGGGAAAACAGGAAATATCATAATTGCGGTCCGGGGCGCGCGCGCACAATGATAATTTTCACACCCGAGTAAGCTCTTTTATAGGTCAACATTTTGGAAAAAAAATTGGCTTGCTGCCCACAGCAGGAGCTGAGAACCATGCATTCGGAGGTTTTCACACCCCACCCACTAATGCCCTCAAAGTTTGAGAAAACGCGACCTTCGCGAAAAGCCCCGGAACCTATTGCAAAGTGATGAGCAGTGCCCAGGAGCACCTCTCAGTCATTTGCGCAAAATTCCTTCGGCTACAAGTGGCTCAAATAAGGGCGTGAAAATTGTGCCAAAAGCCCTTTCAGGGGCTATTGCTCGGCACTCGGGGGACGGAAAATTTTACGCAATGCCTCACAATGAAGCACTGGTCGGGGGCTAACTTCTGGCACCAGTTTCGAGCCCGTCCGTGAAAGTGACCCGCGCAAGTTTTAGGCCGGTTCGGCTACTGTGGCCTAATGGGGCCTAATGGGAAGATCTTCTAATGCTCATAACTTTTTAATTTCCCGATGGAACGCTTTGAAATTTTCACCATTTGTAGACGGCCTCCCGTACTACAAACTGATGCCCGTGTGGGCATGATGAAAATGGTAGTTTGCGAGACGGAAGCGCGTAAAGCTTCGGGGCGGCGGACTTCCACACCCCGATAACTCGGTATCGAAACATTGTTGCGGGCGGGTGCGCATGGCAATACCTGCGCCTCTGTGGGCCCTATCCGCGTGCAAAATCTAAAAGCGGTCAGAGCCTTAGAAAGCGCGTACAACATCTATCCCCATTTGCCTTGGGCCCTATGGGAAAACAGGAAATATCATAATTGCGGTCCGGGGCGCGCGCGCACAATGATAATTTTCACACCCGAGTAAGCTCTTTTATAGGTAAACATTTTGGAAAAAAAATTGGCTTGCTGCCCACAGCAGGAGCTGAGAACCATGCATTCGGAGGTTTTCACACCCCACCCACTAATGCCCTCAAAGTTTGAGAAAACGCGACCTTCGCAAAAAGCCCCGGAACCTATTGCAAAGTGATGAGCAGTGCCCAGGAGCACCTCTCAGTCATTTGCGCAAAATTCCTTCGGCTACAAGTGGCTCAAATAAGGGCGTGAAAATTGTGCCGAAAGCCCTTTCAGGGGCTATTGCTCGGCACTCGGGGGACGGAAAATTTTACGCAATGCCTCACAATGAAGCACTGGTCGGGGGCTAACTTCTGGCACCAGTTTTGAGCCCGTCCGTGAAAGTGACCCGCGCAAGTTTTAGGCCGGTTCGGCTACTGTGGCCTAATGGGGCCTAATGGGAAGATCTTCTAATGCTCATAACTTTTTAATTTCCCGATGGAACGCTTTGAAATTTTCACCATTTGTAGACGGCCTCCCGTACTACAAACTGATGCCCGTGTGGGCATGATGAAAATGGTAGTTCGCGAGACGGAAGCGCGTAAAGCTTCGGGGCGGCGGACTTCCACACCCCGATAACTCGGTATCGAAACATTGTTGCGGGCGGGTGCGCATGGCAATACCTGCGCCTCTGTGGGCCCTATCCGCGTGCAAAATCTAAAAGCGGTCAGAGCCTTAGAAAGCGCGTACAACCGCTATCCCCATTTGCCTTGGGCCCTATGGGAAAACAGGAAATATCATAATTGCGGTCCGGGGCGCGCGCGCACAATGATAATTTTCACACCCGAGTAAGCTCTTTTATAGGTCAACATTTTGGAAAAAAAATTGGCTTGCTGCCCACAGCAGGAGCTGAGAACCATGCATTCGGAGGTTTTCACACCCCACCCACTAATGCCCTCAAAGTTTGAGAAAACGCGACCTTCGCGAAAAGCCCCGGAACCTATTGCAAAGTGATGAGCAGTGCCCAGGAGCACCTCTCAGTCATTTGCGCAAAATTCCTTCGGCTACAAGTGGCTCAAATAAGGGCGTGAAAATTGTGCCGAAAGCCCTTTCAGGGGCTATTGCTCGGCACTCGGGGGACGGAAAATTTTACGCAATGCCTCACAATGAAGCACTGGTCGGGGGCTAACTTCTGGCACCAGTTTCGAGCCCGTTCGTGAAAGTGACCCGCGCAAGTTTTAGGCCGGTTCGGCTACTGTGGCCTAATGGGGCCTAATGGGAAGATCTTCTAATGCTCATAACTTTTTAATTTCCCGATGGAACGCTTTGAAATTTTCACCATTTGTAGACGGCCTCCCGTACTACAAACTGATGCCCGTGTGGGCATGATGAAAATGGTAGTTCGCGAGACGGAAGCGCGTAAAGCTTCGGGGCGGCGGACTTCCACACCCCGATAACTCGGTATCGAAACATTGTTGCGGGCGGGTGCGCATGGCAATACCTGCGCCTCTGTGGGCCCTATCCGCGTGCAAAATCTAAAAGCGGTCAGAGCCTTAGAAAGCGCGTACAACCGCTATCCCCATTTGCCTTGGGCCCTATGGGAAAACAGGAAATATCATAATTGCGGTCCGGGGCGCGCGCGCACAATGATAATTTTCACACCCGAGTAAGCTCTTTTATAGGTCAACATTTTGGAAAAAAAATTGGCTTGCTGCCCACAGCAGGAGCTGAGAACCATGCATTCGGAGGTTTTCACACCCCACCCACTAATGCCCTCAAAGTTTGAGAAAACGCGACCTTCGCGAAAAGCCCCGGAACCTATTGCAAAGTGATGAGCAGTGCCCAGGAGCACCTCTCAGTCATTTGCGCAAAATTCCTTCGGCTACAAGTGGCTCAAATAAGGGCGTGAAAATTGTGCCGAAAGCCCTTTCAGGGGCTATTGCTCGGCACTCGGGGGACGGAAAATTTTACGCAATGCCTCACAATGAAGCACTGGTCGGGGGCTAACTTCTGGCACCAGTTTCGAGCCCGTCCGTGAAAGTGACCCGCGCAAGTTTTAGGCCGGTTCGGCTACTGTGGCCTAATGGGGCCTAATGGGAAGATCTTCTAATGCTCATAACTTTTTAATTTCCCGATGGAACGCTTTGAAATTTTCACCATTTGTAGACGGCCTCCCGTACTACAAACTGATGCCCGTGTGGGCATGATGAAAATGGTAGTTCGCGAGACGGAAGCGCGTAAAGCTTCGGGGCGGCGGACTTCCACACCCCGATAACTCGGTATCGAAACATTGTTGCGGGCGGGTGCGCATGGCAATACCTGCGCCTCTGTGGGCCCTATCCGCGTGCAAAATCTAAAAGCGGTCAGAGCCTTAGAAAGCGCGTACAACCGCTATCCCCATTTGCCTTGGGCCCTATGGGAAAACAGGAAATATCATAATTGCGGTCCGGGGCGCGCGCGCACAATGATAATTTTCACACCCGAGTAAGCTCTTTTATAGGTCAACATTTTGGAAAAAAAATTGGCTTGCTGCCCACAGCAGGAGCTGAGAACCATGCATTCGGAGGTTTTCACACCCCACCCACTAATGCCCTCAAAGTTTGAGAAAACGCGACCTTCGCAAAAAGCCCCGGAACCTATTGCAAAGTGATGAGCAGTGCCCAGGAGCACCTCTCAGTCATTTGCGCAAAATTCCTTCGGCTACAAGTGGCTCAAATAAGGGCGTGAAAATTGTGCCGAAAGCCCTTTCAGGGGCTATTGCTCGGCACTCGGGGGACGGAAAATTTTACGCAATGCCTCACAATGAAGCACTGGTCGGGGGCTAACTTCTGGCACCAGTTTCGAGCCCGTCCGTGAAAGTGACCCGCGCAAGTTTTAGGCCGGTTCGGCTACTGTGGCCTAATGGGGCCTAATGGGAAGATCTTCTAATGCTCATAACTTTTTAATTTCCCGATGGAACGCTTTGAAATTTTCACCATTTGTAGACGGCCTCCCGTACTACAAACTGATGCCCGTGTGGGCATGATGAAAATGGTAGTTCGCGAGACGGAAGCGCGTAAAGCTTCGGGGCGGCGGACTTCCACACCCCGATAACTCGGTATCGAAACATTGTTGCGGGCGGGTGCGCATGGCAATACCTGCGCCTCTGTGGGCCCTATCCGCGTGCAAAATCTAAAAGCGGTCAGAGCCTTAGAAAGCGCGTACAACCGCTATCCCCATTTGCCTTGGGCCCTATGGGAAAACAGGAAATATCATAATTGCGGTCCGGGGCGCGCGCGCACAATGATAATTTTCACACCCGAGTAAGCTCTTTTATAGGTCAACATTTTGGAAAAAAAATTGGCTTGCTGCCCACAGCAGGAGCTGAGAACCATGCATTCGGAGGTTTTCACACCCCACCCACTAATGCCCTCAAAGTTTGAGAAAACGCGACCTTCGCGAAAAGCCCCGGAACCTATTGCAAAGTGATGAGCAGTGCCCAGGAGCACCTCTCAGTCATTTGCGCAAAATTCCTTCGGCTACAAGTGGCTCAAATAAGGGCGTGAAAATTGTGCCGAAAGCCCTTTCAGGGGCTATTGCTCGGCACTCGGGGGACGGAAAATTTTACGCAATGCCTCACAATGAAGCACTGGTCGGGGGCTAACTTCTGGCACCAGTTTCGAGCCCGTCCGTGAAAGTGACCCGCGCAAGTTTTAGGCCGGTTCGGCTACTGTGGCCTAATGGGGCCTAATGGGAAGATCTTCTAATGCTCATAACTTTTTAATTTCCCGATGGAACGCTTTGAAATTTTCACCATTTGTAGACGGCCTCCCGTACTACAAACTGATGCCCGTGTGGGCATGATGAAAATGGTAGTTCGCGAGACGGAAGCGCGTAAAGCTTCGGGGCGGCGGACTTCCACACCCCGATAACTCGGTATCGAAACATTGTTGCGGGCGGGTGCGCATGGCAATACCTGCGCCTCTGTGGGCCCTATCCGCGTGCAAAATCTAAAAGCGGTCAGAGCCTTAGAAAGCGCGTACAACCGCTATCCCCATTTGCCTTGGGCCCTATGGGAAAACAGGAAATATCATAATTGCGGTCCGGGGCGCGCGCGCACAATGATAATTTTCACACCCGAGTAAGCTCTTTTATAGGTCAACATTTTGGAAAAAAAATTGGCTTGCTGCCCACAGCAGGAGCTGAGAACCATGCATTCGGAGGTTTTCACACCCCACCCACTAATGCCCTCAAAGTTTGAGAAAACGCGACCTTCGCAAAAAGCCCCGGAACCTATTGCAAAGTGATGAGCAGTGCCCAGGAGCACCTCTCAGTCATTTGCGCAAAATTCCTTCGGCTACAAGTGGCTCAAATAAGGGCGTGAAAATTGTGCCAAAAGCCCTTTCAGGGGCTATTGCTCGGCACTCGGGGGACGGAAAATTTTACGCAATGCCTCACAATGAAGCACTGGTCGGGGGCTAACTTCTGGCACCAGTTTCGAGCCCGTCCGTGAAAGTGACCCGCGCAAGTTTTAGGCCGGTTCGGCTACTGTGGCCTAATGGGGCCTAATGGGAAGATCTTCTAATGCTCATAACTTTTTAATTTCCCGATGGAACGCTTTGAAATTTTCACCATTTGTAGACGGCCTCCCGTACTACAAACTGATGCCCGTGTGGGCATGATGAAAATGGTAGTTCGCGAGACGGAAGCGCGTAAAGCTTCGGGGCGGCGGACTTCCACACCCCGATAACTCGGTATCGAAACATTGTTGCGGGCGGGTGCGCATGGCAATACCTGCGCCTCTGTGGGCCCTATCCGCGTGCAAAATCTAAAAGCGGTCAGAGCCTTAGAAAGCGCGTACAACCGCTATCCCCATTTGCCTTGGGCCCTATGGGAAAACAGGAAATATCATAATTGCGGTCCGGGGCGCGCGCGCACAATGATAATTTTCACACCCGAGTAAGCTCTTTTATAGGTCAACATTTTGGAAAAAAAATTGGCTTGCTGCCCACAGCAGGAGCTGAGAACCATGCATTCGGAGGTTTTCACACCCCACCCACTGTTGCCCTCAAAGTTTGAGAAAACGCGACCTTCGCGAAAAGCCCCGGAACCTATTGCAAAGTGATGAGCAGTGCCCAGGAGCACCTCTCAGTCATTTGCGCAAAATTCCTTCGGCTACAAGTGGCTCAAATAAGGGCGTGAAAATTGTGCCGAAAGCCCTTTCAGGGGCTATTGCTCGGCACTCGGGGGACGGAAAATTTTACGCAATGCCTCACAATGAAGCACTGGTCGGGGGCTAACTTCTGGCACCAGTTTCGAGCCCGTCCGTGAAAGTGACCCGCGCAAGTTTTAGGCCGGTTCGGCTACTGTGGCCTAATGGGGCCTAATGGGAAGATCTTCTAATGCTCATAACTTTTTAATTTCCCGATGGAACGCTTTGAAATTTTCACCATTTGTAGACGGCCTCCCGTACTACAAACTGATGCCCGTGTGGGCATGATGAAAATGGTAGTTCGCGAGACGGAAGCGCGTAAAGCTTCGGGGCGGCGGACTTCCACACCCCGATAACTCGGTATCGAAACATTGTTGCGGGCGGGTGCGCATGGCAATACCTGCGCCTCTGTGGGCCCTATCCGCGTGCAAAATCTAAAAGCGGTCAGAGCCTTAGAAAGCGCGTACAACCGCTATCCCCATTTGCCTTGGGCCCTATGGGAAAACAGGAAATATCATAATTGCGGTCCGGGGCGCGCGCGCACAATGATAATTTTCACACCCGAGTAAGCTCTTTTATAGGTCAACATTTTGGAAAAAAAATTGGCTTGCTGCCCACAGCAGGAGCTGAGAACCATGCATTCGGAGGTTTTCACACCCCACCCACTAATGCCCTCAAAGTTTGAGAAAACGCGACCTTCGCGAAAAGCCCCGGAACCTATTGCAAAGTGATGAGCAGTGCCCAGGAGCACCTCTCAGTCATTTGCGCAAAATTCCTTCGGCTACAAGTGGCTCAAATAAGGGCGTGAAAATTGTGCCGAAAGCCCTTTCAGGGGCTATTGCTCGGCACTCGGGGGACGGAAAATTTTACGCAATGCCTCACAATGAAGCACTGGTCGGGGGCTAACTTCTGGCACCAGTTTCGAGCCCGTCCGTGAAAGTGACCCGCGCAAGTTTTAGGCCGGTTTGGCTACTGTGGCCTAATGGGGCCTAATGGGAAGATCTTCTAATGCTCATAACTTTTTAATTTCCCGATGGAACGCTTTGAAATTTTCACCATTTGTAGACGGCCTCCCGTACTACAAACTGATGCCCGTGTGGGCATGATGAAAATGGTAGTTCGCGAGACGGAAGCGCGTAAAGCTTCGGGGCGGCGGACTTCCACACCCCGATAACTCGGTATCGAAACATTGTTGCGGGCGGGTGCGCATGGCAATACCTGCGCCTCTGTGGGCCCTATCCGCGTGCAAAATCTAAAAGCGGTCAGAGCCTTAGAAAGCGCGTACAACCGCTATCCCCATTTGCCTTGGGCCCTATGGGAAAACAGGAAATATCATAATTGCGGTCCGGGGCGCGCGCGCACAATGATAATTTTCACACCCGAGTAAGCTCTTTTATAGGTCAACATTTTGGAAAAAAAATTGGCTTGCTGCCCACAGCAGGAGCTGAGAACCATGCATTCGGAGGTTTTCACACCCCACCCACTAATGCCCTCAAAGTTTGAGAAAACGCGACCTTCGCGAAAAGCCCCGGAACCTATTGCAAAGTGATGAGCAGTGCCCAGGAGCACCTCTCAGTCATTTGCGCAAAATTCCTTCGGCTACAAGTGGCTCAAATAAGGGCGTGAAAATTGTGCCGAAAGCCCTTTCAGGGGCTATTGCTCGGCACTCGGGGGACGGAAAAAATTTACGCAATGCCTCACAATGAAGCACTGGTCGGGGGCTAACTTCTGGCACCAGTTTCGAGCCCGTCCGTGAAAGTGACCCGCGCAAGTTTTAGGCCGGTTCGGCTACTGTGGCCTAATGGGGCCTAATGGGAAGATCTTCTAATGCTCATAACTTTTTAATTTCCCGATGGAACGCTTTGAAATTTTCACCATTTGTAGACGGCCTCCCGTACTACAAACTGATGCCCGTATGGGCATGATGAAAATGGTAGTTCGCGAGACGGAAGCGCGTAAAGCTTCGGGGCGGCGGACTTCCACACCCCGATAACTCGGTATCGAAACATTGTTGCGGGCGGGTGCGCATGGCAATACCTGCGCCTCTGTGGGCCCTATCCGCGTGCAAAATCTAAAAGCGGTCAGAGCCTTAGAAAGCGCGTACAACCGCTATCCCCATTTGCCTTGGGCCCTATGGGAAAACAGGAAATATCATAATTGCGGTCCGGGGCGCGCGCGCACAATGATAATTTTCACACCCGAGTAAGCTCTTTTATAGGTCAACATTTTGGAAAAAAAATTGGCTTGCTGCCCACAGCAGGAGCTGAGAACCATGCATTCGGAGGTTTTCACACCCCACCCACTAATGCCCTCAAAGTTTGAGAAAACGCGACCTTCGCGAAAAGCCCCGGAACCTATTGCAAAGTGATGAGCAGTGCCCAGGAGCACCTCTCAGTCATTTGCGCAAAATTCCTTCGGCTACAAGTGGCTCAAATAAGGGCGTGAAAATTGTGCCGAAAGCCCTTTCAGGGGCTATTGCTCGGCACTCGGGGGACGGAAAATTTTACGCAATGCCTCACAATGAAGCACTGGTCGGGGGCTAACTTCTGGCACCAGTTTCGAGCCCGTCCGTGAAAGTGACCCGCGCAAGTTTTAGGCCGGTTCGGCTACTGTGGCCTAATGGGGCCTAATGGGAAGATCTTCTAATGCTCATAACTTTTTAATTTCCCGATGGAACGCTTTGAAATTTTCACCATTTGTAGACGGCCTCCCGTACTACAAACTGATGCCCGTGTGGGCATGATGAAAATGGTAGTTCGCGAGACGGAAGCGCGTAAAGCTTCGGGGCGGCGGACTTCCACACCCCGATAACTCGGTATCGAAACATTGTTGCGGGCGGGTGCGCATGGCAATACCTGCGCCTCTGTGGGCCCTATCCGCGTGCAAAATCTAAAAGCGGTCAGAGCCTTAGAAAGCGCGTACAACCGCTATCCCCATTTGCCTTGGGCCCTATGGGAAAACAGGAAATATCATAATTGCGGTCCGGGGCGCGCGCGCACAATGATAATTTTCACACCCGAGTAAGCTCTTTTATAGGTCAACATTTTGGAAAAAAAATTGGCTTGCTGCCCACAGCAGGAGCTGAGAACCATGCATTCGGAGGTTTTCACACCCCACCCACTAATGCCCTCAAAGTTTGAGAAAACGCGACCTTCGCGAAAAGCCCCGGAACCTATTGCAAAGTGATGAGCAGTGCCCAGGAGCACCTCTCAGTCATTTGCGCAAAATTCCTTCGGCTACAAGTGGCTCAAATAAGGGCGTGAAAATTGTGCCGAAAGACCTTTCAGGGGCTATTGCTCGGCACTCGGGGGACGGAAAATTTTACGCAATGCCTCACAATGAAGCACTGGTCGGGGGCTAACTTCTGGCACCAGTTTCGAGCCCGTCCGTGAAAGTGACCCGCGCAAGTTTTAGGCCGGTTCGGCTACTGTGGCCTAATGGGGCCTAATGGGAAGATCTTCTAATGCTCATAACTTTTTAATTTCCCGATGGAACGCTTTGAAATTTTCACCATTTGTAGACGGCCTCCCGTACTACAAACTGATGCCCGTGTGGGCATGATGAAAATGGTAGTTCGCGAGACGGAAGCGCGTAAAGCTTCGGGGCGGCGGACTTCCACACCCCGATAACTCGGTATCGAAACATTGTTGTGGGCGGGTGCGCATGGCAATACCTGCGCCTCTGTGGGCCCTATCCGCGTGCAAAATCTAAAAGCGGGCAGAGCCTTAGAAAGCGCGTACAACCGCTATCCCCATTTGCCTTGGGCCCTATGGGAAAACAGGAAATATCATAATTGCGGTCCGGGGCGCGCGCGCACAATGATAATTTTCACACCCGAGTAAGCTCTTTTATAGGTCAACATTTTGGAAAAAAAATTGGCTTGCTGCCTACAGCAGGAGCTGAGAACCATGCATTCGGAGGTTTTCACACCCCACCCACTAATGCCCTCAAAGTTTGAGAAAACGCGACCTTCGCGAAAAGCCCCGGAACCTATTGCAAAGTGATGAGCAGTGCCCAGGAGCACCTCTCAGTCATTTGCGCAAAATTCCTTCGGCTACAAGTGGCTCAAATAAGGGCGTGAAAATTGTGCCGAAAGCCCTTTCAGGGGCTATTGCTCGGCACTCGGGGGACGGAAAATTTTACGCAATGCCTCACAATGAAGCACTGGTCGGGGGCTAACTTCTGGCACCAGTTTCGAGCCCTTCCGTGAAAGTGACCCGCGCAAGTTTTAGGCCGGTTCGGCTACTGTGGCCTAATGGGGCCTAATGGGAAGATCTTCTAATGCTCATAACTTTTTAATTTCCCGATGGAACGCTTTGAAATTTTCACCATTTGTAGACGGCCTCCGGTACTACAAACTGATGCCCGTGTGGGCATGATGAAAATGGTAGTTCGCGAGACGGAAGCGCGTAAAGCTTCGGGGCGGCGGACTTCCACACCCCGATAACTCGGTATCGAAACATTGTTGCGGGCGGGTGCGCATGGCAATACCTGCGCCTCTGTGGGCCCTATCCGCGTGCAAAATCTAAAAGCGGTCAGAGCCTTAGAAAGCGCGTACAACCGCTATCCCCATTTGCCTTGGGCCCTATGGGAAAACAGGAAATATCATAATTGCGGTCCGGGGCGCGCGCGCACAATGATAATTTTCACACCCGAGTAAGCTCTTTTATAGGTCAACATTTTGGAAAAAAAATTGGCTTGCTGCCCACAGCAGGAGCTGAGAACCATGCATTCGGAGGTTTTCACACCCCACCCACTAATGCCCTCAAAGTGTGAGAAAACGCGACCTTCGCGAAAAGCCCCGGAACCTATTGCAAAGTGATGAGCAGTGCCCAGGAGCACCTCTCAGTCATTTGCGCAAAATTCCTTCGGCTACAAGTGGCTCAAATAAGGGCGTGAAAATTGTGCCGAAAGCCCTTTCAGGGGCTATTGCTCGGCACTCGGGGGACGGAAAATTTTACGCAATGCCTCACAATGAAGCACTGGTCGGGGGCTAACTTCTGGCACCAGTTTCGAGCCCGTCCGTGAAAGTGACCCGCGCAAGTTTTAGGCCGGTTCGGCTACTGTGGCCTAATGGGGCCTAATGGGAAGATCTTCTAATGCTCATAACTTTTTAATTTCCCGATGGAACGCTTTGAAATTTTCACCATTTGTAGACGGCCTCCCGTACTACAAACTGATGCCCGTGTGGGCATGATGAAAATGGTAGTTCGCGAGACGGAAGCGCGTAAAGCTTCGGGGCGGCGGACTTCCACACCCCGATAACTCGGTATCGAAACATTGTTGCGGGCGGGTGCGCATGGCAATACCTGCGCCTCTGTGGGCCCTATCCGCGTGCAAAATCTAAAAGCGGTCAGAGCCTTAGAAAGCGCGTACAACCGCTATCCCCATTTGCCTTGGGCCCTATGGGAAAACAGGAAATATCATAATTGCGGTCCGGGGCGCGCGCGCACAATGATAATTTTCACACCCGAGTAAGCTCTTTTATAGGTCAACATTTTGGAAAAAAAATTGGCTTGCTGCCCACAGCAGGAGCTGAGAACCATGCATTCGGAGGTTTTCACACCCCACCCACTAATGCCCTCAAAGTTTGAGAAAACGCGACCTTCGCGAAAAGCCCCGGAACCTATTGCAAAGTGATGAGCAGTGCCCAGGAGCACCTCTCAGTCATTTGCGCAAAATTCCTTCGGCTACAAGTGGCTCAAATAAGGGCGTGAAAATTGTGCCGAAAGCCCTTTCAGGGGCTATTGCTCGGCACTCGGGGGACGGAAAATTTTACGCAATGCCTCACAATGAAGCACTGGTCGGGGGCTAACTTCTGGCACCAGTTTCGAGCCCGTCCGTGAAAGTGACCCGCGCAAGTTTTAGGCCGGTTCGGCTACTGTGGCCTAATGGGGCCTAATGGGAAGATCTTCTAATGCTCATAACTTTTTAATTTCCCGATGGAACGCTTTGAAATTTTCACCATTTGTAGACGGCCTCCCGTACTACAAACTGATGCCCGTGTGGGCATGATGAAAATGGTAGTTCGCGAGACGGAAGCGCGTAAAGCTTCGGGGCGGCGGACTTCCACACCCCGATAACTCGGTATCGAAACATTGTTGCGGGCGGGTGCGCATGGCAATACCTGCGCCTCTGTGGGCCCTATCCGCGTGCAAAATCTAAAAGCGGTCAGAGCCTTAGAAAGCGCGTACAACCGCTATCCCCATTTGCCTTGGGCCCTATGGGAAAACAGGAAATATCATAATTGCGGTCCGGGGCGCGCGCGCACAATGATAATTTTCACACCCGAGTAAGCTCTTTTATAGGTCAACATTTTGGAAAAAAAATTGGCTTGCTGCCCACAGCAGGAGCTGAGAACCATGCATTCGGAGGTTTTCACACCCCACCCACTAATGCCCTCAAAGTTTGAGAAAACGCGACCTTCGCGAAAAGCCCCGGAACCTATTGCAAAGTGATGAGCAGTGCCCAGGAGCACCTCTCAGTCATTTGCGCAAAATTCCTTCGGCTACAAGTGGCTCAAATAAGGGCGTGAAAATTGTGCCGAAAGCCCTTTCAGGGGCTATTGCTCGGCACTCGGGGGACGGAAAATTTTACGCAATGCCTCACAATGAAGCACTGGTCGGGGGCTAACTTCTGGCACCAGTTTCGAGCCCGTCCGTGAAAGTGACCCGCGCAAGTTTTAGGCCGGTTCGGCTACTGTGGCCTAATGGGGCCTAATGGGAAGATCTTCTAATGCTCATAACTTTTTAATTTCCCGATGGAACGCTTTGAAATTTTCACCATTTGTAGACGGCCTCCCGTACTACAAACTGATGCCCGTGTGGGCATGATGAAAATGGTAGTTCGCGAGACGGAAGCGCGTAAAGCTTCGGGGCGGCGGACTTCCACACCCCGATAACTCGGTATCGAAACATTGTTGCGGGCGGGTGCGCATGGCAATACCTGCGCCTCTGTGGGCCCTATCCGCATGCAAAATCTAAAAGCGGTCAGAGCCTTAGAAAGCGCGTACAACCGCTATCCCCATTTGCCTTGGGCCCTATGGGAAAACAGGAAATATCATAATTGCGGTCCGGGGCGCGCGCGCACAATGATAATTTTCACACCCGAGTAAGCTCTTTTATAGGTCAACATTTTGGAAAAAAAATTGGCTTGCTGCCCACAGCAGGAGCTGAGAACCATGCATTCGGAGGTTTTCACACCCCACCCACTAATGCCCTCAAAGTTTGAGAAAACGCGACCTTCGCGAAAAGCCCCGGAACCTATTGCAAAGTGATGAGCAGTGCCCAGGAGCACCTCTCAGTCATTTGCGCAAAATTCCTTCGGCTACAAGTGGCTCAAATAAGGGCGTGAAAATTGTGCCGAAAGCCCTTTCAGGGGCTATTGCTCGGCACTCGGGGGACGGAAAATTTTACGCAATGCCTCACAATGAAGCACTGGTCGGGGGCTAACTTCTGGCACCAGTTTCGAGCCCGTCCGTGAAAGTGACCCGCGCAAGTTTTAGGCCGGTTCGGCTACTGTGGCCTAATGGGGCCTAATGGGAAGATCTTCTAATGCTCATAACTTTTTAATTTCCCGATGGAACGCTTTGAAATTTTCACCATTTGTAGACGGCCTCCCGTACTACAAACTGATGCCCGTGTGGGCATGATGAAAATGGTAGTTCGCGAGACGGAAGCGCGTAAAGCTTCGGGGCGGCGGACTTCCACACCCCGATAACTCGGTATCGAAACATTGTTGCGGGCGGGTGCGCATGGCAATACCTGCGCCTCTGTGGGCCCTATCCGCGTGCAAAATCTAAAAGCGGTCAGAGCCTTAGAAAGCGCGTACAACCGCTATCCCCATTTGCCTTGGGCCCTATGGGAAAACAGGAAATATCATAATTGCGGTCCGGGGCGCGCGCGCACAATGATAATTTTCACACCCGAGTAAGCTCTTTTATAGGTCAACATTTTGGAAAAAAAATTGGCTTGCTGCCCACAGCAGGAGCTGAGAACCATGCATTCGGAGGTTTTCACACCCCACCCACTAATGCCCTCAAAGTTTGAGAAAACGCGACCTTCGCGAAAAGCCCCGGAACCTATTGCAAAGTGATGAGCAGTGCCCAGGAGCACCTCTCAGTCATTTGCGCAAAATTCCTTCGGCTACAAGTGGCTCAAATAAGGGCGTGAAAATTGTGCCGAAAGCCCTTTCAGGGGCTATTGCTCGGCACTCGGGGGACGGAAAATTTTACGCAATGCCTCACAATGAAGCACTGGTCGGGGGCTAACTTCTGGCACCAGTTTCGAGCCCGTCCGTGAAAGTGCCCCGCGCAAGTTTTAGGCCGGTTCGGCTACTGTGGCCTAATGGGGCCTATTGGGAAGATCTTCTAATGCTCATAACTTTTTAATTTCCCGATGGAACGCTTTGAAATTTTCACCATTTGTAGACGGCCTCCCGTACTACAAACTGATGCCCGTGTGGGCATGATGAAAATGGTAGTTCGCGAGACGGAAGCGCGTAAAGCTTCGGGGCGGCGGACTTCCACACCCCGATAACTCGGTATCGAAACATTGTTGCGGGCGGGTGCGCATGGCAATACCTGCGCCTCTGTGGGCCCTATCCGCGTGCAAAATCTAAAAGCGGTCAGAGCCTTAGAAAGCGCGTACAACCGCTATCCCCATTTGCCTTGGGCCCTATGGGAAAACAGGAAATATCATAATTGCGGTCCGGGGCGCGCGCGCACAATGATAATTTTCACACCCGAGTAAGCTCTTTTATAGGTCAACATTTTGGAAAAAAAATTGGCTTGCTGCCCACAGCAGGAGCTGAGAACCATGCATTCGGAGGTTTTCACACCCCACCCACTAATGCCCTCAAAGTTTGAGAAAACGCGACCTTCGCGAAAAGCCCCGGAACCTATTGCAAAGTGATGAGCAGTGCCCAGGAGCACCTCTCAGTCATTTGCGCAAAATTCCTTCGGCTACAAGTGGCTCAAATAAGGGCGTGAAAATTGTGCCGAAAGCCCTTTCAGGGGCTATTGCTCGGCACTCGGGGGACGGAAAATTTTACGCAATGCCTCACAATGAAGCACTGGTCGGGGGCTAACTTCTGGCACCAGTTTCGAGCCCGTCCGTGAAAGTGACCCGCGCAAGTTTTAGGCCGGTTCGGCTACTGTGGCCTAATGGGGCCTAATGGGAAGATCTTCTAATGCTCATAACTTTTTAATTTCCCGATGGAACACTTTGAAATTTTCACCATTTGTAGACGGCCTCCCGTACTACAAACTGATGCCCGTGTGGGCATGATGAAAATGGTAGTTCGCGAGACGGAAGCGCGTAAAGCTTCGGGGCGGCGGACTTCCACACCCCGATAACTCGGTATCGAAACATTGTTGCGGGCGGGTGCGCATGGCAATACCTGCGCCTCTGTGGGCCCTATCCGCGTGCAAAATCTAAAAGCGGTCAGAGCCTTAGAAAGCGCGTACAACCGCTATCCCCATTTGCCTTGGGCCCTATGGGAAAACAGGAAATATCATAATTGCGGTCCGGGGCGCGCGCGCACAATGATAATTTTCACACCCGAGTAAGCTCTTTTATAGGTCAACATTTTGGAAAAAAAATTGGCTTGCTGCCCACAGCAGGAGCTGAGAACCATGCATTCGGAGGTTTTCACACCCCACCCACTAATGCCCTCAAAGTTTGAGAAAACGCGACCTTCGCGAAAAGCCCCGGAACCTATTGCAAAGTGATGAGCAGTGCCCAGGAGCACCTCTCAGTCATTTGCGCAAAATTCCTTCGGCTACAAGTGGCTCAAATAAGGGCGTGAAAATTGTGCCGAAAGCCCTTTCAGGGGCTATTGCTCGGCACTCGGGGGACGGAAAATTTTACGCAATGCCTCACAATGAAGCACTGGTCGGGGGCTAACTTCTGGCACCAGTTTCGAGCCCGTCCGTGAAAGTGACCCGCGCAAGTTTTAGGCCGGTTCGGCTACTGTGGCCTAATGGGGCCTAATGGGAAGATCTTCTAATGCTCATAACTTTTTAATTTCCCGATGGAACGCTTTGAAATTTTCACCATTTGTAGACGGCCTCCCGTACTACAAACTGATGCCCGTGTGGGCATGATGAAAATGGTAGTTCGCGAGACGGAAGCGCGTAAAGCTTCGGGGCGGCGGACTTCCACACCCCGATAACTCGGTATCGAAACATTGTTGCGGGCGGGTGCGCATGGCAATACCTGCGCCTCTGTGGGCCCTATCCGCGTGCAAAATCTAAAAGCGGTCAGAGCCTTAGAAAGCGCGTACAACCGCTATCCCCATTTGCCTTGGGCCCTATGGGAAAACAGGAAATATCATAATTGCGGTCCGGGGCGCGCGCGCACAATGATAATTTTCACACCCGAGTAAGCTCTTTTATAGGTCAACATTTTGGAAAAAAAATTGGCTTGCTGCCCACAGCAGGAGCTGAGAACCATGCATTCGGAGGTTTTCACACCCCACCCACTAATGCCCTCAAAGTTTGAGAAAACGCGACCTTCGCGAAAAGCCCCGGAACCTATTGCAAAGTGATGAGCAGTGCCCAGGAGCACCTCTCAGTCATTTGCGCAAAATTCCTTCGGCTACAAGTGGCTCAAATAAGGGCGTGAAAATTGTGCCGAAAGCCCTTTCAGGGGCTATTGCTCGGCACTCGGGGGACGGAAAATTTTACGCAATGCCTCACAATGAAGCACTGGTCGGGGGCTAACTTCTGGCACCAGTTTCGAGCCCGTCCGTGAAAGTGACCCGCGCAAGTTTTAGGCCGGTTCGGCTACTGTGGCCTAATGGGGCCTAATGGGAAGATCTTCTAATGCTCATAACTTTTTAATTTCCCGATGGAACGCTTTGAAATTTTCACCATTTGTAGACGGCCTCCCGTACTACAAACTGATGCCCGTGTGGGCATGATGAAAATGGTAGTTCGCGAGACGGAAGCGCGTAAAGCTTCGGGGCGGCGGACTTCCACACCCCGATAACTCGGTATCGAAACATTGTTGCGGGCGGGTGCGCATGGCAATACCTGCGCCTCTGTGGGCCCTATCCGCGTGCAAAATCTAAAAGCGGTCAGAGCCTTAGAAAGCGCGTACAACCGCTATCCCCATTTGCCTTGGGCCCTATGGGAAAACAGGAAATATCATAATTGCGGTCCGGGGCGCGCGCGCACAATGATAATTTTCACACCCGAGTAAGCTCTTTTATAGGTCAACATTTTGGAAAAAAAATTGGCTTGCTGCCCACAGCAGGAGCTGAGAACCATGCATTCGGAGGTTTTCACACCCCACCCACTAATGCCCTCAAAGTTTGAGAAAACGCGACCTTCGCGAAAAGCCCCGGAACCTATTGCAAAGTGATGAGCAGTGCCCAGGAGCACCTCTCAGTCATTTGCGCAAAATTCCTTCGGCTACAAGTGGCTCAAATAAGGGCGTGAAAATTGTGCCGAAAGCCCTTTCAGGGGCTATTGCTCGGCACTCGGGGGACGGAAAATTTTACGCAATGCCTCACAATGAAGCACTGGTCGGGGGCTAACTTCTGGCACCAGTTTCGAGCCCGTCCGTGAAAGTGACCTGCGCAAGTTTTAGGCCGGTTCGGCTACTGTGGCCTAATGGGGCCTAATGGGAAGATCTTCTAATGCTCATAACTTTTTAATTTCCCGATGGAACGCTTTGAAATTTTCACCATTTGTAGACGGCCTCCCGTACTACAAACTGATGCCCGTGTGGGCATGATGAAAATGGTAGTTCGCGAGACGGAAGCGCGTAAAGCTTCCGGGCGGCGGACTTCCACACCCCGATAACTCGGTATCGAAACATTGTTGCGGGCGGGTGCGCATGGCAATACCTGCGCCTCTGTGGGCCCTATCCGCGTGCAAAATCTAAAAGCGGTCAGAGCCTTAGAAAGCGCGTACAACCGCTATCCCCATTTGCCTTGGGCCCTATGGGAAAACAGGAAATATCATAATTGCGGTCCAAGGCGCGCGCGCACAATGATAATTTTCACACCCGAGTAAGCTCTTTTATAGGTCAACATTTTGGAAAAAAAATTGGCTTGCTGCCCACAGCAGGAGCTGAGAACCATGCATTCGGAGGTTTTCACACCCCACCCACTAATGCCCTCAAAGTTTGAGAAAACGCGACCTTCGCGAAAAGCCCCGGAACCTATTGCAAAGTGATGAGCAGTGCCCAGGAGCACCTCTCAGTCATTTGCGCAAAATTCCTTCGGCTACAAGTGGCTCAAATAAGGGCGTGAAAATTGTGCCGAAAGCCCTTTCAGGGGCTATTGCTCGGCACTCGGGGGACGGAAAATTTTACGCAATGCCTCACAATGAAGCACTGGTCGGGGGCTAACTTCTGGCACCAGTTTCGAGCCCGTCAGTGAAAGTGACCCGCGCAAGTTTTAGGCCGGTTCGGCTACTGTGGCCTAATGGGGCCTAATGGGAAGATCTTCTAATGCTCATAACTTTTTAATTTCCCGATGGAACGCTTTGAAATTTTCACCATTTGTAGACGGCCTCCCGTACTACAAACTGATGCCCGTGTGGGCATGATGAAAATGGTAGTTCGCGAGACGGAAGCGCGTAAAGCTTCGGGGCGGCGGACTTCCACACCCCAATAACTCGGTATCGAAACATTGTTGCGGGCGGGTGCGCATGGCAATACCTGCGCCTCTGTGGGCCCTATCCGCGTGCAAAATCTAAAAGCGGTCAGAGCCTTAGAAAGCGCGTACAACCGCTATCCCCATTTGCCTTGGGCCCTATGGGAAAACAGGAAATATCATAATTGCGGTCCGGGGCGCGCGCGCACAATGATAATTTTCACACCCGAGTAAGCTCTTTTATAGGTCAACATTTTGGAAAAAAAATTGGCTTGCTGCCCACAGCAGGAGCTGAGAACCATGCATTCGGAGGTTTTCACACCCCACCCACTAATGCCCTCAAAGTTTGAGAAAACGCGACCTTCGCGAAAAGCCCCGGAACCTATTGCAAAGTGATGAGCAGTGCCCAGGAGCACCTCTCAGTCATTTGCGCAAAATTCCTTCGGCTACAAGTGGCTCAAATAAGGGCGTGAAAATTGTGCCGAAAGCCCTTTCAGGGGCTATTGCTCGGCACTCGGGGGACGGAAAATTTTACGCAATGCCTCACAATGAAGCACTGGTCGGGGGCTAACTTCTGGCACCAGTTTCGAGCCCGTCCGTGAAAGTGACCCGCGCAAGTTTTAGGCCGGTTCGGCTACTGTGGCCTAATGGGGCCTAATGGGAAGATCTTCTAATGCTCATAACTTTTTAATTTCCCGATGGAACGCTTTGAAATTTTCACCATTTGTAGACGGCCTCCCGTACTACAAACTGATGCCCGTGTGGGCATGATGAAAATGGTAGTTCGCGAGACGGAAGCGCGTAAAGCTTCGGGGCGGCGGACTTCCACACCCCGATAACTCGGTATCGAAACATTGTTGCGGGCGGGTGCGCATGGCAATACCTGCGCCTCTGTGGGCCCTATCCGCGTGCAAAATCTAAAAGCGGTCAGAGCCTTAGAAAGCGCGTACAACCGCTATCCCCATTTGCCTTGGGCCCTATGGGAAAACAGGAAATATCATAATTGCGGTCCGGGGCGCGCGCGCACAATGATAATTTTCACACCCGAGTAAGCTCTTTTATAGGTCAACATTTTGGAAAAAAAATTGGCTTGCTGCCCACAGCAGGAGCTGAGAACCATGCATTCGGAGGTTTTCACACCCCACCCACTAATGCCCTCAAAGTTTGAGAAAACGCGACCTTCGCGAAAAGCCCCGGAACCTATTGCAAAGTGATGAGCAGTGCCCAGGAGCACCTCTCAGTCATTTGCGCAAAATTCCTTCGGCTACAAGTGGCTCAAATAAGGGCGTGAAAATTGTGCCGAAAGCCCTTTCAGGGGCTATTGCTCGGCACTCGGGGGACGGAAAATTTTACGCAATGCCTCACAATGAAGCACTGGTCGGGGGCTAACTTCTGGCACCAGTTTCGAGCCCGTCCGTGAAAGTGACCCGCGCAAGTTTTAGGCCGGTTCGGCTACTGTGGCCTAATGGGGCCTAATGGGAAGATCTTCTAATGCTCATAACTTTTTAATTTCCCGATGGAACGCTTTGAAATTTTCACCATTTGTAGACGGCCTCCCGTACTACAAACTGATGCCCGTGTGGGCATGATGAAAATGGTAGTTCGCGAGACGGAAGCGCGTAAAGCTTCGGGGCGGCGGACTTCCACACCCCGATAACTCGGTATCGAAACATTGTTGCGGGCGGGTGCGCATGGCAATACCTGCGCCTCTGTGGGCCCTATCCGCGTGCAAAATCTAAAAGCGGTCAGAGCCTTAGAAAGCGCGTACAACCGCTATCCCCATTTGCCTTGGGCCCTATGGGAAAACAGGAAATATCATAATTGCGGTCCGGGGCGCGCGCGCACAATGATAATTTTCACACCCGAGTAAGCTCTTTTATAGGTCAACATTTTGGAAAAAAAATTGGCTTGCTGCCCACAGCAGGAGCTGAGAACCATGCATTCGGAGGTTTTCACACCCCACCCACTAATGCCCTCAAAGTTTGAGAAAACGCGACCTTCGCGAAAAGCCCCGGAACCTATTGCAAAGTGATGAGCAGTGCCCAGGAGCACCTCTCAGTCATTTGCGCAAAATTCCTTCGGCTACAAGTGGCTCAAATAAGGGCGTGAAAATTGTGCCGAAAGCCCTTTCAGGGGCTATTGCTCGGCACTCGGGGGACGGAAAATTTTACGCAATGCCTCACAATGAAGCACTGGTCGGGGGCTAACTTCTGGCACCAGTTTCGAGCCCGTCCGTGAAAGTGACCCGCGCAAGTTTTAGGCCGGTTCGGCTACTGTGGCCTAATGGGGCCTAATGGGAAGATCTTCTAATGCTCATAACTTTTTAATTTCCCGATGGAACGCTTTGAAATTTTCACCATTTGTAGACGGCCTCCCGTACTACAAACTGATGCCCGTGTGGGCATGATGAAAATGGTAGTTCGCGAGACGGAAGCGCGTAAAGCTTCGGGGCGACGGACTTCCACACCCCGATAACTCGGTATCGAAACATTGTTGCGGGCGGGTGCGCATGGCAATACCTGCGCCTCTGTGGGCCCTATCCGCGTGCAAAATCTAAAAGCGGTCAGAGCCTTAGAAAGCGCGTACAACCGCTATCCCCATTTGCCTTGGGCCCTATGGGAAAACAGGAAATATCATAATTGCGGTCCGGGGCGCGCGCGCACAATGATAATTTTCACACCCGAGTAAGCTCTTTTATAGGTCAACATTTTGGAAAAAAATTGGCTTGCTGCCCACAGCAGGAGCTGAGAACCATGCATTCGGAGGTTTTCACACCCCACCCACTAATGCCCTCAAAGTTTGAGAAAACGCGACCTTCGCGAAAAGCCCCGGAACCTATTGCAAAGTGATGAGCAGTGCCCAGGAGCACCTCTCAGTCATTTGCGCAAAATTCCTTCGGCTACAAGTGGCTCAAATAAGGGCGTGAAAATTGTGCCGAAAGCCCTTTCAGGGGCTATTGCTCGGCACTCGGGGGACGGAAAATTTTACGCAATGCCTCACAATGAAGCACTGGTCGGGGGCTAACTTCTGGCACCAGTTTCGAGCCCGTCCGTGAAAGTGACCCGCGCAAGTTTTAGGCCGGTTCGGCTACTGTGGCCTAATGGGGCCTAATGGGAAGATCTTCTAATGCTCATAACTTTTTAATTTCCTGATGGAACGCTTTGAAATTTTCACCATTTGTAGACGGCCTCCCGTACTACAAACTGATGCCCGTGTGGGCATGATGAAAATGGTAGTTCGCGAGACGGAAGCGCGTAAAGCTTCGGGGCGGCGGACTTCCACACCCCGATAACTCGGTATCGAAACATTGTTGCGGGCGGGTGCGCATGGCAATACCTGCGCCTCTGTGGGCCCTATCCGCGTGCAAAATCTAAAAGCGGTCAGAGCCTTAGAAAGCGCGTACAACCGCTATCCCCATTTGCCTTGGGCCCTATGGGAAAACAGGAAATATCATAATTGCGGTCCGGGGCGCGCGCGCACAATGATAATTTTCACACCCGAGTAAGCTCTTTTATAGGTCAACATTTTGGAAAAAAAATTGGCTTGCTGCCCACAGCAGGAGCTGAGAACCATGCATTCGGAGGTTTTCACACCCCACCCACTAATGCCCTCAAAGTTTGAGAAAACGCGACCTTCGCGAAAAGCCCCGGAACCTATTGCAAAGTGATGAGCAGTGCCCAGGAGCACCTCTCAGTCATTTGCGCAAAATTCCTTCGGCTACAAGTGGCTCAAATAAGGGCGTGAAAATTGTGCCGAAAGCCCTTTCAGGGGCTATTGCTCGGCACTCGGGGGACGGAAAATTTTACGCAATGCCTCACAATGAAGCACTGGTCGGGGGCTAACTTCTGGCACCAGTTTCGAGCCCGTCCGTGAAAGTGACCCGCGCAAGTTTTAGGCCGGTTCGGCTACTGTGGCCTAATGGGGCCTAATGGGAAGATCTTCTAATGCTCATAACTTTTTAATTTCCCGATGGAACGCTTTGAAATTTTCACCATTTGTAGACGGCCTCCCGTACTACAAACTGATGCCCGTGTGGGCATGATGAAAATGGTAGTTCGCGAGACGGAAGCGCGTAAAGCTTCGGGGCGGCGGACTTCCACACCCCGATAACTCGGTATCGAAACATTGTTGCGGGCGGGTGCGCATGGCAATACCTGCGCCTCTGTGGGCCCTATCCGCGTGCAAAATCTAAAAGCGGTCAGAGCCTTAGAAAGCGCGTACAACCGCTATCCCCATTTGCCTTGGGCCCTATGGGAAAACAGGAAATATCATAATTGCGGTCCGGGGCGCGCGCGCACAATGATAATTTTCACACCCGAGTAAGCTCTTTTATAGGTCAACATTTTGGAAAAAAAATTGGCTTGCTGCCCACAGCAGGAGCTGAGAACCATGCATTCGGAGGTTTTCACACCCCACCCACTAATGCCCTCAAAGTTTGAGAAAACGCGACCTTCGCGAAAAGCCCCGGAACCTATTGCAAAGTGATGAGCAGTGCCCAGGAGCACCTCTCAGTCATTTGCGCAAAATTCCTTCGGCTACAAGTGGCTCAAATAAGGGCGTGAAAATTGTGCCGAAAGCCCTTTCAGGGGCTATTGCTCGGCACTCGGGGGACGGAAAATTTTACGCAATGCCTCACAATGAAGCACTGGTCGGGGGCTAACTTCTGGCACCAGTTTCGAGCCCGTCCGTGAAAGTGACCCGCGCAAGTTTTAGGCCGGTTCGGCTACTGTGGCCTAATGGGGCCTAATGGGAAGATCTTCTAATGCTCATAACTTTTTAATTTCCCGATGGAACGCTTTGAAATTTTCACCATTTGTAGACGGCCTCCCGTACTACAAACTGATGCCCGTGTGGGCATGATGAAAATGGTAGTTCGCGAGACGGAAGCGCGTAAAGCTTCGGGGCGGCGGACTTCCACACCCCGATAACTCGGTATCGAAACATTGTTGCGGGCGGGTGCGCATGGCAATACCTGCGCCTCTGTGGGCCCTATCCGCGTGCAAAATCTAAAAGCGGTCAGAGCCTTAGAAAGCGCGTACAACCGCTATCCCCATTTGCCTTGGGCCCTATGGGAAAACAGGAAATATCATAATTGCGGTCCGGGGCGCGCGCGCACAATGATAATTTTCACACCCGAGTAAGCTCTTTTATAGGTCAACATTTTGGAAAAAAAATTGGCTTGCTGCCCACAGCAGGAGCTGAGAACCATGCATTCGGAGGTTTTCACACCCCACCCACTAATGCCCTCAAAGTTTGAGAAAACGCGACCTTCGCGAAAAGCCCCGGAACCTATTGCAAAGTGATGAGCAGTGCCCAGGAGCACCTCTCAGTCATTTGCCCAAAATTCCTTCGGCTACAAGTGGCTCAAATAAGGGCGTGAAAATTGTGCCGAAAGCCCTTTCAGGGGCTATTGCTCGGCACTCGGGGGACGGAAAATTTTACGCAATGCCTCACAATGAAGCACTGGTCGGGGGCTAACTTCTGGCACCAGTTTCGAGCCCGTCCGTGAAAGTGACCCGCGCAAGTTTTAGGCCGGTTCGGCTACTGTGGCCTAATGGGGCCTAATGGGAAGATCTTCTAATGCTCATAACTTTTTAATTTCCCGATGGAACGCTTTGAAATTTTCACCATTTGTAGACGGCCTCCCGTACTACAAACTGATGCCCGTGTGGGCATGATGAAAATGGTAGTTCGCGAGACGGAAGCGCGTAAAGCTTCGGGGCGGCGGACTTCCACACCCCGATAACTCGGTATCGAAACATTGTTGCGGGCGGGTGCGCATGGCAATACCTGCGCCTCTGTGGGCCCTATCCGCATGCAAAATCTAAAAGCGGTCAGAGCCTTAGAAAGCGCGTACAACCGCTATCCCCATTTGCCTTGGGCCCTATGGGAAAACAGGAAATATCATAATTGCGGTCCGGGGCGCGCGCGCACAATGATAATTTTCACACCCGAGTAAGCTCTTTTATAGGTCAACATTTTGGAAAAAAATTGGCTTGCTGCCCACAGCAGGAGCTGAGAACCATGCATTCGGAGGTTTTCACACCCCACCCACTAATGCCCTCAAAGTTTGAGAAAACGCGACCTTCGCGAAAAGCCCCGGAACCTATTGCAAAGTGATGAGCAGTGCCCAGGAGCACCTCTCAGTCATTTGCGCAAAATTCCTTCGGCTACAAGTGGCTCAAATAAGGGCGTGAAAATTGTGCCGAAAGCCCTTTCAGGGGCTATTGCTCGGCACTCGGGGGACGGAAAATTTTACGCAATGCCTCACAATGAAGCACTGGTCAGGGGCTAACTTCTGGCACCAGTTTCGAGCCCGTCCGTGAAAGTGACCCGCGCAAGTTTTAGGCCGGTTCGGCTACTGTGGCCTAATGGGGCCTAATGGGAAGATCTTCTAATGCTCATAACTTTTTAATTTCCCGATGGAACGCTTTGAAATTTTCACCATTTGTAGACGGCCTCCCGTACTACAAACTGATGCCCGTGTGGGCATGATGAAAATGGTAGTTCGCGAGACGGAAGCGCGTAAAGCTTCGGGGCGGCGGACTTCCACACCCCGATAACTCGGTATCGAAACATTGTTGCGGGCGGGTGCGCATGGCAATACCTGCGCCTCTGTGGGCCCTATCCGCGTGCAAAATCTAAAAGCGGTCAGAGCCTTAGAAAGCGCGTACAACCGCTATCCCCATTTGCCTTGGGCCCTATGGGAAAACAGGAAATATCATAATTGCGGTCCGGGGCGCGCGCGCACAATGATAATTTTCACACCCGAGTAAGCTCTTTTATAGGTCAACATTTTGGAAAAAAAATTGGCTTGCTGCCCACAGCAGGAGCTGAGAACCATGCATTCGGAGGTTTTCACACCCCACCCACTAATGCCCTCAAAGTTTGAGAAAACGCGACCTTCGCGAAAAGCCCCGGAACCTATTGCAAAGTGATGAGCAGTGCCCAGGAGCACCTCTCAGTCATTTGCGCAAAATTCCTTCGGCTACAAGTGGCTCAAATAAGGGCGTGAAAATTGTGCCGAAAGCCCTTTCAGGGGCTATTGCTCGGCACTCGGGGGACGGAAAATTTTACGCAATGCCTCACAATGAAGCACTGGTCGGGGGCTAACTTCTGGCACCAGTTTCGAGCGCGTCCGTGAAAGTGACCCGCGCAAGTTTTAGGCCGGTTCGGCTACTGTGGCCTAATGGGGCCTAATGGGAAGATCTTCTAATGCTCATAACTTTTTAATTTCCCGATGGAACGCTTTGAAATTTTCACCATTTGTAGACGGCCTCCCGTACTACAAACTGATGCCCGTGTGGGCATGATGAAAATGGTAGTTCGCGAGACGGAAGCGCGTAAAGCTTCGGGGCGGCGGACTTCCACACCCCGATAACTCGGTATCGAAACATTGTTGCGGGCGGGTGCGCATGGCAATACCTGCGCCTCTGTGGGCCCTATCCGCGTGCAAAATCTAAAAGCGGTCAGAGCCTTAGAAAGCGCGTACAACCGCTATCCCCATTTGCCTTGGGCCCTATGGGAAAACAGGAAATATCATAATTGCGGTCCGGGGCGCGCGCGCACAATGATAATTTTCACACCCGAGTAAGCTCTTTTATAGGTCAACATTTTGGAAAAAAAATTGGCTTGCTGCCCACAGCAGGAGCTGAGAACCATGCATTCGGAGGTTTTCACACCCCACCCACTAATGCCCTCAAAGTTTGAGAAAACGCGACCTTCGCGAAAAGCCCCGGAACCTATTGCAAAGTGATGAGCAGTGCCCAGGAGCACCTCTCAGTCATTTGCGCAAAATTCCTTCGGCTACAAGTGGCTCAAATAAGGGCGTGAAAATTGTGCCGAAAGCCCTTTCAGGGGCTATTGCTCGGCACTCGGGGGACGGAAAATTTTACGCAATGCCTCACAATGAAGCACTGGTCGGGGGCTAACTTCTGGCACCAGTTTCGAGCCCGTCCGTGAAAGTGACCCGCGCAAGTTTTAGGCCGGTTCGGCTACTGTGGCCTAATGGGGCCTAATGGGAAGATCTTCTAATGCTCATAACTTTTTAATTTCCCGATGGAACGCTTTGAAATTTTCACCATTTGTAGACGGCCTCCCGTACTACAAACTGATGCCCGTGTGGGCATGATGAAAATGGTAGTTCGCGAGACGGAAGCGCGTAAAGCTTCGGGGCGGCGGACTTCCACACCCCGATAACTCGGTATCGAAACATTGTTGCGGGCGGGTGCGCATGGCAATACCTGCGCCTCTGTGGGCCCTATCCGCGTGCAAAATCTAAAAGCGGTCAGAGCCTTAGAAAGCGCGTACAACCGCTATCCCCATTTGCCTTGGGCCCTATGGGAAAACAGGAAATATCATAATTGCGGTCCGGGGCGCGCGCGCACAATGATAATTTTCACACCCGAGTAAGCTCTTTTATAGGTCAACATTTTGGAAAAAAAATTGGCTTGCTGCCCACAGCAGGAGCTGAGAACCATGCATTCGGAGGTTTTCACACCCCACCCACTAATGCCCTCAAAGTTTGAGAAAACGCGACCTTCGCGAAAAGCCCCGGAACCTATTGCAAAGTGATGAGCAGTGCCCAGGAGCACCTCTCAGTCATTTGCGCAAAATTCCTTCGGCTACAAGTGGCTCAAATAAGGGCGTGAAAATTGTGCCGAAAGCCCTTTCAGGGGCTATTGCTCGGCACTCGGGGGACGGAAAATTTTACGCAATGCCTCACAATGAAGCACTGGTCGGGGGCTAACTTCTGGCACCAGTTTCGAGCCCGTCCGTGAAAGTGACCCGCGCAAGTTTTAGGCCGGTTCGGCTACTGTGGCCTAATGGGGCCTAATGGGAAGATCTTCTAATGCTCATAACTTTTTAATTTCCCGATGGAACGCTTTGAAATTTTCACCATTTGTAGACGGCCTCCCGTACTACAAACTGATGCCCGTGTGGGCATGATGAAAATGGTAGTTCGCGAGACGGAAGCGCGTAAAGCTTCGGGGCGGCGGACTTCCACACCCCGATAACTCGGTATCGAAACATTGTTGCGGGCGGGTGCGCATGGCAATACCTGCGCCTCTGTGGGCCCTATCCGCGTGCAAAATCTAAAAGCGGTCAGAGCCTTAGAAAGCGCGTACAACCGCTATCCCCATTTGCCTTGGGCCCTATGGGAAAACAGGAAATATCATAATTGCGGTCCGGGGCGCGCGCGCACAATGATAATTTTCACACCCGAGTAAGCTCTTTTATAGGTCAACATTTTGGAAAAAAAATTGGCTTGCTGCCCACAGCAGGAGCTGAGAACCATGCATTCGGAGGTTTTCACACCCCACCCACTAATGCCCTCAAAGTTTGAGAAAACGCGACCTTCGCGAAAAGCCCCGGAACCTATTGCAAAGTGATGAGCAGTGCCCAGGAGCACCTCTCAGTCATTTGCGCAAAATTCCTTCGGCTACAAGTGGCTCAAATAAGGGCGTGAAAATTGTGCCGAAAGCCCTTTCAGGGGCTATTGCTCGGCACTCGGGGGACGGAAAATTTTACGCAATGCCTCACAATGAAGCACTGGTCGGGGGCTAACTTCTGGCACCAGTTTCGAGCCCGTCCGTGAAAGTGACCCGCGCAAGTTTTAGGCCGGTTCGGCTACTGTGGCCTAATGGGGCCTAATGGGAAGATCTTCTAATGCTCATAACTTTTTAATTTCCCGATGGAACGCTTTGAAATTTTCACCATTTGTAGACGGCCTCCCGTACTACAAACTGATGCCCGTGTGGGCATGATGAAAATGGTAGTTCGCGAGACGGAAGCGCGTAAAGCTTCGGGGCGGCGGACTTCCACACCCCGATAACTCGGTATCGAAACATTGTTGCGGGCGGGTGCGCATGGCAATACCTGCGCCTCTGTGGGCCCTATCCGCGTGCAAAATCTAAAAGCGGTCAGAGCCTTAGAAAGCGCGTACAACCGCTATCCCCATTTGCCTTGGGCCCTATGGGAAAACAGGAAATATCATAATTGCGGTCCGGGGCGCGCGCGCACAATGATAATTTTCACACCCGAGTAAGCTCTTTTATAGGTCAACATTTTGGAAAAAAAATTGGCTTGCTGCCCACAGCAGGAGCTGAGAACCATGCATTCGGAGGTTTTCACACCCCACCCACTAATGCCCTCAAAGTTTGAGAAAACGCGACCTTCGCGAAAAGCCCCGGAACCTATTGCAAAGTGATGAGCAGTGCCCAGGAGCACCTCTCAGTCATTTGCGCAAAATTCCTTCGGCTACAAGTGGCTCAAATAAGGGCGTGAAAATTGTGCCGAAAGCCCTTTCAGGGGCTATTGCTCGGCACTCGGGGGACGGAAAATTTTACGCAATGCCTCACAATGAAGCACTGGTCGGGGGCTAACTTCTGGCACCAGTTTCGAGCCCGTCCGTGAAAGTGACCCGCGCAAGTTTTAGGCCGGTTCGGCTACTGTGGCCTAATGGGGCCTAATGGGATGATCTTCTAATGCTCATAACTTTTTAATTTCCCGATGGAACGCTTTGAAATTTTCACCATTTGTAGACGGCCTCCCGTACTACAAACTGATGCCCGTGTGGGCATGATGAAAATGGTAGTTCGCGAGACGGAAGCGCGTAAAGCTTCGGGGCGGCGGACTTCCACACCCCGATAACTCGGTATCGAAACATTGTTGCGGGCGGGTGCGCATGGCAATACCTGCGCCTCTGTGGGCCCTATCCGCGTGCAAAATCTAAAAGCGGTCAGAGCCTTAGAAAGCGCGTACAACCGCTATCCCCATTTGCCTTGGGCCCTATGGGAAAACAGGAAATATCATAATTGCAGTCCGGGGCGCGCGCGCACAATGATAATTTTCACACCCGAGTAAGCTCTTTTATAGGTCAACATTTTGGAAAAAAAATTGGCTTGCTGCCCACAGCAGGAGCTGAGAACCATGCATTCGGAGGTTTTCACACCCCACCCACTAATGCCCTCAAAGTTTGAGAAAACGCGACCTTCGCGAAAAGCCCCGGAACCTATTGCAAAGTGATGAGCAGTGCCCAGGAGCACCTCTCAGTCATTTGCGCAAAATTCCTTCGGCTACAAGTGGCTCAAATAAGGGCGTGAAAATTGTGCCGAAAGCCCTTTCAGGGGCTATTGCTCGGCACTCGGGGGACGGAAAATTTTACGCAATGCCTCACAATGAAGCACTGGTCGGGGGCTAACTTCTGGCACCAGTTTCGAGCCCGTCCGTGAAAGTGACCCGCGCAAGTTTTAGGCCGGTTCGGCTACTGTGGCCTAATGGGGCCTAATGGGAAGATCTTCTAATGCTCATAACTTTTTAATTTCCCGATGGAACGCTTTGAAATTTTCACCATTTGTAGACGGCCTCCCGTACTACAAACTGATGCCCGTGTGGGCATGATGAAAATGGTAGTTCGCGAGACGGAAGCGCGTAAAGCTTCGGGGCGGCGGACTTCCACACCCCGATAACTCGGTATCGAAACATTGTTGCGGGCGGGTGCGCATGGCAATACCTGCGCCTCTGTGGGCCCTATCCGCGTGCAAAATCTAAAAGCGGTCAGAGCCTTAGAAAGCGCGTACAACCGCTATCCCCATTTGCCTTGGGCCCTATGGGAAAACAGGAAATATCATAATTGCGGTCTGGGGCGCGCGCGCACAATGATAATTTTCACACCCGAGTAAGCTCTTTTATAGGTCAACATTTTGGAAAAAAAATTGGCTTGCTGCCCACAGCAGGAGCTGAGAACCATGCATTCGGAGGTTTTCACACCCCACCCACTAATGCCCTCAAAGTTTGAGAAAACGCGACCTTCGCGAAAAGCCCCGGAACCTATTGCAAAGTGATGAGCAGTGCCCAGGAGCACCTCTCAGTCATTTGCGCAAAATTCCTTCGGCTACAAGTGGCTCAAATAAGGGCGTGAAAATTGTGCCGAAAGCCCTTTCAGGGGCTATTGCTCGGCACTCGGGGGACGGAAAATTTTACGCAATGCCTCACAATGAAGCACTGGTCGGGGGCTAACTTCTGGCACCAGTTTCGAGCCCGTCCGTGAAAGTGACCCGCGCAAGTTTTAGGCCGGTTCGGCTACTGTGGCCTAATGGGGCCTAATGGGAAGATCTTCTAATGCTCATAACTTTTTAATTTCCCGATGGAACGCTTTGAAATTTTCACCATTTGTAGACGGCCTCCCGTACTACAAACTGATGCCCGTGTGGGCATGATGAAAATGGTAGTTCGCGAGACGGAAGCGCGTAAAGCTTCGGGGCGGCGGACTTCCACACCCCGATAACTCGGTATCGAAACATTGTTGCGGGCGGGTGCGCATGGCAATACCTGCGCCTCTGTGGGCCCTATCTGCGTGCAAAATCTAAAAGCGGTCAGAGCCTTAGAAAGCGCGTACAACCGCTATCCCCATTTGCCTTGGGCCCTATGGGAAAACAGGAAATATCATAATTGCGGTCCGGGGCGCGCGCGCACAATGATAATTTTCACACCCGAGTAAGCTCTTTTATAGGTCAACATTTTGGAAAAAAAATTGGCTTGCTGCCCACAGCAGGAGCTGAGAACCATGCATTCGGAGGTTTTCACACCCCACCCACTAATGCCCTCAAAGTTTGAGAAAACGCGACCTTCGCGAAAAGCCCCGGAACCTATTGCAAAGTGATGAGCAGTGCCCAGGAGCACCTCTCAGTCATTTGCGCAAAATTCCTTCGGCTACAAGTGGCTCAAATAAGGGCGTGAAAATTGTGCCGAAAGCCCTTTCAGGGGCTATTGCTCGGCACTCGGGGGACGGAAAATTTTACGCAATGCCTCACAATGAAGCACTGGTCGGGGGCTAACTTCTGGCACCAGTTTCGAGCCCGTCCGTGAAAGTGACCCGCGCAAGTTTTAGGCCGGTTCGGCTACTGTGGCCTAATGGGGCCTAATGGGATGATCTTCTAATGCTCATAACTTTTTAATTTCCCGATGGAACGCTTTGAAATTTTCACCATTTGTAGACGGCCTCCCGTACTACAAACTGATGCCCGTGTGGGCATGATGAAAATGGTAGTTCGCGAGACGGAAGCGCGTAAAGCTTCGGGGCGGCGGACTTCCACACCCCGATAACTCGGTATCGAAACATTGTTGCGGGCGGGTGCGCATGGCAATACCTGCGCCTCTGTGGGCCCTATCCGCGTGCAAAATCTAAAAGCGGTCAGAGCCTTAGAAAGCGCGTACAACCGCTATCCCCATTTGCCTTGGGCCCTATGGGAAAACAGGAAATATCATAATTGCGGTCCGGGGCGCGCGCGCACAATGATAATTTTCACACCCGAGTAAGCTCTTTTATAGGTCAACATTTTGGAAAAAAAATTGGCTTGCTGCCCACAGCAGGAGCTGAGAACCATGCATTCGGAGGTTTTCACACCCCACCCACTAATGCCCTCAAAGTTTGAGAAAACGCGACCTTCGCGAAAAGCCCCGGAACCTATTGCAAAGTGATGAGCAGTGCCCAGGAGCACCTCTCAGTCATTTGCGCAAAATTCCTTCGGCTACAAGTGGCTCAAATAAGGGCGTGAAAATTGTGCCGAAAGCCCTTTCAGGGGCTATTGCTCGGCACTCGGGGGACGGAAAATTTTACGCAATGCCTCACAATGAAGCACTGGTCAGGGGCTAACTTCTGGCACCAGTTTCGAGCCCGTCCGTGAAAGTGACCCGCGCAAGTTTTAGGCCGGTTCGGCTACTGTGGCCTAATGGGGCCTAATGGGAAGATCTTCTAATGCTCATAACTTTTTAATTTCCCGATGGAACGCTTTGAAATTTTCACCATTTGTAGACGGCCTCCTGTACTACAAACTGATGCCCGTGTGGGCATGATGAAAATGGTAGTTCGCGAGACGGAAGCGCGTAAAGCTTCGGGGCGGCGGACTTCCACACCCCGATAACTCGGTATCGAAACATTGTTGCGGGCGGGTGCGCATGGCAATACCTGCGCCTCTGTGGGCCCTATCCGCGTGCAAAATCTAAAAGCGGTCAGAGCCTTAGAAAGCGCGTACAACCGCTATCCCCATTTGCCTTGGGCCCTATGGGAAAACAGGAAATATCATAATTGCGGTCCGGGGCGCGCGCGCACAATGATAATTTTCACACCCGAGTAAGCTCTTTTATAGGTCAACATTTTGGAAAAAAAATTGGCTTGCTGCCCACAGCAGGAGCTGAGAACCATGCATTCGGAGGTTTTCACACCCCACCCACTAATGCCCTCAAAGTTTGAGAAAACGCGACCTTCGCGAAAAGCCCCGGAACCTATTGCAAAGTGATGAGCAGTGCCCAGGAGCACCTCTCAGTCATTTGCGCAAAATTCCTTCGGCTACAAGTGGCTCAAATAAGGGCGTGAAAATTGTGCCGAAAGCCCTTTCAGGGGCTATTGCTCGGCACTCGGGGGACGGAAAATTTTACGCAATGCCTCACAATGAAGCACTGGTCGGGGGCTAACTTCTGGCACCAGTTTCGAGCCCGTCCGTGAAAGTGACCCGCGCAAGTTTTAGGCCGGTTCGGCTACTGTGGCCTAATGGGGCCTAATGGGAAGATCTTCTAATGCTCATAACTTTTTAATTTCCCGATGGAACGCTTTGAAATTTTCACCATTTGTAGACGGCCTCCCGTACTACAAACTGATGCCCGTGTGGGCATGATGAAAATGGTAGTTCGCGAGACGGAAGCGCGTAAAGCTTCGGGGCGGCGGACTTCCACACCCCGATAACTCGGTATCGAAACATTGTTGCGGGCGGGTGCGCATGGCAATACCTGCGCCTCTGTGGGCCCTATCCGCGTGCAAAATCTAAAAGCGGTCAGAGCCTTAGAAAGCGCGTACAACCGCTATCCCCATTTGCCTTGGGCCCTATGGGAAAACAGGAAATATCATAATTGCGGTCCGGGGCGCGCGCGCACAATGATAATTTTCACACCCGAGTAAGCTCTTTTATAGGTCAACATTTTGGAAAAAAAATTGGCTTGCTGCCCACAGCAGGAGCTGAGAACCATGCATTCGGAGGTTTTCACACCCCACCCACTAATGCCCTCAAAGTTTGAGAAAACGCGACCTTCGCGAAAAGCCCCGGAACCTATTGCAAAGTGATGAGCAGTGCCCAGGAGCACCTCTCAGTCATTTGCGCAAAATTCCTTCGGCTACAAGTGGCTCAAATAAGGGCGTGAAAATTGTGCCGAAAGCCCTTTCAGGGGCTATTGCTCGGCACTCGGGGGACGGAAAATTTTACGCAATGCCTCACAATGAAGCACTGGTCGGGGGCTAACTTCTGGCACCAGTTTCGAGCCCGTCCGTGAAAGTGACCCGCGCAAGTTTTAGGCCGGTTCGGCTACTGTGGCCTAATGGGGCCTAATGGGAAGATCTTCTAATGCTCATAACTTTTTAATTTCCCGATGGAACGCTTTGAAATTTTCACCATTTGTAGACGGCCTCCCGTACTACAAACTGATGCCCGTGTGGGCATGATGAAAATGGTAGTTCGCGAGACGGAAGCGCGTAAAGCTTCGGGGCGGCGGACTTCCACACCCCGATAACTCGGTATCGAAACATTGTTGCGGGCGGGTGCGCATGGCAATACCTGCGCCTCTGTGGGCCCTATCCGCGTGCAAAATCTAAAAGCGGTCAGAGCCTTAGAAAGCGCGTACAACCGCTATCCCCATTTGCCTTGGGCCCTATGGGAAAACAGGAAATATCATAATTGCGGTCCGGGGCGCGCGCGCACAATGATAATTTTCACACCCGAGTAAGCTCTTTTATAGGTCAACATTTTGGAAAAAAAATTGGCTTGCTGCCCACAGCAGGAGCTGAGAACCATGCATTCGGAGGTTTTCACACCCCACCCACTAATGCCCTCAAAGTTTGAGAAAACGCGACCTTCGCGAAAAGCCCCGGAACCTATTGCAAAGTGATGAGCAGTGCCCAGGAGCACCTCTCAGTCATTTGCGCAAAATTCCTTCGGCTACAAGTGGCTCAAATAAGGGCGTGAAAATTGTGCCGAAAGCCCTTTCAGGGGCTATTGCTCGGCACTCGGGGGACGGAAAATTTTACGCAATGCCTCACAATGAAGCACTGGTCGGGGGCTAACTTCTGGCACCAGTTTCGAGCCCGTCCGTGAAAGTGACCCGCGCAAGTTTTAGGCCGGTTCGGCTACTGTGGCCTAATGGGGCCTAATGGGAAGATCTTCTAATGCTCATAACTTTTTAATTTCCCGATGGAACGCTTTGAAATTTTCACCATTTGTAGACGGCCTCCCGTACTACAAACTGATGCCCGTGTGGGCATGATGAAAATGGTAGTTCGCGAGACGGAAGCGCGTAAAGCTTCGGGGCGGCGGACTTCCACACCCCGATAACTCGGTATCGAAACATTGTTGCGGGCGGGTGCGCATGGCAATACCTGCGCCTCTGTGGGCCCTATCCGCGTGCAAAATCTAAAAGCGGGCAGAGCCTTAGAAAGCGCGTACAACCGCTATCCCCATTTGCCTTGGGCCCTATGGGAAAACAGGAAATATCATAATTGCGGTCCGGGGCGCGCGCGCACAATGATAATTTTCACACCCGAGTAAGCTCTTTTATAGGTCAACATTTTGGAAAAAAAATTGGCTTGCTGCCCACAGCAGGAGCTGAGAACCATGCATTCGGAGGTTTTCACACCCCACCCACTAATGCCCTCAAAGTTTGAGAAAACGCGACCTTCGCGAAAAGCCCCGGAACCTATTGCAAAGTGATGAGCAGTGCCCAGGAGCACCTCTCAGTCATTTGCGCAAAATTCCTTCGGCTACAAGTGGCTCAAATAAGGGCGTGAAAATTGTGCCGAAAGCCCTTTCAGGGGCTATTGCTCGGCACTCGGGGGACGGAAAATTTTACGCAATGCCTCACAATGAAGCACTGGTCGGGGGCTAACTTCTGGCACCAGTTTCGAGCCCGTCCGTGAAAGTGACCCGCGCAAGTTTTAGGCCGGTTCGGCTACTGTGGCCTAATGGGGCCTAATGGGAAGATCTTCTAATGCTCATAACTTTTTAATTTCCCGATGGAACGCTTTGAAATTTTCACCATTTGTAGACGGCCTCCCGTACTACAAACTGATGCCCGTGTGGGCATGATGAAAATGGTAGTTCGCGAGACGGAAGCGCGTAAAGCTTCGGGGCGGCGGACTTCCACACCCCGATAACTCGGTATCGAAACATTGTTGCGGGCGGGTGCGCATGGCAATACCTGCGCCTCTGTGGGCCCTATCCGCGTGCAAAATCTAAAAGCGGTCAGAGCCTTAGAAAGCGCGTACAACCGCTATCCCCATTTGCCTTGGGCCCTATGGGAAAACAGGAAATATCATAATTGCGGTCCGGGGCGCGCGCGCACAATGATAATTTTCACACCCGAGTAAGCTCTTTTATAGGTCAACATTTTGGAAAAAAAATTGGCTTGCTGCCCACAGCAGGAGCTGAGAACCATGCATTCGGAGGTTTTCACACCCCACCCACTAATGCCCTCAAAGTTTGAGAAAACGCGACCTTCGCGAAAAGCCCCGGAACCTATTGCAAAGTGATGAGCAGTGCCCAGGAGCACCTCTCAGTCATTTGCGCAAAATTCCTTCGGCTACAAGTGGCTCAAATAAGGGCGTGAAAATTGTGCCGAAAGCCCTTTCAGGGGCTATTGCTCGGCACTCGGGGGACCGAAAATTTTACGCAATGCCTCACAATGAAGCACTGGTCGGGGGCTAACTTCTGGCACCAGTTTCGAGCCCGTCCGTGAAAGTGACCCGCGCAAGTTTTAGGCCGGTTCGGCTACTGTGGCCTAATGGGGCCTAATGGGAAGATCTTCTAATGCTCATAACTTTTTAATTTCCCGATGGAACGCTTTGAAATTTTCACCATTTGTAGACGGCCTCCCGTACTACAAACTGATGCCCGTGTGGGCATGATGAAAATGGTAGTTCGCGAGACGGAAGCGCGTAAAGCTTCGGGGCGGCGGACTTCCACACCCCGATAACTCGGTATCGAAACATTGTTGCGGGCGGGTGCGCATGGCAATACCTGCGCCTCTGTGGGCCCTATCCGCGTGCAAAATCTAAAAGCGGTCAGAGCCTAAGAAAGCGCGTACAACCGCTATCCCCATTTGCCTTGGGCCCTATGGGAAAACAGGAAATATCATAATTGCGGTCCGGGGCGCGCGCGCACAATGATAATTTTCACACCCGAGTAAGCTCTTTTATAGGTCAACATTTTGGAAAAAAAATTGGCTTGCTGCCCACAGCAGGAGCTGAGAACCATGCATTCGGAGGTTTTCACACCCCACCCACTAATGCCCTCAAAGTTTGAGAAAACGCGACCTTCGCGAAAAGCCCCGGAACCTATTGCAAAGTGATGAGCAGTGCCCAGGAGCACCTCTCAGTCATTTGCGCAAAATTCCTTCGGCTACAAGTGGCTCAAATAAGGGCGTGAAAATTGTGCCGAAAGCCCTTTCAGGGGCTATTGCTCGGCACTCGGGGGACGGAAAATTTTACGCAATGCCTCACAATGAAGCACTGGTCGGGGGCTAACTTCTGGCACCAGTTTCGAGCCCGTCCGTGAAAGTGACCCGCGCAAGTTTTAGGCCGGTTCGGCTACTGTGGCCTAATGGGGCCTAATGGGATGATCTTCTAATGCTCATAACTTTTTAATTTCCCGATGGAACGCTTTGAAATTTTCACCATTTGTAGACGGCCTCCCGTACTACAAACTGATGCCCGTGTGGGCATGATGAAAATGGTAGTTCGCGAGACGGAAGCGCGTAAAGCTTCGGGGCGGCGGACTTCCACACCCCGATAACTCGGTATCGAAACATTGTTGCGGGCGGGTGCGCATGGCAATACCTGCGCCTCTGTGGGCCCTATCCGCGTGCAAAATCTAAAAGCGGTCAGAGCCTTAGAAAGCGCGTACAACCGCTATCCCCATTTGCCTTGGGCCCTATGGGAAAACAGGAAATATCATAATTGCGGTCCGGGGCGCGCGCGCACAATGATAATTTTCACACCCGAGTAAGCTCTTTTATAGGTCAACATTTTGGAAAAAAAATTGGCTTGCTGCCCACAGCAGGAGCTGAGAACCATGCATTCGGAGGTTTTCACACCCCACCCACTAATGCCCTCAAAGTTTGAGAAAACGCGACCTTCGCGAAAAGCCCCGGAACCTATTGCAAAGTGATGAGCAGTGCCCAGGAGCACCTCTCAGTCATTTGCGCAAAATTCCTTCGGCTACAAGTGGCTCAAATAAGGGCGTGAAAATTGTGCCGAAAGCCCTTTCAGGGGCTATTGCTCGGCACTCGGGGGACGGAAAATTTTACGCAATGCCTCACAATGAAGCACTGGTCGGGGGCTAACTTCTGGCACCAGTTTCGAGCCCGTCCGTGAAAGTGACCCGCGCAAGTTTTAGGCCGGTTCGGCTACTGTGGCCTAATGGGGCCTAATGGGAAGATCTTCTAATGCTCATAACTTTTTAATTTCCCGATGGAACGCTTTGAAATTTTCACCATTTGTAGACGGCCTCCCGTACTACAAACTGATGCCCGTGTGGGCATGATGAAAATGGTAGTTCGCGAGACGGAAGCGCGTAAAGCTTCGGGGCGGCGGACTTCCACACCCCGATAACTCGGTATCGAAACATTGTTGCGGGCGGGTGCGCATGGCAATACCTGCGCCTCTGTGGGCCCTATCCGCGTGCAAAATCTAAAAGCGGTCAGAGCCTTAGAAAGCGCGTACAACCGCTATCCCCATTTGCCTTGGGCCCTATGGGAAAACAGGAAATATCATAATTGCGGTCTGGGGCGCGCGCGCACAATGATAATTTTCACACCCGAGTAAGCTCTTTTATAGGTCAACATTTTGGAAAAAAAATTGGCTTGCTGCCCACAGCAGGAGCTGAGAACCATGCATTCGGAGGTTTTCACACCCCACCCACTAATGCCCTCAAAGTTTGAGAAAACGCGACCTTCGCGAAAAGCCCCGGAACCTATTGCAAAGTGATGAGCAGTGCCCAGGAGCACCTCTCAGTCATTTGCGCAAAATTCCTTCGGCTACAAGTGGCTCAAATAAGGGCGTGAAAATTGTGCCGAAAGCCCTTTCAGGGGCTATTGCTCGGCACTCGGGGGACGGAAAATTTTACGCAATGCCTCACAATGAAGCACTGGTCGGGGGCTAACTTCTGGCACCAGTTTCGAGCCCGTCCGTGAAAGTGACCCGCGCAAGTTTTAGGCCGGTTCGGCTACTGTGGCCTAATGGGGCCTAATGGGAAGATCTTCTAATGCTCATAACTTTTTAATTTCCCGATGGAACGCTTTGAAATTTTCACCATTTGTAGACGGCCTCCCGTACTACAAACTGATGCCCGTGTGGGCATGATGAAAATGGTAGTTCGCGAGACGGAAGCGCGTAAAGCTTCGGGGCGGCGGACTTCCACACCCCGATAACTCGGTATCGAAACATTGTTGCGGGCGGGTGCGCATGGCAATACCTGCGCCTCTGTGGGCCCTATCCGCGTGCAAAATCTAAAAGCGGTCAGAGCCTTAGAAAGCGCGTACAACCGCTATCCCCATTTGCCTTGGGCCCTATGGGAAAACAGGAAATATCATAATTGCGGTCCGGGGCGCGCGCGCACAATGATAATTTTCACACCCGAGTAAGCTCTTTTATAGGTCAACATTTTGGAAAAAAAATTGGCTTGCTGCCCACAGCAGGAGCTGAGAACCATGCATTCGGAGGTTTTCACACCCCACCCACTAATGCCCTCAAAGTTTGAGAAAACGCGACCTTCGCGAAAAGCCCCGGAACCTATTGCAAAGTGATGAGCAGTGCCCAGGAGCACCTCTCAGTCATTTGCGCAAAATTCCTTCGGCTACAAGTGGCTCAAATAAGGGCGTGAAAATTGTGCCGAAAGCCCTTTCAGGGGCTATTGCTCGGCACTCGGGGGACGGAAAATTTTACGCAATGCCTCACAATGAAGCACTGGTCGGGGGCTAACTTCTGGCACCAGTTTCGAGCCCGTCCGTGAAAGTGACCCGCGCAAGTTTTAGGCCGGTTCGGCTACTGTGGCCTAATGGGGCCTAATGGGATGATCTTCTAATGCTCATAACTTTTTAATTTCCCGATGGAACGCTTTGAAATTTTCACCATTTGTAGACGGCCTCCCGTACTACAAACTGATGCCCGTGTGGGCATGATGAAAATGGTAGTTCGCGAGACGGAAGCGCGTAAAGCTTCGGGGCGGCGGACTTCCACACCCCGATAACTCGGTATCGAAACATTGTTGCGGGCGGGTGCGCATGGCAATACCTGCGCCTCTGTGGGCCCTATCCGCGTGCAAAATCTAAAAGCGGTCAGAGCCTTAGAAAGCGCGTACAACCGCTATCCCCATTTGCCTTGGGCCCTATGGGAAAACAGGAAATATCATAATTGCGGTCCGGGGCGCGCGCGCACAATGATAATTTTCACACCCGAGTAAGCTCTTTTATAGGTCAACATTTTGGAAAAAAAATTGGCTTGCTGCCCACAGCAGGAGCTGAGAACCATGCATTCGGAGGTTTTCACACCCCACCCACTAATGCCCTCAAAGTTTGAGAAAACGCGACCTTCGCGAAAAGCCCCGGAACCTATTGCAAAGTGATGAGCAGTGCCCAGGAGCACCTCTCAGTCATTTGCGCAAAATTCCTTCGGCTACAAGTGGCTCAAATAAGGGCGTGAAAATTGTGCCGAAAGCCCTTTCAGGGGCTATTGCTCGGCACTCGGGGGACGGAAAATTTTACGCAATGCCTCACAATGAAGCACTGGTCGGGGGCTAACTTCTGGCACCAGTTTCGAGCCCGTCCGTGAAAGTGACCCGCGCAAGTTTTAGGCCGGTTCGGCTACTGTGGCCTAATGGGGCCTAATGGGAAGATCTTCTAATGCTCATAACTTTTTAATTTCCCGATGGAACGCTTTGAAATTTTCACCATTTGTAGACGGCCTCCTGTACTACAAACTGATGCCCGTGTGGGCATGATGAAAATGGTAGTTCGCGAGACGGAAGCGCGTAAAGCTTCGGGGCGGCGGACTTCCACACCCCGATAACTCGGTATCGAAACATTGTTGCGGGCGGGTGCGCATGGCAATACCTGCGCCTCTGTGGGCCCTATCCGCGTGCAAAATCTAAAAGCGGTCAGAGCCTTAGAAAGCGCGTACAACCGCTATCCCCATTTGCCTTGGGCCCTATGGGAAAACAGGAAATATCATAATTGCGGTCCGGGGCACGCGCGCACAATGATAATTTTCACACCCGAGTAAGCTCTTTTATAGGTCAACATTTTGGAAAAAAAATTGGCTTGCTGCCCACAGCAGGAGCTGAGAACCATGCATTCGGAGGTTTTCACACCCCACCCACTAATGCCCTCAAAGTTTGAGAAAACGCGACCTTCGCGAAAAGCCCCGGAACCTATTGCAAAGTGATGAGCAGTGCCCAGGAGCACCTCTCAGTCATTTGCGCAAAATTCCTTCGGCTACAAGTGGCTCAAATAAGGGCGTGAAAATTGTGCCGAAAGCCCTTTCAGGGGCTATTGCTCGGCACTCGGGGGACGGAAAATTTTACGCAATGCCTCACAATGAAGCACTGGTCGGGGGCTAACTTCTGGCACCAGTTTCGAGCCCGTCCGTGAAAGTGACCCGCGCAAGTTTTAGGCCGGTTCGGCTACTGTGGCCTAATGGGGCCTAATGGGAAGATCTTCTAATGCTCATAACTTTTTAATTTCCCGATGGAACGCTTTGAAATTTTCACCATTTGTAGACGGCCTCCCGTACTACAAACTGATGCCCGTGTGGGCATGATGAAAATGGTAGTTCGCGAGACGGAAGCGCGTAAAGCTTCGGGGCGGCGGACTTCCACACCCCGATAACTCGGTATCGAAACATTGTTGCGGGCGGGTGCGCATGGCAATACCTGCGCCTCTGTGGGCCCTATCCGCGTGCAAAATCTAAAAGCGGTCAGAGCCTTAGAAAGCGCGTACAACCGCTATCCCCATTTGCCTTGGGCCCTATGGGAAAACAGGAAATATCATAATTGCGGTCCGGGGCGCGCGCGCACAATGATAATTTTCACACCCGAGTAAGCTCTTTTATAGGTCAACATTTTGGAAAAAAAATTGGCTTGCTGCCCACAGCAGGAGCTGAGAACCATGCATTCGGAGGTTTTCACACCCCACCCACTAATGCCCTCAAAGTTTGAGAAAACGCGACCTTCGCGAAAAGCCCCGGAACCTATTGCAAAGTGATGAGCAGTGCCCAGGAGCACCTCTCAGTCATTTGCGCAAAATTCCTTCGGCTACAAGTGGCTCAAATAAGGGCGTGAAAATTGTGCCGAAAGCCCTTTCAGGGGCTATTGCTCGGCACTCGGGGGACGGAAAATTTTACGCAATGCCTCACAATGAAGCACTGGTCGGGGGCTAACTTCTGGCACCAGTTTCGAGCCCGTCCGTGAAAGTGACCCGCGCAAGTTTTAGGCCGGTTCGGCTACTGTGGCCTAATGGGGCCTAATGGGAAGATCTTCTAATGCTCATAACTTTTTAATTTCCCGATGGAACGCTTTGAAATTTTCACCATTTGTAGACGGCCTCCCGTACTACAAACTGATGCCCGTGTGGGCATGATGAAAATGGTAGTTCGCGAGACGGAAGCGCGTAAAGCTTCGGGGCGGCGGACTTCCACACCCCGATAACTCGGTATCGAAACATTGTTGCGGGCGGGTGCGCATGGCAATACCTGCGCCTCTGTGGGCCCTATCCGCGTGCAAAATCTAAAAGCGGTCAGAGCCTTAGAAAGCGCGTACAACCGCTATCCCCATTTGCCTTGGGCCCTATGGGAAAACAGGAAATATCATAATTGCGGTCCGGGGCGCGCGCGCACAATGATAATTTTCACACCCGAGTAAGCTCTTTTATAGGTCAACATTTTGGAAAAAAAATTGGCTTGCTGCCCACAGCAGGAGCTGAGAACCATGCATTCGGAGGTTTTCACACCCCACCCACTAATGCCCTCAAAGTTTGAGAAAACGCGACCTTCGCGAAAAGCCCCGGAACCTATTGCAAAGTGATGAGCAGTGCCCAGGAGCACCTCTCAGTCATTTGCGCAAAATTCCTTCGGCTACAAGTGGCTCAAATAAGGGCGTGAAAATTGTGCCGAAAGCCCTTTCAGGGGCTATTGCTCGGCACTCGGGGGACGGAAAATTTTACGCAATGCCTCACAATGAAGCACTGGTCGGGGGCTAACTTCTGGCACCAGTTTCGAGCCCGTCCGTGAAAGTGACCCGCGCAAGTTTTAGGCCGGTTCGGCTACTGTGGCCTAATGGGGCCTAATGGGAAGATCTTCTAATGCTCATAACTTTTTAATTTCCCGATGGAACGCTTTGAAATTTTCACCATTTGTAGACGGCCTCCCGTACTACAAACTGATGCCCGTGTGGGCATGATGAAAATGGTAGTTCGCGAGACGGAAGCGCGTAAAGCTTCGGGGCGGCGGACTTCCACACCCCGATAACTCGGTATCGAAACATTGTTGCGGGCGGGTGCGCATGGCAATACCTGCGCCTCTGTGGGCCCTATCCGCGTGCAAAATCTAAAAGCGGTCAGAGCCTTAGAAAGCGCGTACAACCGCTATCCCCATTTGCCTTGGGCCCTATGGGAAAACAGGAAATATCATAATTGCGGTCCGGGGCGCGCGCGCACAATGATAATTTTCACACCCGAGTAAGCTCTTTTATAGGTCAACATTTTGGAAAAAAAATTGGCTTGCTGCCCACAGCAGGAGCTGAGAACCATGCATTCGGAGGTTTTCACACCCCACCCACTAATGCCCTCAAAGTTTGAGAAAACGCGACCTTCGCGAAAAGCCCCGGAACCTATTGCAAAGTGATGAGCAGTGCCCAGGAGCACCTCTCAGTCATTTGCGCAAAATTCCTTCGGCTACAAGTGGCTCAAATAAGGGCGTGAAAATTGTGCCGAAAGCCCTTTCAGGGGCTATTGCTCGGCACTCGGGGGACGGAAAATTTTACGCAATGCCTCACAATGAAGCACTGGTCGGGGGCTAACTTCTGGCACCAGTTTCGAGCCCGTCCGTGAAAGTGACCCGCGCAAGTTTTAGGCCGGTTCGGCTACTGTGGCCTAATGGGGCCTAATGGGAAGATCTTCTAATGCTCATAACTTTTTAATTTCCCGATGGAACGCTTTGAAATTTTCACCATTTGTAGACGGCCTCCCGTACTACAAACTGATGCCCGTGTGGGCATGATGAAAATGGTAGTTCGCGAGACGGAAGCGCGTAAAGCTTCGGGGCGGCGGACTTCCACACCCCGATAACTCGGTATCGAAACATTGTTGCGGGCGGGTGCGCATGGCAATACCTGCGCCTCTGTGGGCCCTATCCGCGTGCAAAATCTAAAAGCGGTCAGAGCCTTAGAAAGCGCGTACAACCGCTATCCCCATTTGCCTTGGGCCCTATGGGAAAACAGGAAATATCATAATTGCGGTCCGGGGCGCGCGCGCACAATGATAATTTTCACACCCGAGTAAGCTCTTTTATAGGTCAACATTTTGGAAAAAAAATTGGCTTGCTGCCCACAGCAGGAGCTGAGAACCATGCATTCGGAGGTTTTCACACCCCACCCACTAATGCCCTCAAAGTTTGAGAAAACGCGACCTTCGCGAAAAGCCCCGGAACCTATTGCAAAGTGATGAGCAGTGCCCAGGAGCACCTCTCAGTCATTTGCGCAAAATTCCTTTGGCTACAAGTGGCTCAAATAAGGGCGTGAAAATTGTGCCGAAAGCCCTTTCAGGGGCTATTGCTCGGCACTCGGGGGACGGAAAATTTTACGCAATGCCTCACAATGAAGCACTGGTCGGGGGCTAACTTCTGGCACCAGTTTCGAGCCCGTCCGTGAAAGTGACCCGCGCAAGTTTTAGGCCGGTTCGGCTACTGTGGCCTAATGGGGCCTAATGGGAAGATCTTCTAATGCTCATAACTTTTTAATTTCCCGATGGAACGCTTTGAAATTTTCACCATTTGTAGACGGCCTCCCGTACTACAAACTGATGCCCGTGTGGGCATGATGAAAATGGTAGTTCGCGAGACGGAAGCACGTAAAGCTTCGGGGCGGCGGACTTCCACACCCCGATAACTCGGTATCGAAACATTGTTGCGGGCGGGTGCGCATGGCAATACCTGCGCCTCTGTGGGCCCTATCCGCGTGCAAAATCTAAAAGCGGTCAGAGCCTTAGAAAGCGCGTACAACCGCTATCCCCATTTGCCTTGGGCCCTATGGGAAAACAGGAAATATCATAATTGCGGTCCGGGGCGCGCGCGCACAATGATAATTTTCACACCCGAGTAAGCTCTTTTATAGGTCAACATTTTGGAAAAAAAATTGGCTTGCTGCCCACAGCAGGAGCTGAGAACCATGCATTCGGAGGTTTTCACACCCCACCCACTAATGCCCTCAAAGTTTGAGAAAACGCGACCTTCGCGAAAAGCCCCGGAACCTATTGCAAAGTGATGAGCAGTGCCCAGGAGCACCTCTCAGTCATTTGCGCAAAATTCCTTCGGCTACAAGTGGCTCAAATAAGGGCGTGAAAATTGTGCCGAAAGCCCTTTCAGGGGCTATTGCTCGGCACTCGGGGGACGGAAAATTTTACGCAATGCCTCACAATGAAGCACTGGTCGGGGGCTAACTTCTGGCACCAGTTTCGAGCCCGTCCGTGAAAGTGACCCGCGCAAGTTTTAGGCCGGTTCGGCTACTGTGGCCTAATGGGGCCTAATGGGAAGATCTTCTAATGCTCATAACTTTTTAATTTCCCGATGGAACGCTTTGAAATTTTCACCATTTGTAGACGGCCTCCCGTACTACAAACTGATGCCCGTGTGGGCATGATGAAAATGGTAGTTCGCGAGACGGAAGCGCGTAAAGCTTCGGGGCGGCGGACTTCCACACCCCGATAACTCGGTATCGAAACATTGTTGCGGGCGGGTGCGCATGGCAATACCTGCGCCTCTGTGGGCCCTATCCGCGTGCAAAATCTAAAAGCGGTCAGAGCCTTAGAAAGCGCGTACAACCGCTATCCCCATTTGCCTTGGGCCCTATGGGAAAACAGGAAATATCATAATTGCGGTCCGGGGCGCGCGCGCACAATGATAATTTTCACACCCGAGTAAGCTCTTTTATAGGTCAACATTTTGGAAAAAAATTGGCTTGCTGCCCACAGCAGGAGCTGAGAACCATGCATTCGGAGGTTTTCACACCCCACCCACTAATGCCCTCAAAGTTTGAGAAAACGCGACCTTCGCGAAAAGCCCCGGAACCTATTGCAAAGTGATGAGCAGTGCCCAGGAGCACCTCTCAGTCATTTGCGCAAAATTCCTTCGGCTACAAGTGGCTCAAATAAGGGCGTGAAAATTGTGCCGAAAGCCCTTTCAGGGGCTATTGCTCGGCACTCGGGGGACGGAAAATTTTACGCAATGCCTCACAATGAAGCACTGGTCGGGGGCTAACTTCTGGCACCAGTTTCGAGCCCGTCCGTGAAAGTGACCCGCGCAAGTTTTAGGCCGGATCGGCTACTGTGGCCTAATGGGGCCTAATGGGAAGATCTTCTAATGCTCATAACTTTTTAATTTCCCGATGGAACGCTTTGAAATTTTCACCATTTGTAGACGGCCTCCCGTACTACAAACTGATGCCCGTGTGGGCATGATGAAAATGGTAGTTCGCGAGACGGAAGCGCGTAAAGCTTCGGGGCGGCGGACTTCCACACCCCGATAACTCGGTATCGAAACATTGTTGCGGGCGGGTGCGCATGGCAATACCTGCGCCTCTGTGGGCCCTATCCGCGTGCAAAATCTAAAAGCGGTCAGAGCCTAAGAAAGCGCGTACAACCGCTATCCCCATTTGCCTTGGGCCCTATGGGAAAACAGGAAATATCATAATTGCGGTCCGGGGCGCGCGCGCACAATGATAATTTTCACACCCGAGTAAGCTCTTTTATAGGTCAACATTTTGGAAAAAAAATTGGCTTGCTGCCCACAGCAGGAGCTGAGAACCATGCATTCGGAGGTTTTCACACCCCACCCACTAATGCCCTCAAAGTTTGAGAAAACGCGACCTTCGCGAAAAGCCCCGGAACCTATTGCAAAGTGATGAGCAGTGCCCAGGAGCACCTCTCAGTCATTTGCGCAAAATTCCTTCGGCTACAAGTGGCTCAAATAAGGGCGTGAAAATTGTGCCGAAAGCCCTTTCAGGGGCTATTGCTCGGCACTCGGGGGACGGAAAATTTTACGCAATGCCTCACAATGAAGCACTGGTCGGGGGCTAACTTCTGGCACCAGTTTCGAGCCCGTCCGTGAAAGTGACCCGCGCAAGTTTTAGGCCGGTTCGGCTACTGTGGCCTAATGGGGCCTAATGGGAAGATCTTCTAATGCTCATAACTTTTTAATTTCCCGATGGAACGCTTTGAAATTTTCACCATTTGTAGACGGCCTCCCGTACTACAAACTGATGCCCGTGTGGGCATGATGAAAATGGTAGTTCGCGAGACGGAAGCGCGTAAAGCTTCGGGGCGGCGGACTTCCACACCCCGATAACTCGGTATCGAAACATTGTTGCGGGCGGGTGCGCATGGCAATACCTGCGCCTCTGTGGGCCCTATCCGCGTGCAAAATCTAAAAGCGGTCAGAGCCTTAGAAAGCGCGTACAACCGCTATCCCCATTTGCCTTGGGCCCTATGGGAAAACAGGAAATATCATAATTGCGGTCCGGGGCGCGCGCGCACAATGATAATTTTCACACCCGAGTAAGCTCTTTTATAGGTCAACATTTTGGAAAAAAAATTGGCTTGCTGCCCACAGCAGGAGCTGAGAACCATGCATTCGGAGGTTTTCACACCCCACCCACTAATGCCCTCAAAGTTTGAGAAAACGCGACCTTCGCGAAAAGCCCCGGAACCTATTGCAAAGTGATGAGCAGTGCCCAGGAGCACCTCTCAGTCATTTGCGCAAAATTCCTTCGGCTACAAGTGGCTCAAATAAGGGCGTGAAAATTGTGCCGAAAGCCCTTTCAGGGGCTATTGCTCGGCACTCGGGGGACGGAAAATTTTACGCAATGCCTCACAATGAAGCACTGGTCGGGGGCTAACTTCTGGCACCAGTTTCGAGCCCGTCCGTGAAAGTGACCCGCGCAAGTTTTAGGCCGGTTCGGCTACTGTGGCCTAATGGGGCCTAATGGGAAGATCTTCTAATGCTCATAACTTTTTAATTTCCCGATGGAACGCTTTGAAATTTTCACCATTTGTAGACGGCCTCCCGTACTACAAACTGATGCCCGTGTGGGCATGATGAAAATGGTAGTTCGCGAGACGGAAGCGCGTAAAGCTTCGGGGCGGCGGACTTCCACACCCCGATAACTCGGTATCGAAACATTGTTGCGGGCGGGTGCGCATGGCAATACCTGTGCCTCTGTGGGCCCTATCCTCGTGCAAAATCTAAAAGCGGTCAGAGCCTTAGAAAGCGCGTACAACCGCTATCCCCATTTGCCTTGGGCCCTATGGGAAAACAGGAAATATCATAATTGCGGTCCGGGGCGCGCGCGCACAATGATAATTTTCACACCCGAGTAAGCTCTTTTATAGGTCAACATTTTGGAAAAAAAATTGGCTTGCTGCCCACAGCAGGAGCTGAGAACCATGCATTCGGAGGTTTTCACACCCCACCCACTAATGCCCTCAAAGTTTGAGAAAACGCGACCTTCGCGAAAAGCCCCGGAACCTATTGCAAAGTGATGAGCAGTGCCCAGGAGCACCTCTCAGTCATTTGCGCAAAATTCCTTCGGCTACAAGTGGCTCAAATAAGGGCGTGAAAATTGTGCCGAAAGCCCTTTCAGGGGCTATTGCTCGGCACTCGGGGGACGGAAAATTTTACGCAATGCCTCACAATGAAGCACTGGTCGGGGGCTAACTTCTGGCACCAGTTTCGAGCCCGTCCGTGAAAGTGACCCGCGCAAGTTTTAGGCTGGTTCGGCTACTGTGGCCTAATGGGGCCTAATGGGAAGATCTTCTAATGCTCATAACTTTTTAATTTCCCGATGGAACGCTTTGAAATTTTCACCATTTGTAGACGGCCTCCCGTACTACAAACTGATGCCCGTGTGGGCATGATGAAAATGGTAGTTCGCGAGACGGAAGCGCGTAAAGCTTCGGGGCGGCGGACTTCCACACCCCGATAACTCGGTATCGAAACATTGTTGCGGGCGGGTGCGCATGGCAATACCTGCGCCTCTGTGGGCCCTATCCACGTGCAAAATCTAAAAGCGGTCAGAGCCTTAGAAAGCGCGTACAACCGCTATCCCCATTTGCCTTGGGCCATATGGGAAAACAGGAAATATCATAATTGCGGTCCGGGGCGCGCGCGCACAATGATAATTTTCACACCCGAGTAAGCTCTTTTATAGGTCAACATTTTGGAAAAAAAATTGGCTTGCTGCCCACAGCAGGAGCTGAGAACCATGCATTCGGAGGTTTTCACACCCCACCCACTAATGCCCTCAAAGTTTGAGAAAACGCGACCTTCGCGAAAAGCCCCGGAACCTATTGCAAAGTGATGAGCAGTGCCCAGGAGCACCTCTCAGTCATTTGCGCAAAATTCCTTCGGCTACAAGTGGCTCAAATAAGGGCGTGAAAATTGTGCCGAAAGCCCTTTCAGGGGCTATTGCTCGGCACTCGGGGGACGGAAAATTTTACGCAATGCCTCACAATGAAGCACTGGTCGGGGGCTAACTTCTGGCACCAGTTTCGAGCCCGTCCGTGAAAGTGACCCGCGCAAGTTTTAGGCCGGTTCGGCTACTGTGGCCTAATGGGGCCTAATGGGAAGATCTTCTAATGCTCATAACTTTTTAATTTCCCGATGGAACGCTTTGAAATTTTCACCATTTGTAGACGGCCTCCCGTACTACAAACTGATGCCCGTGTGGGCATGATGAAAATGGTAGTTCGCGAGACGGAAGCGCGTAAAGCTTCGGGGCGGCGGACTTCCACACCCCGATAACTCGGTATCGAAACATTGTTGCGGGCGGGTGCGCATGGCAATACCTGCGCCTCTGTGGGCCCTATCCGCGTGCAAAATCTAAAAGCGGTCAGAGCCTTAGAAAGCGCGTACAACCGCTATCCCCATTTGCCTTGGGCCCTATGGGAAAACAGGAAATATCATAATTGCGGTCCGGGGCGCGCGCGCACAATGATAATTTTCACACCCGAGTAAGCTCTTTTATAGGTCAACATTTTGGAAAAAAAATTGGCTTGCTGCCCACAGCAGGAGCTGAGAACCATGCATTCGGAGGTTTTCACACCCCACCCACTAATGCCCTCAAAGTTTGAGAAAACGCGACCTTCGCGAAAAGCCCCGGAACCTATTGCAAAGTGATGAGCAGTGCCCAGGAGCACCTCTCAGTCATTTGCGCAAAATTCCTTCGGCTACAAGTGGCTCAAATAAGGGCGTGAAAATTGTGCCGAAAGCCCTTTCAGGGGCTATTGCTCGGCACTCGGGGGACGGAAAATTTTACGCAATGCCTCACAATGAAGCACTGGTCGGGGGCTAACTTCTGGCACCAGTTTCGAGCCCGTCCGTGAAAGTGACCCGCGCAAGTTTTAGGCCGGTTCGGCTACTGTGGCCTAATGGGGCCTAATGGGAAGATCTTCTAATGCTCATAACTTTTTAATTTCCCGATGGAACGCTTTGAAATTTTCACCATTTGTAGACGGCCTCCCGTACTACAAACTGATGCCCGTGTGGGCATGATGAAAATGGTAGTTCGCGAGACGGAAGCGCGTAAAGCTTTGGGGCGGCGGACTTCCACACCCCGATAACTCGGTATCGAAACATTGTTGCGGGCGGGTGCGCATGGCAATACCTGCGCCTCTGTGGGCCCTATCCGCGTGCAAAATCTAAAAGCGGTCAGAGCCTTAGAAAGCGCGTACAACCGCTATCCCCATTTGCCTTGGGCCCTATGGGAAAACAGGAAATATCATAATTGCGGTCCGGGGCGCGCGCGCACAATGATAATTTTCACACCCGAGTAAGCTCTTTTATAGGTCAACATTTTGGAAAAAAAATTGGCTTGCTGCCCACAGCAGGAGCTGAGAACCATGCATTCGGAGGTTTTCACACCCCACCCACTAATGCCCTCAAAGTTTGAGAAAATGCGACCTTCGCGAAAAGCCCCGGAACCTATTGCAAAGTGATGAGCAGTGCCCAGGAGCACCTCTCAGTCATTTGCGCAAAATTCCTTCGGCTACAAGTGGCTCAAATAAGGGCGTAAAAATTGTGCCGAAAGCCCTTTCAGGGGCTATTGCTCGGCACTCGGGGGACGGAAAATTTTACGCAATGCCTCACAATGAAGCACTGGTCGGGGGCTAACTTCTGGCACCAGTTTCGAGCCCGTCCGTGAAAGTGACCCGCGCAAGTTTTAGGCCGGTTCGGCTACTGTGGCCTAATGGGGCCTAATGGGAAGATCTTCTAATGCTCATAACTTTTTAATTTCCCGATGGAACGCTTTGAAATTTTCACCATTTGTAGACGGCCTCCCGTACTACAAACTGATGCCCGTGTGGGCATGATGAAAATGGTAGTTCGCGAGACGGAAGCGCGTAAAGCTTCGGGGCGGCGGACTTCCACACCCCGATAACTCGGTATCGAAACATTGTTGCGGGCGGGTGCGCATGGCAATACCTGCGCCTCTGTGGGCCCTATCCGCGTGCAAAATCTAAAAGCGGTCAGAGCCTTAGAAAGCGCGTACAACCGCTATCCCCATTTGCCTTGGGCCCTATGGGAAAACAGGAAATATCATAATTGCGGTCCGGGGCGCGCGCGCACAATGATAATTTTCACACCCGAGTAAGCTCTTTTATAGGTCAACATTTTGGAAAAAAAATTGGCTTGCTGCCCACAGCAGGAGCTGAGAACCATGCATTCGGAGGTTTTCACACCCCACCCACTAATGCCCTCAAAGTTTGAGAAAACGCGACCTTCGCGAAAAGCCCCGGAACCTATTGCAAAGTGATGAGCAGTGCCCAGGAGCACCTCTCAGTCATTTGCGCAAAATTCCTTCGGCTACAAGTGGCTCAAATAAGGGCGTAAAAATTGTGCCGAAAGCCCTTTCAGGGGCTATTGCTCGGCACTCGGGGGACGGAAAATTTTACGCAATGCCTCACAATGAAGCACTGGTCGGGGGCTAACTTCTGGCACCAGTTTCGAGCCCGTCCGTGAAAGTGACCCGCGCAAGTTTTAGGCCGGTTCGGCTACTGTGGCCTAATGGGGCCTAATGGGAAGATCTTCTAATGCTCATAACTTTTTAATTTCCCGATGGAACGCTTTGAAATTTTCACCATTTGTAGACGGCCTCCCGTACTACAAACTGATGCCCGTGTGGGCATGATGAAAATGGTAGTTCGCGAGACGGAAGCGCGTAAAGCTTCGGGGCGGCGGACTTCCACACCCCGATAACTCGGTATCGAAACATTGTTGCGGGCGGGTGCGCATGGCAATACCTGCGCCTCTGTGGGCCCTATCCGCGTGCAAAATCTAAAAGCGGTCAGAGCCTTAGAAAGCGCGTACAACCGCTATCCCCATTTGCCTTGGGCCCTATGGGAAAACAGGAAATATCATAATTGCGGTCCGGGGCGCGCGCGCACAATGATAATTTTCACACCCGAGTAAGCTCTTTTATAGGTCAACATTTTGGAAAAAAAATTGGCTTGCTGCCCACAGCAGGAGCTGAGAACCATGCATTCGGAGGTTTTCACACCCCACCCACTAATGCCCTCAAAGTTTGAGAAAACGCGACCTTCGCGAAAAGCCCCGGAACCTATTGCAAAGTGATGAGCAGTGCCCAGGAGCACCTCTCAGTCATTTGCGCAAAATTCCTTCGGCTACAAGTGGCTCAAATAAGGGCGTGAAAATTGTGCCGAAAGCCCTTTCAGGGGCTATTGCTCGGCACTCGGGGGACGGAAAATTTTACGCAATGCCTCACAATGAAGCACTGGTCGGGGGCTAACTTCTGGCACCAGTTTCGAGCCCGTCCGTGAAAGTGACCCGCGCAAGTTTTAGGCCGGTTCGGCTACTGTGGCCTAATGGGGCCTAATGGGAAGATCTTCTAATGCTCATAACTTTTTAATTTCCCGATGGAACGCTTTGAAATTTTCACCATTTGTAGACGGCCTCCCGTACTACAAACTGATGCCCGTGTGGGCATGATGAAAATGGTAGTTCGCGAGACGGAAGCGCGTAAAGCTTCGGGGCGGCGGACTTCCACACCCCGATTACTCGGTATCGAAACATTGTTGCGGGCGGGTGCGCATGGCAATACCTGCGCCTCTGTGGGCCCTATCCGCGTGCAAAATCTAAAAGCGGTCAGAGCCTTAGAAAGCGCGTACAACCGCTATCCCCATTTGCCTTGGGCCCTATGGGAAAACAGGAAATATCATAATTGCGGTCCGGGGCGCGCGCGCACAATGATAATTTTCACACCCGAGTAAGCTCTTTTATAGGTCAACATTTTGGAAAAAAAATTGGCTTGCTGCCCACAGCAGGAGCTGAGAACCATGCATTCGGAGGTTTTCACACCCCACCCACTAATGCCCTCAAAGTTTGAGAAAACGCGACCTTCGCGAAAAGCCCCGGAACCTATTGCAAAGTGATGAGCAGTGCCCAGGAGCACCTCTCAGTCATTTGCGCAAAATTCCTTCGGCTACAAGTGGCTCAAATAAGGGCGTGAAAATTGTGCCGAAAGCCCTTTCAGGGGCTATTGCTCGGCACTCGGGGGACGGAAAATTTTACGCAATGCCTCACAATGAAGCACTGGTCGGGGGCTAACTTCTGGCACCAGTTTCGAGCCCGTCCGTGAAAGTGACCCGCGCAAGTTTTAGGCCGGTTCGGCTACTGTGGCCTAATGGGGCCTAATGGGAAGATCTTCTAATGCTCATAACTTTTTAATTTCCCGATGGAACGCTTTGAAATTTTCACCATTTGTAGACGGCCTCCCGTACTACAAACTGATGCCCGTGTGGGCATGATGAAAATGGTAGTTCGCGAGACGGAAGCGCGTAAAGCTTCGGGGCGGCGGACTTCCACACCCCGATAACTCGGTATCGAAACATTGTTGCGGGCGGGTGCGCATGGCAATACCTGCGCCTCTGTGGGCCCTATCCGCGTGCAAAATCTAAAAGCGGTCAGAGCCTTAGAAAGCGCGTACAACCGCTATCCCCATTTGCCTTGGGCCCTATGGGAAAACAGGAAATATCATAATTGCGGTCCGGGGCGCGCGCGCACAATGATAATTTTCACACCCGAGTAAGCTCTTTTATAGGTCAACATTTTGGAAAAAAAATTGGCTTGCTGCCCACAGCAGGAGCTGAGAACCATGCATTCGGAGGTTTTCACACCCCACCCACTAATGCCCTCAAAGTTTGAGAAAACGCGACCTTCGCGAAAAGCCCCGGAACCTATTGCAAAGTGATGAGCAGTGCCCAGGAGCACCTCTCAGTCATTTGCGCAAAATTCCTTCGGCTACAAGTGGCTCAAATAAGGGCGTGAAAATTGTGCCGAAAGCCCTTTCAGGGGCTATTGCTCGGCACTCGGGGGACGGAAAATTTTACGCAATGCCTCACAATGAAGCACTGGTCGGGGGCTAACTTCTGGCACCAGTTTCGAGCCCGTCCGTGAAAGTGACCCGCGCAAGTTTTAGGCCGGTTCGGCTACTGTGGCCTAATGGGGCCTAATGGGAAGATCTTCTAATGCTCATAACTTTTTAATTTCCCGATGGAACGCTTTGAAATTTTCACCATTTGTAGACGGCCTCCCGTACTACAAACTGATGCCCGTGTGGGCATGATGAAAATGGTAGTTCGCGAGACGGAAGCGCGTAAAGCTTCGGGGCGGCGGACTTCCACACCCCGATAACTCGGTATCGAAACATTGTTGCGGGCGGGTGCGCATGGCAATACCTGCGCCTCTGTGGGCCCTATCCGCGTGCAAAATCTAAAAGCGGTCAGAGCCTTAGAAAGCGCGTACAACCGCTATCCCCATTTGCCTTGGGCCCTATGGGAAAACAGGAAATATCATAATTGCGGTCCGGGGCGCGCGCGCACAATGATAATTTTCACACCCGAGTAAGCTCTTTTATAGGTCAACATTTTGGAAAAAAAATTGGCTTGCTGCCCACAGCAGGAGCTGAGAACCATGCATTCGGAGGTTTTCACACCCCACCCACTAATGCCCTCAAAGTTTGAGAAAACGCGACCTTCGCGAAAAGCCCCGGAACCTATTGCAAAGTGATGAGCAGTGCCCAGGAGCACCTCTCAGTCATTTGCGCAAAATTCCTTCGGCTACAAGTGGCTCAAATAAGGGCGTGAAAATTGTGCCGAAAGCCCTTTCAGGGGCTATTGCTCGGCACTCGGGGGACGGAAAATTTTACGCAATGCCTCACAATGAAGCACTGGTCGGGGGCTAACTTCTGGCACCAGTTTCGAGCCCGTCCGTGAAAGTGACCCGCGCAAGTTTTAGGCCGGTTCGGCTACTGTGGCCTAATGGGGCCTAATGGGAAGATCTTCTAATGCTCATAACTTTTTAATTTCCCGATGGAACGCTTTGAAATTTTCACCATTTGTAGACGGCCTCCCGTACTACAAACTGATGCCCGTGTGGGCATGATGAAAATGGTAGTTCGCGAGACGGAAGCGCGTAAAGCTTCGGGGCGGCGGACTTCCACACCCCGATAACTCGGTATCGAAACATTGTTGCGGGCGGGTGCGCATGGCAATACCTGCGCCTCTGTGGGCCCTATCCGCGTGCAAAATCTAAAAGCGGTCAGAGCCTTAGAAAGCGCGTACAACCGCTATCCCCATTTGCCTTGGGCCCTATGGGAAAACAGGAAATATCATAATTGCGGTCCGGGGCGCGCGCGCAAAATGATAATTTTCACACCCGAGTAAGCTCTTTTATAGGTCAACATTTTGGAAAAAAAATTGGCTTGCTGCCCACAGCAGGAGCTGAGAACCATGCATTCGGAGGTTTTCACACCCCACCCACTAATGCCCTCAAAGTTTGAGAAAACGCGACCTTCGCGAAAAGCCCCGGAACCTATTGCAAAGTGATGAGCAGTGCCCAGGAGCACCTCTCAGTCATTTGCGCAAAATTCCTTCGGCTACAAGTGGCTCAAATAAGGGCGTGAAAATTGTGCCGAAAGCCCTTTCAGGGGCTATTGCTCGGCACTCGGGGGACGGAAAATTTTACGCAATGCCTCACAATGAAGCACTGGTCGGGGGCTAACTTCTGGCACCAGTTTCGAGCCCGTCCGTGAAAGTGACCCGCGCAAGTTTTAGGCCGGTTCGGCTACTGTGGCCTAATGGGGCCTAATGGGAAGATCTTCTAATGCTCATAACTTTTTAATTTCCCGATGGAACGCTTTGAAATTTTCACCATTTGTAGACGGCCTCCCGTACTACAAACTGATGCCCGTGTGGGCATGATGAAAATGGTAGTTCGCGAGACGGAAGCGCGTAAAGCTTCGGGGCGGCGGACTTCCACACCCCGATAACTCGGTATCGAAACATTGTTGCGGGCGGGTGCGCATGGCAATACCTGCGCCTCTGTGGGCCCTATCCGCGTGCAAAATCTAAAAGCGGTCAGAGCCTTAGAAAGCGCGTACAACCGCTATCCCCATTTGCCTTGGGCCCTATGGGAAAACAGGAAATATCATAATTGCGGTCCGGGGCGCGCGCGCACAATGATAATTTTCACACCCGAGTAAGCTCTTTTATAGGTCAACATTTTGGAAAAAAAATTGGCTTGCTGCCCACAGCAGGAGCTGAGAACCATGCATTCGGAGGTTTTCACACCCCACCCACTAATGCCCTCAAAGTTTGAGAAAACGCGACCTTCGCGAAAAGCCCCGGAACCTATTGCAAAGTGATGAGCAGTGCCCAGGAGCACCTCTCAGTCATTTGCGCAAAATTCCTTCGGCTACAAGTGGCTCAAATAAGGGCGTGAAAATTGTGCCGAAAGCCCTTTCAGGGGCTATTGCTCGGCACTCGGGGGATGGAAAATTTTACGCAATGCCTCACAATGAAGCACTGGTCGGGGGCTAACTTCTGGCACCAGTTTCGAGCCCGTCCGTGAAAGTGACCCGCGCAAGTTTTAGGCCGGTTCGGCTACTGTGGCCTAATGGGGCCTAATGGGAAGATCTTCTAATGCTCATAACTTTTTAATTTCCCGATGGAACGCTTTGAAATTTTCACCATTTGTAGACGGCCTCCCGTACTACAAACTGATGCCCGTGTGGGCATGATGAAAATGGTAGTTCGCGAGACGGAAGCGCGTAAAGCTTCGGGGCGGCGGACTTCCACACCCCGATAACTCGGTATCGAAACATTGTTGCGGGCGGGTGCGCATGGCAATACCTGCGCCTCTGTGGGCCCTATCCGCGTGCAAAATCTAAAAGCGGTCAGAGCCTTAGAAAGCGCGTACAACCGCTATCCCCATTTGCCTTGGGCCCTATGGGAAAACAGGAAATATCATAATTGCGGTCCGGGGCGCGCGCGCACAATGATAATTTTCACACCCGAGTAAGCTCTTTTATAGGTCAACATTTTGGAAAAAAAATTGGCTTGCTGCCCACAGCAGGAGCTTAGAACCATGCATTCGGAGGTTTTCACACCCCACCCACTAATGCCCTCAAAGTTTGAGAAAACGCGACCTTCGCGAAAAGCCCCGGAACCTATTGCAAAGTGATGAGCAGTGCCCAGGAGCACCTCTCAGTCATTTGCGCAAAATTCCTTCGGCTACAAGTGGCTCAAATAAGGGCGTGAAAATTGTGCCGAAAGCCCTTTCAGGGGCTATTGCTCGGCACTCGGGGGACGGAAAATTTTACGCAATGCCTCACAATGAAGCACTGGTCGGGGGCTAACTTCTGGCACCAGTTTCGAGCCCGTCCGTGAAAGTGACCCGCGCAAGTTTTAGGCCGGTTCGGCTACTGTGGCCTAATGGGGCCTAATGGGAAGATCTTCTAATGCTCATAACTTTTTAATTTCCCGATGGAACGCTTTGAAATTTTCACCATTTGTAGACGGCCTCCCGTACTACAAACTGATGCCCGTGTGGGCATGATGAAAATGGTAGTTCGCGAGACGGAAGCGCGTAAAGCTTCGGGGCGGCGGACTTCCACACCCCGATAACTCGGTATCGAAACATTGTTGCGGGCGGGTGCGCATGGCAATACCTGCGCCTCTGTGGGCCCTATCCGCGTGCAAAATCTAAAAGCGGTCAGAGCCTTAGAAAGCGCGTACAACCGCTATCCCCATTTGCCTTGGGCCCTATGGGAAAACAGGAAATATCATAATTGCGGTCCGGGGCGCGCGCGCACAATGATAATTTTCACACCCGAGTAAGCTCTTTTATAGGTCAACATTTTGGAAAAAAAATTGGCTTGCTGCCCACAGCAGGAGCTGAGAACCATGCATTCGGAGGTTTTCACACCCCACCCACTAATGCCCTCAAAGTTTGAGAAAACGCGACCTTCGCGAAAAGCCCCGGAACCTATTGCAAAGTGATGAGCAGTGCCCAGGAGCACCTCTCAGTCATTTGCGCAAAATTCCTTCGGCTACAAGTGGCTCAAATAAGGGCGTGAAAATTGTGCCGAAAGCCCTTTCAGGGGCTATTGCTCGGCACTCGGGGGACGGAAAATTTTACGCAATGCCTCACAATGAAGCACTGGTCGGGGGCAAACTTCTGGCACCAGTTTCGAGCCCGTCCGTGAAAGTGACCCGCGCAAGTTTTAGGCCGGTTCGGCTACTGTGGCCTAATGGGGCCTAATGGGAAGATCTTCTAATGCTCATAACTTTTTAATTTCCAGATGGAACGCTTTGAAATTTTCACCATTTGTAGACGGCCTCCCGTACTACAAACTGATGCCCGTGTGGGCATGATGAAAATGGTAGTTCGCGAGACGGAAGCGCGTAAAGCTTCGGGGCGGCGGACTTCCACACCCCGATAACTCGGTATCGAAACATTGTTGCGGGCGGGTGCGCATGGCAATACCTGCGCCTCTGTGGGCCCTATCCGCGTGCAAAATCTAAAAGCGGTCAGAGCCTTAGAAAGCGCGTACAACCGCTATCCCCATTTGCCTTGGGCCCTATGGGAAAACAGGAAATATCATAATTGCGGTCCGGGGCGCGCGCGCACAATGATAATTTTCACACCCGAGTAAGCTCTTTTATAGGTCAACATTTTGGAAAAAAAATTGGCTTGCTGCCCACAGCAGGAGCTGAGAACCATGCATTCGGAGGTTTTCACACCCCACCCACTAATGCCCTCAAAGTTTGAGAAAACGCGACCTTCGCGAAAAGCCCCGGAACCTATTGCAAAGTGATGAGCAGTGCCCAGGAGCACCTCTCAGTCATTTGCGCAAAATTCCTTCGGCTACAAGTGGCTCAAATAAGGGCGTGAAAATTGTGCCGAAAGCCCTTTCAGGGGCTATTGCTCGGCACTCGGGGGACGGAAAATTTTACGCAATGCCTCACAATGAAGCACTGGTCAGGGGCTAACTTCTGGCACCAGTTTCGAGCCCGTCCGTGAAAGTGACCCGTGCAAGTTTTAGGCCGGTTCGGCTACTGTGGCCTAATGGGGCCTAATGGGAAGATCTTCTAATGCTCATAACTTTTTAATTTCCCGATGGAACGCTTTGAAATTTTCACCATTTGTAGACGGCCTCCCGTACTACAAACTGATGCCCGTGTGGGCATGATGAAAATGGTAGTTCGCGAGACGGAAGCGCGTAAAGCTTCGGGGCGGCGGACTTCCACACCCCGATAACTCGGTATCGAAACATTGTTGCGGGCGGGTGCGCATGGCAATACCTGCGCCTCTGTGGGCCCTATCCGCGTGCAAAATCTAAAAGCGGTCAGAGCCTTAGAAAGCGCGTACAACCGCTATCCCCATTTGCCTTGGGCCCTATGGGAAAACAGGAAATATCATAATTGCGGTCCGGGGCGCGCGCGCACAATGATAATTTTCACACCCGAGTAAGCTCTTTTATAGGTCAACATTTTGGAAAAAAAATTGGCTTGCTGCCCACAGCAGGAGCTGAGAACCATGCATTCGGAGGTTTTCACACCCCACCCACTAATGCCCTCAAAGTTTGAGAAAACGCGACCTTCGCGAAAAGCCCCGGAACCTATTGCAAAGTGATGAGCAGTGCCCAGGAGCACCTCTCAGTCATTTGCGCAAAATTCCTTCGGCTACAAGTGGCTCAAATAAGGGCGTGAAAATTGTGCCGAAAGCCCTTTCAGGGGCTATTGCTCGGCACTCGGGGGACGGAAAATTTTACGCAATGCCTCACAATGAAGCACTGGTCGGGGGCTAACTTCTGGCACCAGTTTCGAGCCCGTCCGTGAAAGTGACCCGCGCAAGTTTTAGGCCAGTTCGGCTACTGTGGCCTAATGGGGCCTAATGGGAAGATCTTCTAATGCTCATAACTTTTTAATTTCCCGATGGAACGCTTTGAAATTTTCACCATTTGTAGACGGCCTCCCGTACTACAAACTGATGCCCGTGTGGGCATGATGAAAATGGTAGTTCGCGAGACGGAAGCGCGTAAAGCTTCGGGGCGGCGGACTTCCACACCCCGATAACTCGGTATCGAAACATTGTTGCGGGCGGGTGCGCATGGCAATACCTGCGCCTCTGTGGGCCCTATCCGCGTGCAAAATCTAAAAGCGGTCAGAGCCTTAGAAAGCGCGTACAACCGCTATCCCCATTTGCCTTGGGCCCTATGGGAAAACAGGAAATATCATAATTGCGGTCCGGGGCGCGCGCGCACAATGATAATTTTCACACCCGAGTAAGCTCTTTTATAGGTCAACATTTTGGAAAAAAAATTGGCTTGCTGCCCACAGCAGGAGCTGAGAACCATGCATTCGGAGGTTTTCACACCCCACCCACTAATGCCCTCAAAGTTTGAGAAAACGCGACCTTCGCGAAAAGCCCCGGAACCTATTGCAAAGTGATGAGCAGTGCCCAGGAGCACCTCTCAGTCATTTGCGCAAAATTCCTTCGGCTACAAGTGGCTCAAATAAGGGCGTGAAAATTGTGCCGAAAGCCCTTTCAGGGGCTATTGCTCGGCACTCGGGGGACGGAAAATTTTACGCAATGCCTCACAATGAAGCACTGGTCGGGGGCTAACTTCTGGCACCAGTTTCGAGCCCGTCCGTGAAAGTGACCCGCGCAAGTTTTAGGCCGGTTCGGCTACTGTGGCCTAATGGGGCCTAATGGGAAGATCTTCTAATGCTCATAACTTTTTAATTTCCCGATGGAACGCTTTGAAATTTTCACCATTTGTAGACGGCCTCCCGTACTACAAACTGATGCCCGTGTGGGCATGATGAAAATGGTAGTTCGCGAGACGGAAGCGCGTAAAGCTTCGGGGCGGCGGACTTCCACACCCCGATAACTCGGTATCGAAACATTGTTGCGGGCGGGTGCGCATGGCAATACCTGCGCCTCTGTGGGCCCTATCCGCGTGCAAAATCTAAAAGCGGTCAGAGCCTTAGAAAGCGCGTACAACCGCTATCCCCATTTGCCTTGGGCCCTATGGGAAAACAGGAAATATCATAATTGCGGTCCGGGGCGCGCGCGCACAATGATAATTTTCACACCCGAGTAAGCTCTTTTATAGGTCAACATTTTGGAGAAAAAATTGGCTTGCTGCCCACAGCAGGAGCTGAGAACCATGCATTCGGAGGTTTTCACACCCCACCCACTAATGCCCTCAAAGTTTGAGAAAACGCGACCTTCGCGAAAAGCCCCGGAACCTATTGCAAAGTGATGAGCAGTGCCCAGGAGCCCCTCTCAGTCATTTGCGCAAAATTCCTTCGGCTACAAGTGGCTCAAATAAGGGCGTGAAAATTGTGCCGAAAGCCCTTTCAGGGGCTATTGCTCGGCACTCGGGGGACGGAAAATTTTACGCAATGCCTCACAATGAAGCACTGGTCGGGGGCTAACTTCTGGCACCAGTTTCGAGCCCGTCCGTGAAAGTGACCCGCGCAAGTTTTAGGCCGGTTCGGCTACTGTGGCCTAATGGGGCCTAATGGGAAGATCTTCTAATGCTCATAACTTTTTAATTTCCCGATGGAACGCTTTGAAATTTTCACCATTGGTAGACGGCCTCCCGTACTACAAACTGATGCCCGTGTGGGCATGATGAAAATGGTAGTTCGCGAGACGGAAGCCCGTAAAGCTTCGGGGCGGCGGACTTCCACACCCCGATAACTCGGTATCGAAACATTGTTGCGGGCGGGTGCGCATGGCAATACCTGCGCCTCTGTGGGCCCTATCCGCGTGCAAAATCTAAAAGCGGTCAGAGCCTTAGAAAGCGCGTACAACCGCTATCCCCATTTGCCTTGGGCCCTATGGGAAAACAGGAAATATCATAATTGCGGTCCGGGGCGCGCGCGCACAATGATAATTTTCACACCCGAGTAAGCTCTTTTATAGGTCAACATTTTGGAAAAAAAATTGGCTTGCTGCCCACAGCAGGAGCTGAGAACCATGCATTCGGAGGTTTTCACACCCCACCCACTAATGCCCTCAAAGTTTGAGAAAACGCGACCTTCGCGAAAAGCCCCGGAACCTATTGCAAAGTGATGAGCAGTGCCCAGGAGCACCTCTCAGTCATTTGCGCAAAATTCCTTCGGCTACAAGTGGCTCAAATAAGGGCGTGAAAATTGTGCCGAAAGCCCTTTCAGGGGCTATTGCTCGGCACTCGGGGGACGGAAAATTTTACGCAATGCCTCACAATGAAGCACTGGTCGGGGGCTAACTTCTGGCACCAGTTTCGAGCCCGTCCGTGAAAGTGACCCGCGCAAGTTTTAGGCCGGTTCGGCTACTGTGGCCTAATGGGGCCTAATGGGAAGATCTTCTAATGCTCATAACTTTTTAATTTCCCGATGGAACGCTTTGAAATTTTCACCATTTGTAGACGGCCTCCCGTACTACAAACTGATGCCCGTGTGGGCATGATGAAAATGGTAGTTCGCGAGACGGAAGCGCGTAAAGCTTCGGGGCGGCGGACTTCCACACCCCGATAACTCGGTATCGAAACATTGTTGCGGGCGGGTGCGCATGGCAATACCTGCGCCTCTGTGGGCCCTATCCGCGTGCAAAATCTAAAAGCGGTCAGAGCCTTAGAAAGCGCGTACAACCGCTATCCCCATTTGCCTTGGGCCCTATGGGAAAACAGGAAATATCATAATTGCGGTCCGGGGCGCGCGCGCACAATGATAATTTTCACACCCGAGTAAGCTCTTTTATAGGTCAACATTTTGGAAAAAAAATTGGCTTGCTGCCCACAGCAGGAGCTGAGAACCATGCATTCGGAGGTTTTCACACCCCACCCACTAATGCCCTCAAAGTTTGAGAAAACGCGACCTTCGCGAAAAGCCCCGGAACCTATTGCAAAGTGATGAGCAGTGCCCAGGAGCACCTCTCAGTCATTTGCGCAAAATTCCTTCGGCTACAAGTGGCTCAAATAAGGGCGTGAAAATTGTGCCGAAAGCCCTTTCAGGGGCTATTGCTCGGCACTCGGGGGACGGAAAATTTTACGCAATGCCTCACAATGAAGCACTGGTCGGGGGCTAACTTCTGGCACCAGTTTGGAGCCCGTCCGTGAAAGTGACCCGCGCAAGTTTTAGGCCGGTTCGGCTACTGTGGCCTAATGGGGCCTAATGGGAAGATCTTCTAATGCTCATAACTTTTTAATTTCCCGATGGAACGCTTTGAAATTTTCACCATTTGTAGACGGCCTCCCGTACTACAAACTGATGCCCGTGTGGGCATGATGAAAATGGTAGTTCGCGAGACGGAAGCGCGTAAAGCTTCGGGGCGGCGGACTTCCACACCCCGCTAACTCGGTATCGAAACATTGTTGCGGGCGGGTGCGCATGGCAATACCTGCGCCTCTGTGGGCCCTATCCGCGTGCAAAATCTAAAAGCGGTCAGAGCCTTAGAAAGCGCGTACAACCGCTATCCCCATTTGCCTTGGGCCCTATGGGAAAACAGGAAATATCATAATTGCGGTCCGGGGCGCGCGCGCACAATGATAATTTTCACACCCGAGTAAGCTCTTTTATAGGTCAACATTTTGGAAAAAAAATTGGCTTGCTGCCCACAGCAGGAGCTGAGAACCATGCATTCGGAGGTTTTCACACCCCACCCACTAATGCCCTCAAAGTTTGAGAAAACGCGACCTTCGCGAAAAGCCCCGGAACCTATTGCAAAGTGATGAGCAGTGCCCAGGAGCACCTCTCAGTCATTTGCGCAAAATTCCTTCGGCTACAAGTGGCTCAAATAAGGGCGTGAATATTGTGCCGAAAGCCCTTTCAGGGGCTATTGCTCGGCACTCGGGGGACGGAAAATTTTACGCAATGCCTCACAATGAAGCACTGGTCGGGGGCTAACTTCTGGCACCAGTTTCGAGCCCGTCCGTGAAAGTGACCCGCGCAAGTTTTAGGCCGGTTCGGCTACTGTGGCCTAATGGGGCCTAATGGGAAGATCTTCTAATGCTCATAACTTTTTAATTTCCCGATGGAACGCTTTGAAATTTTCACCATTTGTAGACGGCCTCCCGTACTACAAACTGATGCCCGTGTGGGCATGATGAAAATGGTAGTTCGCGAGACGGAAGCGCGTAAAGCTTCGGGGCGGCGGACTTCCACACCCCGATAACTCGGTATCGAAACATTGTTGCGGGCGGGTGCGCATGGCAATACCTGCGCCTCTGTGGGCCCTATCCGCGTGCAAAATCTAAAAGCGGTCAGAGCCTTAGAAAGCGCGTACAACCGCTATCCCCATTTGCCTTGGGCCCTATGGGAAAACAGGAAATATCATAATTGCGGTCCGGGGCGCGCGCGCACAATGATAATTTTCACACCCGAGTAAGCTCTTTTATAGGTCAACATTTTGGAAAAAAAATTGGCCTGCTGCCCACAGCAGGAGCTGAGAACCATGCATTCGGAGGTTTTCACACCCCACCCACTAATGCCCTCAAAGTTTGAGAAAACGCGACCTTCGCGAAAAGCCCCGGAACCTATTGCAAAGTGATGAGCAGTGCCCAGGAGCACCTCTCAGTCATTTGCGCAAAATTCCTTCGGCTACAAGTGGCTCAAATAAGGGCGTGAAAATTGTGCCGAAAGCCCTTTCAGGGGCTATTGCTCGGCACTCGGGGGACGGAAAATTTTACGCAATGCCTCACAATGAAGCACTGGTCGGGGGCTAACTTCTGGCACCAGTTTCGAGCCCGTCCGTGAAAGTGACCCGCGCAAGTTTTAGGCCGGTTCGGCTACTGTGGCCTAATGGGGCCTAATGGGAAGATCTTCTAATGCTCATAACTTTTTAATTTCCCGATGGAACGCTTTGAAATTTTCACCATTTGTAGACGGCCTCCCGTACTACAAACTGATGCCCGTGTGGGCATGATGAAAATGGTAGTTCGCGAGACGGAAGCGCGTAAAGCTTCGGGGCGGCGGACTTCCACACCCCGATAACTCGGTATCGAAACATTGTTGCGGGCGGGTGCGCATGGCAATACCTGCGCCTCTGTGGGCCCTATCCGCGTGCAAAATCTAAAAGCGGTCAGAGCCTTAGAAAGCGCGTACAACCCCTATCCCCATTTGCCTTGGGCCCTATGGGAAAACAGGAAATATCATAATTGCGGTCCGGGGCGCGCGCGCACAATGATAATTTTCACACCCGAGTAAGCTCTTTTATAGGTCAACATTTTGGAAAAAAAATTGGCTTGCTGCCCACAGCAGGAGCTGAGAACCATGCATTCGGAGGTTTTCACACCCCACCCACTAATGCCCTCAAAGTTTGAGAAAACGCGACCTTCGCGAAAAGCCCCGGAACCTATTGCAAAGTGATGAGCAGTGCCCAGGAGCACCTCTCAGTCATTTGCGCAAAATTCCTTCGGCTACAAGTGGCTCAAATAAGGGCGTGAAAATTGTGCCGAAAGCCCTTTCAGGGGCTATTGCTCGGCACTCGGGGGACGGAAAATTTTACGCAATGCCTCACAATGAAGCACTGGTCGGGGGCTAACTTCTGGCACCAGTTTCGAGCCCGTCCGTGAAAGTGACCCGCGCAAGTTTTAGGCCGGTTCGGCTACTGTGGCCTAATGGGGCCTAATGGGAAGATCTTCTAATGCTCATAACTTTTTAATTTCCCGATGGAACGCTTTGAAATTTTCACCATTTGTAGACGGCCTCCCGTACTACAAACTGATGCCCGTGTGGGCATGATGAAAATGGTAGTTCGCGAGACGGAAGCGCGTAAAGCTTCGGGGCGGCGGACTTCCACACCCCGATAACTCGGTATCGAAACATTGTTGCGGGCGGGTGCGCATGGCAATACCTGCGCCTCTGTGGGCCCTATCCGCGTGCAAAATCTAAAAGCGGTCAGAGCCTTAGAAAGCGCGTACAACCGCTATCCCCATTTGCCTTGGGCCCTATGGGAAAACAGGAAATATCATAATTGCGGTCCGGGGCGCGCGCGCACAATGATAATTTTCACACCCGAGTAAGCTCTTTTATAGGTCAACATTTTGGAAAAAAAATTGGCTTGCTGCCCACAGCAGGAGCTGAGAACCATGCATTCGGAGGTTTTCACACCCCACCCACTAATGCCCTCAAAGTTTGAGAAAACGCGACCTTCGCGAAAAGCCCCGGAACCTATTGCAAAGTGATGAGCAGTGCCCAGGAGCACCTCTCAGTCATTTGCGCAAAATTCCTTCGGCTACAAGTGGCTCAAATAAGGGCGTGAAAATTGTGCCGAAAGCCCTTTCAGGGGCTATTGCTCGGCACTCGGGGGACGGAAAATTTTACGCAATGCCTCACAATGAAGCACTGGTCGGGGGCTAACTTCTGGCACCAGTTTCGAGCCCGTCCGTGAAAGTGACCCGCGCAAGTTTTAGGCCGGTTCGGCTACTGTGGCCTAATGGGGCCTAATGGGAAGATCTTCTAATGCTCATAACTTTTTAATTTCCCGATGGAACGCTTTGAAATTTTCACCATTTGTAGACGGCCTCCCGTACTACAAACTGATGCCCGTGTGGGCATGATGAAAATGGTAGTTCGCGAGACGGAAGCGCGTAAAGCTTCGGGGCGGCGGACTTCCACACCCCGATAACTCGGTATCGAAACATTGTTGCGGGCGGGTGCGCATGGCAATACCTGCGCCTCTGTGGGCCCTATCCGCGTGCAAAATCTAAAAGCGGTCAGAGCCTTAGAAAGCGCGTACAACCGCTATCCCCATTTGCCTTGGGCCCTATGGGAAAACAGGAAATATCATAATTGCGGTCCGGGGCGCGCGCGCACAATGATAATTTTCACACCCGAGTAAGCTCTTTTATAGGTCAACATTTTGGAAAAAAAATTGGCTTGCTGCCCACAGCAGGAGCTGAGAACCATGCATTCGGAGGTTTTCACACCCCACCCACTAATGCCCTCAAAGTTTGAGAAAACGCGACCTTCGCGAAAAGCCCCGGAACCTATTGCAAAGTGATGAGCAGTGCCCAGGAGCACCTCTCAGTCATTTGCGCAAAATTCCTTCGGCTACAAGTGGCTCAAATAAGGGCGTGAAAATTGTGCCGAAAGCCCTTTCAGGGGCTATTGCTCGGCACTCGGGGGACGGAAAATTTTACGCAATGCCTCACAATGAAGCACTGGTCGGGGGCTAACTTCTGGCACCAGTTTCGAGCCCGTCCGTGAAAGTGACCCGCGCAAGTTTTAGGCCGGTTCGGCTACTGTGGCCTAATGGGGCCTAATGGGAAGATCTTCTAATGCTCATAACTTTTTAATTTCCCGATGGAACGCTTTGAAATTTTCACCATTTGTAGACGGCCTCCCGTACTACAAACTGATGCCCGTGTGGGCATGATGAAAATGGTAGTTCGCGAGACGGAAGCGCGTAAAGCTTCGGGGCGGCGGACTTCCACACCCCGATAACTCGGTATCGAAACATTGTTGCGGGCGGGTGCGCATGGCAATACCTGCGCCTCTGTGGGCCCTATCCGCGTGCAAAATCTAAAAGCGGTCAGAGCCTTAGAAAGCGCGTACAACCGCTATCCCCATTTGCCTTGGGCCCTATGGGAAAACAGGAAATATCATAATTGCGGTCCGGGGCGCGCGCGCACAATGATAATTTTCACACCCGAGTAAGCTCTTTTATAGGTCAACATTTTGGAAAAAAAATTGGCTTGCTGCCCACAGCAGGAGCTGAGAACCATGCATTCGGAGGTTTTCACACCCCACCCACTAATGCCCTCAAAGTTTGAGAAAACGCGACCTTCGCGAAAAGCCCCGGAACCTATTGCAAAGTGATGAGCAGTGCCCAGGAGCACCTCTCAGTCATTTGCGCAAAATTCCTTCGGCTACAAGTGGCTCAAATAAGGGCGTGAAAATTGTGCCGAAAGCCCTTTCAGGGGCTATTGCTCGGCACTCGGGGGACGGAAAATTTTACGCAATGCCTCACAATGAAGCACTGGTCGGGGGCTAACTTCTGGCACCAGTTTCGAGCCCGTCCGTGAAAGTGACCCGCGCAAGTTTTAGGCCGGTTCGGCTACTGTGGCCTAATGGGGCCTAATGGGAAGATCTTCTAATGCTCATAACTTTTTAATTTCCCGATGGAACGCTTCGAAATTTTCACCATTTGTAGACGGCCTCCCGTACTACAAACTGATGCCCGTGTGGGCATGATGAAAATGGTAGTTCGCGAGACGGAAGCGCGTAAAGCTTCGGGGCGGCGGACTTCCACACCCCGATAACTCGGTATCGAAACATTGTTGCGGGCGGGTGCGCATGGCAATACCTGCGCCTCTGTGGGCCCTATCCGCGTGCAAAATCTAAAAGCGGTCAGAGCCTTAGAAAGCGCGTACAACCGCTATCCCCATTTGCCTTGGGCCCTATGGGAAAACAGGAAATATCATAATTGCGGTCCGGGGCGCGCGCGCACAATGATAATTTTCACACCCGAGTAAGCTCTTTTATAGGTCAACATTTTGGAAAAAAAATTGGCCTGCTGCCCACAGCAGGAGCTGAGAACCATGCATTCGGAGGTTTTCACACCCCACCCACTAATGCCCTCAAAGTTTGAGAAAACGCGACCTTCGCGAAAAGCCCCGGAACCTATTGCAAAGTGATGAGCAGTGCCCAGGAGCACCTCTCAGTCATTTGCGCAAAATTCCTTCGGCTACAAGTGGCTCAAATAAGGGCGTGAAAATTGTGCCGAAAGCCCTTTCAGGGGCTATTGCTCGGCACTCGGGGGACGGAAAATTTTACGCAATGCCTCACAATGAAGCACTGGTCGGGGGCTAACTTCTGGCACCAGTTTCGAGCCCGTCCGTGAAAGTGACCCGCGCAAGTTTTAGGCCGGTTCGGCTACTGTGGCCTAATGGGGCCTAATGGGAAGATCTTCTAATGCTCATAACTTTTTAATTTCCCGATGGAACGCTTTGAAATTTTCACCATTTGTAGACGGCCTCCCGTACTACAAACTGATGCCTGTGTGGGCATGATGAAAATGGTAGTTCGCGAGACGGAAGCGCGTAAAGCTTCGGGGCGGCGGACTTCCACACCCCGATAACTCGGTATCGAAACATTGTTGCGGGCGGGTGCGCATGGCAATACCTGCGCCTCTGTGGGCCCTATCCGCGTGCAAAATCTAAAAGCGGTCAGAGCCTTAGAAAGCGCGTACAACCGCTATCCCCATTTGCCTTGGGCCCTATGGGAAAACAGGAAATATCATAATTGCGGTCCGGGGCGCGCGCGCACAATGATAATTTTCACACCCGAGTAAGCTCTTTTATAGGTCAACATTTTGGAAAAAAAATTGGCTTGCTGCCCACAGCAGGAGCTGAGAACCATGCATTCGGAGGTTTTCACACCCCACCCACTAATGCCCTCAAAGTTTGAGAAAACGCGACCTTCGCGAAAAGCCCCGGAACCTATTGCAAAGTGATGAGCAGTGCCCAGGAGCACCTCTCAGTCATTTGCGCAAAATTCCTTCGGCTACAAGTGGCTCAAATAAGGGCGTGAAAATTGTGCCGAAAGCCCTTTCAGGGGCTATTGCTCGGCACTCGGGGGACGGAAAATTTTACGCAATGCCTCACAATGAAGCACTGGTCGGGGGCTAACTTCTGGCACCAGTTTCGAGCCCGTCCGTGAAAGTGACCCGCGCAAGTTTTAGGCCGGTTCGGCTACTGTGGCCTAATGGGGCCTAATGGGAAGATCTTCTAATGCTCATAACTTTTTAATTTCCCGATGGAACGCTTTGAAATTTTCACCATTTGTAGACGGCCTCCCGTACTACAAACTGATGCCCGTGTGGGCATGATGAAAATGGTAGTTCGCGAGACGGAAGCGCGTAAAGCTTCGGGGCGGCGGACTTCCACACCCCGATAACTCGGTATCGAAACATTGTTGCGGGCGGGTGCGCATGGCAATACCTGCGCCTCTGTGGGCCCTATCCGCGTGCAAAATCTAAAAGCGGTCAGAGCCTTAGAAAGCGCGTACAACCGCTATCCCCATTTGCCTTGGGCCCTATGGGAAAACAGGAAATATCATAATTGCGGTCCGGGGCGCGCGCGCACAATGATAATTTTCACACCCGAGTAAGCTCTTTTATAGGTCAACATTTTGGAAAAAAAATTGGCTTGCTGCCCACAGCAGGAGCTGAGAACCATGCATTCGGAGGTTTTCACACCCCACCCACTAATGCCCTCAAAGTTTGAGAAAACGCGACCTTCGCGAAAAGCCCCGGAACCTATTGCAAAGTGATGAGCAGTGCCCAGGAGCACCTCTCAGTCATTTGCGCAAAATTCCTTCGGCTACAAGTGGCTCAAATAAGGGCGTGAAAATTGTGCCGAAAGCCCTTTCAGGGGCTATTGCTCGGCACTCGGGGGACGGAAAATTTTACGCAATGCCTCACAATGAAGCACTGGTCGGGGGCTAACTTCTGGCACCAGTTTCGAGCCCGTCCGTGAAAGTGACCCGCGCAAGTTTTAGGCCGGTTCGGCTACTGTGGCCTAATGGGGCCTAATGGGAAGATCTTCTAATGCTCATAACTTTTTAATTTCCCGATGGAACGCTTTGAAATTTTCACCATTTGTAGACGGCCTCCCGTACTACAAACTGATGCCCGTGTGGGCATGATGAAAATGGTAGTTCGCGAGACGGAAGCGCGTAAAGCTTCGGGGCGGCGGACTTCCACACCCCGATAACTCGGTATCGAAACATTGTTGCGGGCGGGTGCGCATGGCAATACCTGCGCCTCTGTGGGCCCTATCCGCGTGCAAAATCTAAAAGCGGTCAGAGCCTTAGAAAGCGCGTACAACCGCTATCCCCATTTGCCTTGGGCCCTATGGGAAAACAGGAAATATCATAATTGCGGTCCGGGGCGCGCGCGCACAATGATAATTTTCACACCCGAGTAAGCTCTTTTATAGGTCAACATTTTGGAAAAAAAATTGGCTTGCTGCCCACAGCAGGAGCTGAGAACCATGCATTCGGAGGTTTTCACACCCCACCCACTAATGCCCTCAAAGTTTGAGAAAACGCGACCTTCGCGAAAAGCCCCGGAACCTATTGCAAAGTGATGAGCAGTGCCCAGGAGCACCTCTCAGTCATTTGCGCAAAATTCCTTCGGCTACAAGTGGCTCAAATAAGGGCGTGAAAATTGTGCCGAAAGCCCTTTCAGGGGCTATTGCATTCGGGGGACGGAAAATTTTACGCAATGCCTCACAATGAAGCACTGGTCGGGGGCTAACTTCTGGCACCAGTTTCGAGCCCGTACGTGAAAGTGACCCGCGCAAGTTTTAGGCCGGTTCGGCTACTGTGGCCTAATGGGGCCTAATGGGAAGATCTTCTAATGCTCATAACTTTTTAATTTCCCGATGGAACGCTTTGAAATTTTCACCATTTGTAGACGGCCTCCCGTACTACAAACTGATGCCCGTGTGGGCATGATGAAAATGGTAGTTCGCGAGACGGAAGCGCGTAAAGCTTCGGGGCGGCGGACTTCCACACCCCGATAACTCGGTATCGAAACATTGTTGCGGGCGGGTGCGCATGGCAATACCTGCGCCTCTGTGGGCCCTATCCGCGTGCAAAATCTAAAAGCGGTCAGAGCCTTAGAAAGCGCGTACAACCGCTATCCCCATTTGCCTTGGGCCCTATGGGAAAACAGGAAATATCATAATTGCGGTCCGGGGCGCGCGCGCACAATGATAATTTTCACACCCGAGTAAGCTCTTTTATAGGTCAACATTTTGGAAAAAAAATTGGCTTGCTGCCCACAGCAGAAGCTGAGAACCATGCATTCGGAGGTTTTCACACCCCACCCACTAATGCCCTCAAAGTTTGAGAAAACGCGACCTTCGCGAAAAGCCCCGGAACCTATTGCAAAGTGATGAGCAGTGCCCAGGAGCACCTCTCAGTCATTTGCGCAAAATTCCTTCGGCTACAAGTGGCTCAAATAAGGGCGTGAAAATTGTGCCGAAAGCCCTTTCAGGGGCTATTGCTCGGCACTCGGGGGACGGAAAATTTTACGCAATGCCTCACAATGAAGCACTGGTCGGGGGCTAATTTCTGGCACCAGTTTCGAGCCCGTCCGTGAAAGTGACCCGCGCAAGTTTTAGGCCGGTTCGGCTACTGTGGCCTAATGGGGCCTAATGGGAAGATCTTCTAATGCTCATAACTTTTTAATTTCCCGATGGAACGCTTTGAAATTTTCACCATTTGTAGACGGCCTCCCGTACTACAAACTGATGCCCGTGTGGGCATGATGAAAATGGTAGTTCGCGAGACGGAAGCGCGTAAAGCTTCGGGGCGGCGGACTTCCACACCCCGATAACTCGGTATCGAAACATTGTTGCGGGCGGGTGCGCATGGCAATACCTGCGCCTCTGTGGGCCCTATCCGCGTGCAAAATCTAAAAGCGGTCAGAGCCTTAGAAAGCGCGTACAACCGCTATCCCCATTTGCCTTGGGCCCTATGGGAAAACAGGAAATATCATAATTGCGGTCCGGGGCGCGCGCGCACAATGATAATTTTCACACCCGAGTAAGCTCTTTTATAGGTCAACATTTTGGAAAAAAAATTGGCTTGCTGCCCACAGCAGGAGCTGAGAACCATGCATTCGGAGGTTTTCACACCCCACCCACTAATGCCCTCAAAGTTTGAGAAAACGCGACCTTCGCGAAAAGCCCCGGAACCTATTGCAAAGTGATGAGCAGTGCCCAGGAGCACCTCTCAGTCATTTGCGCAAAATTCCTTCGGCTACAAGTGGCTCAAATAAGGGCGTGAAAATTGTGCCGAAAGCCCTTTCAGGGGCTATTGCTCGGCACTCGGGGGACGGAAAATTTTACGCAATGCCTCACAATGAAGCACTGGTCGGGGGCTAACTTCTGGCACCAGTTTCGAGCCCGTCCGTGAAAGTGACCCGCGCAAGTTTTAGGCCGGTTCGGCTACTGTGGCCTAATGGGGCCTAATGGGAAGATCTTCTAATGCTCATAACTTTTTAATTTCCCGATGGAACGCTTCGAAATTTTCACCATTTGTAGACGGCCTCCCGTACTACAAACTGATGCCCGTGTGGGCATGATGAAAATGGTAGTTCGCGAGACGGAAGCGCGTAAAGCTTCGGGGCGGCGGACTTCCACACCCCGATAACTCGGTATCGAAACATTGTTGCGGGCGGGTGCGCATGGCAATACCTGCGCCTCTGTGGGCCCTATCCGCGTGCAAAATCTAAAAGCGGTCAGAGCCTTAGAAAGCGCGTACAACCGCTATCCCCATTTGCCTTGGGCCCTATGGGAAAACAGGAAATATCATAATTGCGGTCCGGGGCGCGCGCGCACAATGATAATTTTCACACCCGAGTAAGCTCTTTTATAGGTCAACATTTTGGAAAAAAAATTGGCCTGCTGCCCACAGCAGGAGCTGAGAACCATGCATTCGGAGGTTTTCACACCCCACCCACTAATGCCCTCAAAGTTTGAGAAAACGCGACCTTCGCGAAAAGCCCCGGAACCTATTGCAAAGTGATGAGCAGTGCCCAGGAGCACCTCTCAGTCATTTGCGCAAAATTCCTTCGGCTACAAGTGGCTCAAATAAGGGCGTGAAAATTGTGCCGAAAGCCCTTTCAGGGGCTATTGCTCGGCACTCGGGGGACGGAAAATTTTACGCAATGCCTCACAATGAAGCACTGGTCGGGGGCTAACTTCTGGCACCAGTTTCGAGCCCGTCCGTGAAAGTGACCCGCGCAAGTTTTAGGCCGGTTCGGCTACTGTGGCCTAATGGGGCCTAATGGGAAGATCTTCTAATGCTCATAACTTTTTAATTTCCCGATGGAACGCTTTGAAATTTTCACCATTTGTAGACGGCCTCCCGTACTACAAACTGATGCCCGTGTGGGCATGATGAAAATGGTAGTTCGCGAGACGGAAGCGCGTAAAGCTTCGGGGCGGCGGACTTCCACACCCCGATAACTCGGTATCGAAACATTGTTGCGGGCGGGTGCGCATGGCAATACCTGCGCCTCTGTGGGCCCTATCCGCGTGCAAAATCTAAAAGCGGTCAGAGCCTTAGAAAGCGCGTACAACCGCTATCCCCATTTGCCTTGGGCCCTATGGGAAAACAGGAAATATCATAATTGCGGTCCGGGGCGCGCGCGCACAATGATAATTTTCACACCCGAGTAAGCTCTTTTATAGGTCAACATTTTGGAAAAAAAATTGGCTTGCTGCCCACAGCAGGAGCTGAGAACCATGCATTCGGAGGTTTTCACACCCCACCCACTAATGCCCTCAAAGTTTGAGAAAACGCGACCTTCGCGAAAAGCCCCGGAACCTATTGCAAAGTGATGAGCAGTGCCCAGGAGCACCTCTCAGTCATTTGCGCAAAATTCCTTCGGCTACAAGTGGCTCAAATAAGGGCGTGAAAATTGTGCCGAAAGCCCTTTCAGGGGCTATTGCTCGGCACTCGGGGGACGGAAAATTTTACGCAATGCCTCACAATGAAGCACTGGTCGGGGGCTAACTTCTGGCACCAGTTTCGAGCCCGTCCGTGAAAGTGACCCGCGCAAGTTTTAGGCCGGTTCGGCTACTGTGGCCTAATGGGGCCTAATGGGAAGATCTTCTAATGCTCATAACTTTTTAATTTCCCGATGGAACGCTTTGAAATTTTCACCATTTGTAGACGGCCTCCCGTACTACAAACTGATGCCCGTGTGGGCATGATGAAAATGGTAGTTCGCGAGACGGAAGCGCGTAAAGCTTCGGGGCGGCGGACTTCCACACCCCGATAACTCGGTATCGAAACATTGTTGCGGGCGGGTGCGCATGGCAATACCTGCGCCTCTGTGGGCCCTATCCGCGTGCAAAATCTAAAAGCGGTCAGAGCCTTAGAAAGTGCGTACAACCGCTATCCCCATTTGCCTTGGGCCCTATGGGAAAACAGGAAATATCATAATTGCGGTCCGGGGCGCGCGCGCACAATGATAATTTTCACACCCGAGTAAGCTCTTTTATAGGTCAACATTTTGGAAAAAAAATTGGCTTGCTGCCCACAGCAGGAGCTGAGAACCATGCATTCGGAGGTTTTCACACCCCACCCACTAATGCCCTCAAAGTTTGAGAAAACGCGACCTTCGCGAAAAGCCCCGGAACCTATTGCAAAGTGATGAGCAGTGCCCAGGAGCACCTCTCAGTCATTTGCGCAAAATTCCTTCGGCTACAAGTGGCTCAAATAAGGGCGTGAAAATTGTGCCGAAAGCCCTTTCAGGGGCTATTGCATTCGGGGGACGGAAAATTTTACGCAATGCCTCACAATGAAGCACTGGTCGGGGGCTAACTTCTGGCACCAGTTTCGAGCCCGTACGTGAAAGTGACCCGCGCAAGTTTTAGGCCGGTTCGGCTACTGTGGCCTAATGGGGCCTAATGGGAAGATCTTCTAATGCTCATAACTTTTTAATTTCCCGATGGAACGCTTTGAAATTTTCACCATTTGTAGACGGCCTCCCGTACTACAAACTGATGCCCGTGTGGGCATGATGAAAATGGTAGTTCGCGAGACGGAAGCGCGTAAAGCTTCGGGGCGGCGGACTTCCACACCCCGATAACTCGGTATCGAAACATTGTTGCGGGCGGGTGCGCATGGCAATACCTGCGCCTCTGTGGGCCCTATCCGCGTGCAAAATCTAAAAGCGGTCAGAGCCTTAGAAAGCGCGTACAACCGCTATCCCCATTTGCCTTGGGCCCTATGGGAAAACAGGAAATATCATAATTGCGGTCCGGGGCGCGCGCGCACAATGATAATTTTCACACCCGAGTAAGCTCTTTTATAGGTCAACATTTTGGAAAAAAAATTGGCTTGCTGCCCACAGCAGGAGCTGAGAACCATGCATTCGGAGGTTTTCACACCCCACCCACTAATGCCCTCAAAGTTTGAGAAAACGCGACCTTCGCGAAAAGCCCCGGAACCTATTGCAAAGTGATGAGCAGTGCCCAGGAGCACCTCTCAGTCATTTGCGCAAAATTCCTTCGGCTACAAGTGGCTCAAATAAGGGCGTGAAAATTGTGCCGAAAGCCCTTTCAGGGGCTATTGCTCGGCACTCGGGGGACGGAAAATTTTACGCAATGCCTCACAATGAAGCACTGGTCGGGGGCTAACTTCTGGCACCAGTTTCGAGCCCGTCCGTGAAAGTGACCCGCGCAAGTTTTAGGCCGGTTCGGCTACTGTGGCCTAATGGGGCCTAATGGGAAGATCTTCTAATGCTCATAACTTTTTAATTTCCCGATGGAACGCTTTGAAATTTTCACCATTTGTAGACGGCCTCCCGTACTACAAACTGATGCCCGTGTGGGCATGATGAAAATGGTAGTTCGCGAGACGGAAGCGCGTAAAGCTTCGGGGCGGCGGACTTCCACACCCCGATAACTCGGTATCGAAACATTGTTGCGGGCGGGTGCGCATGGCAATACCTGCGCCTCTGTGGGCCCTATCCGCGTGCAAAATCTAAAAGCGGTCAGAGCCTTAGAAAGCGCGTACAACCGCTATCCCCATTTGCCTTGGGCCCTATGGGAAAACAGGAAATATCATAATTGCGGTCCGGGGCGCGCGCGCACAATGATAATTTTCACACCCGAGTAAGCTCTTTTATAGGTCAACATTTTGGAAAAAAAATTGGCTTGCTGCCCACAGCAGGAGCTGAGAACCATGCATTCGGAGGTTTTCACACCCCACCCACTAATGCCCTCAAAGTTTGAGAAAACGCGACCTTCGCGAAAAGCCCCGGAACCTATTGCAAAGTGATGAGCAGTGCCCAGGAGCACCTCTCAGTCATTTGCGCAAAATTCCTTCGGCTACAAGTGGCTCAAATAAGGGCGTGAAAATTGTGCCGAAAGCCCTTTCAGGGGCTATTGCATTCGGGGGACGGAAAATTTTACGCAATGCCTCACAATGAAGCACTGGTCGGGGGCTAACTTCTGGCACCAGTTTCGAGCCCGTACGTGAAAGTGACCCGCGCAAGTTTTAGGCCGGTTCGGCTACTGTGGCCTAATGGGGCCTAATGGGAAGATCTTCTAATGCTCATAACTTTTTAATTTCCCGATGGAACGCTTTGAAATTTTCACCATTTGTAGACGGCCTCCCGTACTACAAACTGATGCCCGTGTGGGCATGATGAAAATGGTAGTTCGCGAGACGGAAGCGCGTAAAGCTTCGGGGCGGCGGACTTCCACACCCCGATAACTCGGTATCGAAACATTGTTGCGGGCGGGTGCGCATGGCAATACCTGCGCCTCTGTGGGCCCTATCCGCGTGCAAAATCTAAAAGCGGTCAGAGCCTTAGAAAGCGCGTACAACCGCTATCCCCATTTGCCTTGGGCCCTATGGGAAAACAGGAAATATCATAATTGCGGTCCGGGGCGCGCGCGCACAATGATAATTTTCACACCCGAGTAAGCTCTTTTATAGGTCAACATTTTGGAAAAAAAATTGGCTTGCTGCCCACAGCAGGAGCTGAGAACCATGCATTCGGAGGTTTTCACACCCCACCCACTAATGCCCTCAAAGTTTGAGAAAACGCGACCTTCGCGAAAAGCCCCGGAACCTATTGCAAAGTGATGAGCAGTGCCCAGGAGCACCTCTCAGTCATTTGCGCAAAATTCCTTCGGCTACAAGTGGCTCAAATAAGGGCGTGAAAATTGTGCCGAAAGCCCTTTCAGGGGCTATTGCTCGGCACTCGGGGGATGGAAAATTTTACGCAATGCCTCACAATGAAGCACTGGTCGGGGGCTAACTTCTGGCACCAGTTTCGAGCCCGTCCGTGAAAGTGACCCGCGCAAGTTTTAGGCCGGTTCGGCTACTGTGGCCTAATGGGGCCTAATGGGAAGATCTTCTAATGCTCATAACTTTTTAATTTCCCGATGGAACGCTTTGAAATTTTCACCATTTGTAGACGGCCTCCCGTACTACAAACTGATGCCCGTGTGGGCATGATGAAAATGGTAGTTCGCGAGACGGAAGCGCGTAAAGCTTCGGGGCGGCGGACTTCCACACCCCGATAACTCGGTATCGAAACATTGTTGCGGGCGGGTGCGCATGGCAATACCTGCGCCTCTGTGGGCCCTATCCGCGTGCAAAATCTAAAAGCGGTCAGAGCCTTAGAAAGCGCGTACAACCGCTATCCCCATTTGCCTTGGGCCCTATGGGAAAACAGGAAATATCATAATTGCGGTCCGGGGCGCGCGCGCACAATGATAATTTTCACACCCGAGTAAGCTCTTTTATAGGTCAACATTTTGGAAAAAAATTGGCTTGCTGCCCACAGCAGGAGCTGAGAACCATGCATTCGGAGGTTTTCACACCCCACCCACTAATGCCCTCAAAGTTTGAGAAAACGCGACCTTCGCGAAAAGCCCCGGAACCTATTGCAAAGTGATGAGCAGTGCCCAGGAGCACCTCTCAGTCATTTGCGCAAAATTCCTTCGGCTACAAGTGGCTCAAATAAGGGCGTGAAAATTGTGCCGAAAGCCCTTTCAGGGGCTATTGCTCGGCACTCGGGGGACGGAAAATTTTACGCAATGCCTCACAATGAAGCACTGGTCGGGGGCTAACTTCTGGCACCAGTTTCGAGCCCGTCCGTGAAAGTGACCCGCGCAAGTTTTAGGCCGGTTCGGCTACTGTGGCCTAATGGGGCCTAATGGGAAGATCTTCTAATGCTCATAACTTTTTAATTTCCCGATGGAACGCTTTGAAATTTTCACCATTTGTAGACGGCCTCCCGTACTACAAACTGATGCCCGTGTGGGCATGATGAAAATGGTAGTTCGCGAGACGGAAGCGCGTAAAGCTTCGGGGCGGCGGACTTCCACACCCCGATAACTCGGTATCGAAACATTGTTGCGGGCGGGTGCGCATGGCAATACCTGCGCCTCTGTGGGCCCTATCCGCGTGCAAAATCTAAAAGCGGTCAGAGCCTTAGAAAGCGCGTACAACCGCTATCCCCATTTGCCTTGGGCCCTATGGGAAAACAGGAAATATCATAATTGCGGTCCGGGGCGCGCGCGCACAATGATAATTTTCACACCCGAGTAAGCTCTTTTATAGGTCAACATTTTGGAAAAAAAATTGGCTTGCTGCCCACAGCAGGAGCTGAGAACCATGCATTCGGAGGTTTTCACACCCCACCCACTAATGCCCTCAAAGTTTGAGAAAACGCGACCTTCGCGAAAAGCCCCGGAACCTATTGCAAAGTGATGAGCAGTGCCCAGGAGCACCTCTCAGTCATTTGCGCAAAATTCCTTCGGCTACAAGTGGCTCAAATAAGGGCGTGAAAATTGTGCCGAAAGCCCTTTCAGGGGCTATTGCTCGGCACTCGGGGGACGGAAAATTTTACGCAATGCCTCACAATGAAGCACTGGTCGGGGGCTAACTTCTGGCACCAGTTTCGAGCCCGTCCGTGAAAGTGACCCGCGCAAGTTTTAGGCCGGTTCGGCTACTGTGGCCTAATGGGGCCTAATGGGAAGATCTTCTAATGCTCATAACTTTTTAATTTCCCGATGGAACGCTTTGAAATTTTCACCATTTGTAGACGGCCTCCCGTACTACAAACTGATGCCCGTGTGGGCATGATGAAAATGGTAGTTCGCGAGACGGAAGCGCGTAAAGCTTCGGGGCGGCGGACTTCCACACCCCGATAACTCGGTATCGAAACATTGTTGCGGGCGGGTGCGCATGGCAATACCTGCGCCTCTGTGGGCCCTATCCGCGTGCAAAATCTAAAAGCGGTCAGAGCCTTAGAAAGCGCGTACAACCGCTATCCCCATTTGCCTTGGGCCCTATGGGAAAACAGGAAATATCATAATTGCGGTCCGGGGCGCGCGCGCACAATGATAATTTTCACACCCGAGTAAGCTCTTTTATAGGTCAACATTTTGGAAAAAAAATTGGCTTGCTGCCCACAGCAGGAGCTGAGAACCATGCATTCGGAGGTTTTCACACCCCACCCACTAATGCCCTCAAAGTTTGAGAAAACGCGACCTTCGCGAAAAGCCCCGGAACCTATTGCAAAGTGATGAGCAGTGCCCAGGAGCACCTCTCAGTCATTTGCGCAAAATTCCTTCGGCTACAAGTGGCTCAAATAAGGGCGTGAAAATTGTGCCGAAAGCCCTTTCAGGGGCTATTGCTCGGCACTCGGGGGACGGAAAATTTTACGCAATGCCTCACAATGAAGCACTGGTCGGGGGCTAACTTCTGGCACCAGTTTCGAGCCCGTCCGTGAAAGTGACCCGCGCAAGTTTTAGGCCGGTTCGGCTACTGTGGCCTAATGGGGCCTAATGGGAAGATCTTCTAATGCTCATAACTTTTTAATTTCCCGATGGAACGCTTTGAAATTTTCACCATTTGTAGACGGCCTCCCGTACTACAAACTGATGCCCGTGTGGGCATGATGAAAATGGTAGTTCGCGAGACGGAAGCGCGTAAAGCTTCGGGGCGGCGGACTTCCACACCCCGATAACTCGGTATCGAAACATTGTTGCGGGCGGGTGCGCATGGCAATACCTGCGCCTCTGTGGGCCCTATCCGCGTGCAAAATCTAAAAGCGGTCAGAGCCTTAGAAAGCGCGTACAACCGCTATCCCCATTTGCCTTGGGCCCTATGGGAAAACAGGAAATATCATAATTGCGGTCCGGGGCGCGCGCGCACAATGATAATTTTCACACCCGAGTAAGCTCTTTTATAGGTCAACATTTTGGAAAAAAAATTGGCTTGCTGCCCACAGCAGGAGCTGAGAACCATGCATTCGGAGGTTTTCACACCCCACCCACTAATGCCCTCAAAGTTTGAGAAAACGCGACCTTCGCGAAAAGCCCCGGAACCTATTGCAAAGTGATGAGCAGTGCCCAGGAGCACCTCTCAGTCATTTGCGCAAAATTCCTTCGGCTACAAGTGGCTCAAATAAGGGCGTGAAAATTGTGCCGAAAGCCCTTTCAGGGGCTATTGCTCGGCACTCGGGGGACGGAAAATTTTACGCAATGCCTCACAATGAAGCACTGGTCGGGGGCTAACTTCTGGCACCAGTTTCGAGCCCGTCCGTGAAAGTGACCCGCGCAAGTTTTAGGCCGGTTCGGCTACTGTGGCCTAATGGGGCCTAATGGGAAGATCTTCTAATGCTCATAACTTTTTAATTTCCCGATGGAACGCTTTGAAATTTTCACCATTTGTAGACGGCCTCCCGTACTACAAACTGATGCCCGTGTGGGCATGATGAAAATGGTAGTTCGCGAGACGGAAGCGCGTAAAGCTTCGGGGCGGCGGACTTCCACACCCCGATAACTCGGTATCGAAACATTGTTGCGGGCGGGTGCGCATGGCAATACCTGCGCCTCTGTGGGCCCTATCCGCGTGCAAAATCTAAAAGCGGTCAGAGCCTTAGAAAGCGCGTACAACCGCTATCCCCATTTGCCTTGGGCCCTATGGGAAAACAGGAAATATCATAATTGCGGTCCGGGGCGCGCGCGCACAATGATAATTTTCACACCCGAGTAAGCTCTTTTATAGGTCAACATTTTGGAAAAAAAATTGGCTTGCTGCCCACAGCAGGAGCTGAGAACCATGCATTCGGAGGTTTTCACACCCCACCCACTAATGCCCTCAAAGTTTGAGAAAACGCGACCTTCGCGAAAAGCCCCGGAACCTATTGCAAAGTGATGAGCAGTGCCCAGGAGCACCTCTCAGTCATTTGCGCAAAATTCCTTCGGCTACAAGTGGCTCAAATAAGGGCGTGAAAATTGTGCCGAAAGCCCTTTCAGGGGCTATTGCTCGGCACTCGGGGGACGGAAAATTTTACGCAATGCCTCACAATGAAGCACTGGTCGGGGGCTAACTTCTGGCACCAGTTTCGAGCCCGTCCGTGAAAGTGACCCGCGCAAGTTTTAGGCCGGTTCGGCTACTGTGGCCTAATGGGGCCTAATGGGAAGATCTTCTAATGCTCATAACTTTTTAATTTCCCGATGGAACGCTTTGAAATTTTCACCATTTGTAGACGGCCTCCCGTACTACAAACTGATGCCCGTGTGGGCATGATGAAAATGGTAGTTCGCGAGACGGAAGCGCGTAAAGCTTCGGGGCGGCGGACTTCCACACCCCGATAACTCGGTATCGAAACATTGTTGCGGGCGGGTGCGCATGGCAATACCTGCGCCTCTGTGGGCCCTATCCGCGTGCAAAATCTAAAAGCGGTCAGAGCCTTAGAAAGCGCGTACAACCGCTATCCCCATTTGCCTTGGGCCCTATGGGAAAACAGGAAATATCATAATTGCGGTCCGGGGCGCGCGCGCACAATGATAATTTTCACACCCGAGTAAGCTCTTTTATAGGTCAACATTTTGGAAAAAAAATTGGCTTGCTGCCCACAGCAGGAGCTGAGAACCATGCATTCGGAGGTTTTCACACACCACCCACTAATGCCCTCAAAGTTTGAGAAAACGCGACCTTCGCGAAAAGCCCCGGAACCTATTGCAAAGTGATGAGCAGTGCCCAGGAGCACCTCTCAGTCATTTGCGCAAAATTCCTTCGGCTACAAGTGGCTCAAATAAGGGCGTGAAAATTGTGCCGAAAGCCCTTTCAGGGGCTATTGCTTGGCACTCGGGGGACGAAAAATTTTACGCAATGCCTCACAATGAAGCACTGGTCGGGGGCTAACTTCTGGCACCAGTTTCGAGCCCGTCCGTGAAAGTGACCCGCGCAAGTTTTAGGCCGGTTCGGCTACTGTGGCCTAATGGGGCCTAATGGGAAGATCTTCTAATGCTCATAACTTTTTAATTTCCCGATGGAACGCTTTGAAATTTTCACCATTTGTGAAATTTTCACCATTTGTAGACGGCCTCCCGTACTACAAACTGATGCCCGTGTGGGCATGATGAAAATGGTAGTTCGCGAGACGGAAGCGCGTAAAGCTTCGGGGCGGCGGACTTCCACACCCCGATAACTCGGTATCGAAACATTGTTGCGGGCGGGTGCACATGGCAATACCTGCGCCTCTGTGGGCCCTATCCGCGTGCAAAATCTAAAAACGATCAGAGCCTTAGAAAGCGCGTACAACCGCTATCCCCATTTGCCTTGGGCCCTATGGGAAAACAGGAAATATCATAATTGCGGTCCGGGGCGCGCGCGCACAATGATAATTTTCACACCCGAGTAAGCTCTTTTATAGGTCAACATTTTGGAAAAAAAATTGGCTTGCTGCCCACAGCAGGAGCTGAGAACCATGCATTCGGAGGTTTTCACACCCCACCCACTAATGCCCTCAAAGTTTGAGAAAACGCGACCTTCGCGAAAAGCCCCGGAACCTATTGCAAAGTGATGAGCAGTGCCCAGGAGCACCTCTCAGTCATTTGCGCAAAATTCCTTCGGCTACAAGTGGCTCAAATAAGGGCGTGAAAATTGTGCCGAAAGCCCTTTCAGGGGCTATTGCTCGGCACTCGGGGGACAGAAAATTTTACGCAATGCCTCACAATGAAGCACTGGTCGGGGGCTAACTTCTGGCACCAGTTTCGAGCCCGTCCGTGAAAGTGACCCGCGCAAGTTTTAGGCCGGTTCGGCTACTGTGGCCTAATGGGGCCTAATGGGAAGATCTTCTAATGCTCATAACTTTTTAATTTCCCGACGGAACGCTTTGAAATTTTCACCATTTGTAGACGGCCTCCCGTACTACAAACTGATGCCCGTGTGGGCATGATGAAAATGGTAGTTCGCGAGACGGAAGCGCGTAAAGCTTCGGGGCGGCGGACTTCCACACCCCGATAACTCGGTATCGAAACATTGTTGCGGGCGGGTGCGCATGGCAATACCTGCGCCTCTGTGGGCCCTATCCGCGTGCAAAATCTAAAAGCGATCAGAGCCTTAGAAAGCGCGTACAACCGCTATCCCCATTTGCCTTGGGCCCTATGGGAAAACAGGAAATATCATAATTGCGGTCCGGGGCGCGCGCGCACAATGATAATTTTCACACCCGAGTAAGCTCTTTTATAGGTCAACATTTTGGAAAAAAAATTGGCTTGCTGCCCACAGCAGGAGCTGAGAACCATGCATTCGGAGGTTTTCACACCCCACCCACTAATGCCCTCAAAGTTTGAGAAAACGCGACCTTCGCGAAAAGCCCCGGAACCTATTGCAAAGTGATGAGCAGTGCCCAGGAGCACCTCTCAGTCATTTGCGCAAAATTCCTTCGGCTACAAGTGGCTCAAATAAGGGCGTGAAAATTGTGCCGAAAGCCCTTTCAGGGGCTATTGCTCGGCACTCGGGGGACGGAAAATTTTACGCAATGCCTCACAATGAAGCACTGGTCGGGGGCTAACTTCTGGCACCAGTTTCGAGCCCGTCCGTGAAAGTGACCCGCGCAAGTTTTAGGCCGGTTCGGCTACTGTGGCCTAATGGGGCCTAATGGGAAGATCTTCTAATGCTCATAACTTTTTAATTTCCCGACGGAACGCTTTGAAATTTTCACCATTTGTAGACGGCCTCCCGTACTACAAACTGATGCCCGTGTGGGCATGATGAAAATGGTAGTTCGCGAGACGGAAGCGCGTAAAGCTTCGGGGCGGTGGACTTCCACACCCCGATAACTCGGTATCGAAACATTGTTGCGGGCGGGTGCGCATGGCAATACCTGCGCCTCTGTGGGCCCTATCCGCGTGCAAAATCTAAAAGCGATCAGAGCCTTAGAAAGCGCGTACAACCGCTATCCCCATTTGCCTTGGGCCCTATGGGAAAACAGGAAATATCATAATTGCGGTCCGGGGCGCGCGCGCACAATGATAATTTTCACACCCGAGTAAGCTCTTTTATAGGTCAACATTTTGGAAAAAAAATTGGCTTGCTGCCCACAGCAGGAGCTGAGAACCATGCATTCGGAGGTTTTCACACCCCACCCACTAATGCCCTCAAAGTTTGAGAAAACGCGACCTTCGCGAAAAGCCCCGGAACCTATTGCAAAGTGATGAGCAGTGCCCAGGAGCACCTCTCAGTCATTTGCGCAAAATTCCTTCGGCTACAAGTGGCTCAAATAAGGGCGTGAAAATTGTGCCGAAAGCCCTTTCAGGGGCTATTGCTCGGCACTCGGGGGACGGAAAATTTTACGCAATGCCTCACAATGAAGCACTGGTCGGGGGCTAACTTCTGGCACCAGTTTCGAGCCCGTCCGTGAAAGTGACCCGCGCAAGTTTTAGGCCGGTTCGGCTACTGTGGCCTAATGGGGCCTAATGGGAAGATCTTCTAATGCTCATAACTTTTTAATTTCCCGACGGAACGCTTTGAAATTTTCACCATTTGTAGACGGCCTCCCGTACTACAAACTGATGCCCGTGTGGGCATGATGAAAATGGTAGTTCGCGAGACGGAAGCGCGTAAAGCTTCGGGGCGGCGGACTTCCACACCCCGATAACTCGGTATCGAAACATTGTTGCGGGCGGGTGTGCATGGCAATACCTGCGCCTCTGTGGGCCCTATCCGCGTGCAAAATCTAAAAGCGATCAGAGCCTTAGAAAGCGCGTACAACCGCTATCCCCATTTGCCTTGGGCCCTATGGGAAAACAGGAAATATCATAATTGCGGTCCGGGGCGCGCGCGCACAATGATAATTTTCACACCCGAGTAAGCTCTTTTATAGGTCAACATTTTGGAAAAAAAATTGGCTTGCTGCCCACAGCAGGAGCTGAGAACCATGCATTCGGAGGTTTTCACACCCCACCCACTAATGCCCTCAAAGTTTGAGAAAACGCGACCTTCGCGAAAAGCCCCGGAACCTATTGCAAAGTGATGAGCAGTGCCCAGGAGCACCTCTCAGTCATTTGCGCAAAATTCCTTCGGCTACAAGTGGCTCAAATAAGGGCGTGAAAATTGTGCCGAAAGCCCTTTCAGGGGCTATTGCTCGGCACTCGGGGGACGGAAAATTTTACGCAATGCCTCACAATGAAGCACTGGTCGGGGGCTAACTTCTGGCACCAGTTTTGAGCCCGTCCCTGAAAGTGACCCGCGCAAGTTTTAGGCCGGTTCGGCTACTGTGGCCTAATGGGGCCTAATGGGAAGATCTTCTAATGCTCATAACTTTTTAATTTCCCGACGGAACGCTTTGAAATTTTCACCATTTGTAGACGGCCTCCCGTACTACAAACTGATGCCCGTGTGGGCATGATGAAAATGGTAGTTCGCGAGACGGAAGCGCGTAAAGCTTCGGGGCGGCGGACTTCCATACCCCGATAACTCGGTATCGAAACATTGTTGCGGGCGGGTGCGCATGGCAATACCTGCGCCTCTGTGGGCCCTATCCGCGTGCAAAATCTAAAAGCGATCAGAGCTTTAGAAAGCGCGTACAACCGCTATCCCCATTTGCCTTGGGCCCTATGGGAAAACAGGAAATATCATAATTGCGGTCCGGGGCGCGCGCGCACAATGATAATTTTCACACCCGAGTAAGCTCTTTTATAGGTCAACATTTTGGAAAAAAAATTGGCTTGCTGCCCACAGCAGGAGCTGAGAACCATGCATTCGGAGGTTTTCACACCCCACCCACTAATGCCCTCAAAGTTTGAGAAAACGCGACCTTCGCGAAAAGCCCCGGAACCTATTGCAAAGTGATGAGCAGTGCCCAGGAGCACCTCTCAGTCATTTGCGCAAAATTCCTTCGGCTACAAGTGGCTCAAATAAGGGCGTGAAAATTGTGCCGAAAGCCCTTTCAGGGGCTATTGCTCGGCACTCGGGGGACGGAAAATTTTACGCAATGCCTCACAATGAAGCACTGGTCGGGGGCTAACTTCTGGCACCAGTTTCGAGCCCGTCCGTGAAAGTGACCCGCGCAAGTTTTAGGCCGGTTCAGCTACTGTGGCCTAATGGGGCCTAATGGGAAGATCTTCTAATGCTCATAACTTTTTAATTTCCCGACGGAACGCTTTGAAATTTTCACCATTTGTAGACGGCCTCCCGTACTACAAACTGATGCCCGTGTGGGCATGATGAAAATGGTAGTTCGCGAGACGGAAGCGCGTAAAGCTTCGGGGCGGCGGACTTCCACACCCCGATAACTCGGTATCGAAACATTGTTGCGGGCGGGTGCGCATGGCAATACCTGCGCCTCTGTGGGCCCTATCCGCGTGCAAAATCTAAAAGCGATCAGAGCCTTAGAAAGCGCGTACAACCGCTATCCCCATTTGCCTTGGGCCCTATGGGAAAACAGGAAATATCATAATTGCGGTCCGGGGCGCGCGCGCACAATGATAATTTTCACACCCGAGTAAGCTCTTTTATAGGTCAACATTTTGGAAAAAAAATTGGCTTGCTGCCCACAGCAGGAGCTGAGAACCATGCATTCGGAGGTTTTCACACCCCACCCACTAATGCCCTCAAAGTTTGAGAAAACGCGACCTTCGCGAAAAGCCCCGGAACCTATTGCAAAGTGATGAGCAGTGCCCAGGAGCACCTCTCAGTCATTTGCGCAAAATTCCTTCGGCTACAAGTGGCTCAAATAAGGGCGTGAAAATTGTGCCGAAAGCCCTTTCAGGGGCTATTGCTCGGCACTCGGGGGACGGAAAATTTTACGCAATGCCTCACAATGAAGCACTGGTTGGGGGCTAACTTCTGGCACCAGTTTCGAGCCCGTCCGTGAAAGTGACCCGCGCAAGTTTTAGGCCGGTTCGGCTACTGTGGCCTAATGGGGCCTAATGGGAAGATCTTCTAATGCTCATAACTTTTTAATTTCCCGACGGAACGCTTTGAAATTTTCACCATTTGTAGACGGCCTCCCGTACTACAAACTGATGCCCGTGTGGGCATGATGAAAATGGTAGTTCGCGAGACGGAAGCGCGTAAAGCTTCGGGGCGGCGGACTTCCACACCCCGATAACTCGGTATCGAAACATTGTTGCGGGCGGGTGCGCATGGCAATACCTGCGCCTCTGTGGGCCCTATCCGCGTGCAAAATCTAAAAGCGATCAGAGCCTTAGAAAGCGCGTACAACCGCTATCCCCATTTGCCTTGGGCCCTATGGGAAAACAGGAAATATCATAATTGCGGTCCGGGGCGCGCGCGCACAATGATAATTTTCACACCCGAGTAAGCTCTTTTATAGGTCAACATTTTGGAAAAAAAATTGGCTTGCTGCCCACAGCAGGAGCTGAGAACCATGCATTCGGAGGTTTTCACACCCCACCCACTAATGCCCTCAAAGTTTGAGAAAACGCGACCTTCGCGAAAAGCCCCGGAACCTATTGCAAAGTGATGAGCAGTGCCCAGGAGCACCTCTCAGTCATTTGCGCAAAATTCCTTCGGCTACAAGTGGCTCAAATAAGGGCGTGAAAATTGTGCCGAAAGCCCTTTCAGGGGCTATTGCTCGGCACTCGGGGGACGGAAAATTTTACGCAATGCCTCACAATGAAGCACTGGTCGGGGGCTAACTTCTGGCACCAGTTTCGAGCCCGTCCGTGAAAGTGACCCGCGCAAGTTTTAGGCCGGTTCGGCTACTGTGGCCTAATGGGGCCTAATGGGAAGATCTTCTAATGCTCATAACTTTTTAATTTCCCGACGGAACGCTTTGAAATTTTCACCATTTGTAGACGGCCTCCCGTACTACAAACTGATGCCCGTGTGGGCATGATGAAAATGGTAGTTCGCGAGACGGAAGCGCGTAAAGCTTCGGGGCGGCGGACTTCCACACCCCGATAACTCGGTATCGAAACATTGTTGCGGGCGGGTGCGCATGGCAATACCTGCGCCTCTGTGGGCCCTATCCGCGTGCAAAATCTAAAAGCGATCAGAGCCTTAGAAAGCGCGTACAACCGCTATCCCCATTTGCCTTGGGCCCTATGGGAAAACAGGAAATATCATAATTGCGGTCCGGGGCGCGAGCGCACAATGATAATTTTCACACCCGAGTAAGCTCTTTTATAGGTCAACATTTTGGAAAAAAAATTGGCTTGCTGCCCACAGCAGGAGCTGAGAACCATGCATTTGGAGGTTTTCACACCCCAACCACTAATGCCCTCAAAGTTTGAGAAAACGCGACCTTCGCGAAAAGCCCCGGAACCTATTGCAAAGTGATGAGCAGTGCCCAGGAGCACCTCTCAGTCATTTGCGCAAAATTCCTTCGGCTACAAGTGGCTCAAATAAGGGCGTGAAAATTGTGCCGAAAGCCCTTTCAGGGGCTATTGCTCGGCACTCGGGGGACGGAAAATTTTACGCAATGCCTCACAATGAAGCACTGGTTGGGGGCTAACTTCTGGCACCAGTTTCGAGCCCGTCCGTGAAAGTGACCCGCGCAAGTTTTAGGCCGGTTCGGCTACTGTGGCCTAATGGGGCCTAATGGGAAGATCTTCTAATGCTCATAACTTTTTAATTTCCCGCTGGAACGCTTTGAAATTTTCACCATTTGTAGACGGCCTCCCGTACTACAAACTGATGCCCGTGTGGGCATGATGAAAATGGTAGTTCGCGAGACGGAAGCGCGTAAAGCTTCGGGGCGGCGGACTTCCACACCCCGATAACTCGGTATCGAAACATTGTTGCGGGCGGGTGCGCATGGCAATACCTGCGCCTCTGTGGGCCCTATCCGCGTGCAAAATCTAAAAGCGATCAGAGCCTTAGAAAGCGCGTACAACCGCTATCCCCATTTGCCTTGGGCCCTATGGGAAAACAGGAAATATCATAATTGCGGTCCGGGGCGCGCGCGCACAATGATAATTTTCACACCCGAGTAAGCTCTTTTATAGGTCAACATTTTGGAAAAAAAATTGGCTTGCTGCCCACAGCAGGAGCTGAGAACCATGCATTCGGAGGTTTTCACACCCCACCCACTAATGCCCTCAAAGTTTGAGAAAACGCGACCTTCGCGAAAAGCCCCGGAACCTATTGCAAAGTGATGAGCAGTGCCCAGGAGCACCTCTCAGTCATTTGCGCAAAATTCCTTCGGCTACAAGTGGCTCAAATAAGGGCGTGAAAATTGTGCCGAAAGCCCTTTCAGGGGCTATTGCTCGGCACTCGGGGGACGGAAAATTTTACGCAATGCCTCACAATGAAGCACTGGTTGGGGGCTAACTTCTGGCACCAGTTTCGAGCCCGTCCGTGAAAGTGACCCGCGCAAGTTTTAGGCCGGTTCGGCTACTGTGGCCTAATGGGGCCTAATGGGAAGATCTTCTAATGCTCATAACTTTTTAATTTCCCGACGGAACGCTTTGAAATTTTCACCATTTGTAGACGGCCTCCCGTACTACAAACTGATGCCCGTGTGGGCATGATGAAAATGGTAGTTCGCGAGACGGAAGCGCGTAAAGCTTCGGGGCGGCGGACTTCCACACCCCGATAACTCGGTATCGAAACATTGTTGCGGGCGGGTGCGCATGGCAATACCTGCGCCTCTGTGGGCCCTATCCGCGTGCAAAATCTAAAAGCGATCAGAGCCTTAGAAAGCGTGTACAACCGCTATCCCCATTTGCCTTGGGCCCTATGGGAAAACAGGAAATATCATAATTGCGGTCCGGGGCGCGCGCGCACAATGATAATTTTCACACCCGAGTAAGCTCTTTTATAGGTCAACATTTTGGAAAAAAAATTGGCTTGCTGCCCACAGCAGGAGCTGAGAACCATGCATTCGGAGGTTTTCACACCCCACCCACTAATGCCCTCAAAGTTTGAGAAAACGCGACCTTCGCGAAAAGCCCCGGAACCTATTGCAAAGTGATGAGCAGTGCCCAGGAGCACCTCTCAGTCATTTGCGCAAAATTCCTTCGGCTACAAGTGGCTCAAATAAGGGCGTGAAAATTGTGCCGAAAGCCCTTTCAGGGGCTATTGCTCGGCACTCGGGGGACGGAAAATTTTACGCAATGCCTCACAATGAAGCACTGGTCGGGGGCTAACTTCTGGCACCAGTTTCGAGCCCGTCCGTGAAAGTGACCCGCGCAAGTTTTAGGCCGGTTCGGCTACTGTGGCCTAATGGGGCCTAATGGGAAGATCTTCTAATGCTCATAACTTTTTAATTTCCCGACGGAACGCTTTGAAATTTTCACCATTTGTAGACGGCCTCCCGTACTACAAACTGATGCCCGTGTGGGCATGATCAAAATGGTAGTTCGCGAGACGGAAGCGCGTAAAGCTTCGGGGCGGCGGACTTCCACACCCCGATAACTCGGTATCGAAACATTGTTGCGGGCGGGTGCGCATGGCAATACCTGCGCCTCTGTGGGCCCTATCCGCGTGCAAAATCTAAAAGCGATCAGAGCCTTAGAAAGCGCGTACAACCGCTATCCCCATTTGCCTTGGGCCCTATGGGAAAACAGGAAATATCATAATTGCGGTCCGGGGCGCGCGCGCACAATGATAATTTTCACACCCGAGTAAGCTCTTTTATAGGTCAACATTTTGGAAAAAAAATTGGCTTGCTGCCCACAGCAGGAGCTGAGAACCATGCATTCGGAGGTTTTCACACCCCACCCACTAATGCCCTCAAAGTTTGAGAAAACGCGACCTTCGTGAAAAGCCCCGGAACCTATTGCAAAGTGATGAGCAGTGCCCAGGAGCACCTCTCAGTCATTTGCGCAAAATTCCTTCGGCTACAAGTGGCTCAAATAAGGGCGTGAAAATTGTGCCGAAAGCCCTTTCAGGGGCTATTGCTCGGCACTCGGGGGACGGAAAATTTTACGCAATGCCTCACAATGAAGCACTGGTCGGGGGCTAACTTCTGGCACCAGTTTCGAGCCCGTCCGTGAAAGTGACCCGCGCAAGTTTTAGGCCGGTTCGGCTACTGTGGCCTAATGGGGCCTAATGGGAAGATCTTCTAATGCTCATAACTTTTTAATTTCCCGACGGAACGCTTTGAAATTTTCACCATTTGTAGACGGCCTCCCGTACTACAAACTGATGCCCGTGTGGGCATGATGAAAATGGTAGTTCGCGAGACGGAAGCGCGTAAAGCTTCGGGGCGGCGGACTTCCACACCCCGATAACTCGGTATCGAAACATTGTTGCGGGCGGGTGCGCATGGCAATACCTGCGCCTCTGTGGGCCCTATCCGCGTGCAAAATCTAAAAGCGATCAGAGCCTTAGAAAGCGCGTACAACCGCTATCCCCATTTGCCTTGGGCCCTATGGGAAAACAGGAAATATCATAATTGCGGTCCGGGGCGCGCGCGCACAATGATAATTTTCACACCCGAGTAAGCTCTTTTATAGGTCAACATTTTGGAAAAAAAATTGGCTTGCTGCCCACAGCAGGAGCTGAGAACCATGCATTCGGAGGTTTTCACACCCCACCCACTAATGCCCTCAAAGTTTGAGAAAACGCGACCTTCGCGAAAAGCCCCGGAACCTATTGCAAAGTGATGAGCAGTGCCCAGGAGCACCTCTCAGTCATTTGCGCAAAATTCCTTCGGCTACAAGTGGCTCAAATAAGGGCGTGAAAATTGTGCCGAAAGCCCTTTCAGGGGCTATTGCTCGGCACTCGGGGGACGGAAAATTTTACGCAATGCCTCACAATGAAGCACTGGTCGGGGGCTAACTTCTGGCACCAGTTTCGAGCCCGTCCGTGAAAGTGACCCGCGCAAGTTTTAGGCCGGTTCGGCTACTGTGGCCTAATGGGGCCTAATGGGAAGATCTTCTAATGCTCATAACTTTTTAATTTCCCGACGGAACGCTTTGAAATTTTCACCATTTGTAGACGGCCTCCCGTACTACAAACTGATGCCCGTGTGGGCATGATGAAAATGGTAGTTCGCGAGACGGAAGCGCGTAAAGCTTCGGGGCGGCGGACTTCCACACCCCGATAACTCGGTATGGAAACATTGTTGCGGGCGGGTGCGCATGGCAATACCTGCGCCTCTGTGGGCCCTATCCGCGTGCAAAATCTAAAAGCGATCAGAGCCTTAGAAAGCGCGTACAACCGCTATCCCCATTTGCCTTGGGCCCTATGGGAAAACAGGAAATATCATAATTGCGGTCCGGGGCGCGCGCGCACAATGATAATTTTCACACCCGAGTAAGCTCTTTTATAGGTCAACATTTTGGAAAAAAAATTGGCTTGCTGCCCACAGCAGGAGCTGAGAACCATGCATTCGGAGGTTTTCACACCCCACCCACTAATGCCCTTAAAGTTTGAGAAAACGCGACCTTCGCGAAAAGCCCCGGAACCTATTGCAAAGTGATGAGCAGTGCCCAGGAGCACCTCTCAGTCATTTGCGCAAAATTCCTTCGGCTACAAGTGGCTCAAATAAGGGCGTGAAAATTGTGCCGAAAGCCCTTTCAGGGGCTATTGCTCGGCACTCGGGGGACGGAAAATTTTACGCAATGCCTCACAATGAAGCACTGGTCGGGGGCTAACTTCTGGCACCAGTTTCGAGCCCGTCCGTGAAAGTGACCCGCGCAAGTTTTAGGCCGGTTCGGCTACTGTGGCCTAATGGGGCCTAATGGGAAGATCTTCTAATGCTCATAACTTTTTAATTTCCCGACGGAACGCTTTGAAATTTTCACCATTTGTAGACGGCCTCCCGTACTACAAACTGATGCCCGTGTGGGCATGATGAAAATGGTAGTTCGCGAGACGGAAGCGCGTAAAGCTTCGGGGCGGCGGACTTCCACACCCCGATAACTCGGTATCGAAACATTGTTGCGGGCGGGTGCGCATGGCAATACCTGCGCCTCTGTGGGCCCTATCCGTGTGCAAAATCTAAAAGCGATCAGAGCCTTAGAAAGCGCGTACAACCGCTATCCCCATTTGCTTTGGGCCCTATGGGAAAACAGGAAATATCATAATTGCGGTCCGGGGGGCGCGCGCACAATGATATTTTTCACACCCGAGTAAGCTCTTTTATAGGTCAACATTTTGGAAAAAAAATTGGCTTGCTGCCCACAGCAGGAGCTGAGAACCATGCATTCGGAGGTTTTCACACCCCACCCACTAATGCCCTCAAAGTTTGAGAAAACGCGACCTTCGCGAAAAGCCCCGGAACCTATTGCAAAGTGATGAGCAGTGCCCAGGAGCACCTCTCAGTCATTTGCGCAAAATTCCTTCGGCTACAAGTGGCTCAAATAAGGGCGTGAAAATTGTGCCGAAAGCCCTTTCAGGGGCTATTGCTCAGCACTCGGGGGACGGAAAATTTTACGCAATGCCTCACAATGAAGCACTGGTCGGGGGCTAACTTCTGGCACCAGTTTCGAGCCCGTCCGTGAAAGTGACCCGCGCAAGTTTTAGGCCGGTTCGGCTACTGTGGCCTAATGGGGCCTAATGGGAAGATCTTCTAATGCTCATAACTTTTTAATTTCCCGACGGAACGCTTTGAAATTTTCACCATTTGTAGACGGCCTCCCGTACTACAAACTGATGCCCGTGTGGGCATGATGAAAATGGTAGTTCGCGAGACGGAAGCGCGTAAAGCTTCGGGGCGGCGGACATCCACACCCCTATAACTCGATATCGAAACATTGTTGCGGGCGGGTGCGCATGGCAATACCTGCGCCTCTGTGGGCCCTATCCGCGTGCAAAATCTAAAAGCGATCAGAGCCTTAGAAAGCGCGTACAACCGCTATCCCCATTTGCCTTGGGCCCTATGGGAAAACAGGAAATATCATAATTGCGGTCAGGGGCGCGCGCGCACAATGATAATTTTCACACCCGAGTAAGCTCTTTTATAGGTCAACATTTTGGAAAAAAAATTGGCTTGCTGCCTACAGCAGGAGCTGAGAACCATGCATTCGGAGGTTTTCACACCCCACCCACTAATGCCCTCAAAGTTTGAGAAAACGCGACCTTCGCGAAAAGCCCCGGAACCTATTGCAAAGTGATGAGCAGTGCCCAGGAGCACCTCTCAGTCATTTGCGCAAAATTCCTTCGGCTACAAGTGGCTCAAATAAGGGCGTGAAAATTGTGCCGAAAGCCCTTTCAGGGGCTATTGCTCGGCACTCGGGGGACGGAAAATTTTACGCAATGCCTCACAATGAAGCACTGGTCGGGGGCTAACTTCTGGCACCAGTTTCGAGCCCGTCCGTGAAAGTGACCCGCGCAAGTTTTAGGCCGGTTCGGCTACTGTGGCCTAATGGGGCCTAATGGGAAGATCTTCTCATGCTCATAACTTTTTAATTTCCCGACGGAACGCTTTGAAATTTTCACCATTTGTAGACGGCCTCCCGTACTACAAACTGATGCCCGTGTGGGCATGATGAAAATGGTAGTTCGCGAGACGGAAGCGCCTAAAGCTTCGGGGCGGCGGACTTCCACACCCCGATAACTCGGTATCGAAACATTGTTGCGGGCGGGTGCGCATGGCAATACCTGCGCCTCTGTGGGCCCTATCCGCGTGCAAAATCTAAAAGCGATCAGAGCCTTAGAAAGCGTGTACAACCGCTATCCCCATTTGCCTTGGGCCCTATGGGAAAACAGGAAATATCATAATTGCGGTCCGGGGCGCGCGCGCACAATGATAATTTTCACACCCGAGTAAGCTCTTTTATAGGTCAACATTTTGGAAAAAAAATTGGCTTGCTGCCCACAGCAGGAGCTGAGAACCATGCATTCGGAGGTTTTCACACCCCACCCACTAATGCCCTCAAAGTTTGAGAAAACGCAACCTTCGCGAAAAGCCCCGGAACCTATTGCAAAGTGATGAGCAGTGCCCAGGAGCACCTCTCAGTCATTTGCGCAAAATTCCTTCGGCTACAAGTGGCTCAAATAAGGGCGTGAAAATTGTGCCGAAAGCCCTTTCAGGGGCTATTGCTCGGCACTCGGGGGACGGAAAATTTTACGCAATGCCTCACAATGAAGCACTGGTCGGGGGCTAACTTCTGGCACCAGTTTCGAGCCCGTCCGTGAAAGTGACCCACGCAAGTTTTAGGCCGGTTCGGCTACTGTGGCCTAATGGGGCCTAATGGGAAGATCTTCTAATGCTCATAACTTTTTAATTTCCCGACGGAACGCTTTGAAATTTTCACCATTTGTAGACGGCCTCCCGTACTACAAACTGATGCCCGTGTGGGCATGATGAAAATGGTAGTTCGCGAGACGGAAGCGCGTAAAGCTTCGGGGCGGCGGACTTCCACACCCCGATAACTCGGTATCGAAACATTGTTGCGGGCGGGTGCGCATGGCAATACCTGCGCCTCTGTGGGCCCTATCCGCGTGCAAAATCTAAAAGCGATCAGAGCCTTAGAAAGCGCGTACAACCGCTATCCCCATTTGCCTTGGGCCCTATGGGAAAACAGGAAATATCATAATTGCGGTCCGGGGCGCGCGCGCACAATGATAATTTTCACACCCGAGTAAGCTCTTTTATAGGTCAACATTTTGGAAAAAAAATTGGCTTGCTGCCCACAGCAGGAGCTGAGAACCATGCATTCGGAGGTTTTCACACCCCACCCACTAATGCCCTCAAAGTTTGAGAAAACGCAACCTTCGCGAAAAGCCCCGGAACCTATTGCAAAGTGATGAGCAGTGCCCAGGAGCACCTCTCAGTCATTTGCGCAAAATTCCTTCGGCTACAAGTGGCTCAAATAAGGGCGTGAAAATTGTGCCGAAAGCCCTTTCAGGGGCTATTGCTCGGCACTCGGGGGACGGAAAATTTTACGCAATGCCTCACAATGAAGCACTGGTCGGGGGCTAACTTCTGGCACCAGTTTCGAGCCCGTCCGTGAAAGTGACCCGCGCAAGTTTTAGGCCGGTTCGGCTACTGTGGCCTAATGGGGCCTAATGGGAAGATCTTCTAATGCTCATAACTTTTTAATTTCCCGACGGAACGCTTTGAAATTTTCACCATTTGTAGACGGCCTCCCGTACTACAAACTGATGCCCGTGTGGGCATGATGAAAATGGTAGTTCGCGAGACGGAAGCGCGTAAAGCTTCGGGGCGGCGGACTTCCACACCCCGATAACTCGGTATCGAAACATTGTTGCGGGCGGGTGCGCATGGCAATACCTGCGCCTCTGTGGGCCCTATCCGCGTGCAAAATCTAAAAGCGATCAGAGCCTTAGAAAGCGCGTACAACCGCTATCCCCATTTGCCTTGGGCCCTATGGGAAAACAGGAAATATCATAATTGCGGTCCGGGGCGCGCGCGCACAATGATAATTTTCACACCCGAGTAAGCTCTTTTATAGGTCAACATTTTGGAAAAAAAATTGGCTTGCTGCCCACAGCAGGAGCTGAGAACCATGCATTCGGAGGTTTTCACACCCCACCCACTAATGCCCTCAAAGTTTGAGAAAAAGCGACCTTCGCGAAAAGCCCCGGAACCTATTGCAAAGTGATGAGCAGTGCCCAGGAGCACCTCTCAGTCATTTGCGCAAAATTCCTTCGGCTACAAGTGGCTCAAATAAGGGCGTGAAAATTGTGCCGAAAGCCCTTTCAGGGGCTATTGCTCGGCACTCGGGGGACGGAAAATTTTACGCAATGCCTCACAATGAAGCACTGGTCGGGGGCTAACTTCTGGCACCAGTTTCGAGCCCGTCCGTGAAAGTGACCCGCGCAAGTTTTAGGCCGGTTCGGCTACTGTGGCCTAATGGGGCCTAATGGGAAGATCTTCTAATGCTCATAACTTTTTAATTTCCCGACGGAACGCTTTGAAATTTTCACCATTTGTAGACGGCCTCCCGTACTACAAACTGATGCCCGTGTGGGCATGATGAAAATGGTAGTTCGCGAGACGGAAGCGCGTAAAGCTTCGGGGCGGCGGACTTCCACACCCCGATAACTCGGTATCGAAACATTGTTGCGGGCGGGTGCGCATGGCAATACCTGCGCCTCTGTGGGCCCTATCCGCGTGCAAAATCTAAAAGCGATCAGAGCCTTAGAAAGCGCGTACAACCGCTATCCCCATTTGCCTTGGGCCCTATGGGAAAACAGGAAATATCATAATTGCGGTCCGGGGCGCGCGCGCACAATGATAATTTTCACACCCGAGTAAGCTCTTTTATAGGTCAACATTTTGGAAAAAAAATTGGCTTGCTGCCCACAGCAGGAGCTGAGAACCATGCATTCGGAGGTTTTCACACCCCACCCACTAATGCCCTCAAAGTTTGAGAAAACGCAACCTTCGCGAAAAGCCCCGGAACCTATTGCAAAGTGATGAGCAGTGCCCAGGAGCACCTCTCAGTCATTTGCGCAAAATTCCTTCGGCTACAAGTGGCTCAAATAAGGGCGTGAAAATTGTGCCGAAAGCCCTTTCAGGGGCTATTGCTCGGCACTCGGGGGACGGAAAATTTTACGCAATGCCTCACAATGAAGCACTGGTCGGGGGCTAACTTCTGGCACCAGTTTCGAGCCCGTCCGTGAAAGTGACCCGCGCAAGTTTTAGGCCAATTCGGCTACTGTGGCCTAATGGGGCCTAATGGGAAGATCTTCTAATGCTCATAACTTTTTAATTTCCCGACGGAACGCTTTGAAATTTTCACCATTTGTAGACGGCCTCCCGTACTACAAACTGATGCCCGTGTGGGCATGATGAAAATGGTAGTTCGCGAGATGGAAGCGCGTAAAGCTTCGGGGCGGCGGACTTCCACACCCCGATAACTCGGTATCGAAACATTGTTGCGGGCGGGTGCGCATGGCAATACCTGCGCCTCTGTGGGCCCTATCCGCGTGCAAAATCTAAAAGCGATCAGAGCCTTAGAAACCGCGTACAACCGCTATCCCCATTTGCCTTGGGCCCTATGGGAAAACAGGAAATATCATAATTGCGGTCCGGGGCGCGCGCGCACAATGATAATTTTCACACCCGAGTAAGCTCTTTTATAGGTCAACATTTTGGAAAAAAAATTGGCTTGCTGCCCACAGCAGGAGCTGAGAACCATGCATTCGGAGGTTTTCACACCCCACCCACTAATGCCCTCAAAGTTTGAGAAAAAGCGACCTTCGCGAAAAGCCCCGGAACCTATTGCAAAGTGATGAGCAGTGCCCAGGAGCACCTCTCAGTCATTTGCGCAAAATTCCTTCGGCTACAAGTGGCTCAAATAAGGGCGTGAAAATTGTGCCGAAAGCCCTTTCAGGGGCTATTGCTAGGCACTCGGGGGACGGAAAATTTTACGCAATGCCTCACAATGAAGCACTGGTCGGGGGCTAACTTCTGGCACCAGTTTCGAGCCCGTCCGTGAAAGTGACCCGCGCAAGTTTTAGGCCGGTTCGGCTACTGTGGCCTAATGGGGCCTAATGGGAAGATCTTCTAATGCTCATAACTTTTTAATTTCCCGACGGAACGCTTTGAAATTTTCACCATTTGTAGACGGCCTCCCGTACTACAAACTGATGCCCGTGTGGGCATGATGAAAATGGTAGTTCGCGAGACGGAAGCGCGTAAAGCTTCGGGGCGGCGGACTTCCACACCCCCATAACTCGGTATCGAAACATTGTTGCGGGCGGGTGCGCATGGCAATACCTGCGCCTCTGTGGGCCCTATCCGCGTGCAAAATCTAAAAGCGATCAGAGCCTTAGAAAGCGCGTACAACCGCTATCCCCATTTGCCTTGGGCCCTATGGGAAAACAGGAAATATCATAATTGCGGTCCGGGGCGCGCGCGCACAATGATAATTTTCACACCCGAGTAAGCTCTTTTATAGGTCAACATTTTGGAAAAAAAATTGGCTTGCTGCCCACAGCAGGAGCTGAGAACCATGCATTCGGAGGTTTTCACACCCCACCCACTAATGCCCTCAAAGTTTGAGAAAACGCGACCTTCGCGAAAAGCCCCGGAACCTATTGCAAAGTGATGAGCAGTGCCCAGGAGCACCTCTCAGTCATTTGCGCAAAATTCCTTCGGCTACAAGTGGCTCAAATAAGGGCGTGAAAATTGTGCCGAAAGCCCTTTCAGGGGCTATTGCTCGGCACTCGGGGGACGGAAAATTTTACGCAATGCCTCACAATGAAGCACTGGTCGGGGGCTAACTTCTGGCACCAGTTTTGAGCCCGTCCGTGAAAGTGACCCGCGCAAGTTTTAGGCCGGTTCGGCTACTGTGGCCTAATGGGGCCTAATGGGAAGATCTTCTAATGCTCATAACTTTTTAATTTCCCGACGGAACGCTTTGAAATTTTCACCATTTGTAGACGGCCTCCCGTACTACAAACTGATGCCCGTGTGGGCATTATGAAAATGGTAGTTCGCGAGACGGAAGCGCGTAAAGCTTCGGGGCGGCGGACTTCCACACCCCGATAACTCGGTATCGAAACATTGTTGCGGGCGGGTGCGCATGGCAATACCTGCGCCTCTGTGGGCCCTATCCGCGTGCAAAATCTAAAAGCGATCAGAGCCTTAGAAAGCGCGTACAACCGCTATCCCCATTTGCCTTGGGCCCTATGGGAAAACAGGAAATATCATAATTGCGGTCCGGGGCGCGCGCGCACAATGATAATTTTCACACCCGAGTAAGCTCTTTTATAGGTCAACATTTTGGAAAAAAAATTGGCTTGCTGCCCACAGCAGGAGCTGAGAACCATGCATTCGGAGGTTTTCACACCCCACCCACTAATGCCCTCAAAGTTTGAGAAAACGCGACCTTCGCGAAAAGCCCCGGAACCTATTGCAAAGTGATGAGCAGTGCCCAGGAGCACCTCTCAGTCATTTGCGCAAAATTCCTTCGGCTACAAGTGGCTCAAATAAGGGCGTGAAAATTGTGCCGAAAGCCCTTTCAGGGGCTATTGCTCGGCACTCGGGGGACGGAAAATTTTACGCAATGCCTCACAATGAAGCACTGGTCGGGGGCTAACTTCTGGCACCAGTTTCGAGCCCGTCCGTGAAAGTGACCCGCGCAAGTTTTAGGCCGGTTCGGCTACTGTGGCCTAATGGGGCCTAATGGGAAGATCTTCTAATGCTCATAACTTTTTAATTTCCCGACGGAACGCTTTGAAATTTTCACCATTTGTAGACGGCCTCCCGTACTACAAACTGATGCCCGTGTGGGCATGATGAAAATGGTAGTTCACGAGACGGAAGCGCGTAAAGCATCGGGGCGGCGGACTTCCACACCCCGATAACTCGGTATCGAAACATTGTTGCGGGCGGGTGCGCATGGCAATACCTGCGCCTCTGTAGGCCCTATCCGCGTGCAAAATCTAAAAGCGATCAGAGCCTTAGAAAGCGCGTACAACCGCTATCCCCATTTGCCTTGGGCCCTTTGGGAAAACAGGAAATATCATAATTGCGGTCCGGGGCGCGCGCGCACAATGATAATTTTCACACCCGAGTAAGCTCTTTTATAGGTCAACATTTTGGAAAAAAAATTGGCTTGCTGCCCACAGCAGGAGCTGAGAACCATGCATTCGGAGGTTTTCACACCCCACCCACTAATGCCCTCAAAGTTTGAGAAAACGCGACCTTCGCGAAAAGCCCCGGAACCTATTGCAAAGTGATGAGCAGTGCCCAGGAGCACCTCTCAGCCATTTGCGCAAAATTCCTTCGGCTACAAGTGGCTCAAATAAGGGCGTGAAAATTGTGCCGAAAGCCCTTTCAGGGGCTATTGCTCGGCACTCGGGGGACGGAAAATTTTACGCAATGCCTCACAATGAAGCACTGGTCGGGGGCTAACTTCTGGCACCAGTTTCGAGCCCGTCCGTGAAAGTGACCCGCGCAAGTTTTAGGCCGGTTCGGCTACTGTGGCCTAATGGGGCCTAATGGGAAGATCTTCTAATGCTCATAACTTTTTAATTTCCCGACGGAACGCTTTGAAATTTTCACCATTTGTAGACGGCCTCCCGTACTACAAACTGATGCCCGTGTGGGCATGATGAAAATGGTAGTTCACGAGACGGAAGCGCGTAAAGCATCGGGGCGGCGGACTTCCACACCCCGATAACTCGGTATCGAAACATTGTTGCGGGCGGGTGCGCATGGCAATACCTGCGCCTCTGTAGGCCCTATCCGCGTGCAAAATCTAAAAGCAATCAGAGCCTTAGAAAGCGCGTACAACCGCTATCCCCATTTGCCTTGGGCCCTATGGGAAAACAGGAAATATCATAATTGCGGTCCGGGGGGCGCGCGCACAATGATAATTTTCACACCCGAGTAAGCTCTTTTATAGGTCAACATTTTGGAAAAAAAATTGGCTTGCTGCCCACAGCAGGAGCTGAGAACCATGCATTCGGAGGTTTTCACACCCCACCCACTAATGCCCTCAAAGTTTGAGAAAACGCGACCTTCGCGAAAAGCCCCGGAACCTATTGCAAAGTGATGAGCAGTGCCCAGGAGCACCTCTCAGCCATTTGCGCAAAATTCCTTCGGCTACAAGTGGCTCAAATAAGGGCGTGAAAATTGTGCCGAAAGCCCTTTCAGGGGCTATTGCTCGGCACTCGGGGGACGGAAAATTTTACGCAATGCCTCACAATGAAGCACTGGTCGGGGGCTAACTTCTGGCACCAGTTTCGAGCCCGTCCGTGAAAGTGACCCGCGCAAGTTTTAGGCCGGTTCCGCTACTGTGGCCTAATGGGGCCTAATGGGAAGATCTTCTAATGCTCATAACTTTTTAATTTCCCGACGGAACGCTTTGAAATTTTCACCATTTGTAGACGGCCTCCCGTACTACAAACTGATGCCCGTGTGGGCATGATGAAAATGGTAGTTCGCGAGACGGAAGCGCGTAAAGCTTCGGGGCGGCGGACTTCCACACCCCGATAACTCGGTATCGAAACATTGTTGCGGGCGGGTGCGCATGGCAATACCTGCGCCTCTGTGGGCCCTATCCGCGTGCAAAATCTAAAAGCGATCAGAGCCTTAGAAAGCGCGTACAACCGCTATCCCCATTTGCCTTGGGCCCTATGGGAAAACAGGAAATATCATAATTGCGGTCCGGGGCGCGCGCGCACAATGATAATTTTCACACCCGAGTAAGCTCTTTTATAGGTCAACATTTTGGAAAAAAAATTGGCTTGCTGCCCACAGCAGGAGCTGAGAACCATGCATTCGGAGGTTTTCACACCCCACCCACTAATGCCCTCAAAGTTTGAGAAAACGCGACCTTCGCGAAAAGCCCCGGAACCTATTGCAAAGTGATGAGCAGTGCCCAGGAGCACCTCTCAGTCATTTGCGCAAAATTCCTTCGGCTACAAGTGGCTCAAATAAGGGCGTGAAAATTGTGCCGAAAGCCCTTTCAGGGGCTATTGCTCGGCACTCGGGGGACGGAAAATTTTACGCAATGCCTCACAATGAAGCACTGGTCGGGGGCTAACTTCTGGCACCAGTTTTGAGCCCGTCCGTGAAAGTGACCCGCGCAAGTTTTAGGCCGGTTCGGCTACTGTAGCCTAATGGGGCCTAATGGGAAGATCTTCTAATGCTCATAACTTTTTAATTTCCCGACGGAACGCTTTGAAATTTTCACCATTTGTAGACGGCCTCCCGTACTACAAACTGATGCCCGTGTGGGCATGATGAAAATGGTAGTTCGCGAGACGGAAGCGCGTAAAGCTTCGGGGCGGCGGACTTCCACACCCCGATAACTCGGTATCGAAACATTGTTGCGGGCGGGTGCGCATGGCAATACCTGCGCCTCTGTGGGCCCTATCCGCGTGCAAAATCTAAAAGCCATCAGAGCCTTAGAAAGCGCGTACAACCGCTATCCCCATTTGCCTTGGGCCCTATGGGAAAACAGGAAATATCATAATTTCGGTCCGGGGCGCGCGCGCACAATGATAATTTTCACACCCGAGTAAGCTCTTTTATAGGTCAACATTTTGGAAAAAAAATTGGCTTGCTGCCCACAGCAGGAGCTGAGAACCATGCATTCGGAGGTTTTCACACCCCACCCACTAATGCCCTCAAAGTTTGAGAAAACGCGACCTTCGCGAAAAGCCCCGGAACCTATTGCAAAGTGATGAGCAGTGCCCAGGAGCACCTCTCAGTCATTTGCGCAAAATTCCTTCGGCTACAAGTGGCTCAAATAAGGGCGTGAAAATTGTGCCGAAAGCCCTTTCAGGGGCTATTGCTCGGCACTCGGGGGACGGAAAATTTTACGCAATGCCTCACAATGAAGCACTGGTCGGGGGCTAACTTCTGGCACCAGTTTCGAGCCCGTCCGTGAAAGTGACCCGCGCAAGTTTTAGGCCGGTTCGGCTACTGTGGCCTAATGGGGCCTAATGGGAAGATCTTCTAATGCTCATAACTTTTTAATTTCCCGACGGAACGCTTTGAAATTTTCACCATTTGTAGACGGCCTCCCGTACTACAAACTGATGCCCGTGTGGGCATGATGAAAATGGTAGTTCGCGAGACGGAAGCGCGTAAAGCTTCGGGGCGGTGGACTTCCACACCCCGATAACTCGGTATCGAAACATTGTTGCGGGCGGGTGCGCATGGCAATACCTGCGCCTCTGTGGGCCCTATCCGCGTGCAAAATCTAAAAGCGATCAGAGCCTTAGAAAGCGCGTACAACCGCTATCCCCATTTGCCTTGGGCCCTATGGGAAAACAGGAAATATCATAATTGCGGTCCGGGGCGCGCGCGCACAATGATAATTTTCACACCCGAGTAAGCTCTTTTATAGGTCAACATTTTGGAAAAAAAATTGGCTTGCTGCCCACAGCAGGAGCTGAGAACCATGCATTCGGAGGTTTTCACACCCCACCCACTAATGCCCTCAAAGTTTGAGAAAACGCGACCTTCGCGAAAAGCCCCGGAACCTATTGCAAAGTGATGAGCAGTGCCCAGGAGCACCTCTCAGTCATTTGCGCAAAATTCCTTCGGCTACAAGTGGCTCAAATAAGGGCGTGAAAATTGTGCCGAAAGCCCTTTCAGGGGCTATTGCTCGGCACTCGGGGGACGGAAAATTTTACGCAATGCCTCACAATGAAGCACTGGTCGGGGGCTAACTTCTGGCACCAGTTTCGAGCCCGTCCGTGAAAGTGACCCGCGCAAGTTTTAGGCCGGTTCGGCTACTGTGGCCTAATGGGGCCTAATGGGAAGATCTTCTAATGCTCATAACTTTTTAATTTCCCGACGGAACGCTTTGAAATTTTCACCATTTGTAGACGGCCTCCCGTACTACAAACTGATGCCCGTGTGGGCATGATGAAAATGGTAGTTCGCGAGACGGAAGCGCGTAAAGCTTCGGGGCGGCGGACTTCCACACCCCGATAACTCGGTATCGAAACATTGTTGCGGGCGGGTGCGCATGGCAATACCTGCGCCTCTGTGGGCCCTATCCGCGTGCAAAATCTAAAAGCGATCAGAGCCTTAGAAAGCGCGTACAACCGCTATCCCCATTTGCCTTGGGCCCTATGGGAAAACAGGAAATATCATAATTGCGGTCCGGGGCGCGCGCGCACAATGATAATTTTCACACCCGAGTAAGCTCTTTTATAGGTCAACATTTTGGAAAAAAAATTGGCTTGCTGCCCACAGCAGGAGCTGAGAACCATGCATTCGGAGGTTTTCACACCCCACCCACTAATGCCCTCAAAGTTTGAGAAAACGCGACCTTCGCGAAAAGCCCCGGAACCTATTGCAAAGTGATGAGCAGTGCCCAGGAGCACCTCTCAGTCATTTGCGCAAAATTCCTTCGGCTACAAGTGGCTCAAATAAGGGCGTGAAAATTGTGCCGAAAGCCCTTTCAGGGGCTATTGCTCGGCACTCGGGGGACGGAAAATTTTACGCAATGCCTCACAATGAAGCACTGGTCGGGGGCTAACTTCTGGCACCAGTTTCGAGCCCGTCAGTGAAAGTGACCCGCGCAAGTTTTAGGCCGGTTCGGCTACTGTGGCCTAATGGGGCCTAATGGGAAGATCTTCTAATGCTCATAACTTTTTAATTTCCCAACGGAACGCTTTGAAATTTTCACCATTTGTAGACGGCCTCCCGTACTACAAACTGATGCCCGTGTGGGCATGATAAAAATGGTAGTTCGCGAGACGGAAGCGCGTAAAGCTTCGGGGCGGCGGACTTCCACACCCCGATAACTCGGTATCGAAACATTGTTGCGGGCGGGTGCGCATGGCAATACCTGCGCCTCTGTGGGCCCTATCCGCGTGCAAAATCTAAAAGCGATCAGAGCCTTAGAAAGCGCGTACAACCGCTATCCCCATTTGCCTTGGGCCCTATGGGAAAACAGGAAATATCATAATTGCGGTCCGGGGCGCGCGCGCACAATGATAATTTTCACACCCGAGTAAGCTCTTTTATAGGTCAACATTTTGGAAAAAAAATTGGCTTGCTGCCCACAGCAGGAGCTGAGAACCATGCATTCGGAGGTTTTCACACCCCACCCACTAATGCCCTCAAAGTTTGAGAAAACGCGACCTTCGCGAAAAGCCCCGGAACCTATTGCAAAGTGATGAGCAGTGCCCAGGAGTACCTCTCAGTCATTTGCGCAAAATTCCTTCGGCTACAAGTGGCTCAAATAAGGGCGTGAAAATTGTGCCGAAAGCCCTTTCAGGGGCTATTGCTCGGCACTCGGGGGACGGAAAATTTTACGCAATGCCTCACAATGAAGCACTGGCCGGGGGCTAACTTCTGGCACCAGTTTCGAGCCCGTCCGTGAAAGTGACCCGCGCAAGTTTTAGGCCGGTTCGGCTACTGTGGCCTAATGGGGCCTAATGGGAAGATCTTCTAATGCTCATAACTTTTTAATTTCCCGACAGAACGCTTTGAAATTTTCACCATTTGTAGACGGCCTCCCGTACTACAAACTGATGCCCGTGTGGGCATGATGAAAATGGTAGTTCGCGAGACGGAAGCGCGTAAAGCTTCGGGGCGGCGGACTTCCACACCCCGATAACTCGGTATCGAAACATTGTTGCGGGCGGGTGCGCATGGCAATACCTGCGCCTCTGTGGGCCCTATCCGCGTGCAAAATCTAAAAGCCATCAGAGCCTTAGAAAGCGCGTACAACCGCTATCCCCATTTGCCTTGGGCCCTATGGGAAAACAGGAAATATCATAATTGCGGTCCGGGGCGCGCGCGCACAATGATAATTTTCACACCCGAGTAAGCTCTTTTATAGGTCAACATTTTGGAAAAAAAATTGGCTTGCTGCCCACAGCAGGAGCTGAGAACCATGCATTCGGAGGTTTTCACACCCCACCCACTAATGCCCTCAAAGTTTGAGAAAACGCGACCTTCGCGAAAAGCCCCGGAACCTATTGCAAAGTGATGAGCAGTGCCCAGGAGCACCTCTCAGTCATTTGCGCAAAATTCCTTCGGCTACAAGTGGCTCAAATAAGGGCGTGAAAATTGTGCCGAAAGCCCTTTCAGGGGCTATTGCTCGGCACTCGGGGGACGGAAAATTTTACGCAATGCCTCACAATGAAGCACTGGTCGGGGGCTAACTTCTGGCACCAGTTTCGAGCCCGTCCGTGAAAGTGACCCGCGCAAGTTTTAGGCCGGTTCGGCTACTGTGGCCTAATGGGGCCTAATGGGAAGATCTTCTAATGCTCATAACTTTTTAATTTCCCGACGGAACGCTTTGAAATTTTCACCATTTGTAGACGGCCTCCCGTACTACAAACTGATGCCCGTGTGGGCATGATGAAAATGGTAGTTCGCGAGACGGAAGCGCGTAAAGCTTCGGGGCGGCGGACTTCCACACCCCGATAACTCGGTATCGAAACATTGTTGCGGGCGGGTGCGCATGGCAATACCTGCGCCTCTGTGGGCCCTATCCGCGTGCAAAATCTAAAAGCGATCAGAGCCTTAGAAAGCGCGTACAACCGCTATCCCCATTTGCCTTGGGCCCTATGGGAAAACAGGAAATATCATAATTGCGGTCCGGGGCGCGCGCGCACAATGATAATTTTCACACCCGAGTAAGCTCTTTTATAGGTCAACATTTTGGAAAAAAAATTGGCTTGCTGCCCACAGCAGGAGCTGAGAACCATGCATTCGGAGGTTTTCACACCCCACCCACTAATGCCCTCAAAGTTTGAGAAAACGCGACCTTCGCGAAAAGCCCCGGAACCTATTGCAAAGTGATGAGCAGTGCCCAGGAGCACCTCTCAGTCATTTGCGCAAAATTCCTTCGGCTACAAGTGGCTCAAATAAGGGCGTGAAAATTGTGCCGAAAGCCCTTTCAGGGGCTATTGCTCGGCACTCGGGGGACGGAAAATTTTACGCAATGCCTCACAATGAAGCACTGGTCGGGGGCTAACTTCTGGCACCAGTTTCGAGCCCGTCCGTGAAAGTGACCCGCGCAAGTTTTAGGCCGGTTCGGCTACTGTGGCCTAATGGGGCCTAATGGGAAGATCTTCTAATGCTCATAACTTTTTAATTTCCCGACGGAACGCTTTGAAATTTTCACCATTTGTAGACGGCCTCCCGTACTACAAACTGATGCCCGTGTGGGCATGATAAAAATGGTAGTTTGCGAGACGGAAGCGCGTAAAGCTTCGGGGCGGCGGACTTCCACACCCCGATAACTCGGTATCGAAACATTGTTGCGGGCGGGTGCGCATGGCAATACCTGCGCCTCTGTGGGCCCTATCCGCGTGCAAAATCTAAAAGCGATCAGAGCCTTAGAAAGCGCGTACAACCGCTATCCCCATTTGCCTTGGGCCCTATGGGAAAACAGGAAATATCATAATTGCGGTCCGGGGCGCGCGCGCACAATGATAATTTTCACACCCAAGTAAGCTCTTTTATAGGTCAACATTTTGGAAAAAAAATTGGCTTGCTGCCCACAGCAGGAGCTGAGAACCATGCATTCGGAGGTTTTCACACCCCACCCACTAATGCCCTCAAAGTTTGAGAAAACGCGACCTTCGCGAAAAGCCCCGGAACCTATTGCAAAGTGATGAGCAGTGCCCAGGAGCACCTCTCAGTCATTTGCGCAAAATTCCTTTGGCTACAAGTGGCTCAAATAAGGGCGTGAAAATTGTGCCGAAAGCCCTTTCAGGGGCTATTGCTCGGCACTCGGGGGACGGAAAATTTTACGCAATGCCTCACAATGAAGCACTGGTCGGGGGCTAACTTCTGGCACCAGTTTCGAGCCCGTCCGTGAAAGTGACCCGCGCAAGTTTTAGGCCGGTTCGGCTACTGTGGCCTAATGGGGCCTAATGGGAAGATCTTCTAATGCTCATAACTTTTTAATTTCCCGACGGAACGCTTTGAAATTTTCACCATTTGTAGACGGCCTCCCGTACTACAAACTGATGCCCGTGTGGGCATGATGAAAATGGTAGTTCGCGAGACGGAAGCGCGTAAAGCTTCGGGGCGGCGGACTTCCACACCTCGATAACTCGGTATCGAAACATTGTTGCGGGCGGGTGCGCATGGCAATACCTGCGCCTCTGTGGGCCCTATCCGCGTGCAAAATCTAAAAGCGACCAGAGCCTTAGAAATCGCGTACAACCGCTATCCCATTTGCCTTGGGCCCTATGGGAAAACAGGAAATATCATAATTGCGGTCCGGGGCGCGCGCGCACAATGATAATTTTCACACCCGAGTAAGCTCTTTTATAGGTCAACATTTTGGAAAAAAAATTAGCTTGCTGCCCACAGCAGGAGCTGAGAACCATGCATTCGGAGGTTTTCACACCCCACCCACTAATGCCCTCAAAGTTTGAGAAAACGCGACCTTAGCGAAAAGCCCCGGAACCTATTGCAAAGTGATGAGCAGTGCCCAGGAGCACCTCTCAGTCATTTGCGCAAAATTCCTTCGGCTACAAGTGGCTCAAATAAGGGCGTGAAATTGTGCCGAAAGCCCTTTCAGGGGCTATTGCTCGGCACTCGGGGGACGGAAAATTTTACGCAATGCCTCACAATGAAGCACTGGTCGGGGGCTAACTTCTGGCACCAGTTTTGAGCCCGTCCGTGAAAGTGACCCGCGCAAGTTTTAGGCCGGTTCGGCTACTGTGGCCTAATGGGGCCTAATGGGAAGATCTTCTAATGCTCATAACTTTTTAATTTCCCGACGGAACGCTTTGAAATTTTCACCATTTGTAGACGGCCTCCCGTACTACAAACTGATGCCCGTGTGGGCATGATGAAAATGGTAGTTCGCGAGACGGAAGCGCGTAAAGCTTCGGGGCGGCGGACTTCCACACCCCGATAACTCGGTATCGAAACATTGTTGCGGGCGGGTGCGCATGGCAATACCTGCGCCTCTGTGGGCCCTATCCGCGTGCAAAATCTAAAAGCGACCAGAGCCTTAGAAATCGCGTACAACCGCTATCCCATTTGCCTTGGGCCCTATGGGAAAACAGGAAATATCATAATTGCGGTCCGGGGCGCGCGCGCACAATGATAATTTTCACACCCGAGTAAGCTCTTTTATAGGTCAACATTTTGGAAAAAAAAATTGGCTTGCTGCCCACAGCAGGAGCTGAGAACCATGCATTCGGAGGTTTTCACACCCCACCCACTAATGCCCTCAAAGTTTGAGAAAACGCGACCTTCGCGAAAAGCCCCGGAACCTATTGCAAAGTGATGAGCAGTGCCCAGGAGCACCTCTCAGTCATTTGCGTAAAATTCCTTCGGCTACAAGTGGCTCAAATAAGGGCGTGAAATTGTGCCGAAAGCCCTTTCAGGGGCTATTGCTCGGCACTCGGGGGACGGAAAATTTTACGCAATGCCTCACAATGAAGCACTGGTCGGGGGCTAACTTCTGGCACCAGTTTCGAGCCCGTCCGTGAAAGTGACCCGCGCAAGTTTTAGGCCGGTTCGGCTACTGTGGCCTAATGGGGCCTAATGGGAAGATCTTCTAATGCTCATAACTTTTTAATTTCCCGACGGAACGCTTTGAAATTTTCACCATTTGTAGACGGCCTCCCGTACTACAAACTGATGCCCGTGTGGGCATGATGAAAATGGTAGTTCGCGAGACGGAAGCGCGTAAAGCTTCGGGGCGGCGGACTTCCACACCCCGATAACTCGGTATCGAAACATTGTTGCGGGCAGGTGCGCATGGCAATACCTGCGCCTCTGTGGGCCCTATCCGCGTGCAAAATCTAAAAGCGATCAGAGCCTTAGAAAGCGCGTACAACCGCTATCCCCATTTGCCTTGGGCCCTATGGGAAAACAGGAAATATCATAATTGCGGTCAGGGGCGCGCGCGCACAATGATAATTTTCACACCCGAGTAAGCTCTTTTATAGGTCAACATTTTGGAAAAAAAATTGGCTTGCTGCCCACAGCAGGAGCTGAGAACCATGCATTGGGAGGTTTTCACACCCCACCCACTAATGCCCTCAAAGTTTGAGAAAACGCGACCTTCGCGAAAAGCCCCGGAACCTATTGCAAAGTGATGAGCAGTGCCCAGGAGCACCTCTCAGTCATTTGCGCAAAATTCCTTCGGCTACAAGTGGCTCAAATAAGGGCGTGAAAATTGTGCCGAAAGCCCTTTCAGGGGCTATTGCTCGGCACTCGGGGGACGGAAAATTTTACGCAATGCCTCACAATGAAGCACTGGTCGGGGGCTAACTTCTGGCACCAGTTTCGAGCCCGTCCGTGAAAGTGACCCGCGCAAGTTTTAGGCCGGTTCGGCTACTGTGGCCTAATGGGGCCTAATGGGAAGATCTTCTAATGCTCATAACTTTTTAATTTCCCGACGGAACGCTTTGAAATTTTCACCATTTGTAGACGGCCTCCCGTACTACAAACTGATGCCCGTGTGGGCATGATGAAAATGGTAGTTCGCGAGACGGAAGCGCGTAAAGCTTCGGGGCGGCGGACTTCCACACCCCGATAACTCGGTATCGAAACATTGTTGCGGGCGGGTGCGCATGGCAATACCTGCGCCTCTGTGGGCCCTATCCGCGTGCAAAATCTAAAAGCGATCAGAGCCTTAGAAAGCGCGTACAACCACTATCCCCATTTGCCTTGGGCCCTATGGGAAAACAGGAAATATCATAATTGCGGTCCGGGGCGCGCGCGCACAATGATAATTTTCACACCCGAGTAAGCTCTTTTATAGGTCAACATTTTGGAAAAAAAATTGGCTTGCTGCCCACAGCAGGAGCTGAGAACCATGCATTCGGAGGTTTTCACACCCCACCCACTAATGCCCTCAAAGTTTGAGAAAACGCGACCTTCGCGAAAAGCCCCGGAACCTATTGCAAAGTGATGAGCAGTGCCCAGGAGCACCTCTCAGTCATTTGCGCAAAATTCCTTCGGCTACAAGTGGCTCAAATAAGGGCGTGAAAATTGTGCCGAAAGCCCTTTCAGGGGCTATTGCTCGGCACTCGGGGGACGGAAAATTTTACGCAATGCCTCACAATGAAGCACTGGTCGGGGGCTAACTTCTGGCACCAGTTTCGAGCCCGTCCGTTAAAGTGACCCGCGCAAGTTTTAGGCCGGTTCGGCTACTGTGGCCTAATGGGGCCTAATGGGAAGATCTTCTAATGCTCATAACTTTTTAATTTCCCGACGGAACGCTTTGAAATTTTCACCATTTGTAGACGGCCTCCCGTACTACAAACTGATGCCCGTGTGGGCATGATGAAAATGGTAGTTAGCGAGACGGAAGCGCGTAAAGCTTCGGGGCGGCGGACTTCCACACCCCGATAACTCGGTATCGAAACATTGTTGCGGGCGGGTGCGCATGGCAATACCTGCGCCTCTGTGGGCCCTATCCGCGTGCAAAATCTAAAAGCGATCAGAGCCTTAGAAAGCGCGTACAACCGCTATCCCCATTTGCCTTGGGCCCTATGGGAAAACAGGAAATATCATAATTGCGGTCCGGGGCGCGCGCGCACAATGATAATTTTCACACCCGAGTAAGCTCTTTTATAGGTCAACATTTTGGAAAAAAAATTGGCTTGCTGCCCACAGCAGGAGCTGAGAACCATGCATTCGGAGGTTTTCACACCCCACCCACTAATGCCCTCAAAGTTTGAGAAAACGCGACCTTCGCGAAAAGCCCCGGAACCTATTGCAAAGTGATGAGCAGTGCCCAGGAGCACCTCTCAGTCATTTGCGCAAAATTCCTTCGGCTACAAGTGGCTCAAATAAGGGCGTGAAAATTGTGCTGAAAGCCCTTTCAGGGGCTATTGCTCGGCACTCGGGGGACGGAAAATTTTACGCAATGCCTCACAATGAAGCACTGGTCGGGGGCTAACTTCTGGCACCAGTTTCGAGCCCGTCTGTTAAAGTGACCCGCGCAAGTTTTAGGCCGGTTCGGCTACTGTGGCCTAATGGGGCCTAATGGGAAGATCTTCTAATGCTCATAACTTTTTAATTTCCCGACGGAACGCTTTGAAATTTTCACCATTTGTAGACGGCCTCCCGTACTACAAACTGATGCCCGTGTGGGCATGATGAAAATGGTAGTTAGCGAGACGGAAGCGCGTAAAGCTTCGGGGCGGCGGACTTCCACACCCCGATAACTCGGTATCGAAACATTGTTGCGGGCCGGTGCGCATGGCAATACCTCCGCCTCTGTGGGCCCTATCCGCGTGCAAAATCTAAAAGCGATCAGAGCCTTAGAAAGCGCGTACAACCGCTATCCCCATTTGCCTTGGGCCCTATGGGAAAACAGGAAATATCATAATTGCGGTCCAGGGCGCGCGCGCACAATGATAATTTTCACACCCGAGTAAGCTCTTTTATAGGTCAACATTTTGGAAAAAAAATTGGCTTGCTGCCCACAGCAGGAGCTGAGAACCATGCATTCGGAGGTTTTCACACCCCACCCACTAATGCCCTCAAAGTTTGAGAAAACGCGACCTTCGCGAAAAGCCCCGGAACCTATTGCAAAGTGATGAGCAGTGCCCAGGAGCACCTCTCAGTCATTTGCGCAAAATTCCTTTGGCTACAAGTGGCTCAAATAAGGGCGTGAAAATTGTGCCGAAAGCCCTTTCAGGGGCTATTGCTCGGCACTCGGGGGACGGAAAATTTTACGCAATGCCTCACAATGAAGCACTGGTCGGGGGCTAACTTCTGGCACCAGTTTCGAGCCCGTCCGTGAAAGTGACCCGCGCAAGTTTTAGGCCGGTTCGGCTACTGTGGCCTAATGGGGCCTAATGGGAAGATCTTCTAATGCTCATAACTTTTTAATTTCCCGACGGAACGCTTTGAAATTTTCACCATTTGTAGACGGCCTCCCGTACTACAAACTGATGCCCGTGTGGGCATGATGAAAATGGTAGTTCGCGAGACGGAAGCGCGTAAAGCTTCGGGGCGGCGGACTTCCACACCCCGATAACTCGGTATCGAAACATTGTTGCGGGCCGGTGCGCATGGCAATACCTCCGCCTCTGTGGGCCCTATCCGCGTGCAAAATCTAAAAGCGATCAGAGCCTTAGAAAGCGCGTACAACCGCTATCCCCATTTGCCTTGGGCCCTATGGGAAAACAGGAAATATCATAATTGCGGTCCGGGGCGCGCGCGCACAATGATAATTTTCACACCCGAGTAAGCTCTTTTATAGGTCAACATTTTGGAAAAAAAATTGGCTTGCTGCCCACAGCAGGAGCTGAGAACCATGCATTCGGAGGTTTTCACACCCCACCCACTAATGCCCTCAAAGTTTGAGAAAACGCGACCTTCGCGAAAAGCCCCGGAACCTATTGCAAAGTGATGAGCAGTGCCCAGGAGCACCTCTCAGTCATTTGCGCAAAATTCCTTCGGCTACAAGTGGCTCAAATAAGGGCGTGAAAATTGTGCCGAAAGCCCTTTCAGGGGCTATTGCTCGGCACTCGGGGGACGGAAAATTTTACGCAATGCCTCACAATGAAGCACTGGTCGGGGGCTAACTTCTGGCACCAGTTTCGAGCCCGTCCGTGAAAGTGACCCGCGCAAGTTTTAGGCCGGTTCGGCTACTGTGGCCTAATGGGGCCTAATGGGAAGATCTTCTAATGCTCATAACTTTTTAATTTCCCGACGGAACGCTTTGAAATTTTCACCATTTGTAGACGGCCTCCCGTACTACAAACTGATGCCCGTGTGGGCATGATGAAAATGGTAGTTCGCGAGACGGAAGCGCGTAAAGCTTCGGGGCGGCGGACTTCCACACCCCGATAACTCGGTATCGAAACATTGTTGCGGGCGGGTGCGCATGGCAATACCTGCGCCTCTGTGGGCCCTATCCGCGTGCAAAATCTAAAAGCGATCAGAGCCTTAGAAAGCGCGTACAACCGCTATCCCCATTTGCCTTGGGCCCTATGGGAAAACAGGAAATATCATAATTGCGGTCCGGGGCGCGCGCGCACAATGATAATTTTCACACCCGAGTAAGCTCTTTTATAGGTCAACATTTTGGAAAAAAAATTGGCTTGCTGCCCACAGCAGGAGCTGAGAACCATGCATTCGGAGGTTTTCACACCCCACCCACTAATGCCCTCAAAGTTTGAGAAAACGCGACCTTCGCGAAAAGCCCCGGAACCTATTGCAAAGTGATGAGCAGTGCCCAGGAGCACCTCTCAGTCATTTGCGCAAAATTCCTTCGGCTACAAGTGGCTCAAATAAGGGCGTGAAAATTGTGCCGAAAGCCCTTTCAGGGGCTATTGCTCGGCACTCGGGGGACGGAAAATTTTACGCAATGCCTCACAATGAAGCACTGGTCGGGGGCTAACTTCTGGCACCAGTTTCGAGCCCGTCCGTTAAAGTGACCCGCGCAAGTTTTAGGCCGGTTCGGCTACTGTGGCCTAATGGGGCCTAATGGGAAGATCTTCTAATGCTCATAACTTTTTAATTTCCCGACGGAACGCTTTGAAATTTTCACCATTTGTAGACGGCCTCCCGTACTACAAACTGATGCCCGTGTGGGCATGATGAAAATGGTAGTTAGCGAGACGGAAGCGCGTAAAGCTTCGGGGCGGCGGACTTCCACACCCCGATAACTCGGTATCGAAAAATGGTTGCGGGCGGGTGCGCATGGCAATACCTGCGCCTCTGTGGGCCCTATCCGCGTGCAAAATCTAAAAGCGATCAGAGCCTTAGAAAGCGCGTACAACCGCTATCCCCATTTGCCTTGGGCCCTATGGGAAAACAGGAAATATCATAATTGCGGTCCGGGGCGCGCGCGCACAATGATAATTTTCACACCCGAGTAAGCTCTTTTATAGGTCAACATTTTGGAAAAAAAATTGGCTTGCTGCCCACAGCAGGAGCTGAGAACCATGCATTCGGAGGTTTTCACACCCCACCCACTAATGCCCTCAAAGTTTGAGAAAACGCGACCTTCGCGAAAAGCCCCGGAACCTATTGCAAAGTGATGAGCAGTGCCCAGGAGCACCTCTCAGTCATTTGCGCAAAATTCCTTCGGCTACAAGTGGCTCAAATAAGGGCGTGAAAATTGTGCTGAAAGCCCTTTCAGGGGCTATTGCTCGGCACTCGGGGGACGGAAAATTTTACGCAATGCCTCACAATGAAGCACTGGTCGGGGGCTAACTTCTGGCACCAGTTTCGAGCCCGTCTGTTAAAGTGACCCGCGCAAGTTTTAGGCCGGTTCGGCTACTGTGGCCTAATGGGGCCTAATGGGAAGATCTTCTAATGCTCATAACTTTTTAATTTCCCGACGGAACGCTTTGAAATTTTCACCATTTGTAGACGGCCTCCCGTACTACAAACTGATGCCCGTGTGGGCATGATGAAAATGGTAGTTAGCGAGACGGAAGCGCGTAAAGCTTCGGGGCGGCGGACTTCCACACCCCGATAACTCGGTATCGAAACATTGTTGCGGGCCGGTGCGCATGGCAATACCTCCGCCTCTGTGGGCCCTATCCGCGTGCAAAATCTAAAAGCGATCAGAGCCTTAGAAAGCGCGTACAACCGCTATCCCCATTTGCCTTGGGCCCTATGGGAAAACAGGAAATATCATAATTGCGGTCCAGGGCGCGCGCGCACAATGATAATTTTCACACCCGAGTAAGCTCTTTTATAGGTCAACATTTTGGAAAAAAAATTGGCTTGCTGCCCACAGCAGGAGCTGAGAACCATGCATTCGGAGGTTTTCACACCCCACCCACTAATGCCCTCAAAGTTTGAGAAAACGCGACCTTCGCGAAAAGCCCCGGAACCTATTGCAAAGTGATGAGCAGTGCCCAGGAGCACCTCTCAGTCATTTGCGCAAAATTCCTTTGGCTACAAGTGGCTCAAATAAGGGCGTGAAAATTGTGCCGAAAGCCCTTTCAGGGGCTATTGCTCGGCACTCGGGGGACGGAAAATTTTACGCAATGCCTCACAATGAAGCACTGGTCGGGGGCTAACTTCTGGCACCAGTTTCGAGCCCGTCCGTGAAAGTGACCCGCGCAAGTTTTAGGCCGGTTCGGCTACTGTGGCCTAATGGGGCCTAATGGGAAGATCTTCTAATGCTCATAACTTTTTAATTTCCCGACGGAACGCTTTGAAATTTTCACCATTTGTAGACGGCCTCCCGTACTACAAACTGATGCCCGTGTGGGCATGATGAAAATGGTAGTTCGCGAGACGGAAGCGCGTAAAGCTTCGGGGCGGCGGACTTCCACACCCCGATAACTCGGTATCGAAACATTGTTGCGGGCCGGTGCGCATGGCAATACCTCCGCCTCTGTGGGCCCTATCCGCGTGCAAAATCTAAAAGCGATCAGAGCCTTAGAAAGCGCGTACAACCGCTATCCCCATTTGCCTTGGGCCCTATGGGAAAACAGGAAATATCATAATTGCGGTCCGGGGCGCGCGCGCACAATGATAATTTTCACACCCGAGTAAGCTCTTTTATAGGTCAACATTTTGGAAAAAAAATTGGCTTGCTGCCCACAGCAGGAGCTGAGAACCATGCATTCGGAGGTTTTCACACCCCACCCACTAATGCCCTCAAAGTTTGAGAAAACGCGACCTTCGCGAAAAGCCCCGGAACCTATTGCAAAGTGATGAGCAGTGCCCAGGAGCACCTCTCAGTCATTTGCGCAAAATTCCTTCGGCTACAAGTGGCTCAAATAAGGGCGTGAAAATTGTGCCGAAAGCCCTTTCAGGGGCTATTGCTCGGCACTCGGGGGACGGAAAATTTTACGCAATGCCTCACAATGAAGCACTGGTCGGGGGCTAACTTCTGGCACCAGTTTCGAGCCCGTCCGTGAAAGTGACCCGCGCAAGTTTTAGGCCGGTTCGGCTACTGTGGCCTAATGGGGCCTAATGGGAAGATCTTCTAATGCTCATAACTTTTTAATTTCCCGACGGAACGCTTTGAAATTTTCACCATTTGTAGACGGCCTCCCGTACTACAAACTGATGCCCGTGTGGGCATGATGAAAATGGTAGTTCGCGAGACGGAAGCGCGTAAAGCTTCGGGGCGGCGGACTTCCACACCCCGATAACTCGGTATCGAAACATTGTTGCGGGCGGGTGCGCATGGCAATACCTGCGCCTCTGTGGGCCCTATCCGCGTGCAAAATCTAAAAGCGATCAGAGCCTTAGAAAGCGCGTACAACCGCTATCCCCATTTGCCTTGGGCCCTATGGGAAAACAGGAAATATCATAATTGCGGTCCGGGGCGCGCGCGCACAATGATAATTTTCACACCCGAGTAAGCTCTTTTATAGGTCAACATTTTGGAAAAAAAATTGGCTTGCTGCCCACAGCAGGAGCTGAGAACCATGCATTCGGAGGTTTTCACACCCCACCCACTAATGCCCTCAAAGTTTGAGAAAACGCGACCTTCGCGAAAAGCCCCGGAACCTATTGCAAAGTGATGAGCAGTGCCCAGGAGCACCTCTCAGTCATTTGCGCAAAATTCCTTCGGCTACAAGTGGCTCAAATAAGGGCGTGAAAATTGTGCCGAAAGCCCTTTCAGGGGCTATTGCTCGGCACTCGGGGGACGGAAAATTTTACGCAATGCCTCACAATGAAGCACTGGTCGGGGGCTAACTTCTGGCACCAGTTTCGAGCCCGTCCGTGAAAGTGACCCGCGCAAGTTTTAGGCCGGTTCGGCTACTGTGGCCTAATGGGGCCTAATGGGAAGATCTTCTAATGCTCATAACTTTTTAATTTCCCGACGGAACGCTTTGAAATTTTCACCATTTGTAGACGGCCTCCCGTACTACAAACTGATGCCCGTGTGGGCATGATGAAAATGGTAGTTTGCGAGACGGAAGCGCGTAAAGCTTCGGGGCGGCGGACTTCCACACCCCGATAACTCGGTATCGAAACATTGTTGCGGGCGGGTGCGCATGGCAATACCTGCGCCTCTGTGGGCCCTATCCGCGTGCAAAATCTAAAAGCGATCAGAGCCTTAGAAAGCGCGTACAACCGCTATCCCCATTTGCCTTGGGCCCTATGGGAAAACAGGAAATATCATAATTGCGGTCCGGGGCGCGCGCGCACAATGATAATTTTCACACCCGAGTAAGCTCTTTTATAGGTCAACATTTTGGAAAAAAAATTGGCTTGCTGCCCACAGCAGGAGCTGAGAACCATGCATTCGGAGGTTTTCACACCCCACCCACTAATGCCCTCAAAGTTTGAGAAAACGCGACCTTCGCGAAAAGCCCCGGAACCTATTGCAAAGTGATGAGCAGTGCCCAGGAGCACCTCTCAGTCATTTGCGCAAAATTCCTTCGGCTACAAGTGGCTCAAATAAGGGCGTGAAAATTGTGCCGAAAGCCCTTTCAGGGGCTATTGCTCGGCACTCGGGGGACGGAAAATTTTACGCAATGCCTCACAATGAAGCACTGGTCGGGGGCTAACTTCTGGCACCAGTTTCGAGCCCGTCCGTGAAAGTGACCCGCGCAAGTTTTAGGCCGGTTCGGCTACTGTGGCCTAATGGGGCCTAATGGGAAGATCTTCTAATGCTCATAACTTTTTAATTTCCCGACGGAACGCTTTGAAATTTTCACCATTTGTAGACGGCCTCCCGTACTACAAACTGATGCCCGTGTGGGCATGATGAAAATGGTAGTTCGCGAGACGGAAGCGCGTAAAGCTTCGGGGCGGCGGACTTCCACACCCCGATAACTCGGTATCGAAACATTGTTGCGGGCGGGTGCGCATAGCAATACCTGCTCCTCTGTGGGCCCTATCCGCGTGCAAAATCTAAAAGCAATCAGAGCCTTAGAAAGCGCGTACAACCGCTATCCCCATTTGCCTTGGGCCCTATGGGAAAACAGGAAATATCATAATTGCGGTCCGGGGCGCGCGCGCACAATGATAATTTTCACACCCGAGTAAGCTCTTTTATAGGTCAACATTTTGGAAAAAAAATTGGCTTGCTGCCCACAGCAGGAGCTGAGAACCATGCATTCGGAGGTTTTCACACCCCACCCACTAATGCCCTCAAAGTTTGAGAAAACGCGACCTTCGCGAAAAGCCCCGGAACCTATTGCAAAGTGATGAGCAGTGCCCAGGAGCACCTCTCAGTCATTTGCGCAAAATTCCTTCGGCTACAAGTGGCTCAAATAAGGGCGTGAAAATTGTGCCGAAAGCCCTTTCAGGGGCTATTGCTCGGCACTCGGGGGACGGAAAATTTTACGCAATGCCTCACAATGAAGCACTGGTCGGGGGCTAACTTCTGGCACCAGTTTCGAGCCCGTCCGTGAAAGTGACCCGCGCAAGTTTTAGGCCGGTTCGGCTACTGTGGCCTAATGGGGCCTAATGGGAAGATCTTCTAATGCTCATAACTTTTTAATTTCCCGACGGAACGCTTTGAAATTTTCACCATTTGTAGACGGCCTCCCGTACTACAAACTGATGCCCGTGTGGGCATGATGAAAATGGTAGTTCGCGAGACGGAAGCGCGTAAAGCTTCGGGGCGGCGGACTTCCACACCCCGATAACTCGGTATCGAAACATTGTTGCGGGCGGGTGCGCATGGCAATACCTGCGCCTCTGTGGGCCCTATCCGCGTGCAAAATCTAAAAGCGATCAGAGCCTTAGAAAGCGCGTACAACCGCTATCCCCATTTGCCTTGGGCCCTATGGGAAAACAGGAAATATCATAATTGCGGTCCGGGGCGCGCGCGCACAATGATAATTTTCACACCCGAGTAAGCTCTTTTATAGGTCAACATTTTGGAAAAAAAATTGGCTTGCTGCCCACAGCAGGAGCTGAGAACCATGCATTCGGAGGTTTTCACACCCCACCCACTAATGCCCTCAAAGTTTGAGAAAACGCGACCTTCGCGAAAAGCCCCGGAACCTATTGCAAAGTGATGAGCAGTGCCAAGGAGCACCTCTCAGTCATTTGCGCAAAATTCCTTCGGCTACAAGTGGCTCAAATAAGGGCGTGAAAATTGTGCCGAAAGCCCTTTCAGGGGCTATTGCTCGGCACTCGGGGGACGGAAAATTTTACGCAATGCCTCACAATGAAGCACTGGTCGGGGGCTAACTTCTGGCACCAGTTTCGAGCCCGTCCGTGAAAGTGACCCGCGCAAGTTTTAGGCCGGTTCGGCTACTGTGGCCTAATGGGGCCTAATGGGAAGATCTTCTAATGCTCATAACTTTTTAATTTCCCGACGGAACGCTTTGAAATTTTCACCATTTGTAGACGGCCTCCCGTACTACAAACTGATGCCCGTGTGGGCATGATAAAAATGGTAGTTCCCGAGACGGAAGCGCGTAAAGCTTCGGGGCGGCGGACTTCCACACCCCGATAACTCGGTATCGAAACATTGTTGCGGGCGGGTGCGCATGGCAATACCTGCGCCTCTGTGGGCCCTATCCGCGTGCAAAATCTAAAAGCGATCAGAGCCTTAGAAAGCGCGTACAACCGCTATCCCCATTTGCCTTGGGCCCTATGGGAAAACAGGAAATATCATAATTGCGGTCCGGGGCGCGCGCGCACAATGATAATTTTCACACCCGAGTAAGCTCTTTTATAGGTCAACATTTTGGAAAAAAAATTGGCTTGCTGCCCACGGCAGGAGCTGAGAACCATGCATTCGGAGGTTTTCACACCCCACCCACTAATGCCCTCAAAGTTTGAGAAAACGCGACCTTCGCGAAAAGCCCCGGAACCTATTGCAAAGTGATGAGCAGTGCCCAGGAGCACCTCTCAGTCATTTGCGCAAAATTCCTTCGGCTACAAGTGGCTCAAATAAGGGCGTGAAAATTGTGCCGAAAGCCCTTGCAGGGGCTATTGCTCGGCACTCGGGGGACGGAAAATTTTACGCAATGCCTCACAATGAAGCACTGGTCGGGGGCTAACTTCTGGCACCAGTTTCGAGCCCGTCCGTGAAAGTGACCCGCGCAAGTTTTAGGCCGGTTCGGCTACTGTGGCCTAATGGGGCCTAATGGGAAGATCTTCTAATGCTCATAACTTTTTAATTTCCCGACGGAACGCTTTGAAATTTTCACCATTTGTAGACGGCCTCCCGTACTACAAACTGATGCCCGTGTGGGCATGATGAAAATGGTAGTTTGCGAGACGGAAGCGCGTAAAGCTTCGGGGCGGCGGACTTCCACACCCCGATAACTCGGTATCGAAACATTGTTGCGGGCGGGTGCGCATGGCAATACCTGCGCCTCTGTGGGCCCTATCCGCGTGCAAAATCTAAAAGAGATCAGAGCCTTAGAAAGCGCGTACAACCGCTATCCCCATTTGCCTTGGGCCCTATGGGAAAACAGGAAATATCATAATTGCGGTCCGGGGCGCGCGCGCACAATGATAATTTTCACACCCGAGTAAGCTCTTTTATAGGTCAACATTTTGGAAAAAAAATTGGCTTGCTGCCCACAGCAGGAGCTGAGAACCATGCATTCGGAGGTTTTCACACCCCACCCACTAATGCCCTCAAAGTTTGAGAAAACGCGACCTTCGCGAAAAGCCCCGGAACCTATTGCAAAGTGATGAGCAGTGCCCAGGAGCACCTCTCAGTCATTTGCGCAAAATTCCTTCGGCTACAAGTGGCTCAAATAAGGGCGTGAAAATTGTGCCGAAAGCCCTTTCAGGGGCTATTGCTCGGCACTCGGGGGACGGAAAATTTTACGCAATGCCTCACAATGAAGCACTGGTCGGGGGCTAACTTCTGGCACCAGTTTCGAGCCCGTCCGTGAAAGTGACCCGCGCAAGTTTTAGGCCGGTTCGGCTACTGTGGCCTAATGGGGCCTAATGGGAAGATCTTCTAATGCTCATAACTTTTTAATTTCCCGACGGAACGCTTTGAAATTTTCACCATTTGTAGACGGCCTCCCGTACTACAAACTGATGCCCGTGTGGGCATGATGAAAATGGTAGTTCGCGAGACGGAAGCGCGTAAATCTTCGGGGCGGCGGACTTCCACACCCCGATAACTCGGTATCGAAACATTGTTGCTGGCGGGTGCGCATGGCAATACCTGCGCCTCTGTGGGCCCTATCCGCGTGCAAAATCTAAAAGCGATCAGAGCCTTAGAAAGCGCGTACAACCGCTATCCCCATTTGCCTTGGGCCCTATGGGAAAACAGGAAATATCATAATTGCGGTCCGGGGCGCGAGCGCACAATGATAATTTTCACACCCGAGTAAGCTCTTTTATAGGTCAACATTTTGGAAAAAAAATTGGCTTGCTGCCCACAGCAGGAGCTGAGAACCATGCATTCGGAGGTTTTCACACCCCACCCACTAATGCCCTCAAAGTTTGAGAAAACGCGACCTTCGCGAAAAGCCCCGGAACCTATTGCAAAGTGATGAGCAGTGCCCAGGAGCACCTCTCAGTCATTTGCGCAAAATTCCTTCGGCTACAAGTGGCTCAAATAAGGGCGTGAAAATTGTGCCGAAAGCCCTTTCAGGGGCTATTGCTCGGCACTCGGGGGACGGAAAATTTTACGCAATGCCTCACAATGAAGCACTGGTCGGGGGCTAACTTCTGGCACCAGTTTCGAGCCCGTCCGTGAAAGTGACCCGCGCAAGTTTTAGGCCGGTTCGGCTACTGTGGCCTAATGGGGCCTAATGGGAAGATCTTCTAATGCTCATAACTTTTTAATTTCCCGACGGAACGCTTTGAAATTTTCACCATTTGTAGACGGCCTCCCGTACTACAAACTGATGCCCGTGTGGGCATGATGAAAATGGTAGTTCGCGAGACGGAAGCGCGTAAAGCTTCGGGGCGGCGGACTTCCACACCCCGATAACTCGGTATCGAAACATTGTTGCGGGCGGGTGCGCATGGCAATACCTGCGCCTCTGTGGGCCCTATCTGCGTGCAAAATCTAAAAGCGATCAGAGCCTTAGAAAGCGCGTACAACCGCTATCCCCATTTGCCTTGGGCCCTATGGGAAAACAGGAAATATCATAATTGCGGTCCGGGGCGCGCGTGCACAATGATAATTTTCACACCCGAGTAAGCTCTTTTATAGGTCAACATTTTGGAAAAAAAATTGGCTTGCTGCCCACAGCAGGAGCTGAGAACCATGCATTCGGAGGTTTTCACACCCAACCCACTAATGCCCTCAAAGTTTGAGAAAACGCGACCTTCGCGAAAAGCCCCGGAACCTATTGCAAAGTGATGAGCAGTGCCCAGGAGCACCTCTCAGTCATTTGCGCAAAATTCCTTCGGCTACAAGTGGCTCAAATAAGGGCGTGAAAATTGTGCCGAAAGCCCTTTCAGGGGCTATTGCTCGGCACTCGGGGGACGGAAAATTTTACGCAATGCCTCACAATGAAGCACTGGTCGGGGGCTAACTTCTGGCACCAGTTTCGAGCCCGTCCGTGAAAGTGACCCGCGCAAGTTTTAGGCCGGTTCGGCTACTGTGGCCTAATGGGGCCTAATGGGAAGATCTTCTAATGCTCATAACTTTTTAATTTCTCGACGGAACGCTTTGAAATTTTCACCATTTGTAGACGGCCTCCCGTACTACAAACTGATGCCCGTGTGGGCATGATGAAAATGGTAGTTCGCGAGACGGAAGCGCGTAAAGCTTCGGGGCGGCGGACTTCCACACCCCGATAACTCGGTATCGAAACATTGTTGCGGGCGGGTGCGCATGGCAATACCTGCGCCTCTGTGGGCCCTATCCGCGTGCAAAATCTAAAAGCGATCAGAGCCTTAGAAAGCGCGTACAACCGCTATCCCCATTTGCCTTGGGCCCTATGGGAAAACAGGAAATATCATAATTGCGGTCCGGGGCGCGCGCGCACAATGATAATTTTCACACCCGAGTAAGCTCTTTTATAGGTCAACATTTTGGAAAAAAAATTGGCTTGCTGCCCACAGCAGGAGCTGAGAACCATGCATTCGGAGGTTTTCACACCCCACCCACTAATGCCCTCAAAGTTTGAGAAAACGCGACCTTCGCGAAAAGCCCCGGAACCTATTGCAAAGTGATGAGCAGTGCCCAGGAGCACCTCTCAGTCATTTGCGCAAAATTCCTTCGGCTACAAGTGGCTCAAATAAGGGCGTGAAAATTGTGCCGAAAGCCCTTTCAGGGGCTATTGCTGGGCACTCGGGGGACGGAAAATTTTACGCAATGCCTCACAATGAAGCACTGGTCGGGGGCTAACTTCTGGCACCAGTTTCGAGCCCGTCCGTGAAAGTGACCCGCGCAAGTTTTAGGCCGGTTCGGCTACTGTGGCCTAATGGGGCCTAATGGGAAGATCTTCTAATGCTCATAACTTTTTAATTTCCCGACGGAACGCTTTGAAATTTTCACCATTTGTAGACGGCCTCCCGTACTACAAACTGATGCCCGTGTGGGCATGATGAAAATGGTAGTTCGCGAGACGGAAGCGGGTAAAGCTTCGGGGCGGCGGACTTCCACACCCCGATAACTCGGTATCGAAACATTGTTGCGGGCGGGTGCGCATGGCAATACCTGCGCCTCTGTGGGCCCTATCCGCGTGCAAAATCTAAAAGCGATCAGAGCCTTAGAAAGCGCGTACAACCGCTATCCCCATTGGCCTTGGGCCCTATGGGAAAACAGGAAATATCATAATTGCGGTCCGGGGCGCGCGCGCACAATGATAATTTTCACACCCGAGTAAGCTCTTTTATAGGTCAACATTTTGGAAAAAAATTGGCTTGCTGCCCACAGCAGGAGCTGAGAACCATGCATTCGGAGGTTTTCACACCCCACCCACTAATGCCCTCAAAGTTTGAGAAAACGCGACCTTCGCGAAAAGCCCCGGAACCTATTGCAAAGTGATGAGCAGTGCCCAGGAGCACCTCTCAGTCATTTGCGCAAAATTCCTTCGGCTACAAGTGGCTCAAATAAGGGCGTGAAAATTGTGACGAAAGCCCTTTCAGGGGCTATTGCTCGGCACTCGGGGGACGGAAAATTTTACGCAATGCCTCACAATGAAGCACTGGTCGGGGGCTAACTTCTGGCACCAGTTTCGAGCCCGTCCGTGAAAGTGACCCGCGCAAGTTCTAGGCCGGTTCGGCTACTGTGGCCTAATGGGGCCTAATGGGAAGATCTTCTAATGCTCATAACTTTTTAATTTCCCGACGGAACGCTTTGAAATTTTCACCATTTGTAGACGGCCTCCCGTACTACAAACTGATGCCCGTGTGGGCATGATGAAAATGGTAGTTCGCGAGACGGAAGCGCGTAAAGCTTCGGGGCGGCGGACTTCCACACCCCGATAACTCGGTATCGAAACATTGTTGCGGGCGGGTGCGCATGGCAATACCTGCGCCTCTGTGGGCCCTATCCGCGTGCAAAATCTAAAAGCGATCAGAGCCTTAGAAAGCGCGTACAACCGCTATCCCCATTTGCCTTGGGCCCTATGGGAAAACAGGAAATATCATAATTGCGGTCCGGGGCGCGCGCGCACAATGATAATTTTCACACCCGAGTAAGCTCTTTTATAGGTCAACATTTTGGAAAAAAATTGGCTTGCTGCCCACAGCAGGAGCTGAGAACCATGCATTCGGAGGTTTTCACACCCCACCCACTAATGCCCTCAAAGTTTGAGAAAACGCGACCTTCGCGAAAAGCCCCGGAACCTATTGCAAAGTGATGAGCAGTGCCCAGGAGCACCTCTCAGTCATTTGCGCAAAATTCCTTCGGCTACAAGTGGCTCAAATAAGGGCGTGAAAATTGTGCCGAAAGCCCTTTCAGGGGCTATTGCTCGGCACTCGGGGGACGGAAAATTTTACGCAATGCCTCACAATGAAGCACTGGTCGGGGGCTAACTTCTGGCACCAGTTTCGAGCCCGTCCGTGAAAGTGACCCGCGCAAGTTTTAGGCCGGTTCGGCTACTGTGGCCTAATGGGGCCTAATGGGAAGATCTTCTAATGCTCATAACTTTTTAATTTCCCGACGGAACGCTTTGAAATTTTCACCATTTGTAGACGGCCTCCCGTACTACAAACTGATGCCCGTGTGGGCATGATGAAAATGGTAGTTCGCGAGACGGAAGCGCGTAAAGCTTCGGGGCGGCGGACTTCCACACCCCGATAACTCGGTATCGAAACATTGTTGCGGGCGGGTGCGCATGGCAATACCTGCGCCTCTGTGGGCCCTATCCGCGTGCAAAATCTAAAAGTGATCAGAGCCTTAGAAAGCGCGTACAACCGCTATCCCCATTTGCCTTGGGCCCTATGGGAAAACAGGAAATATCATAATTGCGGTCCGGGGCGCGCGCGCACAATGATAATTTTCACACCCGAGTAAGCTCTTTTATAGGTCAACATTTTGGAAAAAAAATTGGCTTGCTGCCCACAGCAGGAGCTGAGAACCATGCATTCGGAGGTTTTCACACCCCACCCACTAATGCCCTCAAAGTTTGAGAAAACGCGACCTTCGCGAAAAGCCCCGGAACCTATTGCAAAGTGATGAGCAGTGCCCAGGAGCACCTCTCAGTCATTTGCGCAAAATTCCTTCGGCTACAAGTGGCTCAAATAAGGGCGTGAAAATTGTGCCGAAAGCCCTTTCAGGGGCTATTGCTCGGCACTCGGGGGACGGAAAATTTTACGCAATGCCTCACAATGAAGCACTGGTCGGGGGCTAACTTCTGGCACCAGTTTCGAGCCCGTCCGTGAAAGTGACCCGCGCAAGTTTTAGGCCGGTTCGGCTACTGTGGCCTAATGGGAAGATCTTCTAATGCTCATAACTTTTTAATTTCCCGACGGAACGCTTTGAAATTTTCACCATTTGTAGACGGCCTCCCGTACTACAAACTGATGCCCGTGTGGGCATGATGAAAATGGTAGTTCGCGAGACGGAAGCGCGTAAAGCTTCGGGGCGGCGGACTTCCACACCCCGATAACTCGGTATCGAAACATTGTTGTGGGCGGGTGCGCATGGCAATACCTGCGCCTCTGTGGGCCCTATCCGCGTGCAAAATCTAAAAGCGATCAGAGCCTTAGAAAGCGCGTACAACCGCTATCCCCATTTGCCTTGGGCCCTATGGGAAAACAGGAAATATCATAATTGCGGTCCGGGGCGCGCGCGCACAATGATAATTTTCACACCCGAGTAAGCTCTTTTATAGGTCAACATTTTGGAAAAAAAATTGGCTTGCTGCCCACAGCAGGAGCTGAGAACCATGCATTCGGAGGTTTTCACACCCCACCCACTAATGCCCTCAAAGTTTGAGAAAACGCGACCTTCGCGAAAAGCCCCGGAACCTATTGCAAAGTGATGAGCAGTGCCCAGGAGCACCTCTCAGTCATTTGCGCAAAATTCCTTCGGCTACAAGTGGCTCAAATAAGGGCGTGAAAATTGTGCCGAAAGCCCTTTCAGGGGCTATTGCTCGGCACTCGGGGGACGGAAAATTTTACGCAATGCCTCACAATGAAGCACTGGTCGGGGGCTAACTTCTGGCACCAGTTTCGAGCCCGTCCGTGAAAGTGACCCGCGCAAGTTTTAGGCCGGTTCGGCTACTGTGGCCTAATGGGGCCTAATGGGAAGATCTTCTAATGCTCATAACTTTTTAATTTCCCGACGGAACGCTTTAAAATTTTCACCATTTGTAGACGGCCTCCCGTACTACAAACTGATGCCCGTGTGGGCATGATGAAAATGGTAGTTCGCGAGACGGAAGCCCGTAAAGCTTCGGGGCGGCGGACTTCCACACCCCGATAACTCGGTATCGAAACATTGTTGCGGGCGGGTGCGCATGGCAATACCTGCGCCTCTGTGGGCCCTATCCGCGTGCAAAATCTAAAAGCGATCAGAGCCTTAGAAAGCGCGTACAACCGCTATCCCCATTTGCCTTGGGCCCTATGGGAAAACAGGAAATATCATAATTGCGGTCCGGGGCGCGCGCGCACAATGATAATTTTCACACCCGAGTAAGCTCTTTTATAGGTTAACATTTTGGAAAAAAAATTGGCTTGCTGCCCACAGCAGGAGCTGAGAACCATGCATTCGGAGGTTTTCACACCCCACCCACTAATGCCCTCAAAGTTTGAGAAAACGCGACCTTCGCGAAAAGCCCCGGAACCTATTGCAAAGTGATGAGCAGTGCCCAGGAGCACCTCTCAGTCATTTGCGCAAAATTCCTTCGGCTACAAGTGGCTCAAATAAGGGCGTGAAAATTGTGCCGAAAGCCCTTTCAGGGGCTATTGCTCGGCACTCGGGGGACGGAAAATTTTACGCAATGCCTCACAATGAAGCACTGGTCGGGGGCTAACTTCTGGCACCAGTTTCGAGCCCGTCCGTGAAAGTGACCCGCGCAAGTTTTAGGCTGGTTCGGCTACTGTGGCCTAATGGGGCCTAATGGGAAGATCTTCTAATGCTCATAACTTTTTAATTTCCCGACGGAACGCTTTGAAATTTTCACCATTTGTAGACGGCCTCCCGTACTACAAACTGATGCCCGTGTGGGCATGATGAAAATGGTAGTTCGCGAGACGGAAGCGCGTAAAGCTTCGGGGCGGCGGACTTCCACACCCCGATAACTCGGTATCGAAACATTGTTGCGGGCGGGTGCGCATGGCAATACCTGCGCCTCTGTGGGCCCTATCCGCGTGCAAAATCTAAAAGCGATCAGAGCCTTAGAAAGCGCGTACAACCGCTATCCCCATTTGCCTTGGGCCCTATGGGAAAACAGGAAATATCATAATTGCGGTCCGGGGCGCGCGCGCACAATGATAATTTTCACACCCGAGTAAGCTCTTTTATAGGTCAACATTTTGGAAAAAAAATTGGCTTGCTGCCCACAGCAGGAGCTGAGAACCATGCATTCGGAGGTTTTCACACCCCACCCACTAATGCCCTCAAAGTTTGAGAAAACGCGACCTTCGCGAAAAGCCCCGGAACCTATTGCAAAGTGATGAGCAGTGCCCAGGAGCACCTCTCAGTCATTTGCGCAAAATTCCTTCGGCTACAAGTGGCTCAAATAAGGGCGTGAAAATTGTGCCAAAAGCCCTTTCAGGGGCTATTGCTCGGCACTCTGGGGACGGAAAATTTTACGCAATGCCTCACAATGAAGCACTGGTCGGGGGCTAACTTCTGGCACCAGTTTCGAGCCCGTCCGTGAAAGTGACCCGCGCAAGTTTTAGGCCGGTTCGGCTACTGTGGCCTAATGGGGCCTAATGGGAAGATCTTCTAATGCTCATAACTTTTTAATTTCCCGACGGAACGCTTTGAAATTTTCACCATTTGTAGACGGCCTCCCGTACTACAAACTGATGCCCGTGTGGGCATGATGAAAATGGTAGTTAGCGAGACGGAAGCGCGTAAAGCTTCGGGGCGGCGGACTTCCACACCCCGATAACTCGGTATCGAAACATTGTTGCGGGCGGGTGCGCATGGCAATACCTGCGCCTCTGTGGGCCCTATCCGCGTGCAAAATCTAAAAGCGATCAGAGCCTAGAATACGCGTACAACCGCTATCCCCATTTGCCTTGGGCCCTATGGGAAAACAGGAAATATCATAATTGCGGTCCGGGGCGCGCGCGCACAATGATAATTTTCACACTCGAGTAAGCTCTTTTATAGGTCAACATTTTGGAAAAAAAATTGGCTTGCTGCCCACAGCAGGAGCTGAGAACCATGCATTCGGAGGTTTTCACACCCCACCCACTAATGCCCTCAAAGTTTGAGAAAACGCGACCTTCGCGAAAAGCCCCGGAACCTATTGCAAAGTGATGAGCAGTGCCCAGGAGCACCTCTCAGTCATTTGCGCGAAATTCCTTCGGCTACAAGTGGCTCAAATAAGGGCGTGAAAATTGTGCCGAAAGCCCTTTCAGGGGCTATTGCTCGGCACTCGGGGGATGGAAAATTTTACGCAATGCCTCACAATGAAGCACTGGTCGGGGGCTAACTTCTGGCACCAGTTTCGAGCCCGTCCGTGAAAGTGACCCGCGCAAGTTTTAGGCCGGTTCGGCTACTGTGGCCTAATGGGGCCTAATGGGAAGATCTTCTAATGCTCATAACTTTTTAATTTCCCGACGGAACGCTTTGAAATTTTCACCATTTGTAGACGGCCTCCCGTACTACAAACTGATGCCCGTGTGGGCATGATGAAAATGGTAGTTCGCGAGACGGAAGCGCGTAAAGCTTCGGGGCGGCAGACTTCCACACCCCGATAACTCGGTATCGAAACATTGTTGCGGGCGGGTGCGCATGGCAATACCTGCGCCTCTGTGGGCCCTATCCGCGTGCAAAATCTAAAAGCGATCAGAGCCTTAGAAAGCGCGTACAACCGCTATCCCCATTTGCCTTGGGCCCTATGGGAAAACAGGAAATATCATAATTGCGGTCCGGGGCGCGCGCGCACAATGCTAATTTTCACACCCGAGTAAGCTCTTTTATAGGTCAACATTTTGGAAAAAAAATTGGCTTGCTGCCCACAGCAGGAGCTGAGAACCATGCATTCGGAGGTTTTCACACCCCACCCACTAATGCCCTCAAAGTTTGAGAAAACGCGACCTTCGCGAAAAGCCCCGGAACCTATTGCAAAGTGATGAGCAGTGCCCAGGAGCACCTCTCAGTCATTTGCGCAAAATTCCTTCGGCTACAAGTGGCTCAAATAAGGGCGTGAAAATTGTGCCGAAAGCCCTTTCAGGGGCTATTGCTCGGCACTCGGGGGACGGAAAATTTTACGCAATGCCTCACAATGAAGCACTGGTCGGGGGCTAACTTCTGGCACCAGTTTCGAGCCCGTCCGTGAAAGTGACCCGCGCAAGTTTTAGGCCGGTTCGGCTACTGTGGCCTAATGGGGCCTAATGGGAAGATCTTCTAATGCTCATAACTTTTTAATTTCCCGACGGAACGCTTTGAAATTTACACCATTTGTAGACGGCCTCCCGTACTACAAACTGATGCCCGTGTGGGCATGATGAAAATGGTAGTTCGCGAGACGGAAGCGCGTAAAGCTTCGGGGCGGCGGACTTCCACACCCCGATAACTCGGTATCGAAACATTGTTGCGGGCGGGTGCACATGGCAATACCTGCGCCTCTGTGGGCCCTATCCGCGTGCAAAATCTAAAAGCGATCAGAGCCTTAGAAAGCGCGTACAACCGCTATCCCCATTTGCCTTGGGCCCTATGGGAAAACAGGAAATATCATAATTGCGGTCCGGGGCGCGCGCGCACAATGATAATTTTCACACCCGAGTAAGCTCTTTTATAGGTCAACATTTTGGAAAAAAAATTGGCTTGCTGCCCACAGCAGGAGCTGAGAACCAATCATTCGGAGGTTTTCACACCCCACCCACTAATGCCCTCAAAGTTTGAGAAAACGCGACCTTCGCGAAAAGCCCCGGAACCTATTGCAAAGTGATGAGCAGTGCCCAGGAGCACCTCTCAGTCATTTGCGCAAAATTCCTTCGGCTACAAGTGGCTCAAATAAGGGCGTGAAAATTGTGCCGAAAGCCCTTTCAGGGGCTATTGCTCGGCACTCGGGGGACGGAAAATTTTACGCAATGCCTCACAATGAAGCACTGGTGGGGGGCTAACTTCTGGCACCAGTTTCGAGCCCGTCCGTGAAAGTGACCCGCGCAAGTTTTAGGCCGGTTCGGCTACTGTGGCCTAATGGGGCCTAATGGGAAGATCTTCTAATGCTCATAACTTTTTAATTTCCCGACGGAACGCTTTGAAATTTTCACCATTTGTAGACGGCCTCCCGTACTACAAACTGATGCCCGTGTGGGCATGATGAAAATGGTAGTTTGCGAGACGGAAGCGCGTAAAGCTTCGGGGCGGCGGACTTCCACACCCCGATAACTCGGTATCGAAACATTGTTGCGGGCGGGTGCGCATGGCAATACCTGCGCCTCTGTGGGCCCTATCCGCGTGCAAAATCTAAAAGCGATCAGAGCCTTAGAAAGCGCGTACAACCGCTATCCCCATTTGCCTTGGGCCCTATGGGAAAACAGGAAATATCATAATTGCGGTCCGGGGCGCGCGCGCACAATGATAATTTTCACACCCGAGTAAGCTCTTTTATAGGTCAACATTTTGGAAAAAAAATTGGCTTGCTGCCCACAGCAGGAGCTGAGAACCATGCATTCGGAGGTTTTCACACCCCACCCACTAATGCCCTCAAAGTTTGAGAAAACGCGACCTTCGCGAAAAGCCCCGGAACCTATTGCAAAGTGATGAGCAGTGCCCAGGAGCACCTCTCAGTCATTTGCGCAAAATTCCTTCGGCTACAAGTGGCTCAAATAAGGGCGTGAAATTTGTGCCGAAAGCCCTTTCAGGGGCTATTGCTCGGCACTCAGGGGACGGAAAATTTTACGCAATGCCTCACAATGAAGCACTGGTCGGGGGCTAACTTCTGGCACCAGTTTCGAGCCCGTCCGTGAAAGTGACCCGCGCAAGTTTTAGGCCGGTTCGGCTACTGTGGCCTAATGGGGCCTAATGGGAAGATCTTCTAATGCTCATAACTTTTTAATTTCCCGACGGAACGCTTTGAAATTTTCACCATTTGTAGACGGCCTCCCGTACTACAAACTGATGCCCGTGTGGGCATGATGAAAATGGCAGTTCGCGAGACGGAAGCGCGTAAAGCTTCGGGGCGGCGGACTTCCACACCCCGATAACTCGGTATCGAAACATTGTTGCGGGCGGGTGCGCATGGCAATACCTGCGCCTCTGTGGGCCCTATCCGCGTGCAAAATCTAAAAGCGATCAGAGCCTTAGAAAGCGCGTACAACCGCTATCCCCATTTGCCTTGGGCCCTATGGGAAAACAGGAAATATCATAATTGCGGTCCGGGGCGCGCGCGCACAATGATAATTTTCACACCCGAGTAAGCTCTTTTATAGGTCAACATTTTGGAAAAAAAATTGGCTTGCTGCCCACAGCAGGAGCTGAGAACCATGCATTCGGAGGTTTTCACACCCCACCCACTAATGCCCTCAAAGTTTGAGAAAACGCGACCTTCGCGAAAAGCCCCGGAACCTATTGCAAAGTGATGAGCAGTGCCCAGGAGCACCTCTCAGTCATTTGCGCAAAATTCCTTCGGCTACAAGTGGCTCAAATAAGGGCGTGAAAATTGTGCCGAAAGCCCTTTCAGGGGCTATTGCTCGGCACTCGGGGGACGGAAAATTTTACGCAATGCCTCACAATGAAGCACTGGTCGGGGGCTAACTTCTGGCACCAGTTTCGAGCCCGTCCGTGAAAGTGACCCGCGCAAGTTTTAGGCCGGTTCGGCTACTGTGGCCTAATGGGGCCTAATGGGAAGATCTTCTAATGCTCATAACTTTTTAATTTCCCGACGGAACGCTTTGAAATTTTCACCATTTGTAGACGGCCTCCCGTACTACAAACTGATGCCCGTGTGGGCATGATGAAAATGGTAGTTCGCGAGACGGAAGCGCGTAAAGCTTCGGGGCGGCGGACTTCCACACCCCGATAACTCGGTATCGAAACATTGTTGCGGGCGGGTGCGCATGGCAATACCTGCGCCTCTGTGGGCCCTATCCGCGTGCAAAATCTAAAAGCGATCAGAGCCTTAGAAAGCGCGTACAACCGCTATCCCCATTTGCCTTGGGCCCTATGGGAAAACAGGAAATATCATAATTGCGGTCCGGGGCGCGCGCGCACAATGATAATTTTCACACCCGAGTAAGCTCTTTTATAGGTCAACATTTTGGAAAAAAAATTGGCTTGCTGCCCACAGCAGGAGCTGAGAACCATGCATTCGGAGGTTTTCACACCCCACCCACTAATGCCCTCAAAGTTTGAGAAAACGCGACCTTCGCGAAAAGCCCCGGAACCTATTGCAAAGTGATGAGCAGTGCCCAGGAGCACCTCTCAGTCATTTGCGCAAAATTCCTTCGGCTACAAGTGGCTCAAATAAGGGCGTGAAAATTGTGCCGAAAGCCCTTTCAGGGGCTATTGCTCGGCACTCGGGGGACGGAAAATTTTACGCAATGCCTCACAATGAAGCACTGGTCGGGGGCTAACTTCTGGCACCAGTTTCGAGCCCGTCCGTGAAAGTGACCCGCGCAAGTTTTAGGCCGGTTCGGCTACTGTGGCCTAATGGGGCCTAATGGGAAGATCTTCTAATGCTCATAACTTTTTAATTTCCCGACGGAACGCTTTGAAATTTTCACCATTTGTAGACGGCCTCCCGTACTACAAACTGATGCCCGTGTGGGCATGATGAAAATGGTAGTTCGCGAGACGGAAGCGCGTAAAGCTTCGGGGCGGCGGACTTCCACACCCCGATAACTCGGTATCGAAACATTGTTGCGGGCGGGTGCGCATGGCAATACCTGCGCCTCTGTGGGCCCTATCCGCGTGCAAAATCTAAAAGCGATCAGAGCCTTAGAAAGCGCGTACAACCGCTATCCCCATTTGCCTTGGGCCCTATGGGAAAACAGGAAATATCATAATTGCGGTCCGGGGCGCGCGCGCACAATGATAATTTTCACACCCGAGTAAGCTCTTTTATAGGTCAACATTTTGGAAAAAAAATTGGCTTGCTGCCCACAGCAGGAGCTGAGAACCATGCATTCGGAGGTTTTCACACCCCACCCACTAATGCCCTCAAAGTTTGAGAAAACGCGACCTTCGCGAAAAGCCCCGGAACCTATTGCAAAGTGATGAGCAGTGCCCAGGAGCACCTCTCAGTCATTTGCGCAAAATTCCTTCGGCTACAAGTGGCTCAAATAAGGGCGTGAAAAATTGTGCCGAAAGCCCTTTCAGGGGCTATTGCTCGGCACTCGGGGGACAGAAAATTTTACGCAATGCCTCACAATGAAGCACTGGTCGGGGGCTAACTTCTGGCACCAGTTTCGAGCCCGTCCGTGAAAGTGACCCGCGCAAGTTTTAGGCCGGTTCGGCTACTGTGGCCTAATGGGGCCTAATGGGAAGATCTTCTAATGCTCATAACTTTTTAATTTCCCGACGGAACGCTTTGAAATTTTCACCATTTGTAGACGGCCTCCCGTACTACAAACTGATGCCCGTGTGGGCATGATGAAAATGGTAGTTCGCGAGACGGAAGCGCGTAAAGCTTCGGGGCGGCGGACTTCCACACCCCGATAACTCGGTATCGAAACATTGTTGCGGGCGGGTGCGCATGGCAATACCTGCGCCTCTGTGGGCCCTATCCGCGTGCAAAATCTAAAAGCGATCAGAGCCTTAGAAAGCGCGTACAACCGCTATCCCCATTTGCCTTGGGCCCTATGGGAAAACAGGAAATATCATAATTGCGGTCCGGGGCGCGCGCGCACAATGATAATTTTCACACCCGAGTAAGCTCTTTTATAGGTCAACATTTTGGAAAAAAAATTGGCTTGCTGCCCACAGCAGGAGCTGAGAACCATGCATTCGGAGGTTTTCACACCCCACCCACTAATGCCCTCAAAGTTTGAGAAAACGCGACCTTCGCGAAAAGCCCCGGAACCTATTGCAAAGTGATGAGCAGTGCCCAGGAGCACCTCTCAGTCATTTGCGCAAAATTCCTTCGGCTACAAGTGGCTCAAATAAGGGCGTGAAAATTGTGCCGAAAGCCCTTTCAGGGGCTATTGCTCGGCACTCGGGGGACGGAAAATTTTACGCAATGCCTCACAATGAAGCACTGGTCGGGGGCTAACTTCTGGCACCAGTTTCGAGCCCGTCCGTGAAAGTGACCCGCGCAAGTTTTAGGCCGGTTCGGCTACTGTGGCCTAATGAGGCCTAATGGGAAGATCTTCTAATGCTCATAACTTTTTAATTTCCCGACGGAACGCTTTGAAATTTTCACCATTTGTAGACGGCCTCCCGTACTACAAACTGATGCCCGTGTGGGCATGATGAAAATGGTAGTTCGCGAGACGGAAGCGCGTAAAGCTTCGGGGCGGCGGACTTCCACACCCCGATAACTCGGTATCGAAACATTGTTGCGGGCGGGTGCGCATGGCAATACCTGCGCCTCTGTGGGCCCTATCCGCGTGCAAAATCTAAAAGCGATCAGAGCCTTAGAAAGCGCGTACAACCGCTATCCCCATTTGCCTTGGGCCCTATGGGAAAACAGGAAATATCATAATTGCGGTCCGGGGCGCGCGCGCACAATGATAATTTTCACACCCGAGTAAGCTCTTTTATAGGTCAACATTTTGGAAAAAAAATTGGCTTGCTGCCCACAGCAGGAGCTGAGAACCATGCATTCGGAGGTTTTCACACCCCACCCACTAATGCCCTCAAAGTTTGAGAAAACGCGACCTTCGCGAAAAGCCCCGGAACCTATTGCAAAGTGATGAGCAGTGCCCAGAAGCACCTCTCAGTCATTTGCGCAAAATTCCTTCGGCTACAAGTGGCTCAAATAAGGGCGTGAAAATTGTGCCGAAAGCCCTTTCAGGGGCTATTGCTCGGCACTCGGGGGACGGAAAATTTTACGCAATGCCTCACAATGAAGCACTGGTCGGGGGCTAACTTCTGGCACCAGTTTCGAGCCCGTCCGTGAAAGTGACCCGCGCAAGTTTTAGGCCGGTTCGGCTACTGTGGCCTAATGGGGCCTAATGGGAAGATCTTCTAATGCTCATAACTTTTTAATTTCCCGACGGAACGCTTTGAAATTTTCACCATTTGTAGACGGCCTCCCGTACTACAAACTGATGCCCGTGTGGGCATGATGAAAATGGTAGTTCGCGAGACGGAAGCGCGTAAAGCTTCGGGGCGGCGGACTTCCACACCCCGATAACTCGGTATCGAAACATTGTTGCGGGCGGGTGCGCATGGCAATACCTGCGCCTCTGTGGGCCCTATCCGCGTGCAAAATCTAAAAGCGATCAGAGCCTTAGAAAGCGCGTACAACCGCTATCCCCATTTGCCTTGGGCCCTATGGGAAAACAGGAAATATCATAATTGCGGTCCGGGGCGCGCGCGCACAATGATAATTTTCACACCCGAGTAAGCTCTTTTATAGGTCAACATTTTGGAAAAAAAATTGGCTTGCTGCCCACAGCAGGAGCTGAGAACCATGCATTCGGAGGTTTTCACACCCCACCCACTAATGCCCTCAAAGTTTGAGAAAACGCGACCTTCGCGAAAAGCCCCGGAACCTATTGCAAAGTGATGAGCAGTGCCCAGGAGCACCTCTCAGTCATTTGCGCAAAATTCCTTCGGCTACAAGTGGCTCAAATAAGGGCGTGAAAATTGTGCCGAAAGCCCTTTCAGGGGCTATTGCTCGGCACTCGGGGGACGGAAAATTTTACGCAATGCCTCACAATGAAGCACTGGTCGGGGGCTAACTTCTGGCACCAGTTTCGAGCCCGTCCGTGAAAGTGACCCGCGCAAGTTTTAGGCCGGTTCGGCTAATGTGGCCTAATGGGGCCTAATGGGAAGATCTTCTAATGCTCATAACTTTTTAATTTCCCGACGGAACGCTTTGAAATTTTCACCATTTGTAGACGGCCTCCCGTACTACAAACTGATGCCCGTGTGGGCATGATGAAAATGGTAGTTCGCGAGACGGAAGCGCGTAAAGCTTCGGGGCGGCGGACTTCCACACCCCGATAACTCGGTATCGAAACATTGTTGCGGGCGGGTGCGCATGGCAATACCTGCGCCTCTGTGGGCCCTATCCGCGTGCAAAATCTAAAAGCGATCAGAGCCTTAGAAAGCGCGTACAACCGCTATCCCCATTTGCCTTGGGCCCTATGGGAAAACAGGAAATATCATAATTGCGGTCCGGGGCGCGCGCGCACAATGATAATTTTCACACCCGAGTAAGCTCTTTTATAGGTCAACATTTTGGAAAAAAAATTGGCTTGCTGCCCACAGCAGGAGCTGAGAACCATGCATTCGGAGGTTTTCACACCCCACCCACTAATGCCCTCAAAGTTTGAGAAAACGCGACCTTCGCGAAAAGCCCCGGAACCTATTGCAAAGTGATGAGCAGTGCCCAGGAGCACCTCTCAGTCATTTGCGCAAAATTCCTTCGGCTACAAGTGGCTCAAATAAGGGCGTGAAAATTGTGCCGAAAGCCCTTTCAGGGGCTATTGCTCGGCACTCGGGGGACGGAAAATTTTACGCAATGCCTCACAATGAAGCACTGGTCGGGGGCTAACTTCTGGCACCAGTTTCGAGCCCGTCCGTGAAAGTGACCCGCGCAAGTTTTAGGCCGGTTCGGCTACTGTGGCCTAATGGGGCCTAATGGGAAGATCTTCTAATGCTCATAACTTTTTAATTTCCCGACGGAACGCTTTGAAATTTTCACCATTTGTAGACGGCCTCCCGTACTACAAACTGATGCCCGTGTGGGCATGATGAAAATGGTAGTTCGCGAGACGGAAGCGCGTAAATCTTCGGGGCGGCGGACTTCCACACCCCGATAACTCGGTATCGAAACATTGTTGCGGGCGGGTGCGCATGGCAATACCTGCGCCTCTGTGGGCCCTATCCGCGTGCAAAATCTAAAAGCGATCAGAGCCTTAGAAAGCGCGTACAACCGCTATCCCCATTTGCCTTGGGCCCTATGGGAAAACAGGAAATATCATAATTGCGGTCCGGGGCGCGCGCGCACAATGATAATTTTCACACCCGAGTAAGCTCTTTTATAGGTCAACATTTTGGAAAAAAAATTGGCTTGCTGCCCACAGCAGGAGCTGAGAACCATGCATTCGGAGGTTTTCACACCCCACCCACTAATGCCCTCAAAGTTTGAGAAAACGCGACCTTCGCGAAAAGCCCCGGAACCTATTGCAAAGTGATGAGCAGTGCCCAGGAGCACCTCTCAGTCATTTGCGCAAAATTCCTTCGGCTACAAGTGGCTCAAATAAGGGCGTGAAAATTGTGCCGAAAGCCCTTTCAGGGGCTATTGCTCGGCACTCGGGGGACGGAAAATTTTACGCAATGCCTCACAATGAAGCACTGGTCGGGGGCTAACTTCTGGCACCAGTTTCGAGCCCGTCCGTGAAAGTGACCCGCGCAAGTTTTAGGCCGGTTCGGATACTGTGGCCTAATGGGGCCTAATGGGAAGATCTTCTAATGCTCATAACTTTTTAATTTCCCGACGGAACGCTTTGAAATTTTCACCATTTGTAGACGGCCTCCCGTACTACAAACTGATGCCCGTGTGGGCATGATGAAAATGGTAGTTCGCGAGACGGAAGCGCGTAAAGCTTCGGGGCGGCGGACTTCCACACCCCGATAACTCGGTATCGAAACATTGTTGCGGGCGGGTGCGCATGGCAATACCTGCGCCTCTGTGGGCCCTATCCGCGTGCAAAATCTAAAAGCGATCAGAGCCTTAGAAAGCGCGTACAACCGCTATCCCCATTTGCCTTGGGCCCTATGGGAAAACAGGAAATATCATAATTGCGGTCCGGGGCGCGCGCGCACAATGATAATTTTCACACCCGAGTAAGCTCTTTTATAGGTCAACATTTTGGAAAAAAAATTGGCTTGCTGCCCACAGCAGGAGCTGAGAACCATGCATTCGGAGGTTTTCACACCCCACCCACTAATGCCCTCAAAGTTTGAGAAAACGCGACCTTCGCGAAAAGCCCCGGAACCTATTGCAAAGTGATGAGCAGTGCCCAGGAGCACCTCTCAGTCATTTGCGCAAAATTCCTTCGGCTACAAGTGGCTCAAATAAGGGCGTGAAAATTGTGCCGAAAGCCCTTTCAGGGGCTATTGCTCGGCACTCGGGGGACGGAAAATTTTACGCAATGCCTCACAATGAAGCACTGGTCGGGGGCTAACTTCTGGCACCAGTTTCGAGCCCGTCCGTGAAAGTGACACGCGCAAGTTTTAGGCCGGTTCGGCTACTGTGGCCTAATGGGGCCTAATGGGAAGATCTTCTAATGCTCATAACTTTTTAATTTCCCGACGGAACGCTTTGAAATTTTCACCATTTGTAGACGGCCTCCCGTACTACAAACTGATGCCCGTGTGGGCATGATGAAAATGGTAGTTCGCGAGACGGAAGCGCGTAAAGCTTCGGGGCGGCGGACTTCCACACCCCGATAACTCGGTATCGAAACATTGTTGCGGGCGGGTGCGCATGGCAATACCTGCGCCTCTGTGGGCCCTATCCGCGTGCAAAATCTAAAAGCGATCAGAGCCTTAGAAAGCGCGTACAACCGCTATCCCCATTTGCCTTGGGCCCTATGGGAAAACAGGAAATATCATAATTGCGGTCCGGGGCGCGCGCGCACAATGATAATTTTCACACCCGAGTAAGCTCTTTTATAGGTCAACATTTTGGAAAAAAAATTGGCTTGCTGCCCACAGCAGGAGCTGAGAACCATGCATTCGGAGGTTTTCACACCCCACCCACTAATGCCCTCAAAGTTTGAGAAAACGCGACCTTCGCGAAAAGCCCCGGAACCTATTGCAAAGTGATGAGCAGTGCCCAGGAGCACCTCTCAGTCATTTGCGCAAAATTCCTTCGGCTACAAGTGGCTCAAATAAGGGCGTGAAAATTGTGCCGAAAGCCCTTTCAGGGGCTATTGCTCGGCACTCGGGGGACGGAAAATTTTACGCAATGCCTCACAATGAAGCACTGGTCGGGGGCTAACTTCTGGCACCAGTTTCGAGCCCGTCCGTGAAAGTGACCCGCGCAAGTTTTAGGCCGGTTCGGCTACTGTGGCCTAATGGGGCCTAATGGGAAGATCTTCTAATGCTCATAACTTTTTAATTTCCCGACGGAACGCTTTGAAATTTTCACCATTTGTAGACGGCCTCCCGTACTACAAACTGATGCCCGTGTGGGCATGATGAAAATGGTAGTTCGCGAGACGGAAGCGCGTAAAGCTTCGGGGCGGCGGACTTCCACACCCCGATAACTCGGTATCGAAACATTGTTGCGGGCGGGTGCGCATGGCAATACCTGCGCCTCTGTGGGCCCTATCCGCGTGCAAAATCTAAAAGCGATCAGAGCCTTAGAAAGCGCGTACAACCGCTATCCCCATTTGCCTTGGGCCCTATGGGAAAACAGGAAATATCATAATTGCGGTCCGGGGCGCGCGCGCACAATGATAATTTTCACACCCGAGTAAGCTCTTTTATAGGTCAACATTTTGGAAAAAAAATTGGCTTGCTGCCCACAGCAGGAGCTGAGAACCATGCATTCGGAGGTTTTCACACCCCACCCACTAATGCCCTCAAAGTTTGAGAAAACGCGACCTTCGCGAAAAGCCCCGGAACCTATTGCAAAGTGATGAGCAGTGCCCAGGAGCACCTCTCAGTCATTTGCGCAAAATTCCTTCGGCTACAAGTGGCTCAAATAAGGGCGTGAAAATTGTGCCGAAAGCCCTTTCAGGGGCTATTGCTCGGCACTCGGGGGACGGAAAATTTTACGCAATGCCTCACAATGAAGCACTGGTCGGGGGCTAACTTCTGGCACCAGTTTCGAGCCCGTCCGTGAAAGTGACCCGCGCAAGTTTTAGGCCGGTTCGGCTACTGTGGCCTAATGGGGCCTAATGGGAAGATCTTCTAATGCTCATAACTTTTTAATTTCCCGACGGAACGCTTTGAAATTTTCACCATTTGTAGACGGCCTCCCGTACTACAAACTGATGCCCGTGTGGGCATGATGAAAATGGTAGTTCGCGAGACGGAAGCGCGTAAAGCTTCGGGGCGGCGGACTTCCACACCCCGATAACTCGGTATCGAAACATTGTTGCGGGCGGGTGCGCATGGCAATACCTGCGCCTCTGTGGGCCCTATCCGCGTGCAAAATCTAAAAGCGATCAGAGCCTTAGAAAGCGCGTACAACCGCTATCCCCATTTGCCTTGGGCCCTATGGGAAAACAGGAAATATCATAATTGCGGTCCGGGGCGCGCGCGCACAATGATAATTTTCACACCCGAGTAAGCTCTTTTATAGGTCAACATTTTGGAAAAAAAATTGGCTTGCTGCCCACAGCAGGAGCTGAGAACCATGCATTCGGAGGTTTTCACACCCCACCCACTAATGCCCTCAAAGTTTGAGAAAACGCGACCTTCGCGAAAAGCCCCGGAACCTATTGCAAAGTGATGAGCAGTGCCCAGGAGCACCTCTCAGTCATTTGCGCAAAATTCCTTCGGCTACAAGTGGCTCAAATAAGGGCGTGAAAATTGTGCCAAAAGCCCTTTCAGGGGCTATTGCTCGGCACTCGGGGGACGGAAAATTTTACGCAATGCCTCACAATGAAGCACTGGTCGGGGGCTAACTTCTGGCACCAGTTTCGAGCCCGTCCGTGAAAGTGACCCGCGCAAGTTTAAGGCCGGTTCGGCTACTGTGGCCTAATGGGGCCTAATGGGAAGATCTTCTAATGCTCATAACTTTTTAATTTCCCGACGGAACGCTTTGAAATTTTCACCATTTGTAGACGGCCTCCCGTACTACAAACTGATGCCCGTGTGGGCATGATGAAAATGGTAGTTCGCGAGACGGAAGCGCGTAAAGCTTCCGGGCGGCGGACTTCCACACCCCGATAACTCGGTATCGAAACATTGTTGCGGGCGGGTGCGCATGGCAATACCTGCGCCTCTGTGGGCCCTATCCGCGTGCAAAATCTAAAAGCGATCAGAGCCTTAGAAAGCGCGTACAACCGCTATCCCCATTTGCCTTGGGCCCTATGGGAAAACAGGAAATATCATAATTGCTGTCCGGGGCGCGCGCGCACAATGATAATTTTCACACCCGAGTAAGCTCTTTTATAGGTCAACATTTTGGAAAAAAAATTGGCTTGCTGCCCACAGCAGGAGCTGAGAACCATGCATTCGGAGGTTTTCACACCCCACCCACTAATGCCCTCAAAGTTTGAGAAAACGCGACCTTCGCGAAAAGCCCCGGAACCTATTGCAAAGTGATGAGCAGTGCCCAGGAGCACCTCTCAGTCATTTGCGCAAAATTCCTTCGGCTACAAGTGGCTCAAATAAGGGCGTGAAAATTGTGCCGAAAGCCCTTTCAGGGGCTATTGCTCGGCACTCGGGGGACGGAAAATTTTACGCAATGCCTCACAATGAAGCACTGGTCGGGGGCTAACTTCTGGCACCAGTTTCGAGCCCGTCCGTGAAAGTGACCCGCGCAAGTTTTAGGCCGGTTCGGCTACTGTGGCCTAATGGGGCCTAATGGGAAGATCTTCTAATGCTCATAACTTTTTAATTTCCCGACGGAACGCTTTGAAATTTTCACCATTTGTAGACGGCCTCCCGTACTACAAACTGATGCCCGTGTGGGCATGATGAAAATGGTTGTTCGCGAGACGGAAGCGCGTAAAGCTTCGGGGCGGCGGACTTCCACACCCCGATAACTCGGTATCGAAACATTGTTGCGGGCGGGTGCGCATGGCAATACCTGCGCCTCTGTGGGCCCTATCCGCGTGCAAAATCTAAAAGCGATCAGAGCCTTAGAAAGCGCGTACAACCGCTATCCCCATTTGCCTTGGGCCCTATGGGAAAACAGGAAATATCATAATTGCGGTCCGGGGCGCGCGCGCACAATGATAATTTTCACACCCGAGTAAGATCTTTTATAGGTCAACATTTTGGAAAAAAAATTGGCTTGCTGCCCACAGCAGGAGCTGAGAACCATGCATTCGGAGGTTTTCACACCCCACCCACTAATGCCCTCAAAGTTTGAGAAAACGCGACCTTCGCGAAAAGCCCCGGAACCTATTGCAAAGTGATGAGCAGTGCCCAGGAGCACCTCTCAGTCATTTGCGCAAAATTCCTTCGGCTACAAGTGGCTCAAATAAGGGCGTGAAAATTGTGCCGAAAGCCCTTTCAGGGGCTTTTGCTCGGCACTCGGGGGACGGAAAATTTTACGCAATGCCTCACAATGAAGCACTGGTTGGGGGCTAACTTCTGGCACCAGTTTCGAGCCCGTCCGTGAAAGTGACCCGCGCAAGTTTTAGGCCGGTTCGGCTACTGTGGCCTAATGGGGCCTAATGGGAAGATCTTCTAATGCTCATAACTTTTTAATTTCCAGACGGAAGGCTTTGAAATTTTCACCATTTGTAGACGGCCTCCCGTACTACAAACTGATGCCCGTGTGGGCATGATGAAAATGGTAGTTCGCGAGACGGAAGCGCGTAAAGCTTCGGGGCGGCGGACTTCCACACACCGATAACTCGGTATCGAAACATTGTTGCGGGCGAGTGCGCATGGCAATACCTGCGCCTCTGTGGGCCCTATCCGCGTGCAAAATCTAAAAGCGATCAGAGCCTTAGAAAGCGCGTACAACCGCTATCCCCATTTGCCTTGGGCCCTATGGGAAAACAGGAAATATCATAATTGCGGTCCGGGGCGCGCGCACAATGATAATTTTCACACCCGAGTAAGCTCTTTTATAGGTCAACATTTTGGAAAAAAAATTGGCTTGCTGCCCACAGCAGGAGCTGAGAACCATGCATTCGGAGGTTTTCACACCCCACCCACTAATGCCCTCAAAGTTTGAGAAAACGCGACCTTCGCAAAAAGCCCCGGAACCTATTGCAAAGTGATGAGCAGTGCCCAGGAGCACCTCTCAGTCATTTGCGCAAAATTCCTTCGGCTACAAGTGGCTCAAATAAGGGCGTGAAAATTGTGCCGAAAGCCCTTTCAGGGGCTATTGCTCGGCACTCGGGGGACGGAAAATTTTACGCAATGCCTCACAATGAAGCACTGGTCGGGGGCTAACTTCTGGCACCAGTTTCGAGCCCGTCCGTGAAAGTGACCCGCGCAAGTTTTAGGCCGGTTCGGCTACTGTGGCCTAATGGGGCCTAATGGATAGATCTTCTAATGCTCATAACTTTTTAATTTCCCGACGGAACGCTTTGAAATTTTCACCATTTGTAGACGGCCTCCCGTACTACAAACTGATGCCCGTGTGGGCATGATGAAAATGGTAGTTCGCGAGACGGAAGCGCGTAAAGCTTCGGGGCGGCGGACTTCCACACCCCGATAACTCGGTATCGAAACATTGTTGCGGGCGGGTGCGCATGGCAATACCTGCGCCTCTGTGGGCCCTATCCGCGTGCAAAATCTAAAAGCGATCAGAGCCTTAGAAAGCGCGTACAACCGCTATCCCCATTTGCCTTGGGCCCTATGGGAAAACAGGAAATATCATAATTGCGGTCCGGGGCGCGCGCGCACAATGATAATTTTCACACCCGAGTAAGCTCTTTTATAGGTCAACATTTTGGAAAAAAAATTGGCTTGCTGCCCACAGCAGGAGCTGAGAACCATGCATTCGGAGGTTTTCACACCCCACCCACTAATGCCCTTAAAGTTTGAGAAAACGCAACCTTCGCGAAAAGCCCCGGAACCTATTGCAAAGTGATGAGCAGTGCCCAGGAGCACCTCTCAGTCATTTGCGCAAAATTCCTTCGGCTACAAGTGGCTCAAATAAGGGCGTGAAAATTGTGCCGAAAGCCCTTTCAGGGGCTATTGCTCGGCACTCGGGGGACGGAAAATTTTACGCAATGCCTCACAATGAAGCACTGGTCGGGGGCTAACTTCTGGCACCAGTTTCGAGCCCGTCCGTGAAAGTGACCCGCGCAAGTTTTAGGCCGGTTCGGCTACTGTGGCCTAATGGGGCCTAATGGGAAGATCTTCTAATGCTCATAACTTTTTAATTTCCCGACGGAACGCTTTGAAATTTTCACCATTTGTAGACGGCCTCCCGTACTACAAACTGTTGCCCGTGTAGGCATGATGAAAATGGTAGTTCGCGAGACGGAAGCGCGTAAAGCTTCGGGGCGGCGGACTTCCACACCCCGATAACTCGGTATCGAAACATTGTTGCGGGCGGGTGCGCATGGCAATACCTGCGCCTCTGTGGGCCCTATCCGCGTGCAAAATCTAAAAGCGATCAGAGCCTTAGAAAGCGCGTACAACCGCTATCCCCATTTGCCTTGGGCCCTATGGGAAAACAGGAAATATCATAATTGCGGTCCGGGGCGCGCGCGCACAATGATAATTTTCACACCCGAGTAAGCTCTTTTATAGGTCAACATTTTGGAAAAAAAATTGGCTTGCTGCCCACAGCAGGAGCTGAGAACCATGCATTCGGAGGTTTTCACACCCCTACCACTAATGCCCTCAAAGTTTGAGAAAACGCGACCTTCGCGAAAAGCCCCGGAACCTATTGCAAAGTGATGAGCAGTGCCCAGGAGCACCTCTCAGTCATTTGCGCAAAATTCCTTCGGCTACAAGTGGCTCAAATAAGGGCGTGAAAATTGTGCCGAAAGCCCTTTCAGGGGCTATTGCTCGGCACTCGGGGGACGGAAAATTTTACGCAATGCCTCACAATGAAGCACTGGTCGGGGGCTAACTTCTGGCACCAGTTTCGAGCCCGTCCGTGAAAGTGACCCGCGCAAGTTTTAGGCCGGTTCGGCTACTGTGGCCTAATGGGGCCTAATGGGAAGATCTTCTAATGCTCATAACTTTTTAATTTCCCGACGGAACGCTTTGAAATTTTCACCATTTGTAGACGGCCTCCCGTACTACAAACTGATGCCCGTGTGGGCATGATGAAAATGATAGTTTGCGAGACGGAAGCGCGTAAAGCTTCGGGGCGGCGGACTTCCACACCCCGATAACTCGGTATCGAAACATTGTTGCGGGCGGGTGCGCATGGCAATACCTGCGCCTCTGTGGGCCCTATCCGCGTGCAAAATCTAAAAGCGATCAGAGCCTTAGAAAGCGCGTACAACCGCTATCCCCATTTGCCTTGGGCCCTATGGGAAAACAGGAAATATCATAATTGCGGTCCGGGGCGCGCGCGCACAATGATAATTTTCACACCCGAGTAAGCTCTTTTATAGGTCAACATTTTGGAAAAAAAATTGGCTTGCTGCCCACAGCAGGAGCTGAGAACCATGCATTCGAAGGTTTTCACACCCCACCCACTAATGCCCTCAAAGTTTGAGAAAACGCGACCTTCGCGAAAAGCCCCGGAACCTATTGCAAAGTGATGAGCAGTGCCCAGGAGCACCTCTCAGTCATTTGCGCAAAATTCCTTCGGCTACAAGTGGCTCAAATAAGGGCGTGAAAATTGTGCCGAAAGCCCTTTCAGGGGCTATTGCTCGGCACTCGGGGGACGGAAAATTTTACGCAATGCCTCACAATGAAGCACTGGTCGGGGGCTAACTTCTGGCACCAGTTTCGAGCCCGTCCGTGAAAGTGACCCGCGCAAGTTTTAGGCCGGTTCGGCTACTGTGGCCTAATGGGGCCTAATGGGTAGATCTTCTAATGCTCATAACTTTTTAATTTCCCGACGGAAAGCTTTGAAATTTTCACCATTTGTAGACGGCCTCCCGTACTACAAACTGATGCCCGTGTGGGCATGATGAAAATGGTAGTTCGCGAGACGGAAGCGCATAAAGCTTCGGGGCGGCGGACTTCCACACCCCGATAACTCGGTATCGAAACATTGTTGCGGGCGGGTGCGCATGGCAATACCTGCGCCTCTGTGGGCCCTATCCGCGTGCAAAATCTAAAAGCGATCAGAGCCTTAGAAAGCGCGTACAACCGCTATCCCCATTTGCCTTGGGCCCTATGGGAAAACAGGAAATATCATAATTGCGGTCCGGGGCGCGCGCGCACAATGATAATTTTCACACCCGAGTAAGCTCTTTTATAGGTCAACATTTTGGAAAAAAAATTGGCTTGCTGCCCACAGCAGGAGCTGAGAACCATGCATTCGGAGGTTTTCACACCCACCCACTAATGCCCTCAAAGTTTGAGAAAACGCGACCTTCGCGAAAAGCCCCGGAACCTATTGCAAAGTGATGAGCAGTGCCCAGGAGCACCTCTCAGTCATTTGCGCAAAATTCCTTCGGCTACAAGTGGCTCAAATAAGGGCGTGAAAATTGTGCCGAAAGCCCTTTCAGGGGCTATTGCTCGGCACTCGGGGGACGGAAAATTTTACGCAATGCCTCACAATGAAGCACTGGTCGGGGGCTAACTTCTGGCACCAGTTTCTAGCCCGTCCGTGAAAGTGACCCGCGCAAGTTTTAGGCCGGTTCGGCTACTGTGGCCTAATGGGGCCTAATGGGAAGATCTTCTAATGCTCATAACTTTTAAATTTCCCGACGGAACGCTTTGAAATTTTCACCATTTGTAGACGGCCTCCCGTACTACAAACTGATGCCCGTGTGGGCATGATGAAAATGGTAGGTCGCGAGACGGAAGCGCGTAAAGCTTCGGGGCGGCGGACTTCCACACCCCGATAACTCGGTATCGAAACATTGTTGCGGGCGGGTGCGCATGGCAATACCTGCGCCTCTGTGGGCCCTATCCGCGTGCAAAATCTAAAAGCGATCAGAGCCTTAGAAAGCGCGTACAACCGCTATCCCCATTTGCCTTGGGCCCTATGGGAAAACAGGAAATATCATAATTGCGATCCGGGGCGCGCGCGCACAATGATAATTTTCACACCCGAGTAAGCTCTTTTATAGGTCAACATTTTGGAAAAAAAATTGGCTTGCTGCCCACAGCAGGAGCTGAGAACCATGCATTCGGAGGTTTTCACACCCCACCCACTAATGCCCTCAAAGTTTGAGAAAACGCGACCTTCGCGAAAAGCCCCGGAACCTATTGCAAAGTGATGAGCAGTGCCCAGGAGCACCTCTCAGTCATTTGCGCAAAATTCCCTCGGCTACAAGTGGCTCAAATAAGGGCGTGAAAATTGTGCCGAAAGCCCTTTTAGGGGCTATTGCTCGGCACTCGGGGGACGGAAAATTTTACGCAATGCCTCACAATGAAGCACTGGTCGGGGGCTAACTTCTGGCACCAGTTTCGAACCCGTCCGTGAAAGTGACCCGCGCAAGTTTTAGGCCGGTTCGGCTACTGTGGCCTAATGGGGCCTAATGGGAAGATCTTCTAATGCTCATAACTTTTTAATTTCCCGACGGAACGCTTTGAAATTTTCACCATTTGTAGACGGCCTCCCGTACTACAAACTGATGCCCGTGTGGGCATGATGAAAATGGTAGTTCGCGAGACGGAAGCGCGTAAAGCTTCGGGGCGGCGGACTTCCACTCTCCGATAACTCGGTATCGAAACATTGTTGCGGGCGGGTGCGCATGGCAATACCTGCGCCTCTGTAGGCCCTATCCGCGTGCAAAATCTAAAAGCGATCAGAGCCTTAGAAAGCGCGTACAACCGCTATCCCCATTTGCCTTGGGCCCTATGGGAAAACAGGAAATATCATAATTGCGGTCCGGGGCGCGCGCGCACAATGATAATTTTCACACCCGAGTAAGCTCTTTTATAGGTCAACATTTTGGAAAAAAAATTGGCTTGCTGCCCACAGCAGGAGCTGAGAACCATGCATTCGGAGGTTTTCACACCCCACCCACTAATGCCCTCAAAGTTTGAGAAAACGCAACCTTCCCGAAAAGCCCCGGAACCTATTGCAAAGTGATGAGCAGTGCCCAGGAGCACCTCTCAGTCATTTGCGCAAAATTCCTTCGGCTACAAGTGGCTCAAATAAGGGCGTGAAAATTGTGCCGAAAGCCCTTTCAGGGGCTATTGCTCGGCACTCGGGGGACGGAAAATTTTACGCAATGCCTCACAATGAAGCACTGGTCGGGGGCTAACTTCTGGCACCAGTTTCGAGCCCGTCCATGAAAGTGACCCGCGCAAGTTTTAGGCCGGTTCGGCTACTGTGGCCTAATGGGGCCTAATGGGAAGATCTTCTAATGCTCATAACTTTTTAATTTCCCGACGGAACGCTTTGAAATTTTCACCATTTGTAGACGGCCTCCCGTACTACAAACTGATGCCCGTATGGGCATGATGAAAATGGTAGTTCGCGAGACGGAAGCGCGTAAAGCTTCGGGGCGGCGGACTTCCACACCCCGATAACTCGGTATCGAAACATTGTTGCGAGCGGGTGCGCATGGCAATACCTGCGCCTCTGTGGGCCCTATCCGCGTGCAAAATCTAAAAGCGATCAGAGCCTTAGAAAGCGCGTACAACCGCTATCCCCATTTGCCTTGGGCCCTATGGGAAAACAGGAAATATCATAATTGCGATCCGGGGCGCGCGCGCACAATGATAATTTTCACACCCGAGTAAGCTCTTTTATAGGTCAACATTTTGGAAAAAAAATTGGCTTGCTGCCCACAGCAGGAGCTGAGAACCATGCATTCGGAGGTTTTCACACCCCACCCACTAATGCCCTCAAAGTTTGAGAAAACGCGACCTTCGCGAAAAGCCCCGGAACCTATTGCAAAGTGATGAGCAGTGCCCAGGAGCACCTCTCAGTCATTTGCGCAAAATTCCTTCGGCTACAAGTGGCTCAAATAAGGGCGTGAAAATTGTGCCGAAAGCCCTTTCAGGGGCTATTGCTCGGCACTCGGGGGACGGAAAATTTTACGCAATGCCTCACAATGAAGCACTGGTCTGGGGCTAACTTCTGGCACCAGTTTCGAGCCCGTCCGTGAAAGTGACCCACGCAAGTTTTAGGCTGGTTCGGCTACTGTGGCCTAATGGGGCCTAATGGGAAGATCTTCTAATGCTCATAACTTTTTAATTTCCCGACGGAACGCTTTGAAATTTTCACCATTTGTAGACGGCCTCCCGTACTACAAACTGATGCCCGTGTGGGCATGATGAAAATGGTAGTTCGCGAGACGGAAGCGCGTAAAGCTTCGGGGCGGCGGACTTCCACACCCCGATAACTCCGTATCGAAACATTGTTGCGGGCGGGTGCGCATGGCAATACCTGCGCCTCTGTGGGCCCTATCCGCGTGCAAAATCTAAAAGCGATCAGAGCCTTAGAAAGCGCGTACAACCGCTATCCCCATTTGCCTTGGGCCCTATGGGAAAACAGGAAATATCATAATTGCGGTCCGGGGCGCGCGCGCACAATGATAATTTTCACACCCGAGTAAGCTCTTTTATAGGTCAACATTTTGGAAAAAAAAATGGCTTGCTGCCCACAGCAGGAGCTGAGAACCATGCATTCGGAGGTTTTCACACCCCACCCACTAATGCCCTTTAAGTTTGAGAAAACGCGACCTTCGTGAAAAGCCCCGGAACCTATTGCAAAGTGATGAGCAGTGCCCATGAGCACCTCTCAGTCATTTGCGCAAAATTCCTTCGGCTACAAGTGGCTCAAATAAGGGCGTGAAAATTGTGCCGAAAGCCCTTTCAGGGGCTATTGCTCGGCACTCGGGGGGCGGAAAATTTTACGCAATGCCTCACAATGAAGCACTGGTCGGGGGCTAACTTCTGGCACCAGTTTCGAGCCCGTCCGTGAAAGTGACCCGCGCAAGTTTTAGGCCGGTTCGGCTACTGTGGCCTAATGGGGCCTAATGGGAAGATCTTCTAATGCTCATAACTTTTTTATTTCCCGAGGAAACGCTTTGAAATTTTCACCATTTGTAGACGGCCTCCCGTACTACAAACTGATGCCCGTATGGGCATGATGAAAATGGTAGTTCGCGAGACGGAAGCGCGTAAAGCTTCGGGGCGGCGGACTTCCACACCCCGATAACTCGGTATCGAAACATTGTTGCGAGCGGGTGCGCATGGCAATACCTGCGCCTCTGTGGGCCCTATCTGCATGCAAAATCTAAAAGCGATCAGAGCCTTAGAAAGCGCGTACAACCGCTATCCCCATTTGCCTTGGGCCCTATGGGAAAACAGGAAATATCATAATTGCGATCCGGGGCGCGCGCGCACAATGATAATTTTCACACCCGAGTAAGCTCTTTTATAGGTCAACATTTTGGAAAAAAAATTGGCTTGCTGCCCACAGCAGGAGCTGAGAACCATGCATTCGGAGGTTTTCACACCCCACCCACTAATGCCCTCAAAGTTTGAGAAAACGCGACCTTCGAGAAAAGCCCCGGAACCTATTGCAAAGTGATGAGCAGTGCCCAGGAGCACCTCTCAGTCATTTGCGCAAAATTCCTTCGGCTACAAGTGGCTCAAATAAGGGCGTGAAAATTGTGCCGAAAGCCCTTTCAGGGGCTATTGCTCGGCACTCGGGGGACGGAAAATTTTACGCAATGCCTCACAATGAAGCACTGGTCGGGGGCTAACTTCTGGCACCAGTTTCGAGCCCGTCCGTGAAAGTGACCCGCGCAAGTTTTAGGCCGGTTCGGCTACTGTGGCCTAATGGGGCCTAATGGGAAGATCTTCTAATGCTCATAACTTTTTAATTTCCCGGCGGAACGCTTTGAAATTTTCACCATTTGTAGACGGCCTCCCGTACTACAAACTGATGCCCGTGTGGGCATGATGAAAATGGTAGTTCGCGAGACGGAAGCGCGTAAAGCTTCGGGGCGGCGGACTTCCACACCCCGATAACTCGGTATCGAAACATTGTTGCGGGCGGGTGCGCATGGCAATACCTGCGCCTCTGTGGGCCCTATCCGCGTGCAAAATCTAAAAGCGATCAGAGCCTTAGAAAGCGCGTACAACCGCTATCCCCATTTGCCTTGGGCCCTATGGGAAAACAGGAAATATCATAATTGCGGTCCGGGGCGCGCGCGCACAATAATAATTTTCACACCCGAGTAAGCTCTTTTATAGGTCAACATTTTGGAAAAAAAATTGGCTTGCTGCCCATAGCAGGAGCTGAGAACCATGCATTCGGAGGTTTTCACACCCCACCCACTAATGCCCTCAAAGTTTGAGAAAACGCGACCTTCGTGAAAAGCCCCGGAACCTATTGCAAAGTGATGAGCAGTGCCCAGGAGCACCTCTCAGTCATTTGCGCAAAATTCCTTCGGCTACAAGTGGCTCAAATAAGGGCGTGAAAATTGTGCCGAAAGCCCTTTCAGGGGCTATTGCTCGGCACTCGGGGGACGGAAAATTTTACGCAATGCCTCACAATGAAGCACTGGTCGGGGGCTAACTTCTGGCACCAGTTTCGAGCCCGTCCGTGAAAGTGACCCGCGCAAGTTTTAGGCCGGTTCGGCTACTGTGGCCTAATGGGGCCTAATGGGAAGATCTTCTAATGCTCATAACTTTTTAATTTCCCGACGGTACGCTTTGAAATTTTCACCATTTGTAGACGGCCTCCCGTACTACAAACTGATGCCCGTGTGGGCATGATGAAAATGGTAGTTCGCGAGACGGAAGCGCGTAAAGCTTCGGGGCGGCGGACTTCCACACCCCGATAACTCGGTATCGAAACATTGTTGCGGGCGGGTGCGCATGGCAATACCTGCGCCTCTGTGGGCCCTATCCGCGTGCAAAATCTAAAAGTGATCAGAGCCTTAGAAAGCGCGTACAACCGCTATCCCCATTTGCCTTGGGCCCTATGGGAAAACAGGAAATATCATAATTGCGGTCCGGGGCGCGCGCGCACAATGATAATTTTCACACCCGAGTAAGCTCTTTTATAGGTCAACATTTTGGAAAAAAAATTGGCTTGCTGCCCACAGCAGGAGCTGAGAACCATGCATTCGGAGGTTTTCACACCCCACCCACTAATGCCCTCAAAGTTTGAGAAAACGCGACCTTCGCGAAAAGCCCCGGAACCTATTGCAAAGTGATGAGCAGTGCCCAGGAGCACCTCTCAGTCATTTGCGCAAAATTCCTTCGGCTACAAGTGGCTCAAATAAGGGCGTGAAAATTGTGCCGAAAGCCCTTTCAGGGGCTATTGCTCGGCACTCGGGGGACGGAAAATTTTACGCAATGCCTCACAATGAAGCACTGGTCGGGGGCTAACTTCTGGCACCAGTTTCGAGCCCGTCCGTGAAAGTGACCCGCGCAAGTTTTAGGCCGGTTCGGCTACTGTGGCCTAATGGGGCCTAATGGGAAGATCTTCTAATGCTCATAACTTTTTAATTTCCCAACGGAACGCTTTGAAATTTTCACCATTTGTAGACGGCCTCCCGTACTACAAACTGATGCCCGTGTGGGCATGATGAAAATGGTAGTTCGCGAGACGGAAGCGCGTAAAGCTTCGGGGCGGCGGACTTCCACACCCCTATAACTCGGTATCGAAACATTGTTGCGGGCGGGTGCGCATGGCAATACCTGCGCCTCTGTGGGCCCTATCCGCGTGCAAAATCTAAAAGCGATCAGAGCCTTAGAAAGCGCGTACAACCGCTATCCCCATTTGCCTTGGGCCCTATGGGAAAACAGGAAATATCATAATTGCGGTCCGGGGCGCGCGCGCACAATGATAATTTTCACACCCTAGTAAGCTCTTTTATAGGTCAACATTTTGGAAAAAAAATTGGCTTGCTGCCTACAGCAGGAGCTGAGAACCATGCATTCGGAGGTTTTCACACCCCACCCACTAATGCCCTCAAAGTTTGAGAAAACGCGACCTTCGCGAAAAGCCCCGGAACCTATTGCAAAGTGATGAGCAGTGCCCAGGAGCACCTCTCAGTCATTTGCGCAAAATTCCTTCGGCTACAAGTGGCTCAAATAAGGGCGTGAAAATTGTGCCGAAAGCCCTTTAAGGGGCTATTGCTCGGCACTCGGGGGACGGAAAATTTTACGCAATGCCTCACAATGAAGCACTGGTCGGGGGCTAACTTCTGGCACCAGTTTCGAGCCCATCCGTGAAAGTGACCCGCGCAAGTTTTAGGCCGGTTCAGCTACTGTGGCCTAATGGGGCCTAATGGGAAGATCTTCTAATGCTCATAACTTTTTAATTTCCCGACGGAACGCTTTGAAATTTTCACCATTTGTAGACGGCCTCCCGTACTACAAACTGATGCCCGTGTGGGCATGATGAAAATGGTAGTTCGCGAGACGGAAGCGCGTAAAGCTTCGGGGCGGCGGACTTCCACACCCCGATAACTTGGTATCAAAACATTGTTGCGGGCGGGTGCGCATGGCAATACCTGCGCCTCTGTGGGCCCTATCCGCGTGCAAAATCTAAAAGCGATCAGAGCCTTAGAAAGCGCGTACAACCGCTATCCCCATTTGCCTTGGGCCCTAGGGGAAAACAGGAAATATCATAATTGCGGTCCGGGGCGCGCGCGCACAATGATAATTTTCACACCCGAGTAAGCTCTTTTATAGGTCAACATTTTGGAAAAAAATTGGCTTGCTGCCCACAGCAGGAGCTGAGAACCATGCATTCGGAGGTTTTCACACCCCACCCACTAATGCCCTCAAAGTTTGAGAAAACGCGACCTTCGCGAAAAGCCCCGGAACCTATTGCAAAGTAATGAGCAGTGCCCAGGAGCACCTCTCAGTCATTTGCGCAAAATTCCTTCGGCTACAAGTGGCTCAAATAAGGGCGTGAAAATTGTGCCGAAAGCCCTTTCAGGGGCTATTGCTCGGCACTCGGGGGACGGAAAATTTTACGCAATGCCTCACAATGAAGCACTGGTCGGGGGCTAACTTCTGGCACCAGTTTCGAGCCCGTCCGTGAAAGTGACCCGCGCAAGTTTTAGGCCGGTTCGGCTACTGTGGCCTAATGGGGCCTAATGGGAAGATCTTCTAATGCTCATAACTTTTTAATTTCCCGACGGAACGCTTTGAAATTTTCACCATTTGTAGACGACCTCCCGTACTACAAACTGATTCCCGTGTGGGCATGATGAAAATGGTAGTTCGCGAGACGGAAGCGCGTAAAGCTTCGGGGCGGCGGACTTCCACACCCCGATAACTCGGTATCAAAACATTGTTGCGGGCGGGTGCGCATGGCAATACCTGCGCCTCTGTGGGCCCTATCCGCGTGCAAAATCTAAAAGCGATCAGAGCCTTAGAAAGCGCGTACAACCGCTATCCCCATTTGCCTTGGGCCCTATGGGAAAACAGGAAATATCATAATTGCGGTCCGGGGCACGCGCGCACAATGATAATTTTCACACCCGAGTAAGCTCTTTTATAGGTCAACATTTTGGAAAAAAAATTGGCTTGCTGCCCACAGCAGGAGCTGAGAACCATGCATTCGGAGGTTTTCACACCCCACCCACTAATGCCCTCAAAGTTTGAGAAAACGCGACCTTCACGAAAAGCCCCGAAACCTATTGCAAAGTGATGAGCAGTGCCCAGGAGCACCTCTCAGTCATTTGCGCAAAATTCCTTTGGCTACAAGTGGCTCAAATAAGGGCGTGAAAATTGTGCCGAAAGCCCTTTCAGGGGCTATTGCTCGGCACTCGGGGGACGGAAAATTTTACGCAATGCCTCACAATGAAGCACTGGTCAGGGGCTAACTTCTGGCACCAGTTTCGAGCCCGTCCGTGAAAGTGACCCGCGCAAGTTTTAGGCTGGTTCGGCTACTGTGGCCTAATGGGGCCTAATGGGAAGATCTTCTAATGCTCATAACTTTTTAATTTCCCGACGGAACGCTTTGAAATTTTCACCATTTGTAGACGGCCTCCCGTACTACAAACTGATGCCCGTGTGGGCATGATGAAAATGGTAGTTCGCGAGACGGAAGCGCGTAAAGCTTCGGGGCGGCGGACTTCCACACCCCGATAACTCGGTATCGAAACATTGTTGCGGGCGGGTGCACATGGCAATACCTGCGCCTCTGTGGGCCCTATCCGCGTGCAAAATCTAAAAGCGATCAGAGCCTTAGAAAGCGCGTACAACCGCTATCCCCATTTGCCTTGGGCCCTATGGGAAAACAGGAAATATCATAATTGCGGTCCGGGGCGCGCGCGCACAATAATAATTTTCACACCCGAGTAAGCTCTTTTATAGGTCAACATTTTGGAAAAATAATTGGCTTGCTGCCCACAGCAGGAGCTGAGAACCATGCATTCGGAGGTTTTCACACCCCACCCACTAATGCCCTCAAAGTTTGAGAAAACGCGACCTTCGCGAAAAGCCCCGGAACCTATTGCAAAGTGATGAGCAGTGCCCAGGAGCACCTCTCAGTCATTTGCGCAAAATTCCTTCGGCTACAAGTGGCTCAAATAAGGGCGTGAAAATTGTGCCGAAAGCCCTTTCAGGGGCTATTGCTCGGCACTCGGGGGACGGAAAATTTTACGCAATGCCTCACAATGAAGCACTGGTCGGGGGCTAACTTCTGGCACCAGTTTCGAGCCCGTCCGTGAAAGTGACCCGCGCAAGTTTTAGGCCGGTTCGGCTACTGTGGCCTAATGGGGCCTAATGGGAAGATCTTCTAATGCTCATAACTTTTTAATTTCCCGACGGAACGCTTTGAAATTTTCACCATTTGTAGACGGCCTCCCGTACTACAAACTGATGCCCGTGTGGGCATGATGAAAATGGTAGTTCGCGAGACGGAAGCGCGTAAAGCTTCGGGGCGGCGGACTTCCACACCCCGATAACTCGGTATCGAAACATTGTTGCGGGCGGGTGCGCATGGCAATACCTGCGCCTCTGTGGGCCCTATCCGCGTGCAAAATCTAAAAGCGATCAGAGCCTTAGAAAGCGCATACAACCGCTATCCCCATTTGCCTTGGGCCCTATGGGAAAACAGGAAATATCATAATTGCGGTCCGGGGCGCGCGGGCACAATGATAATTTTCACACCCGAGTAAGCTCTTTTATAGGTCAACATTTTGGAAAAAAAATTGGCTTGCTGCCCATAGCAGGAGCTGAGAACCATGCATTCGGAGGTTTTCACACCCCACCCACTAATGCCCTCAAAGTTTGAGAAAACGCGACCTTCGCGAAAAGCCCCGGAACCTATTGCAAAGTGATGAGCAGTGCCCAGGAGCACCTCTCAGTCATTTGCGCAAAATTCCTTCGGCTACAAGTGGCTCAAATAAGGGCGTGAAAATTGTGCCGAAAGCCCTTTCAGGGGCTATTGCTCGGAACTCGGGGGAAGGAAAATTTTACGCAATGCCTCACAATGAAGCACTTGTCGGGGGCTAACTTCTGGCACCAGTTTCGAGCCCGTCCGTGAAAGTGACCCGCGCAAGTTTTAGGCCGGTTCGGCTACTGTGGCCTTATGGGGCCTAATGGGAAGATCTTCTAATGCTCATAACTTTTTAATTTCCCGACGGAACGCTTTGAAATTTTCACCATTTGTAGACGGCCTCCCGTACTACAAACTGATGCCCGTGTGGGCATGATGAAAATGGTAGTTCGCGAGACGGAAGCGCATAAAGCTTCGGGGCAGCGGGCTTCCACACCCCGATAACTCGGTATCGAAACATTGTTGCGGGCGGGTGCGCATGGCAATACCTGCGCCTCTGTGGGCCCTATACGCGTGCAAAATCTAAAAGCGATCAGAGCCTTAGAAAGCGCGTACAACCGCTATCCCCATTTGCCTTGGGCCCTATGGGAAAACAGGAAATATCATAATTGCGGTCCGGGGCGCGCGCACACAATGATAATTTTCACACCCGAGTAAGCTCTTTTATAGGTCAACATTTTAGAAAAAAAATTGGCTTGCTGCCCACAGCAGGAGCTGAGAACCATGCATTCGGAGGTTTTCACACCCCACCCACTAATGCCCTCAAAGTTTGAGAAAACGCGACCTTCGCGAAAAGCCCCGGAACCTATTGCAAAGTGATGAGCAGTGCCCAGGAGCACCTCTCAGTCATTTGCGCAAAATTCCTTCGGCTACAAGTGGCTCAAATAAGGGCGTGAAAATTGTGCCGAAAGCCCTTTCAGGGGCTATTGCTCGGCACTCGGGGGACGGAAAATTTTACGCAATGTCTCACAATGAAGCACTGGTCGGGGGCTAACTTCTGGCACCAGTTTCGAGCCCGTCCGTGAAAGTGACCCGTGCAAGTTTTAGGCGGGTTCGACTTCTGTGGCCTAATGGGGCCTAATGGGAAGATCTTCTAATGCTCATAACTTTTTAATTTCCCGACGGAACGCTTTGAAATTTTCACCATTTGTAGACGGCCTTCCGTACTACAAACTGATGCCCGTGTGGGCATGATGAAAATGGTAGTTCGCGAGACAGAAGCGCGTAAAGCTTCGGGGCGGCGGACTTCCACACCCCGATAACTCGGTATCGAAACATTGTTGCGGGCGGGTGCGCATGGCAATACCTGCGCCTCTGTGGGCCCTATCCGCGTGCAAAATCTAAAAGCGATCAGAGCCTTAGAAAGCGCGTACAACCGCTATCCCCATTTGCCTTGGGCCCTATGGGAAAACAGGAAATATCATAATTGCGGTCCGGGGCGTGCGCGCACAATGATAATTTTCACACCCGAGTAAGCTCTTTTATAGGTCAACATTTTGGAAAAAAAATTGGCTTGCTGCCTACAGCAGGAGCTGAGAACCATGCATTCGGAGGTTTTCACACCCCACCCACTAATGCCCTCAAAGTTTGAGAAAACGCGACCTTCGTGAAAAGCCCCGGAACCTATTGCAAAGTGATGAGCAGTGCCCAGGAGCACCTCTCAGTCATTTGCGCAAAATTCCTTCGGCTACAAGTGGCTCAAATAAGGGCGTGAAAATTGTGCCGAAAGCCCTTTCAGGGGCTATTGCTCGGCACTCGGGGGACGGAAAATTTTACGCAATGCCTCACAATGAAGCACTGGTCGGGGGCTAACTTCTGGCACCAGTTTCGAGCCCGTCCGTGAAAGTGACCCACGCAAGTTTTAGGCCGGTTCGGCTACTGTGGCCTAATGGGGCCTAATGGGAAGATCTTCTAATGCTCATAATTTTTTAATTTCCTGACGGAACGCTTTGAAATTTTCACCATTTGTAGACGGCCTCCCGTACTACAAACTGATGCCCGTGTGGGCATGATAAAAATGGTAGTTCGCGAGACGGAAGCGCGTAAAGCTTCGGGGCGGCGGACTTCCACACCCCGATAACTCGGTATCGAAACATTGTTGCGGGCGGGTGCGCATGGCAATACCTGCGCCTCTGTTGGCCCTATCCGCGTGCAAAATCTAAAAGCGATCAGAGCCTTAGAAAGCGCGTACAACCGCTATCCCCATTTGCCTTGGGCCCTATGGGAAAACAGGAAATATCATAATTGCGGTCCGGGGCACGCGCGCACGATGATAATTTTCACACCCGAGTAAGCTCTTTTATAGGTCAACATTTTGGAAAAAAAATTGGCTTGCTGCCCACAGCAGGAGCTGAGAACCATGCATTCGGAGGTTTTCACACCCCACCCACTGATGCCCTCAAAGTTTGAGAAAACGCGACCTTCGCGAAAAGCCCCGGAACCTATTGCAAAGTGATGAGCAGTGCCCAGGAGCACCTCTCAGTCATTTGCGCAAAATTCCTTCGGCTACAAGTGGCTCAAATAAGGGCGTGAAAATTGTGCCGAAAGCCCTTTCAGGGGCTATTGCTCGGCACTCGGGGGACGGAAAATTTTACGCAATGCCTCACAATGAAGCACTGGTCGGGGGCTAACTTCTGGCACCAGTTTCAAGCCCGTCCGTGAAAGTGACCCGCGCAAGTTTTAGGCCGGTTCGGCTACTGTGGCCTAATGGGGCCTAATGGGAAGATCTTCTAATGCTCATAAGTTTTTAATTTCCCGACGGAACGCTTTGAAATTTTCACCATTTGTAGACGGCCTCCCGTACTACAAACTGATGCCCGTGTGGGCATGATGAAAATGGTAGTTCGCGAGACGGAAGCGCGTAAAGCTTCGGGGCGGCAGACTTCCACACCCCGATAACTCGGTATCGAAACATTGTTGCGGGCGGGTGCGCATGGCAATACCTGCGCCTCTGTGGGCCCTATCCGCGTGCAAAATCTAAAAGCGATCAGAGCCTTTGAAAGCGCGTACAACCGCTATCCCCATTTGCCTTGGGCCCTATGGGAAAACAGGAAATATCATAATTGCGGTCTGGGGCGCACGCGCACAATGATAATTTTCACACCCGAGTAAGCTCTTTTATAGGTCAACATTTTGGAAAAAAAATTGGCTTGCTGCCCACAGCAGGAGCTGAGAACCATGCATTCGGAGGTTTTCACACCCCACCCACTAATGCCCTCAAAGTTTGAGAAAACGCGACCTTCGCGAAAAGCCCCGGAACCTATTGCAAAGTGATGAGCAGTGCCCAGGAGCACCTCTCAGTCATTTGCGCAAAATTCCTTTGGCTACAAGTGGCTCAAATAAGGGCGTGAAAATTGTGCCGAAAGCCCTTTCAGGGGCTATTGCTCGGCACTCGGGGGACGGAAAATTTTACGCAATGCCTCACAATGAAGCACTGGTCGGGGGCTAACTTCTGGCACCAGTTTCGAGCCCGTCCGTGAAAGTGACCCGCGCAAGTTTTAGGCCGGTTCGGCTACTGTGGCCTAATGGGGCCTAATGGGAAGATCTTCTAATGCTCATAACTTTTTAATTTCCCGACGGAACGCTTTGAAATTTTCACCATTTGTAGACGGCCTCCCGTACTACAAACTGATGCCCGTGTGGGCATGATGGAAATGGTAGTTCGCGAGACGGAAGCGCGTAAAGCTTTGGGGCGGCGGACTTCCACACCCCGATAACTTGGTATCGAAACATTGTTGTGGGCGGGTGCGCATGGCAATACCTGCGCCTCTGTGGGCCCTATCCGCGTGCAAAATCTAAAAGCGATCAGAGCCTTAGAATGCGCGTACAACCGCTATCCCCATTTGCCTTGGGCCCTATGGGAAAACAGGAAATATCATAATTGCGGTCCGGGGCGCACGCGCATAATGATAATTTTCACACCCGAGTAAGCTCTTTTATAGGTCAACATTTTGGAAAAAAAATTGGCTTGCTGCCCACAGCAGGAGCTGAGAACCATGCATTCGGAGGTTTTCACACCCCACCCACTAATGCCCTCAAAGTTTGAGAAAACGCGACCTTCGCGAAAAGCCCGGGAACCTATTGCAAAGTGATGAGCAGTGCCCAGGAGCACCTCTCAGTCATTTGCGCAAAATTCCTTCGGCTACAAGTGGCTCAAATAAGGGCGTGAAAATTGTGCCGAAAGCCCTTTCAGGGGCTATTGCTCGGCACTCGGGGGACGGAAAATTTTACGCAATGCCTCACAATGAAGCACTGGTCGGGGGCTAACTTCTGGCACCAGTTTCGAGCCCGTCCATGAAAGTGACCCGCGCAAGTTTTAGGCCGGTTCGGCTACTGTGGCCTAATGGGGCCTAATGGGAAGATCTTCTAATGCTCATAACTTTTTAATTTCCCGACGGAACGCTTTGAAATTTTCACCATTTGTAGATGGCCTCCCGTACTACAAACTGATGCCCGTGTGGGCATGATGAAAATGGTAGTTCGCGAGACGGAAGCGCGTAAAGCTTCGGGGCGGCGGACTTCCACACCCCGATAACTCGGTATCGAAACATTGTTGCGGGCGGGTGCGCATGGCAATACCTGCGCCTCTGTGGGCCCTATCCGCGTGCAAAATCTAAAAGCGATCAGAGCCTTAGAAAGCGCGTACAACCGCTATCCCCATTTGCCTTGGGCCCTATGGGAAAACAGGAAATATCATAATTGCGGTCTGGGGCGCACGCGCACAATGATAATTTTCACACCCGAGTAAGCTCTTTTATAGGTCAACATTTTGGAAAAAAAATTGGCTTGCTGCCCACAGCAGGAGCTGAGAACCATGCATTCGGAGGTTTTCACACCCCACCCACTAATGCCCTCAAAGTTTGAGAAAACGCGACCTTCGCGAAAAGCCCCGGAACCTATTGCAAAGTGATGAGCAGTGCCCAGGAGCACCTCTCAGTCATTTGCGCAAAATTCCTTCGGCTACAAGTGGCTCAAATAAGGGCGTGAAAATTGTGCCGAAAGCCCTTTTAGGGGCTATTGCTCGGCACTCGGGGGACGGAAAATTTTACGCAATGCCTCACAATGAAGCACTGGTCGGGGGCTAACTTCTGGCACCAGTTTCGAGCCCGTCCGTGAAAGTGACCCGCGCAAGTTTTAGGCCGGTTCGGCTACTGTGGCCTAATGGGGCCTAATGGGAAGATCTTCTAATGCTCATAACTTTTTAATTTCCCGACGGAACGCTTTGAAATTTTCACCATTTGTAGACGGCCTCCCGTACTACAAACTGATGCCCGTGTGGGCATGATGAAAATGGTAGTTCGCGAGACGGAAGCGCGTAAAGCTTCGGGGCGTCGGACTTCCACACCCCGATAACTCGGTATCGAAACATTGTTGCGAGCGGGTGCGCATGGCAATACCTCCGCCTCTGTGGGCCCTATCCGCGTGCAAAATCTAAAAGCGATCAGAGCCTTAGAAAGCGCGTACAACCGCTATCCCCATTTGCCTTGGGCCCTATGGGAAAACAGGAAATATCATAATTGCGGTCCGGGGCGCGCGCGCACAATGATAATTTTCACACCCGAATAAGCTCTTTTATAGGTCAACATTTTGGAAAAAAAATTGGCTTGCTGCCCACAGCAGGAGCTGAGAACCATGCATTCGGAGGTTTTCACACCCCACCCACTAATGCCCTCAAAGTTTGAGAAAACGCGACCTTCGCGAAAAGCCCCGGAACCTATTGCAAAGTGATGAGCAGTGCCCAGGAGCACCTCTCAGTCATTTGCGCAAAATTCCTTCGGCTACAAGTGGCTCAAATAAGGGCGTGAAAATTGTGCCGAAAGCCCTTTCAGGGGCTATTGCTCGGCACTCGGGGGACGGAAAATTTTACGCAATGCCTCACAATGAAGCACTGGTCGGGGGCTAACTTCTGGCACCAGTTTCGAGCCCGTCCATGAAAGTGACCCGCGCAAGTTTTAGGCCGGTTCGGCTACTGTGGCCTAATGGGGCCTAATGGGAAGATCTTCTTATGCTCATAACTTTTTAATTTCCCGACGGAACGCTTTGAAATTTTCACCATTTGTAGACGGCCTCCCGTACTACAAACTGATGCCCGTGTGGGCATGATGAAAATGGTAGTTCGCGAGACGGAAGCGCGTAAAGCTTCGGGGCGGCGGACTTCCACACCCCGATAACTCGGTATCGAAACATTGTTGCGGGCGGGTGCGCATGGCAATACCTGCGCCTCTGTGGGCCCTATCCGCGTGCAAAATCTAAAAGCGATCAGAGCCTTAGAAAGCGCGTACAACCGCTATCCCCATTTGCCTTGGGCCCTATGGGAAAACAGGAAATATCATAATTGCGGTCCGGGGCGCGCGCGCACAATGATAATTTTCACACCCGAATAAGCTCTTTTATAGGTCAACATTTTGGAAAAAAATTGGCTTGCTGCCCACAGCAGGAGCTGAGAACCATGCATTCGGAGGTTTTCACACCCCACCCACTAATGCCCTCAAAGTTTGAGAAAACGCGACCTTCGCGAAAAGCCCCGGAACCTATTGCAAAGTGATGAGCAGTGCCCAGGAGCACCTCTCAGTCATTTGCGCAAAATTCCTTCGGCTACAAGTGGCTCAAATAAGGGCGTAAAAATTGTGCCGAAAGCCCTTTCAGGGGCTATTGCTCGGCACTCGGGGGACGGAAAATTTTACGCAATGCCTCACAATGAAGCACTGGTCGGGGGCTAACTTCTGGCACCAGTTTCGAGCCCGTCCGTGAAAGTGACCCGCGCAAGTTTTAGGCCGGTTCGGCTACTGTGGCCTAATGGGGCCTAATGAGAAGATCTTCTAATGCTCATAACTTTTTAATTTCCCGACGGAACGCTTTGAAATTTTCACCATTTGTAGACGGCCTCCCGTACTACAAACTGATGCCCGTGTGGGCATGATGAAAATGGTAGTTCGCGAGACGGAAGCGCGTAAAGCTTCGGGGCGTCGGACTTCCACACCCCGATAACTCGGTATCGAAACATTGTTGCGAGCGGGTGCGCATGGCAATACCTCCGCCTCTGTGGGCCCTATCCGCGTGCAAAATCTAAAAGCGATCAGAGCCTTAGAAAGCGCGTACAACCGCTATCCCCATTTGCCTTGGGCCCTATGGGAAAACAGGAAATATCATAATTGCGGTCCGGGGCGCGCGCGCACAATGATAATTTTCACACCCGAATAAGCTCTTATATAGGTCAACATTTTGGAAAAAAAATTGGCTTGCTGCCCACAGCAGGAGCTGAGAACCATGCATTCGGAGGTTTTCACACCCCACCCACTAATGCCCTCAAAGTTTGAGAAAACGCGACCTTCGCGAAAAGCCCCGGAACCTATTGCAAAGTGTTGAGCAGTGCCCAGGAGCACCTCTCAGTCATTTGCGCAAAATTCCTTCGGCTACAAGTGGCTCAAATAAGGGCGTGAAAATTGTGCCGAAAGCCCTTTCAGGGGCTATTGCTCGGCACTCGGGGGACGGAAAATTTTACGCAATGCCTCACAATGAAGCACTGGTCGGGGGCTAACTTCTGGCACCAGTTTCGAGCCCGTCCATGAAAGTGACCCGCGCAAGTTTTAGGCCGGTTCGGCTACTGTGGCCTAATGGGGCCTAATGGGAAGATCTTCTAATGCTCATAACTTTTTAATTTCCCGACGGAACGCTTTGAAATTTTCACCATTTGTAGACGGCCTCCCGTACTACAAACTGATGCCCGTGTGGGCATGATGAAAATGGTAGTTCGCGAGACGGAAGCGCGTAAAGCTTCGGGGCGGCGGACTTCCACACCCCGATAACTCGGTATCGAAACATTGTTGCGGGCGGGTGCGCATGGCAATACCTGCGCCTCTGTGGGCCCTATCCGCGTGCAAAATCTAAAAGCGATCAGAGCCTTAGAAAGCGCGTACAACCGCTATCCCCATTTGCCTTGGGCCCTATGGGAAAACAGGAAATATCATAATTGCGGTCCGGGGCGCGCGCGCACAATGATAATTTTCACACCCGAATAAGCTCTTTTATAGGTCAACATTTTGGAAAAAAAATTGGCTTGCTGCCCACAGCAGGAGCTGAGAACCATGCATTCGGAGGTTTTCACACCCCACCCACTAATGCCCTCAAAGTTTGAGAAAACGCGACCTTCGCGAAAAGCCCCGGAACCTATTGCAAAGTGATGAGCAGTGCCCAGGAGCACCTCTCAGTCATTTGCGCAAAATTCCTTCGGCTACAAGTGGCTCAAATAACGGCGTGAAAATTGTGCCGAAAGCCCTTTCAGGGGCTATTGCTCGGCACTCGGGGGACGGAAAATTTTACGCAATGCCTCACAATGAAGCACTGGTCGGGGGCTAACTTCTGGCACCAGTTTCAAGCCCGTCCGTGAAAGTGACCCGCGCAAGTTTTAGGCCGGTTCCGCTACTGTGGCCTAATGGGGCCTAATGAGAAGATCTTCTAATGCTCATAACTTTTTAATTTCCCGACGGAACGCTTTGAAATTTTCACCATTTGTAGACGGCCTCCCGTACTACAAACTGATGCCCGTGTGGGCATGATGAAAATGGTAGTTCGCGAGACGGAAGCGCGTAAAGCTTCGGGGCGGCGGACTTCCACACCCCGATAACTCGGTATCGAAACATTGTTGCGGGCGGGTGCGCATGGCAATACCTGCGCCTCTGTGGGCCCTATCCGCGTGCAAAATCTAAAAGCGATCAGAGCCTTAGAAAGCGCGTACAACCGCTATCCCCATTTGCCTTGGGCCCTATGGGAAAACAGGAAATATCATAATTGCGGTCCGGGGCGCGCGCGCACAATGATAATTTTCACACCCGAGTAAGCTCTTTTATAGGTCAACATTTTGGAAAAAAAATTGGCTTGCTGCCCACAGCAGGAGCTGAGAACCATGCATTCGGAGGTTTTCACACCCCACCCACTAATGCCCTCAAAGTTTGAGAAAACGCGACCTTCGCGAAAAGCCCCGGAACCTATTGCAAAGTGATGAGCAGTGCCCAGGAGCACCTCTCAGTCATTTGCGCAAAATTCCTTCGGCTACAAGTGGCTCAAATAACGGCGTGAAAATTGTGCCGAAAGCCCTTTCAGGGGCTATTGCTCGGCACTCGGGGGACGGAAAATTTTACGCAATGCCTCACAATGAAGCACTGGTCGGGGGCTAACTTCTGGCACCAGTTTCAAGCCCGTCCGTGAAAGTGACCCGCGCAAGTTTTAGGCCGGTTCGGATACTGTGGCCTAATGGGGCCTAATGGGAAGATCTTCTAATGCTCATAACTTTTTAATTTCCCGACGGAACGCTTTGAAATTTTCACCATTTGTAGACGGCCTCCCGTACTACAAACTGATGCCCGTGTGGGCATGATGAAAATGGTAGTTCGCGAGACGGAAGCGCGTAAAGCTTCGGGGCGGCGGACTTCCACACCCCGATAACTCGGTATCGAAACATTGTTGCGGGCGTGTGCGCATGGCAATACCTGCGCCTCTGTGGGCCCTATCCGCGTGCAAAATCTAAAAGCGATCAGAGCCTTAGAAAGCGCGTACAACCGCTATCCCCATTTGCCTTGGGCCCTATGGGAAAACAGGAAATATCATAATTGCGGTCCGGGGCGCGCGCGCACAATGATAATTTTCACACCCGAGTAAGCCCTTTTATAGGTCAACATTTTGGAAAAAAAATTGGCTTGCTGCCCACAGCAGGAGCTGAGAACCATGCATTCGGAGGTTTTCACACCCCACCCACTAATGCCCTCAAAGTTTGAGAAAACGCGACCTTGCGAAAAGCCCCGGAACCTATTGCAAAGTGATGAGCAGTGCCCAGGAGCACCTCTCAGTCATTTGCGCAAAATTCCTTCGGCTACAAGTGGCTCAAATAAGGGCGTGAAAATTGTGCCGAAAGCCCTTTCAGGGGCTATTGCTTGGCACTCGGGGGACGGAAAATTTTACGCAATGCCTCACAATGAAGCACTGGTCGGGGGCTAACTTCTGGCACCAGTTTTGAGCCCGTCCGTGAAAGTGACCCGCGCAAGTTTTAGGCCGGTTCCGCTACTGTGGCCTAATGGGGCCTAATGAGAAGATCTTCTAATGCTCATAACTTTTTAATTTCCCGTCGGAACGCTTTGAAATTTTCACCATTTGTAGACGGCCTCCCGTACTACAAACTGATGCCCGTGTGGGCATGATGAAAATGGTAGTTCGCGAGACGGAAGCGCGTAAAGCTTCGGGGCGGCGGACTTCCACACCCCGATAACTCGGTATCGAAACATTGTTGCGGGCGGGTGCGCATGGCAATACCTGCGCCTCTGTGGGCCCTATCCGCGTGCAAAATCTAAAAGCGATCAGAGCCTTAGAAAGCGCGTACAACCGCTATCCCCATTTGCCTTGGGCCCTATGGGAAAACAGGAAATATCATAATTGCGGTCCGGGGCGCGTGCGCACAATGATAATTTTCACACCCGAGTAAGCTCTTTTATAGGTCAACATTTTGGAAAAAAAATTGGCTTGCTGCCCACAGCAGGAGCTGAGAACCATGCATTCGGAGGTTTTCACACCCCACCCACTAATGCCCTCAAAGTTTGAGAAAACGCGACCTTCGCGAAAAGCCCCGGAACCTATTGCAAAGTGATGAGCAGTGCCCAGGAGCACCTCTCAGTCATTTGCGCAAAATTCCTTCGGCTACAAGTGGCTCAAATAAGGGCGTGAAAATTGTGCCGAAAGCCCTTTCAGGGGCTATTGCTCGGCACTCGGGGGACGGAAAATTTTACGCAATGCCTCACAATGAAGCACTGGTCGGGGGCTAACTTCTGGCACCAGTTTCGAGCCCGTCCGTGAAAGTGACCCGCGCAAGTTTTAGGCCGGTTCGGCTACTGTGGCCTAATGGGGCCTAATGGGAAGATCTTCTAATGCTCATAACTTTTTAATTTCCCGACGGAACGCTTTGAAATTTTCACCATTTGTAGACGGCCTCCCGTACTACAAACTGATGCCCGTGTGGGCATGATGAAAATGGTAGTTCGCGAGACGGAAGCGCGTAAAGCTTCGGGGCGGCGGACTTCCACACCCCGATAACTCGGTATCGAAACATTGTTGCGGGCGGGTGCGCATGGCAATACCTGCGCCTCTGTGGGCCCTATCCGCGTGCAAAATCTAAAAGCGATCAGAGCCTTAGATAGCGCGTACAACTGCTATCCCCATTTGCCTTGGGCCCTATGGGAAAACAGGAAATATCATAATTGCGGTCCTGGGCGCGCGCGCACAATGATAATTTTCACACCCGAGTAAGCTCTTTTATAGGTCAACATTTTGGAAAAAAAATTGGCTTGCTGCCCACAGCAGGAGCTGAGAACCATGCATTCGGAGGTTTTCACACCCCACCCACTAATGCCCTCAAAGTTTGAGAAAACGCGACCTTCGCGAAAAGCCCCGGAACCTATTGCAAAGTGATGAGCAGTGCCCAGGAGCACCTCTCAGTCATTTGCGCAAAATTCCTTCGGCTACAAGTGGCTCAAATAAGGGGTGAAAATTGTGCCGAAAGCCCTTTCAGGGGCTATTGCTCGGCACTCGGGGGACGGAAAATTTTACGCAATGCCTCACAATGAAGCACTGGTCGGGGGCTAACTTCTGGCACCAGTTTCGAGCCCGTCCGTGAAAGTGACCCGCGCAAGTTTTAGGCCGGTTCGGCTACTGTGGCCTAATGGGGCCTAATGGGAAGATCTTCTAATGCTCATAACTTTTTAATTTCCCGACGGAACGCTTTGAAATTTTCACCATTTGTAGACGGCCTCCCGTACTACAAACTGATGCCCGTGTGGGCATGATGAAAATGGTAGTTCGCGAGACGGAAGCGCGTAAAGCTTCGGGGCGGCGGACTTCCACACCCCGATAACTCGGTATCGAAACATTGTTGCGGGCGGGTGCGCATGGCAATACCTGCGCCTCTGTGGGCCCTATCCGCGTGCAAAATCTAAAAGCGATCAGAGCCTTAGAAAGCGCGTACAACCGCTATCCCCATTTGCCTTGGGCCCTATGGGAAAACAGGAAATATCATAATTGCGGTCCGGGGCGCGCGGGCACAATGATAATTTTTACACCCGAGTAAGCTCTTTTATAGGTCAACATTTTTGAAAAAAATTGGCTTGCTGCCCACAGCAGGAGCTGAGAACCATGCATTCGGAGGTTTTCACACCCCACCCACTAATGCCCTCAAAGTTTGAGAAAACGCGACCTTCGCGAAAAGCCCCGGAACCTATTGCAAAGTGATGAGCAGTGCCCAGGAGCACCTCTCAGTCATTTGCGCAAAATTCCTTCGGCTACAAGTGGCTCAAATAAGGGCGTGAAAATTGTGCCGAAAGCCCTTTCAGGGGCTATTGCTCGGCACTTGGGGGACGGAAAATTTTACGCAATGCCTCACAATGAAGCACTGGTCGGGGGCTAACTTCTGGCACCAGTTTCGAGCCTGTCCGTGAAAGTGACCCGCGCAAGTTTTAGGCCGGTTCGGCTACTGTGGCCTAATGTGGCCTAATGGGAAGATCTTCTAATGCTCATAACTTTTTAATTTCCCGACGGAACGCTTTGAAATTTTCACCATTTGTAGACGGCCTCCCGTACTACAAACTGATGCCCGTGTGGGCATGATGAAAATGGTAGTTCGCGAGACGGAAGCGCGTAAAGCTTCGGGGCGGCGGACTTCCACACCCTGATAACTCGGTATCGAAACATTGTTGCGGGCGGGTGCGCATGGCAATACCTGCGCCTCTGTGGGCCCTATCCGCGTGCAAAATCTAAAAGCGATCAGAGCCTTAGATAGCGCGTACAACCGCTATCCCCATTTGCCTTGGGCCCTATGGGAAAACAGGAAATATCATAATTGCGGTCCGGGGCGCGCGCGCACAATGATAATTTTCACACCCGAGTAAGCTCTTTTATAGGTCAACATTTTGGAAAAAAAATTGGCTTGCTGCCCACAGCAGGAGCTGAGAACCATGCATTCGGAGGTTTTCACACCCCACCCACTAATGCCCTCAAAGTTTGAGAAAACGCGACCTTCGCGAAAAGCCCCGGAACCTATTGCAAAGTGATGAGCAGTGCCCAGGAGCACCTCTCAGTCATTTGCGCAAAATTCCTTCGGCTACAAGTGGCTCAAATAAGGGGTGAAAATTGTGCCGAAAGCCCTTTCAGGGGCTATTGCTCGGCACTCGGGGGACGGAAAATTTTACGCAATGCCTCACAATGAAGCACTGGTCGGGGGCTAACTTCTGGCACCAGTTTCGAGCCCGTCCGTGAAAGTGACCCGCGCAAGTTTTAGGCCGGTTCGGCTACTGTGGCCTAATGGGGCCTAATGGGAAGATCTTCTAATGCTCATAACTTTTTAATTTCCCGACGGAACGCTTTGAAATTTTCACCATTTGTAGACGGCCTCCCGTACTACAAACTGATGGCTGTGTGGGCATGATGAAAATGGTAGTTCGCGAGACGGAAGCGCGTAAAGCTTCGGGGCAGCGGACTTCCACACCCCGATAACTCGGTATCGAAACATTGTTGCGGGCGGGTGCGCATGGCAATACCTGCGCCTCTGTGGGCCCTATCCGCGTGCAAAATCTAAAAGCGATCAGAGCCTTAGAAAGCGCGTACAACCGCTATCCCCATTTGCCTTGGGCCCTATGGGAAAACAGGAAATATCATAATTGCGGTCCGGGGCGCGCGCGCACAATGATAATTTTCACACCCGAGTAAGCTCTTTTATAGGTCAACATTTTGGAAAAAAAATTGGCTTGCTGCCCACAGCAGGAGCTGAGAACCATGCATTCGGAGGTTTTCACACCCCACCCACTAATGCCCTCAAAGTTTGAGAAAACGCGACCTTCGCGAAAAGCCCCGGAACCTATTGCAAAGTGATGAGCAGTGCCCAGGAGCACCTCTCAGTCATTTGCGCAAAATTCCTTCGGCTACAAGTGGCTCAAATAAGGGCGTGAAAATTGTGCCGAAAGCCCTTTCAGGGGCTATTGCTCGGCACTCGGGGGACGGAAAATTTTACGCAATGCCTCACAATGAAGCACTGGTCGGGGGCTAACTTCTGGCACCAGTTTCGAGCCCGTCCGTGAAAGTGACCCGCGCAAGTTTTAGGCCGGTTCGGCTACTGTGGCCTAATGGGGCCTAATGGGAAGATCTTCTAATGCTCATAACTTTTTAATTTCCCGACGGAACGCTTTGAAATTTTCACCATTTGTAGACGGCCTCCCGTACTACAAACTGATGCCCGTGTGGGCATGATGGAAATGGTAGTTCGCGAGACGGAAGCGCATAAAGCTTCGGGGCGGCGGACTTCCACACCCCGATAACTCGGTATCGAAACATTGTTGCGGGCGGGTGCGCATGGCAATACCTGCGCCTCTGTGGGCCCTATCCGCGTGCAAAATCTAAAAGCGATCAGAGCCTTAGAAAGCGCGTACAACCGCTATCTCCATTTGCCTTGGGCCCTATGGGAAAACAGTAAATATATATGCCCACAGCAGGAGCTGAGAACCATGCATTCGGAGGTTTTCACACCCCACCCACTAATGCCCTCAAAGTTTGAGAAAACGCGACCTTCGCGAAAAGCCCCGGAACCTATTGCAAAGTGATGAGCAGTGCCCAGGAGCACCTCTCAGTCATTTGCACAAAATTCCTTCGGCTACAAGTGGCTCAAATAAGGGCGTGAAAATTGTGCCGAAAGCCCTTTCAGGGGCTATTGCTCGGCACTAGGGGGACGGAAAATTTTACGCAATGCCTCACAATGAAGCACTGGTCGGGGGCTAACTTCTGGCACCAGTTTCGAGCCCGTCCGTGAAAGTGACCCGCGCAAGTTTTAGGCCGGTTTGGCTACTGTGGCCTAATGGGGCCTAATGGGAAGATCTTCTAATGCTCATAACTTTTTAATTTCCGGACGGAACGCTTTGAAATTTTCACCATTTGTAGACGGCCTCCCGTACTACAAACTGATGCCCGTGTGGGCATGATGAAAATGGTAGTTCGCGAGACGGAAGCGCGTAAAGCTTCGGGGCGGCGGACTTCCACACCCCGATAACTCGGTATCGAAACATTGTTGCGGGCGGGTGCGCATGGCAATACCTCCGCCTCTGTGGGCCCTATCCGCGTGCAAAATCTAAAAGCGATCAGAGCCTTAGAAAGCGCGTACAACCGCTATCCCCATTTGCCTTGGGCCCTATGGGAAAACAGGAAATATCATAATTGCGGTCCGGGGCGCGCGCGCACAATGATAATTTTCACACCCGAGTAAGCTCTTTTATAGGTCAACATTTTGGAAAAAAAATTGGCTTGCTGCCCACAGCAGGAGCTGAGAACCATGCATTCGGAGGTTTTCTGACCCCACCCACTAATGCCCTCAAAGTTTGAGAAAACGCGACCTTCGCAAAAAGCCCCGGAACCTATTGCAAAGTGATGAGCAGTGCCCAGGAGCACCTCTCAGTCATTTGCGCAAAATTCCTTCGGCTACAAGTGGCTCAAATAAGGGCGTGAAAATTGTGCCGAAAGCCCTTTCAGGGGCTATTGCTCAGCACTCGGGGGACGGAAAATTTTACGCAATGCCTCACAATGAAGCATTGGTCGGGGGCTAACTTCTGGCACCAGTTTCGAGCCCGTCCGTGAAAGTGACCCGCGCAAGTTTTAGGCCGGTTCGGCTACTGTGGCCTAATGGGGCCTAATGGGAAGATCTTCTAATGCTCATAACTTTTTAATTTCCCGACGGAACGCTTTGAAATTTTCACCATTTGTAGACGGCCTCCCGTACTACAAACTGATGCCCGTGTGGGCATGATGGAAATGGTAGTTCGCGAGACGGAAGCGCATAAAGCTTCGGGGCGGCGGACTTCCACACCCCGATAACTCGGTATCGAAACATTGTTGCGGGCGGGTGCGCATGGCAATACCTGCGCCTCTGTGGGCCCTATCCGCGTGCAAAATCTAAAAGCGATCAGAGCCTTAGAAAGCGCGTACAACCGCTATCCCCATTTGCCTTGGGCCCTATGGGAAAACAGTAAATATATATGCCCACAGCAGGAGCTGAGAACCATGCATTCGGAGGTTTTCACACCCCACCCACTAATGCCCTCAAAGTTTGAGAAAACGCGACCTTCGCGAAAAGCCCCGGAACCTATTGCAAAGTGATGAGCAGTGCCCAGGAGCACCTCTCAGTCATTTGCACAAAATTCCTTCGGCTACAAGTGGCTCAAATAAGGGCGTGAAAATTGTGCCGAAAGCCCTTTCAGGGGCTATTGCTCGGCACTCGGGGGACGGAAAATTTTACGCAATGCCTCACAATGAAGCACTGGTCGGGGGCTAACTTCTGGCACCAGTTTCGAGCCCGTCCGTGAAAGTGACCCGCGCAAGTTTTAGGCCGGTTCGGCTACTGTGGCCTAATGGGGCCTAATGAGAAGATCTTCTAATGCTCATAACTTTTTAATTTCCCGACGGAACGCTTTGAAATTTTCACCATTTGTAGACGGCCTCCCGTACTACAAACTGATGCCCGTGTGGGCATGATGAAAATGGTAGGTTGCGAGACGGAAGCGCGTAAAGCTTCGGAGCGGCGGACTTCCACACCCCGATAACTCGGTATCGAAACATTGTTGCGGGCGGATGCGCATGGCAATACCTGCGCCTCTGTGGGCCCTATCCGCGTGCAAAATCTAAAAGCGATCAGAGCCTTAGAAAGCGCGTAGAACCGCTATCCCCATTTGCCTTGGGCCCTATGGGAAAACAGGAAATATCATAATTGCGGTCCGGGGCGCGCGCGCACAATGATAATTTTCACACCCGAGTAAGCTCTTTTATAGGTCAACATTTTGGAAAAAAAATTGGCTTGCTGCCCACAGCAGGAGCTGAGAACCATGCATTCGGAGGTTTTCACACCCCACCCACTAATGCCCTCAAAGTTTGAGAAAACGCGACCTTCGCGAAAAGCCCCGGAACCTATTGCAAAGTGATGAGCAGTGCCCAGGAGCACCTCTCAGTTATTTGCGCAAAATTCCTTCGGCTACAAGTGGCTCAAATAAGGGCGTGAAAATTGTGCCGAAAGCCCTTTCAGGGGCTATTGCTCGGCACTCGGGGGACGGAAAATTTTACGCAATGCCTCACAATGAAGCACTGGTCGGGGGCTAACTTCTGGCACCAGTTTCGAGCCCGTCCGTGAAAGTGACCCGTGCAAGTTTTAGGCCGGTTCGGCTACTGTGGCCTAATGGGGCCTAATGGGAAGATCTTCTAATGCTCATAACTTTTTAATTTCCCGACGGAACGCTTTGAAATTTTCACCATTTGTAGACGGCCTCCCGTACTACAAACTGATGCCCGTGTGGGCATGATGAAAATGGTAGTTCGTGAGACGGAAGCGCGTAAAACTTCGGGGCGGCGGACTTCCACACCCCGATAACTCGGTATCGAAACATTGTTGCGGGCGTGTGCGCATGGCAATACCTGCGCCTCTGTGGGCCCTATCCGCGTGCAAAATCTAAAAGCGATCAGAGCCTTAGAAAGCGCGTACAACCGCTATCCCCATTTGCCTTGGGCCCTATGGGAAAACAGGAAATATCATAATTGCGGTCCGGGGCGCGCGCGCACAATGATAATTTTCACACCCGAGTAAGCTCTTTTATAGGTCAACATTTTGGAAAAAAAATTGGCTTGCTGCCCACAGCAGGAGCTGAGAACCATGCATTCGGAGGTTTTCACACCCCACCCACTAATGCCCTCAAAGTTTGAGAAAACGCGACCTTCGCGAAAAGCCCCGGAACCTATTGCAAAGTGATGAGTAGTGCCCAGGAGCACCTCTCAGTCATTTGCGCAAAATTCCTTCGGCTACAAGTGGCTCAAATAAGGGCGTGAAAATTGTGCCGAAAGCCCTTTCAGGGGCTATTGCTCGGCACTCGGGGGACGGAAAATTTTACGCAATGCCTCACAATGAAGCACTGGTCTGGGGCTAACTTCTGGCACCAGTTTCGAGCCTGTCCGTGAAAGTTACCCGCGCAAGTTTTAGGCCGGTTCGGCTACTGTGGCCTAATGGGGCCTAATGGGAAGATCTTCTAATGCTCATAACTTTTTAATTTCCCGACGGAACGCTTTGAAATTTTCACCATTTGTAGACGGCCTCCCGTACTACAAACTGATGCCCGTGTGGGCATGATGAAAATGGTAGTTCGCGAGACGGAAGCGCGTAAAGCTTCGGGGCGGCGGACTTCCACACCCCGATAACTCGGTATCGAAACATTGTTGCAGGCGGGTGCGCATGGCAATACCTGCGCCTCTGTGGGCCCTATCCGCGTGCAAAATCTAAAAGCGATCAGAGCCTTAGAAAGCGCGTACAACCGCTATCCCCATTTGCCTTGGGCCCTATGGGAAAACAGGAAATATCATAATTGCGGTCCGGGGCGCGCGCGCACAATGATAATTTTCACACCCGAGTAAGCTCTTTTATAGGTCAACATTTTGGAAAAAAAATTGGCTTGCTGCCCACAGCAGGAGCTGAGAACCATGCATTCAGAGGTTTTCACACCCCACCCACTAATGCCCTCAAAGTTTGAGAAAACGCGACCTTCGCGAAAAGCCCCGGAACCTATTGCAAAGTGATGAGCAGTGCCCAGGAGCACCTCTCAGTCATTTGCGCAAAATTCCTTCGGCTACAAGTGGCTCAAATAAGGGGTGAAAATTGTGCCGAAAGCCCTTTCAGGGGCTATTGCTCGGCACTCGGGGGACGGAAAATTTTACGCAATGCCTCACAATGAAGCACTGGTCGGGGGCTAACTTCTGGCACCAGTTTCGAGCCCGTCCGTGAAAGTGACCCGCGCAAGTTTTAGGCCGGTTCGGCTACTGTGGCCTAATGGGGCCTAATGGGAAGATCTTCTAATGCTCATAACTTTTTAATTTCCCGACGGAACGCTTTGAAATTTTCACCATTTGTAGACGGCCTCCCGTACTACAAACTGATGCCCGTGTGGGCATGATGAAAATGGTAGTTCGCGAGACGGAAGCGCGTAAAGCTTCGGGGCGGCGGACTTCCACACCCCGATAACTCGGTATCGAAACATTGTTGCGGGCGGGTGCGCATGGCAATACCTGCGCCTCTGTGGGCCCTATCCGCGTGCAAAATCTAAAAGCGATCAGAGCCTTAGAAAGCGCGTACAACCGCTATCCCCATTTGCCTTGGGCCCTATGGGAAAACAGTAAATATATATGCCCACAGCAGGAGCTGAGAACCATGCATTCGGAGGTTTTCACACCCCACCCACTAATGCCTTTATAAAAAACCTTTAATTTCATGAGCGTCTGCTAGGGGGCCTGTAAACATATAACGATTTTACCTTGAACTCGCGTTTCGATTCCTCTATTTTTTTATATATTTTTTTCATTAAATGCAAACATCAATATGGATTCATATAATATATACATAGCTAATTTAGTTGTAATATAAAATATCCAAATGAGAACAATTTATGGACATGTTTGCAGATTTCGTGGTTCGCCTGTTGCTTCTCAAAATATTTCATTTAAAAAAAACTTGATAAAATACAATAGTAATTAATAATGTATGTGCTGACTGGCAGCCACATCCATCTTGAAAAAATCAGACACATCTCAAAAGTATGCCATGTCTTCCCGTTTCTCAAAATTCAGTTGCAACTTTCTCCCTGTTGGAATCATTGTTGTTTGAATCACTGTCACTCTTTCTACATTTTCAAGATCATATAAAGGATAACTGTTTGTGGTGGAATAATAAGCAGTATTAACATCAGTGACTGAATCTAGAGTATCATTATCGTCATCTTCTAAGGTGAGTAAACAATTATCTGGAAGAAAATCTCTTATTGAAGTTGCTGTGTCATAATTTTGTGCTTTTAGATACTCTTTCAAGGGAAACACCTTTTTAAAAAATAAAATGAATGACTGGCGGGAACGAACATCAAACAAAAACACAGCATTAACCATTTTTAACATTTAAAAATAGAACAGGCACCTGCTGATCACTCGATTGAAATTAATAAACAATGACTTGAACTGTAAACGTCATTCCCTGGAACAACGTCATCAATCTGACTTGTACCTTTTTCACACAGATGGTTCACATTTGGTATTCACCTAGGCACTCGTGAAAACTACTGATTTTTCATCACACTCAGTAAAACATAATTGGTATTCACCTAAAAAAAAAATATCCTCTACATGTAAATTTACGTTTTAAAGCCATCGAAAACGAAGTTAATCATGACTATAAATGTTAAAATGGCAACATGTTTTTGCATTTTAACACTTACAAGCACGACAAATACACCATCAAAGATTCTAAGCATATCATGTCTTTATATTTTAACATTTTAAAGCAACCGAGAATAAAGGTTATCATGATTATAAACGTTAAAATACCAACATGTGTTGGCATTTTAACATCTATGAGCATAAAAAATATTCCGTCTAAGAGTCTAGAGAATAGCATGTCTTCATATTTGAACATTTTAAAGCATTTTTCGGTTAGAAAGCGGAACAGAAAGCCCTCAGCTGGCAACTATCCATATTCTCTTAAACACATGAGTTCAAATCAGGTTTCAAAACATTTATTAGGTACTGTTCCTTTTCATCCCTTAAAGATGCGTTGGTGTTGAGAACCTTTTAAATTGGAACAATATCAAGCCTGTCATTTGAACATTCATGAATATTTTTATTAACTTTAAGTACCCTGAATTCATATCTCATATCTCTCTGTTGTCTGTGTTATACGTTTTTGCAATTCATTACAGGTCTGCCGTATGTAAAACTTATTACAGTTTTGACAAATGAGAGCATTTATCACATTATTCGTGTCACAGTTCATATCATGCTTAACAGTAAACGATTTCCCATTTCTAAATGTAAAAAATAGTAAATGAGTATGATCAGGAAATACCACAATCACAAACTGCAGACAACCCCGTGGCACCGTGAGGAAGAGCCGCTCAACCATCACGAGACACCAGGAAGACAAATTAAGCAAAGCAATCAGCTCTCTCTTCCCCATCAAGATGATTGCAATACTAAAATGGACATAAAGTAACATACAACAAAACATAGAACAATTACAGACTCCCACAATGGGAGTAACAATAAACAGAAAGTCAACAACAACAGAACCACCGCCTTAGAACGGACAGCAGCCTAAGCCACCGGGGGGCTTAAATGCATTTTACTGGTACCAAATCTTCGCCCTAGATTCTGCTGTTGTTGAAGTACAAAAAATGTTCAGCTCGCATGGAGGCCATCTAACTAATGCAATGTATCATCATGGAAAAACACTCTAATCAAATTACTACACCATGATGAAACATTGAAAAGGGCTCATGACTCACAGATAGTCAGAGCTAAAGAAAACCTCAAGTTGAGCCACGGTGGGTCCAGCTACAGATAAGCATCAGGCACCAACCCACCGATTAAAGCTTTACGTCAGAGCCGTCATAGAGTCTGAGGTCCGACCCACCGTCGTGCAATTAAAGAGGAAACCATAGCTATAAACCGTGATTGGGTTTACAACTAGGCATGCAGATTGTCGCATGATATCCAAGTTATATCCAACCCTTATATAAAAGACTGCCCCTCGATAATGATAGGGCATGTTTTGCACCTACTGTTCCCACATTTTTTTCACGCAAGCTTTTGTTTCTGTGTAATCAAATTTCGAAGAGGAAAGAAGTTGCTTTAAATTCTTTGGTTGTCGTTTACTGTTATATATATATATATAATAGTTTTTTTTTGGTCCAGAACACTTTTCATTTTGCTACTATTGCGTAAAAATAATTGTTCGCAAGCCACAGATACTGGGAAAATGTATGTAGCACGAGTATTAAAAGTAGTTAAGCATGGTATAACTTTCTCAGTACCTTCTGATTTATTTACTATTATCTCATACTATTGGTTCTTTCTCCTTAGGGCGCAAAATGTCATTATGTATGAGTTCTTCTGGATAACCGTGATGCTTAAGATTTGTGAAAAGTTCATCTGGACTTTGTATTTGTAATGTTTTATCCGTAACGATTGTCACAATTCGCGAGGCGAGGCTAAACGGTATGTTCACATTTGTATGTTTAGGATGACATGAGCGAAAATTCAAGTAATTATGCCTGTCTGTCGGCCTACTATATAAGTCACATGTTATTTTGTTTCTAATAATTTTACTTGTACATCCAGAAAATAGAGTATCTCACTCTATTCCATTGTAAAGTTTTTATCCCTGTGTTAATTATTTAAATCTCAAAAAATCATCGATATCAAAGTCATTGTTCCATATGATACGCTTCCAGTCTTTCCTTAATAATGTAGTAAAATTCTTGTCCATGTTTCTCCCAAGAGCGTTTTTACATTGTTTCTTCTAAAAATCCAAGGACCAATTTAATCTCAACGTGTTTTACTACTGCATGTAGATCTTCAAGAGAATGAAAGTGGCGTTAACGTCATGGTAACGACGTACAATAAAGTTTATGGTATAAATAACGTCACGAATACATGACGTTTATATAAACGTTAAAAATGCAACGTTAAAAATAATTTTCGTGTTGTTACACTGTCCGTTTTCATTTTATATAAAAGGAAAATTGAGTGTTCATATTGTGTGAACAGACTGGTATACGTCCGCTTACATACATCATTCGGACGTTTGCGTTTCGAATTTGCTGCCTATGTACAGGCATTCTGTGTTTTAAGATATCGCCTGTTTCACCAATATATTCCTCTTGGCATCCCATACATCGAATAACATAAATCAAATTCTTTACATTGCATGATATCTGGGGCAACATGAAAGGTTTAACCGCTTTTTAAATGGAACGTGTTGTCCAGAATAAGATGTTGACTAAGTTCACAGCTTGGCCTACCACATTGGGAAATTTTAGCTTGTGGTGAACTATTTCCGAATCTGGCTTTAGTAAGAAGCTTTTTTTAAACTTGGCGGTTGTCGTTTGCTTTTAAATTTGTCATAGTTTGACAATATATTCCTCATTATTTCGTCCTCAAGTAATATATCAAAGTTGTGTTTAATGACAGGGAATAATTCTGGATTGTTTTTGGATTGAATGTTGAAACGAAACTTACAATGTTCTCTCGTCAGCCTCCTTTATGACTATATTTTTGTCCAATGCTAGACTTTTTATTGCATCTCTTTGACATTTACTTTTATTTTCCTTGCATTGTTTGTATTTCTTTCAAAGGGGCGTGTTTTCTGAATTTGTGATGTATTTTTCTAGTCCTGGATTTCTATGATTTGCTGGGATGAATGTGCTTTTCTTTTTTACCAGTGAATTGTCAGCATTATCATCTGTTTCATGAAAAAATTCTAAAAGCCTCAATTTTCTAGTAAATTCAGATTAATCTTCCTTAAACTCTAATGCATTATTTCTTTGAGGCGTAGGTGTAAAAGTCAAACCTTTCATTAATACACTTTCTTCAACATTGTTTAATTTTTTATGTGATACATTTAAGATTTTAATAGGTACCTGTTGTGTACGGGATGCCAAGTCACTAGATACATAATTTGATTGATCTACCCATGGTCTGTCTCTGTTCTGTTGACTTCCAAAAAACAATTATCAACTGGATCAGTGTCCTCCTAATTGTCTCGTTGGTAGGAATCATGAGAGGTTCTTAAAGCACTATTATCGCAATCTCTACTCAATTTCTTTTCAGTTTTAGCAGTTTCTTAAGTTCCTTTGCAGCTTTCTCGATTCTCTTTCTTTTCTTTCTTCCTCCTCTTTTTGCCTTCTTTCATATTAATAAGTTTGGTCGCTGGTAAGCATGTTGTTAATTTCTTTTTATTTTTGGCGCTGACAGTTTGAACACATACTCTATCTCCTTGTTCCACATTGCACAAATAACGGCGTCTGATGTAATGATAACTTTCAAACTGCCATCGTTAGAGGACTGAGCCACATCTGTCATGTTGTTAACACAAGTCTCACAAGTTGCACCACTCTCTGCAATAAGTGGTGTTTGTGGGAACCAGACCGAATCCCCTGCACCACCAGCTCGCCACAAACCAATGCTGCCATGAAAACATCTGCACTGCCTCTTCTAAAACCAAGGTGCCGTCTTTGTCTGCTATGGCCAGTACTTCAACGCATTCACCTTGGAGCAAAGTGGCTTTAATTCTGACAGACAATTCTGAAGTTGCAGGTGCAATTACAGTTATATGCTTGACCAAAGTCAAAAATATTGAGTTATTGGCCTCGTTGACTCTGACAAGATAGAAAGATATAAAATGGGCAAATGCAGATGAAAGGATTTTACTTTTGTTAACCGGATATATGTCACATGACTGGCACCTTTTGACAACGTTTTCTTAGACTAAATGCCTTATCATGTGCAAGTCTGAATAGCTTTGGTCTTTCCCACTTGCTCACCATTTTTTTGGGGGACTTAGACATGAACTCTGTACACACAGTATTATATTCTTTTTGAAATGAGCCAAATGAAGTCTTGTCTAAAGGGTTCATCCAGTGCGTGGTATGCGGAGGCAGAGCCAATAGTTGAATATCATTGGCCTTAGCCAATGTCAAAAGATTCAGAGACTCCTGTGAGCTATGGGGAGCGAGCATGAGGAGTTGGGGTTGGGCTATAGCACATTGTTTAAGGAAATGTCCTTCAAACCACTGGACACCTATGTAAATATTCCATGTATCCTTTATCTTGAAAGATATAATTGGTTTCAGGGGGACCCTAAAGAAAGACATGTACTGGTTTTGCCATTTGGGTGGCCTTCATTTCCCATAGTATTTACACAAGCTACAAAGGTCAAAGTTTCCCTTGTGTTAGAACCCTGCACAGTATATTTCTAGCCCCTTTTTTGCCATAAACCTTACTAGGCTTATGACGAAGAGAAACCCCAGTTTCATCCATGTTCCAATTGACCTCCGGTTTCTATTTGATATTAAGCCTAGTTACAAGCTCACCCAGTTTGTCAAAATTGCGCCTGCAACTATTTCATTGAGCATCCAAGACCTCACTGTACTAAGTGGGGTCTGGGACCTCAATCAAATATCAGGGTGGCGCTATGAAAACCCTAGAGCCCAATCTTTTACTGGCACTCCACTTTTAAATGGCTTTTTTGATTTCATGGATGTGGTGAGCTGTGCCGCTTTGGATATTATTTGTTTTTTCGATAGCCCAACTCCCATTTTGCTGCTTACTTAATGCAAGCAGCAAGTTTGTTTTCTGCCACTTAAGGTATAACAGTTTGTTTCCCAGGGCTTGTGTCCATGAGTGTCTGTCTTGGATCATTGTTCTCGGTACGCTGAAATTTTCTGCAGCTTCTCAGACCGACATGACGCCATTCCTCACGGTATCCACCGCCATTTTCAGGAAATTGGCCTCATATAGGGAGCGTATACATTTTCCTTGATGGGGCATCCTACAATACAGACTATTAAGATTGTTGGCTCTAATAATTTTTCAGCGCAGTTCATTAAAATAGTTTCCAATTATAAAAAGATTGGCTATAACATTAATGTATTGCAACAGACTGCATGCTTGGTGGTCAACCCAATCACAGTTGGCAACTTTGCTTTCCTCTTTAATTGCACGCCGGTGGGTCGGACTTCAGACTCTATGATGGTTCCGACTTAAAGACTTATCTATTGATGAGATGGTAGGGGCCTGATGCTTTGGCTGTTTGTCGGGCCCACCGGGGTTTACCTGTTGGATTTCTTTTGCTCCGGTATTCAGTTTAATTTACTGTTGAGTCCTTATCCTTGCTTTATCTCCTTGTTATATCTTGATTTATATGTTTTAGGAGATGATGCATTGATAAGTTAGGGGTCTTTCATGCAAACCAAATATCTATGTGCCTTGATCCACATCTGAATTAAGGGTGAGGTCGGCGCCGTTAAACCGGTTTAAGCCCTCCAGTAAAATATTTTACTGACCGTTCCAAGGCGGTACTTCTTTTGTGGATCTTTTATGTTTTTGTTCTGTCTTGTGTTTGCTATGTTTTGTGCGCGTCTGTTTCTATGTGCTTCGTGGTCACCTGCTGGGAAAGGGCTGACCTCTTGGCTCTCGTTTGTGGTGTCTTCTGTGAGTTTGTCACTTTCCCATTGGTATCCTGGGTCAGGTGTGGTACTTGATTGTATCGATTCCTGATCTTTGCAACCTTACTTACTTTTATTGGGATCCTAACGTTTTGTTTTTACAATTTAGAAATGTTCAAGGATAAAGAAATTACCAGAAATTTGTGCAGGAGACACGGATGCCACTGCTGTTGCAATATTCGCACATACAGTCAAAAATTGAGCAACTTCGGACATTTTAATGTGAAACATTGTGTCTAAGTAAGAAAGAGGCCATAGATCAGGATTCCATACATCAAGCACCACACCTGACACAGGATACCAATTGGAAAGTGACAACGTCACAATTTGACATCACAGACGAGAGCCAAGAGGTCAGCCCTTTCCCAGCAGGTTGCCATAAGGCATCAACAAACAGACGTGCATCAAGCATAACAAAACAAGACAGGAATAACATAAATGATCCACAAAAAACACCACCTTTGAAGGGTTAGTAGAAATGTTTTCTTAAGCTTCCTTTTGTTCCATTTGAAATTACTTGAGTTAGAAATTAAACAACACATATAATGGCAAAATTTCACAAACAAGGTGTGATAACTCCTGAAGGAATATTGCGATGTATGATAAGACTATGTTGAAACTCGAGAAATTTTCTCGATTTAGAGACCAGAGAATCCTAACGCAGAGTGATCTGTGCGTTCACTGTTCTAATTTAATCGAATGGATAATAATGTCAATCAAATTGTGATACAATGACATTTTTATTTCATAAAAAAATGAAAATATTGAAAAAATCATTCAAAGTAAGTAAAGTCGTGAATGGTGAAAACAGATACATGTATTTATAATTAACTACTCTCCCCTTTTCCAATGGTTGTATCACAAACTACATCAAAATGGTATTTGTATACTTTTACAGCCATGTCACTTTTACTGTTTTTTAGCTCACCTGAGCCTAAGGCTCATGGGTAAGCTAATAGTATACCAGTCACTCTGTCGTCCGTCTGTCCGTTAATATTTTCAAGCATCTTCTCCCCTGAAACCACTGTACCAATTAAACTTAAATTTCATATGGAGACTCCCTAGGACGCAGGAACAAAAGTTTGTTCAAAGTTTGTTCAAATGGTCCTGGTCATATGACCAAGATGACCGCCACGCCCATATATGGTAAAAACCCTTTTAAAATCTTCTTCTCCAGAACCAGATGACCTCGGGACTTGGTATGTAGCATTGGGGATGTAGGGCCTACCAAAAATAGTAAGTGAGTATGATCAGAAAATACCACAATCATAAACTGCAGACAACCCCGTTGCACCGTGAGGAAGAGCCGCTCAACAATCACGAGACACCAGGAAGACAAATTAAGCAAAGCAATCAGCTCTCTCTTCCCCATCAAGATGTTTGCAATACTAGAATGGACATAAAGTAACGGACAACAAAACATAGAACAATTACAGACTCCCACAATGGGAGTTACAATAAACAAAAAGTCAACAACAACAGAACCACCGCCTAAGAACAGACAGCCGCCTAAGCCATCGGAGGTTTGTTCAAATGATGATCCTAGGTTGACCTTGACCTACTTCTTTTGAAAAGTTGATTTTTTTGAAAACTGTAGAAACCTTAGTCATCATTCTCACTTGATATGTTTAACCTAATGAGACAATGACTATAAATAATTTCAAAGGTCAAGGTTGACCTTTTAGCTAAGTTGCTCATATTGGAGTCCCATCAATATATTAAAACATATTTTTCTCTCAAACCGTTGGCCCAATTAAAGTAAGTAAAGGTGCAAAGATCAGGAATCGATACAATCAAGTACCACACTTGACCCAGGATACCAATGGGAAAGTGACAAACTCACAGTAGACACCACAAACGAAAGCCAAGAGGTCAGCCCTTTCCCAGCAGGTGACCACAAAGCACATATAAACAGACGCGCACAGACATAGCAAACACAAGACAGAACAAAAACATAAAAGATCCACAAAAGAAGTACCGCCTTGGAACGGTCAGTAAAATATTTTACTGGAGGGATTAAGACACATAGATATTTGGTTTGCATGAAAGACCCCTAACTTATCAATGCATCATCTCCTAAAACATATAAATCAAGATTTAACAAGGAGATAAAGCAAGGATAAGTACTCAACAGTAAATTAAACTGAATACCGGAGCAAAAGAAATCCAACAGGTAAACCCCGGTGGGCCCGACAAACAGCCAAAGCATCAGGCCCCTACCATCTTATCAATAGATAAGTCTTTAAGTCGGAACCATCATAGAGTCTAAACTCAAATTTCATGTGAAGACTCCTTATGCTAAGTTAACCAAAATTAATTCAAAATATTTTGGTCACATGACCAAGATGACCCCCATGCCCATATATGTTAAAAACTTTTTAACAATTTTCTCCTCCAGAACCAGAAGGACCTACTTAACATCAAGGTCAAATTTTCTTCCTAATGCATTTAAAAAGGATTTTTTTTTTTTGAAAAGTTGGATTTTTGAATTCTGTTGCAGTCAAAGTCATTATTCTCACTTGATATGTTAAACCTAATTAGATAACGGCTATAAATAAATTTCAAAGGTCAAGCTTGACCTTTAACTTTTCAGCCAAGGTCGCTCATATTGGAGCCCCATCAACACATTAAAACTTAGCTTCCTCAGAAACCACTAGGCCAATTGAATTCAAATTTCAAATGAAGACTCCTTAAGATAGGTTAGGCAAGATTTATCCCAATTGTTCTGGTCACATTACCAAGATGGCCACCACACCCATATATGGTAAAAACCCTTTAAATATCTTCTTCTCTGGAACCAAAAGGCCTATGGCCTTGGGACTTGGTATGTTGCATTGGAGATATGGGTCCTACCAGAATTGCACATATGATGAATCTAAGTTGACCTTGACCTACTTTATGGCAAGGTCAAATTTGATTCCTTGTGCATTTATATGGGAAAATCTTGAAAAGTAAGTAAGGGTGCAAATATCAGGAATCGATACAATCAAGTACCACACCTGATTTTAACGTTATTAAGGAGATCAGGTGAGCGCTTCAGATCCTCTAGTTTCTCTCACTATTAGCTTCAATTCCCGCTTGGATTCGTTTTGTACTATTACATTTACTGAAACGGCATGACAGAACAGTTTCCAAATTACAGACCCATGTATCCCTGTAGGAGGTTTTTGGTCTGACACATTCACTGCCCTGTCACATACTGGAAGAAGGGTAAATCGTCACCATGAAAGATAATAACATGTACTCTTCACCATAGTTCTAAGCATTTTTTATACACTGTTTAAAAATGAATGACATGCCAAAAGCATTGTTGCCAGCCATAGACCTCTCATCAGATATAAGGTATAAAAAGTAAGTGAGTATGATCAGGAAATACCAGAACATATACAGTTATCTGAATAGCTCTTTGAAACTGTCGGATATTGTACGTGGTCTCTCCTGTCAACAATTGTATTGCAACTTATTATCATTATTCAAACTCATCATCATTATTCCTTTTATTTTATCTTACAAATTTTTACTCTTTCCATCCACATCATGTTTAGTTTAATACCATCTGACACTAATGACCCATAAGGGTTGATGCGTCGTTAAGCACCAAACAAATCAGGAAATACCACATTCACACATGGCAGACCAAACCACGGCACTGTGAGGAAGAGCCACGGAACATTTATAGTAATAAAACATCTGTAAGCAGGAATAGCAAAGCAGCCAGCTTTCTCTTCCTCTTCAAGATGATTGCAAAACTAGAATGAACACAAAGTAATGCATAACAAACGAAATACAAACACAGAACTCCCACAAACAATGGGAAGTTCATTAAACAATAGATCAACAACAACACATCAAACGCTTCAGAATGGTCAGAAGCCTTAGCCACTTGGGGGGGGGGGCTTTAATGCATTTACTAGCGCTTAATCCTCGCCCTAGATTCTGTTGTTAAAACACAAACACTGTTTAGCTCGCATGGAGGCTTCCTAACTAATACAATGTATCATAACAGAGAAACACTCAAAACACATTAACACACTATGACGATACAAAGAAAAGGGCTCATGACTAAACTAAACCCCAAGTTGAGCTACGATGAACCCAGCCAACAATTAGCATCAGGCACTAACCAACGGATTAAAGCTTTCTGTCTGGTCCATTATTAAGTCTGAGGCCAGACCCACCATGGTTCACAACCAGGCATCCAACTATTGCATGATATCCATGTTGTATCCCACTCTTTTATAACGTTTAATAATTGTTTTAAATTGATCAATACAATTAGGCTTTCCAACAATTCTTTTAAATGTATAACTAAATTGTCATAAAATACAGGTTCTGATATGCCTTGTTGCAGAAGAGTCTTTAAGCAAATATTGCATTTAACAATCAGCTCTGAGTGTCGGTAATAAAAGTTTGAAAAAAGCTTTACAGAGTTTATGGTATCGATAACCTTGTTAAGTAACTAAGAAGTAAAAAAATGTTCCTATTTTTGAAGTCATCAACACAAGAACATACTCTGTAACAGATTAAAAGTCTGTAACATTATTACATTTTTATTTTTTTATTTCCCCATAACCCCATTGGAAGGAGATATTTCCTTTGTAGCTTTGTCATTTCTTAGTATTTTAGGAAACTATATTGTTTATCCTAACCTCAGATTTGTGGTACTTCCAACAGGACAGTGATACTTAACTCATGGGTTTAATATCAATTCTAGGCTTTTGAATTTAATACGACTTGCTTGAATTGACAGTTTTGGTTATATTTTCTTTATCTTTCACAAGTCTGCCACTAACAAGGATAAGGTAAATATATCATCTTCATTGAGTAAATTAAGGCTAACATTGGGGAGATTTAAAGTATTGCATGTGTTTACTTCTTGTTTAGTCCTACTTGCCAGCCATTTTAAACTATGATCATCCAGATATATATTTGAAGTTCTGTTCCAGTCATAGTCTCGCTCTCCATTATCAGATATAAAATGGGCCCTGTCGCGACAAAACCTGTCTTCGGGGTTTCAGACAAAGCCAGACTAAAACCAGTCTCCTCAGCTACCGAGACTAGCTAGAAAACTGAAATTTCGCTTGTAACAAGTTTAGATATGGTACTTTCCAAAACGCGGATAAAAAAAGGCGCTGATCAGACTGCGCGGATGCACAGGCTGGTCTGCGTCTGTGTTAATCGCAACACCCCGAAGAAGGTTTTCTCGCGTCGAGGCCCAAATATGTGTGATCATAATCAGCCATGTTCGGCAGAAAATCCGCCCACTAGAGTGGCTGGCTTTCAAAAAGAACACCATCAGAATCTGCATAATCAGCATTACCTGCATTATAATGTATTGTTAAGCCCTTTTACAATGGCTTTCAGAACGTTGGGCATTGGTCAGATTGAAGTAGCAAGCATAACATCTGTCCAGGTGTTTTCAATGTCCTGTTCCTTCATATCAGATATCTTTCTCTAGTTTGACACGATCAACATAGAACTACAGAAATATTATGTTATAGGCTAGAACCTGTTGCATAAATCGTCATTAATACTTAAAGGCAGTTGTGTCGTTGTTATGTCTCTATTTATTTAATGATAACTTCAAAATATCATAATTAAAAACCTAAAATATTGAGACTCTCAAAGGAGTTTGGGGAGCTAGGGCACTTTGTTTCTATTTTTTAGGCAAACAAAACTACAAGCAAATTTAGGAGGGTCTTGATACTTTGCAAGAAAATGAAATTATATAACAAACAAATGAGGACCATGTTAAAGCAGAGAGTCTGGAGAGGAGGGTTTGTATGTGTGGTGTTAGGGGGCTACATGTATCTGCAAGATAATTAAACATACTCATAACTAAATATTAGTTGCAGAGTGCTTCAGAAAAAAGCCTATTGCCGATAGAAATATCGAGCAGTAACTGGAAACACATGGTGCCATTCTTGTGTGTTGTAGTGTGTGTGACTTAATTCTAAGTTGGGTGCATTGAATATTCAAAACAAGGAAAAAAATGAGTAAGACAAGCACTGACATAATGGAATAACATTTAATGGAAATCTTGGATTATAAACGGAAACGCTAATGTGAAAATTACATTTACAAAACTAGATTAAATTTTAGAGAGGAAAGTGACTGTAAAGTCTAAGAGGGGTGGCCGTCCTCTTGTTGCTCCGTGGTCTAGTCCATGGCAAAGAGCTAACCCGACCTAGGTTTCTATAGTAAGACTCTTCAGGTGTTTCCTGTGATGAACTGGATTCTTTGGCTTCGAATACATGAATGCTCGAAAGATCATTCAGATGCGCTTTATATAGCCATGAAAAACGGCTCCCCAGAAATGGCACCCAGGGTGGCAGCTCCCAGAAACAGCTCTCGGCTCCTGACCCACCCCGCCATTTTTTGCATAATTGGTGGCTTCCTATGTTAGAATATGTTTGACCTGGCTTCCAGGGGTGGGCGAAGGAGCCGCAAGCCTGTGGCGGCTCCCCCAAAAAACGGCTCCCTGTAGTTGTCAACAGCCCTTGAAACAGCCGCCACTAAATGACCGATCTTTTTTTGCTGTTAGGAGAGGTTTCCAATGTTTCTGGAGGATGGCAGAGTTGTTTGGACGTATTTTCGTGGTTTGTGGCTTAAGCTGGCCAATAAATGCCGATTTATATGACTATATAATGCCCTAACGTGGACCTTGATTTGGACTGACAAAGGCATACTTGCCTAGTGTTACACTTTGTTTATGATGGGTAACAAACACTGAACTTCTATTATCTGGTTAATTTTATTCTTCGATGTTTGGTGCATCAGCTATGATTCCTATGGGTGATAGAACGTTTTTATTTCACTGTCTCCTTTCATTGCAGTAAACATATTTATACAGCCTGTAACATGCGAATATAGGTACTTTATGATGATTGTACTGTTTGTCCGTTTTGGCTACTTCTTTGGGGGTTTCCCAATTCTTATGGATTTTTCTGTCTGTCATTGGAAGTGAGTTTCCTTTCATTGCAGTTAACATATTTATACAGCCTGTAACATGCAAATATAAGTACT